>OY757048.1:8054696-9512196 GCA_963582015.1 Xanthorhoe designata
TATCACTATGTAGTATACTTTTTAACCACGACACTTTTTCGCGACCTTTGGTATACACATATACATCTCTTAAAATACTTGTAATCAAATTTTGAAAGTTCGAGTAAGGTACAACTCCCTCATTCCATAATATCTTTCTATTGCGTTCAATCCAACATACTTGTCGTCGTTCTTGTTGTGTCAAATTGTAAAATGGAAACGGTGCCTTTATAAGAAAAACCTGTACCTTTTTTTCGCATAATATAGCAATTTCTTTTATTATAAATTCGTTTGCTTCTGTTTTGAAACCTTGAACATCTACAATTGCAATCATGATAACCTGCGCACTATGTTACTTAAAGGTTTATATTCCACAAGTCGATCGTTTATAATTAAACAATATGCAGTGGTGTTCTCCGGTATCAATATTGAGCTTTCAAATTCCAACCGTACATCTACCGGACCTGTTTTTAGACAGTCATTCTGCCTTGAACAATCTATGATGAAAAGTGGGGCTTTTTCTTTAAAGTTTTTCAGATCGAGCAAGGGATCAACTGGGCTGTTGTAGTACGACTGACGGAATTTGACATACATTTCATATAATATACTATACCTGTTCTCAGAAAACTTCAGACCTAATGGTTCATACGGATAATATTGAGAATTCAGAAAGAGTGTCACGTTTGTCACGTCACAATGATCAAATAGTGAACTGTCTTTCGATTTATTACTTTTTCTATTAGTTTGCAAGCAGAATATTACATATCTTGGCTTTTCCAACTGTGAAGCTGTTTTAACTGACCAAGAATGCTTTGTAGATTTAGGTAGTAAAGGATATTCATACAAATCCCAATTTCTAAATGCCAGTTGAATAGGTTTATCTTTTTCTACATATTTCAAAAGTGTCAGTCGTTCTCGATCTGATACTTTTATATGTGGCACCCTCCATTGAACTCTTTGTATATGAATTTGAAGATGATAAACATCATCACAAAGTATAACGCTATTTAAGTTAGAATTGCTTCTATTCATTATGAGTTCATGTTTACAATTTATCAAGATTTTATTATAATCCTCAGCAAACCCTAAAATCTTATTTAATGGTATTACAGCACTAAAATGACCATCACTTTTAAACCCATCTAAGTTCCAACCCCATAAGGCTGCAACTTTATTTTCTGCTTCATTTAATGAAATGTATGATTTTATAGATGACGTTATCCCAGAATTTTTTATGCGATCTATTTCAATCCCATTTATTTCGTACCTGATGTCTTGAAACAGAAACATAATAGGATTATTAGTGAACGAAACAGTTTTCTTGATCGGATTCCCATCTTTTCCGATGAGCTTTGCTTCGCCTTCGATGTAAATTGAGCTGGCTGATGGTAGGACATAAATATCTTGTTGGTGTATGGGGATTCTGACTTCATCGTTTTCTCTGAAGCTGTTATTGTAGGGATTATAAGAATGAATTTCGTAACTTTCAATTGAAGTATCAAAGTGTGGTAATTCAGTAACCTGTAATATATTCATGTTTGGAAGCCAAGAGCCTTAAGAAAATCCTTATTTGACTTTGTCAATTTCTTCACTCTTTTGTCACGTCTTTGCACCTTAGATGCCTTTGAAGAAATAAGACGCTTTATTCCAACTGGTGGGTTTTTATAATACAATATCATTACGTCTTTTTTAAATGAAGACGTAGCTCAATTTGTGCTTCTCCGAAATCGATACAGTAACCGAATTGATCAATAATCCTAATAGATATAGATGGAATGAGGTTTTTGTTTACAGAAAAATAAATAACGTTTTGTGGTGATTCTATGCACCAATTACTTGCAGCAGTATTATATACAAATTCGTGAATGATATGAGTTGGTAATCCGTTGGAGTAAGAACCGTACACTAGATCACATTCAATTCTAACCACAGGCAGAATATTACTCTGTTTGTTATGAATATTTTTTAATGAGTTTGTTACTGAAAAATATAGCAAACCGCACTCGTATTGTTGAGATAAAGTCAAGGGCTGTTGAAAGTAGGAAGTCAATTCTGATTTATTTCCAGAGATGGTAACCGTTATAGACATGCTAACATACTGAACTATACTGGAGAATCTTGTTTATTTATCCCCTGCCCACTCCAAAAATTATTTAAAAAGCTTAAACAAAGATGCCCGCAATTAAACGGGTGGTCACGTTGTACATTATCATAATTATAGTTTACTTTCGAACCTAAGTATCGTATAAATTCTTTTGGAGGCTTAAGATTACCGTAACTATCAAAATATTCTATATAATCATTATATTTTATATAGGCTACCCAATGTGAACCAGGATTTTTAGAATCATCTAAATTAATAACTCCACATTCTTTTTTAAAAGGTCGTATTGGGAGTTCATCCTTCATAAAGACTCCTCGAAAATAGGGGATGTTATTTCCATATTTCAAAATGTCTAAGTTAGTTAATGGACGATTGGGTAGCCGATACTTTAGTTTTTTTCTTTCGATACATAAATTCCGAGACCATCTTTATGAGGTTTAAGATGTAATCCCTTTCCAATGCAAAGAGCTTCCATTTTCTCATTATGCCTCTTCAATTCTGCAAAACGCTTTTTAGCCATCTTGAATTCATAAATAGTTTTAGCAATACCCGCTGCACCACCTGCTAAGGCTCCAGTAGCAGATAATCCCGCAAATATAGGTATTAATGGTAATACTCCACCAGTTTTTGGTATTGGAATAATGCGAGGAAGTTTTACTTGTGAATCATCAACTATTTCTCTAGCAGCAGCCATAGCTAATTCTATAGCCATTTTCTTGCATTTTGGCTTTAATTTTTGTATATGTTTTTTTGTTTTAGTAATTACATTCCTGAATTTTTTTTTTAAATCAAACATATTTTTTCTTGAAGGCTTACAGTCATGATTCTTTAAACCAGCACCAGTTTTAATTTTTGTTAACATAGTTTTATTTACTATATGAGCTGCAACCTTTTCACTTACACTCGCATCAGAAGCAGTTGCACGTTTCTTTGCCATTTTTAGTAAAACGAAATCTGCTTTATGTCTATCTTTTAAATTTGATGAATTTTGATAGGCAATATCGTGCTGTTTACAGTATTCGTCTAATTTATTTATACCTTTGTCGCCACGTATAAGTCTCTTATTTAATTTAGTACCAGGCCCACAATAATTGTATCCTGGTAAATGTAATTCAAATGGTAAATTATTTATTAACCAATTGAGAAGACTACTCTCACCAAAACACACCATAACACTGATTAGACATGGATAAGTTTCTTGCTTTATAATGTTTTATTATAATATGTTTGACTTATTAATCCAGCTATTTTCAGTAGAGGGTAAACCTAACCATTTTACTAAAATCTTGCTTCCTTTCTTTCTAAGAATCTTTTCGACTAAGTATACATTAGGATGTTTTGTCTTTTGAAGCTCTTGAGCATAAAACGCTCCTAAGATGGGTTGACCTCTCATATCTTCAATTAAATAAGTGAAGGGAGTTGTTTTTTGTATTATTCGGATTTTAAATATTTCTGACGACCAGTTGGGTGTATATCCCTTTTCAAATGTTCCTTTATACTTACTGATTCGCACATACTCACCCACTTTAAAGTTCCTCTTTATATTAACTCTTTTTACCAACATTTGAAATCTTTTTAATATAAGGTTTTTGTTAAAACTATTAACACTCGCTGGAATTTCATTAATGGTTCGGTGATAGGTGTGATTGTATTCATATGTAACATTATTAAGGGTATTATTTATCCAATTATAATTACCTTGTAAACTAAATTCTTTATATAATTTAGATTTCAATGTTCTGATAAATCTTTCTACTATTGAAGCTTTTTTTGTTGAGAAGGTTGAATAGTGATTAATATGATATGATTTCATAAGATTATTAAATTTATTATTGTAAAATTCTGTTCCATTATCAGTTTGTAAATTTTTAGGGACTCTACCTTTATCTAACAAAGTTTTAAATGCATTATATACAACGTCTTTTTTCTTACTTTTCAAAGGAAAATTCCAAGCGTATTTCGAAAACGTGTCAATAATAGAAAGAATGTATCTAAAGCTTTTATTTTGCTTAGAAATCGATTGCATATCAATTAAATCCGCTTGCCATAGATCATCAATATCTTTCATAATGACATTTCTTCGTGGAAAATTTACCCTCGCATTTTTATGAATTTCATTTACAACATCGACTTTGTTCATATTTAGATGTTTTCTATATTTTTTATTTGTTTATCTATATGTATAAATATTAATCGTCCAAATGTTAATGAAGTTTATGAATTTAATAAAAAAATAATATAGTATCAACACAAGGTAACCATTAGTAAATGATCACTATGAATGATTCTGTAATACTAAAATAAAAGCTACATACTACATCTATTTTATACCTTAATTATATTGGCTTCTTTCAACTCTTCAATTATCGATAAAATTTCATTATCATGATTTGTGTTACCAGCATCTCTTGAAGCTATTAATAATTTTAACCTTTCAACTAATTCATTAGGATCGTCCCAATAAACCAAGTCAGTGTGAGTTTTATATTTCTTTAGTTTCGGTAAGCTACCTCCAAGTTTTGGTTTACTATCTGTAGCCTCAGAAAATAAGGGTTTGATTATATCTCGGTATTTGACTCCTTTATCACCTCTTATTTGAGCTCCAGGATTAAAATCTCTCTTATGCGCATTTGTTTGAAGTAATATATCTTTATATATAAGTTTATCTTTGCTTGTTATCAACCTTGAATCAGGTTTCTTTCGTAGTAAAAGTTCTTTCAGACCAGGAGTTAGACTGTAAGTTTTATCTCCGATTTTAACCAATAAATTACCCTTAACCAAACTTCCTAATTTAGAAAATGATACCACTGAGTTGCCAATCATTAAGTTTGAATTTTCAGTCCTTATTCCAAATGGTACATTTAGACCATCATAAATACCGTACACGTCTTCACCTTCTAATGAAATTTCTAAATTATCATTTTTTCCTTTATTTTTAGGAGTGTTTGCAAAATTTAAATCTGCATCGAAAAAATCATCATCCTTAGTAGAAGAGTTTGTATAGCTTTCATCTGCTTCAACTACTTCCGAATTGCTCTCATTTTCCATGCATTCATTAACCAGTGATTTATTTTTAAAATTCAATAGGGTTTGAAGAGGTTCTGAGACAGGCTTTAGCATTTTATTCATTGATAAATTCATTTCATGTTCCTGGTTTTTCATCTGTTTTAATTTATTTTTAATGGAGTCGGCAGACTTAATTAATTCTATTTTAATTTTTTCCTCCATATTATTGCTCGATACTGTATTCAATGATGGAAGTTAGGATACTAATTTTTTTTATGGATTACTTATATTTATATCTTTACTAAAAATAAAAAAAAGCATCGAATTTTTTTCGATACCTTCCATTGTTTAATGAAGAATCTTTGTTAATGCAAACAAAATTATATGGATTGCTCCAAACTGTATTACAAACATTTTTGAACTGATTCCACGACATATCTGAACTTACATGTTCTTCATAAATATGCTTTAAATTTATATCATCTTGTTTAAATATTAAAAGAAAATTAGCATTATCACGTAGCAATTGTTTAGGAATTTTTGAATAGGTTTGAGATAAATAAAAACAATCTATTTGTTTATGCCTACCCATAGAGAAATAATTACGTATATTTAATTGTTTTTCGCAGGCAACGTCATCAAAAATAAATACAGAATTGGTTAAAGCTTCACTTGGAGCTATAACATCTTTGTCATTATTGAACTCATAGAAATTTATCTGTGGTACTCTTTTCAATACTTCAGTCAAGAAACGGTATTTGGGTTGAAAAGAAGTTTTAGAGTAAAGATATAGATTTCTAAATTTGACTCCATTTTGATGTAGGAGTAAACTTATCATAACATTCGTTTTACCACAGTTAGATGGACCACATATTATACAGCGAATGGTATTTGGTAATAAAGCGCTATGTCTGATGTGATGAATGGAGTCACTTAATTTTATATTATTAATATTGAGCGATATGGGTTGCTTAATCAACTTCATCTTACCTAATAATTAAAAAACAACTTAACATGTACATTTATACTATTTTAACTAACAGTTCGAAACTAGTTTTGAGTAGGTACTTACAAGAAATATTGCTAAGTAAGTATTTTCATCGTTCAAATTTATACATAATTATAATGTAATCTGAGAAGAATCTGATGTTTTTTTTATATAATCCTATAAGGTGGATATGAAATAAATACCTCTTATCATAAAATGAAACTCTTTCATAATGGAGATATAATTATATTTAAGTAAATTAAATCAAATATAATTATGTAAATATATAGGTACCTACATAAATATAGGTAGGTAGATACGATTAGTTATTATCATTAAAACTTAGTTACATATCTGGCAATAAATCTATAGTAGATACTTAATAATAATCATTTGTATTCTTTTTTTCAACTACAAAATCTCTAAACTATACATTAATATAATTACACTAATTAAACAACTTTTAAAAAGATACCTACTTTCTAAAAATTTTGGAATACAGATTTATAATGACCCCAAGGTATCGTTTGTATTTGATCTGAAAGGATTTGTCTTTTGTCATCATTCCTATTCAACACGAGTTTGTATAATTCTTGTGAATACAAAGTATGTTTGATTGATTTGATCATGTTCAGTTTACATATTAAGTTTGTATCATTATATAGCGTATTCGCATACTGAGCTATGCTCAATTTTGAAGTGACTGCTTTTGAAACACCTTTTGCTTTTGTTATTTTAGTTTTTACAGAAATAAGACTGTACAATTTAGCTCTCAGGCCAACAAACTCAGTGATTACATCACCTCCAAGTTCATCTTTGAATAAACCAGGTATTTTGGCATTCAGGTTTGGCATTGCGTAAGGATTATCGTTGCTGAAATTACTGGTATCAAATTGAGCTAAATCATCTTTCATGTCTCTATAAAAATCTTCTGTATTTACTATATAAAGCAGACTATCTGTATCCGTGTAGCAAAGTTTTATGTTATCATTATATTTTCTTTTCATAACATCGTAATGGAATTTATATAAATGTTGTTTTGCATACTCTAATACTGAAAATCCAATATAAATCGGCCTATCAAGATAAATCTTTTCACGATTTAACTGTATAGCAATAAAATTTTCATTAAAAATTGAAATACTTTTTAAATTTGGTTTTTTAATAAGCTTTTCAGCTTCAAGATGCTTATTAGTTTTATTAAATGTATCATTCCAACAAGTAACTAACTTAACATCAACTTGTTTCCGTTTGTTTTCAATAGTCTTACCAAATATTGCATTATTAAAAAGTTTAAAAAAATCTTTCTGAAATGCTGATGTTGAAGCTTGACGTAACCGAGTGTTCAATTCGATATATTTTTGCAAGAAATTGTCTTGTCGAAAACTCAATATACGATGAATTTTGAGTAAAACAAGCCCATTTTTTAAACATTCCTTTAAATGGATATAATGTATCACATAATTGTATTTGTTATAAAGATTTGCAATTAATTTTGATGTCTTTCCTCCTGGAGGTATAAGCTTTTCAGGAGCAAAAGGTAAGTCACTATGCAAATCATGTAAGTGGTCAGGGTAAGCTAAGTCAACTTCTAAAATATACCCATAATTGGCATCATCTTTTATACTCATTACATTAAAATTGTTCACTTCATCAGATGATAGTAGTCTAAACCCTGAAATAGGCATTTTTTTCATCATAGCATAACCATAAAGATTCACACAATCGAGATATATCAAATATTGTGTTGGTTTTGTGTCATCAAAAGCCGGTAGATACTTATTGTTAGCTATTGCATGCCTGTATGAACATTGTGCTAAGCCTCCACGTATTCCTCGTTCGACAAATTGATATATTTCTAAATCGGTAATTAATTCTAATTCTGCACTCGTGTAAAGCAACATAGCATCCCAGCTCAAACTCGGTGATGTTATATAATAAACTGGATCAAGATTATAAAAATGTAAACATAATTTTCTAAAATTTTCAAAAACATCACACAAGATCAACACGTCACATTTAACATACAAATCCGTATATTCACCAAGAGATTTAATATGAAAATTTTGCCATATTACTTTTGCGCGATCATATTCTTCGTCGGATATATTTTCCATTTTCAAAGTACTATAAAAATGTTTTTTGTCAGGAAGCTCCAACTCTTCATATTTTGACCATGAATTCATATATTCGTAAGGATAAATTCCTTTTTCTCTTAATAAATTACATTGTAACTCATTATTAAATTGAGATGTCAGATGTGGAAACTCTTTTTCCGTTAGATTTTTACTTAGTGTATCTAAGCTTGTACTAAGAAAATGAAAAGAATCTATAAATTTAATTTGAATTGGATGAGCTCGGTCATTTGTTTCAATGTATTTTGTGATAGTTAAGTATGACTCCTTAGTCTTAGGTATAATTTTAATATCACCATCATGTTTTGTTAGCTCAGTAATAAAAAGATGTGAGTCATAACCCGACAGATTATGAAACACTACGGGTATGAATGGACACACTCTATGCATTAAATTACAATGTGAATGAGCCGGCCCTCTATAATTACCCGTAATATGATCATGATCATGAACTTTATCATCAAATAATAATTGTTTACAAATGTAACATGATGTGGATCGTTCGTAGTCTTGTTCCTGTTGTTCAGTCAATGGAGTCATTAATTGTTTAGTGTACAGAATATTATGAATGTACTTGGCTTCCTTCAATAAATATTCGACAAATACTTTAACACAATCTTTTCCTCTATACGACACTACTTTATTTAAAGTCGTATTATGAGAACAACACACGTAATAAGAAAAACATGATGGTACATGTATCGTATTTAGTTTTGTTTTTTCAGTTTTAGTTTCAGTACAATCAATCAACAAACATTCAAAATCAGCATAAATAACAAAGTTTACTTTTTGTTGTCTTTCATAATGCTTAAACTTAAGGAAACTATTTTTTTCAGGCATTATGGTTAGCACATTGGAACATGTGTGTGTACAAAGTTTTATTTCAGTTGAAAAAAACTGTAAACAGGTATCGCATAAAAACATTTTATTATGATTCAATGACACCTGTTTCCGAACTAATCGTACCAAGTCCTTGATTAAACAATAATGTGATTTGCCTTTACTTTCCACGTATAGTAAATTAAAGTGGTTTAACTTTTTATACATTGTTTTATACAAAGGACCTGTTATAACATATTTATCATCCAATCCATATATGTTCACACTTATTTCATCATTATTCTTTTCAAATAGTTTTATATCCTGGACTGAAGGTGGAAAAGATAAACCTTCTATATTTAAAACTTGTGAGTAATGTGGGTAAGAGGTTGTCCTACATACGTTTTTAGAAACTGGAAACAAGCCTGCTACAATACTCCATAGAAAACAGTTTTCATCTGAGTTTTTCACATTTATACAACTTTTAGAATTTCTTATAATTGGAGGTAATTCCACATAACTCCCACCTCTCAAAGGAGAATATTTATTTATATTAATTTCTAAGTGGTTTACGGAAAGAAAAGACCATCCAGATTCACCATGTTCAAATTCTGACAATTTATATTTTAATTTGTCAACTATATTGTAATAACTTTCATCTATGTCAGTACTCTGGTAAATTATTTCATATTTTGTATTAAATGACTTTAGTTGTTGCTCATTTGATTTACATAATACAAAATTAGCAAACAATTCGTAGTTCATTTTAATACAATGATTTTTCAATAAAGATTCATTGATCAGTTTACAAACAACTTGTTTATTATCCTGCAGAAACGCCTCAACTGTGAGGTACTCGACTTTCTGCGATGGATTTAAACGATAAGTCATTATTCTGTTTCTAAATGCAGTAGCAATAATATCAACATTATCATAACTACTTTTCAATAAACAATTCGACTTATGTAAATTCGTTCTAATATGATATTGATATCGACTTCTTAGTATATCTACACCACAATGTTTGCAGTGGATAATTCTTAGAGAAGAGGAGACTGAAAAAAAGAAAAAAAAACAATGACATAATTATTTGATGTAAGTAGGAATGCGCTTTATTTTAATAACTAACTTAAATCTAGGTTACATTATATTATATTGATTACAATTAAATAATAGGTTAATACATGGAAAAGAAAATAGTACCTATAATAACTATAACGAGTAGGTACCTACATAGATTAATTTCATGAGTTGATTATAAGGTTATTTATTATAGGTTGATTACATAGTTTGATAACATCGATTGATTACATGGTACAATAATGTTTTTTACATAAAATCTAACCACAAATCAATAAAACTGACTGATAAATGTTGGTGGGCAGTTTTTAAAATCCTTTCTGGTAACTGCCATCAATTCAGATATGACACGCCAGGTGTCGCTATCCATATTTATTTTATTTTTTATAGTTACAACGGAATGCCGCCATCTATTGACTGGTTGAATATTCTCGATCTCGTCAGTTTTGAATAATTTAAATTCTATGAAATGAGACCCTTCTTTATTCTCATCACTTTGTCTAGAGTGACCGTTAGCCAATCGTCTCGTGTAATACGAATACATTGGTGCAGGCTTTTTACCTTTAGGTTTCGGCTCAACTTCATCATCGCTATCGCTTCCAAAAAGATCACGTGCTGTTGGCTTCACGACGGCTGGAACAGGTCTCACTTTCGGCTTTTTCTTCGATGGCCCCGCAACAGTGACAGGTTCGGGTGCTGATGATCGCTTCCTTGGCTTTTCAGTAATTTCCAAATCCGTAGCTTCATCCTCGGAAGGAAACAAGAGGTCGGCGGTAGTATGATGCTTCGACCTGGAGAGAAAAAAAAAATATATATATTGTAGTTAATTTCTTAGACAGTTTACTTTTAATAGAGTGGGAGAATCGAACATTGAATGATAGAACATTTAAGTGTAGGTAAGAATTAAATGGATTGTGTTACCAATTGAATTAAAACGATACATAAGAAATAATGTTTGAATGTTAATACACTTGATTGTATTGATTGATGGATTAGAATAATGTTGAATTTAGATTACCTAATTGAATGATAGATTAAATGAATTGAGTATGTAATTGAATTAATTAATGTTTGACTGTGATTGAATTGATTGATGGATAAGAATAATGTTGGTAAGTACTTACATTTTTAATAAAAAAAACTTCGTTGTTTGCTGTTGATTTCTTGTGTTGCTTGTCCCTCGGGAAGGTGTTGTGTGGGATGATCCAGATAAATTGTGCTTAAATAGTCTCAAATCCATGTGACGTTTGTTTCCGTATTTGGAAAACTAGAGATGCACACTAAGAAAAATGCTGACTTTTTTAACACTACGATAAGATTTGAATATGATCTCTGATTGTAATGATTGCTTGATTTGCATTCTTCAAGAACATATTTTATACCGTAACTTGGCTCGCTATAAAAATATTGGAATATATTATCAAAATAAAGTGTTTTCTATAATTTTAAATTATTTTTTAAGTGTTAAACCACACTGTGTTGTTTCATTAACATTGTATTTAGTATTAGCAGAAAACACTTTTCAAATGAAAAATAAATATATATCAAAATCTTCGATTCCAACGGGATTCGAATCCGTACGATATAAGATCACTCTCAAGCCGGTCTACCTTGCCGTTCGGTCACGGAATCCTATTAGGTCGGGATGAAATTATTGATAAGTTAAAACTTCGGTTAAAGCACCGATTAGTGCAATCTACAGGCCCCTCGAATCCCGTCGGAATGAAATTTTTTTTTTTGATAATTTTTTTTCATTTGAAAAGTGTTTTCTGCTAATACTAAATATAATGGTAATGAAACAACACCTTAATTTCAAAAAAAAATCAGTTGAGTGAAACCGTATGAGCAGTTGAGTGAAATTATCCAACTAGGTAGGTACCTACCTAGTAGCGAGTTAGTAGGTAGGTATAGAGACGCGAACATCGAACAGGGTTTTATTCTTTTCTTCTAATCGACAACCCTTCTATCCCTTCAACCCTTCCTATGAGTTTTGTTTGGTTGACAGTATTTTTATGTTATTAAGTACATAATTTGATTAAAACATAACCACAACCGAAGTCGTTGGTCATTATTAGTTATGTAGTTGACGTTTTGCTTTGATTGCTAAAAAGTTTGTTAGAACAAATGATGCTCAGGAATGTGACAAAGCGGTGTCGAATCACATTACCTAGTAGCATCAGGTACCTACTAAAGCAAAGAAAACATTTTTTAGATTGCCTCGATTTTGAACTTAATGCAGAACATTTATCAGAATCAAAAACCTATAAATTCCTTGGAAAAATATCAGAAATCAATCATTTTGGATTCCTGTCGTCAAGACAAGCCGCTTCTTCCACTGTATAAGAAAATAAACGTTTTCTATAAATGTCGGTGAGTACATAGCTAATGAATAATTTAGTTCCTAAGTATTCATTTTATTTTATTTAATATATAACGATGCATTTCTTATTTTTAGGACTCTGAAGACTTATTCAACTTCGTAACTGTAAGTGATGCAGACCTAAACAAGCGGAATGAAGAGCACCGCAAGCGACATGTTCAAGATGGTGTTTCTTCAACCAACTATACATTCATAAAGAAACCAACACAGGGATATAAGCTAATACGTATTGAAATTTATGATGCCAATATGTTCGACACCTCAGATGATACGATTTGTAAATGTAAAGCTGAATTGTGTGCACAACATGTTGTTAAAACTATGCTTTTTGATGATATTTATATAATTACAAAAGACATTATATCAAAAATACAAAAATTAATAGAGAAATAGTAACCTAAGTAGAAAAGTGGTAGTAGTAGTAGTAATCTTATAAGAATAAATAAATAATACTAAAATAAATGTGTTTAATTTTTTTTTCTTTTTTACCTAATTTATGTAGGTACCTAGAAATTCAATAATTCAATCTGATTAGAATACTAAAGCTTATTTGTAGAGACTTACCTACGTTAGGTGTAAATCTGATCTGCATTCCTCTTTCCAAATAGGGAATTCGTTGAAGCATAGGTAGAATATGATACTGAATAGAAGATAAATCATGGTAGGTAATGTTTTCGATTCAAGAATCGATTGAATAATATTAAGGAATGGTTAATTGTTTTAGTTTAATCGATTCAATATATTCAACGATCAATGATATAATTAAGAAACCTGGCTCAAAATCATTCAAACATTCATTCATTCGAATTCATCAATTCGAATGATTGAATGTTTGAATGATTTTGAGCCAGGTTTCTTAATTTTAACCTACTCATCTTCTGATCAATATTTTTCCAGTATAAATCAATTATTAAGTGATGCTAGTTGCACCCCTTTTCACATGTCTATAACAAAACTCCACAAAAACCACTTATTATACAAATCTTTTCTCCGAGCTCTGCATGAGACTTGAGGTGACAAGTCTTTACTGTAATTTGCCCGCTCCCAAACCGGGCCTTGCCGCTTTGAACTATAAATAGCTGTAATTTCAGAATAATGCTACGTAATTTTCTCAGGCCTCAGGGCTTTATCTTACCTTTCGTACAATGTATTTTCATATAAAATTAGGCTGAGCCTGCCCGGCTCACCGTAAAACAACACTATTACTGGGAATGTAGAATTTTGGAAGACATTTAACTTTGATCCTGTTTGAATTTGTATCATTCTAGTAGTTTGGTATATTGTGGGAACCAGACTTCTTTGGAAGATACATTTTCCTAAGAGGCAGCTATTATCATTAACTTTACACAGTCAATATAATTCTTAGTCAATATCTAATCTCCTATCTGTTTTGATTTATCTGTTCATAATAAGAAAACCAAAGACAAAATTATACCAAATCTTTGGTAAATCTAAGCCTAGCCTAGTCTAACACTTATGTACATGATAATAAGGTCACCAGCGTGTGAGACGAGAGGAAAGAGAGGGAGACAATTGGACTTAAATTATTTTTATTTGTTTCAGAGTCGTCCTGAAAAGCAGTTATCATCACTAGCAACCGGCCCCCCACCTCCTACAGCAATCATACCCCGGGCGTCAGAAAGCCCATGCCCGCCCGGATGGAACGATCAGCCGAAGAGGCATGGCTCCAGTAGATTCAACGTAAACAATCAAAATCAGGAGCTGGTGAAGCTGCCTCCTATTAAAGGTAACTCCTCTCTTTAATGCGTTTACCGCCATGCATTGCCTTCCATTCAGGTGAGTACAGTAATTCCCGAAAAAGTACAACAAATTCGTTCGGTGCAGTCAAAGTAGTGCTGGTGTAGTAATTAGTTATTTATATTTTGGATAATCTGTTGAATCCGTATTTATTATTTCATAGTTGTGATATACCTAAAGATATCACAGAATTATGCTCTAGCTCTGACATAACATTGATCGTGCAGTTTATATAAGTCTATTTTTGCAGAGCAAACTTCCATCCTGTCATAAAAATGAATGTTTACACTCAGTTTGACCTTGCCTCTTAGTTGGACAGCAGACGCCATCTTCTTCCTCACTTTATGAGTGATCGATGGATCAGCTGCCTCAAACAACGCAATATTCGTTCGGTATATAAATCAATCATAATTTAATTCACAAAACATGTTCATTCTGCTGCCAGGAAAATATTTATCAAAGTTGTTGGCATTTTCATGACAAAAACTCAAAACATAGAAATCCGAATTGATTTCTATAAACAACCTAATTTTATCTAAGGAGATGGTTTTTACGCAATTTAATTTGAACGCAAAATGTTGTAAAATAACGTAATAACTCCAATAAGGCAATATCTAGTCCTCGAACCAAAGCTATTTGCTCAGGGAAATGGTTCTGCCGCGTAAAGATAATCCAATCCAACCACAAGCATGCCCTTGCTATGACGGTGAATGGAAGAGAGCTGTTTTACATAAACATTCTAGTCTACATCTGCTTTTAACAAAATCCTTATTTGACAAAGCCAGTAACAGTCATTTCGATAGTTGGATTGATTTCATTTTAGAAATACGCATTAGTAATATTATTATTTAAATGTAAGGCATGTGTGCCTAGTAGCAAAAGCCTACTCGATGCTTAGTCATTAGTCGTGGGACCATATAAAAATAATAATGAAATATCACAACTGTATCATCTCTCAGATCTCTCGTCATTTTAAGATCCTTCACAGACCATGTTTCTATTTGAAAAGCCGATTAGGACGAAGGTAGGTATAAGTTAACCTGGGTGCTGGGTAACCATCTTATTATTAGGCTACTGCCATTTTCGCCCTTTGCTAGGATAATAGCTATTTTCCATCTTCATTTATAAAGGCAATTTTATATACAGTCTTAAAGAACCGTTCCTAGAACTTGGAACAAATTGCCTCCAGTGCAAGTGATTTGTTGGCGGTCGGCACATTTTTTTCCACGACGGCGACGCCACTTATATCAAAGTTACTCGGCAAACACAGAATACGTTCTAGTTATTATGCCAATAGAATATATACTTCTAGTGTGTTTGCGCTGTCACGTGCCTTAGACGCAAAAATAAACGATGCCATTGGTGATCGGAATGAGATGAAAACGCGAGGAATTTGATAGACATACGCCCGACTACGCTACCTAATGTAAGTGGTGCTTATCTATGCAATGTTTTGACGTTTGTCAATATGCTATATGGTTAATATGCTCCGAAATATTTAAGTAGCGTTTCAGTATTCGGGGCTATAATGTTGAACTGGTTATTTTACCGTTGATGTCAAATAACTAATAAGCACATTAGTAGTATTATGTGCGACGTTATTGATAAGTTATGGTAATCATGGCGCTTCTAGTTTCACTTGTTTTATCTTAGAACATCATCTGACTAAAAGAGCATCGTATAACACGAAGTAGATCACAAAATTAAATGCTTAGCTCTTTCGTTTCAGGCTTATTGGTTATTCCCAAATCCACTTATTTCTTTCTTAGTCTCAAAGTCACAAACTTCGCAATTATGTAGGTGTCTCTAGCGTTGTACTTAGCTTATACATCGCTGTGGTTTTATGTAAGTCTGTAAAATGAGATCTTGCTAATTAGACTAATGCGTTCTCTCCATTGACACGGCCATTCGCTAATGAAGGTTAAACAGTGGTGTTATAATAATGTTTTCTAAATAGCATTACGCATGAAACAGTGCTAAAATATATCTTGGTTTTTATTTCTTGAAAATGAAAATAACTCTGTGGAAAAGAATGTGGGATGTGTGTTTTAGAAATATAAGCAAAGTAGTATGAGATATTAGAAACTAAGTAGGCGGAACGATGAGACAATCCTTCGCGCAGAAAATAATAATTCGATATTTTAGCAAGCAAAACAATTAAACAAATATCATATTAATTAGGGGTTGTTTGACGGACATTGATTTTTATTTATTGTCTACCGCTCCCTGGGATACAGTCATGATCATATTTCATTTATTGTTTGACGGACAGCAGGTAAACATAATTATCAGCTTAATACATACAAAAATATTAGGCAACATTCAAAATAAAATATCAAGATAACTCTACCCAAGTGTATGTACAGAGAAGAATACTGTGAAAGTGAATGACGAAGAAGAAACGTAGCAAATTAAATATATCTCACGCATCCATCGGTGAATGTAAGATTTTATGTGTTCAAAGCGACGAGCAATCAAAATTCGAGACTGGTCTACCAACGACAGAATGCAAGCACGTACCAAAGTTTATGGTTGAACGTGCTCCTGTAAACCTAGACAACTGAGAAGATGCTAACCTTTGTTCTCGTAATTTTCAAATTAGTTTTTGGTACCAACTGGCAAAATTAGTTTTATACGGGGCCAGTCGACTAAAGAGCCCACATTTACTGCAGAATGGGGGACAAAGAGTCTGCTACCTGTCACGTATAGAATGTCGTTTGAATGAACGTCTTCTGCAAAATGTTTTGCATGTACCGAAATGTATGGGTTACTGTGACAAGGACATCTTCAGCAGATATTAAAGATCTACCACTCCTGAGATGATCATGTTTATCGTTACTGCAAATTTTATAAGAAGCGAAAAAGCACACATCAATTCTCATCTAAGGCGACATGACATGTGTGTGTACTGCACTTGTACTGTAATCTTACCTGCAAGACAAAGTTTAGATTTTTTCGAAATACATTAGGTTTATTCGTATGCTACCAACCAACTCTGGTGAAATAAGTTTTTAGGCGACTTTATCACCGTTATTTCATCGTGCTCTTCGTTTCATTTTTGACATTCTTGTCACTCATCCATTTGATGTCCGCGCAGAACGTCGCTTAACTCTATAAGTCGATAAGAATATCTAGGTAACTACACCACATTTTGGCGGAATAAACATTCCTGAAATTTAAAACCTTACACTGAAAAGGTTTCTCCTAGACAAAGCCAGTTAATCTATAAATAGTATAATGTGACATTTTTGTGACGATGTGGCTATTATCATTGTTAAGTTTTTCTAGCCATTGTCTAAGTTCAATCTAGATGTTGCTAATAGCGAAATAATGATTGACTACTCAAGCAAGCAATCATTTTCTCAGAACATACTTTCGAGTCACCAAGTCAATTCAGGATCTGCTTGACACATCCTAGCTGTGTAAGATTAGACGACATGTTTTTTTCCATTCTCTAATTGTGTCGTCACTTTTTTTTCTTAAATTATCATTAAATAGCCTTTGATATAGTTTAGGAAGAGGAGCTAGAAGTTTAGTTTAAGAATATTTAAAAACAAAAATTAAAATGAAAAGAAGCGAATACAGAGTTTGGTGGCCACTAAGTGCAACTTTGCTACTCCTCATGTATACAAAATATAACTATGTATTACAGAGGTTATAAAAAAAAGCTTATGATAGGTTTCACAAACAGAACAAAAACATTTTTTTAATTCCTTTGGTCAACGTATTAATAAAATTTATACAGGAACCTTAATTACTTTTATTTGGTATACGTAATGTAAAGCCCCCCAAAATGTCCTGAAATTTTGGCAAAGCTTTTGCAGTCAGTGGCAAAAAAAGTAGTGTGGAAGGATTCATCGTGTTGTTAATATTTTGAAGAAAAACCTTATATTATATGTAAAGCTTATTTAATTTTGATCATAGACTTATTACTAGATTAGATACCTCTAACGCCACCTGGAGGCATACTCGGGCACCATGTAAATGTATATAGTAAGTTAGATGGCAGCACCAACATACAATCGTAAAAAGCACAGCTCACATCAAAGCCTCTAGCAAATTTTTTCCTCAATAAATCACTCAACCGAAATTGGTCATGAATGATGTGTCACAAACCATCTCAGTAAAAGATCCTTCACTCTCAATGGCTTTTCTATAATTGACTACAACCCCACTCTCTAGCCTAAAGGTCATGGTTCAAGTTCAAATCCGGTTGCGGGCGAGGTTTGCCGTGTCTGTATCATCGAGCTGTGTATGCCTTGCCTTAAATAAATAAACACGCTTACCTACATACCCAGACCTTCCTTACACTAGAATACCCAATGAATGGCGAGCAACGGAATAACTATTGATAAACTCTCTTGTAGCAAGTGAAGTCTATTCTCAAAATCTCATTCATCCAATTGTTTCAGAGATCGTTACATACGCTTGGACTGTTTACTAAACAAGTTCCATATGGCAATCAATGAGGCTCGTTTTAAAATCCCTCTTGGAACCAACCTAAGAGCCCTGCAGGCACCTCGACTGCTAAACGCCGTATAAAGTGGCATGTGTCCGCCTTCGCTTTTTGCCTCGTCCCCTTTGTGTAGCGTGCTGTTTCCGCCCCCTTTCAGAGCTCCAAGCCATGTTGTACAGACACAGCGAAGACAATACAGTCATCAGTCTCTTCACGATATCACGTAGGGTAGATAAGTAGTTTTAAAAGGTAAATACCTGCTCTTGAACCTTTGGCAATAGAAAAGTTTTCCCAATAAGACGGCCGGTCAATGATATGAAACTTTCCAACAGGATAAATACAAAGTTCAATTCAATGTTTCAAATTATGTGTTGGAGTTTTCTTCCACTTCAATATTGTATCTTTTTATGAGATTCCATGTGTTCGGAGTAAAGAGCTTTATAGAGGCGTTCCATCCACGTTACATGTCTTAAATTGCTACCGCCCGTTCCATTAAATACACTACTACTATGGCACGCGCTCCAACATTTCAACTTTCATGGCCTGTAAGATTCCTTCTGCATAAATTCCTCTGTGACGTCACACAGTACCCACTCAACTGAACTCGTCCTAATTCTCGGGTGCCGGTTCGTATATTATTCATAGGTGTCGTAGTTGGCCTATTTACTGGGACGCACCTTGCCGCGGGTGTGATACGAATTTTAGTAGTACCTATTTCCCAGGTTTTTCGCAACAGATTTTCTTCGATTCAAATAAAAAGAGACCAGTACTTAGGGGGAGTCGAGATTGTTATTTTGGTGGATTATTGTATTGTTTACATTTCCAAATCATTTTCCATCTTTCTTTAGCTGGAATAAAGCTACTCGCACATGATATGTATTAATATAAATATAGTTTTCTCCTGTACCTAACATAACTTTACAAAGTTATAGTCATATACAAGTAGTATACCTATAATGTAAAATAATAAAGAAAGCGATGCTAGCGATGCTGAACTCGGTTTCATGAATAATCTGCAGTTGAGGTACGGAATGAAAATAAATAGATTTGCATTACAAAAATGACGTGTGGAACGCTGGGTAACGAGTAGGGCTGCCACAAAGCACCCCTCAATACAGAATACATTTAAGTATTATCGTATAAAACTTTCACTCTGAAATGCTAATCATAAAATAATCAGGATATTCTGTGATATCGGGTCGTCCGAGTTTATTGAATGATCATTTGATACTAATAAAAGGATTCATGAAAAAAAATAGTGTCTGAACTTATGCGATAAAGTCCAATCAATAGCATAAAATACAATATATAATCTTAAGAAAACTTTAACTATATAACGAAGCACGAGACAAGGAATAATGAGACAAGGAGTTTGGCAGATGATAGTGAGATATTGTTCATTTCAAAATAGGAGTCGCAATAAATAGTGACTCAGGCTGGCCCGCGCCGCTCCTGAATTCAGGGGGAATGAATTATAGTAGTTGGGAACTCACAAAATTACGACTGTAAGCCTTCTTATTTTAGCCTCTTTATTAAATCGTCTTACTCAATAAACTTTTTATTTATATGCCGAAATGCAGTGGTTTTGATGACGCACCGAGTTTTATTTTTAGTTTTCATGTAAATACATTTATCGAATACAGAATGTTATGTCTGCTATTAAAATCACATCACATGTTTATGGATTTAAGTGATGTTTGTGTGGATATATTGACGTAATGGTAGAAAATCATGTTTCCGACACAGAACTATGCTGTTCGTGACCACGTTTGTTTTAAAGGAGAATTTTGAGGAAAAATACACCTTATATACCTAGGTTATGTATAAACCAAAAATTCACAAATAGGTCGTCGACCGACGTACGTTCGATAGTATGCACTGGGAAACGTTACCGACGTTAGATTATGAGAAAGAACGAGTAATATTCTTCCGATTTAGGTCAGTGTTACGCATATAAATAAATGGTTCGTCAATGACCCAAAACACATGGAGTAAACACAAACATATTGTAGAGGTTTGCCTCTTCAATAAACATTGAATTTCCAGTTTTTGCGATAAACACTTTTTGTCGTGTCCATTGCTAATCATAAAGTTTGACGTCATTTCTTAGATCCGGCTAAAACCTAGTAGATACTAGATAGATACTATACTGTACGGCGTAAAAACCATGCTTTAGGTCACGAACTCAGCAATATACGTTCAGAAAGATGCTTTCCAATACTGGCTATTAGCCAAACTCTCCACAATTCCTTAGAAATACACTAGCTAAGTGGCCTTTGTAGGGTTAATGTAGTCACTCTGAAACTGGTGTGTCTAACTGAAGCTGATTGTGTTCCAAAACACTAACTTTCATTAAACTTTGTCGGCGAGCCAAATGCACTACAATTAAAGTATCTAAATTGCATTTGTTTTGGGACGTTCCTACAAACTACATCTAATGTTTGACATTATATTCTAATTGATGTTGGTCTGTATAATTGCTAGCTAGCAAGGTTAAAACAATTAATTACATTAGACGCTGGTAAGTAAAGCTGGTAAGAGAGGTAGAAAATACTTTGTTGCACACCTCTCCTAAAGACCCTTGGAAACGGGCCAGTTTAAAATTGGACGAAGTTACAATTTTGAAAACGCAGTTGGGCAAAAAGTGTTATTTTCTTTGAAACTAGAGCTGTTTGTTAGTCTTAAATTTTAGGCAAAAACTTAAAGTAGCATTTTTCTGGATCACATAATAAAAATAAAAGTTAAAAAAAATAAAGATTTGTAGTAAATGGAAGTAAAAATACCATCGCAAGGTAGAGACCATAGATTTTTAACCCCTGATCTAACGCGTTGTCCTGGGAAACACTGCAGTCCAATAGATCATTTTTGATCACGTCCATCCATTTCTTTTTTGGTCTTCCTTTTCGCCTGAACCCAGAAATGTTGAGAGTGATCCTTTTCTTGATATGTTCGGGTGGTTCTTTGAATGTGTCCAAAGTGTCCAAACCAGCGGAGCCTATTTTCCTGTAGCTTATCGACAATGTCGCGCACGCCAAACTGAAATACCAACGGTGATAACCAATCTGTGGTCTTATCGCTAATGGCTGGTTAGTGTCTTGCAAAATGTTGGAATTCCTTCACAACAGTCTATCTTAACCTTGGCGCATGTTCAACAGTAATACCTTAAATCTGACAAGAGCTTAGGCATGGAAATGCTCTTGACATTTTACTCAGTAATGAGATTACCTATTCGGATTTAAATCTGGTGGACACCTGTTGAGATATGCCTTTGAAGGTACTCTTCGCCTACAGAGGTTTATTCTGTTATCATTGACTAATTTTTGAACACCTTTTTAAGAGGGATCTTGTAAGTTTGTAGTGTGTTAGGGCGTTTGTGCACTACACGGAATTTTATTTTACTTTTATCCGGTCCGGAAAATGTCCTTGTTCCCTTTTAACTTATCGGAAATAAGGAGACAAGACATTTGAAACTGTCATTCCGGACCGGTAAACAGTAAAATTCCGTGTAGTGCTCAAACACCCTTACTATACATTTAATTGTTACTAGCTGAGCCCCGCAGTGTTACCCGCGGTGAAAAGTTTCTGTTTCCGTGGGAATATTGACATCATAAGTAGCCTATTCTTTAATCCAGGGTATATGCAATTTTGGTACCAAATTTCATTCAAATCCGTCCAGCCGTTTGAGCGTGAAAGAGTAACAAACACACTTACACACAAACTTTCACCTTTATTATTAGTGTGATTAGTGTGATTTTGTTATCTCGTCTCAGTCTCACTGCTGGGAAAAGTTCTCCCCTCCATCTATCACTAATGCCTCACCATCTCCCACCAGTCACTGTCGAAAGCATCGATATCGTTTCGCCAACGTCTGTTCATAACTTTAAAGATCCTCGTCAGATCCTCATTTTTTTTATGGGTTCACCTCGGGAGTAGGTACAAGTACTTATTTAAACAAAAAAATAATTTTAAAATCGGTTTACTATTGACGGACTAATCGGTGACAATACGTAAAAAAACACCTCTACCTGTTTTAAAGTGGGTTAAAAATTATAGTTACTCTCAAATTGTACGGGCACTATCAATTTGATTGGCTTATATTTGATATTTTTATCTTTAGGATTTATTTATTTCACTCTAACCGAAACATATGTGTTGTGAAATTTAATAATAACTCTATTACCTTATCAGGTGATAATAACTGATATCCTAGAATAGTAATAGTACTTGAGAGTCCAATATACTTAATCACATTTGGCAATAAACGTTAAAGTGTTTGTTCTATTATGCCTTTACCAACTTCGTGCGCTACATTATTTTTTACAATAAAGAGTCGTTTTTTTTTGTAAAAAAATAAAATTTTTGGTATAAAACATCATCACATCATTACATCGTAAATCAAGTCATTATCTTAATGTCTCCAATTAAAGAGTGCAAAAAAGCCTCCCCACTTCCCGCGATGCGACGTCGCATTTAATCAGCACGTCAATTCAGAAAGTGAAACGGACAATTTGGTGTCAATTATACGATCGATGGTACAGGGGGAGCGTGGAATGCGTCTGGCACAACGCGCCTCCGTTGCCGGCGCGAGGGCTGACAAGCCCGGTCCCCCAAGGAAGCACCCAAACAAACTACCCTCGTAACGTCGCGTCAGCGTCGTCCCTTGTTTTCTTACAATTTCTGAGAACCACCCTCGATACCACTTGCACATGAACGATTTACGATTTTATGTGTCTGGCTTGCTTTCTCGACAAATGGGTTAACACATGGCCGCTCGGCCGCACAGACCCGTTTTATCATCGCGAATATGACTGCAATTCAACTTGCTGATGAAACGTATACGGCTATAAATTAAATAAAGATACAATCAGTATATCAGCTGATCAGCGTTTTGTTTTGTTTACTATTGGGTATTATGAAACGTTACGTATTTGCTTATCTCGCAATACGGTGGTCGTTTACCGTTCATTACGCAGCGGCGCGTTGCCGACCCCTGACCCTGCTATATTGCGAAACAGTGCCACATTACTGGGGACAATAATACTCATAAACCGGTGCCTATTGTGTCCTCGCGTGCAAAAGACGTTTATGATACGAGGCTTACAGGCTTACAGATCGCAGCCTCTGAAGGTTACAAAACTGATAGTGAGCATATTAGTTGTAATGTGAATCTCTTATTTGGAGAGGACGCGGTAACCCTAGAGGAGGTTGTATAGCGGAGCGGGTGGGGTGGGTGCAGGGCGCGCGGGACGAAGCGCGGGGTGTGCGCGCGCACGTGTCGCGGCGGCAGGCTCTCACTCGGCGCGTGGCAGTCCGGCCGCCCCCGCAGCTCGCACCGGTCCCGGAGCCGCCGCCGGGCTCAGCTCGGATGCCGCTGCCGGCCGCCGCCTGCGATGGTCCATGCCGGGCCGGCCGCGCGCGCGCCCTCTCGCGCGATGTTCACCGCCGCTGAGACGAAGCCTCGCCGCGTCGTCTCACCGCTGGGTATCCCCAAGTCCCCGTCGTTCCACTCGGGCTTAGACCTTGTCGCGTCGCAGGCCGCCACCAAGCGCTCCGAGAGCGTATCGGACGTCGCGCGCGCCTTCCGCTTCGCCTTGTTCGCCGGTGAGACCGGCATGGAGGGCCCGGCTCCGCCGCAGAAGGCGCCGTCGCCGCCGGACGCGCGCAGCCCGCCGCCCCCCGCCGCCGCCGCGCCCGCGCTAGTAGAGCCCGAGCGCCCCCAGCCAAATAACGATAGGGAGAGCTTGATGGTGCAGCTCCCTCAACTCAAAGGTGCGTTGGTATTCTTCCCCCGAAGCCCGAGCGGAACCATGCATCGTGCGTGCAACCATTATTACACCGAAGCCGAAACCGCACTGTTTACACCGATCGACTCTATGTTTATCTAACTTTCGATATCCGCCATCGAAATAGCCGCATATATTTTCGGCCCATTGAAGCTGTTGAATTATTGAAAAGTTCGCTGATCGTTTGTCTAAAACGATCTCCAGTCGTTATCTCGTGAGTCGTGCGTGACGCATACCATGCGAGGAAACTTTGAGTCGCCCACACTTTGTGTTTAGCAACCTTGGAGAGGCACGGCTGTACACACATTAGCTACACAATATTATACATATCAAACCACTTATCTAATGATTTTCAAACAAAAAAGTATATCTAGGTAGCCGGCTTCGGGCGAAAACGCCGCAGAAAAGTATCGACCCATCGGCATCGGCGGCCACTGGTCGGCCCATTATACGTGCTATGGGAAGTGGAATACGACGTCCTTGTCCTGCAGTAAATTTCCTATTGATATTATTCATGCGACGGTTTAAGGAATCTGGATTATTTTTACATTGGCATGTTGTCGTGGTTTGTACAATGGATTTAATATTTTTATTCTCATACGTAGGAGATTTCGTATGAAGGTCGTTTGCTTATAATATGTTACTAATATTGCTTAAATGTTGATAATCATCAGCCGGCATTGTTTAGGTGTTCTAGCGTGAACCCGCAATTCACTAGTAAAATATATCTTAGCTCGAATATAGACGACCTCTGTTTATTTACATTGTCGAGTTGCGGTTTTACGACTGTTGTCGGTTTCTTATTCTAACCAACAGTTTACATTTTACCAGACGCAAAACACTCATAAGCGAGAATTTCAATCCCACCAGTTAGAATATAAATATTGGACTGATTCACACTATACTCTGAATCAATCAATAAAATTGTGATAATGTACAAAGAAGTGGGACCAATTGATGTGCGTTCAAAGCACACTACAGTCTTATCGTAATACGTGTGTAATGCTTTGCTAAAATCACTATCGAATTCACCATTATCTTCTTAATTTTATAAAAATCACATTATAGACGTTACAAGAACGAATTATTAAAATCAATTTTTCTTGAAAAATATTTCGTCGCTAATGACACTATGTATTTTTTTCTATATTCTTCCTTAAATATAATACTCTTGCTGTGCATAGTTATGGTAACTTCAAGGGACAGGATTTTTTCCATAAGAACTAAAAGGGATACTTCCCTATTCAAATGATACACATACATAATTTGTAATCTAGTTACTCGTGCGAAAACTGAGCAAAGAAACCACTAAAGCGTAAAATCGAATGAAACTTTCGAATCCTTTTGCCTATTACAGAAACGGCTTTGTTTTCCAAAGCACGTATTCGGGACAACTCATCGCTCTATAGGGGGGTTGAAGCACCCTGATTTATTGCAAACGGAGTTGGGCTGCCCGGCTGGAGTATTTACTTGTTCCGTAAATGGGTGGAAACTGCCAGAGCCCATTTTGCGTTTTATGGTTTCTTTATAGTTTGCTCTCATTTCGGAGATTGTAGACGAATCTTCACTGCGTTTGTGGTATAACTCAGGGGTTTATTGGGTACAAGATCGTACTGAAAGGTTTAAGACAGGAATTCCTTGTAGTTATGGGTCTTACGGCGGTATTGGTTCAGACTTTTGTAAGTGAGTATCAAATAAAATGTACGTAAATTCTTGTATTTTTAAGCATTGTAAGAACATAACGTCCATGTTGTGTTTTATCTTTTCAAACAATTGGTTGTAATAGTATGTTCAATGGGTCTTGGGATGAATAAAGATCGGAAAAAAGAAAGACTACTGTGTATAGCGTACTTCTTATGAATAAAACAGTTTGGTTAGAAATAATAAGCTCGCAAAATCACGACTTCAAAACGTGTCGGCTTGTAATAAAATCGTATTTTGTATGTAAACATCGGTTACATGCGATGTGTACGCTTTTCGTAGTCTGACGTCATCACTAGTGACGTCAATATTGATCTATCACAAACCTGGAAATGTTCACCCTCTTATTTTCCTCTGCATCATTGAACCCTGTCATTGTACAATGAGAGCCAGTCAAATGAGACTTCGTATGAGCAAATGGTCATACGACTCTGGTGACAGCCACAGTTTTTAGGCCGCTTTAAGGCCTCTGTTATGTTTTAACGACTCAAAAGCCGGGACTGACAATTTAACGTGCGCCCGAAGCACGGAAGAGTTCAGTTTGTAATGCATGTGGCTGTCACCCATCAAAATAATTGTGACCGCTTAGTCAGAATGTTGCTTAACTTTAACGATCTATCAAGAACGTCTAACCAAGCTACGTCTCGAGCGCTTTGAAATGAGACTGACACTCATTGAAACTACCTTTATTCCAGATAGAAAGTTGAAAATGTTTTTTGTTCTATTCATAGATACTTATATTATTACTTATGTAACTTAGACATGTAAATGTTTGGTCGAGGGCTGTTCAATTAACAGTTCATTCATACATACAGCTAACTTGGTTTGCTATATTTTACAGACAAATACAATGTCTCTATTTTTAATAACATAGCCTTACCTGTACTTACTGTAATTGTTCTGATTGACAGGTCATATAAGTTCATGATTGGCTCGAAGGTGCAATAGCCAATTAGCGTTGTACATTATTACTTGTAAATCGATATTATTTCAGGTCGATGTTACTGTAAGTGCAGCGTACACATTTAACTAGTTTAAGAGTTGGAAAATTGTTCGCAGGTTTATGTTCCCATATTGTTTTTGTGGTAACGAAATATTTATTGGTTAGTTGTTCAGGTACACTTAATCAATGTTCATTGGAACTCTTCGTGTATACAAGCAGACGCTAGTAGTTTCTTTGAGGATCCGATAAGAACAAAAAAAGACAACAGCACAACTTGTGGAAGCGTATCTCCGCATCAATTTGCTTTAGTAATTACTCGCCGGGTTCTATAAAGGCCACTCGGTGATAAATAGTTCTTGCCGAGTTCTTCACCGATCTTTGCAATTCATTGTACAGGGTGTACGATTTCCTGGGTTTGAGATATCTGTTTTTATAAAGAAGTTTCATAGAACTATCACATTATGACACCGTAAATATTAGTAAAAATGCATTTGCTCTAAATACGCGCTTCAAAGTGACAATTTATGCCATTTGGCGTTATTTGTTAACAGTTCCAGTACTGTTTTTTTTCTTTTATTTACCGTTTTAACAATAATACATCTTAAAAGTTATAATAGTATCTAAAACCACTGTTGTTTAACCTTGCTATGATGTCTTACAAAGTCAGGTTCATCACAGAAAGATCAATAATCATTTTCTGAAATCCTTTCTTGGATCCTTTTTGTTGTGAACTTAATCCTAAGAAAATATTCAAAAACAAGAATAAATAATGAAAATAATACTAAGCATTACCAGTTATGTTTTTACCACACTTAAGTTGAGTTTAGAGACGAGATTCTAGAAAAGCTCGAGAAGCATGCTCTGAACATTTCAGTTATATTAAAAGGTTTTTTACACCCTATTGTGCTTCTGCATGGCGTTACGTATACAAGTTTCAAGGCACGTAGATGGGATGAAACTAGTTTGCTGGCATCGCGCGTCCGTTGAAGTTAGATACTGTCAGGTGGCATCGTGATAAGACTGGCTGGTGTATCATCTATTAGATCTGCAAACATCTCTCGTTTCATTTGATAAAACGTAAAATTATTATATTGTAAAATGCATCTCTATATAGTATTGAACAGAGTTGCTTCCCGTCGCCTGTACGATTAGATCTTTTAAAGCCTATTTAAATACACTAGAAACTTTGAACTACAAAAATATAACATTCTTCTGTGAGTGTATCTATGTAGTATATCAGTCTTCTGGTTACCATAACACAAGCATTAAATTACTTAGCTTGGGACTAGATGACGCTGTGTGGAATGTCCAAGGATATTTATATTGTAAATAAAACAGATTTAAAGGTATAATATATAATATAGAATACGACTGAGAAGTAGGCTCTACCTGATTCGCATAAGAACGTGACCGCGGTCGATGTGTATAACATAAACGACAAGGGAATCTCTATCGTTTATACCTAGTATAAACGATACTCGTAGGACTCAGGCTGCTTTTTTTTTCCTTAGAACAATTCAATCAATCAATCAATCAATCAATCATTTATTTATTTTCTCTCACAAACAATACATAAATATAAATACAGGAAAATAAAATAAATTTAAAAATAAATAAATGCAGTTAAAATAAAAATAATCCAAAAATGAGTGTCGGTTTTAACTTATTACAAAGAAATGTTGTGAGAGACTGGTGCCTGAAATAGGTATAGAAAATAACCTGTGTTACGGGTCACCAGTGCCCTACTTCACTGATTTGAATAGGAAAAGCCTAAACAATAAAATTTTGAACAAGAGATAGAAAGTGGAAAACTAAATATTAGAAATATTAGGGATTTTTTATCGGTTTGCTTCCCTGTAGCGACGGTAAACGATCCCGGCTGTCCAAAAATCGGGAGCCAGGAACACGTCTTTGTACTTGGCGGCCACCCGGAGCACATACGACTTGTCGTTTTTGTATTCTGTTGCGTGAGCGCTCTGCGATTTCACTCACGTGGAGGCTCCCTCTGGTATTCTACATTTACCCACGTCACTTTCGCAGTTTAGTATCAGTTTCAGAGATTACCTGGGATGATAGATGAGGATCGCAATTCTAGGTAGACTACGAAGATACGGGGATATGAAACTATGAATCGAATGTGTGTGAACTTACTACATACATAGAACCTATATTGCAATTTTTAAAAATTTAAAATACTCCCTAAGAAAACGACAACAATATTTTCTGATTCAAAATAATGATCTAAGATTTGAGTCTACTACGGAGAACTTTCCCGTAGAAATTACTTAATTAATCATTGTCTATACACTATCGTGTTCACGGCCCATGACGCACGTCGGCTTCTAGCGAGTACTTGGCCAGGAATGGGCTAAGACACCATTCGCGCTTCAGTGCGATTTTTAGGCTTATTCTGCGAGTACTCTAGAGCTTTGAAAGTTACTCGTAAATTGGACACAATTAACAAAAAACCTCTACAATTTAGCATTAAAACGACCAGCTCCTTATTATACTTCTTCCACAGATGCACCTACCGCGGAAAGAGAACAACTGTTCGTCCAGAAGCTACGACAATGCTGTCTTCTCTTCGACTTCGCGGACGAGCCGCTGTCCGACCTCAAGTGGAAGGAGGTCAAGCGGGCGGCGCTGCTGGAGATGGTGGAGTACGTCACCTCGCAGCGGGGAGTCATCACCGAGGCGATCTATCCGGAAGCCGTCAGCATGGTGAGCAATCGTTCATTCATCGGAACCTCTAGGATCACATTGAATCGCCTTAAATGCTAATAGTCTTATTCATAGATTTGTCAATTTAATATAGATTTAAAGAATGTTTTTTTTTCTTGTTACTCATTATGTCAATCAAAAGAGATAGCACCAGATTTAATATCCGTTTTAGATAAAGTAGGTTTACTTAACCAATATGCATAAGGGTACCTGTTCGACATAGGAAATAATCAGGCATCAAACAAGTTATGGGGCGTAGGTAAAGTAGGATGTGTTTTTTCTAGTAGAAACTCCAAAAGTTTCTAACTTCAAAAACAGTCACTCACTATTGCGACTTTGCCACAATTCTGCCACAAAAATAGTCTGCTACCCAGTACATCTTTTGACACTGATATGCCGACGACCGCGACGTTTTTAATTTTACCTGTCCATACATACACATAATAATATTATCACAGACTAAAGACAAAGTAGGAGCGTACCTACCTACTCCTACAATAAAACTGTCTGAACAAACGTTGATTAGATCTTTGAATACTTATTTCAGTAAAAGGGTAACTTAACATTGATAACGTGGTTTAATGACTTATTAATGGCTCGGCCTTGACTGCCAACCTTTTTGTTATTTTTGTTATCGTGCAACACAAGGTTATGGGACCTGATGGTAGGTTTATAAATATAATAACATCTAACTATCGAAATAAAGAGCCTGCCTACCGCTATGGGAAAGAGGCTTGTATTTAGGTACCAATATGTCACAGTAGTTCTCATCCTATCTTAGACAAGCTTGTGCTCAAAATTACATATTAAAAAACACGGACTAAAAAGGATTTGCGCATACCTGAAACCTGTATCTGTTCTTACGTTTGTCAGACGTCAAAATCAAGTCAAAACAAAGGGCAGCAGGAGACCAAAACAAAAGTAGCGTTACAAGGGCTGTTCCTAGGAGCCGAAGAGACCGCAAGGATATTCCTTAGTCGTGTGAGATAATGAATACTGTCAGGCTAAGTGCTCATCCAATACAGACTGAGGTTATAACAACAAGAAACCACTTATAGGTCGCGCCACGTAAAAAGAGCGCTGGCTGTCGAACTGCGCAGTGGTCGATGATTGGTGGAGAGGTTACGCGGCGCACTTCATACCATTGATTTAGCGAGTGCTATTGGTTCGTCAGCAAGTGAACACAGGCGCAAACATACCCCCACTACTGCCCCTCAGCGCTATTTTTACATAAACATCGAGTGGATAGAAATGTAGTATCAATGAAAATAGTATACGCGCAATCAACCATGATATGTAATTATCACGGAGAACGATAAGATATTGTCAAATGAACTAGCGAAAGCTAGTAGTAACTGGTTTGTTGGTATTTTTATCTGATTTACTATTGCACGCATTCCTCGAAATCCTCAAATAGACTTCAAGAAACTAGAAGAAAGAGATCAGGTTTTCATTCGCATCAATGTTCTAGGAATTAAGTCTGATATAATTTCACATAATCTTCTCTATTATTTAACTAAATGTTTAAAATAACTTTAGAACCCTATTTAATATACCTACAGTGCCCTCCGGCCCAGCGCGGGACATTCCTGTGCATCGCGAGCACTGATCACACCAGTGTATAGTTGCAACATCTTGTCTACAGTTTTCAACAAACCTGTTCCGGACCCTACCGCCGTCGTCCAACCCGAACGGCGCCGAGTTCGATCCTGAAGAAGACGAGCCCACGCTGGAGGCGGCCTGGCCTCATCTCCAGCTGGTCTACGAGCTGTTCCTGAGACTGCTTGAGTCACCGGACTTCCAGCCGAATGTCGCTAAGAAGTATATCGACCAGAAGTTTGTGCTTCAGGTGAGTTGCTGGTTTTACTGTTAAATTGTTGATTATTATCTGTTACGGCCAGTCTCAATAACCTATATGTCTTTGGTTTTGCTTGGTACGGGTAGATATTTGTAATTTTTTGCATGGAAGTTATGTCAAATGTCTACCAGCAGTAGGTAAGCAAAACCAAAGATATATAAGGAGGAGGATATTGAGTCTGGGTGTTAATTTCTGTTGGATAACTTGTTGTGTTTATTACGACTACCTAAAATTAAAGGAATCATAAACTGTAATAGACAGATTTAATAAAAAATAAAATACTTTTGAGCCAGGTCTTTAAGATTTAGGCCTCAATGGCTTTTGCAACTAGGACTACCGACTTGGGGTGCTCAGTTAAATACGGAAAAATCACTTGTTTTTAAATGTATGTCGTTAAAATGTGCCCAGAAATAAAGTATGTAACCGTTTCGTTTGTACAGATAGTCGAAAGTTATCTAAAACTAGTTAAATAATTCGTAGATCGCACGGCAAAGTCATGATGATGGGAATCAATTTGCCGCATGTCGCATTCTTTCGTTGCGCGTAGGATCGTCTCTCGTGTTTACAAACACAGGTGTATTTCTTGGCAAATATTTCACCGAAAATTCCAAATGCACTAATATTCCATCTTTTCTTGGCAATCTTCCATTAGTCATCAACTAGTTAAAATATTTTCAAAACATTGCGTCCGTCATGTAATCGACAGTGGGCTGGAAACGTCATTGTTCTATCTTCTGATTGTATGTAACGACGTAGCTTTGTTAGTATACGTAATATTACGTAGTATTTGTAAGTTTCACTAATTCGCCAATAGCTTTATAGATTCTACAAAATTCTTTTAAGAAGTAGTAAAAATATTTTTTAAAATAAGTAAAATTACTGGAGCATTAAAATTCAAAGTCTACCATAATTTCTGTATCACTGTACTGTATATCTGTACACAAGAGATCTTCATCTTTTTTCGTCCTCTCGGAATACGGAGCTCGCATTTCGACGGAATAAAAGGCTGCCAGCAAGAAGCACTCTACATTTCATGTTAGTTTATGTACTTTTCTCTGACGTGCATTGGCTTGAAAAGTGAGGAAATGTTTTCAAAGAAACATTCTAAACTTTTCTTTCTCTGTGAAGTTTTATACCAACATCTTGGTGGCATGATGGATAACCGTAGTCAGTCTGTTTTATATACAAATCCATACACACTGATATTTTAATAAAAAAAACTATAAATAGTTACTTTAAAATTAGTTCAGACGCCGAATCGCAATCTCTCTGCGTTTTATAAGCCTTAAACTTTGCCATTTATCGTATTAACATAGTAGGATTGTAAAAGTTATTGGATGATCCACATAGCTAATACAATTAGCAAGCTACCAACTCGTTGCACAATCAAAACCGGTATCTAAACTGTATCGATATACCTATCAATATATAAACTAACTAGCTTACTCGCCCGCAGCTTCGCTCTCGTGGTACCTACCTTGATAAAATATAGCCTATGTTTATTCGGAAAGTCCATGCTACACATCGGTGAAAGAATTTTTGAAATCGGATGAGTAGCATCAAATATTTAGCAATTTTATGTTTGAAAATATATAACTACTTTGACTACCATACTGTGTCTCCGTTCACGTGGTAACTGAATAAAAACCAACCTATTCCGGGTTCGAAGTTCGAACCCGTCGGTCCTATAATTGAATAACATCGAAATTTCATTTTGTATAGTGTGTAAGTAATTGAAACGGGATGAATTCAATCAAAAAGCTTGGCATTTCGTTAGTTATAATATAATATAGGGTTCGTTCGTTCGTTCGTATGAGCAAGTGGCCAACTCTGGTATAGGGTAATAATATAGGGTACTCATAGTAGTAAAATAGAATACATATTTTAGCAAAAATGTGATCCTAATCTAAGCTAGCTGAAATTTACTAAAAAACTTCGCCGTAGACTAATCAATGCGCATTCTTACCTTCCCTATAAATTACAGAACAGCTGATAAATTACGATCAAAGGTGGGGCCGAAACGTGCCATTAGTATTTCGGTGTTAATGCGGAAAAATATCATAAATCTCAGATCTGAACAGTGAAGGAAACATTGAAGTCCAATAATAGATTTAGCCGATGAATAGATTACCATTTTAAAGCGGCGCCGAGTTACAGACGCCTTTGTATGAGCCTTGTGTTCAATGAATACAAAGTAAGAAAAATAATCTGGTTAGTTGAACTAGCTCTACTAATTTTACGATATAACTAAATGAACGAAAATGGTACAGTTGGACTGATACTGTGGCTCAGTGAATTAGCTGTACGCAGAGACGCATGAGGTTGCGGTTACGATTCCCGCCGCAATACAAATGTTTTTATATCTGCAGACTGCAGGTATTTATTTCCGCTATGGGAATTTTTGTCTGTAATAATATGTATCTTCACGCCCTTGCCGCGCACCCTTACCGCGCTCAACCAACTCCTGGCACTGCCAACGCTAACTTTGACTTGTTCGCAGACGAATGGACCAAAGTCCTTAGAACCTGTCTGACGTTTTGTGAAAATTAATAATTTTGTAGTAATTTTTATTTTATCTTGATTCATAATTATGTATTAAGTACTTACTTGAAATTATATTGACGTTTGACATTGTATACCTACCTTATCCATATTTTTTGTTTTTCTATCTCTTTGTTTCTGAAGCATGATATTTGACTCCTGTATGTTTTTTTTTTTTTTTTATAATTAGCGTAATTGGTGTTTGTAACCGTGCTAGTTAATAAATAAATAAATAAATAAATAAAAAGTATGTATTTACGAAAAATATGTAGTAGTGTCAGTCTGGGTACCATAATACAAGCATAAGTCCATCCATAAAAATCTTGAATATCTGTCTATACTTTAGCGTTACAGCCTATTTACATTTTTTAATAAGTCACAGTGGGCTGAAAAACCATTTCAGATTTTTGTTTAATGTGGAACTAAATAGTAGAACTAGTTGGCATGACCCGGATAAACGATAAGAGGCGATAATATGCCTAAGAAAATATGACTGTATTGTGTACAGATATTTCTAAAGAATATAAATGCATCGAACTCCATTCATCCCTAGCATTGTGTGAACGATCACGTGAACAGTTTTATTTCTGATATTTCTCGAAACTGGGTCACTTGTGTACAATTTTTTGTGGCATACTTTTACAAATAAATATTTAGGAGTATTTAGAAGTACTACAGTAGTACTACACCTAGTGTGACACTAAGAATAACTAATTTGTGCTAATTTTTATTTTTATCTAGGTAGGTCCCACACAAATAAGCTTGTTTAAAATATATATATAAACTGTCCCCTCTATAATGAAACTCTAGGGTAGCCATACTACGAGTAGTTAAAAAGGCATTCCAGACCCGGATGTATAGCTAATTTGGCTTTAAGATAAACATTTGTGAGATGAACATAACTAAGTTGATGCCATGACAAAGAATCCGTTTGAAATAATTTTTCGTAGTTTAAAAACAAAAAAATCTCTAGGATGTACAATTACATGCCAGTACAGTGTACTATATAGTATTTTTTTTTTATTTTGTTATAAATTACTGGCTACACACACACACACAGTTCCACTATTTCTCATATATATCCCTACTGGCTCTATGATAATGCGGCGTTTACACGGGTGACTAGACGGTCGATTTTGCTGTTCATGCGGCTTGGGAGGCGACTTGAAAATGTATTAAGATCGACCGCGAAATCGACTGTCTAGTCACCCGTGTTAACGCCGCACAAGAACCTCGTCACCAACGTTATGCTATTGTTTCAGTTACTAGACTTGTTCGACTCTGAGGACCCTCGAGAGCGCGACTTCCTGAAGACGACGCTGCACAGGATATACGGGAAGTTCCTTGTACTGCGCGCCTACATTAGGAAACAAATCAACAATGTCTTTTATAAGTGAGTACTAGGTACTACATATTCATCATCATCTTTTCAGCGCATTAACAAAGATTGTTAAGGGATCGCTTTTAAAATAAAGCTAGGCCCACCAGGATCTTGCCTGATTCTCTCCCTGGTGTAGGGAGTCGCGTTGGAACAGGCAGTAGAAGTGATCCTTGAAGTAAAAAATAAACTCCGAAAAACAAATATGTTTAAAAACATAATTGTCTATATGAAAATTTCAAACAACCTCTAAGTTTAAATAAAAACGAGCGTAGCTCATAAATAGACGCAGGCGATCGTGGCATGCGCCCGCGCAACAATGACCAATTACTCACAGTAATTACTGATGTACTTGTCACAATGATATTGAAATATTTACAGGAATGTCGAGTGAGGTGTATACACGTGTACAGTCACTGCTATAAGTGGTTTAGCGAAAACCTTGTTATTAAAAAGCCTCGTTGGCCAAGTGGATTAGTACTTCGACTTTCGATCCGAAGGTCGTGGGTTCGAATCCGGCCGTGCATCAATGGACTTTTCGTGTCGAAAAATGTATATGCGCTTTAACACGAGCTTTAAACGGTGCAAGAAAACATCGTGTGGAAACCAGAAAGCTATTCTAATAGCGGCGATGGGCTTGCAACATGTCACGTATGAAATGTTAACTTCTGCAAAATGTAGGCATGTAAGTACCAAATATATATTTGGACATACCTCTGACTACCCCCTTAGACAGATGTCTAAGGGAGTAGTCTAAGGGGGTAGTTAAAGATTCAAAACCTCATTTTTAAAAGGATCTAAAAATTGCATAAATATCTGAAATAAATGTCTACCGCTCCCTGGGATACAGTCGTGATCATATTTATTTAATTTATTTTGATATTTTTGTACACGTGGATTACACTTCTGAAAACGACGATACAATCTCATTTTCCGCTGAACGTAGTTATCTCCGGTTTTTCCTGATGGTTTGTGTGAACTAGGCTAGGCTTTGTTTTTATTGGGTAGTGTTATCTAATCTCTTTTGAGGAGCCGTTTCCTACATGCAATATCGCTCGTTCAAATATAGGCCGGATGTTAGCATTTGAAGTCGAAAATAAAAGCAAACAGGCTATTATATCCAGATAGCCTTCTCTTGGAAACCCCGGGTTATAATAGAGACTGTTGTGGTTCATCTTTATAGCTGACTAGCTGCGCCTCGCTATGTTACCCGCGGTAAATAGTTCCCGTTCCCGTGGGAATACCGGAATCAAATGTAGCCTATTTTTTAATCCAGGGTATAAGCAATCCTGGTAGCAAATTTCATTCAAATCCATCGAGCTGTTTGAGAGAGTAACGAACACACTTACACACACACACAAACTTCCTTTTATCTATTACTAGCTTACTTGCCCGTGGCTTCGCTCACGTGGTACCTACCTTGATAAAATATAGCCTATGTTCATTCGGAAAGTCTAAGCTACAAATTGGTGAAAGAATTTATGAAATCGGATGAGTAGTTTCGGAGATTACCCCAAACATACAAACAAACAAACAAACCAACATTACCTCTTTATAATATTAGTATAGTATAGATAGAGGTGAATGTGTGATAAATATGTTTTAACAGTTATTTTGATTTGCAGATTTATATACGAGACGGAACACCACAACGGCATAGCGGAGCTTCTAGAGATCCTCGGCTCCATCATCAACGGGTTCGCGCTGCCCTTAAAGGAAGAACACAAAAATTTTCTACTAAAGGTTTGTCATAATGCTTATTAGCAATGGGCCTATGTCCAGCTCGGCAAAATCGTGCTGTCGATAATAATGATGATGGAAGGTTAGTTGTTCTAATCCCTACTTTATATATTATAAATGTGAAAGTAACTCTGTCTGTCCGTCTGTCTGTTACTCTTTCACGCCTAAACCACTGAACCGATTTTGATGAAATTTAGTACGGTTGAAACGGAAAATCTATTAATATACGTCCGTATTCGAACCCACGACCTTCGGATCGAAAGTCGAGGCACCAACCCACTCTGCCATCACGCTCTATAGGTATTTAAAACTAGCTTACTCGCCCGTACCTTGATAAAATATAGCCTGTTCTTTCGGAAAGTCCATGCTACACATCGGTGAAAGAATATTTGAATTCGGATGAGTAATTTCAGAGATTACCAAACATACAAACAAACAAACCAACTTTACCTCTTTATTAGTATATAGTATTCGGCGACCTCTGTGGCGCAGTGGGCGAAAGCCCGCTTGAGCCGCAGAGGTTGCGGGTTCGATCCCCGCCGCGGGACAAATGTTTGCATATTTCATTATAAATGAAAAATCTTACTAAAAGTTAAAGGCTCCGGCAGGATTCGAACCTGCGTAGATACAAGCGATCGCTCTTAAGCCGAGCTTGCCTGACCAACTAGGCTACGGACCCTCTAAGCCGAGGCCCGAAACTATTAGTAAGATGATTTTTATCGGTTAAAGCACCGATTAGCGCCATCTACAGTGATATTAGAATATCACCTGCTCATTGATTGAAGTTGCATTCAACACAAATGACCAGAGATGTCGCTACGCTAATTCTATAGTTTATTTATTATTTTACAGTGTTAAACCACACTTAGGTATTGGATATTTCATTATAAATGAAAAATCTTACTAAAAGTTAAAGGCTCCGGCAGGATTCGAACCTGCCGGATTTTAACTTTTAGTAAGATTTTTCATTTATAATGAAATATCCAATACCTAAGTGTGGTTTAACACTGTAAAATAATAAATAAACTATAAATGTTTGCATGTTCTGTAGATATTTGTTCCGGGTCTGGTTGTTTTTATATGTATAATATGTATGTATTTACAAAAAAAAAATGTATCTATGTAATATATCAGTCATCTGGTTACCATAACACAAGAGCTTGGGACTAGATGACGTCGTGTGGAATGTCCAAGGATCTTATTATTATTATAGTATAGATTGTATTTATTTGTGTCATATATCATGATACAAATAAATTCCTCAAGGCTCTTGATCTATATCGGAAGCGCTGTAAAGTGTAGTTTGTCCCCAGGTTCTACTGCCGCTGCACAAGGCCAAGTCCCTGTCGGTATATCACCCGCAGCTGGCCTACTGCGTCGTACAGTTCTTGGAGAAGGACCCCTCGCTAACACATCCTGTAGTTAGGTAATACATCGCATAATTTACTTGTAGAACACTATGCCGGCGGCGCGGCTGGCAGCCATCTTCTACAAGGCGGCTCAAATCGTTTGTGTAACAAGCCCGCCGCGCATGGTGAGTAGAGGTTTTAATAGACATAATTTATATAAAATAGGTCTTTACCTACGAAATTGCCTCAATTCAATATAAAAGTATGTATTTACAAAAAAAAATTACTTATATTTTTGTCTGAAGAATAACATTTGTAGACATGTTTTCCGTACTTAGTCGTACATTTTGTTCATTTTTTGTTCGGTCGTAATTATCTTGTGCTCTCTCACTTACGCGCTTACTTACTGCAATAACAAATGGCACCTAAAAAGCGCATAGTGCAATCGTTTTATTTCTACCTGCAGGAGCACGTAATATATTCTGATCACACTTTTAAGACTCAAAATTAGAAATAGTAAGTTTGTATGAGCGAGCAAGTGACCAACCCTGGTCCGTCACCAGGGTTGGTGGACTCTCAGTTCTTTGGCTCCCAAAGGGCTCTGTCATGGCTTAACAACTTAAAAAGCCGGGACCGACAATTTATCCTACTAATCCTACTAATAGTATAAACGCGGAAGTTTGTAAGTATGGATGGATGGATGTTTGTTACTCTTTCACGCGAAAATTACTGAACGGATTTGGCTGAAACTTGGAATATATCGACACCTCCAATTAATACTACGCTAACTCGAAAATCGTAGGTTTACAGGAGAAGCATTTAAAGGAAAAAAGCCGATAATTCCTGTGTTATTGAAGCTATTTCAATGAAATTTGCAGAGCGTGTAGTTCAATTAATCGTGGTTAAAGCTGCATATTCATATATTTTTTTATTTTGTTAGTTTTCATTTTAAGCTGAGTTAGCGGAGTATACTACGGAATAAGCTTATTTTTTGTCGAAATATACTCCGCTAAGTAAAGTTAGCTGTGTATATTCTGGAATATGACAGTAGGAAAATAAAGTCATTAAATCGCTAACCAAAGCACAATAATAAATAATTTCGCCATATATCGGAAACAAGACATTCGTTTTATGTTTTTAGATAAAATTATTTGATAATTTCTATCAAATTTAACGTATTTAAAAAGTTAGCGCTCTGTAATTGGAATAACAATCAAAGCAACTATCGTGTTGCACGCCGCTAACAAATACATAGCGGTTTATTTCTTTACAAGTGCAGTTACTTAGCGTTTTGTTTCACTGAAAATTATTAATAAAATGTTAATTAATGTTACAAAATTAAAAATTTGGATTCCCTGATTAGTGGCAATACCTATTTAATCAAAACTATCATACAATTCAATTTGTAAAAATCTTATTGAAATTCTTATTATGGGCGGAATTTAAAACAAAAAGGAGTTATGTAGGTAATGTATGTTTAAAATAAATAGGTACTATCATTATAAATTGTATCGTTTATATTATATTATGTATGTAGGTAGGTACCTACTTGGAAAACAATAACTATATAATGAAACTATCAGGACTGGAATGGTAGTGCCTTTGAGGTATTAAGATAGGTAGTAATAAGTAGGTATAAGATAAAAAACAAATCAATACTAATCAATCACAGTCATATTCAGCACATAGGTAGGACCTTTACACTAATTAGAGATCAATGATGCATGTAGATACCTACTTACTAAAGATTATAAAAAGTGGAAACGTTATAAACAACTACTAAGATTAACTACTGTTAATTAAACATTTTCTTAAAATGCACTATCATCAACCTGGTATAAAACAGTAGGAAGGTACCGTAATGGTAGGTATTTATGTCCCTAATGTAAGTACCTTAATGTTTTTACAAAATATTTAGTTAGTACTTGAATTTACAAGTTAAATTTTTAAGTAGGTACCTACAATATTATGAGATCAATGGGTTAATCTTCGTCGATTTCATGTTGGTTGTCAATGACTGCGGTCATTGGCAAACTTTTATAAAAAACTAAGATATTTGGAGTAAATATACTAAAAATATATATTATACTAATGTCACAAAAATAAACTAGGTATGTCGTAGGTACTTGGCTTTGTTTTGATTTTCAATAAATGTTTAATAATTATGCTTTATCTGGTAATTGTCGCGCGAGATTATCGTTTACTTACCTGATTTTCTAACACGTTGTAAGTACCTATATTTTGACTGTCCACATACCTAAGCTGTATTTATTAAGTACCTACATGACATTCCTTCATGTTTTGGAGATGCTACTATTTTCTTGATTTAATTCACAATGTATTTTTAGATTCAGACAACTATCAGACCAAAGATATACTTCACTGAATTTACTTTAATGACTCCCTTTACTACCGATTTCATACAAAAAGTCATACAGGCAACTAGCTATTTCTGTAATATATTTGTATAAGCGAAATATTAACAAATCTTTGGAGCTCTGCCCCCGCACGCTACCCTATCTTCTCCTATTGGCGGAGTGTGCTCCTCTGTTTATCAGGTGCGGTGCCGGCATAGAACCGGCTAACTCATAATGGCGGAATATATACCGCACGATTTTTGAAAGTACATTATCTTAGCGTTTTGTAAATCTAAAAACTTTTTTGTTTTTCAATATTTTTTTATAAAATTTTGGGAACATAAAGATACGTCATTAGTGAGTGTTTTTCTGTAAAAAAAGAAAAAACGCTAAAATGAAGTTGGCGTAGTGTTCCTAGGAGGTATCGATATAGTTTATGACCGGGAATAACACATAGGCTACTTTTGATCCCGGTATTCCCACGGGAACGGGAACTACTGCGGCTAACACCGCAGGGGGTAGTATAATAATATAATATGGTGTTGTTTTTTAGGGCATTATTGAAATATTGGCCGAAGACACACTCGCCCAAGGAGGTGATGTTCCTCAACGAGATGGAGGAGATACTGGATGTGATCGAGCCGGCAGAGTTCCAGAAGATAATGGACCCGCTCTTCAAGCAACTCGCTAAATGCGTGTCCAGCCCACACTTCCAGGTAACATGAAAAGCCCGGTGAAGTTATAAAGGTCCGAACGACCACTTAACATTAAAGTCAATCCGTAAAAAAACAGGTAACAATGACACATGTGACGACATCTGTGGCGCGGTGGGTGAAGGCCCGTCTGAGACAAGGTTGCGGGTTCGATCCCCGCCGTAGGACTAATGTTTGTATGATCTGCAAATATGTCTCGCCAGGCCACTTCCAACCGAAACAACTGGAGATCTATGAGGAAGGCCTATGTTCAGCAGTGGACGTCCTACGGCTGAGATGATGATGATGATGACTATGTAGAGTGCCACAAACTTATCTGAACCGGTGAGAGGGACACTGTGTAGCATTTAGTAAAAGAAATATAATTTAGTTTTTACAACTTAGAGAAAGTAAGAAATAGAGCGCTGTTTATTCCTCTTGTGAGTAAAAGAGACAAAGCATTAGATCTTTTATCTCTCATCGGGTGCCGTTTTTTGTATGGCCGGAAACTTGATGCTCCGAAGTTTGTACTACGAAACTATGGATTACTGCCATTGAGATGTATTATAGAGCCACAATCAGACAAATAAAATGTAAACGCCAAAACTCGGCGCACGCTACGTAGTGCGCGGAGTTTTTCTTTTTTGCGTAAAAGCGATATTGAACATTAAAACAAACGGCATAACGTCTACATTCAAATGTCAAATGTCATTGTAGAACATTGAATTTGCACGCACATTTTTTGAGTGTTGTCAGCTATTAGATTGTGACTCTTTAATACATCTCAATGATTACTGCACATTAAGTGTACGGCTTTTAAAGTCGTTAAGCCATGACGGAGGCCTTTAGGCGGCCTAAAAACTCCGTCACCAGAGTTGGCCACTTGCTCATACGAATGAACGAACGAACTGCACATTTTTTCTCCCTCTCGGCGGCATGCTCGCTTTTCGTCCAGGTACTATACAATGTCCATGTTTTACAATGATATTGTTGTTAGTTCCACTTTTGGCCACCCGGCCCAGATTAGTTTGTGGCACTGTATGTAGATTTCAATGAATATGTTCGCTTCCCCCTTAGACATCTTCAAAAAGATCTAAAACTTGCCTAATGATCTGAAAGAAATGTCTACCGCTCCCGGGATACAGTCGTGATCATAATTCATATTTTTCATTTCATTTATGTTAAAAAAAAAACGACCTCGCGGCAGACCACGCCGTAGATGGAAAGACGAGTTAGATGCCCATCTAAAGGATTGGTCCACAGTGGCCCAAAACAGGGATGAATGGAGAGAAGGAAGGGAGGCCTTTGCCCTGCAGTGGGACATTACAGGCTCATAACATAACATAACATTTATGTTCGCTTCCAGGTGGCGGAGCGAGCGCTATACTACTGGAATAACGAGTACATAATGTCTCTAATATCAGACAACGCGACCCACATCCTGCCCATAATGTTCCCGTCCCTCTATCGGAACACCAAGAGCCATTGGAACAAGACCATCCACGGACTGGTGTATAACGCGCTCAAACTCTTCATGGAGATGAATCAGAAGCTGTTTGATGAGTGCACGCAGCAGTATAAACACGAGAAACAGAGGTTTGTCTCTCTTACACGCTATGTGTCTCACATTAGTATACAGGTGAATTTTTGAGACGGGACAGTAAGGGCAGGTACCTTAAACGTTATAGTTACAGAAAAACGTTTTTAGGAGACTATCCATTAATTTTTAAAATATTCTGAACTGCATTTACAGATTTTGGAAAAAATGTACAGTCAGCAAGAAAATGGTCATTTTACACAAAAACTTTTTTTGATGCCAATCGATCCTGTTTCTTATAAGGATCAAAAGTCTCTACTAGACCGACTGAGGTTTGAGTACTAGAAATGTCAGAAATCGCAAAAAACTTTTTCCATACATTTCGGTAAAAGAGCCAAACTTCAAAATTAGTCAAACTTTTTGTTATGGGTAGATCCGCTATAATCCGATATAAAGAAAAAAAGGCTGGCTGAAAAAAATAGGTTATAGGTAAGTTTTAAATTTCAAACTTCGAATTCGATTCGAATTCTTGGTTTATTTCAGGTCATTGTTATGTTTGTTATGAGAAAATTCTAGATTATTAGTTGCAATTAATTTATGAACATACACTTCTTGTTTAAAAATGTAATTTTATTAAAATGTCATTTTGAGCAATTTATTTCGTAGATCATCTAAATGTAGTAATTTTTGTAAAGTACAACATATTAAAATGATTTATTTTATTTTAATTGTTTCAATTCTAATGTTGTAAAAGATTATCGATGCAACTTGGATAATTTTCTACTTAGATAGGCGCTTTTGCTTCTAGGTACAGTAAGCTACGAGGCCAGCTAGACACTCGCCATTAGGTCTCTCACTAATTATCTTATGCGTATTTCCGTATAAACCGTACAATTCCGAAAAAAGTTTTTCGCGATTTCTGACATTTCTAGTACTCCTAATAGTAAACCTAGTAGTAGTAGTAGTAGTAAACCTCAGTCGGTCTAGTAGAGACTTTTGATCCTTATAAGAAACAGGATCGATTGGCATCAAAAAAAGTTTTTGTGTAAAATGACCATTTTCTTGCTGACTGTACATTTTTTCCAAAAACTGTAAATGCAGTTCAGAATATTTTAAAAATTAATGGATAGTCTGATGTATTTCCAAAAAAATAATTATTTAAAATAGTATATCAGTCATCTGGTTACCGGTCGCCGTGGTGTTACCCGCGGCGAATAGTTCCCGTTCCCGATCAAAAGTAGCCTATTCCTTATAAATGAAAGTTTTACGGCTTCGACGGGATTCAAACCCGCGAGTGTTAAAGCAGCCCGGCTTAAGGGTGATCGCTTGGATCTCGCAGGTTCGAATCCCGTCGAAGCCGTAAAACTTTTGTAAGATTTTTCATTTATAATGAAATAAGTGTGGTTTAACACTATAAAGGGTGTTACCAGACCACTACCGAAAACTTTAGGGGGTGAAAGTACCCATCAATATGAACAACTTTTTCTAAGAAACCAACACTGTGAACGCGAAAAAAAAAACAGCTGTTTCATACACTTTAGCCAAGTAGGTATTGAACTTATGTATGGAACAGCTGTTTTTTTTTTTCGCATTCACAGTGTTGGTTTCTTAGAAAAAGTTGTTCATATTGATGGGTACTTTCATCCCCTTAAGTTTTCGGTAGTGGTCTGGTAACACCCTGTATTAAAATTATCTATAGCCTATTCTTTAATCCATGGTATAAGCAATTCTGGTACCAAATTTCATTCAAATCCGTCCAGCCGTTTGAGCGTGAAAGAGTAAAGCCGCGTATCGACTGCGCGCGGCAAACCATCGAACATTGGCTCGCGCGGCGGCCGCGCAATATGTGGACGAGTCTGCCGCGCGCGGCAGCTCGAACATTGGCGCGCTCGAACGTGCCGCGCGGCGATCCAGTTCGTGTCGGTTTTTGGTTGCGCGGCAAAGGAGCGTCAGTGTGTTGTGCGCGCGCAATTGGGACGGACCTTTTTTTTATTTAGACGCGCGGCAAGATGGATAACGAGAAGTGCCGGCATTTGATTAGATTATATGGCTTAAAACCTCATTTATGGAATAGTAAATGCACTGAATATCATAATAGCTTCGTATCTCATGTCTTCCATTAATCGCGAACTACCATGTAGCATTCTATTCATATATATTTTTTTAATCCACCAACGAGGTTCTCGTCTCGAACGCTTATGAATAATATGATGTATGATGATAAAAGCCGCAGCAGCACGTCGCTGGCGTGATACGTCCATGGTTGCCGCGCACAAAATGATGGATCGCCTGCCGCGCGCCGCTGCCGCGCTATATCAAAATGTTGAGCTTTAAATTGGCTCGCGCACCAAAACGTAGGTTTGGCGCGGTCGAACATGGCTCGCGCGGCAGCCGCGCGCAGTCGATACGCGGCTTAACAAACACACACACAAACTTTCACCTTTATAATATTAGTGTGATTATTGTAATGTTTTGTGTTACAGAGAGCGTGAGAGGCTGCAGCAGCGCGAGGAGATCTGGCAGCGGCTGGAGGCGCGCGCGGCCGCCAACCCCGCGCCCAGCCGCGCGCTAGAGGAGGACCCCGACCTCTCCTACCAAAGGATTGAACAGGAGACGCAAGAGGTACTCTACTTCTTACCCGTTATACTGAAGCGCATTTATGTTATAGGTCGCGCCTATTGAGATGTATTTTAGAGCCACAATCAGACAAATAAAATGTAACGCCAAAACTCTGCGCACACTACGTAGTGCGCAGAGTTTTTCTTTTTTGCGTACAAGCGACATTGAACATTAAAACAAACGACATAACGTCTACATTCAAATGTCAAATGTCATTGTAGAATATTGAATTTGCTCGCACATTTTTTGAGTGTTGTCAGCTATTAGGTCGCGCCACGTAAAAAGAGCGCTGGCTGTCAAACTGCGCAGTGGTCGATGATCGGTGGACAGGTAACGCGGCGCACTTCATACCATTGATTTAGCGAGTGCTATTGGTTCGTCAGCGAGTGAACACAGGCGCAAACATACCCCCGCTACTTCCCCTCAGCGATCTTTTTACGTGGCGCGACCTATACTAGCGCCAAGGACTTATGTAACTGACGATATGGATAAATATCGATTTGTCTATATCGTCCTTGCAGAAAAATTTGTTGCTTAAGTTTTAGGTAATTATCTAATGTTCCACGAATGTTAACTGCGGTTTCAATGTACTATCACGATCAAAAGCTTACTTGGGATTACGAAAGCGAAGTTTCGTGACAATTTTCGGGTTCCGTTTATGTTGGTTAACTGTTACAAATTCAGTATCCACCAAAATAAGCTGACCCCGAAAATTGTCACGAAACTTCGATTTTGTTGATCCCAAGTCAGGCCTCTGGACTATTAAAATTGTCTTATTATTCGTTCTAAAATATAACATTACTGCAATAAACTATTGTAGCGTATTTGACCTATTTCTCCTACCCCCAGGTGCGTAAACAAGGCTACAACGCCAACAAGCCTCTCCTCCGCAAGAAGTCTGACCTGCCGACCGACTCGTCCACCGTGAAGGCGCTCATTGAGCACAAACGCGCCGACCCCTACCTGCCCACTCCGCCGGACGTTAACCAGTGCTAGCGGTCCCCACCCACCTTCCCGGAACCGGGGGGACAAGTCGTGACTTTGGGGGGTCAAACCGTGACAGTGGGGGGTCGGGCCGTGACTTTGGGGGGTCAAACTGTGACACTGGGGTGTCGGGCCGTGATATGGGAGGGTGAAATGAGATTGGGGGGCGATGCCACGAAATTGGGGGGTGATGCCACAGGTTGGGGGGGTCAGTTTGAAAACGGTGGCCAGGGACTGATGGCTTAGAAGTTGGACGGACCGTTCACGATTCAAGTTGCAAGACTGAATTCAGACCGAGACAAGAATAAAGATAGGAGAAACTGAATTTTGACGCCAGTGATAAAATCAGAGACGCTGTTAATCAGATATCCCCCCATGTGGCTAGCTCGGAGTTCAAATCGGATCGAAAATTATATAATGTGACCATGACACATACAAATGTATAAGAAAGAGCGTGGATCACTACCGCCCAAGAAAAGGTCAGTGACCCCTCCAGTCGTCGGTACGAAACGGTTTGATAGTGAAACCAGGTCAGTGCTAAATTGCGGACTATATCGACCAAACACGGTCAATTTATTGGTGATTTACTATGAACGGTGATAGTGGAGAAAAGTGCAAAATTCATTGAAGTGACTTGAATTGGCTGTTACTACTAGATAGTTTAGAGTATCTTTGCTTTGAATTTACTAGAGAATACAAAATGCCACTATATTCAGCCATTTGTGCCCATTTTGAACACGCGGAAGGACGCTGGTATAGTATGCTAAATTAAAATTAATTGTTCTATTGTAACTAGTTAGTACACATAATTATAAAATTTTGTAAGTAGTGTATTTTGTTGATGTTATCCACAAATGCCCTTACATCGTAGACAACTTGTCTAAAGACTTATACATAAATGCGACGGGTATGTGACTATAATACTGCTACCTATTATATTATATTCCAAGGTATCGTCACCGACTATACCAAGTTACGTCCAGTTTTGTAAACAGGTTAGATGTGATTGAAACACAAACATATTGGTGGCTATTCGGGATGTCGCCTAAACTAAACTAGACTAATCTGACAGCACTAAAGATGTTGCCGTCCCTTTCATAACGATCGAAATAAAAAAGATGGCATCAATTTTAGTGCTTTCAAATTAGTTATGTTTAGCTTTAGCGGTTTCTCGAACACAGATCACCTCCAAAATTAACTCATCAATGATCAAATCACGTGACAAGTGTCAAATTAGGAACAAATTTGTTATTTGTCACGTGATTTGACCATAGATTAGTTAATTTTGATGATCTGCGTTCGAGAAACCGGCTATAAAACTTTTAGAAATAATAAAATAAATAATAAATAAATAAATATCCTTGGACATTTCACACGGCGTCATCTAGTCCCAAGCTAAGCAATTTAATGCTTGTGTTATGGTAACCAGATGACTGATAAACTACATAGATACATTTTTTTTTGTAAATACATACATATTATACATAGAAAACACCCAGACACGAAACAAATATTTGCAGATCATGCAAACATTTGTCCCGCAGCGGGGATCGAACCCGCAACCTCTGCGTCTCAGGCGGGCTTTCGCCCACTGCGCCACAGAGGTCGTAGGATGATAGTGGCAATTCTGGATGTCGCCAAAACTTGACTAAAGTAATTTGACAGCACAAAATTGATGCCATCCTTTTTATTTCGATCGTTATGAAAGGGACGGCAACATTTTTAGTGCTGTCAAATTGATTTAGTTAAGTTTTGGTGACATTCCGAATTGCCACTAATACCTAAATAGTATTACGTACATACTACATACTATAACAGCACAATGTAATACCTAACCTTGTCTGTCGATTCCGTGCGAAGCAAAATTGCGAGTTTCTTAAAAGTGTTAATGTTTCAATGTCGCTAATTTTCGCATACTTATTTATTCTATAATAGACAAGTTTTCTACCATGCATAAGGGCTGGTATGCCTTTGCAATCATAAATATAAGCAGGACTTTAATTTACTGTTGCACCCACATAGAATCGTTACTTGATAAATATTCGAGTAAAGATTCTGTGGAAAATGAACTAAATATTAGTGTAGTTAAATTAATTTCATGAAGTTACAAAAGTTTTAATTGCACCAACTTGAAAAATTTGAATTATTTTCGAATATACAAACAGTGAAGTATATTTAATTTTAAATTATCTAATAAACGTTCTAAGTAACGGAATGTGCAGATGTCAAGACAAATTTATTCTTGAATATTAAGAGTGATCCGAATCATTAAAAGTAACTATCAAATATATAGTGTAAAAAAAATCGATCGAATCGCTAAGGCCTTTACTCTGCAAACCGATTCTTTATCGAGTTATTATTACGATTCTTTTATTGGAAAACAATACTATACATAAATAACGCCTCTTTCTCTTATGAGTCGGAGACAATAAATCTCCAGCTACGATCTTATAGGCATAACTAAAGAAATTTCATATACCTAAGTTTTACCCTGAAAATATTCGCGGTATATAATTTTCCTATACCGTTACCGTTTAATTCCGGGTTGCAATATTCAACTTACTAATAACCATGGATCTGTCGCCATAGTAATATTGTTATCAGTCAAAAAGTGTCCTACATTTTTTTGTTTCTAAACAAAGTTGCTATGGCGATCACTCTACGATCATTTGTAAGTTTAATATTGAAACCGGCCGTTAGTTGTACCGTTTGTAGTTTGAAGAGTAAAGAGCCTGATACTTCACACATCGTCAAAACCTCGGTTCTATGGAAAGAACATGAACTATTGATGATGTTTTGCCATTAAGTATATTGGCAATATTACTGCCTACTAAGCACCATGTTGAAAGTTTTTAAACCTAAGAGTAGAGGCGGCATTATTCAAACTGTTTTGTATTGATAGAATACTATTTATTTAGTTTTTGTCCAATTATTACTTTATATAGTTTAAAAACACGGTTATTTTGGCTCTAGTGGTTCATTGGTAAACACGTGAAGGGAATTTGCTCTTGGCATTCTATTTTGACCGAGTTTTTCAAATCTGAAGTAGCCCTGTTATTCATAATGAGGCTGCCAAGAGCTCAGCTTAAATCTGCTACAGTCTGTTTTCGTTGACTTAAGATTCATAAGAATAAAAAAAAGCCTTGCTAAATTGACAAATGATTTCGAATAATAAGGTTAGGGTCAGAGTCCCTAAAATTACGACATTTGCAATTGCGACCAAAAATGTTTTTATAAGATAAGGGCATTGAAATTTCAATGAGGAATAATCATGGATAAAATTACAAAAACCCAACGAATTAATTAATAACCATGATTACTGCTATATCTCTTTTGATTTTAAAGTTTCAGATGTCGCCTCTAGATAAAATTAAAAGTTAAATAGATTTTTGGACTAAAACGTTTCTAATGGCTTTATTGGTCTTCTTTTGAAGATTCGATTGTGAAATAGTGTTTGAAAATTATTGGAAGGATGTTAATAATTAATCTTTTCTGCAAACAACATTAATGAAAATGCCAAGATTTTAGAGAAGCTAGTTTGCATTTCGCCATTTTTTAACTTTGACATGGGTTTAACGCAGTTATCCACCCGTAAATATTATTTTTTCATTATTATCCAAGCTAAATCCAACAATAAAATTTCAGTCTCATATTTCTTAAAGATCTGAAAGAACATGTCACTCTTGGGAATACAGTCTCATATTTCTTTTATTTTTTATTTAATTTGTCAAATTGTCAAAATCACTTTTGTTTGATCAGATTAATTATTAAAATACCTTTCATTGTTGAATAACTTTTTTACGTAAGTAAATAATAATGCTTAGGCTTATAATGTTAAAGGGTTGGATGCAAATAATGTTGAGGTTTAATGTACATTCAGCTACAAAATTGGTTCGACAATTTCAGTTATGTTTTAAATAAGATGTTAAGGGAATAGCGAAGTCATTCTCAGTAATTTAAATTATTTGAATTTCGAAAACTGTCTCATTGTGTAACATAGACTGAAGATAGTCCGGGCCCAACATGCGCAACACGACCAACCTTCTCATCTTCGACAATTTTTCTCTCCTGCTCTAGCGTATCTACGTTAGAGCAGCTTGATAATATCGAGATATTTCGTTTGTCGTCTCGACACGTTGCACATGCTAGGCGCATGACTTGTCTATACCAGGTATAAAACAACACTAAAATGTTAATACAAAAATAAGCTTAGAACCGCGGTTTAATGCAAAATTTTTGACATATCGTTTAATCTTTTGTAACCAGTACTATCCTCAGTCTTTGTTATTAATAAGTTAATCACCTTCCGTGGCTGACTGTACGAAGCTTTCGACTTGCCAGTTAAATAATTCTAAGCACCATTCCACTGAAAATCACCAGCAATAGGGAGATAGTTTTAGAAATCACTGTATTAATTTTATTGTATGTAGATTTATAATCATGTTTGTAAGAGCGCCATAACATCAAAACTAAGATTTCGTTAATTTATTGTTTAACCAAATAAAGGGGGTGGAAATGTTATATACAGAAATTAAACCACTTTATTCATAACACTCTTTTTAATCAATTTTCATCTTCAATTTCCTCATTTGGTAGCAACAGGCTCATCGGCCATTTTGGTTTTTATTTTCTGTTATGAGTAAGGTGGTGTAAGTGAGAGGAAGATATTCCGAATACCCGAGCTTATCTCAGCTGTTTCTCTGGTGACCGGGCAACATACGCATTTAAGTTGTTTTTTTGTATATTAACTCGCTAGTAAGATTTGTGGTTGGTCAGAGTCATCGGTGAAACGGTGGGCTAAAATATCTGGTAACTTTGTTTCACTGAAGTTATAATTATGAGATCTATAGAACAATTTCAAAGTGAGCGGCAATGTTAAGCATGAAAGGAATTGCATTCGGCTATTTTAGCCCATCAGAGGGTAAGTGGTCGTTATTGCAATTTTTATGTACGAATTATATTCTTTAAAATTATGCGTACTTATCAATCAATTGATATAACACGCATTAATAGCTTCTTTTGACAGTATTCTATATTTGTATCCTAATTTCAAATTATAAGTCTAAAGTGATTCACACAAAGATATAGCTATTTTGGCCCTGCTGAGTGGTTTTGTGTTCTAATTTCTGGGCCTAAGTTATTTCAGTTGTTAAATTACTTTAGTTAGAAACACTTCAGGCACCGCGTGCCTTTAGTCCACTAGATTCAAAGAAATTAGTTATTTTTACGAGTTAAGGTATATCGCATTTTTAATTTAGCTGTTATTTTAGCCTTATTCATATCACATCTCTTAACACGGCATTGTCTAATATTTAGGGCTGTTAATTAATACGTAAGATGGTATTTACACAATTTTAATAAATTTTACCTGATAGGGAGAAAGGTGATCAATATTTTAACAAAAATATACAGTAGTAGCAATGCAATAACGCAATTATCGTTTTATCAAAACGTTTTGGTTGTCAAAGGTCTGTGTTATGATTAAGGCTGGCAATGGGGTGGTTAATGGTCTCACAACTATTCTAGTAGCCCAATGGTAGTAACTTGCACCCGAAATGGGTAATAACATAATGTCCATTCATATCCACTAGTATAACAAAATTTAATTTCCTTCGTGATTTTTGCGACTGAACTGTCATACTTTATATTCCATGGTCAGACATGATCAAAACACTTAAATATATTATTTTTTTACTTTTCGCATCTATACGCTGTATATCATGTCTGAAAATTTATGGAAAGCTACGCAAACGCGTGGAAACGTGGATCTTAAATCTTAGCTCTATAGGAACATTCCGTAACGCAAATTTTAAGCGAAATACTTTTCTATTTCAATACTCTAGAGCCTAGATTTTTTTATCCCAGTCTAGTCGCAATGCAAGACTAGTCTTGAAGCAAAGAATTTAAACTCTATTGTATTAGCATAGATCATATTTTGCACTGCTAGAGCTTTGGAAACAATCCTTTCTTGTTTCGTAGTTCTCCGTTTGCTGATTGATTTGCAATGAGCTGTATGGATAAAGATTTTGTATAAATATTTATAACGATAATGTATGTTGAGAAACAAATAATTGTAACAGATGACATATTATAAGGTGCTTATGATTATCGTTATAATACAAAGTTGTGCATAAAACAGTGTTTTTATTTTGTTTGCTAAACGCAAACCGCCTCCGGCTGATGTTTACCACATTAGGTATTTAGGTATCTTTATTTAAAGATATTTTTGTACGATTACTATTGTAGTGCAGCGAAAGTCGCGACAAGACCGGTAAGGTGGTCCAATCATCTGCACTAACTCATTTTTCACTATAAGTAGATAATATACCTAATAATATGAAATGAGCGCTTCTTCCCCACTGCTCAACTAGATTTTTGAAATTAATGAAAGAGTATTTTTCTATGTATAAGTTTTAGTATACAGGTACCTCCTACCCTGTATTAGGATTGTCCATTTTTAACAAAATAAAATGTAAAGATTATAAACTATTTTAATAATTCGTTAGGATCAACAGCAGGAATAAAATCTTTCCTATTTCTCTTCTCTTTTGTAGGTAGGTATTTAGTTTCGTGCACCTTCCCTCCGGACCTTGAAACCGTTAAGCGTCGCGGCTAATACACTACGACATATTAAAAACGAACTCAATCAAAGATTTTCGCTGTCTGTGTGAGTAAACCCATTCAAGCCTCCGCCCGCGCCAGAGCATAGAATATATTGTTAGAGCGAGAAGGACTGAGCTTGAATGAATTCGTTCATGGGACTGACGTTAATCTTGAATGAAAGAAATCCCGACTACCTTACGACACGGAAAAATCTAAAACTATTTGCGGGTAGGACTATCTCAACACGGTCTGCGCAAACAAAGTGCGAGTGAGACGTGAACAGTGTGCATCCCGCTCCTCCGATTCTACTTCTTGCACTTTATGCTTGCCTAGTACTCCACCACATTACGACTCTTAGCGCGCTACTACGAGTAGGTACCTACCCTCATTCATAAGTCACCTGCGCCTGCGTCACACTAGTCTTGCGAGTGAGGCACAAAAAGCGTCCATCCTACTCACTCCTGCAACCAATTCGTGCAACTCCTTTGAACTTATGATTGCCTGGTACTCAACCCGCTTAGCGACTTCTATACGCTCATTCATTATCGCCGATAGGAAGGCAATCAATATTTATGAATGATTTATCGGTGTTTCTTGCCTTCACCTCCAAGCTGAATACTGTATTACAAACCAAAATAGCTCTCGCATTGTTCTGATCACCTGGTACTCTTGGACTCATCTGGAGTCTTAAAACTGGACTGCGCCGTACCACTCGTAAGAGATTATATAGATTTTGGCTTTTTGCAATACCTATGAGTGGTTTAACTCTATAAAAAAATATATAATATCGGCAACACGCTCAGTAACTGAACTAAACTGTCATAGATTTAATAATATCAGTAAAAAGTAGATTTTAACTGCCACTGCTATAGAGGAGTCATCTTTGGACACATGGACTGAACAACATGTCTTCAATAAAACGCACACATAAAAACTAAAGATAATTTATTTCTCTTAACAATTACAGGTAATATTGTATACCAAATTTCATTACATTACATAACTTAATAATTGTTCTTTACGAAGTCCGTCTACCTATATTTTTGTATTTATATTATGTAGGTACATGTAATAAGAATTTTAATTTAATGTACCACAGAGAGTTAAACGGACATTGTAAAGTTTACCAGTGAATACACAGAGCGTACACAATAAAACTGATATCAAGCATGATTTTTAAAGCTAATAACAGAATGTAGATATTTTTTAAACATTTATCTTACAAAACTCTTGGTTCACCTTGTTTTAATTCATTTTAAACTGTCCAGTAGTGTTTATGCACCTATATTTTGTACTCAATTTGGAATTTCAACATTTTATATTCAAATACAATTAATCACTAGCCAATTGCAAAAAATACTAAAGTTTTTTTTTTTAGGCCAACGTGCCTTACGCTGAACGTGCACTGATGCGGCAACGGCTACGATTACGACCGCTAACAATATAAGTTGTGGCTTGGAACTTTATTTTGATTAAGAGTACGGAGATCATAGCTGGATTGTTTTGGACACCAAAAAGCCTTGACAGTTCGATAAACGTATTTAGCAACAAGAAGCCCCGCGTAATTAAATCATTTTATTTACCTAGACGTTTCGGATGACATTACAGTCATACAAATGGACAAGGCGGGTACCTAAATACCGTGGGCGCATCAGTGCGTGTTCGCACCAAGCCGATCAAATAATTACGGTCAATAACCTAGCCCATACTTAGGTGTGACGTATACCAAACACGCCTTGTCATTACGCAACTTTAAGAGCATCTTTTTTAGTGTTTTTAGCTCATTACAGTGCATATGGCACGTCACACCAAGCACACATGTTTGCGCCGGCTTTAATCATTACTTTTATCAATTGCGAGACATTTTTTGACTTTATGTTTAGCCTTACGAATGACGACTAGATGTAATACAATACAGAGCAGTACGAAAAAAATGAACATACATGTAGGTATACATTGCTTATATATTACGAAATACCGTAAAGATCTCAAATTGATAACATTTTTACAAGTAATAAGAATAAATTTACATATTACCTACTAATTATACTTTAGTAGCGTTTCGATTCGTTAACTTCTATATAAACATGATAAGGCATGTCTGGGACGTAATTTTGTCCTAATTACAACGGTATTATAACCAAGTAATGGTAGAATTATGGAGATCATACTAAATGTACTGGGGGAATAAAATGATGAGTATGTAGCGTCTCAAATCGCTTTTATTTGAAACAAGACTTTCAACACCTGGCCTTCTTGGCAAAACATCGTATTAAAGAACCCTGGTATTCTGACAACGCTAATCCTAGAGAAGAGTCAGGCTAGAATTGACCTCAACTTTGTTTGAACTATCTATTTGTTTTTTAATTTTGTTGTAAAATTTTAAAACCACGGTCCAAGCCTCCAGTTTGTTTTTAAGAGTAATCATATTGACCCCAGTACTTTTTCATCTTTTTCAAGCACCTGATATTCATTCCTAGCAGGATATGGTACAATTTATTGGAGTATTATGAGTTGACTTCTATTACCAAACTGTTTTCATCCTTTTTTTGTAGCAAGATTGCATTTATTTTATTCAATCTAAGTTATAACTTCACAGTTGTGGCATAGATGTCGCCAAAACTTAACTAAAGCAATTTGAGACCACTAAAATTGATGCCATCCTTTTTATTGCGATCGTTATAAAAGGGACGACAACATTTTTAGTGCTGTCAAATTAGTTTAGTTAAGTTTCGGCGACAGAATTGCCACTATTCCCTTCTGTAGCTAAAACTTTCCATCACCTATCTAAGTGGTAGCGTCCTGGTTTTCTCCCAGGTTAAGTATCAACTCGTACTAGTAACTTCCCACCATGTTTATTAAATTCCTTGTTGCTTTATTCTTGATCTATCAGGTGCTAAGCTGTCCTCTATCCCTTTCTCTTGTTTCTCCTCGTTCTCTCTCCATTTCCCCAGCTATTCTTATCTCTTCGCCTAGGGGCTACTTCTTCTTTGTGTTGATGAGATGTTGCAGCCTCTGTATTGTGTCGTGGTGCGCTGCCAGCTGCTCCGTGAGCGCGGCCACGTGCTCCGTCAGCACGGACATCTGCTCTTCGTAGTTACGCGACGTAGAGTGCAACTCTTCTTCCTACAAACATATGAAAACATTGTAATACACGAAATGAAACTTATTTATTCAGTCACAGGTGCCACTTTCAAACTTCTCCATAAACTCATTTCTTATTTTATCCAAACGCGTCACGCCGCACATCCATCTTAACATTCGCATCTCAGTCTTCTTCATTGCCCAACACTCTGATCCATACAACGTGACAGGTCTTATTACCGCCTTGTTAATTTTTCCCATAAGCAGATCACATAATATGTGATCTGCTATTGTTCCTGAGACCTATCTCCACTTCATCCTATCCGCATTCATGTGGGATGGATTGTAATACATACATATCCTTGGATATTCCACACAGCACGAGCTTATAACGGTAAAGGAAAACATCGTGAGGAAACCAGTTAGCTCTCTAATAGCGTCGATGGGCTTGCAACCTGTCACGTATGGAGGAGAGTTAACTTCTGCAAAAAGTGGGCATGTACCAAATATGTATGTATTTGGACATACCTCTGACTACCCCCTTAGACGTCTTCAAAAAGATCAAAAAAATTGCCTAATGATCTGAAAGAAATGTCTACCGCTCCCGGGATACAGTCGTGATCATATTTCTTTTCATTTCATTCCACACAGCGCGTTATCTAACAAAAACAAGATAGATTTGAGGCTAGGTTTACTCACCAATCGGCTGATAGTGTTGTGTTTGTCCTGTATCGTGTTGTCGTCCGTCTGTCTGTCACGCTCCATCTCTTCCAGCCGAAGTCGCAGCATATCACACTGTCAAATAATAATATTACAGTAATGTTTTTAAGGACCTTCAAACGAAATAAGATAACTGATTTCGCTAAGGCACCATCACCACGAGCATAAGAACAGAGATTTGTCCCACGGCGCGAATAGAACCCACAACCTTCAGGTTTTTTAGGGTTGCGTACCCAAAAGTTAAAAACGGGACCCTATTACTATTAACTATTACTAAGAATCCGCTGTCCGTCTGTCTGTCTGTCACCACACCATGCTGTATCTCATGAACCGTGAAAGCTACAGTTGAATATGATGTATTTCTGTTGCCGCTAAGTAAGTAAGTTCGTATGAGCAAGTGGCCAACTCTGGTGACGGAGTTTTTAGGCCGCCTTAAGGCCTCCGTCATGGCTTAACGACTTTAAAAGCCGGGACCGACAATTTAACGTGCCCTCTATTGCCGCTATAACAACAAATACTAAAAACAGAATAAAATGAATATTTAAGGGGGCTTCTATACAACAGTTATTTTTGCCGTTTTTTCTCGATATTAATAACGACATGTAGACGCTTGAAATAATCACAAATAGGTACGAAACCCTTCGTGCGTTCATCTCGCATTTGGCTGATTTTTTTCTAATATATACTTTTGTTAGTAATAAGTTTTCTCACCTCTACATTACAGTGTTCAGTCGCGCTGGTAATTTCTTCCCTCTCTGCCTGTAGTTCGCTAACCTTGCTCCTGAAGTAGGTTATCATGCGTTCCTCCCGCGCCTGCAGCTCCTCGCTGAGCAGGAAGGGTACCTCCAGGCTACCTAGTAGACCCGTCACTCTTCCTTCGCCATCTGATACGAAAACATCATATTTAATCAGTTTGACATGAAAACTTCTCTTTGTGCAATGTCTTTTATGTTCCTTTCTGTGTTCCGCCCGCGACCACGCTTTATCCTGTTTATATACATACATACAATAATCACGCCTCTTTCCTATAGATAGGGGTAGGCAGAGACCACGGTCTTCCACCTGCTACACATTCACTCACTTCACATTTTACTGACACATTCACTCTCATCACATTCTTTGTACTATTTTCTATTTATTCCTTATCCTGTTTATGAATTTTCGGCCAGTCTCATTAACTTATCTATCTTTGGTTTTGCTTCTTTGGTTAGTTCCATACAATAAATGTCAAATAACTACCGACAGTAAGGAACACGAAATATAGAAAGGTTATTAGGTACCGTTAAAAGTATGAACTGTAAAGCATTCAGCTCACCTATAGAGGTTTCGCTGAACATATTGAAGTCTCCCGAGTCGTGTGTGTCTGTCCGTCTCCGCTGCGAGGCCGACTCGTGCTTGGCCAGCTCCAGCGCCAGGGCCGAGCGCTCCAGCTCCAGCATCCCGTATTCCATGCGGAGCTTCTGATTCTCCTGCAGGTTCATAAGATAAAGATAATTTTATTTCTTTATCTTTATTTTTACCATAGGCACTTGTATAATAAATAAATAAATATCCTTGGACATTCCACACGGCGTCATCTAGTCCCAAGCTAAGCAATTTAATGCTTGTGTTATGGTAACCAGATGACTGATAAACTATATAGATAGGTACATTTTTTTTTACGTATTTTTTTTATACGTATTTTGTGTAAAACGCTAAATGTGATTAGTCATTTTAATTGCGTTTAGTCTAGCTTAAATACAATTAGGAATTGTTGTGTGCCTTAGTAATGGAGATGGTCTATCATCAGTTTTCATTGGGATAGAATATGCAGCATACCCACTATCTATACCCGGACAAATATATAGAGCCACAGATACTATGTGCACACTTTTACTGACCCAACTTACAGATTCGGGTCAATTTGAACCTTAAGGAAGTTATATTAGGTCATCCTCAGTGTTTTTAATATGAATGATTATGATTACCTGTTCTAAATTATGTGCCTTCATACTAAGTTGCTCGTTCACATTCAAATCGTCCACAGAACTGAGTGCATCTTCACTACCAAGCTGTAACAGAAATTATATGCTTGAATTGTAAAAATATGTGGGTGTTATAAGAGAGACTCTCAAAAAAAAACCCGAACACTCATTCCCTAATAACATTAGTAATAAATAAAATTAATAAGCAGGTGCTAGCAGATGGCTTGGGTACACTTGTGGCATTGTTGACTAGACATTTTTGAAAGAACGTTGAAGTTGAGCGAGCGACGATCTGGGCGGTCGCAATTGAGATGGGTGACAAGTAGACGAAAACTCCGTCAGCAGAGTTACAAAGCATGGATATGGTATGGGGGTGTAATTTCTATTGTTTTACACTAGATTTAACGCTGTTTATTTTTATAACTAATGTAAAAGTACTGTCATTATTAAGCTTTCTTATTCAGAGCCTTCACACGCTACGTGTATTGATACAAACGCAAATAAAACGCGCAGTCAGCGCGTTTTTATCGATACAAACACATGGCGAACAAAATGCAGGCGGCAAGCTGTGACCGTGCACACTATCGCGCTTGTGAAACGCACCGCGAACTAGCAGGTGACGCGCTACACAAAATCGAGCAGCTACTGCTCGTTCGAAAAAGGTGGTGTGCCTAGGCCCTCAGTAGTGTCATTCTTATAGAGTGAAAATGGAGAGTTTAGGATCAATAATCCTTGCCAAGGATCAAACTGTCTATTCTCTACAAAATGGTTTCTAAAACATAATGTTTCAAAGGCTCTAATACAACAAGGTCATTGAATGAATCACTATAGCATTAACAATTGATGCTCAGGAAATATTTCATTTGCGTATTTTGTAATATTTGTCCGGCGTGAATTGTTCATTGTTTAACGTAAACTTTCCCATCAAATAAACACAAAGATGAGTGGAGTTGTTTGTGGATTAAGTAAATAAATAAATATTGGACATTTACATTTTTTTACTATAATATTGATTCACTTACCAAACTTCCTCCTTCAGACAAGAAGTCACCATTACAACTAGCGGCTTGACTACCCAAATGCACCTTGCTCGGTGTCCCACTCAACTTCTCCTTCTGGGCCTCCTCTAAGGCTAATTGGAGCTCCTGATTCTTATTTCGTAGCTTAGCTATCTCACATTTATATTTACTATCACTCTCGCTTATGTGCTTCTGGTAATCCTCTATTGATGCCTTTAGTTGAGAAATTTCAAATGAATTGTCTGCTAGCTGTGAAGAATAGAATACATTGATGGAGAATACACAAACAATATAAAACATATGAAATGACTACATATTTATAGTAAAATTATTATTATTATTTAGCCATAATCGTCCCACTGCAGGGCAAAGGCCCTTCTTCCACTCTTCGCAGCTTATCGCGTAGTAAAGTAATAATAAAAATACTTTTCTAAGTTTTTCGGTTTTAAGGTACAAATAGTCGTATTTTGAAGTCATTTCCGTTATATATTCTATAACTTATCTTTCTACCTAACCAGATCAAATACAGCTCGGTAGATCATGAGAACTGCATTAGATGATCTACGCAGGAAAATGTTAACAAAGAGTAACGAAAACAAAGTGAATAATACCTTAAATATATCTGAACTAATATTATTGGTTTATTGTAAGTACAAACATACAATGAACCTTTGTGTTCCTAAACAATTTATTAGATGGTTTTGAAAGTTTTTAGAAGTTTTTCTGAGATTAGACTTAACAACTTTTTGTCCTATTGTGGTTGATGAAAGTTCAGCATCAAGATATAATGTAGTTGTACCTGAGAAGCAAACTGGGCATTTTCAATAATTTTCTTCTGTAATTCTTCCTGCAGAAGACCAGAGTCCAATGGAGCTGCATAGCTGGTTGAGGGTTGTTTGTCATCATGTTTACTCTTTGATTTCTTATTTAGTTTCAACTAGAAAAATAAAGAAATAATAACGGTTAGGCCAAGTAAGACTAATTTTTCACACCAACTTTAAGACAATAATTATACTAGAATTTCAACGCACCCAACAAAGCTATGTATAGTCAGAAGACTGATTGCAGATACAAATATAACAAAAAAGTATGATGATTAAAAATATTGAGGAGATCAATGTATCTATGTGAGAGATTTACTGATAAGTAAACCTTGATTGGCATCAGATATTTACAGAATAAATAGACATGACATTGACCTGGAATGCTTCAAGTTCATCCTGAAGGACGGATACCCGCCGCGTCAGCTGCTGATTTCTAAACGTAAGAGAGTCTATCTCCAACTCTCCCTTTCTAAGCGACTTTTCCCGTTCTTTCAGCGTTTCCCTTAGCTCGTTAGACTTTGCCTGCTCATCTAAAACGCCCTTCTTTAGCACCTTAACATGAACACGCAACTGAAACAACGGAAGAATCAAATTACAGATAGTGTATCATAGTAATCGTGCGGCAATAAAATAAATGTAGGTATGTTGTTACCGATGTAAACCTACTTTAGAGTATTCAGACGCCAACTTCTGATACTTTGCCGGTATGTCACCCGAAGGCAATCCCTCCATCATAGTTATTCAAGAGGTCATAACTGTTTTTACAGAAATGAGCTGCCTTTTTGCAAAGATCCTTTGTATCGAACATGAAAAACACCCACTTTGAAAGTTTATTTCACGCAAACATGATTGAAAAAAAAATGATAATGTCACTGTGACATTGAAATTTTTGACGGTACCAAACCAAAAGAAGAGTGATTGATCAGCTGAGAATCTGCAAAAATCGACTAAAATTGTTTTTTATGTCAAAAACCGAACATCACTAGAGTCTTATTTTAGAAAAAAGAGGGAAACTCATATTTCTTCTGGCAACACTGGCTCTGTTGATGTGTCGTGATTGTCTACAGAAAAATATCAATATTTTGGATTTTTATAAGAGAAAAGCATCCATTTCCTTTAAATTACTGTGATTAATGAGCCTCTCAATCAATTCTACCCACTCACAACAAAGTCATGGACGACAGGTAAGCGATTTTTCAACAACTTGTTAGTTTACCTCGTATCAGGTAAAACTAAGTTTTTACAATGTAAACTGACTTTCTTGTCTCGCTATTGCAGGATTATGGACACAAGCAGCTCTACGTTCAATGAGAATGACTGTGAGCATTCCAGCAGTATAATTCACATGGACGTGGACTGTTTTTATGCTCAAGTGGAGATGCTTCGAAAGCCCGAACTCCGCAATGTTCCACTTGGTATTCAACAGAAAAACATAGTCGTAACCAGTAATTATGAAGCCAGGAAGTACGGCGTTCAGAAGTGCATGCTCGTATCGGACGCGATGAAGGTATGCCGGAATTTAACGTTGGTGAATGGTGAGGACCTGCATGACTACAGAACGGCTTCTAATAAGATATTCGCGGCACTACAGAGCTGGAAGTGTCCAGTAGAAAAGTTAGGTATGGATGAAAACTTTATAGACGTCACAAATATAATTCAGGAAAAGTTAAAAACTATGAATGAAAAGAGTGTAACACTCAATGGCCACATTTACAATGAACCAAGCATAGAATGCCCATGTGGTTGCCACAACAGACTGAGGATAGCATCACAAATAGCCAGTGAAATGAGAAAAAAAATATATGATGAGTTAGGTTTCACAACATGCACTGGTATTGCACATAATAAGTTGCTAGCTAAACTTATCTGTCCACTACACAAGCCTAATGACCAAACTACAATATTTCCGGAGCATGCAACAGCTTTTATGTCAACTCTAACTAGTGTTAGGTCCATCCCAAGTATTGGCTCTAAGACTTCAGAAGCTCTGATCGCTCAGAAAATCATATCTGTGAAGGACCTCCAAGAGGCATCCTTGGAACAGTTAAAAAAGCATTTCAGCAGTGACATGGCTGTTAGATTGAAGACCTTAAGTTTGGGTGAGGATGGCACTCCAGTTAAACAGTCAGGGAAGCCTCTAAGTATTGGCTTAGAGGACAGTTTTAAGACAGTCAGTGTCAAAAGTGAAGTTGAGGACAAATTCTCAGCTTTGCTACAGAGGTTGCTGGTCTTGGTAAGGGAAGATGGACGGATTCCCGTATCCCTGAGAGTCACACTTCGAAAGAAAGACGCCAAACGGTTGAGCAGTCATAGAGAGTCGAGACAAAGTCAAATCTCTCCTTCAATCTTCTCATTGACCAATGGTGTACTGACAGTTACTGATGCCGGCCAACAGAAACTCCTATCAATTGTAATGAGATTATTCAACAAGCTGATTGATCTAACTAAACCATTCCATTTAACTCTAGTGGGTCTAGCATTCACAAAATTTCAGGAGCGCATGACAGGGAGAAGTTCTATAGTGAACTATCTGATGAACGACATTTCCGTCCAATCAGTACTTAATTTGTCCAATGATGGTGACACTTCAGTTTCATCTATGGACTACTCAGCCGTGTCTCCCAGCAGTAGCACAACCACGGATCACTCAGATGCAGAAGTTGAACCTTCCCCGAAAAAGCCCAAAAAGGTCAACTGGATCGCTAAACGAAGGTGTCTGGCGAAGGAAGAAGTCGCATCGCCGAGTAAACTGAAAGTCGGCGAGCTACGACTGAATTCCAAAGAGTTGGAGAAAGTTTCCGAGTTGAGATTAAACTCCCGCGACCGATCGTTGACCCCCCGCGCCAGCCCGGCTCGCGACAGCCCGGCACGCGACATGTCCGATCCATCGGACTCTATGAAAGAAATGGCTGAGGACGGCGCTTGTAATGACTGCCCCAGCTATGTAGATAAAGAGGTGTTTAGCGCCCTGCCGGACGAGATGCAACAGGAGCTCAAAGCCATGTGGAAAAACCCGTCCGGTTCGGCCGGAGTCACGAGAAGTAGCCCGCGAAACGCGAACAAACCGAACACAATCCTGAAGTACTTTGTTCCACACAAATAGTTATAGTTAGTAAGATTTATAACTTGTTATTTTTAAGTAATAAGTGGATGGTTTCTATTTTTTCAAATCATACAATTTTTATTCAGCTGATCAAAATACATGTTTATGTTGAAAACTGATGATTTTTACTCAAAAGAAAACACGTTATTCGATATAAATTGCTATATCATTTAATATCTATATTTTTAACAGCTTCCGTAACCATAGTAGATAACTCTGTATATTTCTGAACACTATGTACATTGATTTTTAAGGATTCTATTAGTTTTCCGTAAAAGATGACGTCTACATTGAGTTGGAGCCTAATTTTGTCTCCATCGGTGGTACCTACACTCTCGTTATTCTGCTGGTTCATCTCTCTGATCTGCTTCAGTCTTCTCAACGACTCCTCAGTTTTATAAACAGACGTCAAGACATCTTCTACATATTTGTAGTATCTGTAAAAAATATCTAATTAGAATTCGACCTCACTCAAAAGATAACATTACAATTTACGAAATCACTTACGAAACAGTCATAACATTGAACAAGGCCTCAAGCAGTTCTGCTACAAAAGCGTGATCCAATCTGCTGGTAGCATCTTGACTAAATTCCTTCAAAGCGGCGGTGACTATTTCTATGTAAGTGCACGGTCTCGTCGGTACACTGCGATTAGTCTTTCTATACAGTCTGGGGATATCGCTCACTTGCTTCAGTTGGTAATTGAAGTTGTCAAACAATTCATTCACAATGCATTCCTTTACTTTTGTCCTCGTGCCTTGTAACGCTTCTTCTGAGGATGCTAAGCTCTTTTTCAGTAAATCTACGTTGGTGGAGAAGCGACTTTGTACGAGTTCTAAGAAGGTTGGCAATCGCTGAATAAGCGCCTGTACGTCGACGTAAATGCTTATACTGTTATCTATGAGGGTTTTATTTACATTTGTTGGTTCGTATTTTGGCGGTGAAGTTCTCTGAAACAATATGATACATTGTTAACAAAATAATCAATAATTCCAGGAAAAAATAATATAAGCATTTTGGGGGAATCCCCGAAATGATAAAGTGCTAACCTATGGTAGAAATCAAAGACGATTAATATCTAGAAGACAGACAAAGGCCATACACAAAATCGTAACCCTAAAAAATAGCCTGAAAATTCTAAAACATCAATTTTATCCAAGAAATTTCAATTACTTTCTAGTTAAAAATGTTTAAATATTGAATATTGTTGCTACCTACTACTAAGTATTGAAATTTCTTGGATAAAATTGATGTTTTAAAGTTTTCAGGCTATCTGGTACTGCGGGATCGGGTTACGATTTTGTGTATGGCCTTTGTCTGTCTTCTAGATATTAATCGTCTTTGGTAGAAATGTTGCTAGTATAGTACCTACTACAACTAATAATAGAGCCAGCCTCTTTCGATAGTAGGTAATCGACTTTTGCTGTTTGCTAAACCGTTGGAATTAATTTAAGGTTTCATTTAACATCGTTAATCTCACAAGAGGCTGCAAATAGGTTTTCTTAAATACTCTCTGCCTACATTTAGTGCCTTAAAGCAGTTTTTGTCAACATACCTGTGTACAATACGCGCTGGCCCAAGTAGCATACCTCGCGAGCACTTGCAGCGAGAGCTTCCAGAACTTGTGCCCTAGTGCCGCGATGAAGATGCCGTCCGACCAGCACTCCTGCAGGGCGCTCCAGCACTTCTGGCTCTCTTTCAGAAGGAATCCATCTTGTGGGTCTACGGTCGGGGCCTTTGGGAGGGCGGCTTCGTAACTACCTATGGACAAACAAATTAGAACTTATACAGGTACCACATAAAATCACGCCTCTTTCACATGGGGCATGGGGGTAGGAAGAGACCACGGACCTCCACTTACTACAACCTTGACTCTTTCGCCTCAGTACCTACTTACACATAAATCGATACATTATACGTATACACTATGCGTTTATGTAAAAAAATCCCTATTGCATAACATTATAAATGCGAAAGTACCTAACTCTGTCTATCTTACCTTTTCACGCTTAAACCGCTGCACCGATTTCGATGAAATTTGGTATCGAGATAGTTTGAGTTCCGGGAAAGGTATAAAATCTACCCACCTACAAACATTAAAACGCTGCTGTGCTGACCTACCGTACCACCGGCCATAGTGGTACTACCGGTGGTACGGTAGGTAATTATTAAATTTGCGGATGTTGTCGAATACCGTGTGGTACCTAAAACTATCGACATGGTATTTACGTCTTGTGAAACAGTGGGCAGTTCCATTCAGTAAAATTAAACTCACTATACCAGTCTGAGTCATACCGGACTATGAATAATATCTTGTAACTATTCAACAATCTGTGTGTGTGATGAGTGACGTGATCACCCTTGACTTCGTTTTATTGTTATTGGAGACAAATTTCCGCCCGCGGCTTCGCTCGCGTGTTAAATACCCAGATAAAAAGTACCCTTTTTGTTATTCCAAGTCATAAACTATGTAAGTAGGTAGGCATAGTTCAAATTTCAAATTTTTAGAAAAAAATTGCCTTTCTATTTTAGATTTTCTATAATTCATTATCATTACCTATACATAAGTATAAAAAATGGAGTCAGTAAAAAATAGTCGAACACAATATTAAACTAGGTATTACAAAATGGTTTGGTCTTCAGTTTTAATTAGGGTACAATCAGTACAGTCAAGATAAAAACTGTTTATGAAAATTTTGGGATATTCTACATTAAGATTTATATGTCGTGAATAACTTAGGTACAGAGAGCCAGAGTAGGTACCTATCGATACCAAGGTAATTAAGGTACCACAATACCCAGACGAAATAAATACAGATCGTGAAAACTTTATCATTTTCTTGTGCCGGTCACAATCATAGAGATCTAAAATAAGTGGTTCCCGAGATTACCTCTTACAAACGTAAACAACGCTACCTTTATAGATCATAGTAGTTGATCTAAATAAACAAAGCCAACTTAGTGGAGTTGAATTAACAGAATCGCTATCAAACTGTCTAATTATAGGCCGCTGATAAGGCAGGATGTCAAACAAATGTAGTTGTAATTGTGTAATGTAAGTATAAGTAGGCCAAAGTGGTACCATGTGGGTAGGTATCCTACCCGGCGCAATACTTTGAATGGCACCAAAGCTTGGCCGGGAATGTATTAACGTGGTTTGCAGTTAGGCGTTGACAGGGAAAAATAGTAACTAAACAAAGTTATTAAGTCATTCGGTTTTGTCCGGTGTAAAATTTAGGAAAGGTATAGGAGTTGTTTGAAGTTTGACGACCTTTGTGGCTTTGTGAGTGAAGGCCCTCCTGAGACGCAAAGGTTGTGGGTTCGATCCCCACTACGGGACAAATCTTTGTCTGTTCTGCAGATATTTGTTTTGGGTCTGAATGTTTTTATCAGTCAACTGGTTGCGAACGAAAGATTAACCGCTTTGAAAAACGGGAGAGGTTCTTAATTCCACTGGTTTTTTTAATGTTTGTTTCCTCACAACTTTCGACTGAGTCAAAAAATTTGAGGATCTGATGAGGATCTTCAGAGTTATGAACAAAAATGCACCTCAAGAGTGCAGAAAATTGCTCTCTTACGAAATTGAAGTCGATTTAATAAAATTTTAAATTTTGCCACATGCAATAAAATTACTCAATAATTAAAATAAACTTACCAGCAATTTCTTGAAACCGTATCTGAAAGTAAACAGGTAGGTTCCATCTTTTCTGAAAGCTTTTGTATTCTATTGTAGCTCTTAAAGTTTTAATTGTTTCTTCGTTTGGACAATATTCTTCGATTCTCCTCACAAAATGCAAGCTTTCATTGTACCTTCGGTAAAATATATGTGGGTTGCCAGGCGCAAAAATTGATGACAAATTCACCTCCAACCTACTTTCTACTTCACACCAGAAGCAGTTTACTAAAAAACTATATTTTTTTACAATAAATGACAGCTTGGAATGTTGAGTCACAACTAATAGTAGTTTTAACTTTGAATCTAGTAAAGATAAGATTCTAGTAAAAATTCCTTCTAATCCATCTTTGCTTCTTTGTAATGACTGTTCATTTATAATGTCTTGAAGCAGAGGTCCGACTGCTTGTTTCCGCAAAAGTATCTCTGTTTCTGTGACCCTGTCCAATGATGACAGGGTCAATAGTGTTTTTAACAGATTCACCTCATCACTAACATTCCAGAACTGAAATAGCAGCTCATTTAATGTTTGTATAAGCTTCTGGCCTAATTCTGTGAAGTGAGTTTTCTGGTCTGGATTGATTAGGTTCTCGCATTTTGTAATTGAGAATTTTAGTTGGTTGAATTGCATAGCAGCACGGTCAGCTAAAGCTACTCTTTCATCCGTTTTCTTATCGGAAATGTCGCTTAAAATTCTGTCTAATGTTTTAAGACCATTGAAAGTCTGACTATAGTATTTAAGATGTTGTTTCTTCTTTTGCAGTGTGTGTCTTTGGTTCATCCACATTGACAGTTCCTTCATTGCATCTTCTAAGCATTGTTTGACACTCTGAAAGCAACATAAGAATTTAGAGGATGTTTTAGGTATGTTTGTCTTTAATGCTTCCTTGTTGTTGGTAGGTAATTTCAGGTATTTACATTGAATTTTATTCATTTTAAAGGTGTTTTAAGGTTAATAGAACACACTGGACTGCACATCACAGAATATCATAGGACTGTTATTTATAAATAAATAAATATAGTGATAGTTGGGTACTTACAACAACTTCCTCATTCAATTGCCCTAAAGGTATTTGGATTTTAGAAATAGCATTATCAAACCCGATTAGTGTAGCGCACAGATTCACAAAATTGGCATAGTCTTTATTGATCAGCTCGATCATAGCAAGTCGGAGAACTTTCAAATATACACCCAGGTCATCTCGCATTGACTCCAAGGAAACCACATTCTGATGGTCCGCCAAGAAGTTATCCACCGAGAAATTGGACTGAAATCACAATAACACACACAACTTATGCAAAACACGATAAATAATCAAAGAAAAACAAGAATTTAAGAAAAATTGCCGACTGATACCTTGACGAAGTCATTACGGTCAAAGCACAGACCCCGAGGGGCCGGCGGCAACGTAAACTCGACTATGCCCTGCTCCATTCTTTTGAGCCACTATTTACTGCACTAAAAAGGCACCATTATTGACAGGAATCGTTAAAATTATTAAAAATCGGTGGTCTTCGAATTGCTTACGGCAACCATTGTTTGACATTAGTGGTGACGTTTGTTCAATTGACTTGACTGACGTATGCATTCGACACATCATGCGTCAAAAAACTGTTCGGATACATTGCTGAGGGATTTGTCCGAACATGGAACTAAATAAACAATTAAATATCCGTCACTCAACGGAAAACGGGAATACTGCAAGAACTATTTTTTTGCATGTGTAACTCGAAAGTTTCCAAACCACTAGTTCAACACGGCTCTGATAGTCCTATACCTACTTACACTCTGTTTTTTCTGTTGGTTAACCGATAATGCGTAGGTAATGAGCCAATCATTTACCATTACCTATACCAATATTACCAATACCATACAAAACTGTAATTTTCCTAGTTATGTTGGTATTTACTTATCTATAATCATGTCATTACTTAAGTACCTACTCATTTCAACCCTAATAAGACTTACCTACCCTATCCATTATTTCATTACCTACTGTAGGTCTGTAGGTTCTGGTTAGATAAATATCTAGAGAAATTGCTTCCGATTTCGGTCATTGTAAGGTCCCCACCTGACAAAGAAAGAACATCTTTTAATCACTTAGACATCTGTTTCGAAATACTTATGGCTTTTAATTCCGAAAATGTATATCTGAACAGAGCGAAGTTAGTGATGAAGATATTGGGGATCTGGGTGCCTCCGGATCCTGAGGGCATTATTCGGAAATTTCACAGGTTTTTCATGATAACTTTGCAGTACCTGTTTCTGTTATTTCAAACCATTTACATCATGCAGGTATGGGGGGATTTAGATGCAGTCTCTCAGGCTTCGTATCTGCTGTTCACGCAGGCTTGTCTCTGCTTCAAAGTAACCGTTCTACTGGTGAATATGGACATGCTGAAGGAACTACTGAGACAGATGGATTCGGATGCCTTTCAGCCGCAGTCAGAAATCCATGAGAAGTAGGTACCTACTTACTTACCTACCAATATAACATTTAATTTGAGATACCTACCTACTTACCTACCTACTACCTACTGAGTGTGAAAAGACTACCTGTGATAGCTGATAACTGAAGCGTGTTCAAGTTCAGGTTCTATTAATAGTAAAAAAAGTGAATGAAAAAGCAAATTGCTGCAAATGCCAAAAAGTAGTCTTGCTTGTTACACCCAGTAGGTCGATATACCTAACCTATAGCCTAATTCCTTAACAGCTATTTAAGTTTCGTTGTAGGATTTTAAAATTGCAGGCTACTCGTATCAAGAGGTTCCTTCTCGCATTTATGGTGAGCTCGCAACTGACGTGCGGCATGTGGGCCCTGAAGCCGTTGTTCGATGATGCTGGCAGTAGGAAGTTTCCTTTCGATATGTGGTGAGTGTGTTACCTCGAACAGTTCAAAAATGTAGTAGGTACCTACCTACCTACTACATTTTATAGTCTGTAGGACATTGGTTAGGTACAGATGGGAGCTTTGGGCATGTAGCAAATTATGTCAAGCAAGTGGTCCCTGATATGCGAAGATATTGATAATTATGTTTGGCATGGTCTGCAAATATTTGTCTCGGGCTCGACTTGGATTAAACTTTGCTTGCAAGAAGTAGAATTATCGAAATCTTGAAACAATTCTTATTGCTCTCAGTGGATTTATTCATTTTGACAGGATGCCGGTAGCCCCCGAGCTGTCACCACAGTATTACTTCGGCTACGCCTTCCAGTTGCTAACGATTTGCATGAGCGCTTACATGTACTTTGCCGTCGACAGCGTGGCTCTGTCGTCGGTGATCTTCGCCTGTGCACAGTTCGAAATCATCCAGGATAAAATATTGAGTGTGAGATACGATACCCACTTTACCCACGTCTTTCTTGTTTAGCATTCTTCTCAAGCGACAATCGTGATTATCGTGGCTTAGCTGATTTTGATGGAATTTTTATTCCTTAGGTTACTTCTTTAGGTAGGTACTTGTACCTACCTACTGTCTATAATCAACTATGACCACATCATAACTTGTTTTCAAAATTATTTCCCACACACCGAGATGAGGCAGTTTTGGCGTATATGTCCTTTATCAGTTATTATCTACTTTCAGATCAAACCTGTTTGGTATAAAAATGGAAAAGACATTATATTAAACAAAAACCATTCCAAACTGATAGAATGTATTAAGCAACATCAGGCCGTGATATCGTAAGTCCTAATATAACATACCTAGTTACCTACCAACATTGAATTTAATGAAATATTGAACCCGACATTGTGTTTAGAAGGTAGGTAGGTATACCTACCTATATACCTACTTACTTAACTCAATATCTAGGCGAATGTTCAGTATTTGACCACCTTCTTGTCATCCCAAGAAAAAAAAAGCCTAAATAAGTTAAAACTAAGTAGATATACCTACTACAAATGTAGCAGCAGCTTGGTTTTTAAATATTGTTTTTCGTAAAAACGACAAAGAGCCGGAAGTGCCGAGGTCGTATAAGTCCGGGGCTCGAGCCTTATAATGGCGATAGGATAATTAGAAAAAAGTAATGAAATATGTAGGTACACAAATTAATGAATTATCCATACCTACTACTAGGTGCTAGGTGCTAGCCAGGCCCGAGGCTAGGGCCCGGCTGGCAAACGCCACCTTGATTAGGTGTCCAGTTTGATGCTACCTACTTTACTTACTTGCTTTCAGATTTACACAGCTAGTAGAAGACGCCTACCATACCTATCTCCTGTTTCAACTGACGGGCAGTGTCGGTCTTATCTGCATGTCCGCATTAAGGATTTTGGTCGTAAGTTGTTGAGCGCTGGCTAAAACACGCTTTGATTTTATTACCAATACAATAGGTAATTCACAAAAAAAAAACATTTTATTTGAAGGTCGACTGGAGAAGTATGCAGTTCTTTTCCATCCTGAGTTACCTATCGGTAATGATCAGCCAACTTTTTGTCTGCTGTTGGTGCGGTCATGAGCTCTCTGCTACGGTAAAATACCTATTTACTACAGTATTTTTTATGTTGGCGCCCAACGTGGTACCTACCTATACTTACACATAAAATTCTTGGGACTCCTTGTAAGACATCAATTCTTATTTACGTGATCTCAAATTCATTATAATTTATGGGATTTAATAATGCTTATTCTAATGCAACCTAGGAAACATAAAAAACTATATTGGAGCCCAACTTGGGGCACGTTGTACCAGGTTGGGCGCCACACTAATTTTGTATGTTTTGTTTTAGTTATTTTATCTTTTGGTACCTACTTAGCTGTATTGTAATTAGTATGACTTATATTAAGCATTGTTATTATACTATAAGTTCCTCTTTCAGAGCGCAGATTTACACACCGTTCTTTATAACTGTATTTGGTACGAGCAGAGTCCTAGATTCAAGAAAGACCTGTTGTTTGCCATGATGCGTATGGAGCGCCCTCTGATGCTGAAGGCTGGACATTACATCCCACTTCTGAGGCAAACTTTTGTTTCCGTTAGTATTTCAACCTGAGTAGGTTTTATACCTAGGTACATAATTAAAAATCACATTTGAAATTCTGTTGACCTAAGTGGTATGTAGCTAAAATTATTCAGTAAGTATAACCTTTTTATGTTTTTTTTTCAGATACTACGCATGTCTTATTCATATTTTGCTGTTTTGAATCAAACAACTTAATTCATCAAACGAATAAGTAATAATATTAAGTAGACTTAGGTCTAATAGGTAGGTACCTCCTACCTACCTACATATCATAGCACTCTCGGAGGCTTAAAAAGTATTTCCTATGAGTTGACACGTCATAATAAAAATTGTATGCACGGAATAATAAACACAGTATTGAGCTTTTTCGTAGTTTTAATTTCTTTTATAAGTACCTACCTATCTAGAAACTTTGCACTTTGATTAGGTAGGTGGCGTAGCAATTAGCTATAGGTACATTCTCACTTCAAATGAATGTTAGTTCTGTACCCACCTACAGCATGTTCTAAACTTCTAAGCTTAACAGAAAGATCGTGGATTGGTAGGTATTATTTACAAATGTGGCAGGTTTCTATAAAGTCGAATTTGATAAGTAGCTTAGCTACGTAGACCAATAATATATGTAATGTAGTTATAGATAATCTTCAAATGAGAAGTCAAGAAGATCGGCAGGGTTAAAACAGACGTCTTATATTTTTCTCTGCCATTTATGATGATTATTAACTTTTATGACAAAACTTTAAGAATAAATTTCGCTAGAGATTTTCTCTATATCTGTCGCATTGGTCCGGGATATGACGAAACCCTTTCGGCAAGCCCTCATAACATAACTCATAACTGCATTAGGTAATACCTAATACCTACCAAAGATTACTCAATACCAATTTATTTGGTCATGGATGTTATAATAATGAGTAGTAAAAACAGGAACACCCTGCCGTTTAATTATTGTGGCAACTTGGAAAACTTTGATTTCATTGTTTGTAGAATGCTGACAATTAAAACACCTACATTTAGACCGAGAGCCAGTTGCTCGAATTCTATATGCATCGTTATCTCAGTCTATATTGTTTGTAAAGTAAGGAAATATGACAAGGAAATTACCTACATTGAAACTAAATAAGTCTGGCCAGACCAGTTTTATTCAATGCATGCCAAAATATGGTGTGAACGCAAGTTCTTCTAAAATAATAAAAATAAATATCATAGTATGTAATACTGCATTGTGTTCAAAGTACCTATCTGTAGAAGTTATGCACCTACCTAAGCCCATCATTGTATTAGGTATCCTAAATAATTCACACTAGAAATAATGTAGCAAACCTAATGACCTAACCTGATCTTCTGATCACTATAAAAGACATGCATTCAATGTCAATTAGCTTCTACTTCTCCTTGCACTGGGTATTACTACGATGGATCGAAATGCTAAACTGTTCCTCGACAAATCCAAATTTATGTTATCCTGTTACGGAATATGGATGTTGCCTTATCGAAATCTCCCTTACAAATTCTACACCTTGTGCGTAACTGCGTTGCATGGAAGTTTTCTGCTCTTCAATTTGGTACACATGGCGGTGGTCTGGGGTGATGTGGACGAGATGTCAGAAGGGTCGTATTTACTGTTCACGCATATATCAACTTGCTGCAAGTCTTCTAACTTTGTGAGCAGGAAGGACAAGTTTAATAAGTTACTGGAGGATATGGATGCGAAGATTTTCAGGTCAAAATCTGCGGAGCACGATTTGTGAGTAAAATAATATAAGTAACCTATCTACCTACTTAATTTGATGTATATAATAATGTTAAATAATAAGGTTTAATTTTAGAATCCTGAATAATCACGCAAAAAGAGTCAATAAAATGTACTTAGTTCTGATAATTTCCGCTCTATCAAACTGCGTTCTTTGGGGCATTATACCGCAGTTGGACAAGACACAGAAGATCCTCCCGTTCAATGTTTGGTAAGCTTGTTTTAATTTAAGATTGATCGCAGCACCACTAGTCACCTGTAGGTATGACTGTTAATTAATCGAGCCATCTTTATCAAGTTCTGCTACGAATCTGCGATGCCATTTAGTTCTGGACAATCAGCTCTAGTTGTTTTATAAATGATCATAAACAATAAATACATAAGTCATACAATAAATTGAATAATTTTACCTACTACAAAAATCTTTGTCTTGAAAGTACCTAAGTCCTAGAACCTTTGTCTTGAAAGTTAGTTTTTCATAAAGGTATTGACCATTTCTCAGGATGCCGGGAGATACGCAGACCTCCCCCAGCTACGAGGTTGGCTATGTCCTTCAGATGCTCATGATATGCAATGGCTCCCAGATATTCCTTGGGCTCGATGTCATTTTCATAGCATTGATCATGTTCACGTGTGCTCAAATGGAGATGATCATGGTTGATACTCAAAAGGTAAGAAAGTCATATCCAATCATAGACTTAACATTTCAGCAAAATTCATGCAGTTCGTTCGTTCGTATGAGCAAGTGGAAATTCCTGCAGTTATCGACTAATTTGTAGTAGGTAGGTAAGGAAGACGTGTTTAAAACGTTAAATGGAAATTCGACTTTGTTTTAGCGATTTTCTACCTTTCTCCATAAACTGAAATTTATTGTGTATTTATGTGAAAATAAATGCCAAATCCGAAAAGCCATGATTAAATTTCCTACAAATTTTATTTCCAGATTCAAGAAGTACCCCTTTCTGGTTTAAACAAGGAAAAGAGGAACGAACTGATAAAGCAAAACAACCAGCTACTTAATGACTGCATCAGTCATCATCAGACTACCACAAGGTACCTATATGGCCTGATACTGATAATATTCATTATGATAAGCATCCATTTCATTCATTGACGCCCAACGTGCTACAGTGAGCAAAGTTACATACAAATATGTAAGATACAATTAATTACAATCGGTCATTTCAACCTGGATCTCGCGTTGGAACAGGCATTAGAATCACCTAGCATGTAAAACGAAACTTAAGTGATCCTTGAGGTCCTACAAAAATAAATGATTTTTCTTTCTTTCTTTCTTTCTAGAAAAGTTTCATCACAAAACCATCCTTATGAAGTCGTACTTACCACGTTGGGCGTCAATGACTGAAATTAATGCTCATAATAATTAAACAACCTACCTATCAGTTGCGATAAAGCTGCAAGTAGGTACCTACTATCCATAAAGTATAGGTATTTGTTGCAGATTTCTCAAAGAAGTTGTGGATATGTTCCACGTGCCTATATTCATTCAGATGAGTGGAAGCATCCTGATCGTCTGCATCATTATGTTCCGCATCTCTGTCGTATGTTTAATTTTTCAACTCATTAATTAATTGAAATGCAAAATCTAGAAAGCTGTAGAAGCTGTAAGTGAAACTATATATGAAACTAAATAGATCTAACGAAATAGAATCTCACTCACCATTAAAGATATTATCTTGACGCCATTCTGTTCAAGGATCCCTTAATTCCTTTGAGCTTTTGTATTCATTTTGTCTCGAGCATGGACTCTACCTTTACCTACTCTACACAAAAGGGGCGTAATTTTATACATAAAGGTGCACTATGATGGTAGGTATGCTGATTTAGAATCTTAGGTAGGTAAGGTACCTACGTATATCATATTTTCCAGGAGCCCCCCAACACCGTGCATTTCTACTCAACTATCAACTATCTCTTCTTGATGCTGGCCCAGCTGTTCCTGTACTGCTGGAGTGGAAATGAACTTACTATCAGGGTAAGGTGCTAAGTAGGTACCATTGGGTATCAGTACTAGTATTATTTTATCTGTGGTATCAGTTAGTTTACTTTATGTAACTAGGTAAGTAATTAAAACTCTAATTGGGAGTTGTGAAGACGTCTTTACTTTAATTCTGCACTGGACTCTCACTAAATGTATCTAAATAGTGACATCAACAAACGTACAAAATAAATAAACGCTAAATTATCGCTTTAGTAATAATGTATCATTAACAGAATGTTGAAGGAAATTGCGCAATTACAGACTATTGCTTTAAAATCATAGAAGTCGGGGCTAAATATTTCCATTATTTATGCAACAGAACGAAGGTGCCATGGAGTAGGTACTCTTTATGTACCTAAGTATCTACTAGGTACCTACTACCTCCCTGTTATTTTTTTTATCGATACAGAATCGCGTCAAAATCGGAAATAAGAATTTAAATCGATTAGGTACCTTTTATAAATTTACCTAAGTAGGTACTTAGGTACTTACCATTTTTTTTATGAAACAACTAAGTATAGGTAGTACCAACAAGTCAAACATGTTTATTTTCCACTGAACTAAAATGTTCAAGCTTATTTCGTTTCAGAGCGAGCAACTCCGGGACTGCGTGTACCTTTGCCCATGGTACGACAACGACAACAAGTTCCGGCGGACGCTCTGCATCCTCATGCAGTGCCTGAAGCGGCCGGTGGTCGTCCATGCTGGACATTATATACCGCTTTCTAGGCCAACATTTGTTTCGGTAACTGAAGCTACCATTAATTTTATGGATTCAAAAACTTTTAAAAGCTCAAATCTGTTGCCGACGTGACTGAAAAAATAATTTGTTGCGTAACCGCCATGATTCAAAACAATTTGTCATGTAGGTAATACCTATACTAGTGGCAGTTCGGAGTATCGCAAAAGCTAAACTTTACTAGGTAACTAAAAATGTTGCCGTCCCTTTCATAGCGATGGGAATAAAAAGAATGGCATTAATTTTATTTAAGTAGTTTAGTTTAGCTTTTGCGACACTCCGAATTGCCACTAATGTAGTCCAATCTTAGATGATTAAACATAATATTTACGGGATTTATCGCTATTTACCTTTATTTAATTTTAATTTAATTTAACCACGGCTGGTGCAATCCAGTCGAAACGTCGGGATAAAATTAAAATTAAATAAAGGTAAATAGCGATAAATACCCGTAAATATTATGTTTAATCAATCTTAGATGGGTCTAAGTACTTGATCGAAGAGTCCTATGGTCAAAGCTGCACAAATAATTATGTCAACGATGTTGATAACCCTTGCAGTCTGCAGTACTTACACCGGTTAGCCCTACTATGGGTAGGTACGCTCCATGTAGTCGAGGATTTGGTTCCCGTCTGAGTAAAATTTTGAGATTTTGAAATCTTGTCCTCGCCCTCATCCATCAAATGTATCCACCTACCTACCTAATTAAATTAAATTTCTTTGCAGATTCTACGTTGTTCATACTCCTACTATGCAGTTCTTAATCAAGCACAGGAATAGAGGAGTAAGCACACCCAGTAAACAAAATTATCAGACAAAAGTTACTGTGTTCTTAGTTCTTTTTTCAATGGTGATGCTGGGTCCTAGGCAGTTTAGGTATCTACCTAGACCTAGGATAGGAGCTCACGTCCACTTTGCTCATATTTCACTCACTGTAATTTTAAATAGCTTGTTTATTCTAGAATAACTATGAAGTAAAATTTGAAACAAAAACATTAAATACTGAAATATAAATAAACCTTTGAAACAATAACAATTGTTTATAAGTAGGTACAACCATTAAAAGAAACGATTACAAACGATTTGAAGGCGACAAATGAATTCGTGAAGAGATAATTTAGTCAATTACCTACCTACTGTCTAGTCCGTAATAAAAGCAAATAATTTTCACATTCAGCAATTTTCGAACTAACGGTAAAACAGAAACATCTAAAAGTTTTCTGATAATTTTTGTAAATAGATTCGGAAGACTGACTTTCGAAATCATGGGAAAAACCAACACATCTTTATTTTTAGGACCACAACGAAAGTTCCTATCATTCTTAGGAATATGGCTGTGTTCAAAACGAAGTGTACTTTGGCAAGTCTTCATGTTATTGGTAATGTCCACTCAGTACTCCTTCGTTTTGTTCGAGTTTGTGTATATCGTGGAAGTTTGGGGTGATTTAGAAGAAGTGGCAGAAGCATCTTATTTACTGTTCACGCAAGCATCCGTGTGTTACAAAACCACGGCTTTTATGGTCAAGGAAAATAATTTGGTGACACTGTTGGAGTTTATGGAGAGTGAAGTGTTCGATTCCCAATCTAAGAACCATGACAGGTAGATACAGAACTATATACTTACCTACTTATACTTAGAAAATATTTTAATATTATTTTAGAGTTAGAAATAAAAAAGTTGCTACGCTGGTGGGTAGTTTACCAGCGGAGAAACAACTGTAGGTACTTGTTCTATTATTTAATTTTACTGTGGTAGGTAAGATGACTTCCTCCATACATTTCTGTTTTAGGATTTTGCAGAAATTGTCTCGACGAATAAAAAACCTTTGCTTCTTCTTCTTGGGGAGTGCTTCTACCACCTGTTTTCTCTGGGCCATCGTACCAATGTTTGCTGACGTCAGGTTATTGCCTTTTAAGATATGGTAAGTTTTCATTTGGATGGCAGAATCCATTGAACTATGTACCTAGGTAAGTAACGTATATTTGCATAGTGGCAATTACGCAATTTCCTTTGTCCAGGATGCCAGTATCCATAGAGACATCGCCTAGTTACGAGCTGGGGTATCTGTACCAGGTTGCTGCTATCTACATCAGTGCATTCCTATTCATGGCTGTGGACAGCGTGGCACTGTGTATGACCATGTTTGGGTGTGCACAGCTTGAGATCGTGATGGACAAACTTGAACAGGTAGAAGAGTCCATCTTTTTTTTTTACCTGACAACAAAAGCGGAACTGTAATCGTTACTATTTACCAAAGACGATTCATATTAATCGTCTTTGCTATTACTTACTTGCTATGCTATTACCTAAGTAGGTATTTATTGTTGATTGCTGATTTGAAAAATAAGGCTGCAGGGTTGGTTTATATTATGATAGTGATTTAGATTCTTAGATTCATGTCTGAAATTGTGTTTAGTTTAAGTACCTACCTATCTATCACTAAAATAAAATATACATACCTAAGTATATTTTATCTTATTAGGAGTGGCAATTCTGAGTGTCGCAAAAGCTAAACTAAGCTAACTTAAATTGTTGCCGTCCCTTTCATAGCCATGGGAATAAAAAGGATGGCAATAGTTTTAGTTAGGTTAGTTTAGCTTTTGCGACACTCCGAATAGCCCCCACTTAGTAGATAAAAATACCTATCTACCTCGCGAGCCCTCTCAAAGCTTTGTTTTTTGCAGGTAAAGGTTAAGAGTCGGTTCTGCGTGACTTAATTGTGTAACAGCACAGATAAAAGAATACTAGTGTTACAGGTACAATCAGTTCCAGCTCCGCATGCCCAGGACCGGACGAGAGAAGAGCTGCTGAGATTGAATAATAAGTTGTTTATTGAGTGTGTGAGGCGACATCAGGCGGTCGTTAGGTAAAACTCTACCTATTTATCTAATGAATACCATAGTAAGTTCGTATGAACTAGAACTAGGGGCCAATTCTGGTGACAAAGTTTTTTATTATAGGTACTTACTACTTACTTACCTAGGTAGGTACCACCTATAGCCCCGCCGCACATGCTCACACTCGCACTCGTTCACGACAATGCGCCAATGTCGCTTTGACATTGGTGGGCACGTGTGTTCGCTTTCACGAGTCGTACATCAGTCAGTATCTCTACCATGCGTAGACGAAAACGAAGCAAGATGGACGATCCGACAGTAATAACGAGTTTTTAAATAGATTAGGTAGGTAGGTACCTACCTACTTGTTTTGTTAATAAGGAAATCATCCGAAAAAAAATATGGAAGAGCGCCTCTTACCTGTCCAAAAGGAAAACACATGGAGAATTCAAATTAACTTCAGAGTTTTTAGACGAAAAATTTAAAAAATATTTTAGAATGACTAGGAACGACTACATGCGATAATTGCTACAGATTTAGAAGATCAAGGATATGGTGGTCATGAAGGAATTAGTACTGAAGAAAAATCGGCCGTTTTCTTAAGGTAGGTACGTTTATTAAGTAGATAAACAATTACAAAATTAGGTGGAACCATTAAAGCACAATAATAATTTTTAAATTGAATTTAATTTAAAAATTTTCAGAAGTGTCAAGTTCATTACCCTGAGTGATTTAATATTTGGTGTCCCACCTTCCTGTTGCTGTTGTTGTATAGGAGTAGACGTATAAGGGTAAGGCCGCCAAAATTGTCAATTATATCACAAAAGTAACACAACAGGTTTTGTGTTACCGTTACACAAATGTAACCCAAAAGTAACACATATTTTGAGTAAAGGTGATTTCATAATGGTTAAATAAATAACCTAAAATAATGCAAGATAAACTTTTCTTTTTTACTGTACCCTTAGGCAGAAAAACACAAAAATACTGCCTATATTTTACTAAGGACAAAATAGCTTTTTAATTTTTCTCGATCTTTGTCGTTCTGGGACAGTTAACGGCATTAAAATAAAAATGTACAGTTACTAATGCACATAAATAGATTAATTATAATATTATTTCAATAGAAGAAAACAATTGGCCGCTGGATAACGTTAGTAAAACAAACTTAACTAATTCGATGCTCAAGAGCCTTTTGTAACAGTTTAACTGAACACTTGGAAGGTTTTCAATATTAAAATGTAAGTACTGCGTTTGTCATACCTACAAAATCACACATTACACATTACTTTCAAAAATCAGTCCAAATACCACTATGTTTGCGGCTTTATATATATACTGTGTTACGTAACACATACATTTGTGTTACAATAATAAAAAAGTGACATAAATGTAATACAAATGCAACACAAAAGCGAAATTTTTAAAACAATTATAGGTCATATCTCGGTTATTTATTATAATTAGGCCGTAATGGGCGATTTTAGGTATACTTTTGACCTCATTGCTAAATAATTTAATACAATAACATTCAAAAATCTGTTTCTTACCTCAAAAATCACAAATAAAACTTTTTTTATGAACACAACCGCAAAAAGTGACGCGCACTTTATGTTCCTTCACTGGCGAAATAAAAGAGCTGGATTTTTTTTTTCAATTGTTTGGATGACAGTGTTGCCGTATTAATACTGTGGTTTGCACTTTGGTAGTTTAAATAGTAGCTTTGGGATAAAAACGTGTCACACAAAAAAAAACGTAACACAAAAGCAAGAGACATTTTTTATTTAAATTATTAATAAAAAATGTTATTTTAAGGATTTTCGCAAAAATATTATTAATATAGCAGAGGTCTATCATCTATTTCTTCGACGGTATACCTATAATTCAGGTATACTCAACAATTTATTGAATATTTTAACCATAAGAAACTGCAACAAAAAACGACAAAAAGTCACACAAAAAAATTGACAATTTTGGCGGCCTTACCCATAATATTGTTTCTGCATCACATGGCTGTTGTTCTGCAGGAGAAGGCATATATTATGATGAATAATATGATCTTGCATCACTATTCTGTGAATAGGATGAATGTGGACGAGGCGATTATTTCATCAAGTTTTTAGATTCTTCTTGGGACACTATTGAAAATATGTTTGTTTTAATATTGTGTTGAGACAGTGGCGGCAATCTTTTTGTAGTCTCGTACATAGGTACTCATAAAAAAATGAAAAAGTGGATCATTTTTAACATTGCTTATGGTGTAATCATTATTGGTGTTAGCAATTAAGCGCTCACGTTCTTGCTGTCTTTTAGCTGTTCTACGTTCATGGTCCTCAATCGATTTAATTAGTAAGTTATTTAAAGTGTTCTTTTTTCGTCGTTTATTTCCTTGATCAGCTGCTGTACGAGTAGATTGTGATTCAGGGGTTTCATTAGTTTCTTCAACTTCTGATTCATGAATATCCGTATCACTTACATTTTTTTTAATGTCATTTTCTAAAGTATTTGAATTACTATGAAATGATTCGTCATTTAGTATGTCTTCATTAACATTGGTGTTACTTGTCCTATTTGCCATATGCGGGATTAAAAACGCCATATTTTCTTGATAGCGCCATGCTTTTATATTAACAGCCCCTGATCCACTTTTCGGTTTAGACATTTTCTGCCGACGAAGTGCATCTCGGTGATTGTTTCTCAGTTTTTCCCAAGATTTCTTGGCTTCACTTCCTGAAATAAAATTAGTCATCATTAATAATCACGACTATACAATATAATAAATGTATTTTTTTCCTTTACAGATTTTTCGCGAGCGGTAACTCGTATCGGAGCATTGGTTATAAGTAGTTACAAAATGGGAGAAAGGACTATTTCAAATATCTTCAGCTATTTGGAGGAACATGCAACCTATTTACTTGCCGGAACCTACACTGGATATATGGAAAAAAAATGACGTCGATTTCCAAAATATATGGCAAATGCCTAATACTGTGGGCGCTATCGATGGAAAACACTTTGACAATTAAGAAACCTCCTCATTTTTTAATTATATGCAACATCATTCTATTGTGCTGTTGGCGGTAGTAGACGCAAATTATAAATTTGTATTTAAGTATTTAATTAATGTCGGTTCTAAAGGCAGATTTCCAAAAGGAAATATATTTGATAATTGCATATTAAAAAGAAAAATGATGAACAGACAGTTACATCTGCCCGAGCCTCCGAGCCCAAGGGTCTACCTGGAAGAGAAGACAGCTGTGCCTTATGTTATTGTTGGTGATGCGGAAAACCTTATGAGATCTTTTCCTTAGAGACAAGTGACAGACAATTATAAGTAGAAACAAAGTTTTTAATGACAGACTCTCAAGAGCAAGACAAACGGTTGAATGTGCATTCGGCATATTGAGTTCCCGGTTCAGAATATTTTTACGGCTATTTGAAATGAAAGTAGACACAGTACCTAGACAAAATTGTGATGGCGAGTTGTGTCTTGCATAACTATTTACGCACAAAAAGTAGGTATACTTAACTAGATATAAGTATGGATGACCTGGACCTGGAAAATGAAAATTTACCAAATTTTTAACAATTTTTCGAAAAGGGCATTTGAAAAATTACGGATTATTTTAACTCCGTAGTACCTACTTACCTTTTTACCTATCTTAAACAAATACTAGACTATATTTTATAGGTACCATGAAGAAACAAACATCCATACTTTTGTTGGATTATTGTATCTGTCTGTACCATGTGTTCGTGAGTATTTATTTGTCACCGCCTGCACCCTGCCTAACCTCACCACTGCACGACTATCTCTGCTTTTCAACGTCTTCAACTTTCACATTTGAAAGAAAGAAAAAAACATTTATTCTTGTAGGACCTCAAGGATCACTTAAGTTTCGTTTTACATGCTAGGTGATTCTAATGCGCGACTCCCTCCCTAGGTACCTACATCAGGGAAAGATTTATAACATCAGTAAGATTATACAAGTAATACTTACCATCTTTGAGATTTAGTGCCTCTGCGATTCGTTTCCAAATAGAATCCTTTAATTTTGCATTCATATAATCTTGATGTTTTACGTCGTATAACATTTTTCGCTTCGAACAGCTTCAATAAGTTCCTCCATTTTGCAAACACTCGCGACACTGCCAGTCGAAAACAATGTCTCGGTCTCGGTCACCTAGCCGACACGCGCGTGTACACGCTCATGTAGGATGGTTGACCCGGTAGTTGACCAGGCACCGGTGGTTGACCACTCGCGGCATTAAGTGTAAATATTAAGCTTTCCTGCCATTATCGTTCTTCTTTAAGTAGTTTATATTGTTAAATCACTTTGAACAAATCAACCTATCACCTTGCCGTGAGAATGAGACAAATAGTGTAGCCTAAAATTTCGATTTACGTCCGCTTGTCACTGACACTACTCATTCGGACGCCATTATAGTAGTGCGCATGATTTGACAGGTGATACTATTTTATTTCTTTTTGGGTAATTTTTTGTTGAAAATTATTCAAATTATTGCTTTTGTGTAACGATTTTAAGTTTATATTTATGATTCTAAAGTAATTTTAAGTCTAACCACTATTTTTCTATCGTTTTTTTAACTGGTTAACTACGGGGACATGATTTGTCTCGATGCTCCTATGATGGACCAATTGGTCAACGACTGGGCTATTATGGTTTTGATTTTGTTCCCATTCTTTGACCAGTGGTTTGACATTGAGGACCACGTAAAAAATATACATTGTTCCTGTGATTGACCAGCTTTTTTTAAAATATGTTTTTTGTACGTTTAAGAATAAATAGGTAGGTACTTATGAATATAATATTAAAATTTTATTCAAAAATTTAAATTTTTGTTATAATTATTCAATTTTGTAAGAGATACATTTACTGCACTCTCAATGTACCTATATTACTGTTCATAACTCCGCAGATCCTCATCAGACCCTCAAAATTTTTGTTATGGTTTCACCTCGAGGGTAAGTATCCTCTTTCGAACTAAAATCGGCTTACTATTAAGGTAATAATCGGTGAACAGACATTAAAAAAATAAATTTCTGTTCATAATTTTGAAGATCCTCATCAGGTCCTTAAATGGTTTTTATGGGACCAAATCGGGAGTATTCCCTTTCAAACAAAAAAAAATACAAATACTAGAGATGATCAAATATCTTCCTTTGATCTGATTTAATTTCGTAAGAATTATTTTTATCTTTTGATTGGAATTATACGTAAAAAGCAGTTTTTTTAATTGTTTCTTCTGTATGCAAGGTAATTATTCCACTCATATAACCTGTTATAATGATCCAACTCTCATGGGTAGACCTTTTAGACTGTTTTTTAAAAATGGTTTACCTCTGGTACAAAACTTTTCAACTACTGGAGCTGGCTGGTCAATCTAGGGTACATTCCAGTTTTTGGACTTAAATGTGAAAAAATAAATAGAAAAAAAAGGATTTAAGTGTTCTTATTTTCTAATATTAACTTCAATAAAACAAAGCTTCATATAAAACCTTAACTATCAGTAAATCTTGCACCTAACATACATAAAAAAATGTTTTGGTGAAAATTTGTCCTTATTTGGTTTGGGACCGGGACAACCACCCTACCTACGTGCCTGCGTCGTCGCGTCGGTCGGTCGACACGTGCGAGCAAATGCCACTCATACTGCCACTCGCACGCGGCTCGTGACGGCCAATGCGAGTGTGAGCATGTGCGGCGGGGCTAGGATTTTTTTTTAATGTCAGTTAGGTAGGTAAGTACCTACCTACCTATTGAGAGGTAATGGCAGGGACTAGTATAGTAACTAGGTAGGTGGTAGGTACCTACCACTTACCTTTGTTTCAATTCCTTCAAGAACTGAATTTGTCGTAAGAAACAAAATAGGTTTGGAAGAAAGACTATATTAAGTAGGTAGGTAGGTACCTACTTATATAATATTATATTCTTCGGGTTTTCTGTGACTACTTAGGTACTTTTGGAATCACTCTATGAAAATTTTATAAAGAAGGTAGGTACTTAGGTACCACCTACCTATCTACTAGGTAGGAAAGGAACCTACCTAACTACCTACCTTATTGGTGTGAACTTTGTCAGGTTTATAAAAACAGTGGAGGATACATTCCATGCCAACATCTTCTTCCAATTGGCGGGGTCGGTTCTCATCATATGCAACATTGCACTTCGAATTTCGATGGTAAGTTCTAAGCTCTCTAAGTACCTACCTAGGTAGGTAAATTTTTTATTTTCCTCTAATTTAGCCTAGCAAACATTTTTTTTTCTCTAGATAAATATACTTAGGGTAGGTAGTTCAAGAGTGAACCAGGCAGCCACAATGAACCATCGTTATTTCTCAGAAATCTGACGTTGCCCATTTGTGCTTCTACCTGTAGGTAAATAATAGGCACATGTGTCCCCCCTCCGCACACCAACTTGTGCAAGGCACCCACTAATAACGGTTGTGTGAGAAGCGTTTGTTTGAAAATTGAACCAAAAAGTAAGTTTTTTCTGCAGGCATCTTTGATTTCTAATGTGAATTGTATAATAGATAGCATTTTTTTTATTACAATTATTAAATAACCATTTAGTTAGCTTTCTCATGTACCGAACTTAAGCTTCAAATAATAAGATTAAACCGTTGAAATTTTCAGATTAGTTCAAAATATATGCTGTGTCTCTCATCGAACCACATCGAGGTGTTCACATTGAACCTGGTTTTTAAGCTACTTGCTTAGAGTAATTTCCTAAAAAAATATAAAACTTGCTGATTTTGATTAAGGCTATGACAATAAATAATAATTTTGATCTCTTTATCGCGATTTGAGTGTTTTTCTATTAGATACTCATATTTGGTACAGGTTTAATGTTAGTTTTAAACCGATTATATTTAGGAAAATGATAAAAAAATATAGAAAAGTGTTTTATGCTATCAAACCACAAATATTGCAATAAAAAGCATAAAACTATATGTATTTTCATATATTGCCCTTTATTAATGTATTATAATATAATTACGGTACCAAAAATAAGGTGGTTCATTGTGGAAAATACCCCGGTTCACTATGTACCTACACCTAAGAGTACGAACCAAATCTCATTTTTTCTTAAAAACCATGTATCGACTAAACCAATGAAAAATGTAAAGAAATTTAAATGCAAAATGAAAGACAGATAAATTCACTAACGAACAGTGAAAAAATCTAACTTAAAAACCCAAAAAACTCGAAGATAATGGCTTTCAAAATTTACCTGGTTCATTGGACGACAACGTACCCTACTTACCTAAATAGATTTAGCAGGCGTTTCAGTTAAATTTGAACGTAGGTACGAGTACCTAGCTAGGTAGTTATACCATACCTATCATGAGGGCACCACACAATATTAGCATCAACTTGGTTGGTACCAACATTGGCTACGAATAGAATGGCCAATGGCAATGCTCTAGGTAATTGTGTCCAATAAATAACCGTCCAAGATCGCTAACCACATTGGAATGTTGGAACCAACACACTCCAACACTCCAATGTGTGGTGCCCGCATTAGGAATCAGGTTTTAGAAATTTACAACGCTCATCCCAAACTTTGATTTCAGGTAAAAAACGACAGTGTTCAATTGGCCAGTATGCTAGCTTATATGGTGACGATGTTGTCTCAACTTCTGCTTTACTGCTGGACGGGCCACGAGATCACTATACAAGTAAGACTTATACCTACCTTAACTAAAGATGTAGGTACCTAGGTTACCTAGGTACCATTTTGCTTCTTTTAATTTGAATCGAACACCAGCACGCAGAAATGAGTTTCTCGTTATTTCCATCCAAAGTTTAGCAAGGTTTGAATTGAGACACAGATCTGGGGTTTTAGATAAGTAATAATTATTTTGATTAGGTATGTAGGTACCATGTACCTACAAATTAGCCTCGAATTTTCTGCTTTATTCTTTTTAGTCCTTTGTTTTTCCTCCAAGTTTTTCCAACACGATACTATCGTTTCTATTCATTATTTCTTCTAATGTTGCCACTCTTTTTCTTAAAAGGCGATTCATGTTTTGTAGTCGTTTAATTTTTTTAGATTGTGCATGTAACTTTTTTCTCAGTCTACGATTTCTTGGAGAATCTAATTCTTCAACTTGATTAAAGTTTGTTTTCTGCACCAGCTGCAATAGGTAGGTATACGTTAAAATCTAAAGTAAAAAGCAATGTATTAGGTACATTTCAACAATTAGGTAGGTAGCTGTAGGTACTTAAGTACAAGACATTAATTAAACATTAAATAAAATACATTTGGGATATAGACATGCACAGGAGACAATGTAGGTACCTACCTATAATTTACTTTTTATACTAGGTACCTGCTCGTCAATTATGATGTGTCATGCAAACCTTTCCTAAAGTAAGTCTAACAGCTCCACGGTCTAGCCGGGTCATAATGTTGTACTGAATATCTTTCTTCCCCTAGGGATTAAAGTGATTTGAATTTGGAATGCAACCCATGTAGTCGTGCTTGATAGGCGCAATATGATTTTATTCTGAGTAAGGCTGTAGGTATGTTATCATTTTCTTTGCACTGCTTACAAATTAAAAAAAAGATATTCATGAAAACTTTTTACGAAATTAATTATAATTTCATATTATACCTACTTAATATCGTATTCGTGTTGCATAATAGTAGGTATGTAGGTAAGTATTACAATTTGTAACAAAAATTCCTAGATACCTAGGTAGGTACTTATTTTTTTTATAATAACAACAATAAGTAGGTTAGGTACTTAATCTATTTTGTACTTACATCTTCTTGTAACTGGTTTGTACTTTCAGTTTCAACTTTCACAGATATCACGCCTTGATTGATTTGAACAATATTTTCTATTGCTTGTGGCTAAAAACAAGAGATTTAACTTTATACCAGCTTCAAATATAAAATTGATATACTTAGGTACTTAGACTAGTAGTTCGCCCCGAACGAGATCTCGAGCACCGTTGGTTAATTGTTTATTTTGTAAATAAACCTAGATATTTCAACGTAATACCTATAATTAACTTTAAGGTATAAGGCAGGCAATACCAACTTTTGAAGAGATTAATAGGTAGGTAATGTTGTAGGTTAGGTACCTTGGTAATTGAAGAGGATGATTGAAATTTTGAATTCGAGTATTCCTTCTTGATATCACAGCTTAGTTCTTGTGACTGTAAAAAGGCAACAACACGTTATAATAGTACAAGCTGGGCCCCGTGGTATTACCCGCGGTGAATAGTTCATACTTCCGTGTAGGTACTTAAATACCGGGAGCAATAATAGTAGCCTATTTTTTTATCCATGGTAAGTAGGAAAGATACCTATAAGAAATCCTGGTAAGTTTGTTGTAGGTACCTACCTACCAAATTTCATTCAAATCCGTCCAGCTGTTTGAGCGTGAAAGAGTAACAAACACACTTAGGTAAGTAAGTAGGTACCTACCTACACACACAAACTTTCACCTTTATAATAGGTATTAGTGTGATGTATGTAGGTACCTAGACGAAGGACGAAAGTAATAAAAGTTGAAGAAAGTGAAAATAGTTCCTACATATCTAGGTACCTACATACCTACATACTTTTTCGCCATGCCATCAAATAATAAAGTACTTACCTAGGTAGGTACCTATACCACAGATAAAAGAATACCCTATAGGTACCTTATTCATAATAAACTCACATAAATCGGTAAAAACAATGTCGGAATAGCATCTTTTTCGAGCTTTTTCTGTTTCTTTGCATTGGTATTAAAACAGATAGTTTCGAAATGAACACTGCATATTGCGCAATGTTTCGTTGGAATCCAGGTCTCCTCTCTACGTACTGCTTCTACCCACTTTCTCTTTCGAAGAGGGTCTCTAGGAAATCTAAAATTTCGAATGAAAGAATCATTTTATTATTATCTCAGTGAAATATTATAAAATTGTATTTGTCATCAGATTGTAGGATTTTTAGGTAGGATAGGTACCTACTGTGATCAACTGTGATATTAGGTGGGTAATAATGATTGAATGTAGCTACCAAAGAGTATGTAGGTAGGTACTATTAGTAGCTACCATCAAGCTACCAAAGAGCATGTAGAGTACAAGCTACCATCTACGTAGCTACTGTACAAATAACATCAACATTCATTCAGTCACTTCACTTCACTTCTTTTATTTTGGATTTCGCACGGCTTGTGCCACGGATTTAGCCACTACCATGGCATTATAATTTCAAGTCAGTTTAGTTAGTCAAGTCAAGTCAAAGTCAGATTCAGAGTCAGTAAAGATGTGGGACTTTACTGAAGCATTACACGGACTTTTTGTGAGAACTCGAAAAGCAATGACATACAGTTTTGTTTCATTTGCCTACACTACACTTATGTACGTTCCCGAATACTCAACAGTTAATAATCCACCATTATTACACATTAACATTCGCTAAAACACAAGTTTCGGAAAATAAAACAAAAACACAACATGACTTCTCAAATTCCCAATTCATTCAGTCATTTCATCAAATAGCGAATTATATTTTTAGACATTGTCATGTCAAGCACTAGTCAGTCGCAAATTGACTCACTCAACAGTTCTGTCATTCGTTCTGAATGGTATATTCCAGCCATTTTATGATGTTTGTCAGATCAGATGTCAACAATAGGTACATAGAAATATCGACTATATTTAACAAAGTTGTATAATACGAAATGTTATTTTATTTCTGATTAAAATTGTGTAGGTACTTATAAATAACAATATGTAAATGTAATAAAATAATGTAGGTACTTACAAGTGAAAAGAAATAGTGTTGCTTTTGCCGCTATAGTTTTTACACCATTTAACTGAACATTTAGCCATTTTTGAGAGATGTTTTGCTGACAAGACAAGTAAGTGCAAGTAAGTGCTTCAAACTGACGCAAGAACCACAGAGAAAGTAAACACTACGGCAAAAACAAACGACCAAGGCTTCGATTTTCCTGGTTACTGACAAGCACAGACTACTAGGATGCTAACGCATCTGACAAGACCGGCAGGCCTATTACTTAAAATTAGCGACCAGCAATAATTGTACAATTGACGAGCAGCTATCGCGCGACCGATTGCTAGACGTAAAAAAAAAACGGTAAGTAGGTATTGTATTACGTACGAGACCGATTGTGAACTGCTCGCTGATTGTTTTGGATTAGGTAGGTAATTGGATTGCACTTTTGCGACGGAACAAGCGCCATTCACAACCAACAAAGTAGCAATCAGTGGAACTAATAGTAGGTTATGCAACAAGGGCTTAAAGTAGTGTATTATGTCCCGGGCGCTATATTGTACCCCTAGTAAGGTTAGTATCCTGAGTACGAGGGGTTCAAGATTGCCCAAGACAAATACACCAACTTTACTTAAATAAATCTTTCTTGGTGCGCGGGTGAAAATTAATTTCGTAAGTAGGTACCTACCTTTATTTCTTTTTTTGAATTTGTAGGCAATGCAAAGAAAATGATACATACCTACAGCCTAACTCAGAATAAAATCTTATTGCACCTAAACATTTTTGAAATCAACTTCGATCTAGCACTAGGTAGGTAGGTAGGTACTACATGGGTTGCATTCCAAATTCAAATCACATTATTCCCTGGGGTAAAATTGATATTCAGTAGTGTAACTACCTACCTACAACATTATGACCCAGCTAGACCGTGGAGCTGTAATGACTTACTTTAGACAGGGTTTGCATGACACATAAGCCATTAACGAGCAGGTAGTATAAAAAATTACCTAATGTAACTTTAAAACACCCATACCTACCTACTTGCATGGACGCTACAAGATATGCAAATTAGTCGTCGAAATCCATACCTAATTATCTCAGTAGGTAGGTAGGTACTTACCTATACGTAGGTACCTATGTGAAAGCTACGACCTTCATATAGGGGGGACCTAGAAATATTTATTTAAGTAGGTAGGTACCTAGTTCTGTTCTGTGATTTAATTTTTCGATTGCTTGTTTAATTAACTTGTAATTAAATAAAAACTGTTTTTTCGCTATAAATTATGTTGCGTTCTGCGCTTCTCACTCACGAGTAAAAACATTATTCGCTCTCCCGCACATTCTTCGGCGTTATGGCACACTCATAGGTAGGTAGGTAGGTACCTACATGAATTACAGGGATATACCTAGGTAGGTACCTAATCTAAAAGTTAATTTTGACTTACAGAGCGAAGTGCTCCGCGACAGCTTCTACCAGTGTCCCTGGTACGAGCAGGATCTGAAGTACCAGCGCGGCATGTGGTTCGCCATGGAGCGCATGAAAACACCTATTATCTTCAAGGCGGGGCATTATGTGCCGCTCTCTAGGCCCACTTTTGTAGCTGTAAGATATCCTTCCTTACTCCCTCCCTTCTCTTAGACCAGGCCGGGCTCTGTTATTATATTAGTTTTCAAGTGGTGTAGTAGGTAGGTAATGGGGGCAATTCGGAGTGTCACAAAAGCTAAACTAACCTAATTAAAACTATTGCCATCCTTTTTATTCCCATCGCTATGAAAGGGACGGCAACAATTTTAGTTAGCTTAGTTTAGCTTTTGCGACACTCAGAATTGCCACTAATAGGTGCCTAAACTATCCTCAATACCCGGTCAAGTATTTCAAATGTAGGTACCTACTTGTTCCGTGTAGATTATACTAATATTTTACGTAAAGATAAATTATATTCATTTATTGGCAACGGCACTACCAGTCGTGCCTGCCTACTACCTACCTACCAAGCTTATTTTTGATTAAATTGTTGGTAGGTACAGTTAACACAGCAAAGTTCAATAGAGAAAACTTGGAATTAAATACTGAAAAAATACTGTTAGCCAAACTGTCTGACATTTGGACCTTTCCTTATATTTGTATTGTTAGTTAATGTTTAAGAGTTTCACGATAGTCACACCCATTACTGATTCAGTTATTAGAATTCTAACTATTTCATTTGCAGATCCTTCGGTGTTCCTACTCATACTTCGCAGTCCTGAACAGCAGAGATAAGAAATAAAAGCCTGAATTCACAAATCGATCATTTATTTATAAATCGTGTATCACATTACGCGTAGTGTACATTCACGACGACATCAGGCAAAAGTGTGCTTAGTTTACGAAAATCATGAAAAAATACATTTTCAACACTCAACAAGCTCATACATATCAGTTATATATTTGTATATAATACTGTTATATAACCTATACGATGTCACATTACGCTATGTAAGTTTTGGTAAATTTAGCATATTATTATAATAAATATATAACAGTAAGTATATAACTATTATGTAAGAGCACCTTAACATAATAATAATTTAGAAAGTCGATAAATTCGTGCGATTAAAAATAACGATAGCAAAGGAAGGTGTAAAACAATTTACGTACAACCATAACTTAGAATTTAATTGGATAATCGTTTATTAAGGGACTGAAAGTTTATTTATTTACATTGCCTTTTAATTATCACTTAAAACATCAATATCCGTTATATAAAATCAAAAACACGTTCCACGGTATTACACTTGTGTAATTATTTGTGACATAATGTTTATAACTGTGTTGAAGGAATTATAAGTGATATCTTTTAGCAGTAGTAGATAGACCACTCACGTTTTTTACAAAACTAATAAAAACAATTTGAGAGTATTTCGTTATTTCATTGTATTTAAAAGCACCTTTGTTTTGTTTTGAGTGAAGTTTTGTACATAGTCCCGGCTTACATAGAGCGTTAAGCGATCACACCCTTATTACGTTTTTAAAATATCAAAAAACGCTTAAAATATTTTGAATTAATTTATTATGACACAGTCGCGCAGTTATTGTGTTAGGTTAAGAGTTAAAAAGCTCATTTTCTCGGGTCTTAACATCCATCCGCATGATATGCCATGCCAATAAATACAATTAGAAATCGATAAGTCAGTGTCATCGTTGAATGAAATAGAAGGATTATTAACTTGTCGTTTTATAAAATTGGCGTACTTCGGAAGATTATAGTCCAAGACTATTCTATCACCATTCTCATTAATTATTGGCTTTTGCTGGTATACAGCATTGAAATTTAAAACACATAACGTGTTTCATAAAGGCTTTATTTAAGTTATATTTCATTGTCACTTTTATTATGACAATGAAAAGAGATAGCCACTTTACAGTCATTTTAAGCGGTAAAAAACATGATCCGGTAGTCCCAGCTCGAATAAAAATGGTCCTTCGAGCCGGATCAACTGATAGTTTTTAAATAATCTTCAAGTTATTTTCATTTGAAAAAAAAAGCTTATTGGTTATTATTCTAGTATTTTGGCGCCAAGTTTAGATATTTTGGCATTGTTCGCGATCCTATTGTCGATATTTTTAATGTCAGTCTTAGCGGACATTCAAGCTATTCCTAAAAATAAGGTGCAAAACTGGGTGCGTAGAAAGCACCACACCAAATACAACTTAGGTACAAGTTTGCTTGCATTCTTGATTTGACAACGCATAATATAGAAAAAATACAAAACAGGCACGAATACGAACAGTATTAAACTTCAACAACCAGAACGATCCTAAAAAACATACGAAATAATTTCGAAAACAATTTGTTAAATCACAACGTGTTATTGTAACTTTTTAATTGCACACTTGCCTTACGATTTCAACTAAGCTAAGCCAGCATACACTACCAGACTAATAATGAGCTTATCAAATTCATAAAACTATTTTGTCACCCCATTCAAGATACGTACAAGAGAATGTGTCGTACGTACCTATGTATTTTGAACTGATACTTTACTGAAAACCCTCTACAAGAGAATTGATCAAACACTTAAATTTGCAGTTTTGTTGTTACACTGTTGTATGTATTGTTTTGTTGTAGGTACTATTTATTTTATGGTGTTCAATAAAGTCATAAATATATCTATCTAAAGTTTGATAACAATCCTCTTAATGTAAATTATACTTTTTTGTCTTTGTCTTTTTTGTCTTTATTATTGTCTTTGATTTATACTGAATATCAGTAGTCCAGCAAAGATAACGACAAAAGATGTTGCGAGTCTCTTTTGGACCACACAAAATATTGGTTTGGCATAGCTTGAAAATGAAGTATAATACAAATTAATTAATGAATATTCTAAACAAAATTGCAGCAATTGCTTGAACGAAATTGCAGCAATTGCTTGAACGAAATTGCAGTACCGAAGTGGCAGTAGAACCTCCTCGCCTTAATATTTCATTTCATAACATTTTTTCTAATAACCATTAGTGTAGCGTTTAACAATCCTACTTTGCAGTTCTTTACAACTAAATAACATAGAGATCAATTTTGATAACAATTTAATCAAATGACGTAAATTCAGTTGTACAGAATCAATAATTAATTTTACAAAAAGAGGGTAGTTGACTCTTGTAAAAAAAAAATTATTTAAAGAGATTGTAGAAGACTATATCGAAATCAGAATGAATCTGTCGATGACATAGAGATACATTCGGACTATGGAGGCGGATGGCTACCCTCATCTTCCAAAACAATCAGTCTAGGATTACGTACAACAAAACCGACACGCCAATATCATGTTTAACATAAAATGACGTCACAAAACAAGAAAAACATGACAACAAGATATTTACTTTTTCATCATTCACATTTCCCCTTTGATACACTTCTTACAAAACCTACACTTATCATATTGATAACATTGACCCTAGCTCCTAACATCGACTAAAACACTAAAATCTGGTAGTGTAGTGCGAGCTTCGGATTATCTAACTAGGGATTAAACTCAAATACTACAGATTAAAGATTGGCGTATCTACAGGCATTATGCTACCGCATAGTTTTTGATATGACACGTAATATTATTTTCATCAATATTTGTATTTAAGGTTTTACAAAGTCCAAAAATAACAACCAAGTAAGATTTGAACAACCGATGGATTCGGAAGGCTACTGAAATGTAGCCTAGTTGTCATAACAGTTCCGATCCGAGCGCCAATTCCAATCTGCTGGTAGTTTTGTGATATTTTGTAGAATTCAGTACAATATTTTAAAATATGCTAATATCGGACAATTCCTTAGAACCATGTTCAATTCAAAAACCATGCTGCAACGTTAGCATTACAAAGTTCTACTGATCACTTGGATTAAAACTACGAGGATTAAAAAATAGCAGATTTATCACTGTGACAAATTACTGTTATTTACACTACAATTCTACACTCAATCGCTGTCATTTCAGGATAATTCAGGATAAACATGAGGATGCGCGGTCTGACGTCAACAAGGGCATTGGTCTCATTGGTTCTTTCTTGATCACAATGCGGTCAAAAGCCCGGTTGAGGTGCTAAGAAGTGTTACTAGCTTCTTTCACATTTTTCACAGTTAAAGCTACGTTGACTTGACAAACATTGAGCGCAAATGATCATGCCTAAGTTGTCGCTAGAATGTAATAACGATTTCCTATTCGTATTGTTTAATATACACAGAGTCTAACTTCATGGAAATCGTTTGCGCTCAAGTAAGGTAAGCCTTTGGAGCTAAAACTTTAGATCAATTTGCAATAAATTGGACGAATATACCATGAACAGTTTAATTTCCTTATGTGAAAGAAGCTATTTTCCAGTTGCGTTCGAAGTGACTAAATACACCGCGCCCTAAATGGCACATTACATAGTTTTAAAATATATGGTCTGGCACTACCTGTTACATAAATATATCGTACGGTCCTGTACAGTATTCGCGTCAACATCGAAAACCAGCGGTTAAAATAGCACAACTGTTACAAGAGATGTTGGTTTTAAAACCCAGTTTTATTACGTAGGTATTGCTTGTGTCATACAAAGAAGTTACACAAAAGCGTACCGATTTTTCCGGTACAGAGTCCACACTCAAAATGAAGACCCAAGCGATTCATTACTCATTGAAAATTGTCAATCAATGCTTGAGCTACCAAAGCTAAGTGAGGACTAGGTTACTTTTTCTCTTGTAAATGTGCCATTGCAACAGCTGAACATTATAATCTATCATGAAAAAATATATTCACATCTCGTGCTCAAAACTCATCCAATTTTGAGCAAACAATTTTTATCGGAAGTGACAGCTACCCGTTTCTATGTGTTAATTAATTAAGATTTCATAAGATTCGCAGCATAAATATTTATAATATAAAGCAATATTGAATTATCTAATTACGGCAAGATTATAATTAAATAAAAAATTAATAATCAACAGAATTAAAATAAGTACATTTGCCAACAGTTATATAAAAAGGGCTTCGAAACCGCAATTTCTAAAGCACTTTTTAATCTTTCAAAGCATTCAAAAATGGGTTACAAGTTACTTAATATTTTACATTAAACAAATCGCCAAATCGACAACCCCTACCTATTTATAATATGGAAACAAAAACGAAGTGAAACAGGATAAATATTTATAATACACGATATTATTATACATTTCCGATCTTTGGGCTTCTTAATTGGCATATAATGAGACTCAAATAATGCACATAACAAAGATACCAACAAAAATGGTTTCTAATGGTGGCTATTCGGGATGTCGCCTAAACTAAACTAATCTGACAGCACTAAAAATATTGCCGTCCCTTTCATAACGATCGAAATAAAAAGGATGGCATCAATTTTAGTGCTGTCAAATAGGTTTAGTTAAGTTTTGGTGACATCCAGAATTGCCACTATTGTCTAAATAACAGAAAAATAGGGTTGTCGAAACATACATTAAATTATTTAACTATAATGCTGAGGTACTCGCTAAACGGTAAACACAATATTTGTACAATGGTTCTATAATTTGTTCTGAGATTTTAAGATCCTTCCAAAATTATTAACCAATTCTAAAGTTAAGCTTATTGATGTAAAGCTAGTTTTAGTAAACTTAGCATCATGTTTATCAAAGTTAGCATAATATTTATCGACTTTAGCATAATTTATTTGCTTTAGCATAAAATGCCCGTTGAATTTGAATTTTATTTTAAATTGCTCTGAACATTTATTTTTATATTTCGAAGGATCCTATTACAAAATTCCTCTATGTAATTTATTATATAATGTGAATTATGTCTTGTGTAAATAGCAAAACTTATAATAATAAGCTCAAATATGAGCAAACATTATTTCATACTTTATCAACATTATTCTTATAAATATTTATTATGAATAGAAGACAAGGATTTTTTAATCAATGTATTTCGAAATCCGTTCAATTTTGACTAATTAAAATGTTTTAGAGATGACTAATGATTAGCTTGTTGAAATTGAATAGCAGTATTTATTAATAAAAGTAGGGGTTTAAAATTAATATTATATTTGTCTTAGGACGGGACATTACACTGGGTGTAAAATATTACTGTCGAATATTGAAAAAATGAATTCAGACGAAGATTTTGTATTCATCTACTGACAAAATTGTTTTATTCCAAAGTATCAAGTTTACCAGAATGGTAAAATGGATGGTATTACACCCAGTGTTTTTATGATCAACCCTTAAACGCTACTAAACAAAACTATCCTCGTAATACAGCAGTGTTTTATTGGCCCGTAAGACAGTTCTTTGTCAACTTCCAGCGCCATTTTTTCGTTAAGCTCCCGCCCGCGACATCTCGCATTGTGCTTAGATAAAAAGGCATAATGCTACTCCAGACTACAAACTAGGTATTATTCCAAGTTTCAATTTAACCATTCAAATCGACACAACAAAACTCACAAAACCTTCAAAGAACCATATAAAATCAATTCAGTATCGGACAAGTCAAGAAAAACAATGACTAGATGGGCTATCCGTGTAACATGGATTATTAAAATTAAATATAATAAAATGTCAACTACACAACTAAATGCATTGGAATTGTAATGGGAATACATAATGGAGATTCATTAAAATTTGAGCGATTATAAACATGAGTTGTTTCATACCGTCTTCGCTTATCCGACTCGTGCCGGCTGCACAAAACATTTGATCACCAATACCTGTAACAAATTAATGAATTGGTAGCAGACATAGAACATTTTAAAATAACCAAAAAATAAACTCCTCCGCCGATCTATACCAAATAAGTTTCGTCTAGCTGTTCACACTAAGGCCAGCCGACTACCCCCTATCCACAGCCGATGCCGCCAGCAGAAGACGGACTTCCGAAAAGTCACGCCTGTATCAATTAACTAATTAGTAACATCCAAAAGTCTTTCTCCACTCATCATTAATTAATAAAACAATCTAGAGTCGAATGAATAACGGCCAGTCTCAATAGCCCTCTTTATACAGACACTATACCTTTCGGTACATGAGTCCTAATTACTTTTATTCACAATTCCCAAAATTCCCACTTACCAAAATACCTACTCATATGTTGCCCATTATCTACAATCACTACTGCCTATAATTATAATTTCCCTATAGCATAAGTGCGCGAAAGAGCTAGCGTGTAAAGATGTTACAAGGGGAAGGGATTGCGCGTACAGGATTCCGAGAACGTATTAACGTTACACATTCTGACGAGTAATCGCGCGCGTATGAACACGCAGAGAATTTTTATGAATTTAGAGTAACCTGTATTGTGTCCCCTCAAAGGCCGAGGTCCCCGTACTGCACCGACCACTTCTCGTACGCCACGAGGCTGGTGGAGGACACGGAGGGCCGGATCCGCTTCAGCGCCTCCACGAAGTCCTGGTACGTGATGGCGCGGACCAGGGACAGGTCCAGGCATTTCACCTCTTCGGGGTCCAACTCTGTAATGAGATTGGCTTAAATAAATAAATATCCTTGGACATTCCACACGGCGTCATCTAGTCCCAAGCTAAGCAATTTAATGCTTGTGTTATGGTAACCAATAGGCCTAACATGTGCAACGCGACGAGACGACAAATGACATATCTCGATAATGCCAAACTGCTCTAACGTACTATGCTAGAGAAGGAGAGAAAATTTTGTCGACGATGAGAAGGTTTATCGTGTTGCACATGTTAGGCCTACAGGTGACTGATATAATACTTAGATACAATTGGCTTAGTTAGTTAATCCAGCCACCCGGCTTATTTTACACTAGCTGCGCCCCGTGGTGTTACCCGCGGTAGTTCCCGTTCCCGTGTGAATACCGGGATCAAAAGTAGCCTATGTGTCATAATCTATGTTTATTCCAAGTTTCAGCCAAATCCGTTCAGTAGTTTTCGCGTGAAAGAGTAACAAACATCCATCCATACTTACAAACTTTCGCGTTTATAATTTAAGTAGGATGTACAATAAGTGCAATACAACGTGACCGGGCCGAACTTAGCATTCGAATTATCAACAGTCGCTAAGAAAGACAGACGTATTGACAGCACGAGAAACAGAAATAGTGATATTTCCGACCACTGCTAAATATTTCCTCGGATCACTGCCCATCCCATCAGCATAATAAATAAATAAATAAATATCCTTGGACATTTCACACGGCGTCATCTAGTCCCAAGCTAAGCAACTTAATGCTTGTGTTATGGTTACCAAAGTTCTTATTTGTTTTTGTGTGACTGAGAAAGCAATATACAGCGCTCTATTTTTTCTTGCGCTAAACAAATGCACAATTTTACCTCTGATAGGCTGCAACGCGGCGTCTCGACAGAGCGCAGTGAGGTCACTGCCCGAGTAGCCGTCGGTGAGTGCGGCCAGCCGCGCGAGCTCCGCGTCGCTGATCGCTGCGGCCGCCGCGCCGCGGGCCAGCACGCGCCGGACCAGCGCCATGCGGGTCCGCACGTCGGGTAACGACACGTAGACGCGTTTCGGGAACCGTCTACGGATAAATAAATCGTTTCAAATAAAAGTATATGGCTTCAACGGGATTCGAACCCGCGATACATAATAATAATAATAGATATAAGCGATCGTCCTTAAGCCAGGCTGCCATAACCCGGCTAAAAAATCGTGCTTTTGCCCGCGGCTATCTTCCAGTTATAGAGAGAATATCATTTTCTGTTCATGTTACGTGTAGGTATTGAAACCATTGAGATGTATTAAAGAGTCACAATCTAATAGCTGACAACACTCAAAAAATGTGCGTGCAAATTCAATGTTCTACAATGACATTTGACATTTGAATGTAGACGTTATGTCGTTTGATTTAATGTTCAATGTCGCTTGTACGCAAAAAAGAAAAACTCTGCGCACTACGTAGTGTGCGCAGAGTTTCGGCGTTTACATTTTATTTTTCTGATTGTGACTCTATAATACATCTCAATGATTGAAACATAATAATCGGATGAATAGTTAAGTCGTGCAAAATTTTACTAAACTTAGATGTAAAAGAAATAGGATAGATTGAATAGAAAAAGGATGGAAGACTTTGTCTGGGTCGATTTTAGAAGATTAAAGATGTGGGTCTATCAGATTTGTATAGACAAACGTCAAATAATGTCAAAGGCATAACTTAAGAGGCCGTAGGTAGCAAATATGTGGTTTGAATCGTATTAGATCTCAAAATCTGTGAAAGATACCACCTTATAATGTTTGGAGAAATTAAACTTTGAACTTTTATCTTGCGTTGTGGTTTTTTAGAAACACGATTGGTAAAAGTTTTCTCGATCATATATTTTTTTGAAAAATACATGTTTTTCACACAGTTTGCTATTTATCTCAGGAACAGAACGCTATTTTTGTTGGTTTTATGTTTTGACAAATAGCCTAGAAGTATTCATTTAGTTCTGGTTTTTTAATTTTGCGATTGCTTGTTTAATTAACTTGTAATTAAATAAAAACTGTTTTTTCGCTATAAATTATGTTGCGTGTCTATCGTTCTGCGCTTCTCACTCACGAGTAAAAACATTATTCGCTCTCCCGCTCATTCCTCGGCGTTATGGCACACACTTAAATGTAAGTAACGTTTCAGTATATTGTCGTTAGTGTATAGCTAAGTAAGAACCTGAGAGCAGCCTCATCAAGCTCCTGCGGCCTGTTGGTAGCCGCCATCACGATAAGCCTGTCAGCCCCGGCCGCGGGCAAGCCGTCGAACTCCACGAGGAACTCCGTCTTCAGCCGCCGCGACGCCTCGTGCTCGCCTGACGAACGCTCGCAGAGAAGGGAATCCACTTCGTCTACGAAGATTATTGCTGGCTGGCGCAAACAAATGATAAATTATTTGTTTGGGAAATCAAATTCTTAAATTCTTTATTGTACACAAAACAGATAAAACAGACGACATAGATACTTAAAGGCTATGTACATAGGCGAGCTTAACCCTGAAAGAGTTTTCTTACAGCAAACCTAGGGTTATAGAGAGAGGTTATTAAACAGCTGTGGATTGAAATGTGTACCTCCATACAAAAGATAGAAGAGACAATATACTTAGTTAAGAAATATAAATATACCTAACAAAAGAATAAACCTACAATAATATCAATATTTTTTTTTTTTTTTTTTTTTTTTTATTAACCTATCATGTCCCACTGCTGGGCAAAGGTCTCCCCTTTCTCCCTCCACACATCCCGGTCCATTCCTGTTTCCGGCCATGTAGAGTCAAACGCATCCAGGTCATCTCGCCATCTTTTTCTGGGTCTTCCGCGTCTTCGTTGCCCGCTTGGCACCCAATGTGTAACGAGATTGGCCCAACGTCCTGAATGCATTCGAGTCACATGGCCAGCCATACACAATATCAATATATTTTGTTATTTTCATACATACTAATACATACATAAAATCACGCCTCTTTCCCATGGAGGTAGGCAGAGACCACGGATCTCCACATGCTACGAGTTGCTTGTTATTTTCAACAAGAAAATAATCAGATTTTTGGAATATGATTGGATTATTTAGTTAGTTGCTACCAATCATCACACTCATCTTGGTATTTTATGTTTAAAAATAAGCTCTTGATCTTTTTAAATTTAATTTTAAATTGTGTAGGTACTATCGAAGTAGATTGTAATTTACTATGCAAAAGGACAAGGTGTAACGATTACGCAAAAAGATGCCTCCTGTGAGGATTGAACTCACGACCCCTGGTTTACGAGACCAGTGCTCTACCACTGAGCTAAAGAGGCGATGGACTGGACTCTGAAATAGCCAATTAGTACCTACTAATATTACAGAGGTGAAAGTTTGTGTGTAAGTGTGTTTGTTACTCTTTCACGCTCAAACGGCTGGACGGAAATGAATGAAATTTGGTACCAGAATTGCTTATACCCTGGATTAAAAAATAGGCTTCTTTTGATCCCGGTATTTCCACAGGAAAGAGGACCTATTCACCGCGGGTAACACCGCAGGGCGCAGCTAGTTATAAATATAAAGTAAAGTGCTCGAACACTTTACTTGGTACCACTCATTAAAAGCAGAAAACACACATTACGCCTGTTTTTCTTAACTGAAATGGATTACAGCTTTAGGCGCTCTTCCTAGGAAGAGCACCGCAAAGGCGGGACAGGGAACGTGTTAAAGATTTAAATTATAAAAATCTAAGTTGTTGCAAAAAAAATCTAAGTCTGCTGATCGATTTACTGGATTAGGAATTAAAAGTCATATTTCTTTTAATTTCCTTCTCCAAAAACCGAAAGGAACCGGTTATAGGAAAATATTGCATACAAAGTGTAATGTTGTTATCTTTGTAATGTCTGCACTTACGTTTAACTTAAATTCAGGTTTTTTTCATATCGGTTATTCACTTTAACCAAGCTGATAATTTCGACTAAAATAGTGCAAAAAGTCAGCAGTAGTTGCCTCAATTACATTTTATGTAACAGAGACCTAATATAATATACTTAGTAAACTTTTGAATTGTTCTATCCAAATAGTTTCGCTTGGCTTTAAGTTTCTTCTAAACTATTTTCTCTACAAATCGCTATCGGAACACACCGGAATTTATAAAGATCTGAAAACCGAAAGCCGAGAAAGAGAACAATGCGGAAAAGAGACAACAATAGAAGCAGATATACCTGCAGTTCTCTCGCGACTTGAAAGAGAGCGCGAACCATCTTCTCTCCCTCTCCCACGTACTTGCTAGTGAGAGTCGCGGCGGATATTGAGAAGAATGTCGCCGAGCATTCAGCGGCCACACATCGAGCGAGTAGCGTTTTACCTGCGTCAAATATAGTCTATAAACAATTACGTTAAAAAAATCAGTCATGTATGAAAAAAATATAAGTCACTATAAAGACGGTTAAGGATGCAAAAGGCCCAAAGTAGAGCTATTTAATTGGCGTTTAGGGAAGGAGGCTTATGCGCAGCAGTAGGATAGGAACCAAAAAGCTGAATATGATGATGATGATGATGAAAGACTGTTAAGGTAACGAAACTGTTGAAAAAATACAATACAAACACAATATATTTACCGTTCCCTGGAGGTCCAAAGAGCAGTAGTCCCTTGGCCGGTGACCGCAGCCCGGTGAAGAGTTCTGGCCTTAGTGACGGTAAAACCACCATCTCCTGCAACGCTTGCTTTGCCGCCTACCATAAAAAAGTGGATAGTTTAGTGCTGATAATTAACATTGCTTTCTAAGTATTTCACCAGATTAATTCAAATTACTAGTAAATATTATTCGGGTAATGTTATGTAGAGGCAGTTCTCCAATTATTAACGGTTATTAACGGTAATTTAAAGAAATGAACTGATTTTGATTAAGACAGTCAAATCGAACCTTCTAAATTCAGCATATTAAGTTAGACCAGCTTAGACCCCTGTACAGACAGTGTGGGCTACAAAATTCTTACTACACTGGCGTATAAAATAAAACATTCATAATCTTGACTTGCTCTTTCGGACCTCCCTCGACAATCTCGTCCATTATAAGTTGGACCAGCTTCGCGTCCACCCCTAGTACAGACAGTTTGGGTAGCAGGGTTTTATACCACCTGATCTATAAGGTATTCACAAAACACTTACATCTTGTCCAGAGATATCGTCCCATTGCACTTTAGGTCCTCCTTCCACAATCTCGTCCAGTATAAGTTGGACCAGCTTCGGGTCCACCCCTCGTACAGACAGTGTGGACTGCGGGGTTCTACTTCTGGTGGGCGTGCCTCGTTGGGAGCCGCCGCCGCCGACGGCCCGACGGACTGGCGATCCGTTAACTGGTACCTGGTACGCGCCCTGATTTGAGCGATATTTGTGATGGTTAATGAGGTGAGGTGGTCAGTATGGCAAAAAACAGCTTAATTGTACGCATCCAAACTCAGTGTTACGCATGTAAAGTTGTTCATATTTACTATGATCCAATTTCGAATGCTGTTTTAGATATAACACATACCGAATTCAATTAATCGCGGTATGTAATGTTATGCTAAATCAAAAAAGGTAATATGAATAGATTGAGTAGACGATTAAAGCGTTAAAATAGTTAAAGTGATCGGAGAGGTACATTGCTTCGCGCATATAAATTTACTTTGTACCTTATCAGTCGCCACAAAAATGCCACGTTCCGGGTACAACTATAGTTAAGAAGCTAAAAAAATCCTAAGATATTATTTTATTACCTAGGTCATCAAAAAGTAGGATCACTCACAGTAGATCCATTGTCTATAGTGTAAAAATCATCAAATCGGTCAAGGCAAATTACGAACACACGCACACCGGAGAACAAAGATTAATACGGAAATTCTACGTAAGATAGCTCAATTGTTTTTGATCCAAATAAATGAGTCTCATGCCGGCATCACACATTGAACCAAGTTGTAGCCAACTTGGTTCCAACATTAGAATGGCCAATGACAATGCTCGGTTTGGGTCGAATAACCGTAAACGAAGCATTGCCATTGGCCATTCTAATGTTGGAACCAAGTTGAAGCCCATGTGTGGTACCGGCATTATAATGTTAAAAATTTGCGGCGTCATCGAACCGTAATCGTCTTCACAGATTCTCGCATTATTACGAGTGGGATCCTGAGCAGAAGTGACTCAATTAGAAAAGCACTTTGCTCCATTACTTGATTGCTCCCTCCCACGGAATTTAAGTACTGGTATCTATTACGTGTTAAATGTATTCAGTCTTTTTGAATACAATAGACCATTATTGTATGCAAATAAGTCTTCAGAATCTTATTTTTCATAATACAAGGAGATATTTTGATCACAATTTTAACAAGTCTAAAAACATAAAACTACAGTTTCTCTTTATTTTGGTTTCGGTAAATCTAAGGTATATTTCAATGTGAGATTTGTATGTGCAGATACTGTAGGAGATGACATTTATATCTAAGACCGATCTGTCTTCATGATAATATTTTCTTATAGTCGGTGCTATGTTTAAGGTATAGTTTATTTACAAAATTTCATATTAGGTTATATTTTAGCAAGTGTTCACATATTTATATTATATAAAATTTTATGTTTCTATCAGTGAGAACCTGTAATTGGCTTTCTAGAGCTATTATTGTATCTATTTCTGTCTACTTTAGCTGTTGGTTTTCCGAATAATAAATAAATAAATATCTGTATTTGGTTTGGAAGAGGAGTGAGAATGTTTTCCTCTGTGAATGTTTGTTTCCTAATCCTATTCATGATTTCATAAATGGCGTCAATTTAAGGCAAGGCTTTTGTTTTTCCTTGACACTATCATGTCACCGAACAGAATTACCAACCGTTTAAGCTAATATAAACCTAGAAGTCCATTATAAATACAAGATTCGTAAATAAGGAAGTAAAATAGGAAATGCACTGAAATAATTACGAGGGATATCACGGTTTGCCAGCATCACTGACATTTTAATTAGTAGCTAGGAAGCAACGTCTAGATTTATTTTTACTGTGGCATATTCATGAACTAAATTATAATGGTAGTCACAACAATCTCAGTTTACATCGATAGCTAAAAAGAATGAAAATGGTGCAAGATTAGCTAAGACAGTCAGAGGTGCTCCCTGGTGAACTTTTGTAAAATAATTTAGAGCACAAATACGCATTACAATTTCGTTATGGTTGTGACTTGTGAAGATTGCTTTTTAAATTAAAAAGCTGATAGTCTCTGCTTAGTAAAAGCACAAACATTTACATGAACAGAATAACTAGTAAAAATATCGTTAATATTTCGACGTTTTCAATTATTTATCCGGAGAATCTTCGTCTGTGTAAAAACACTCGCAGTATTTTATGTACTCGTATTAAAAGAAAAACACATTATACTGATTTTTTTTCTTAAAAACATTTATGAAATAGAAAAAAACACTTACAGAAAGCTGTCTCTTGACTGCCGGCGGCGTAGATGCAGGCTTCACAGGGTACCTACTGTAGTTACCGTTTGAGCTGAAATAAAACATAAATAAAATAAAATAAATAAAAAAACCAGCATATGGTAATCAGATGACTGATTGTGCCTAAAACCGTAAGAGTTATCGAAAAGTCATACTATGACTTACTTATTATTATTTTTAAAATCGAATTTCAGACATAGCCTTATTAATAGCCCTAAACTCAGTATCCTGTATATTTCAGTCCACATCCACCAAATCAAATCAAATCAAAATATATTTATTCAGTACGATCGTGTAAAGACCACTAATAGAACACCCATCACCATCTCCTCGTCATCCTACCACTTTCAAGCGCCAGTCGCATCGATGAATATGATAAAAGTAATCTGATGAATGTTATGAGTTTTAAATAAACGAAATCAAACGGGAATTTATAGCGTACCTAATTACCTTATTTTTTTATCAGTAAGTAAATTCGTATGATGAGCTAGTGGCCAACTCTGGTGACGGAGTTTTTAGGCCGCTTAGAGTAGAGTTACCTGCTATTAGGCTGTGACGCTGACCTGCCCATGGATCTAGGCAGAGTCTGGGACTTCATTAGCGGCCCCCCACCGCCAGGAACTCTTCGCCCCGGAGTCGTAAGCTTACGGCCTGCGACTGATGATGATAAATAGTTTTTATTATTATTTCTTAATACTATTAATTATTAAAACCACGGGCTCCTTGCCTGTGGTGGTTCAGTGTAGGGCAAAGACCTCCCCACTCCCTCTAAAATGTTAGAAAATATCAGATAAGGCTGGGAATAGACGTCCGATTTTTTCATCCAACTGTACGACCCGATCGGACGTCTATTCTCAGCCTTAAGAGACACTTTAAAATTATGACTCCTGTTACTTTTTCCAATGGAAAATTTACAAACACTCGCGAATTTATTCCCTAACGTAATGGCAAAAGCATGTAATATCTAATTGAATTGCCTAAAAAATGCGCAATGATTCTAAAAGCATATGAAAATGACTGATAAAATGTAAAAAAAATCTTGTGCATGACTTCCAATAATCAATTGGTATGCTAAGGACAGTAAGTTACGTGAACCGATATATGACCCAAAACACGCACAGGTCGAGAAAAATAAGTTTAGTAGAAAGGTCAGACTAGGTGACCCTGCTGCTTTGTCTAGACAGATCTGAATTAAAAGGTACGTTAAATAACTTGAATGCAGAACTCGTATAAGCTCGATTTTCGGTTCGACATAAATTGGCCGTATACTCGGTTTTATGAACGATCATAAAAGGAATGGAGGAGAAAGGGTACAATGTGAAACGTGGCGACGACGTGTAGGTAGAAAGAACTAGACAGTACAACTAGCTTTCATGCAAATCATCACATAACCCTGTGACATTTCGAATAGTTACAACAAAAATCAACTCTCACATCAATATTGTAAATGTTTTCACACAAAATTAGCATACACGGGAAATTCTACGGTTCAATGAATGTATTGAATCCCAGAAAATTTGTATAACATACTTCACGGCCAGTGACTAGACCACAATGGTACAAAGGATGTAGTTTATTGAAGTGAGACTACAAAATACAAGTCAATTGGAAAGATCATGCGTGCTACGCACCAGTGATGTTTCCATGCGTGGGTATGGATGCTCGTTGAGCAACTTAAAACACAATTAGTTACTGGCCACTAGATGACTTGAATATCGAACCTAGTTTAATCCTATTCGATTGCTAGTAACTAGTGTGTAGAAATGTAGTAGTATGTTCGTAGATAGATAAAAATAATTGCGAATGACATTATCGATTTGGGAATCTCTCGCTAAGATTAGAATGCGCTGGCTGCCTCTGCATACCTAGAACTCACAGCTAGCGGCGCCAATGTATCGAAATGTTTATGTATTCTCAGATATTTTTTTTTACTTGACCGTGTATCGAGGATAGTTTACTAGACTACTTGAAAACTGATGATAGAATGATGATGTGTGTGACAAAATCATTCCTGTGGAAAAGACCACTTACGTTTGGAGGATGGTATAGGTACAGTACCTAACCTACCACCTTCATCGTAATGCAGACATGACATACTGACACTGCATAAATCATCTGCAATAGAAGTGACGCCCTGTTTCTTAATCACGCAGTCCACGACAGTAAACGAATTTTGATACAACTAACTAATCTGGAATTAACATTTACTTTTCGACCCACCCATACAGCCAAGCGATGAATAAATTGATTTGGCACCGTGTAATCGATCATAGCACGGACTTTCACCTCGCAAGGTAATCGCATCATTACATTCGAATTCACAAAAGCTTGAAAAGCAGCGAGAAACTTTATAATCTTATTATTTAACCGAAGCTTTGTAGTGATCTGACCTGTATCTATTAGCTCTTCTATAGATCAACTATTTATTAACTACGATTGTTTAGTACAAGTACATAACTATTTACGTAAAAAGTAAACAGGCATGACTGTATTTTCAGAAATGGTATAGGTATCCGAATGGCCTTCGGTTATAAAGTCGGGGTAATATTCCTTTTGATAAACAACGCTCGTTCACTAGGAACTCGGTAAGGCAATGGTAGAGCAATTTATTAGAGTGCAAAACAACATGAAAGCAATTTCATGTTTCGAAGGGCACTTTTAAACGTCACAGTCACGGCTATAAAGTAGTTAAAGTTAAGCCTTGATAGCTTAATGTGTGATAAAAGTTAGAACACTGTCACCAGAGTTGACCGCTAACTCCGAACTATATAAAACCGCTGTTCACTAACATTAGCTTCAAAACAAAGTTTAATTCGAGGTCGTGGTCTGTTTTCAAGTTTTGATGTATCAGTCTGAAACGAAGTCAAAACTTTCAAGGTACTTGTTATGTACCTAATCGTCTGGAGTGGATTAGTCTCGGGAACTAGGTGATCTATTATGCAATAAAGTTCGTGGCGAGATGCTCTTGAACAGAAAATAATGCATGCATTTGTTTAAATGAAAATTTTATCAGCACTGTAGTAAGGTACAAAATTAAGGAACCAATAAAGTATTGCTGTCTACTTTAACGAGATGATTAAGGATTGTGTTGTGTTGAGTAAGTTATTATATTAGAAAACTAATGTAGAATCAAAGAATGTGGGACGTTGTTCTTTACACAAAGACAAGACGATCTACTCTTACTATCTTTGTGAACCAATATCAATCCAATAAGCTTTTACAATATATTGTACAAATCGCATTCGATTTTAGACTCTGCTCTTGTTGTTTGGCGACACTTTGCCAACGCATTTACCGAAATATGTGCTATAAAAACGCAGCAGCGTTAAATAATGCGTTTTCATCGGCCGGTCTCTAATAGGCGCAAATCTCTGTCGCCCTGGGAAAGCCTAGTTCATACAAAACCTACTTATACCTAAATAGTAAAGTCATGTGTACGGCAAAATTGACTGAACATTAAAAACATTTAAAAGCCGATTACGAAAATTTTCTTATATAATAACGATACTATTATAACCAGACAATAAAGGCGAGAGCAAGGTAAGATGCTAGAAGTAGAAATATCAGATCTATTGTGAGCTGAAAGAGGTCGTGGTGAGCGTACAATAATGGTACCTATGTAAGGAGCGTTGTAGGTATCTAAACAAATAAAGGTATTGTTTGCTTGAGAGCTGTCTGAGTTTTACGAGTCTTGTGCCAAGAAAAGTATCATTTTTAGTTCCCAACGTTTTGTTTGTCACAAGTTGTGTCTATTCAAAGAACTAGAAGCTTAAACACCGGAGAGGTTGTCTACCTGGCCCTACCTATGATGATATCATTATCCGCAGTCCGACTTCATACACTTTTGGGCAGGCCTTTTGTTACTCTTGCCAACAAAAGTAACATAACTTTTCAAGTTGTACATATTGTAGTACATACAAAAAAGCCTCTCCAGCAAAACAATGTGGTACGTGTTTACAGCGCAGAGAGTAGGCATACTTAGGTTGATTTTGACGCTGTATAAATAATCTAAAGCTTTTCTCAAATTTTAGTTAAAATAACGATCAAAAGCATTTCGCTTCAGTCTTTACAGTTTCAAACATAATGACTGTTCAATAGATGTAAAGACACGGTAACCGAATGAGGGTACAAGTTTTCATCGATTCGTGTCTCCAACGTATTCAGAACTAGCGCTCGATAGCTGTAACAAGACACTGCTTTCTCAGAACTGATAGTACCTACACATGGTACCTTCTCTAGTCATCTAAAATAAATCGTGATCAATTCGATATGCAGCAATGCCATTGGTTAGTGCCCTACTTAGCAAAACACGACTATTTTCGTGCGCTAAAATATCCGCATGCAAAAAGGCTACATATGAACTCACGCGAGATTCTGATTAGCTGTTTAGCTTTGATCCTTACTGTTCGGGTATAGGATTCATTTTGTGCGACGTCAGTTCAAATTTATTAAGAGCTTTGCTACTTTTTATGAATGTTTTGCTATTCTTAACAAAAACTTGATATTTTTAGATGGGAATTTAAATTAAGCGTACTGATTTTTTTAATAAACATCACAATCTTACTTATGTAAAATTCCTATAGGTATACTATTGAAAATTTTAAACATCATAGTGTTAGGTACCTGCTGATACAATAATGGTAGATGTTTGTACTTATGTAAACTTATAAAAATGTACTTAATAATAAGAAAATATAAAAAAGTAGTCAAAATTATATGATGTTAATTGAAATTCTATTCAAATTAGCCAATAATTGACGAAGTTATACGCTTTCAAATGTCATGGGGTTATTCATAAAACAGCGCGTTATCTATTGTATAATGATTATCAATATGGTAGAATGAAATAGGTAGGTAATAAAAATGGTATCAGCATTGCAAAAAATAAAGCATTGATGTGAAACGGCAACACAAAACATAGGTAAGAATATTAAGGTGATGCTCCACAAAGCGCAGTCAAACCCACATGCAAAGTTCGCCAATAATAATCCAATTTGGTGTAGTGTAGTGTTTAGTATGTTAGAGCTCACTCGGGATGTTTAAATTTTGAATTTGCAGTAGGTTATGGTACTGGCAATATAATTGAGCTACACTGAAGTTAGCACATTCTCATAGCAATTGAAAAAGTCCATAATAATGACCACCTATACTAGTAGGTATGTCAATGATTTCTCTCTGAAGAACAAAGATAGGTATGATTTTTTGTACTGTAACTATCAATGAATTTTAAATTATTTTCCCCTTGTTTCACACTTGCAATTTTCATGATTTGTGTTAACTAGATATTGCAAATGCAAAAAGGTAGGTAAGGTAGGTACCAAAATGGAAAATACTATTTCTTCAGTAGACAAATTACTTTTCAAATTGGTCATACTAGACTAACAACAGCTAACTTCAGGGTAGATACATTGGCAGTTTCATCACAAGCTAAGCATATTTGTGATCTACCTTCATTCGGTGGCTTCATTACACCACTGTTACTATCCACTAACAAAGTAGTCTTGGACTTCTCTAACGGCCTTCTGACTTTGAGCGGAGAGTCTGTAGGCTTTTTGTCACTCCTTTCCGCCTCACTCTCAACGCCCAACTTACTCAGTGCGACTAGGTTGGCTATTGGGGACAACACTTAAATTAAACCTTATTATAGAGAGTTGAAAATGTACAGTGTAATAAAAAAAGCTAGCATGCAAACACACAGCCATTATTAAAAAAAACTGAAAGGCTATTTACAGTAGCTGGAGCTAAAATGAACATGATTGTATCTGTATTTTTGTAGTTTAAATATAGCTGTTTTATGCATACCGAGGAAGTGTAAACGGTCCTTCGCCATGCCTAGATTGGTTTTCATCTTATCGTGTAATCTCTGGGCCCTCTGCCAGGCATCTCCACGGCCACCCCAACAATCTACAGCAATGCCTCGTTCCAACTCATATATTCCTTTCTTGTATAGCTCTATTGCTAACTCTTTTTGACCTGTTTTGTAAGCATTAAAAATTTCATAAATCGAAAACACATACATACTAATGGATGCCTAAGAAGCTTTGAAAAGCAAAACATCTATTTCTGCTAAATGGGATTCATCTAATGAAACTAAACCATAAGCCTTTGTTTTGGAACGGATCAATAGTAGATGACTCATAGCTAAGGACCAAAATAAACTACTGTGCTGTCTTACCCTCATTCTCCTCATCAATCTTCAGAGCTTTAGAGATGTATTCAAAAGCTTTCCTGTGATGGTGCTTCTGTTTGGCCAGCAGGGGATCCCCTGGACCCACAGTGTGGACGTGAGACATCTCCTCACTCGTGGCTATTTCGGTAGAAACGATTCCGTCTTTTACCACAACTTCTAGATTGCACTCGCTGTGCGTACGAGGTTTCTGCATCAACCGATGAGATGCGGTGTACAAATACTTGAAAATTATGAATAACTGGTACAGTACTGATCTAAGTAGGTTGAACAAAATAATGATTGGGAAAGACACGACGTAAAGGTTCCTTTTATGGACTGAAGGTTGCGAATCATTTCGCAACGCTGATCCCTTCGCTATATCTGCATCTGTCTTCTTGGACTTGCGGTTCGGGGACCTCGTTGTTTTCCGCGACAAACGACCACCATTTGAATCGTCACCGGACACCATCAAGAACAATGTCCCACCGACTTTACTCAACACCAATGTTCCATACAATAATTGGGACAAAGAGGCGCTCTTTCTGCTCGATTTTTAGTAAATACGCGACAAAACGGTGACGGACGAATCACCACTTCACCCACCACCGAAACGCAAGAAACAACGAAACGAATGAATCGAGCGAGCGAGTGAGAGAAGAGAGAATGAAATTTTTTTTTTTTTTTTTTTTTTTTTTTTTTTTTTTTTTTTTTTTGGCTTCGCACTAGTTGTGCATTTGCCATGTACAATTGACTTTTATTTACAAATTTATAAAATTAGGGAAACAAATTATTATACAAAATGGATCGCGAACTACGAGGACGCGGATAGGATCAGGAAAGTTGGAAAAGGTAGGATAAAACAGATAATTACAATCTATTTACAATACGCTATAAAATGTAAAATAGTTATATATTAATATTGTTATTGGAAATAAAGTTAGATAAACATACATATATATTAGGATCTAGGGAAGAGAGAAGAATATGCATACTTGTTGGAAGAGGAACATTACAAGAGACAAGATCATCAAAGAAAGAGGCATGGTCATGTTGGGGACAGGCAAAAAAGATGTGATTCATATCACCAAAATCATCTCCACAGGCGCAGGTCGGATCTGGTACTATTTTCATTCTTGATAAATGCGCTGGGGTACACGAATGTCCCAGACGCATACGTATTATAACAGTTGTGGCACGTTTACTTAGTTTTATTTTAGAAAACCATGGTTTTAGGGGGATACTTCCTTGTATTTTTTTGTGAAATTTACCTTTATAATTACAAGATTCATTCCAGGCTTTCTCCCACGAACTTTTAAGACACGTCTTAGAAATGGTAAGTAGATCGTGAGCGTAAATTTTAAATGGGAAAATGTCTCCAGACTCCACTGCTTCATTTGCTAACTTGTCAGCGTGGCTGTTACCTAGAATCCCGCAATGACTGGGTATCCAGGCAAAAGCGACAGACAAGTCGTCTAATTTACATTTTAGAAGCTTAGTTCTAGCTAGCGTTATTAATGGATAAGATGACTTGGACCGAAATGGAAATTTAACCAGAGATTGTAAAGAACTTTTTGAATCGCAAAATATGATCGTATTTTTTAGTTTCATCAATAAAACATATTCCAGTGCCTTCATGATACCAAAACATTCTCCAGTAAAAACCGAAGTTTCAGAGGGTAGTTTAATTTTTTGTACTATGTTAAACTGTTTGTGGTAGACACCTACACCCACTACACCTGCCTGCGAGTGTTTGGATGCATCAGTAAATATCTGATGCCATCCATTCCATCGTTCATCAACAATTGATTTAAAATAAAAGTTAGCATGAGTATCGTTACGGTCAATATTTAAATCAAAATAAACTTTAGGGGGTAATATTAATGCTTTATAATTGCAATGGTATATTGAAAGAAGCAGAGACTGATCCAGGGGTGCTGATAAAGATCTATACTTTTTATAACTATTTATAAGATGAGGATGCATTTTATGGTTCCAGTACGAAGAATTAATTAGTTCTGATAGTGTCTTAAGTCTAGGATGAAGCTGATGGTTTGAAAACTGTAACGTACGGAAGAAAAATCTATCGCACAAATATTGGCGTCTTAGGAGTAAGGGTGGTTCGCAACATTCTACTTGAAGAGCATTAATGGGACTAGATTTCATTGCTCCCATTACTGTACGCATTGCACGTGCCTGAATGGCATCCAGCCTCTTGAAAGCCTCCACTCTACCAGGCTCCAACAAGCAAGTGCCATAATCTAATGTGCTTCTAATTAAAGCATTGTAAACTAGTTTTAAAGATGAAGGGTGGGCACCCCACCATACTCCTGTAAGACATCGTATTAAATTTAAGTGCTTTTCACATTTTTCTACAACATATTCACAGTGAGGACGACCAGTGAGTTTAGAATCTAACAATACGCCTAGAAATCTTGCGTGACTCTTCACAGGAATAATTACACTATTATAAACAATGTTAATAGATGGTATGTTTATTTTTCGTGTGAAAGGAACAATAATGCTTTTAGTAGGAGATAGTTCCAAACCATGATTGTCTAACCATGATTTTAAACATTTTAAAGCAAATGACATATTAATAACAGCAGAATCAATACAGGAGTTGGTAGAATATAGTAGGAGATCATCAGCATATTGTAAAATACTAACAGAGTTGTTCAAAGATACTTCCAGGTCATACGTATAAATATTATAGAGAAGGGGACTAAGAACAGATCCCTGCGGTAAACCCTTCCACAAGACTCTTGAGATGCTCGAAGAGTTCAATAAAATTATTCGACCAACTAACATGTTCTGAATAAAGTTTATAAACATAACAGGAACTTTTAAAAATTGTAGTTTCCTCACTAATACTTCAATGAGGACATTGTCGTAAGCTGATTTTATGTCTAGGAACGTTGCTACAACAGATTTATTTTGTGAAAAAGCTATACGAATGTCAGTTATAAAAACACTTAAACTATCTAAAGAGCTTCTACTTTTTCTAAATCCGTATTGACTATTAGGTAAAATATTTTGGCTTTCAATGAGCCATTCTAATCTATTTTTAATCAAATGTTCCGCAATTTTTATTATAACTGGTGATAGAGCTATAGGCCGATAGGACGTTGAATCTGCAGGATTTTTAGATGGTTTTATAATTGGAAGCACTATTTGCGTTTTCCAATTAATTGGAATGTCACCTGTCATGATGACAGAATTGATAATATCAAGGAGATATTGCATGGCGTTATCAGTCTGGCGAATGTACCTGTCAAAAAGACGATATATGAAACGCCCCGGAGTTTTAATGGCTGCTACAACCACAGAACATATATACTCTGACGAGGCTACAACCCGTTCGAATAACGAAGAGCACTGACAACTCTGTAGAGCTATACTAAAATAGGACACTCCGACATAGACGGATTTTAGTAAGAATGAACGAACGAGCGTAAGAACGAAGAAGAAGAAGAAGTACACCATCATCCATCATTAGTCTGTGGCTACATCAAGGAAGATGTCTTTTCTCTATGGGCTACATTCTACATTCTCTTTGGTCTGTCCACTGTCTGTGGTGTCATGTCAATTCACGAAGTCTTTCGAATTTTAGTTTGTTGACAATTTGACAATTATTTATTTGTTACAGAAAATTTAATCTAAGTCGTGAAATCATAAATAAAGATACGTGTAAAACATTGTTATTCAATAGTTTTCTGTAGTGTAATAGTGTGTTTAAGTAATATGAGTAAAATCAATATGAAATTTGCAATATGAAAACATGCCGCGAAGGAGTGCAAAAACGCATTTTTATGGTTCAATTTCCTCTATATATAGATCGGTAAGCAATTTTATGCCATTTATTTCCAAAATTTGGTAAAATAATGATACAATTCGTTAAAGTTTTTGCAAGAAAATTTTCTCATACCGTATGTAGGTAAACAATAGTGCTTGACTATCAACCTAGATTTATCGATATCGATAGTTTGTTTTACGAAACTGGAATGATTAATTTGTTTGTTTGCTATGTTTATAAAGTTTTATTTTGTTTGGATTACCATAATTTATAAATGTAACTTAGACATTATTTTATACCTATTAGGTTTTTAATTGAATCATCTACATTTTTAGGAGTAGGTAAACATGGATGTCACTACTTGGATGGGTGATCGCAAGTGGCACTATTACCATTATGTTTAGGTATAATATATTTTATATTTTTTATTGTATAATAATATAACAATATTTGTTGCAGACAACCTACCAGAAAATCGAAGCAGCATGACGAAGCATAAACAAAAGCTTGATGATCTTCGTCACTATATGAAAGTACCTGGATGGCAAACATTACATGAAAACACGGATATAAACGTCATTTTCTAAAAATTAATCCTAGCTAGATCGATTTATCGCCCCCAAAACACCCTATGTAGATGTTCAAATAAATGTATACTTACTTAAATTAATTATTAATTCTTTTATTTATGAAAGAAATACCTACAAATAATTTAATGGAATCCAAAAATCCTAGCTACTGCTGATAGGTATCGATATCGATAAATTTTCGATAGTCACTAGGTACATCCCTAGATACTGCCAACATAGAGAATGTAACATTTTTATATTCTCTATGTTGGCAGTATGTCGTGGTCAATATGTTCTGTGGTCGTGGTTTGGTTTTATTACGTTGGTCTTATTGTTCACTGGGTGATTAATACATCGTCTAGGGTTCGATTTGTTTGTATGGCACTTCCGTCTCTTACTATTACATGCTCTTTGGGCGTTATCGCCAAGATGTGAATAGAATGAATAGGGAATACCATCCATTCCAGGCGAAGTATCGGCCCTATCCATCAAAACACCTTTCAGTTCGTAAATTGAAAAGGGTAAATCAAGACCGTAGGGACAAGTGGGCAAAGTGTTAGGCACTTGTGTTATTAACTCTTTTTTATGTGCAGTTGGTGGAGCCAATAGGTCTAAGAAACTGTCGTTCAGAGAAGGCGGCATAATTGTAATATTAGAAGAGCTAACTCCAATTCTATACCGTCTGATATTCCTCCAGACTTCTGATGATTTTGTATTGGGAGATATCGTTTGACAAAACTTCTTCCAACCTTGGGCTTTTTTATCTTTCAATAACTTTTTGGTCTTGGTTATTATTTCAGTTAATTTATCAAAATTGTAGTCAGTCATATTCAAACTATAGTCTCTCTCTGCCTCCTTTCTCTGAGCAACAGCCATACTACATTCACTATCCCACCATGGTGGAGATGATATTTTACCAGAAGCTTTGTTTTTCAATGGGAAGGTTGAATTAGCTGCATCTAATAAAGTTTTAGCCAAACCATCTGCACAGCAGGAAATATCTTGGAAATTTAAAGGCAAGTTATCAATATTGTTCTCAACATGTAATCTAAAGTCAGCCCATTTATCATTGATTATTTTATATCTCATTCTGGGTGGAGGTTTAGGAATTTCAGAAACTGTATAATTAGGAAACTTTAAAACTATAGGGAAATGATCACTACCATACGTGTATGGCTGTGTTTCCCAAGAAACTGAAGAAGCTAAGCTAGGAGAAGTTATTGTTAAATCAACTGCACTGTTATTTTCTGAAGGTTTGGTTCTGCGTGTTTGAGACCCATCATTAAGTATACAAAGATTTTGTCTGTCAATTATTTCCAAGAGATCTCTGCCATAGCTGTTAGTTATAGAACTACCCCATGAAGAGTGATGTGCATTAAAATCACCCATGACTACACATGGCTTGGGGAGATGAGAAAGTAAGTTTTCTATATCATTAAAGATTTGTAGGGAAGGATGAGGTACATAAATAGATACAAAGCATATTTTATCAATAAGGCAGGCAACAGCAGTAAAATTATCACTACTGTGATTAGGTAGGGGTAATTGTGAAAAATAAAAAGATTTTTTTATAAGAAGAGCGGCTCCTCCATATCCATCAGGTCTATCTTCCCTGATGCAAGAGAAGCCACTCAATTTAAACACAGAGTCCGGCTTAAGCCAAGACTCTGTAATAGAGAAAATGAATGGGTTAAATTTATTAGATAAGCTTATAATTTCATGTTTTTTACTTACTACACTCCTGCAGTTCCATTGAACTGCGGATCTGGTGTGATCCATTGTGGTTGTGTAGAATACTAATTGTGTCAATTATTTTTGCAGCGTTGGACGGTTCTATGATATTAGACTGTAATAAAGTTTTTAAAAGAGAAATAATATCGTTTATATTAAGTTGACTACCTTTTTCACCCTGTACCAAAGCACTACCGTTAGGAAGGGTTGGTGAGGGTTGACCAGCAATGTCAAAATGTGCTGCCTTATCGTAGCCTTTGGCTACACTGGGGCGAGACTTTGGTTTCAAGAATACAGTTTTTTTAAAAGAGTGCACAGATGAATTTACATTACGAGAATTTATTTTTGGAGAATTTTGAGTGGGAATTGTGTGATCTTTCGGAGTAGCTAGAATGTCAGCATAGGATTTAGATAATGGTGGATGAATCTTGGATGCCTCTGCATAAGAGATACACCTTTCTGCCATGGAAAACTTGATTTTTTGCTGTCTAACAAACTCAGGGCAAGATTTACTCGTGGCAAAGTGTATGCCTCCGCACGAGCAACAGGATATGCAATCTTCATCAATGTTACATGAGTCTCCAGAGTGTTCCTGGCCACACTTGAAACAGCGGGGCTTAGACCTACACTGCATCTTTGTGTGTCCAAATCGACAGCAGTTGTAGCATTGGATGGTCGGGTAAGTGTAAAGGTGGACTACTAGTGCATTATAACACATGAAGATACGGCTCGGCAAGACCTGACCATCAAATGTTACAACCACCGTCTGAGTAGGCTTCCAAACTGCAGTACCATTAATCATTTCCTTATAATTCATGCGACGGACTTTTAAAATTTTTCCACTCCCATGTGGAACCTCAGCACATTCCATCATCTCCTCTGGGGAGAGATCCGTGGGTACTCCACGGACAACACCCATACGAGAAACATTATATGTCGGTATAAATGCCTTCAATTTATTCTTATTTAATTCGTCATTATTTAAAAATGTGTTGGCATCATTCTGGCTATGGAATGCCAACGACACCCTATTCCGACCAATCTTTTTAAGACTACCATTTACTATATTATATATACCATTTCGTCTCAAAAATTTGCCTAACATAATGGGGTGGAGTGTGGAGCCATCGTTTTCTGAGTCTACTGTTCTTTGGATGTGTACAACAAATGGACCATTGTCTGTTGACTCATATTGAGTTCTTGCTACAGACACTGGAGGAGAAGGATTTGGAGGTGAAGCTGTGGGTGGAGTATTTGGTTTGTCGACTGGTTCTGGAGCGGGACTGGGTAAAGAAGGACAAGTGATGATATTGTCAGATGATGCTGGTGATTCGGCGCAGTGACAACCCTTGGAGTCATTTGATCCATGCCTCTTTCTTTTGTTGCAATTCTTGCACACTTTGTGCAAGCGTGTGCGTTTTCGTTTTTTAGACACGGATGTATCCGTGTCCATTGCAGAGTCGTTTGACATTAATTTTTCAAAACTGTTACCTATTGTAACATTACAGGCCACCGGAGGGACTGGGTCCCCCGGATCGGGGGGCTCCTCCTCCATGGAACAATAGATATGAAATAAACTTACCAAATCCTTAGAAGTCTAACACTACTACTAAATATAATAAATATAAATTAAATGGATACAAAATAATAATAACTTTCCTGATCTATATCAAGAAAAATTAAATTCAAAATTTATCAAAGAAAAAACGCGGCCGCCCTTTTCGAGTTTCCCGCCTTTTTTCATGAAATATTTTATTGACAAATTGTGACTTGACTGACGCTGACGTTTATTCGGATGACAAAGACACTAACATGACATGACATGCCAACTCTAACCACAGAGTACATACTAACATTTTAACAGTTCAACCGCTGTGAACCATCACAACCAAAGAGAAAAAAATAACACTACAAATACGTTAGGAATGTTCATGTAGAAAAGGTATCGATATTTTTATCGATATAATATATCGTAATGTTGTATCGATACTTTGCGATATATCGTACAAATATATCGATATTTTTGATATATCGATACCGTAAAGCTATTTGTATTTAATATTGATACTATAGAGTACAGGTTAATATGAGTAAAACAGAGTTTAGAAAGAAAACAAAGAACACGGAGAGTGAAAGAAAGAATTTTGTGTCTTTGCGTTTCGTTCGATATTGACACTATTTTTTTTTCTTTTTAATGATGGCTTCGCGCGGTTAGAGTAACCCGTAGTTCTAAATTTCTCCAGATTTTAATATATCGAATGAAATAATATATCGATATACGTATCGATATTGAATGATTAGATAATATCGGATTATCGATATAATATCGCGACATATATCGATATTTTTCGAAATATCGATTAATATCGTGCACTCCTACAATATGTTATCATGGGCTTTATGGCGGGAGTTTGAGAAGTCATGTTTTATTTTCCGAAACTTGTGTTGTATCGAATGATAAAATCATCATAGCCAGATTTTTGGGGAAAAAGAGAGGAAAACGAGAAAGAAATTAGGAAAGTTACAGAACGAAACTTTACGCAAGCATGAGTTGCGTTCAAAGAGAAAGTAATTGTTGCGGTAAAAATCAAAAAAGGCGCAAAAAATAAGTTAGATATGTCACGTGTCACTTGTCAAAAACGTTAGTTTGACTCTTGACACGTTCACTGTTTTGTTCCAGAAACTGATAATAGATTTTAAACATGTTTTTATTGATACCTTCTTTTCTCATTATAAGTAAGAAAGAGTAAGAAAATAATTATTATGTTGTTTAAAAACGTATTGAGCATGAGCACTGAAAATGACAGAAAAATGAATTTTGAACAAAAATAAATGTGGGGTTAATGTCGATTTCGTTCGGCTTTATTATTTTGTAAAAAGAAATTGCATCAGGTAAAGAACTGCATTTCAGTGATAACATTTTAGTCTTGTATATGGTTTGTTGTAGCACATTCTTGAATCGCAATCCAATGCAGAGCTCGTTCTCTTCGTTTTCTTTGCGGCATTGTGACCTGACCTCTCGTATCGTCATTATTTACAGACCTATTTACAATGGCAGAAGCCCTGTTAAAAAGTCTCCAAGGGATAAAGATAAAGAAGAAGATTTTGTTGACCCGTGGACGGTAGCTGGGAAATCAGAAACCGGCATTGATTATGATAAATTGATCCGTAAGTACTCTTGGATAGTAGATCTAAGCAAACCAAGACACTCAGGCTGTAGCACCTTAGGCAATGACCTACTCTTAAGCGTATTAGTACTTACTTATTGTTGATTGCCACATGCTGGTGTGTAGATACTTGTTGCTGTAGGTGCTGTGGTCCCAAAGCATGACAGTGAATAGATACTTGAACAGATAGAGACTCAATAGACTGCAATCTTCATCCATATGATACCACCTAAATGACAGTAACAATATAAGAGAATACATTGTTACAGACTCACAGAATTTCCTAAAAGTTATGATGGGGACTTCATTTCAGTATTGTTTGATAACCTCTGTTGGGCAGTGTACAAAGGCCCACATGTTTGTATGATCTGCAAATATTTGACTCGATTTAGGTGTTTTTTAAAAATGTCCAAGGATATTTATATATATATATTTTTTTTATTTATAAATACAATGTTTCTGTAGGTATACCATGCAGATACATGGTGTGAATATACTTCTAGACTATCTATATCTCTACCTTCTCTACTAATATTATAAAGATGTAAAGTTGGTTGTTATTTTGTATGTTTGGGGTAATCTCCGAAACTGGCCAATCTGGCCATGCCATCAATGAACTTGCCAAGATTGATATTGATACTTAATGATAACTTATTTTATTTTACTTCACAGAAAGGTTTGGGAGTCAAAAGATTGACACAGAACTGATTGATAGATTTGAGAAAGTAACTGGCCAGAAAGGTAAATAATAATACTTAATTTTAAATGAATTTTCTTTTTTCAAAGTTTTTACTTTTTTTTTTTTTTTTTTTCCAACCTACAATTTCCCACTGCTGGGCAAAGGTCTCCCCCAATTCTCACCAGTTTTTACTTTAAAAAAGAAAATTCTTAACAACATTTTAAATTGTTTGAAACAATCCTCCTCAAGCTGCCTTAACCAACTCAGCCAGGGAATTCTATGATGTTGTTTGATAGCCTTGATTTACCAATAAAGTAGTTAGGAATCTAGAGTAATAAAAAATAATAATAAGTGTAATGTTATTAATCAATGACTTTAATTTCTTTCTATTGGTTCATAATTCTACTGTGGGTTAAACAGTTTATTTAACTTTTTTTTCTTCACCATTACAGCTCACCACTTTTTAAGGCGAGGAATATTCTTCTCCCATCGAGACTTCCACACCATCCTGAATTTACATGAGCAAGGGAAGAAGTTCTACCTGTATACTGGCAGAGGTCCCTCTTCAGAGAGTATGCACATCGGACATCTAATTCCATTTGTGTTTACCAGGTGAGGACTTTTTAAAAAACTATGAACTATGAAAAAGTTCATGTTCAGATAAAACTATGAATAAGATCACATTATGTAGTGTAATACATGTTTTGATGCATATTAATAGTCCATATCTTGCCTTACTATACCATCATGACTGTACCCAAAATACACAAGATATTTTTTCAGATATTGAGCACCCAAGATCAGTTTTTAGATATCTAGGTGGGGGGGAGGCATAGCCAAAAATGCGTTCATCATATACCCACATTATTTTGTCTGTAGTATTCCGTGACATGATGCTAGCTCTTTCTTCTTTAAACAAGTAACAGTAGCTGAATGTTTTCACTGTTTTTTTTTACATAAAACCCCATTGCTTGTCATTGTCAACCAGAATTAGTACCTTTTCAAATCAACATTCAATGTACTTATAAAGATAATACATGGCTCTGCTTTTCACCTAAAAATATGTTTGTAATTACGAACATATTTAAATTAATGCTGTCTTAGTTTATTTCTACCAATAGATGGGCTCTCAAATGACGTGATAAAGAACGCGTCGCGCTGCTCTTGGCTAATATTTTATAATTTTATCCCTTCCAGATGGCTACAAGAGGTATTTGACGTGCCGCTGATCATACAACTGACTGATGATGAGAAGGTCTTGTGGAGGGACATTAATATTGAAGACGCGCGAGCCATGGCTTTCAATAATGCTAAGGATATTATTGCTGTGGGTTTTGATGTGGAACGGACTTTTATATTCAATGATCTAGACTTTATTGGGTGAGTGAAGGACTATCTATACGCTTGAAAATCCAAGGCCTCAACACATAATAGATGAATAACAAAAGATAAGAGAGTGAGAAAAAAAATATTCAATTTCTTACATTAAAATGTCTTCAGTCTTAAAATTTTGATCTCTGTTAAAATTTTGATGAAACCTGAGGTTGAACTATAAATAAGTATATATTATTTACAGACAATGTCCAGCGTTCTTTCAGAACATGGTCCGGATACAAAAGTGCGTGACGTTCAACCAAGTGAAGGGTATATTCGGATTTGGCGACTCTGACGTCATCGGCAAAATTACTTTCCCCTCGATTGAAGCGGCGCCGTCGTTCTCAACGTCTTTCCCTTTCATATTTAACAAAAAAGTCGTAAGTATTGCAAAGCTGTATAAAGTATATACAAAGCTGTATAAAGTAATATTACGTAGGTACGTACGTATTTTATAAGATATTCCCATTTGCCAGAGCGCGTCGAAGCAGCTTTTCCAATGGTTACGAAACCTTAATGTTTGATGATCTGAATGTTTGTTTATTTTTAATTGAAAATTTCCACAACTAAATAAATAAAATATTGTCAAACTAAATGAAATAGCCCCGTGTTGGGCGCCATTGTAATTAAATTAGTGCCCAAAGACTTAAATGCATGATCACTCGTTTTTGTTAAACTAGATAATAGTCCATACAAACTAGTATCAGCTGAGATACGTTTTTATACATTTCTATGTGATCCTTCGGGTTTTAGGTGATTCTTATTCCTCTCTTTCTTACCAGTTATTGATGAATGTTTCAGCTACCCTGCCTGATTCCGTGTGCGATTGACCAAGACCCATACTTCCGGATGACTCGCGACGTGGCCTCAAGGCTGAAGCTTCCCAAACCCGCGCTGGTGCATTCCACCTTCCTGCCCGCGCTGCAGGGCGCCCAGTCCAAGATGTCTGCGAGTGACCCGAACGCCTCTATATTCCTGAACGACACACCTAAGCAGATCAAGAGTAAAGTAAGTGTTACCAGGTGCTACCAATTGATTATGTTTGCCTAGTCATTTGTTGGTAGAGGTTTATTTTGTATACTAGCTGTAATACCACATAGGCTACTTTTGATGGGAATACCATCCCATGGGAACGGGAACTACCGCGGGTAACACCGCGGGGCGCAGCTAGTACAGAATAAATCGAATTTAAACTTGAATAGGCTCCTCTGATGGCCTATATTAGTTTTAAGAGTTGTCTAAACCTAGTATATTTTTCTTTTAGATAAACAAATTCGCGTTCTCCGGCGGCCAGACCACGGTGGAGGAGCACAGGGAAAAGGGCGGGAACACCAGCGTCGATATATCGTACAAGTACCTGGAGTTCTTCCTAGAAGACGATCAAAAACTTGCTGATGTAAGTTATATTATTTTGTTATAGGTTACAAATTGTACAATTACAAAATATTACTTCACGAATCTTAAGCGTCGATTACACTAGGCTACTTTACAACCTACAAGCCAGCGAATTGGCGAGCAACTTGTAAAAAAGTCGGGCTAAATTACTTGCCATTCGCTGGTGTGTTGGCTTGTTAGCTAGTAAAGTGGCCATTTAGTGTCATCATTGCTAGTGAACTAGTTGCGTAAATCATTGCGTTTTGGCAGTCGCTAACCCACTATTGTGGGGCAGTACGATGAAAAATAAACGAAACTTCTGTATCCTCAGATCGCGGTAGACATTCCCTCAAATGTAGACATTTACTTTCATCTTTTAGGTGTGTCCAAATACATTATCTCGTACCTGCTTACCCATATTTTGCAGAAGTTAGTATTCCATCAACTTTCGAATATTTTTTTACAAAATAGAATGTTGAGATATTTTCACTCTATCTAAGTCACACAGTCTGAAGCTGCTATGCTGAAAGTCATGTTCACAAAGGATCTAAAAATTACAAAAAAGATCTGAAAGAAAAGATTATGTCTACCGACCGCATCTTGTAAATTGGAAATACAGGGTGTTACCAGACCACTACCGAAAACTTAAGGGGATGAAAGTACCCATCAATATGAACAACTTTTTCTAAGAAACCAACACTGTGAACGCGAAAAAAAAAACAGCTGTTCCATACATAAGTTCAATACCTACTTGGCTAAAGTGTATGAAACAGCTGTTTTTTTTTTCGCGTTTACAGTGTTGGTTTCTTAGAAAAAGTTGTTCATATTGATGGGTACTTTCACCCCCTAAAGTTTTCGGTAGTGGTCTGGTAACACCCTGTATAGTCGTGATCTTGTAATTTAAAAAAAAAATTTAATACTTAGTATTTTCTTCAAGTCTTCATCATCATCATCATCCGCAGCCCGATTTCACCCACTGCTGGGTATAGGCCTCCATTTGTTTATGCCACTCCTCACGGTTTTGTTCAAGTCTTATTTCATACAAAATCTCTTTTTGCAGGTGAAAAAACAATACGAAAGCGGTCAGATGCTAACCGGGGAGCTGAAGAAGTTAGCCATAGACACGATCACCCCGTTCATTGAAGAGTACCAGAAACGGCGCGAAAAGGTCACAGACGAAGTCCTACAATCCTTCTTCAAGATTAGGCAAATAAAGGTTTAACCCTATGGACATAAGGTAGTTCGTTTTATATGTCGACTGAATTTTGAAAAAGTATTCTTTTCGTAACAAACTTTTCCAGACAACTTTTAGTTAAGATTTATGTTGGTGATGTCATAAAATATGTAGTGTATCTACATTAGTCTTATGTAATCGTTAAATGAAATGGATGCATTCAATATCAAAATCAAAATATATTTATTCAGTACGATCGTTTATAGACCACTTTGACATGTCACGTTCTTAACACTAGGTGATTCTAATGCCTGTTCCAACGCGACTCCCTACACCAGGGAAAGAATCAGGCAAGAATCTGGTGGTGTGGGCCTAGCTTTTTTTTTTCAGCGGTCCAATCTTAATACTAAGGAAAATAAATATACTTAAACTGAGTTTTTATAGTAAGTTTCAAAAATCCATCTAAAATACAAGCGCCTTAATATATATGTAATCAATGCATTTCAGAATTGTACCTCTATGTGTATTTTTGTTATAAAAGAAAAAGGCATTTTCGTTGATGCTTAGAACTACCGACAATGTTTTTAGAAGGAAGGTGACCGCTAAGCGTTATGTTGCCTGATGTGTGTTGCTTTGAGCATAAAGTTTAATTAATTTATTTTTTTAAGCACAATAAAAGATTATCAACGGAATCCCATTTTTAATTCAGAATCTAACTTGTGTTTTTGCAGGCAGGCTTAACTCGAGTAGATTTTTATTTAAAGAAGATAGAAGAATGTTATACTTATTTAAAATGTACTTTAGTTACTTCACTATAGTTGATCAAATTTGTGGATGCTGTGGTCTATCGGGCTACACAGATTATCGTAAAAATATATTTAAACAACTCTGAAATCCTAATTCTAACAATGATAGGTACATTCATAAACGATGAAATCTTTGGTACATTTTATTTTATCAATGGCGACAAAATCAGAAATACAATTTATAGGTACATATTTTCGTTTAATGCAAAAACTGATCTACAATTTCCTTTTAAAAGAAGATAATTATATTTTCAGAAGGAAATCGAACAGAAAGGTATTAGTAGATAAGTACCTGCCTAGTTTTTGTGAGTTATGCCCGTAGGTAAGGCTAATTTAGTAGCCGGAGTAGTAGAAATAGTCGGATATCGAATTCGAAATAGTATAACTTGGTCTCATTTACATGGATAACACAACAAGGTATCAAACGGACAACAAAAGCCGTCAAGACAAAGCAGACCCTCAGAGAGAACTAAAACGATGCCACTTGTGTACACACCGCCACTTTGATCCAATATGCATCACAAAAGAACTGAAATACGTGTGACACAGTCCTTTCTAGCTACAGGTAGTGGCCACACATGTTTTAGTTAAAAAAGTATTAATAATGTACCAAAACTACGATAATGAAGCACCTTTACCTTTGACTGCAACTGCTCAGTACACAGTGAAGTATGATGAAGAAAAACGGGAGGCAGATGAACGGATCATTCTAGAAATCGGAAGGCAAGACGACAAGCCTAGAGAGGAACATACATTCTCACACAAGAAGTATGATAAAACTATATCACATCATCGCTCTTATGTGCTGGAGGATTACGAACCTAAACGGATCAGCTATAGAGCTCATGAGGTTGAACAAGAAGATGGTGAGTTTTTGAAATTCTGTTACTGTTTTGAGGCTTCGATTGCGTGGAGAGAACTATAGGTAGGTACTATTTCCGCTTGCTCCTTGTCGTGCCATTTCTAGGTTAAAATATAAGTACTTAGATAGGTACCGCGTACACCCACACTGTTTATACATTTTCTTTGCTGACTGTAAGTAGGTAAGTAAGTACCTAGATCTATGTTAGGGAGACAAGTTGAAAAGGTGAAGATAATGGATTACTCGTAAGTAAGTAGGTAGTGGGAATATCGGGATCAAAAGTAGATTATGTTGTAATCCAGGATTAAAAGCTATCCTGGTACCAAATTTCATTCAAACCCGTCCAGCCGTTTGAGTGTGAAGGAGTAACAAACATTCACACTTACGCACACAAACTTTCTCCTATAATATTAGTGAGATAGTGGGATTGCGGGCTTAAACACACAGCCTTTGAAATTTAGGTAGTTTTTTTTACATACTTAATACTTGCTTACACAATTTTTACAATAGGTACATTTTGAATTTTGAAATAATATAAATGCGAAAGTTTGTATGAATGTATGGATGGATGTTTTTTACTCTTTCACGCTAAAACTACCGAACGGATTAGGCTGAATCTTGGAAAATACCGGTTCTTAACCGTGGTACGGTTGTGTAGTCCGGCCAGCCGGACTATGGAAAACATAGTAGAATTACCCCCTTATACTTTGTTTTTGCCTAGTTGACAAATCATTATGAATAATGGGGTAGGTACTTAATTGTTACATTGGTAGGTAGGTACCTAGGTACTTCCAAGTAAAGTTACAAAATAGAAGCTACTAGTCAGTCCTTACAAATACCTAAACTATCTTGGCTCCAAGGTCCCCGCTACTACGAGCAGGACTACCGGGAGACGGGGCCGATCCCGGACACCGCCACTTCAGAATGTTCCCTGGATTTCTCTGAGTCACAAGACAGGTATCTGGATGATGGACAGGATTCCACGCATTGGAAGGAAAGAGCATTACAACTCGAGAAAGGTAATTTAAAACTTAAGAAACTTTGAAATTTTGAATGGTACGAATATCATGAATACCTAGTTTCGAAACTTTCTTTGAAACTAAGCTTTTTGATTATAACTCAATATCTAACAGCATATCTTAGGTACCTACTCACTAAATTACAATTCCATTGACTAGATTTATTACAACACTGAATATTTTGACGAGTTGACAAAAAATTCGTAAGGGAAATAAGTACAAGGATGGCCCAAATTTTTACAGATTAAAAAACGTGAAAATATTATGGAGTGGAAGATCCAGGTAGAGTTGGAGCTACATTTTCGCGATAAAACGTGTCTATTACCTACTGGAAGATCCAGAAGAGGCCTTTACCTAACCTAGAACACACACACAACTTCCCACTTTATAAAAGAAAAAAAAAAAGAAAGAAAATCATCATTTTACATAGGTATCTCTTCAAAGCTCGGAGGACATCTCTCACTCTCATAACTAAAGACATTAAAATATCTTAAGGAGGGAGGTTTGAGTCATAGGTCATACTTTTAGAGATGTGCAATTATTTCCAGAATACAAGAAGACAGCGTGTGACCGCGAGCGCACGCGCATGAGAGACATGAACCGTGCATTTGACCTGCTGCGCTCCAAGCTGCCCGTCACCAAACCGTCCAAGAAGAAGTACTCCAAGATTGAGTGTCTCCGGTAAGAGTCCTACTCGTTCGTTCGTTCGTATGAGCAAGTGGCCAACTCTGGTGACGGAGTTTTTAGGCCGCCTAAAGGCCTCCGTCATGGCTTAACGACTTTAAAAGCCGGGACCAACAATTTAACGTGCCCTCCGAAGCACGGAAGCGCTCAGATGAAAATGCCACTTGCACACCCATCCAAGTAGTGACCGCTCAGAACGTTGCTTAACTTCGACGATCTATCAAGAACGTCTTAGCAAGCTTCGCCACGAGCGCTTCATTGTGAAAGAGTCCTACTAATATTATAAATGTGAAAGTCTGTACTTATGTTTGGATGTTTGTTACTCTTTCACGCAAAAACTACGGATTTGGCTAAAACTGAAATATACTACTTACGACTTCTTCCATCTAGTCATACACTTAGTTCTACATGTTTATATGTAGTTTATCATCGTAAGCCATTAAATACGAATTTCACAATGATGAATTACTTGCCCCCTGATTGTGTAACTTGTTTCACATTGTATCCAAGTTGTATCAAAGCAAAAATCACAGTAAATCGCGAAAACAACTGTCAAATATGACATTAAATTAGTTATTTACTTACTAATTTACTTAATCAGCGTTAAATCTGACAGTTATTTTCGCGATTTACGGTGATTTTTGCTTTGATACAACTTCGATACAATGTGAAACAAGTTACACAATCAGGGGGCAGGAGACCATACATCGTCGATGGAAATTTCAATTGGCGTAAAGGACAAAACCCAACTTTTCAGGAGAGCCAAAAAACACTTTTTTTTTTATAAAATATTTTTTAACTCTATATATATTGTACTTACAAAAAACATTTCTAAAGGGACTATATTTTATTTGACAAGCTCTATTCGTTGATATTATTAAAATTACTCTACATACTATATTTAAAAAGTTTTTGTCCTTTACGACGTAGCAATTTTGCTAGTTTTTAGACATACGCCGTCTATTTTTTTTTAACGAAATGAAAATGTTGGTCGTATAGGACATTATATTAAATAATATACCTGAATTTGTGTCATAAGTCGATAATTTACTCATAAAAACTAGCTGTAAAGGACAAAATTTTGGTTTCAAACCTTTGTATTCCAATAAAATTAAGATATTTCCCACGTAAAAGTTAATAAAATAACATCTGATATAAATCTCTTTTATTTTTAATTTTTGTAAAATTTTTACAGCAATATTTTTGCACTAGTGAAAGGTATTTAATGAAAATAAAGGGCATTTGTTTGAAAAATCACTTTACAGAGCTAAGACAACACTGCATTTACATTAGTAATTTATCTAATGCAAACTTCATCATCATCAGCCACTTTTAACCCACTGCTGGGCATAGGCCTCCCTTCGTGAATGCCATTTGTCTCTATCCTGCGCTAGTTTTAGCCACGTGCAACCCACTGTTTTGCGGATGTCATCTACCCATCGAGCCGGTGGACGCATGCAAACTTAATTAATTTCTATTCTATTCTAGGAAAACTGCATGTTCCTAAGATTTTTAACCTATTCGATGAATTAGGGAATAAGAAACAAGAAAATTTGTTTAAATACCACACATAACAATTGAACCTTAACTATTTACCTAACTTAGTTCTTGAAGGAACATTTTACCAGGCTTTTCATTTTACTTTGGTTTAAATAAAACCTAGTTATAATTATTTTAATCAGTCTTCTGGTTTTTCTGGCACTTTTACTAGAATTTAATCACAAGTGTTCCTACAATTGAATCATACACAGTAACAACTAATTAATATAGAATAAATGTACCTACTTACTCTAACTTTGAACAATATAAACTCTATAACAAACATAAAATCCAGACATCGCTACAATACCTATTCATACCAAAACTAAATTTATCCTTGCAGAACTTCGAAACTGAAATTAATTCTACTCTGGAAAAAATTGTATAGGTACTGGTTAGATGAAATAAATTTAAAAGTAAATGTCAATAAAACTTTATACCTACATGCAAATTAAAAACTACAAAACTAAACCCTTGACTATTGACATTAAATACAACAGCATTTTAGTAAAAGAAGCAAAAGTAACAAATTTTCTGGGCGTTACCATTGACTCTCACTTGTCATGGAAAGCTCACGTTAGCAAAGTTAACCATAAATTATCTCAATATACATAATTATGCTCTCTCTGTACTAACAAATATTTCATCCAGAAGTATTGCAAAAAGTGCATATTATGGTTATGTTTACCCTCAGTTAACATATGGGATCATTTTTTGGGGAAATTCAGTTCATGTTAACACTACTCTATTGGTTCAAAAAAGATGTTTAAGAGCTATATAGGATTTCACAGCACTGATTCGTTACGTGGTTTATTTAAACATGAGAATTTTTTAACACTTACGGGAATTTATATCTTAGAAACATGTTTGTTTGTAAAAAAATAACCAGGGATACTTCTTTGCAAATAAATCTAAACGCAACCTCCGTACTATATATGAATATAATATATGTATTCCTCAAGTTAATAATTGTATGTTTCACAAGAGTACTATACTCACTCCTCTATTAGAATTTATAACCATTTACCTCAACACTTAAAATCTCTATGAACTGGCTTATTTCCAAAGTGGATTACGATCTGCAGGAATTTTTCAGTGATTGAAGGTATTGTGAGCTTTACCAAGTAGTTATTAAGTTTTAATATGTTGTAGCTACGTCCGAAAAGGGCAAACTGTTTGCACTTATATTTAAACACAAACCTACCACCTTTGTAAAAATTTCAACAGTTTACAATAAAATGATCTATCTATCTACTCGTATCTATCTCAAAAATAATACAGAGCTGCTAGTACAATTTTGTTTTTGTTTTGTCTGGTACAACTGTAAATACGCTAAAGCTTGTTTCATTTCTAGTTAATTATTTGTGTCGTATAGGCCATCACAAAAAAAAAAAGTTTAATACGACCATCCTTTTTCGTTGTGATGTCCTTTACACCCATATTACGAAAAATGCAAAACTTGCAAGAACTTTACACCACAAAATATGTTTTCTCTTACCAAAATATGCCTTAAAATGCTTGGACGTAAAGGTCATAAACATTGGAATTTAGAAACTTTGACTATACCATTCGATAGATCTCGGCGAGCTGATTACGGCAATATATATAACTCAATATCGCCATTTTGTCCTTTACGCCAATTGAAATTTCCATCGACGACATGAGTAGGAGAAAAAACGGTACGTACTTAAACTAGTAGTATTTTAATGATACCTACTAGCAAAGACGATTCATATCTAGAAGACAGACAAAGGCCATACACAAAATCGTAACCCGATCCCGCAGTACCAGATAGCCTGAAAACTTTAAAACATCAATTTTATCCAAGAAATTTCAATACTTAGTAGTAGGTAGCAACAATATTCAATATTTAAACATTTTTAACTAGAAAGTAATTGAAATTTCTTGGATTAAATTGATGTTTTAGAGTTTTCAGGCTATTTTTTAGGGTTACGATTTTGTGTATGGCCTTTGTCTGTCTTCTAGATATTAATCGTCTTTGCTACTAGTGATACCCATAGATATGGAGACCAGGCGAAAATATAGTCGAGAACTGCAGTATAGGTACTTAACTCATGAATCACGATAGTTAGGGACAAAATAATTATGCTAGCTCCGTGAAATAGATATCATAGAGATGTAGAAAAATGATCTAGGCGAAATTTCAGGATAGCGATCTGCTACATCCGACACTTGGAGTACATGCTGGCTGGCGGCACTCCTGACGAGCCTGCCTTCTTCGAGCTCCATTCTGCTGATTCGAGGAGGCGGCAGACCAGATACTAGATCTTTGATCTTACCTATAGAGTTACATTGTTTATCTGTAGGTACCTACCACAAAGAGCCATAAAACAAAGACTGGAGTGTGTCTTACCCTTATTCCGTTTATCCCACCCTACGGGGAAGAACCGCCTAAAGTGGAGATTCGGAAACACGTGTCCATCTATCCACCCTTATCACTAAATTAATTAGGTACATATAATATAGGTAATATCCATAGGAAAGTAGAAGGAAGGCGAGGAAGGGGAAGACCGAGAATTAATTACATATGTCAGATAAAAGAGAAGGTCGCTGTCATGTCGTATCAAGAAGTAAAAGAGATCGCATTGGAAAGAAGCATATGGAGGAAATTGCATCATTACACCGACAAGAGCTGAGCTCTTAAGTTTTATAATAATCCATAGGACTTGAATAGGTGCCCAGGAGCTAACTTTTTAATCTTAAGAAAATGAAAGTGCAATAAAATATCAAAAAATATATTTTTACAACAAACAAGTATTATAATCAAAACTGTACTTACAAATTACAATGCGAAACAGAGCACTTTTAATTTATTTAGACACTAGCACAAAACTCTACATTTTACCCCTTCGTGTTTTTATAAAGCAATAACGTTGTCGATAAGTAATGGTTGAAACGGTTACTTTTTACTCAGTAAAAGGTAGTGATATTTCGGACCACTGCGACGCTTACTGTAGTTTAATCAATAAACTTTTCTATTATTTATTTATAGGTTTGTACTACCTACGTCCTATTTCATCTGTCTTCCATTACGACAAATGCTGTTCGGCTATCCTCTCTTTCTGATTTTTCTTTCTCTGTCTTCATCTGCCTGTTTCTTCTCCAAGGCTTTGAGGTAATCGACGTAGGCGCATTTTATAAGCAGTGGTACTTTTACAACTCCTGTAAAATTTTAAGATAGAGTTGTAACACCCTAAAATAAAAACTTGCCTACTGGGTATTCTTTTATCTGTGCTACTGGTAAGTAAGTTGGTGTATCAGCAAGTGCCCAACTCTGGGGACGAAGTTTTTAGGCCGCTTAAAAGTCTCCGTCATAGCTTTACCACTTTAAAAGTCGGGCGGGACCGACAATTTAAAGTTACCTCCGAAGCACGGGACAATTTAACGTTCCCTGCGACGCTCCTCAGCTGTTAATGCCACCCGTCCAAGTTGTGACCGCTAGCTCTGAACGTTGCGACGATCTATCAAGAACGTCTTATGCAAGCTTCGCCACGAGCGCTTTAGTGCAATCAAAGACTTTCCTTTAATTTTAAATACATACTTAGATTTTTATAATTAATTACTATTCTGTTCTTACTACATTACATTAGGAATTCCCAAAATAAAATAGGAAACAAGAACCGGATTTCATTTCAGATAGTGGTTTTTCTTCATTAGGTAGGTACCTAATACTCATGAATCATTTTATCATTTTACAGCATTACAGCAAACCTAAACGTGGTTACCAAATCAAAAAAATAGTCAACTACCTAGATATCAATAATATCAAATTCAATTCTAAAAGCACTAAACTATTGATAAATACGTGATAGGTACGCGTCGAACAACAGAATTTAAAAAGTGCCCAAAAAGTTTACGCATGTACCACTACCTACCTTGTAAGTTTCCAAAGGCCTTTAAAAATTGAAGATGATAGACGACAGACACCTTAAGGCGAAAGGACAAACTACCACTTGCGTATTTTTTGCAATAGCAGCAATCGTGTGAATGCCCAATTTTATTTTGTTAACTTCGCTCCTACTAGACTGATGTCATCGCAACAACCATCCATCTTTTCTTTGGTCTGCCTCTCGTTAAATCCGTCAACGATTTATCCAATATGTTCCCTATTCATTAAAAACTATGTAAGTACTTAGATCATTGTATCGAAGGTTACCGGAAAAGCAAGTGGTAACGCAGCCTTTGTAGATCGCGTACAGTGGCGCCAAAATGCTTTCACTGCTTTCCTCTCGCTGAAAAATAAAAGTTTAATGTTAGAGTACCCTATCTACCGCTTAATTTTAGGTACCTACAAACCTAATATTCAGAACAATTAGTGATTAGGTATTATATAGCCAGGGATCGAGTGAGTGTATCAACTGCAGGATCAATTTCTTGGTCATAATAATCAACCATCACCCTGGCGAGTTCCTCAATAATTTAATTTATCCTGTTATTACTAGGTACATGGCTGTCAGACATGTAGGTATTATAGTAGGCTAGGCACTGTCAGATAACCATGAAACAAATCGAATCATGCAAATCCATCCTTGTAACGTAACATTGTCACCAGAGCGCGACCCCATTTATACCAGGCTGTTATCAATGCGTAGGAGGTTTCCTGTCAATATTACGTTTCACAATGTAATATCGTGGCCGGTGCTTCCAACTGAGATTTTGGTAATTTTGACTATGTTAATTGTGACTTATAATTTGAAAGTTTATCAAGTGAGGGTAGTTGAATATACGCCTTCGCTTTGCTTTCTAGAATGAAACTGCGGGTTTTGATTGATTTATCGCAGATATCGAAACAGTCTGGTCAGCTGTAGTCCAGAGTCCAGTGATTGTGTAATTTCACTTTAGCATGTAGCCTATCCCTACAAAAGAAAGCCTACAAAGCCTACACGTAAAAGAATCTATTACCTACCCATAAAAAAATTGGCCCGTAAAAATGTACCTACCTACCTACTTACCTAGTTTATCAATCACATTTACTATTAGTGTAACTTTTTTTATTTTTTTTATTTTTTGTCATCTCATTTAAATATTGTAAAACGGCTAGCTATGCAATGGATATATCTTTTCAGTGATTTTCCAAATTTTGCAATAAAAGTGCATTTATGGCAGCACTAGTGGCAATTCTGAGTGTCGCAAAAGCTAAACTAAGCTAACTAAAATTGTTGCCGTCCTTTTCATAGCGATGGGAATAAAAAGGATGGCAACAATTTTAGTTAGCTTAGTTTAGCTTTTGCGACACTCAGAATTGCCCCCACTGTCCGCTTAAAATCAGCACAGAAGAGGTATTAAATATCCCTATTTCCGCCTAAAAGCGGGCAAATAAGGCCACATTAGAGCGAGAGCGAAAATTGACATACATTCTGATTGGGTAGTCTCTTTCAGCAGCGCGACTTTGGCCTTTAGGTTTTGTTAAGAGGAATCATGATGATAATAACATAGTACCTATAAGTATAGGTATACAAGTACATCTTTTACAATATTTTAATCATACTAGGCATTTTAGTCACTTTGTTTGTATACGTATTCGTTTTCTGCGTAACGGAAATTGCTCATACATAGGAAACTAGTACAACATTGGTGTCAATTAAGTATTAAAGATTATTCAATTATTATTAATTATTCAAGATGTCGCAATTCGCAAAAACTTAACGTAGGTAATTTTACAACATTACAATTATTGATGCCATACTTTTTATTTCGATCCGTTAAGAAAGGGACTTATATATATTATGTAACCTATATACCTACATATTTGCATTTTATTCTTTTGAAAAAATTACCTACGGTTAGCTCAAATATTACATTATTTGTATTTCCCACCAGGAACACTCTTCCCAGAGTACCTAACTTATCAAATTGAATCTGTTTTGCAGAGAAATTAATAAACAGTAGGAAGAAGGTCAAAATCAAATTGAATTTCTAATTGTCGTTATACTTAAAGCATCTTTTTATAACCTCGCTCTCTTTTATCGATACCTACTCATTGCTCAATAAATCATAAACAAACTTCTTTATTGCACACCTCAAACTCAAACTAAGAACAAAATTTAAAACAATTACAGAAATGTACAATTATGGGACAGTGGCCTTATCGTTAAAAGCGATCTCTTCCAGGCAACCTTTGGATGGAGAAGAGTTACAATGAATGGAAGATTGGTCGGGTGCAAAGAAACAAGGAAAAATAAAACAACTACAAAAATTAAAAGACTTAAGTACCTACACCTACCTACTTACTAAAGTAATAATAAACTAGGTACCTACATAGATAATTCTTATACTTATAAACAAGTAGGTAGGTAACTTTATACCTACTTCAAAGCATATTCACGGATTTTAATGATTTTAAATGCCACTCATTCGCAAGTTATATTTTTTTGGATAGCGTTGTAGACTATGAAATGAATTGAGTGAGTTTGATAGAGAGATTAGAAAGAAATAAATGGATGGATATACGTCAGAGGAACGCGTCCCTCGTATGCGAGTAACGTGTAACTACCAGGCACGCATAACCTACCGATGGGTTTACAAGAATTCCTACACGTCTAGTCTGCCACGTCGGGTCTTGATCGGTTCAATCCCCCCACCTGTGAATTCACAGCGCATGTTCAATCCACTAGCGCGCACTAGCGCCAATGTCCCGTAGCCACGGCAGAAAATCACCAGGCAAGCATAACCAGTGCGCAGGTCACACTAGAATCATTATACCAACTACATTTTCCTTTCCCACTTGACAGAAACCAATCGGCGGATAGCCTTCTATGCGAGTAGACGCTTCGCAAATCGAGACGTATTCCCATTTAAATGTCTCGCGAATCTCAGTTTTGAGACTGAACACCAGGGTTTCAGAAATATGTAGGAGTAATACGGGGTAGAAAGGGTGTTTGGAAATAGTCTGTCGGTCTCGTATCGGCTGGAATAGAGAAACAATGTAAACATACAGAAAATGTTCGATGTACCTACCTACTTGGTTCCAAAAGAAGTTGGATCGATCATTCTGACTAAACCTGCTACCATCGTTGGAAGTACTGAATACATGTATTCTTTTATCTGTGTGTCCATTTTCATAATATTTCGTTTCAAAATTTATGACTTTTAAATAAGACCCGTATTGGCCGAATGGGTAAGTACTTGGACTTAACTTTCTTTTTGAAGGTCGAAGGTTCGAATCCGGCCATGCATCAATTGATTTTTGATCGTTAAATTTATATGCACACTAACACGAGCACTAAACGTGAAGGTAGAACCAGTTGAGTAGAGCTTTCTAATAGCGTCGATGGGCTTGCAACCTGTCACGTATGGAATGTTAACTTCTGCAAAATGTTGACATGTAAGGTAAGAGTAACGTAGCTACCATAGTGTTTGGACATACCTCTGATAACCCCCTTAGACATCTTCATAGGATCTAAAATGCCTAACTAAAGCTATTTGAAAAGAATATTAATGTCTACCGGTCCCTGGGAATACCTTCCTGCAGTCGTGATCATCTTTCTTTTTTTTTTCATGATTTATTCACGTTGGAATTGTTAGTAAACCATAGAAATTGCTATGTAGGTAATATCATTGGGTAAACCTATCAAAACCATCCTACCTATCAAATAATATCAAATCAAACTGTGTATTTTTTGTAGGATTTTAACAATTATTGGAACTGGTTCCAATCCAAGTTCTAACTACAATGGATTAGTAAAATATTTAAATATTTAGCAATTAGCTATTCTTCTGAGTTTGTTTCTAAACAAATGGCAGAGTCGGCAGTGTCTGCATCCGCGCCATCTGGCTAGTGAGTAGTGACGTACGTTACCATTTTTACTAGGGCTTCATAGCTCCGCAACAGGTAACCTACGCGAAAACGTAGCACTTTGTAGACAATATTCACTTAGCAAATAAGAGATTTTTATCCTTGTACAAGTTGGAATAGAGTGACAAATCGGCTGAAACTTACTATGACTTTACCACAGTGATCGAAAATGGGCGGTCGTCGCGTGTTGATGCTTCGCACGTACTCCTGCCATCGGCGAATGCATTCAGTGACGTCTTGCTGGTTGCCCCAGACCCCTTGCGTGTACGTGAAGTAGACAGCACCTACCAGGATGCCAGCCTGCGAAAGAGTTTTAAACAAAGCAGCTGAGATTACTAATGACGGTGAAATATTGAGGAGGTCTATTTTTCTAGGCACTAATAACTTCGTAGACACTAACCCCGCTATTCATAGTGGACTAGTAGGTAAACTTACTTTAGCTAAAACGATTATTAAAATCTATGATACTAACTCTTTCGTTCTTTATTAATAAATATAAATTATTATATTTTTATTTTTTTTTCATTTATGTTTATGTTATTTTAAGTGAAATAAATAATTGTCTAATTGTCTAATTGTCCAATTGTCTAATTGTGAGAGAAACAAATAAACAATTTGATTTGATTTGATTTGAATAATGGGGTAGGTACCTAGGTACCTAAGTAAATTGTCCAAAAAGAAAAATCATTGAATACAATCATGTTTGAAAAACCTTTCATGGGTAGTCAAAGAGTAAAAATATGCAAAAGTATAAAAAGAATTATACTTAATGAACAATCGATTTATCAGGAAATGAATAGATTCGAATGTGTCTGTCAATGCTAACTTACTTTGACTGCGTACATGAGTTTCCCGTGCGCATAGTATGGCATCGTCGGTACTATCCTCTTGCCGCCCTTTCTGAGCTTGAATTCCTCTTTGGTGCACACTTTGATGCATGTGGGATTCAGAGGAAGCTCTAAAAAAAGATCTTAAGATTGACATTCTGAATTAAATACCACTACAATCCGTAATTTAATTCCTTCACAAAATTAGTTCGTTCTAAAGATCTAAGTAATAAGAATGGAAGATAAATATGAAGATCTCCCGATTTGCGAGGGTATTGCCACCTGCATGCCATTAGAGTTGAATAATCTTAGCCGAAACAAATACAAGGAGTGCATAAAATACAAGAGTTTTACAGTTTGGCGCATAGAACTAAAATATCAAAGGTAGAGTTCGCATCATCTGTGGCGCGTGGACGTGTTTGTGTGGCCATTTTGTGTCTGTAGCGGCCACCAAAGTTGAATAATCTCGACCAAAACTACCAGGCTTGCATAGAGGAAAGAAGTAATACCTAACACGATTGGAGCTGATAAAGAAAAACATTTGAGATAGTAGAGCCTGTAAGTTCATTTTGAACATTCTAAATGGAGCACAAAAAGTTAGATTGAGATTTGGGACAATCTCAATAAAATATACCTACCTAAATCAAGTATTTCACGTTTAATATCGCCACGGGAATTTACAGTACCTACCTATGTACCTTCTTATTCTCAAAACAAAGCACTCTTTGATTGAAGATAATTTTAGTAGCCGACTCTATGGCTCCATGCGATAAATTAGTGTCAATACAATAATCATTCTGCTCTCGCGCGACAGACAGGATATGAATATCATTGTAAATCACTCTCGGACCTGACCTTTATCAAGCTCTACTATAGACCTCTAAACAATAATATGCATGTAGTAAGCAGGTACCACTACTTCATTACCTACGAAAATAATGACGAAAAAGGATTTGTAGGTACCTTAGAAAACAGTTGATATTCATTGACGGGTATGGGCAGTTGTTAAATTTTAATTGTGAGATTTATTATTTATTTTATTTGATTCAGAAGACAGACATTTAAATATAAAAAACTAACAAATAACATTTCCATTAATTCACGTTTTCGATTTTTCGTTCTATTGTCGAAGTGGTTTGTAATTCGGTGTGTCCTAGTACCAACTACATTTTAGGAGGCATTACATAATTGTGTAATACATACCAGGACGTTAGAACACGCAAGGAGGTTCTAGTGAATTGTAGGACAATGTTACAACACACTACTCATTCATAAAAGTGAGACAGGTTTAAAATACCTTTGTAAATTTGTAATTTTATTGTATCGATTTGACGCATTAATGTTACGTCATCAATTATCTACAATACGATAATTTTTATACTAGTGATTGAATTCATATTTAATTATGATTGGCTAATTACATTATTTTGTTCTAGTATTGAAAGAAAGAAAGAAAGAAAAATCATTTATTCTTGTAGGACCTCAAGGATCACTTAAGTATCGTTTTACATGCTAGGTGATTCTAATGCCTGTTCCAACGCGACTCCCACGCATAAAATCGGTAATATAGGTAGGTACCTACCTATCTCATTATTTTTATTTATAGAGGTAGGTAGTCAGGTAACAGTGGACTAAAATTCAAAAAGGTTTTATCTAATTTACCTACTTAGGTACTTACAACCTAGTTTCTTGTATCACAGGCGTTTGAATATTTAGATGTTTTAAGTGGGTAGAGTGCGAGCTACCAAAAACATGGTAAACATTCAAATTCGGGCTTCTGAGCTGTACGACTTCCCCATACAAACGTAATACCATAACCATTTGAAATTTGCGCATATCTTCAGCATAGTATGGTATTATTCGTATTAGGATAGCATTTATCTAGGTCTCTGCCAGAAGCTTTTTTCAAAATACTTAGCTAAAGTGAAATTAAACCGAATCGCATTTTCCATATTTTTACATCATAGAAGACATGTTTTCTTTACATTTATTTAGTATTAAACACTAGAATATTTTAAGTTTCCTTCTGTTAGAAACATAGCTTATATGGTCTAGTAACAGAAAAACAACACTGTGTGAAGAATAAAAACAATTTTCAGTCATAATTTTTGGGACTACGGGAGACAACCAAATTTCTTGCAAAATAGCTATGACAACTAATACTAGTGCCAACTTTGAACGAAAACACGATTGTAAGAAATTTGCTTTCTTTTTTATGGCCGTTCCGTAACCCGTTCAAATAACGAAGAGCACTGGAAACTCTATAGAGCTATACTAAAGTAGGACACTCCGACATAGACGGAATATAGTAAGAACGAATGAACGAACATAAGAACGAAGAAGTACACCGTCATGAATCATTTTAGGGCTTTTTGACGGGAATTCAAGATGGCATGTTGTCGTTTTTGTTTTATTTTCCGAAATTTGTGTTTTGGCGAATGTTAATATGTAATAATGGTGGATTATTAACTGTTAAGTGTTCGTGAACGTACATAAGTGTAGGCAAATGAAACAAAACTGTATATCATTGCATTTCGAGTTCTCTCAAGAAGTCCATGTAAAAAGCTGCAGTAAAGAACCCACATCTTTACTGACGCTGACTATGACTTTGACTTGACCTTGACTAAACTGACTAAAAATTTAAACACATGGTAGTGGCTAAATGCGTGGCACAAGCCGTGCGAAAGCCAAATATAAGAAGTGAAGTGAATCATTTTAATCTGTGTCAATTCAAAAACTTCACAAAGTCTTGTTTGTTTCGTAGGTACATACATTTTTGTTATAAAATCGCTAATGAGGGCAATTCGGAGTGTCGCAAAAGCTAAACTAAACTAACTAAAATTATTGCCATCCTTTTTATTCCCATCGCTATGAAAGGGACGGCAACAATTTTAGTTAGCTTAGTTTAGCTTTTGCGACACTCAGAATTGCCACTTATAGTTCACTAAATACTGTCTAAAACTTTAATTTATCTTGTAGGCTGTTATAGTGTTTGATCGTGGAAGTAAAATGACTAAAATAACATGTGAAATGTGTGGTGTAAGAAAGAACATGCCGTCTGGATGACAATAAACTTATTTTATGTCTAAATTTCCATTAGATATAGATTGGTAAGCAATTTTATGTCATTTAATATCAAAATTAAGTAAACTTATGATACAATTCGTAAAGGTTTCAGTGTTTTTTGCAAGAAAATTATCCTCATAACGCATGTAAACAATACATAGTGCTTGACACACATCAACCTAGATTTATCGATATCGATATTTGGTTTTACGAAACTGAAATGATTCGTTCTAATTAATTTGTTTGATTGCTATGTTTTGTAAAGTTTTTTTTTTGTTTAGATACATAAACCATAATTTACGCAACTTAGACATTATTTTATAGGTACCTAGTAGGTTTTGCATTATATCATGTTAATTTTTTATCAAAACATTCTGATATGGAATAGGTGTCCTAACCAGTATTCACGTGATGCTAGAACGATGAAGACTAGAATGACGTGACCGACACGATGGTCGCATCGCTTACTTACGCGATAATGGCGTAATCGCGTTCTATTAGGACGGATGCATAAGGCTCAACTCACACTAAAAGAGCGGCGAAGCGAAGCGCGGTTTCAGTGTCATATGAATTTTAACTTTATTTTCATTACCTACTATATACTTATTATCGCATGAGAAACTCGACCGAGTCCGAGACCGAGCGAATTCGAATACGCGCGCCTTCTCTGCGATAATAAGTACTTACCTATTATAGTAATGAAAATAAAGTTAAAATTCAAATGACACTGAAACCACGCTCCGCTTCGCTGCGCTTCGCCGCTCTTTTGGTGTGAGTTGAGCCTAAGTGTTTTATCATTGAAATATTATCTTTATCTTTGATGCTTTTTAATATATTAATACAACAAATTTTGTTGCAGATAACCTATAAACCTATACAAAAAAATCGAAGCAGCATCGCGAAGCATAAACAAAAGCTTGATGATCATCGTCACTATAATGGATGACAATCATTGCCTGAAAACACGGATAAAACGTCGTTTTCTAAAAATGAATCCTAGCTATATCGATTTATCGCCACCGAAATAACTTATGTTCAAATAAATTAATAGATAAATTTCATTCTTTTATTTGTAAGAAATACAAAAAATCATGAATAAGAATTATGGAATCCAGAAATCCCACCTAGAGCCGATATCGATAAATTATCGATAGTCACTAAGGTACATCTCTAGTTATAATTCTTTGTTTTTACTATGTTGGCAGTATGGCGTAGTTTGGTTTTGTAACGTTGAAAGCAAATTCCTTTTTTTCATAGATCTTTTTTTTATATGGCAGTTCCGTCTCTTACTATTACACGCTCTTTAGAACGCGCGTCACATTGACTTTGCCGAGCCACGTCACCGAACTCTTAACATCCACATTATAATGTGCCAAGTTTTTCATGCTTTAAGAATAAGATTTTAAAGCAATAAATAGTGGCAATTCTGAGTGTCGCAAAAGCTAAACTAAGCTAACTAAAATTGTTGCCGTCCCTTTCATAGCAATGGAAATAAAAAGGATGGCAATAATTTTAGTTAGTTTAGTTTAGCTTTTGCGACACTCAGAATTGCCCCCAATAACTACTTTTATTATTCTTAGTTTTTTTAAAAACTGAGGTAGAGCAACTTGGGACAATAAAAGTATTCCACGTGGACAAATGTTTAGAATGTAACGCTCTCTACCAGGCGAACATAAACTAAAAAAGTTGTTGCAATTCTGTACAAAATTGAATGTTCAAAATACAAGCTATTTACCTACAAAGAATAAAGTCACTGACTTGCTATCTGAAGTCGCTTTTATACAGAAAACAGATTTCTAATTTCAGATTTCTTCTAGAAATGTTTGGTAATAATTTCATGAGTCAATACACAATAGAATCATCGCCAACCATTGTAGTTTTAATTAAGATGTTAAAACAAAAACGAATTTAGGATTATAGTACCTGTAGGGTACAATGAATTTCACATGTTTTGGAGCTAATAAGATACACATACTTGATTGTAATTACTAGTGTAAACCAATGCGTAGGTAAGTATTATTTTTAGCTTATTAAGCGATTTTTAATAAAGTTCTATGTAAAATATATTTGTATAAAAGTCAACAACAAAAAAAAGGTCTTTCACTGCTCTAATTTTAGTAATCTTTGAAAACCGACAGCCTAGAGTCAGCTTCAGGCAACCTGTTTTATGTGAGTAAGTTGGACACAAGGTCTAAAATAGAATCGCGTAAGATTTTATACGATGTAGGCTGTTTAATGTATTGTAGTGATTCATCAACGGTCATCAACATCACAGATGGTATCGTCACCTCAATTTAGACTATAAACTGGACAAAATAAACTATCTGCCTACATCACGGATCGTTAACAACATTAATCTAACGGTACTTTGTTTTTGTTGGAACTAATCTAGTTCTGTAATATCTAGGTTCACACGTAGGCTTAACTGACGTGGATATTACACAGGCAACCCTACATTGTTTAAAATAAAGTCGCTTCCCGGCGTCTGTACGCTTAGATCTTTGAAACTACCGAACGGATATTAATGCGGTTTTCATCAATAGAGTGATTCAAGAGGAAGGTTTTAATTGTGTAATATACATACATATAAAGTAGAGAAAACACCCCTGCGAAGCCGGGACGGTTCGCTAGTATTTCCAATAAACGGAGAGATTTCGACTGAAACTGTTAGAGCACTCCCGTTGGATGTGGGGCGAATAAACACTTTTGTGCGATGTTTTAGTGCTCAATAAACACTTGTAAATCACAGAAAAGCATGCCCGTGTTAGTGAAGTTTTAGAAAATAACTAATTTTGATCTTATTCAAAGTGTTCGATCGTTTTCGTATTGAGATTAAGTAACAAACTAATTTAAATAAGCCCTTATTTTGCGAAGTTCGTCAAATCGGCTTCTAGTTAGAAGCCGATTCATTGTCTTTGCAGTTAGAATGCTTATTAGCATTTGGCTTGTAAGATTTAAAAGATTTCAAGAAGACTGACTCGTCTGATATTTGGTTTTATAAATACCTTGTGATTGTTCAAATCACGCTTGGGTCATCGCTCAACTTTGCGCAGTTAAAATCAATAGGCTAAGAATATCAGTATCATCATTAAAAATAAAGAAGTTAGGTAGTAGCTAAATTAAATTAGTTGAACTTGTGCTTCATGGTGTTTTAGACATAAAAGCCTCTAGTCTAGACTAAACCTGACCTTACTAAGATACTGGGGGCGATTCTGAGTGTCGCAAAAGCTAAACTAAGCTAACTAAAATTATTGCCATCCTTTTTATTCCCATCGCTATGAAAGGGACGGCAACAATTTTAGTTAGCTTAGTTTAGCTTTTGCGACACTCAGAATTGCCACTAATGTTTGATTTGTTTGATAAGTACTTTCAGCTTAGAAATGTTTATGAGAAAGGATCTTCTAAACGAAAAAAAACAAGAACCTGGATTTGTTTGAGTTTCCATGAATAAATATTGGAATGGTGTATGATTAACCTTGCATGTTAAAAAAAGCAGTAAGCAGGTAATGCCATGGATAAGTCATCAAAATTATTATACTAAATATCCAAAGAGATTAAGCTTAGGCGTTCTTGAGCAAGAAAGCAAGCTCCAACCTCCAAGCTTGACCAAGCCAAAGTAGGTAAGACCGAATGGTCAAGCAAGTACTAGGGTATCATAATCGCACGGCAGTGACCAGTGCGTCCCTCACCTGTGCATCGCGGACAATCTATTTTCTCCACAGGGCTACATTTGTCGTACATCTGCATATCAGGGTTGGGGCGTTTCACGTGCTTCGCCAAGTTGATGGTACGGCAGGCATCGCACCGCACACGACTTGTATTCAGATTCTCACACATTTTTATAAATACACTAAAGAATTTGGAAATAAAAACTGATAATTTAGGAAGTCGCCAAAACTTTGACAGAGTAATGCAAAATGGATATGTCAGGCTGTAGAGATTTTGGTAGCCAGTTAGAAAGTTAAGTAAGGAGGTCGATAAGGTGATGTTGAAAAAAGTTTATAGGTTAAGCCTCTACCTACATTATAGTCTGGGGCTCGTATTCAGAGTCTGCAATTATCGTTTTTTTTTTAAAGTTCTCTATGGAAACTGAGTGCTGAATCACCCCTTGGGACACGATTCTCTTGAGTATGGTTTCTTAATACGAGCCTTAGTAGACTAGCATAATAATTAACAACCTGCGTGATGTCGGGACGGTGTGGACCCTAGTACCATGGATGAAATTTTCAACCATGCTAGTACCTAAGTACTAAGTATTAATTTATATATACATATTTATTTATTTAATTTATTTAACTCTCGTTTTGTTAGTATTTTCGTTTAACTGTAAAGAAGAAATCGTTTTCATCAAGCGCTCACAACGCTTAGTTAGATTCACACGTTTTGAGCATTATTTGCAGCTCACTAGAATTAGTCATAGACCAATACGAGCATAAGTTTGTTAAAGACGATAAATACTTGCTTATTGTACCTAGAACCCACGGTGTTTGCTTAGTTGTTCTTAACGCATTCTCTGCTAACTCTCTGCAGTAGGTACCATTCAAAGGAGGGCCGCAACACGGCCCCCTCACACAATAGTAAGAGCGTTGAGCACCTCTGAAACACAATGTTCTGAGCAGAATGTGCTGCGTGCGATCCCATCCTTCAGAGGGTGCCCTCCTAAGCTTGGCGTGGCTAACTACTTTGCTCAATGTTGAAACAAGAGCTTACTGTTTTAAGTTTGGAGTGGCATAAAATAGCAAACTTCAGTTATGTTCGACTGACGATCGACAGAGGATGCGATAGGCCCACGCGCTCGCTTCCGTTGGAGCGCAACTTCCTGGTCTCCTATCCTAGATGTTGCGAAATTCGCCAAAATTCGCCCGTTTTTACATTCTGGGGCTCCATAGGGTATTTATACATTATCTACTAATCTATGAGCTATGTCACGTTACTAAGAGAGTGTTAGATATGAATGTGGATGGTTAAAGGTGTAGAGGTAGGCCAAAGAAAAGATGGATGGGTTGTGTGAGGGATGACATGAGTAAGAAAGGAGTGAGTGCTGAGATGACGTCTGATAGAGGGAAATGGAAGAAGAATACATGTTGTGCCGACCCCACATAGTGGTATAAGGGCAGGAAGAAGAAGAAGACTATATAATCTATGAGCTGTGTGGGCTGAGTATTGCCTTGATCTGACGGACCGTCAATTTTCAATATCAAGAAATTATTAAGGTAACAAACTTACGCACGTGGCTTCGCTCGGGTAATCAACAGGATAAAAAGGTTCTTTATCAGGTCATAAACTAAGTTCTAAGTTTCAGCTAAATCCGAAAAATACTTTTTGTGTGTCTATTTATACATCCATACAAACGTTCGCGTTTATAATATTAGTAGGAAGTAGGATTACAAGTGCCATTGTTTCCCGGTGAATGAAAACATCGTGAAAAAAGTTTACCTTCTAGTAGACGTTAAAGGGCTAACTTTATCCTGTCCATTCAAAGGTTACCTGGAAGAGATCGCTTTCAGCGATAAGGTCGCCCATTGTTACACTTTTTTTGTTCTGTGTATCTAAGTTGTGTTGTTTCTTTTATGGTGTACAATAAAGTAATATTCTATTCTATTCTATTCTAAAGGGGTTGTAATCTGTCATGCAAACATCTGCAAAAAAATGTGGACATGACATGTATTTGATTGGATGTGCCCCTGACTAGCTCTTTAGACTAAATCATGACTAAATAAAGATCTGTGAGATTGTTTTCTGCGCCTTGGGGATACAGTCGGAATCAGTTTTCGTTTTTTTTACATTGCCAGCATAATTATACCAATGAAATTAATTAATTAATTAATTTCATTATCATTTTAAATCATTCATTGATTTTGTTTTTTTCTTGTTTGTTGACATGACACACAATTCTATGTATTTTTAACCGACTTCAAAAAAGGAGGTTCTATGTGGAAGTCTTTGAGACATAGAAACAGTATGTAAATAATCATTTTTCCTAAATTTTAAACAAATACTAATGCACGCACACATCCAAAGATTAAATACAAATTTTTCAAGAACCATTGAAGGTAGGTAAGTAGGTATTGAAGGTAGGTATCTCAGGAAAAACTGGTAGTCAGAAGGTAGTCTAAATTTACATGAGGCACACGTGTTCATATTATGAAAATGAGTAAAACTTACGCTATTTGCAATTTGTACCTATATACCTACCTAACTTCAATGAGGTCCTATTCATTTTCATTTACCAACCTCTTCGAAGTAGGTTCCCTGCACTTCCTCTCCAGGAAGCCTTAGAACCAAAACTGGAATAACTCGAACTCTAAACAGAAGCTTCGGAAGCTTATCCATTGAACAATTCATGAATGGAGTGGTGGGGGGTGGATGCGACACACCCGAATCCATTCCCTACAGGCTCGCGTGCGCAGTGTGGCTCGTCTGTTTCACTCGTTGCCGCGCGCCTGCGCGAACCGCGACACCGGGATTTTCAAATTTCGATTTTTTTTTCTTGGACCCTCTGTTGTGCCTGACATTTGCTGTGTTTGTTCTGTGAGGAGATTCAGCTAATCGGGCATGCTGCAATAGTTATGACGCCGTTTAACTTAAGGTAAGTTTTTTATTTTTTTGTCCTAAAATAGTAAAACTACATTCATGAAATAACTGTTGGGTGTATTTTTTTTTATTGTTGTCACCCAGGTTTTTTTTTAAATATCGTTGCAAATTAAATGAATATTTTAAACAAGTACTAGCACCTACCAAAGTAGTTTTCAACGTAAAAACCATGATAAATATTACGTTATGCCTTGAAAAAATATTAAAAATGATACTTATTACTTAACTACTAAGTATACCTACCTACTACTAGGTATATGAATAAGAATCCGATATTTCATCAAGTGAATATTTTTGTGCTGAAATAAAATCGAACAAAAAACTTCAAAATGTGCCTATTAAAGTATAATGGACCTTCTAAATAAATTTTCACTACCTTAAAGTTTCTACCAGCCTTACCTTGTTAGCCTAAGCACCATTAAATCTAGCTAGCTCCTCCATTAATTTGTACCTGTCTGATGTAGAGTCACGATGGATTGCGGACAGTAATCTCCTAGGCGTTTCTTCTTTTGACCGGCTATGGGCTTTCCAGCCGGTTTCTTGTAATTAATAGGTGTCAGGGGAGGTTCTTTAGCGAAAGTACAAGAGGATAAAATATGTGTGAGGTTAAATATATTGATTATCTAAGAACCAGTTAAAATACAATACGAAAGACAAATGTATGTCTGTCGTAAGACTTTTTTCCACTTCTTCAGTTTTAAGAATAAGAGTGAAATGGAATTCTAATTTTCTAGTAATTTTTTAAAGTGTTATTTTGTTAATTAGGTTCCTATTATACTTAATTAAATTCAGAATTGACCAGTTATTGTTCTTAACTGATTTAACCTTCATCTAAGTAGGTAGGTAGGTATTTGAAAATAGTTAAACATTTTTTTTTATTAATTAGGTAAGTTTTCATTCTTGCCTAAATGGTTTGCAAATTTTTTTTACTATTTAAGTACCTATACCTATTATACCTAAGTAGTTATAATGCACTCCTGTTAAAATGATCACGTCGCGACGACGGTCGTTATGATGTAAGAGCAAGGTGTCAATGCACTCAAAAAAAAATTAAGATTAGTTCCGATACTGTGTATTTTGTATTTTGATCTGTGATTTTGGTAAATTGCATGTTGGCGCCATTGGGCGGTTCCAAACCTTGCGTACGATCAGAATCGCACTCAAATTGGTGCATGTCAGTCTCTGGCGAATTGGAAATCTTTAGGGATTAGGGTTGCTACAAGCCTCAAATTTACCTGCTACCTAAATGATTTTAAAGGTAATAAAATAAGTAATAAATAATACCTAATAATAGCTTTATATCTTTGGTAGGGAATTTTTTTTTGAAGAGACTAGGTAAGTATTTAAAGTTCGATTTAAAATTAACTTACTACTTAATTCATTTTTGTTTTTCTCTAAACACTTACAAAATTTCTTAGTCAATTAAAAATGCTTTTAGACTCCAAGCTGTGTGCGTAGCTTGACATAAACGCGTGAGCAGCACATAAAAATGAACTAACAAAAATAAACATCCCTTCAGCGGAACCCCATTAAGCACGTATCACTCGTCAGCCCTATCCTTGTAAATCCTCTCAGGAACCGGGAGACGAAAAAAAAAGATTTAAACTAAGACTATTGTTCCTTTTATCCAGAGAAATTCTCGTCGCTTCATGCATAAATTCATTGCCCCTGTATAATTAAAAGCGATTTAGATAGAAGCCTTTATTGCATTCACGCTATTTTAAATCCTACACTATTGTTATAAAGTTCTATTTTTGTTGAAGTAAAAGTTTTTGCAGGCAGTAGTCGGCGCACGCAAGTCGAAATTCGCTACCGTTTGTTTTTGTATCGGTCTCGTACTTTGATCTTTTTTTTGGATGACACTCGAATAACCAAGTTGTTTGGAAAATATCCGTTTGTGTTTAGATAAAGATAAGTATTGGGCATTTTTTTTTAATATGAAGTACCTACGAGTAAGTATCTATACAAAACTGTGTTGGAGTTAAATATTAGTTTAAAACTTCTAATAGATATCCCAATACCCTTCTAATAAATATCAGAAATTCATAAGTAACAAATGGTAGAGTCTCTACCTAAGATACCTAAACTATGAGTTTAGGTTTCCTATGTTAACCTACATAGGTTCCATCATAATAGGTAGTTACCTACTAAAGATAGTGTATGTAATATGAAGAGACCTATGTAGGTATATAGGTATGTGTTTGTATCCTAAATGAGTTTGAAACAAAGCACGCATCTCAAGACACAGGTATCAAATTACAATTAATTTCATAGTCACTATGCCCCGGTCACAGCTTTCTATTAAGTTAGTAAGCTAGACATCGAAGAAGCCACAGCTTACTAACTATTTAGTACGGGCCATTGTTTCATACGAGCTAAATGGGACACCAGTGCATTTTACAACCTCAAGTTTCGAAACAGCAAACAACCGATGATGATTCCGTTAAAATTACTGGAAGTACCTACATTGGTAATTGTTTGTTGTAACGCTTGCTTAAATTGTTTGCATCTTCGATTTTTGGGATAGAAAAACTTGTAAAATGATTTGAATGTGTACTTTCTACAAACGAGTAAGTAATAAAATATGGCTAATAAGCGCGCTAGACATTGATTTATTTGTCGTGTACCCAGTAATATTTTTAAAGGTCTACTATTTCTAAATTTAATAAAAATTACAAGCAATGTTTCGAAGTCTACAAGAAATATTTGTGAAATAAATAATTTAATTTCACGGCATTCCAACTCCAACCCAACCCACTTGTACCTTGGGAGTTACACACAGACGTAGGTAATCATGAATGAGCGATTGGAGCACGATCTACCGTCCAGACAGGCGTGTGTGAAACCTAGTGCTTGCCGGGCTCCTTGAGTCTATGCTCTCCTGGTACTTCTAGGTACAAACGAGACTGAAACGCCTGACTTAGCTCTAAGTTTCGGTCTAGCCTAGCTAGACGCCTAGACTGCGCGATGCTTACGTCACCGGTCGCCGGCAACGGCCAAGTATTTTTATCTCTTTCTTCGCTACTTTAGAATGCAGTTTGTCTTGCTTACTTAGGTACTTCTTTAGTCATCGATAATACCTACACATTTTGAAAATACAAAATCTACACCTTACATAATTAATTAATAACACATTTTATCAATCAAATTCTTGCTGTTATTTTTGATCTACAACCGATTACTGTGTAACTTATACTTATACTTAAGTAATTAATTTTAGTGAAGGATTATTATAATTATATTCTACGTAGGTATATAATTCTATTACTGATCCTAAGTTTTAAAATACCTAACTCTCTACAGTTGCATCTATGTTGTAGGTAAGTAAATGTACAAAACTATAGTTTACGTAGGTACCGCTTTAGGCGTTTTTCGTCGAATATCTCACATTAGCAAGTAAACAACATTTTGGTACGAATTTGTGACGTGAAATTGTGGATCAAAGCCATCCCGTGTGGTTCTCGGTAGCAATCCAATATGTTCCAGGAAGTATCTTGCAGTAAACATGTTCGGATTCTAAATATCTACGGTTATATTAAACAGGACTTGGTTGGAAATGTAGGATATTGTTTTGGTTTACCTCAGCCTCTCTAAATTAGACCTAGAAACGAACTTTTACCAAATTGGTGACATTTCTGCCAGGTCAAAAGTTAGGTACCTAAACCGGCGAGCGTGCACTGTGTAGTCAGAACTATTTCAATAATTCCTTGGTGGGGTACCAATTAAAATAGGTATGACAGTGGTTCAGTGACAACCATAAATGTTGGATTAGGTTGGATTAGGTACCTACTATCCATTTTTATAAAGTGTTCGTATACATTACTGTACAATTACTCAGACAGGAATACTTTATGTTCTTCTTGACTGACCACATCATGCCTTTATCCTTTCTGCTATCTGCCTGACCTTACCCGAATATATGGGACCGGTGCATACAATGTATTTACACTTAATCATTAATTCATCATCTGCCACAAAGAATACAGAAATGGATTTTATGTTTTTAAGCTTTTAGTGCAATTTAGTACGAACAAGTTGGGTAGTAGCCAGCTACACTCACCGTGTTCAAGTCTCTTGAAGGCCTAAATCATAACGATTTCATAGCCTGGATCGATATTTCTAGGTTCCCTCTGTACATAGTTACGAACTTTACAACTTATAGTCCACCCATAACTTCAACGATTTAGAAATAAAACATAAGCTTTCTACAAATATTATTTTAAAAGAATGCTACAGGAATGTTCTACTTAGTTTCAGTACCACTAATATTATTTCGAAGTTGTATTTCTGTCAACTACTATGCTTCACTTATTTGCTCGTTCGCTGTTATTACCTAGTACCTACCTACTTACATGATTAGCACGACCGCTTTTAACTGCCTTGATTTTCTAATAAGCTATGGTCGGCACTTAATTTTATTCGTCGCGATTAAAATTTTCCATTACAAAGTAAACATTTACCTATCAAAAGAGTGTTCTGCGTTTCAAAACACAAATAGGAACAAGCGACTTGTGGACAAGAAGACCTACCGAGGGATCCGTCTGGAAGCAAGAAAGGCAAGATGAAATATTCAGTATGACGAAAATATACTGCAATTCTAAGTTATAGAAATGATTAAATGCAAATCTAAGTTAGAGTTATAGAATGTTGCGACCCATTATTTGATCATTATACAACCTGAGATTGTACTGCAAATTGCAAAGCAAATTCAAAATGCGCGGGCTACCCTTATTGATCCACCATAATACTTTTATCAAAAGTAAAAGAAAGCCTTGCAACGCTATCACGTCCGTCATAACGTTGCAAGTGTCTCAGGAAGCTGCAGCCTTAACAAGCGTATCCGCGTAAAGTCGTAAGCGATGGAAATAGCACTGATGTTTGGTGTTTCCGCGTACCAACGCATTGTCCCGACAACTGTTTAATGTTGATAGTTCTTTGAGAACTTCATTTCCCACATGATAAAACTGGTGATAGTCTAATAACTTTCTGGCTATAAGTTATGTAAATCAGGGGTTTACATTTTTAAGCCCTAATAGACTAAACACCCTATATGGCATCATAGAGCTCTTGCATAAGCATAACTTGGAAACTAGCTCATACAAACTTTCTTTAGCTGAAAAGTTTGAAAAATCTGAACACATCTCTATTTAGTGGCATTAAAGTGTAATAGAAAAAAACGTTGTCTAAATCCAAACTAAGAGTCTTTTACACTTCTTTTACCTGATTATTTTTGATCATGATATCAATTCAGAAATGCTTAGGTGCCTACGTTAAATCCAACTTCACTTTTATATTTCGTATTATTTCCAATTTTGGAATCTTATTGCCAATTATTACTATATGCTTTATGTAATTGTTATGTATTGTTATTACTAAAACAATAATATAAACTATCGCCTAAAGTCTTATGTGGGTTACGTAGTCATGCTAATTTGCCACATGCTTGCAATATGTCGAAGTTATCACATTAATATAATGTTTATGTCTTGGCAACAATAGCCTAGGTACAATGTACACATGGCGGGAATTGGTAATTAAGTGAATTAACAAAATAGGTAGGTAGGTACTAGACATGGGAGCAGAGCGTCCTGTTTCGTCTATGAGCAGCCGGGGTGCACATGTGTCAGTGTCATCCGAGGGGGTGACATAATTATGCACTTGTCGCAGACTCAGGGTTCCCAGGGTTAATAAACTGAATCTACAAAGTGATTTTTAAAGGATTTGATTACCATGTAAATAGGTATAAGAAACTGTTAGGTAGGTAGGTACGTCAAATGTGTAAGTATTCAGATGTATCTCTGCATCCATTCTTATTTAATCTTTGAGTTTTATTTTAATAAAAACCTAAGATTCCGAGCAGTTATCCCGTTTCGTGGGTTACACGTGAGTCTGTTTTTGTTTCGAAAGTAAAATAGTAAAATCAATAATAATCTAATTCTGCAAACAAACAACGAATGAATAAATCAAAACATACGGTCCTACACTTTTATCAATGCCAATGCAATCACGGTCGACAACCGTTACTTATAAATCATTTTATTGACAGCCCTATCGTATATTTACCAACAATGCCCGCAAATCACCCGCAGAGAGACGCCTTGACATGGCACGTTACGCTTTATGACAACACATTGACGTCTTCCTGTAGCTCTATGGCTGGTTTTGTAGATCTCCTGTGCGATGCTGCGGCCCTGGTAGCTTCGTAGCTGTTTGGCGCATATTTGCGTCTGCGGCATTCGAGAACTGCGGCATTCCTCGCATAGGTATATCAAAGTTACGTTCCGACTGTTCGCAGTTCAAAAGAAAAGTTTGAAGTTTTACGTCTTCAGACATTCATTATAAGTAAACTCACAGCATATTAGATTTGCGTAAAGAGGACGAGTAATCTATGTGTTTACCTAATAATGTAAGTACAGTAAAATCAAAAAATACCGATTTCAGACAAGCTCTTCATTCAGACAAGCTCCACTCTTGTAAAGCTTGTCATAAAAAATCGCAAGTAGGCTACTCTACTTACCTACTACTAAAAGTGCAATAAATAAGCGATGGCTTTTAAACGTGTATCGCGCGATCTCTGTAAAGAAAATGTTGAACATTCGACCGCGCCGACCGGAGACAATAGATAACATCGGCTTTGCTCTCACGTAACTTATTTACTTTTATTTCAGTATGAACATTGTCGGGATATTTCCGCGTTGTACTTTCGCTATCGGCATGCAGGTGATCGTAAATTTTCCCGTCCAGGTCATAACTTATAGCGATGCTTGTTCTCCCGCCATTACTGCTTGTACTTCTTAGCAACATAGCGAATGTAATAATAGGTTCCTTTTTCAAATAATTTAGGTGCATAGCAGCGATGCAATTCTTGAAGATGCCTGTAATTTTAGCTATTTCTTAGGTTATGCCAAATTAAGTGGAGTAGGTATCATAGAATAATGTGGTCTAACTAAACATTATCAAGTCTTGAGGTACAATGAATTAGAAATATTACTTTGCAATAACTATGATCAAACCAATCCAGTTTTACGATCAAAACCATTAAGTACCTACTTGCTTTTATTTTATAATTCCATAAGTTAATTTTATCTCGCCTCATGCAAGTTTAAAATAAAAAGGTACTAAAGAAAGTGCAGAGTAAATTATCTACGGCGTTCAATTATCTTTACAGATTACTGGGTTATTTCGATAGCTTCATGTGGCATGTGCGTAACGTGTTTTTGGAGTTGCCTCTGACTTCTTTACATTTGTAAATTTGTAGATTTTAGTAAATACAGTTCCAGATGTAAGCCATTTTTCAAGGCCTGAAGACTACTAGACTAATCCTCACAACCTCTCTTCGGTTTAAAAGTCTTCACAGTTGTGTGTGACTAGTTTTTTGGTCAAATTTAATCAGTTCAGGTCAAAGTCTACCTTGACCTACCTAATTACTGCTTGAAAAGTATGATGAAACGACGAACAAAAGATCTAAACGAGTAAATAATTTGTACCTACGCTAGAACCTAAGCTAAGAAAAGGAATACCTTATCCCTAAAAAATTCAAGACCAAGTCTACACCTGGACTTTAAAACTACCTTGCGGCTTATGCTACCCTAGTACATTTTACACGGTATTTACAAGGTCCTTAGGGACTTACGGGATCGTTGCTATGACAACTCGGTTGTAACTTGGTAACCCTGAACTTGCGGCGTAAACGCCTTTGGGGAGAGAGGCGAGTCTGTAATGTTGTCATAGTGACGTCAAATTATGTTATTTTAATGATACCGTGTCCCCCTTGGTCTATGGATCTTATAAATAAACAAATAGTAATAGTATATAGTATTTCAAATTAAAATTTCGAACTTCTTTGGCCTGATTCGAAATTCAAATACTAATTTTATTCTGCTTGCTCTATCTCGATAAATAATAGGACAGGACTAGTGGTTTGTGAAAAGTTAATCTTATAAGCTTTATTGTTTCTAAATTACATTTCCTACGCATTTAATTTTGTCTAAGTAAGGAGAATCAAGTGCAAATTCCTCACAGCCATTGATTTTAACCCTGAACTTGACTGGCTAGACCTTGGCTTTACCAGTCGGTACAAACCAGTTTGAAATGAAGATATAGAGAAATGATTATACAAGTAAAAATATTTCTGTCGCTTTAGTTTTTTATTTTTGGTTTTTATAATGTCATTAGTATTTTTATAACATTACAACAAACGGTGACCACGGTATGAACACTTTGAATATCGATCGCCTAAACTTTTATTAATTCTGTATGTGTAGGTACAGACAGATATACCAAAGCCTATGCAAATTTTATGGGCTATTATGTTTTTAAGCCACAAAGGAAATCATTATTCAGTGATGAACTGCAACGGAATTGTCTAATATACTTACTTTAATTTTACATTATAACGAAATAGGTTGGTACTCTGACATAACTCTCTCTTTGCTCAAAAATCGTGTAAGTTATTGTAATTAATTAAATACCGATGTCTAGAAATTTACTATATCAACCAACATCTACCTGTAATAGGTAGGTAAGGTACCTATATATTTTTTAGTACTTATGTTATAAAAACTTAACTGAATGATCAAATGGAGGAATTGTAACGTGACGTTTTACAACTTCATTCACAATTTGCACGCCTATTTCTCACTACGGACACCCCTTATTGATCCTTTTTCCATCACTTTCGCACAAATAGCACCCGTCTCACCGTCTATGGAGTGGAGACCTCTGCGTATGTCTGTCCGCCTGGTAGTTGCCGGGCGATAAAGCGCCGCACGCCCGCACCGCGCACACATGCGCACTTTCGCCCTTCTCAATAGAACCTACTTTTATGGTCAAGCTGAATGCAAGCATCGTGTAACCACAATGTAAAGCTATGAGACACTGTCGTTTATTTTATTTATGATCTTTGAGCAGAACAAGGAAAGAAAGTAGAAATCAACAAAGTTCAAACTCGTAAACGTTTGTTTGAATAAATTGTGAAGTCTCTGAATTCAGGAATCTAAAAATAAAAACCTACGAGCTGCTTTAAAAACAAACTCACTTTAGATAGCTAGTAGCTCTGTGAAATTATGATCACGACTGTATTTCTAAGAAGCGGTCATATTCTTTTCAGATTTTTAAATAACTCATGAATGAAACCAAATTATTCAAAAACAAAACAGTTTTACAAACAAACTTAAAGAACGCCGCACATTTTTACAAATGACTCTACTATTTAGATATTAATAACAGTCTACTAATCATCTTGTACCTATGTATTTATCAAACCCAATGAAGCATGAATGTCGATGAAATAACTAAATGCCATCCGAAGCCACAAGAACTTAACCGTTATCACAAACAGAAACCGACATTGTGGTTTTCTAGTTACTGCACTAATGTCACCGCACTTTTTACTGCTATAACTTTTGAATAAATAGTGGATTCAAAGAGGACACCGAAGTAGGTACAACTTGATAAGTTTAGTTCTTCTACTTGAATATCTCACCCCTCAATCGCTATGGTGGCCTGGTACTTTTGGCGACAAATTTTTGTTATTTTGATAGAAATAGAAACTCTATCTTGACGGAAGTAGAGTCTGATACAGAGTGCACAAGAGAGTAACAAAAGAGCAATTTATTATTTGTCTTTCTGTCATCAACATTCTATCAATTTGTTATGACCGTTTGATCAAAGATTTCGATATTATTTAAAAAACGGCTCAAAATGTTACTAAAGTGCGAGAAAAAAAAGCTCTATCAAAAAGCTCCGTTTTGACAGTCACTATAAAATGAACAAAACAAATGCTCTAATTACGATCAATTCAAACAATACACTCTAACTTCACTAACAGTTGGATGCGCCTCTCTGTTTTCTGAATCAATTACAACTCTTAGTAGAAACCTTTTACGGTCGATGCGTGGGACGAGCTTTTTGTATTTTTCCAGCTATTTTGCAATGGATATGATTTTTAAGAGCTTTCTTGACGTTAAGTCTCAATTTGTGTGATATGGCAACTTACACGACCTATTCTAGGTTATTAGCTTATTATAAAAAACAATATACCTACCTAATAGGAAATCTCGTTCTAGTAACAGAGAAAGAAGTTGCTGAAAATATCAAATTTCATTTTATCTTTCTTCTGCAAGAATTTAGGCGAATGTCTTACGGCTTTGCGTAACATGTCAGAAATGGCGTTTGTTTTGACAGATGCCCTATAAAAAGTTGTTGTGAGTTATGGGACTATAAAGGGTTGCTGGCAGTTCTTGTGAAATGTCGGAATTTGCAGATGTCAATTTAAACGTTTATGGGTTATGTTTACGGTTGGCGTCCGAATTAGGCAATCGTTTCGCAGTCTAACGTTTTTTTAAGTGTCAGATATATTATGAGGTTAAACTTGGGGGTGGTCTATATTTAAAAAATATTTTGTTTAAAGCTGATAATATAATACAGCCATTAATTATTTAGTGAGGAAATAGTAAAACCTACCAAACTAGCAGGCACCTCTCTACACTTCTGATATCCTAGTACGTTTCGACCCATTTCAATTTCGTGTTTCCAAACAAGTTTCAAGTGCCATTTCGCTTGGTTGCCCTTTAATAATATGCATGTAATGTCTCTGTGTAATAATGTTTTATCTTTTACTAATGTTTGAGTCACATCCTGCGAAATATACCACAGAACATAATAAAGAAGTGTTATTTCAAACAATATTAATTAAAGCATAGGTACGCGATAAACAACGTTTTTCGTAAGTATCATAATTAAGGCAAGACAATATTATATCAATAATTCCCGCTTAAAATAAAAATATCTTTCTAGGCACATTTTATCAGTAGGTACTTAGGTAGGTACTAAGTAATATTATATTATATAGTCCACTCTAGTGCCATTAGAAATGCATGTAATTTATCTCAAGGCAGAAGTTGGTACCTAGTGAAAGTGTGACCCGCGTAGACCTTGCTCTTTATCATTAATCCCAGACTAGAGAGATTAGTAGCATGGTAAGGTGAAGGCTGAATACTTAGTAGGCCTTTTCTAGACTTTTACGACCGACCTGGAAGATTATCATCAGGCATAGCACCAATTCAGTAGTAGTAAGTAATACCTAGAGCATCCTACTTATATTACGCATATAACTTAAACTTCGTAAGGTTAAGTGTAAATAATCCAAAACGATGAATCTTATCTAAATTTCTTAGAGATTAATAAAATAGTCGATGCTAGAGCTTTGACTCAAGTCTTACACAACTCAAACGCTATTCGGAAGTATGTTACAAAAACCTCGGTATGGAGCTCATTGCAATTTATAACTTTTCACCCAGTTGCAGCATCCGTCGGAATATTTTCATTATAAATGCACTGAGCAGCTTTGTAGTTTGATTGCTCCCGAAATAAGTCTTCCGTGTTCGGAGGAAGCCATTGCTGTAACGAGTGTTGTGATTACTTGGAATCTAGTAGGGCAACTGTGTCCCTAAAAGGAGGCGAACAAACAACTTTTACGTTCATTTCTTGAAACTATAAAATATCTCTAATATCTCTCTCACATTGTAAATAATATTGTGGGGATTTAATTTGAAAAGCAAATTCCTACACATTTTTTTATTAATTGATAAGTCAATAATTCAGGTTCCAGACCATCATGATGCAACGTTTACAATACTAACGAACACAATTACCTTCTCCTTAACCGAAACTTTAGATCTATCATATTCAAATTATCTTTACTGCGCTTGTTAACTATAAATAGGCTGCATCTTGCAAGGATAAAGTCAATGACTGCAATTTTAATAATAACATACCTAGTCAATACTCGATTTGCAAATCAAAAGAGCTATTTATTATCTACAGGCTAAATTATGATTATTATTGTTTAAATTATTATTATTCTCGCTTTAAACGACTGCTAATTCTCGTAAGTACGGCCTACTTTGTTAAGGTATCGTTATTTAACAAGGTGCGAACGCTGAAAGATTATTAGTAGGTAATATTACTTTGAATTTAAAGATGTTGATGAGGTTAGTTGAAGGGTTCTCACGACTGAGAACTCTGACACGATGAAGAGTAGCATTTTAATCAACGAAATTATTGAGGCCAGTTGTGTGTGGCATTTGACCAACCTCCTTTGTGAAGCGGGTTAGGACGTAATAATTTTGTTGTTTTAGTTAATTAAACAAAGGTACTTACTTAGTTGCTTTCCTGTTCTTTGAGGGATAACATCGCCAGTTCCTTCCAAAAGTCGGATCACTTTTTTTTCAACGATTTGCATGTCTTCAAGCAACGTCGCGCTTTGTTGTATTACGCTTGTAAATAATAAAACACAGATAAGTGTAGTTTGACGAGTAAATAGGCCTGCAGATAATTGCTTAAAATCAAGCTAGAATTACTCAGTGCATCTGTTCCATGGAAAGTGGGACAGGAGAGTTTCTCACGTCCGAAGTCAATGGTCACATTGACTTTTCACAGATTAACCCCCATATTCTTAGTCGTAACCTTAACTCCAACTCCACTCGACTTAGCCTTGAAATCGTGATTTGGTATCTATAGACATCAAAATTCACTTCACTCATCCTTCACTTGAGAATTTCTCAAGGAAATCCTCGCTCGAGGTTTTGTCAAATAGCTGTCAACGTAAGGTAGGTCGCGAGCTACCTTGAGTTTTCCTTAGGACATTAGTGTGAATAATTGAGTGTAAAAACGTGAATGTGCAAAGGAATTTACTAAATTTTTATACGACGACAACGCATCACGGGATATTGGGATGCAGAAAACCCATTGGAACTATTTGACGAGGTCGAATTTTCCAATTATCGGCTTATCAAGGATACCCTACCTGTACTGTAGTCCGTGGCTAATTCGTTCGTATGTAGTGGCTATATGGCCCTAATCCTATTATAATGTGACCTGACTTTTTAAAATAAACAATTTAATAGATTTTTTTGTCTTTTTCTATAATAAAAATCATTTCTTGTACTCTGGCATCAATATTATTATCCAATAAATATACCTAGCTGAGTTTGCAAGGATCAGGTAGGTACAGGGATGGTTTAATTAAAAAACTAAAATGACTTATGTTTATATTGAACACACCAGTATCCATTTATTTACAAAAACTAAACTAACTACTAAATGATAGCTCTATTTCTGTTACTTTCCGCTTAGCTGGGTTGCACAAAAGTTCCTCAGCAACCTCTTTTTCTATTTTCCCTTTTTTGTTAGAATCTTCTGATGCAATCATCATGCATCCCCTTTCCCTTCTCTGAAGCTATGAAGCCTTTCCTCCTGTATTGTGTTTTAGTAGGAAGCTCCATGTGTTTTTTGCCTGCTGTTTGTCAACGCCTTTGCTAATATAGCGTTGCAACAAAGCTCTTGTTGTTCAAAGGATCACCACAAGTCTTCATCCTTTGTAAATAAACTTATATTTCAAGGTCCTAGCACGATAAACTATAAAATCTTTACTAAAGTTTTCTTTGTTTACATTTTGTGTTTACGAAATTCGACTGATTTTGACGTTTTTAATCACCACAGATTACACATTTCCATAGGCTTGAAGAAAGTTTGATCAAATTTACCTTTGACTGATCTGATTTCTCCTTACTCGAGGTAGATTGATTTGACTCTAAAATAACGTCTAAAAATACCAAACATAAGGTAGTTTCTGAGGCACTTTCGAGGGACCTCGAATGAGTTTGAGTGAAGGTCGAGTGGAGTTAAAGGTAAAGTTACGACTAAGAATATGGGTGTTAGTCGTTGTATTGTACCATAATCTCTGATTATACTAAACATTATTGAATCATCATTACAACAATGCATTAGTGTTTTTCTGAGACATTAAAGGAGGATGAGTTTTTTAAACGTGATTAAACTCAATTTTTTTTACCGAGAGAGAGAGAGAGAGTACAAAATTTAAGATTTCCAAATTTCAAGATATTTTAAAGATGTCTAGAGGGGTTAGTCAAAGACAAGTAAACATAAATCTTGTGCCTGCTAACATTTAAAAAAAAGTCCATCCCACGAGGCAGTTTGCATTGCACGCCTGTCACTGCTAGATGATTTCCTTCGTAGATTACGTATTTAAACTTTTAATGCAAATTCCAAGTGCGCCATGAGTATGAGTAACAATTACGTAATTATATAAACACTAGACCAAATGTTAGACCTTGTCTAGACTTATTAATTACAGCTCATAACGAGTGCAGGCATCTACGAAATCCAAAGATTAAGTAACCACAGGCTTATAAGATTTTCCTATAGATTGGTGCGTAAGATCGGAAAGACCATTCGTCTTGGTATAACAGAATTTTGACTAACGACATAATCTGGAAATTAGCAGATTTGACATTTTTTATCGCCCGAATACTGAAACGCTACGTCTTATAAATGCAGTTTGACGTTATTTGACAGTTGTCTGGTACAAATCTGGCTACTATAAGAACGTCGTAATTATGTCTCAAATAAATGTTTGGTCTCAAATTGCTAGCGATTCAGTTATCTAGCATACGACATGCAAAGGGCCAATGATGATGATATAAAGGATGAGCTGGCTAAAGTTTAGACATCCAACATTTTCAGGCTAATAATCTCCAGCCAGATGGTCTGATGATATAGAAAAGGCAGCAGGGAAGTATTGGATGCGACTGGCACAGGATTGGAAACAATGGCGTGAAAATGAAGAGGCCTTAGCTGTGGGTAGATGTGGACTGATTAGATAGATATCTAGATAGAATCCAAAGTCTCCATAGTAACATGATTAGTGCTAACGATTCTGTACGCATCTGTACCTGACATGTGGGTGCATCTGCCTGACACACTGTTTATTTTCATTGTTTAATCCTAATAAGTGGGCCAGCTATTTGGAATAAGAATATTATTGACTCATTTTATGAATAGCCAGATGGACTTTATGGAGCTTATGGACGAACAGTAGCGTCGACCATGCCCATAAACACTGAAAACTTTATTTATAATTTAAATACCACTATCAGTTATGCAAGAGAGGTTTTTTACTTAATGTTCCTTACATATTCTTCTAAGTATCGGTGTCGATTGGTGTTGGTGTCGATTATATTTTGAAAATTCATTAGAAAATATTTAGATATAATTCAGATTGTTAGAGCAGCATCTTGGTACGTGGGACTGGTAGTTATTTAGTTGATCCTCATATCCTTCCCAACTGGATCTAATATATTTAATTTTATATAAATGTAGATAAGGATGATCCTTAAGTTATTAGACCTACACAGGCTTGTGACCTCTAGAACATGGGTACTAAGAACCAGTTTGGTCTGTATCGTATCACCAACCGTTACAATACGGTCATCTCTTCATCAGACCACTGGTTTTCTATATCACTGGCTCTAAAGCATCCTTGGTAACAGGACTAAACCAGAATAGACTTCAGTCCATTGACTGTTTAAAAAGATAATTAACTAAGTAGGTACAGTCGCCTGCGCTAAGATGTACACATCCAAACGCTCCAAAATTATTTAATTATCAATTTGTGCTATCGCGTTTTCATAAGATGCTACGAGGTTTGATTTATTTTTTGTTAATCACCATGGATGAGGTAGGTACTGTTAGCTGCTCTATAACAGTGTGCTAGAGCGAAGATTAAACAAAAGTATTTTTTGTTTTTTAATTAATCACGAATATCAAAGAAAAGATGTGGTAACGTAGGTACTTAATTTATTTCATGCGACGAATTGGCTTATCCCACGCGAAAACCTTTGTATGTTTCTGCTTATGAAAGAGTAGGTAGGTACCTAAGCTTAGTAAAACATATTATGTTTTCCGTAATCTGGATAATTAGATACTGGCGTAGAAGGTTCTACTCAGTCTAATAAGAGTAATTTTTTACTAAGTAACTTTATTATTAGACTTAAAAAAATGATAGACTTCCGCAAGATTATTCACGTTATTCTGTGAAGTAAACATTGATCATTACTGTTGAGTAATTTTGTCTATCCCGCTAATAGACTTTCTTTGATCCTTCGGATAATATCAATTTAATAAGTGCAGCGTGGGAGTGCGCCTGCGCATTTAAAAGTGCATCAACGCATAGCGGCATTGAACAGTTAACATAATTTAGAATCTTATCTCAATGGTATAAGAATTATATTTATTTAAGTAAAAACATTAGAGACAAAAATACGTGGGGTAAGTTTTTTCTTGACGTTTAAAAATGTGTTAATTAAAAGAGGTCCAATTCCCTTATTTGGTTTTTTAATAGTTGAGTACCTAACCTAAATCTAAATATACGTATCTTCACAATCCACCAGAGGAGAAAGTTTGTAAAATCACTTTACTAATGGTCGTTTAATCTGTAGTTCTATGTGATAGGTTAACGGCCGGTTTCAATATTAAACTTACGAATGATCGTAGATTGATCGCCATAGCAACTTTGTTTAGACAACAAAAATTGTAGGACACTTTTTGACAGATAACAATATTACTATGGCGACAGATCCACGCTTATTAGTAAGTTGAATATTGCAACCCGGCATTAGTAATCAAATAGCCATGTTAAATAAGGGACATCATATTTCGACTTTTGGTTTCTAAATTCGCCATTACAGATGACTGTAAACCTTTAGTAACCACAGCAACTTTTGTTTAGTCAATGATTTTAAAGTGAACATTACGTCCGCACAGGCAGGCGGCTTGCTTAGCGCCTAGAGCCTAGGGGCCTAGAGGCTTGCGTTCTGGCTACTTGCTAGGATACACAGAGGCTTTGACTGTAAACCTTTAGTAACCACAGCAACTTTGTTTAGTCAATGATTTTAAAGTGAGCATGAATTTAGAAGGGAACAATTTTGCTAGAAATCTCTAAAACCAAATATGTGCAAGAAAAAAAAACACAATTTGCACAAGTTAGTTGTTTGTTTTACTTGCTGAGTAACGGTAGCTTAACTCAAAACTATCCTTCGGTGAAACAAGTACGATTCGCTCTTTAAAGTATCTCATGTTTTTAACTTCTTTTGTCTCTGTTTTGATAGGCTGTCTTGTCTATCAAGACTAAGATAGAATAGACTATGAAAACTGTTGCATGAAGCGAGTATCATTATTAGCTATAATAAGAAGACTATTATTAATATCTAAAAGGGTAATAGTATTTTAAATTGCCTTTTCTCTCCATTTTATAGCGTCTCTATATAATCGAGCGTCTAACAAGATGCGCACGCGCACCTTTATTGCACGGTAAAATGTTCTTTCACACCGAAAAAGCATAAGAAATGGGTTTCAAAATGTACTAAAAGAAACTTTTGAAGGAGCTTTTTACAAAAAAATCACTCTAAAGTACCCAGGTAGGAAGTAAGGGCATTATGTATATTTATCGAAAATAAACTTTAACAAGATTAGCAATTAATGAGTTTGTTGGCAAAGCTTACCTCCTGACTCTGTATAAATCATCTATAAAGGATGTAAAGACCTGAGTTTGGCATTAGGTATGTTTCAAATGTGACGGGAGCCAACTCTAGTGACCGTGTTTTAGGCCGCCTATATAAGCCTCCATCATTAGGTATAGCCAGGACCGATTTAACGTGCACGAGATTATTATAAGTAATTTGAAATACTTGACTCAGTACCGAGGATAGTACTCTGCACCACGGTGGTGGGATAAGGCAGCGTATCACTAGTTTACAGCGTTATACGTTGCTTAACTCCACCTAGAGCGGTCACAATTTTAATGGGTGACCTCAAGTGGAATTAAAATATGAGCGCTTCCGTGCTTTGGAACAACGTCGAACTCGGCGTCGAATGGGTCTCGGCGTCTTGAGACGATAAGCCACGACTAAAATCCACTAACAGAGTTGACCAATAGCTACTTTAGGTAATGCTTTTTCGCATTGCGCGACGGCAAAGTCCTTTCGTCCAAAGAGGCTCATTTTGACACCTTTTTTATGGTTGTATTGATCGCTTTGAAAGGGATAGGGCCGCTGCCAATCAGGTTTATGACCCTGGACTTGATGCCGGTCGATTCATCATTCCTATAAATTGGAGACCGGTTAGGATCTCGGATAAATAAATCTGCCAAGTGCGAGCTGGACTCGCACACGAAGGGTTCCGTACCGTTTTGTGAATATTTGAAGCGCAAGCAACCATAAACATTTATTTTAATCTATTTTTGGTATTAATTAGTTGTTCTTCGGCAACAGAAATACATCATCTGGGAAAATTTCTGTATTTTGTATTCTGTACTTATTCTGTATTCTAGCTAACAGTAATAATAACAGTAATTTGGTAGATCCTTGAGCTTCTACCAAAATAAATGGTTTTTTCTTTCTTTCTTTAAATTTTAAACAGATCATTGTAAAACTTTCCTAAAAAATCTTATGATTTCTCACCCACGTCTTGTCAAGGATAATAAAATCACATGAGATAACGGTTCAAAAAAGTAAAAAACCCGAATCTAAACTGAACCAGACCGTTTTCGAGGAACCTACTAATTAGATTAGTAAGTTAAATAACATCCTTTCAGATTACGGTTTTCGGAGATTTGATATAACTAGGGATGTGACTTTGGGATTAGTAAATAAGTAGTCGATAATGTTCTTTCAGCATGCAAAAAAAAAATTGGTCTTAGAGGCTGGCTTCTCAATTTTATAGGTTCTGTAAAAGTTACATAATATAGGTAGTCCTAATATTTGTTGAACATGAAACTACGAAATTCGTTTCCGACTTCTTCGTTTGTTTTGAACACTGAAAACTGTGATATTTACTAATCTTTGGAATATTTATAAAATGTTTATATATTCTGGATTAGGATTTTTTCAAATTGATATTTTATTTCAAAATTCTTTAAAGTATGAATATAAAAAACTTAACAGAATAACAACTGTATCTGTAAGACTAAACTATTTAAATTTTTACAAGCATAATGATCAACTTCCTTTGACTTTTGAACTTTCCTAAAAGCTTCGTAACTTATCGATACTTTCTGTCACTACACTAACGACCCTTTCATCAGACCCGAAAATTTTTTGTGGCACTCATCACAGTCTTCACCGCCTAAACCAATTTAAAACTTATTTCTATTGATTTATGGGTCATTCGTTATCGGAATTATGATTTGCGATATCAAATGTGTGGTCTTCTCATATTTGTTTTCCGTCCAATCATTTTAAAATACAGTCCAATTTTCATTCAATCTATTTTTATAGAATCGAATTTGTTTAAAATATACATAATATATCTACTGATAACTGATGGGCACCTCACCTACTTCTTAGTAAAAGACTATACTACAGCTTTGAATAAAAAGCTCGCGCGGTGTATTCTATTTTAAGTAATACTGATACGCCATGCTAATCGACCGATTAGTGGTCGATGTAATGGACCATAATCATTACTCACAACACTAGTCGATAAAAATACCCGATCTTGTGCAACACTATTCTTTAAGTAAAACTTTGATAGCTTTTACTGACTTTTTTGTCACAGTGAATTATCCAATGTCCATGTTTTGGTAATGGACCTTTAAATAAATTGTGGTTTATTCAAGTTTGAATGCTGTTATGTACTCAGAAAATAAGCGAATGAAATCATTGAGTTAAATGAAATAAAGTCAGACCGTAAGTTCGTATGAGCTACCTACTGGCGAACTCTGGTGAAAACCAGGACCTACATTTTAACGTGCCCTCTGAAGTACGGAAGCGCGCTGTTGCACTCACTAATCCAAATCATCTAATCATCACAGCCCGATTTAACCCACGGGCACAGTGGGGTTAGCGGCGGTTTTTGTTTAGTATAGCGGTTTTTGTTAAATCGCTTTGAGCGATAAGGACGCCCATTGTGTCACCTTGTATTAGTTCTTAAGTTTTTTAGTTTTAGTGCATAACTTGGTTTATTGTTACATATATATAGAGTTTTCTATCTATCTATCTATCTATAGTAATCTATCCTTGCTCACGTGTCAAGTATTCCAAATGTATGAAATTTTTAGTTCATGTAAGTTACCGGGGGAGGTGCTGCACTGGATTTTCATAAATTTGTGATACTTGACTCGATATCGAGGACAGTTTCCACGGTAAACCGGCGTTAACCCCCCCGGCCTCCCTAAGTTTGTCCTATCCACTACGGTCCTGCGCTAGCTTTCAGTTTGACCGAATTTATTCGCGAGAAATAACTCAATACACTACAAATACATTATTCTACAATAAGTATTTTTTTAAACTCAACCTTGATACATTTCATGGTATGAGCTCATTCCACAGACTAAACTAACCTGTTTAAAATCCGGGAGTGTTTTAAGAATAATGCAAATAAACATTGTTAACATAAACATGTCTAGTGCTGAATTGGGTTAAGCATGCTCTGGTTTGTGTCTAATACAGGATGTCTATTTATCTTCGTCTATACGAATCTCTAGTAACTAGAGTCTAGTTGCTATCCAAGGCCTTGATAAAATTATGTACTTACATAAATCTCTAAGTTAGGTTACCGAGAATCAGATTTGCAATGATACTTTACTAAAACAAAGTTATAAAACATATATGTCCCTACGGGTATATAACACGATACCTTTCTTTATATTATTTTAAAGGTCACGGGAAGACTCCCGCGACCATTGCTGGTGCAATCTGGTCCAAACGTCGGGATAAAAGTGAATTTTATGATAGTTTCTCCAACTTCAGTTTCGTGAGCAATTTTTTACACTCTCGACTTCTCGAGGTACACTTTTGTTTATAACTCTGAAGGTCCTCATTTGATCCTTAAGAAATTAGATGGGAGGGATTAAATTGAGATAAATAAAATATGTTCAATGAGCTTTAAAAGTACTCTTGTAAACACTCTGCGCCCGCTCTAGGGTGGCCCGCCCCATTTCACCCTCATAACGGCGGCAGCTCTGTGACGAAACTGTGACGTAACGGTTTGCGCTCGCTTCTACCAGGCGATCAGGACTGCATAGATGTTCACAAAACCAACAACGCGATGCCACAGGTTACTAAATAATTCCTACTTGTTCACAGTGCCTTGTCTCAAGTGTTTTTTTGATATTAGTCTAGCTCTTAATTACATTAAATATTCAACCTCAGGGGATGTAAAAAATGCTCATTAATCAAAGCTAACCAGTTTCGACAGACGAGGGTATAGAAAAGGGATAGTGCATACCGTCGGGATCAGGCCCACATTCCTGTAGAAAGCGAGTTTGTTTTCTTTTTAAAAGCCGCTTATTAAACCGAGCGTAGTTTTTTCTATAAATAGCTACAGAGGGTGTGATTATTGAATCCCAATGAAGTTTTATTGGTTTTGTTATTGACTCGGATTACTATAATCTAAATTTATTTAAACTTTAATTATATTCTATGAGTATCGCTTTTTTTGTGTTAAAATGGTCCCAACTTAACCCGAATTGAGATAATCAATCACTTGGTCATGACAGGGCGTATTTAAATCAAATAGATGCTTACGTTTAATATCTATTAACGCTTAATTCTTCATGTCTATTCTAATCAAACGCGCTTCTTAACTTGTTGAATGGTTGCATCATGACAATCATGTCAAGTTGACAGCTAGTTTGACAGTTAAGTCAACACTCGCACGTGCTACTGGCTTAGTAAATAAACACATTTGTCACGTGCAATCAATAATGCACTCAATACAGAACAAAAAGTCCTAAAATGCATGGTTCGCGGTGAAACGCTAATTTATGCATTTTGTGTTATTTCGACAAGTTTACCTTTTTCTAAACCAAGTTCACTTTGTAATAAAAGTAGTATTGATTGAACGTTAGATTTAAGTATATAATAGGTTACCTTTAGAATAGGGTAATATTGCGCAAATATTTTGAATCTGTTTTGGTATTTCCAGTGGTTATATTCTCTTTGGGTATTTCAGGGTTTTCGAAAATATGATTTTTAAACTTTTGACCGATTGAGTATCATAGTTTCTTGTTACTCAGACCGTTACTGTTATTTAGATTGAGCTATTGGTTTGTTTGCATCGATAACGAGAGCCTAATGTTGTATTAAGTTGAATTTAACGCATGGCAAAGCAACCGGTTCCATTAGATCACAATGTGAGCGCTGATGCGTGTTGTCATTTGTTGGTTGACCTGGGTCATACGAATACCAATGCTTGTAGCTTATTTGGAGATTAGTTGTTGAGGGATTATCGATCTAAGTGTACGTACCTTTGTTAATTCTACTTATCCAACGATGTTTCTTTTTACACTCTCGACACCGGAAAAAATCTCTCTCATCTGTAAAATTTGTAGGTAATATACGTTTAGCATTTTACAGTATAAATAAACAATCAAAACATGTCGCTACACGATGACATGCAACTTGGCAAGTTTTCTTTTCCAAGAAAATACATATTCTACACAGAAAGCAAGTGTGTTTGCTCACACACACATGTGACCGGAAAATTAGCTCGCAAGCCTTAACATTACGCACCCTTCAAATGGGGTTGAAGGCCACAAACAACTACGACACGACCGACGTTCCCACACCCGCCCTTTTTTATCGAGTTTTGTCCTAAAATGGAAAACAACTACCAGGATAGCATACAATGGGAACAGTAAACGAACTTTCACCCTTGGCATAACCTCAAGACTCAGACTCGTCTTGATCGTCTCTGAAACTCACTTCTCATATCTAACTCTTTCTAACACCAGGGGAACTGTACAACGTTCTATCTCTATCGCTCCTGCTTAGAGGGTGGTATTCTACGTTTACTTGTGTGCCTGTGTGAATTTAGGTGAGGGGGACGTTGGTCTCCCGACAACCCCTTCGTGATGCGTGTATGGCTATGGCGTGTGTTATATCTCATACGGAGGCATACGTGTGGTATGATCACTTCCTTATGGCTTCTGCTAGCCTGGTACCGTAGTATGTGGAGAGATTAGAATTTGCTAAGCAAACGTTGTTTTTTTTCTAACGCTTGGTCACATGTGTGGCTAGCATAGGGGTCTAATGCTCGTAATGGGCATACAAGTGGGCCCGTTATTCAGATGAATTTCTAAGCTCGTGCAGTATGTGGTGTACGTTTTCACACGAGTGTGCTTTGAGTTAGAATGAGAGAGAGGGTGTGATATGTTTGTCTCTTTCTAACATGTAGCAGGTGGAGGAACTCACACGTGGAAGTACTAAGCGACAATATGAAAATAATTTTGTTCATTTGACACGGGAATTTCTAACACAAATATGCCTTCATTGAAACGGTACAAAAGAATGTGATTAGATTTTAATTGAGACATTTATAGAGATTGCTTGTCTTGTTTCTATATTGGTATTCTATAGCTATAATATTATTTGTTTATGATTGTTGCTTAATGTAAAAAATCGTATAAAAAAGACTATTCTTAGGGTTTTTGTTTATAAATAAAGCTTACCTTTAGTTAGAGGATGGTAGAGCTGGTAGGTCTTCTGTATATTATACAACAGATGAAGCCTATAATAATGGCTTGTATCGAAAACACAAGCCAATCTCATCGAGGACTTTCTGCTGATCCTCTTGATGTCATCGATTCATCTTGCTGGTCTGCCTGCTTTGTCTTCTAGGTATAATATATTATTACGGCATTATTATAATAAATAATAATAATAATGTCGTGTATAATAGCTCTTCTCTATTTTTTATTACATTTTACCTAGGAGGTACCTACTACTCAATTTCCAAAGTTTCATTCTATACCTACCTAACCAGGACAAACATTTTGTGAGATGAAATTTGAAGTTTGCTGGGTGTTCTAAAGTTGAGTAAAACAAGTATGGGGTGGGGTGCAAAATGTAGCCTTCATAAAATGGCTAAGAAAAGCCGAAGATCGGGCTCAGTAGTCTGCCTATAAAAATCATGGTCAAGCAGTGGACTGCAACAAATTGATGATTATAAAAAAAACGCTTTTAAAAAAGATTAGCTAAGTTTTTATGGAAAGTTAGACTACCGTCTAACTCTGGTGTCGTAGCTGAACAAGGAATTAAAATTAATCTTAAAATAGATATTCAAAGGACTTAGTTATATTAATGTTATCCTTTGTCGTTTCAGGTAACATTGACCTCTCGTCCTCCGGGATTAAAGACGTAAATCACGTGTAATCCTGCTACGTGTGCGGTAACGTATAATATTTGGTAACGTAAAGCTGCGTTTATTGTGCGTTAATAGATTGTACACACCGCTTTTATGAGAGTCATTTCATGGAGATTTAAGGAGCTGAGTGCAACTACCTTGTAATAATAACCTTTTATACTGAGAGATAAGGAAATGTTTGATTTATAATAAAATAATTGTAGGATAAAGACAAAAAAAAATAAGTGAAACTTGCATTCATCATCTGCAGATTATTTTTGGCTTTTCTAATCTGTCTTAGTACTTAACAATAGCTACTTAAAACAAACACCTACACACAAACAGAGATACTCTCACACATACACAAACACACTAAATAAATCATCAAGTAAACGCCTGTTCTTAGAGTTATTTTATATCATAAAAATACTTAACACAATCCTTATGACAGCTAATTTAAATAATAAAAGACGATCAAACGTGTGGCAGGCACTTCCTTCTCAGAAGCCCTTCGAAAGGACATAAAAAGATATCCTTCGGTAGCACTTGTCCGAGATGAAATATTGGAGTTTTAAGATGTCACTTCCGCTTAAAATAAGTAATTTAATAGACGATCCTCTAGAAGACTCAACTGGGCGTCTACTCTGCAAAACGAAAAACGAAGTTTCGTGACAATTTCCGGGTTCTAATTATGTTGGTGAACTATTACGAATTCAGTATCCACCAACATAAGCTGACCCCGAAAATTGTCACGAAACTTCGTTTTCGTTGTTCCAGAGTAAGGGCCCTGGTTCTGATGTGTTTCATTAAGTTACGTAAACATTTAGTAGTGTCTGTAAATAAATGTGTGAAATTACTTTAAAGCCAGTTTTGAAGTAAAAAAAAACAGTAGGTAAGGATAAAAATCGCACAAATGAAAAAAAAAATGCTGTTTCTATCGCGTCACAAACTTTAAATTTTTCATTAAATTGTCTTGGATTATTACATTGTTTATGCATAAATACAACATTATTATTATATCTTTGGGTATAATTTGGGAAAAAATTCGGACGAATTTTGATAGAATTTTTTTTAAGCTATAAACATGAATTAAAGCTTAAGTTATTTCTGTCTCCAAAACACAAATTTCGAGGAAAGCACAAACAAAACTTGTTTGCAAAATGCCTTCCAGGAACTCAAAAATTATGAGTAAATTCTACAATAATTATGAAAACAAGCCGGCTAAATAAACATTATGTACTTAGGTACATCAAAGAATAGCGAAGCGTACGTTGTTTGCATTTAACAAACCAAAACTAATCGGTTTAACCTCATACACAACACACTAGTTTAAATTATAGAATTTACATAATTATCAGCCCCAAAATGCGCAGACGAATAAATTTGATGCCTAGGTACATCATGGTTTTGTTTTTCACGATAAACGCAAAATAAATTCAGTATTTACAATTAAATTATTTCGAATTAACAAAATGTATCTGAATGTTAATTCGTTTATTAACAATCCATGCTTGCCAAAGTCATGTTCATCGCTGGCACAACACGCCTCCGAATCCTCGCTACTCGACTAAAATACTTGAACAGTGTGCACTAGACCTTATCATTGTTTTAGTTATGCCATTAAAGTACCTAATCACCGCATAATTAGCGCTTTTGTAATAGAACTATTATGTGCCTTTATGAATACACCTTATGTGGTGGCGTATTCAATTTAACAAAGCTTATTAGGGTGTACCTACCTAGTGAAAGTTTTTATAAGTTTCATTAATTTAAACATACAGCAAAAATGGTACCTAAGTAGATACAAAATAAAGCCTTTCTTTTATTTTTTTGCTGTAAGTACTATCATAATAAAACATAGCTACTTAAAAATGTAATTAACTGACTTAATTTTATTTGATCATATTGAATTGAATTAAATCTCTATAATTTCCAGCAACACTAGGATAGGAACTAAAACTCAATATTGAAGATTACAATTGTGAAGGAAATATCGTCCATTTATTTCGTAACACTTCATTCCTCAGAAGTTCTATTTTAGTCAAGAGAGGGATCGCTAAGGGATGGATCCACCTTTTTGTGACACTTGATACTTTAAGTAGTAGCTCGAGATTGACAGATTTTATTACGAGACGAGACAAAGCACGCGATGTCTTTTCAAATAATTACTTGAGCATTCAATCGTAATGAACCAAAGACTTTGTACTTTACTAACGAATGAACTTACTAACAAACTCATTTCTGTATTCGTTAAAAAGTATACGGTGTCATAAACTTGTAACCACAGATATATAATATATACACCTTGTAACTCACAAAACCTTGAAATTTGATAGATTTGTCTAAAACTATTCAACACTGCACTGCAGTTCTACCTTCTGATATAGTTGTCCATGTAATTTTCCTTTTTACAATTTTATAGTTGTTTCGTAAAATAATGGTCTATAAGTTAGACCAATAAAGAAAGGACATTTTGATGTGCCGGCAATGTGCCAGCAAATTTATAACTTACTTGAGTTATAAACCATCTCAATTTCCTTATAAGGAGCGAGTGGGTGGTTAGCTATTCTTTGTTTTAATATCTAAGTTTATGGTCTTTACTATAAATGGCAAGACAAAAGTTTACATTAGGTACATCATACCTAGTTGTTTTAAAACCCACCTATTACATGATAAAACATATACATTAACGGGTATTTTTCTTACCTACTACGTAAATAAATGCTTGAGATTTTTTTAAGTATTCCATTTTCGGGTTTTTGCACTTCCCTTTTTAAAAATTTGGTAAATTTTCATTTACAAAATTAAATAACAAGAATAAATAAAAAAAATCGTTTAATATTCAAACAAAAAAGTAACTTCGAACCTAAAAAGCATAATACACTAGCGGAAAACTGTTGCTTACAAAATAATACCCAATAATATAAAAAAATAATCTCATCAATTTTAAATTTTGAAACATGATTTTCGCATCTCATTACCCAAACAGAGGTCACTGACCTACAGTTTCACAAGCACCTGCCTGAAGATAATCTGCAACAGACACGCCTTCGTCATTCTCATTACCCGGGGACAATGGCGGTTTGGTGGTTTCGTTTTGTTTATGAAGAATCTATGCTATGCAATCCTCCATTGTGAACCCAGTGGTAATAGCAGCCAATTTAATGTTCCCAGACTTAAACAAGGTAGAAATAAGGGTAGGTAACTTTTTTGTTGAGGTGACACCAAAGAAACTCATTAAAATGGTCGGGAGAAAAATATACTTAGTAAAAATTACAATTAAGACTACTTAGACCTTTCTCCGCACCTTTTTGCACATTATAATTACGCTTGATAATAAAATGGAGCCTTAGTATCATACGAGCATAATTCCACAGTCATTTTCTCTAAGCCCATACATAGCACACGATCTCGTCACGGTGATGCCACGTGCCGAATGACATCTCAGACAGGTATGAACCCTTAGCGCACGCGTCAGGTGTCCCCCTCACAAATATAACTAGACCTTCTGAATCATTCGTTTTATTCCCATCCACGAGTCTTATGAAATTGGCGTCAGGTGTCCCCCTCACCAATAAAGTATGACCTTTATAACTGCGTTTATAACGTTGCCGCGCAGGTCTGCATTTATTGGTGAGTAAAACAGGTAAGGCAGGTGGGACGCATGCGCCAGGTAAGCCACCTCCTGGTAATTTCTGCTGCCCTGGTACCAGGCTGGCAATCTGCCACAGGTACGGTTCCCAAAACTCAGGTGAAGGCTCTCACGGGAACAGGTGATGACCCTACACCTTTCCCACATCAAAGTACCTATCTACTTTACATATTCGATAGAATAATCCAACTTTGCTTTAACATTTTGAACCTTATTTATATGAAGAAAAGAATAAATCTTGTATGAAAATTAAAGAAAATTAAAATAAGAAATTTTGATTGATTTTTCATACAAAAGATTTCAACGCGTTCGCCTTTGACGTTTAGCTTAGAGTATAGTTCAAATGGGGTAATTATTTTATACACACTTCCGCCCGCGGCTTTGCTCGCGTCGAGTAGCCTATATGTTATTCCGGGTCATAAACTATACTTAATATTCCAAGTTTCATCCAAATTTATTTAGTAGTTTTAGCGTGAAAGAGTAACAAACTATACATCCATACAAACTTTTGTGTTTATAATATTTGTAGGAAAGGTTCTGTGATTATGAATTCTGTACTTTAACTAGTGCCGTAAAATTTAAAACTTATAGATTATTATAATATATTATTATTATATTACTATTATATTATTATATATTATATATTATTATTATATATTATTAGGGCTTGGCTTAGAAATACAATCCAATTTCCAAAACGTAGATCTTCTATTATATTTTCGCTAGTTATTAATTAATAGGTCATCAATAGCATTTCAATAGAACATGAACATTGGCAAGACAAACTGCCCATTTTTCGCTTCATTAAACCTCTTCCTTTTAGGTATACAAGTCAATGAACTTACGAACAATAAGCAATAACTAATTCTCCCAGACATTCCCGAAAAGTTCATCGACCGACTGCGACTAATTGATTAGAACCATCAAATCATCATGAAAATTATCTAGACCAGTCCCCTAAATTCTTATACCTAGTTCATCGATTCGGCTGAGTATTTGAGTATTTGATTTGAGTAATCTGTCAATACAAATTCGAATAAATAGTTCCTATCCTTCGAAGGGAAATAAACGCAGTGCTGGCACACCACCTGCTAGAATGATACAGTGATACAGGCATTAGAATCACCTAGCATGTAAAACGAAACTTAAGTGATCCTTGAGATCCTACAAGGATAAATGTTCTCTCTCTTCTTTCTTTCGATATAGATGATATTGTCAAGGTCGTCAACAAGACCTGGATGCGATCAACACCTGAAGGAGAGATTGGAGGAGGCCTACACCCAGCAGTGGGTTGACACAGGCTGAAAATGATAAGGATGATGATGATCCAAAAATAAGATATCAAAAACGTCTTCACAAGCTTCACGAGGCTTCATATCACAATATACTAAATGTACAATAACTTGCGCCTATCTATTTAAAGTCCCGTCAAACACGTAGCTATAGTAGATATATATTACTATAAATTATAGCAAGGCATATTACGATATATTTTCTATACAAATATTCAAGTGAGTACGCAGCTATAATATATACTTGAATATTTGAATAGAAAATTTATCGTAATATGCTATGCTATAATTTATAGTAATATATATTATAGCTACGTGTGTGACGGGCTTAAAACTTACGAAAAAATTAGCGGCGACAAACCCAAGCAAACACTAATTTGAATAATTAAAAACGACTGTGAACGAATTAGTGTGCTGAATGTTCTATTTGAAGCTATGAAGAATGTAAATCTATTCCCGCAACTTCAGTGTGGTCTATCTCTGTTCTATCAATGTCCCGCCCATGGCAAGAGGAACAATAATGAACGCTCGTTAACATTATACGAACATCACACAGGCCGCCTTATTAGCAGACTGCGCCTTAAGTACTGACGGTAGAGAAATAATAATAATAATAAATATCTTTGGGACATTTTACACGGCATCATCTAGTCCCAAGCTAAGCAACTTAATGCTTGTGTTATGGTAACCAGATGACTGATAAACTACCTACTTAATACATTTTTTTTTTGTAAATACATAATATAGATAGAAAAAATCATAGAAATGTGTCCTTATTGATTAGTTATTTGTTTTTTTACTGAATTACTTTACAAAAAAAAAATTGTTTCGTCAGGGAATGTACCCATGCGCAAACATACCCCCGCCTCTTCCCCTCAGAGTTCTTTTTATGTGACGCGACTTATACCTAAATTTAAACGAAAAGCTAATAATCTACTAAAGACTAGGTACTATCTATGTAAAGCTTCTAGCACGAAGTTGTTTTAAAACAATGATTCATTTTGTGAATGAAATGTTTGCGTTTAGTTATTTCTCAGACTAATCAGAAAAAAACTATTTCTGTTGCTGACCGTACATCGTCGTAAATCAATTTATTAGTGCTTTTAGGAAGCATACCACGAGACCTAATTCCCATAAAGGATTAATAGAGCCTAAATGGCAATTAAAACGTTATGAGTCAAATAACTAAATTAGAACTTTGGCAGTTTCGTCTAACGAAGTAGGATGAAATTAACTGGGATGGGAATGTCCCAATCCCAATAGCGCTCCAGCGCAATTGGATCGGATTTTTAAAAGTTATATATTTGACTATGTGTAGGTACATGTGCCAGACGTTGCATGGTTAAATAAATATATGTTTTTGTAACTTTCTTTAATATATTTTTTGTACAATTCAGTAATTAACTAAGTACCTACCTATATCAAGCAAAAATTAATTTGGCACAACGGATCCTTTTGCCATGCATCATTATTATGCTAGCAGCGTGATATTCACGCCTATGACTGCCACTGACTTGGCTTTTATGTAAATACTTCAAACATAACATGTAAAATATATCCAAGTCACTTCCAGTTAATTATGTAATGATAGGATCAACATTATCGTTTATATTTATAACGATCCTTAGGTGTCTCAACTGGTTTTAATTGTATTTTGTACATTTATGTAAATATGTACTTAGCAGTTTAGTTTCTGTAAATAAATGTATTATAGTAGTAAGAGACTGTAATAATGTGGGTCAGTAGTGGCAATTCGGAGTGTCGCAAAAGCTAATCTAAACTAACTAAAATTAATGCCATCCTTTTTATTCCCATCGCTATGAAAGGGACGGCAACATTTTTAGTTAGTTAATATACAGTCTCTTACTGCCACTATTATTACAGTCTCTTACTGCTATTCTAAGTATCATATTGTATTGTGAAAACCCTGGCATAATACAACCCTGCAGGATGGAAACCTGACACCAGTCTTTATGAGCTCTCCTGTCAATTACTTACTGCCGAACGGATGGACGACTTTTATTTTTAAAGTTATTTTATTTTCAGTGATTGTATTCACTGGGATATGGAACGTCTCATTGAAATTTGGACGGAAAAGTAAATTGCGCGATGAAAAGAGAGATTGTCTTTGTTTCTTTACACAGAAGATTCACTATGGTTTACAAAAATCTTATAACATTGTAGTTTTTATGATGACGACATTTTTAGGGCAAAATAAAGGTTAACTTCGATATCAGTGTGAGTCTGAGTATATTTATTTATTTGACAAAGGTAGGTAATTGTTTAAAGTTTTTGCTTTTAGTTTGAATTTACTCTTTATTCGAGTTATTTTTTTTTAATTGCAGTACCTGCCTGCACTGAACAAAACAAAACATATTTTATTAAGACCTAATCCCATATACCTAATACAGAAGATAGTAATACCTATAGTTACGGTCTGTGACCACTCTGTTGGTCGTGTCATCATCCAAGTTAAACTCGTCAATATGCAATGAGTGGTGCACCATAACATTTCTATGATATCACCACGACAACTATTATTAACATCACATCGTCTGGAGCGACGCTGAATACTAAGCACTAATTACCTACTCATTTATTGTTTGTTCTGGACAAATATTTGAATGGGTATGGAGCTACGTATTTTAAAAACACTGACTTAGATAGGCAGAATAGTCTTCGAGTTAAATATTTTTTATTACGATCAATTTCACTACTTTGATCTAAAATAAAGGATGGTTTTTTAAATTACTACTCTAAAACACAAACCAAAAATAAAACACTTCTTGCCGCAGCTGCTGCTTGCCATACTGGAAGAACATCTTTGTTCATTTACATCATAATCCGAACTCTCCACATATTATACCTAATTGTTTTTTTTGTTTGAACCGCTTATTTTTTTTCCTCAAAGCCTAATTTTAATAATGTGCCTTAATGGAGATTATCTCACTTCATTTTACTCTAAATTTATCTACATTTTATTATTTATTGAAGTCTTGATGACATTGTGTATAATGAAAATGACTCTAAGTAGCACAGATTGTTGAGTAGTAGGTCCCTACGAGTATAACGTAGTTAAATATTAAATGTATATCTTTCGTTATATTAGATATTATGTTCCGTTATTAATGGCGCGCTGCGAATGCTAATCGGCCTGCGCAGACAGACGCGTCGGCGTCTGACAAGCGGCTGGCCGATCTAGGGTTACCATACCACTACCACTAACTAGTCAACCAAAAACTGGATTGAATTTACTTTTATTTGTAATGGCTTCGCATCTTCACCTATGCTTATTAATAAGATGTAAAGTTAAATAACTCTAGAATAAGTGTATGGTCATAAAAACAGTTTAAAAATAAAATCTGCAGCTGGATGAAATAAGGTAGACCAAAAAGTAAGTATATATTGTAAACACTGCCGCTAAGTAATAATAAAATTATTAAAATCATAAGAAGATTGCAGATAATACCTATACTTAACTGGTTACATGACCAGCACTACATATAATCGTATCCCCGTCTACGTCTTTCCAGTCTGGTTTTCTTGCTCTCCTTTTCTGCTTAAATACTTATTATTTTTTCGCTTCCATTCGTTTGTCTAAAATTGAGACAGCCCTGATTAATCGCGCTCCGCACGACCAGTATCGGAAGCTGCGCGCGCGCACAGCATTTGATAGCGACATCGGGACGCCTTTTACAATCATTTATTATTTACACAGACATTTCAATGTTACCTACATTGAAATGCCTACTCTTTCTTAGTCATTCAACTTTCAAACAGTTTTTTTGTCGTGGCAAAGTAACTAAATGTGACCCAAAATTTCAAAATAAATAACTAATGACGCAATAAAGTTACGTCATTTTAACCGGTTGCCACCCACTGCTGGATATAGGGTTCCTCTTTTCTGCAATCCCTCCAAATCTCATCCACTGATCCTGAGAAGCATAATGTTAAAAATATTTCCTAGTCGCGAAAGTTAATAATTTGTAAGTTGAAACGGTTATTTCGCAAGGCCTTGCGTTAACACAAACAGAGTTCTCTGAATAAACATAGTTTAGCATATTTTAAGAAACTTTTGTCTAATGAATTTACATTTACAATGCAAACATACATAAACCAAGACCCTATATTTGCATTGAAAAAATAAACACTACGAATTAAAAAACCTTGAAATTTGTAAAAAAAACTATGCTCTAAACATCATCTTATTCATTGTCCTAGAATATCTTTAGCCCGAAAATATTACCGTTATAAATTGTTTGTTTAAATTTGGACAATTGATGGTCTACTTTTATCTCCATAATTGCAATCAGCCAATCAGCAAACTCTTAAAATAGCCTATTATGTAGTACTTAATACTTATTCCTGTCAAGACATTTTTAAAGTGACATCATCATTCAAATAAATATAGTAGATACCTAGTTCCATTTTTGGAAAGTGACTTATACCGACGAGCTAAAAAAACTGGCAACCTCGATTGAAAATAATGCCTATTCTAGTAACAAAACAAATAATGTAATTAAGACAGTCTTAAAAATATATCATCACGAGAGTGCTAATTAGAGATCTTCAATTTAGATTTAGATAGATTAATCTAGTCTTATCGTTCAGTCCAAAAATCATTAACGACGACCGAATTTCATTGCAAATCTTTACCGTTAAATTCCTTAATAAACTGTCATGTCAACAACCCGTAGGTACCTATAACTATATTTAATAGTCGTGCACAGACATTTTTTACTTACCTACTTACTCAATAATGTCAGTGATTGTTTTTCTCATTACAAAATAGGCCGATCTGATCATTCAAGACTGGTGTACATTTTCACAAGTCTTTTAATGCTGTTTTTATTAAACCAATGTTTTATCACACCCAATCTATCCGTCACTACAGAGTCTGAGTACTCAGTCTGATGTATCCAGATTTTAGCACACTTTTAGTATTCCTACGCACGCCCACTGAGGTCTATGAACTGAAAATACTTAATAGGTTTTGTGAGAATATTGCCCCAGCCGAATTTGGGACTAATTTAAATATCAATAGTCTAATTTATGACGGCAAAGACAATAGGACAGATAGATCGCGCTTCATTAAATAAATTGCATACAATGCCGAGTTCAATGTTGTAAATAATCTCGGTCCAGTAGTTTTATAAAGAAACTGAGAAGTTATTGTTTTCTTATAACAGGTGTGTGCGTAAAGCTATGAAGTTCAAGCAAACATTTTGTTTGTTGAAACTATACTTTTTTATGCTTGTTATGACAAAAAATACAAAGAAACTCGTTAAACTCCAGGTCCACGTTTAACGTACCTATTTCTGTAAGAATTTACGAATTGAATCTAACTCGCAAATCTATTATTATCATTGTGCATTTGATCAAAACAGTCTCAAAACAGTAATAAAGTAGGCAATGTTTTGAAACATTCATATTTTGAAAACCTATCATTGTAAGAAATAACTCAAAATCAACACACCACATAGGTAAGTCACATTAGTGTAACAAAACAACAGTTCAATTAGAAATCGAGCTTTCGATTTTTGAAAAGCCGGTGAGCGTAATATGATGTCGGTTTACTTATACTTAGGTAAGGCATCTACCAACACAAACTATATCAAAACAACTAACTTTGATTATCCAATGGAATATCACAATAGTCGGTAGGTAATCCAATTGTAAATAATTTTGTGACTTTTTCTAACCCGTTGATGTGTAGATTTACCACGTACTTACTTATCATTTGGAAAGCACATTAATATGCCAGTCCTGGCTAAAAAAATGTTAAGATACCAAATAGAGTCTGAAACGAGCTAGATTAGCCACAAGGTCTTACAAACTGCTATGATGTCAGAACTGAACTGAACGAATTGGGCTGTAACTTGGAATATACTGGTGGGTAAACGTATAATAACGGTGCTTGTTTTACAGAAAGAGATGACGTCAGTCCGTCACGTCTGTTAATCCGAAGCCATGGTCATAAATCTCAGTATGAAGCCATTTAAAGTGGCCGCAGTAACCGATCAACGCTGTTTGTTAAACATCTGTGTTTAGGTTGGTGACCACTCCACTTGAAGCTGTTTCTGACAATTATCTTCAAGTCCAAGGGCAATAATATAGCTCATCAATATAGCTCAATAATATAGCTCGATATGTAGCCAATGAATGTAATGGCTACTATTATTTCAGCCAATGCCAAGAATGTGCAGCTATTACAAATATTGCACTGTTGAGTTTGAAAAAGTCGATAATTGCGATAAATTACTGAAAACATGAGATAGGTATGTTTCGTTTGTATGTCATTACATTGAACTTTATACTGTTAAATTATGTATTTTTTATAAGGACATAATGTTATTTTTTAAATTAAGATTCTATAGTAGTACCACGCTATAATAGGTACTTAATAAAAATAAAATACTTAGTAGGTAGGTAGTGGTAAAAATGGCCACAGGTTATTGGCCTTACAGTAGGTATGATGACTCCACCAATTAGTGAGATAGACATTTATTTTGATTTATTATCCTACAAATATTTATTTTGATTTATTATATTTTGAATATGGATGAATGTTTGTTTACTCTTTTTTCATCACAACAGGTTACCTACTCGAATTATTAATCAGCCAATTGCTGAAAAAATACAGGCTTCCCAATTTTTACGCCACTTTTCAAAGCCTGTGCCAGTCAAACATCATGTTTTCCTGTATCTTTTTAACATAACCTGGCTGGTACCTAGTCTACGTATTTCAAGTAGACCAGTCTTTGTCTATCAATCTTCTTGCCGCTTTGCAACTGTTTATTTACTGACAACGGGTATGCTATACTCTGTATGCTATTTCATAACATTCTAGATATTCTGAAGTCTATTCGTGCTTGTCGCAGAGGTTCAAGTGTTTGCGCAAATCTATGTGTATTTGCAGTGTGTCAAGTACCTACTTGCCTTTAGGCCACAGAATAATACTAGCCTGGGTACCTACATAAGTACTCTCTAGCTATTTCCAGCTATTTTAATAGACATTGTAAATCAATATGGACATTGACTAGATATCTTATTTCAGAAACACAACAATAATTAAAAGGTGAATAAACAATTGGAAAAACCAATTTACTTATTTGTTATATAAAATGAGTACGGCGGATTCACCGGTCATTAAAAAAAAAAAAAAAAAAAGCATGCCTCAAAAAATGAGCTATCAAATGCATTTAAATCTTTTTTCAAATCAAACTGGATTAACCAGCGCTAACGATTAGCAATAAGATGAATACAGATTCATAATCAGCAGTTTCAAATATTGATTAGACTACATCTTTTCCGCATTCCACGACCGGAAATCTGAGCTAAGAAAATCAAGGTCAGATAACCATACACAGTGTAGTCAAATTAATAAAGATTCTACACGAATTTGCAAAACAATGCAGCATGCACTATGCAATATGCGTCAATTTCCGGTCGTGCCAAACTTAAATTTAATTTCAATGCGATATTAAACATTGTAAGATGCTTTGAATAATGATCGCTAATTAGTGTTTGGTTTGAATACAAATGACAAAAATCATAACCCAACAACACAAACACAGCCTCTGATTTGACAATTTGACTGATTTGGCAGAGTCCAAAAAGACAACTGCAGTGGCAATGTTCACTTGTTTTCAAGTTCTGTTTCTGGTCTTCTGTCACCTGAAGCCACCTTAAATGATGTTCTTTATCGGTATCCTGATCTTCATCATGACTTTATTTACGACGATAAATAGATCTCTCCATATTTATGCAACTTATTACGACAGTAGAAAAATGCGTAAAATTGAAAGTCACTAAATCTTAATATCAGGGTTCAAGTTTAGGTAAACTGTAATAGCATCATTTAGTTTTTTTTTAACCTATTCTGTCCCACTTCTGGGCAAAGGTCTCCCCCAAACTCTTCCAATCATCTCGATCTTTAGCTGCGTCCCAGTACCATCCTTCATCGAAGGTGGCGAGATCGTCCCGCCAACGTTTAGTTACAATTTAGTTACTTAATACTACATAATTTCGTTTTATAAATATTGCAGCGTGGAAAACATTTACTGTGGAACCACTCTATTATAACTATGAAGCAGGGTATTTTCTTATTGTATTTTGATGTACTTAATTAACGTATTTTTCTCATTCGAACTTTTAATTGCTTTTAAGTTCATCAAAGCAGTACCTAATCAAGATGAGTAATCGAGTTAGCTTGTATCGAGTCACGGTGTAATTATGCAGTGCACGACTGTTATGGTGGCACTTAAATTGGAACGAGCACGAGAAAATAAAAAATCTCCTTTTTTTGGTATTATAATTTTCTTTTAATGATAATTGATTATCCAATGTGACTGAGTTCCCATAAACGGCTCTAACTCCATCTTCAGGTCAGCTTTTCATAGATTTTATGTCATAGAGATTACTTTGATATACTTACAGTGTTTTATCTTAATCAGCAAGGTGGAACTGTAATCAGTAACATTTGTCTCAAACATATTACTTAGCATATAACTGACTGGCGCTTAGTAAAAGCTAGTAAAAACGGTATGTGCATTATAAACCTGTATAAAAATAATCCTCAAGAACGATAGACATTGACTCATATCTTTAGACATTTAATATTGTGCTATAATAACATCCGTTTGCTGTAGTTACTGATAAATCTACTCTCACCGAGCGATCCTTTGTACGGGGACCGATGTCCCGTGGGACTGCTATGCGTGGGATAAGTGAGAGATTATGAAACAAATTTATTAATTGCAGGCCAGGAAACAAAAGTCTGCTGAAATACTAAAAGTGGCCACTTTACGTCCGCTGAAGGTACCTCGTAGCAATTATCGCGCTGCACTGTAGTCATTGAAATTCGTCAAGCTCCATCGCTGCACACTTTTAAACTCAAACTCAAACGTCACTTTTTAGCTTCATCTACGTAGCAACTTTTAGCTTTTAGGTTTAGGATTTTGTACCTAAGTAGGTACCTATTTTGTTGATAAGTAGGTAACAGAATTGTTTTTGTATAATTATAGCTGTTATTGTGCACTGCTACTTAATTTTTCTCTATCTCCTTCTTTCTGGGTTGCCTGGAAGAAATCGCTTTCAGCGATAAGGCCGCCCCTTGTACAATATTTATTTTTAAGTTGTATTTTATGTTTTTTTCTGTGTACAATAAAGTGTTAATTCATTCATTCATTCATTCATTCATTCATTCATTCATTCATTCATACATTTGCATTAATACAAGTGGCAATACTAAATAAAAAAAAAACCGAAACGTTGTGTTACATTCTCTTTGAAAACCGACTTCATTGAAGTCACTTCGATGTTGTATGGTGAGCAAGACCTTGCTGTACTCTCGAGGTGATATTTTTTTTAACTTTAGCGAATTATATAAATGATTTATCATGGTTCAACAGTAAACAAAACATTAATATAATAATATACCTACATAATAAAATAAATAAATAAAATAAGCCTTTATTTCTACTACCTCAACAAAATATATAAAAGTAAACTGAACACTAACTTAATCTTAATATGAAATACATTTAATAGGTACCTATGTTTTACTTATGTTACTAAAATCGATATTTATTTATTTAATCGTATGACGTAGGTACATAGGTATTGACTGATATACCTAAACATAAAGAATAAAAATAAACAAAATTATTCCTACAAAAACTAAAAACAACAAAAAAATAAAAATATAACAGTCACAAGTCAATGCTCAGTTTGCCAAGCCAAGCAACTGCCTCGGGAGGAAGATTGTAAATCGATATGCCAGTAGAAGTCGCCTCTTTGGCGTAGGCATCCCCCATTTCCAAAAATATACATACCACTTTAGTATTATTATTACGCGTACCTATTTACATTTTTATTATAAGTACAAGAATAATTTAAAAAAAACGCACATCTAGGTAAGTACTTGAATTTCTTCTAGAATGAGTTGCTCATATTTTAAAATTGAATTAAAAGAAAATTGGTATATTATTATAGTAGGTATTTAAGTTACAAAGCTTCTGCCTTAAACCACATCTCAAATAAAGATGTTATCAATATAAAGCATTTACAACTACAGAGTCCTTTATCAGAAAATCTCAGTGGTGTCCAACCCGAGATTATTACAAACCGATTACACTTTATTTACATACGATTGTGATCACAATTCCGACGTAATTGGGTTCCAAATGTGTTGGAACGAAAGTTGATTTGTGGGTATATAATTGGTGGTATCAGAAAACTTGTTAGTTGAAATATGGTTCGTATTGGTGGGTAGTATTATACATAACATCTCATAGCTACGCTATTCCTAGTTTTAATCAAACTGTATCAGCACTATAATAAAATACACCAGAAACCACCTATTTTTAACCAACTTCAAAAAAAGAAGAGGTTCTATGTTCCACTGTTCGTTTTTTTATGTTTGTACACCGATTATTCCGTCAATAGTGAATTGATTTTGAAATTCTTTTTTTGTTTGCAGGAGGTAAATACTCCCGAGATAGTAAAATAAAAAATTGCATGCAGAATGCATTCTGAATAGTGTGAATTGCCCAACTGAATTTAATCTTTATCTAACCAGTTTTTCTTTTGTTTTCAGATCGCTGCTGTTGGCAGCAATCTTTTTAAGTAATTGTATATCATGGACAGCATCGAGGCACCATTTCACACATAATGTGAGTACATTACTTACTTTTATTTAATGTGATCTCCTGTACCTACCTCTACTATTTTATGTCTCCTACTGCAGATACTAAATTTTGAAACTTTGGTCCTATTTTATTTTGTCAAAATATGACTAAGTTAATCTACTTGTCCCGGAATTAGGAAGTTTAACTTTAAATAAATAAATATCTTTGGACATTCCACACAGCGTCATCGAGTCCCAAGCTAAGCAATTTAATGCTTGTGTTATGGTAACCAGATTACTGATAAACTACATGGATACATTTTTTTTTGTAAATACATACATATTACATAGAAAACACCCAGACACGAAACAAATATTTGCAGATCATGCAAACATTTGTCCCGCAGCGGGGATCGAACCCGCAACCTCTGCGTCTCAGGCGGGCTTTCGCCCACTGCAAAAAAAAATGCTGCAAAAGTTTTGAGCTGCTAATCCAAACATCTCGACGCCAGAGCAGTGAACTCTCAACAACACTCATCAATCGAATAATGATTACAGAACTACTTGAATAGGCATTACGATCAGGCAATGACCAGAGCTAAATGGCTTCGCAATGATTTGCAATTGTCACAATCGAATCTTATTCGTTCAGGTGCTGCGAATAAATTAATTAGGTAAATGTAGTTTGATAGCTCCTAACAATCTGCAATCATGCAATTTGTTAAACCAATCATGAGGCAATCCGTGGACTAGTCAACTCTATAATAAGAATATGTCTATGTATGATAGATAATACTCGTAAGAGTAAAGGCGTTTGTCCACTGGCGCCGTCACTATAGTTAGTCTATGTACCTATCAGTACTTCGGCGCCCCGTCGGGTTGTCACCTTTTTCTCGTTGACGTCCCGGTGACGGCGGCGGTGGACAAACGCCCTAAGCCTACTCTACTATGTTAAGATTAATGTTCGGATTAAATTACCATTAATTTGTTGGTAGGTATTTAATAAAAAAATCCGTACTAACTTTCTTAAAATGATGGAAGGTCAAGGGTTCGTTTCATTCGTCTTTTCGGATGTGAAAAACCTTTCAGGTTTTCATATTAGTGGTCGACTGGATAGACCCACATGGGCTGCTAGGTTGGTACCTACATATGACAAATCACGCCTATAAGTACCTGTAGGAGTAACAAACTATGTAAAGACTAGGTACCTACAGATGCAGGAGAGTAGGTACCTACCACCTTTCTAGTAAGGTATTTGATAGATAATCAAATACCTTACTAGAAAGAAAAAGATGCTCACGTTAAACAAATATACCTTTCCTATACCTAAGTATACCTTTTTCCTAAACAAATGTTACAATCACATAAAAGTTGTAAGAATATTTATTGTAAATAACTTTCAAGTTGTTTTGTTTACTTTCGATTTTAACCCCGCGTCTGCGCCGGCGCAGCGTGAGATCGTGTAGACTTGTAATATTGAATTAGATTTTATAGGGCTGTCAGAAACGATAATGGGCTGACAAATTATTCTAATTTGTTGGCCATGCTCGATTTCAAGGTGCCTTGCGGGTACCGATATTTTGTATTCTAGCTAAATGAAAAAAAAAAACATTTTGTTGGAACAAATATCTGTAGAAGATACTTAGGTACATATATTTGTCCCGTGGCGGGGATCAAACCCGCAACCTCCGCGTTTCAGGCGGGTCTTCGCCCACTGCGCCACAGAGGTCGTCAAATCAATAAATAACTCTTTGCAAAATTTTTAGTAGGTATTATCATAAAGTTAAAATGAATCCATTACCTACTTTGAATAGGTTAGGTAATTCATCAAAATTGTCAACCCTAATAAAATGTTATGGACAAGTGCTTGAGTTCTCGCGAGCTATAAATCTAATCAGGGATGGCGCCGGCGCCGCGCCGTGATGAGTAACGTTCAGGACCTATGACGAGATTTTTCACTGACATTGTAATTTATTTCACGATTTAAAAATAGATATGATAAAACTGATGATGAATGACTGTAAACCAGATGTAATACAACATTATTTTGGAGTAAGAAACTTGGAAATGGGACGAAGAAATCGGAAATTAATAAAATAATTAATGTGTATTTTAAAAGTTAATCATTAGTACTTAGGTATAATGAGCTAATACAAAAAGAGGTAATCAAGTCAAAATTATGAAATAACTTGCTCAGAAGTTAAAAAATATTTGGAAAGACCCAAGTAACTTGATCTCGTTATTTGATAAAGCAGTAACAATTTCCAAAATGATCTACGATATTTTACATCGATAGCAATAATAACATAGTGGCTATAATTGAATCTGTGGCGTTGAATATTATTGACCACCCGTAGTGAAAACGCTCGCTCGTGTGAACTAAGCTTAGGAAGTACCGTCATGCGTTTATTAGGTTCTGTGTACACTATTGAGTTGGAAGTGCACCACCCACTAGAGTAGTTCTACTCAGTAGTATCGATCTAGTTTAACACCTAGAATACTGCGCTCCATAGCTCGCTGACAAACCCCGAGTTTGGACGTCTGCAGATTCGTCATCGACCAGGTTTGTGAGCCGTAGGTGAGCCGTTTAAATTATTAATAAGCCGTTTAAATAATTAGAAGCCGTTTAAATTATTAATAGGTACTTACTATTAAAATTTTATAGTTACAACCTTTGTCCAAAATTTAAAAAAAATTAACACTTTATGTCATGAATAAATTCACCAAACTTATTTCGACTTGATTCTTGTTACAAAAAGATTTCAGAAACATTCAATCATTTTTTTTGTAATTTCCATTCCATTTGGTACCTACTTCGGTACGATCCAATTGGTACGATCAATCTACGCCTCTACGGTACGGGAATAAGCTAACCTCAGTGGGAAGACAGCTTTAAACTGTTCAACGCGGCAAATATTCCGACATAATGTTATGACGATAAACAAATCATCGGTGCATCGATGTTGCAATGCCGGTCTCCAACTTGAGGCTTGAGAGCAGGGACGGAACGAGTAGATATACATTTTATTAGTTAAATAATAAAATTTCGTAACCCGTTCTCTGCCTCGCTATTCAGGGATGTAATATTTATGTACTATTTAAAAAAAATCTATTATTCTTTTTAAAATAAATTAAAAACAAATATGCAGAGGTGATTGAAAGCTTTTTTTTGCTAAACTTTTAAATTTAGAATATAAAACCGTAAAAAAAACATATAATTTAAGCTTGAAGCTTCGAACTATCTTAGTGCTAAACAGAACTTACGAATAAAACCTCCTTACTTGAACTAGAAACTTTTTTGTAGCAAACTCTTTTTAAAATAAACTAAACGAAAAAAATGAAAAACAACATTTACATAATGGCCATTTCAGGCTTAGTGCTTTTTAGGTGTATTTTAAGCGTTAGCATCTATAGTATTCTGTTATTGTTCTGTGGTTCTGTGACTTAAGTGGCAGGTAAGTTTTCAGATTTAGTTAGAAAAGCACTGGTGAAATTGATGCCATCCTTCTTATTTCGATCGTTATGAAAGGGATGGCAACATTTTTAGTGCTGTCAAATTGGTTTAGTTTAGTTTTGGCGCCATCTGAATAATTGACATCACTTTTAGTTATGTAGTAAGTATTGGTAGAATATACATTCAGAATTAGAGCTTTAAGTCCAACCCTGCAAGGCAATGTAGTTTTATCGGCAATACAAGCAACTATTGATTAAGTAAAGCTGAGAAAGTATTTTCATTTCCAATAGCTTGAATGCACCTGTCTGTTGATAGAAATGTGAGGAAGTTTTAGCTGGAATAATTCTATGACGGACAAATGAAAATTTAATTTAAGTAGGTATTTATTCACTCTATTGCGCTGTTATTTATACCTAGCAATGTAAGCTTTCCGTTTCTGATTGAAAACGAACTTAAACCTAGGTTAGGTTACCACTTTGTGTTGGAATCAGAGGTATCATAAGGTGATTCTTCCTAGTTCTTAAGACGATTCAAAGTGTGTTAAGAGGTGGGCAACGATTCATTAAAAAATAATATTTATTACTTTTTCACTTTGAAGTAGGCTGTAAAATATTTATGAAGTTTAGATTGATTTCCAGAAACAAGTCGGCATCATTCCTCTTGTCAAGAAATATTTGAACAACAAAATTCTACAAACTTCCAATCTTCTTTTACAGGTCAATGGCCATAGAAGTAGACACAGACGACAAGGCGATGGGTTGTTCCTATCAGCATCATACGTCCTTCCCGGGGGCGAGGGGGCTGGCTGGGGGGAGTGGGGCGCGGTGTCACCATGCTCACGAACTTGCGGCGGAGGAGTCGCTAGTCAGAAAAGAATATGCTTACAAATAGGGTACGTTAAACCTTCTACAAGTATACCCCATACATCTTGCATTAAAATGTAGGGTAAATATTACAAAGACTACACTACTACGTCCTGTATCTTAAGTCGTAAGTCCTATAGCTTCTGCATACTTACCATGTTTTTATCATACCATCATACGAAGCGCTCGTGGCGAAGCTTGCTAAGACGGTCTTGATAGATCATCGAAGTTAAGCAACGTTCTGAGCGGTCACAACTTGGATGGGTGACCGCAAGTGGCATTATCAGCTGAGCGCTTCCGGTGCTTCGGAGGGTACGTTATATTGTCGGACCCGGCTTTTAAAGTCGTTAAGCCATGACGAAGGCCTTTAGTCGGCCTAAAAACTCCGTCAACAGAGTTGACCACTTGCTCATACGAACGAACGAACGATCATACCACTTGGATAATCTAATACTCCGTGCTTCAGAGGGCACGTTAAATTGTCGATCCCGGCTTTTAAAGTCGTTAAGCCATGATGGAGGCCTTAAGGCGGCCTAAAAACTCCGTCACCGGATTTGGCCACTTGCTCATACGAACTAACTCACTTACTTTCTAATACTAAATGAATATGGTATCTTCCAGACCTGAGGGTCAGCCGCAGTGTTCGGGAGGAGACACTAAGTACTTCTCGTGCCAGACGCAGGACTGCCCGGCTGGCTCCAAGGACTTCCGGGCGGAACAATGCTCGGAGTACGACGATCAGCTGTTCCGGGATATTAAATACAAGTAAGTTTTCATTGCTGCTGGAGAACCATAAGATATATTAAGATTATTCGATTAGTGAATGAAACCTCTTTTTTGGTAGATGACTGACGCACAATTAAATTGATTTATGTATTTGAATTGTAGGTAGGTACTATGTTGTTATAATATTTCTATGCAATAAAGATCTCGTATTCAATTTGCTTGGATGTAGAATTGTAGCTTAGTGACTGACCTTACTCAATAAAAAACGACAACATATCCAATCAAAATAAGAATCTTGGTCTAATTCTCATGAACAGGACCTGACTTCTAATGACTTGTTATTTTATTTCTTACCTTCCTAACTATGGATTTTACACTACATTTCTTAAGTCGGTAGGTAATTCCCAAAGCTCAGAACATACTCCACAATCTGTATGTAAAAACTAAAGACCCTCTAAGATTGTACCTGTACCTACTGTTATGAGTGTGAGTGATGTAAATAAATGTTTTTCTATTCTATTCTATACTATTTTAAAGGGTTTTCACGTCCTAGATGTTTAATCATCTTGGTTATTCGTTCATAATCGCTATGTACCCAGATGGGTGCCATATACGAAGGCTCCGAACCCGTGCGAGCTGAACTGCATGCCTCACGCCGAGCGCTTCTACTACCGCCACAAGCAGAAGGTCACCGACGGCACAAGATGCAACGATGAGTCATTCGATGTCTGCGTCGATGGCACCTGCCAGGTGATAAACAACACTAAATTATGTATCTAAAACAACCGACAAAAGAACAGAAATTAAACTTCTACATTCTAAGCGGTAATTTCGCCGCAGAAATCAAATCATGATTGGAAAGCCAATATAGGTACATTTCCAACGCAGCAGAGCAACCGATCTTCCACGAAGCGTGTTTTATTTTTACTGAAAGAAAGAAAAATCATTTATCCTGGTAGGTCCTCTAGGATCACATCAGTTTCGTCTTACATGCAAGCTAATGCCTGTAGTAAGTCTGAGTTTAGTAATTCTGCTGTTGAAGATCTTTATGAGAGTTGAGCTTCTTCACCGATCTTCTACAGCGGAATTACCACATTCAGACTTACTTATCATAATCAAGGTAAGCAATTCCCGTAGATTCTTAATGAATTCAATGGAATAATTTGACTAAAATCACACTGCTGAGAACGATTAACCTCTTAGGTTGGTACTTACCATATTCAAACATATAATGAGTTATTTGATTTTACATCCACAGCCGACTTTAACAGTTCCTTTTCAGCCTGAGGATATCTTAACCCGTCTAATTTAGGCCATCTGAAGAGCTCCGTCGTTGCTCAAAGGTTTTATATAAAGTGTACATATGAATCAATTAACATGTACAGTGTTGGGTGTCCATAGTAAATAAATAAACTAATGACTTATAATAATAGTAATAATTTCTTTGGCAGCCTGTTGGTTGTGACATGATGCTGGGCTCCAGCGCCAAGGAAGACAAGTGTCGGGTGTGCGTCGGCAACAACGCTAACTGTCACACCACCGCCGGCGTCCTCGACACCACGGACCTTAGGAAAGGTCTGACCAGTTTCTTCATTCATTTTGCGATTGTGATTCAGTAAGATGGAGCAGCTCAAGATTTTAGGCGAAATTATTAAAATGCCTAAATCATTTAATATCTACTTGCGTTTTTACAGATAGATAGCTATTTTTGAATTTGTGACAGAATTTACTTCGAACTTTTTACTTACTTAGGGTGTTAATAGTGGCTATTCAGGATGTCGCCAAAACTAAACTAAACAAATTTGACAGCACTAAAAATGTTGCCGTCCCTTTTATAACGATCAAAATTAAAAGGATGGCATCAATTTTAATGCTGTCAAATTGGTTTAGTTAAGTTTTGGCGACATCCAGAATTGCCACAACACTGTATAGCTAAGTAATACCTACATTTCATTGTTTTAGGATATAACGACATGCTCCTGATTCCGGAAGGTTCGACGACCATAGTCATAGCGGAAGTGGCACCTTCAAACAACTACTTGGGTAAGAAAGCTCTCAAGTACCAACCTACCTAATTCAAACTTGCGTCGTACTTGACCTGCACCGTAAAAACCGTAAAATGCAACTCTTTTTACGTACTTAGGAGCAAAAGAAACCTGAATTATTCACTTGTTCCTTGTTGCGTCTAGAAATCTAGAAACTCTAACTTTACAATAATTGCATGTTACCTTTAATTCAATATACCATGCACTTCCAGCTCTTCGCGCTAAGAACGGTACCTTCTACCTGAACGGCGACTACCACATCGACTTCCCTCGGAACCTGTTCATCGCGGGCGCGCTGTGGACCTACGAGCGCAGTCAGCAGGGCTTCGCGGCGCCAGACAAACTGAGGTCACTGGGACCCACGAACGAGCCCCTTTATCTCTCTGTAAGTATACCCTACTCACTGTCTCTTTATAAAATGTGACAATAACAGCCCTTAATACCGATTGCGTTATCGGTTACCTTGGAGTTTTTCGTTTGAAGGGACACTTTATAACAATCATAATATTTTGGGTATGGAAGACGATACTTACTAAATGGACGCACTCATTTTCACTGCCATATCTGCGGTGTCTTCTGAAGAAAGGGCCCGCAGCAACGCCTGCAGCTGGTTTAACTTTTATGTCTACCTTTACCACACTCTTCCAAAATAAAATTTGAGAACTCTATTCCAGCCGTACCTACCTACTCATACCAATATTTAGGCGAACTCACAAATAACGCTTTAAAATGCTTTGCCAAAATAAAAGTAGGTACTTTAACTGTTTTGTAAACTTAAAACGCATCCTACTAATATTATACCTAAAGGTGAAAGTTTGTGTGTGTGTAAGTATGTAATTGTGTGTTTGTTACTCTTTCACGCTTAAACTACTGAACGGATTTGGATGAAACTTGGAATATACATAGTTTATGACCGCGAATAACAAATAGGCTATTTTTGATTCCGGTATTCCCACGGGAACGGAAACTACCGCGGGTAACACCGCGAGGCGCAGCTAGTTAATCATATTGAAACTCCACAGCTGCTGCTTCAAGATGAGAACGTTGGCATCGACTACGAGTACAGCTTGCCCACCGACATGGCGCCGCCGCAGAACAAGCGGTACAACTGGGTGCACGAGGAGTTCACGCCCTGCAGCGCCACCTGTGGGGGAGGTGAGATGCTGAGATTGTAGCACCAACACTTTTAGACTTATGCCGGGTTCCTAAATCCAACCTACGGATGCCGTACGTCGGTCGTCATAGCAACGTTGTTATCTGTCAAAAAGTCTCATACATTTTGTGTTAAATAAACAAGGTTGCCATGACGACCGACCTACGGACATCCGTACGTTGGATATAGGAACCGGGGGTTAGTGGCCATCAGGTCCAAAAAATTAAATATTGAGATAACTGCTGATTGAATGAAGTGCGAAAAATGGACATGAAACTGATAAATTCTACTAATATTATAAAGGTGAAAGTTTGCGTGTTTGAATGTGTTAGTATGTAAGTGTGTTTGTTACTCTTTCACGCTCAAACGGCTGCACGGATTTAAATGAAAATTGGTACCAGAATTGCTTATACCCGGATTTAAAGAATTCCTTTCATCCCGGTATTCCCACGGGAACGGAAATTATTCACCGCGGGTAACACCGCGAGGCGCAGCTAGTATTCACATAAATAAATTGAATTACTCAATTTCCTCCAGGTTTCCAAACACGTACGGTATCCTGCCGATCCCGTGAAGAGCTGGACGTAGTGGAGGAAGGTCTCTGCGACGAGGGTCTGCGGCCGCCAACCAACCAGAGCTGCAACCCGCAGGCCTGCGCGCCGCAGTGGGCGCCCGGCGCCTGGGGGCAGTGCTCCAAGCGCTGCGGCAAGGGGGGCACCAGGTCTAGGGAGGTCACCTGCCAGAAGGTCATCACTAATGGGTAAGTGGAACTAAGACGAAGATCTTTACAAAGAGGATGTCCGGTCGCCCAACCAGAGCAGCAAGGGAGACACCCAGTCTAGGAAGGACACAGGCATTATTTCTAATGGCTAAGTCTCAGAAAATGGGAAGATTTTTCCATCCATCGAGGGATGCCGCAGGGTTATGATAGCATATTCCACTGGGGATGTGCCAGAGGATGTGACAAATCTGGACTTGTCTTACCCATTGAAGCTGCCTTTTTGTCCTCAAGGAAATCGGAAATCTGCTACAAAAGACAATGACAAATTATTTTAGTATGTCAAAAGATTTCCAGTAAGTGGTCATGGTTTGAGACTATGGTAATTTCCAGGTACCCATCCATAGTAGCAGACAAGGAATGCTTCGACCTGCTCGGGCCCAAACCTGAGCTGTTCCAAGAATGCAACGCGAATGCCACCTGTCCCACGTGGTTTGCTGGACCTTGGAAACCAGTGAGTGCATTCTGTTCTGATCTGTTTCGTGAAAAAAACCTTCAAAACTTTCTTCAAGTAGTGGCCTAAAAACTCCGTCGCCAGAGTTGGCCACTTACGAACGAACGAACGAACTAAAAAAAAACATCATCTTTTATCTGATTAGGTAACTGCCTTTTTATTTGAAAGACTTGTATAAATTTTGATTTTATATAATTGCAAAATCTAGGGAGTAGGGATCATATACGTATACGTATTCTAAATTTTGTTAAGCTTTCAGTGGTAGAGGTACCTGCCAACGATCGATGACCAATTATCTACCTACCTATGACACTTCCCTTAACCAGCTAGTATTCTATGGATTACAATCGTGTGTTAGGTATACCACCTATAACTTATCGTGTTTACAGTGCGACAAACTTTGCGACGAAGGCAAGCAGACTCGCCAAGTGGTGTGCTACCAGAAGAACGGACGCAAGATCGAAGTGCTCAAAGACGAGGATTGTGAAGACGAGCGTCCCACAGCAGAACAGTCGTGTGAGCTGCAACCTTGCGAAGGCGTCGATTGGATTGTATCGCCTTGGAATGGAGTAAGACTTTGATAAATTGAACTTTGAAAGCGTTGGTAAACTGGTTGTGTTCAACTGTGGTTGATAACTCTTGCCCACTTTCTTACGATGAACAATAAGAGCAGAAATGATTTAATTACTCATACAAAATACTATTAACCTGCAATTAAAAGTATAATCAATTCAAATTCCGTGTTTACTTTTCTTCTAATAAGTTAATGTAATTAATTTCTTCCAGTGTGACTCCTGCCTAACGAAAATCCGTACTCGCACAATGGTCTGCGCTACCAAGACCCATGTTGTGGTGAACGATAGCTTCTGCGCCTACCACCCCACTCCATCCACGGAGGAGGTGTGTGACCCGACCTCTCTGCCGCCCTGCCAGGTCCAGTGGTACGCCACACAATGGAGCAATGTAAGTTTCTGAGAAATTGAACCTATAATCACGTGTTTTTCAAACATCTTTTGCGTTTTTCACTCTTATCGCGATATATGAAATCTATGGTAAATATTGTTATAATGGTCACACAGACTATTATGTGGGCACCACAAATTGGCTTCAACTTGGTTTCAACATTGGCTACAAATAGAATGCTACGTTTGTGTCCAATAACCGTCTAAGATCCTATCCTCACATTGGAGTGTTGGAACCACCACATTCCAACACTCCAATGTGTTAGGTATAAACTCTGACAAAAATGCCATTTAAACTTTTATGAACCACATTCAATGATCTCCTGGTTGGTAACAAGATAAAGAATCTTTCATTCTCATCACCAACTCCCCAGTGTTCCGTGAGTTGCGGCAATGGCGTGCAGTCGCGCAAGGTGTTCTGCGGTCTGTTCGACGGCACCGCCGTGCTGAAGGTGCCGGACACACGCTGCGCCGACCAACCCAAGTACAACGACACCAAGCCCTGCGAGATACCCAAGGAGCAGTGCCCGTCGCAGTGGTTCACAGCGCCCTGGTCTGATGTGAGCGATCTTACTACTTCAATTTGCATTATGTCTGTAGCCTTTTAGATACCTAACACCTCTGTGAATGAAGATTCAAGATAGATTCAAGATGCAAGTAAAACGACATCATGCCCTGCGAGATACCCAAGGAGCAGTGCCCGTCGCAGTGGTTCGCGTCAGAATGTGAGCGATCTTACTACTTCTTTCTTTATATATGCCATAGCCATAGCCTGTTCCATAGCACCTTTATGCTGATGGTAGCAGATTTAAGATTATTTAAGAGACCAAGCCCTGCGAGATACCCAAGAAGCAGTGCTTATAAACAATTTAAATGTAACACGCAATCACTCATCCCTGTATGTACACAGAGCTCTCGCAGTGATTAGCCGAGCTTTTTCAAATTTTCCGATTTTTTTTTTATCTTAACCATCTGTATTCTTTCTGTTAAGTTATTTCCAACTTTACGGACGTCACTTTACGATCCCACTATTCTATATAAAGATGATGTCTTGTCCCGTAGTGTGACAAGAAATGCGGCGGCGGCGACCAAGTCCGCCGCGTGATGTGTTTGCGCGGAGCCGAGCGAGCCACCGACTGCGATGCCGAAACTGTGCCGGCTTCGTCGCAAAGCTGTAATACCGGACCCTGTTCTGATGGTAACTAACCTTTTGTACCTAATTATTTATTTATTTATTTATCTTCGGAAAACCAACAGCTTTTACAAAGTGTCCTTAAAAAACAAGATAGAAATAGTGAGTCAATTAAAGGTTTTCACTAATAGTAACAAATTAAAAAACTTAAAAATGTGAACACTTACACTTACATCCTATTTCGCTACAAAAAGAAAAAGAAAGAACAAAACACAAAAAAAAAACATTGAAATCACACTGTAGGGTTAAAAAAGTTTAGTGTTATGCATCGCCTTGCTTTAGGAATACTTGTAGGTATTATAAATATCAATGTCCAAGGACCTGACGAGGTCATTAACGGTTTTACTCGCACGCACCATATACGAATTTTGCCTATAGTTTGTAGAGGATCCAGATACTATTAATGGAGGAATATGCCTAATTATGTTTCGGTATGTTCGAATTCAAAATAAAATTACTCGCGCTTAACGCAAAGGAAAAATATTGTAGTTAACTCTTTACTGTTTCAGGCCAAAATATTGTTCTATATTATGTTAAAAGAGTGCATTCATTCATGTTCATTGACTGACGTGTGTAGTAGTAATAAAAAGTACCTATTGTCATTTGTCAGTAATTAAGTATCTACCTACAGTTTTAATTTGGGTAGCTTAGGTTATATTAAGGTAGGGAGTTAAAGGTAACTAATTTAAATCAACCAAAAGTATTTCTGGTGGCATTGCTTCTGAACAGGACCGATATTTATGCGTTTTTAATTTCGTTTAAGAGATATCTTCATCGAGAATGTTTAGCGTTGCAGGTACTATTTATTTCTAAGGTTTCTTTATTTTTTTTTATTGAGTTATCGTGCATATAAAAGTGTGTGTTTGTCAGACCAACTGCTACCAGTGGACAGCACCGCGCCCGTGCCTCTCGACGACGACTACGAGGACTGCGAGGAAGAGGAGATCTACGCGGAGGTTGGACTCGACAGCGCCGACAGTCTTACCGTATGTTTTAGAAATACTTTCATTTTACTTATAAACTGCGCTAAGAGGCATGAAAATTTAATATGAAAGAAAGAAAGAAAGAAAGAAAAATCATTTATTCTTGTAGGACCTCAAGGATCACTTAAGTTTCGTTTTACATGCTAGGTGATTCTAATGCCTGATCTTATCTATGAATCTGTGATCTTGACTGTATTCCCAGGGAGCGGTAGACATTTCTTTCAGATCTTTTATAGGCATTCATTATATATCTACTAGAACCATTGACAGGCAAAGAACAAGAAGTTACTGTGTTCCCACGAGATGTTTTTGATTAGTAGGTACCTATTTTAATTCTTTGAATATCTATATTACCTTTATCCTTTGGTTTCAGACGGATGACATGATGTTCAGTGACTCATCTAGTTCGTCTTCAGGTAAAACAATTAAATTGTTTATTGGATTAACTTCTTTGTTCATAATGTAACTTTTAGTTAACTTGGTATGTATTTTCCACAGAGGGTTCGGGCTGGTTTACTACGACCTACGAATTGGAGTCTAACTTTACTGATACAGGTAAACAACACATTTCTAATCTAGCCAAATATTGTATCAATCAACATGAATGCAATTTTTTTTCCAATAATACCTACAAATTAAAGTTATAGATAGAATAAACCGAGAATAAGGAAATGATAATTTCTTACATACCTGTTTATCTAGGCTGTAGTCATGTCACGAGCAGAAAGAGGCAACATAGAAAAATGTACTATTCTATAAGTAGTATAGAGTTATGTCACGGGCAAAAAGAGACGACAAAATATAATATGTGTATGATAAGCGTATTTATTTATATAAGAATAGGTATGCCGAAGTTATAGGTAAAAGTTAGTTTATTAGATAGGTGGATCTTTTTGTATTGTATTATTTTTAGAATATAATTGAATGCCATATCTATGTACCGTAGTTAAAAGTGAACTTTTCATCAGAATCCACTTTGTCTACGGACGAGCTTACCACTGTGGAAGGCTCCGGCACCTCGTCTGACTTCACCGACGACTTCACCACAGAAATAACGGCTGAGACGGGATCTGGAAGCAGCAGTATAACACCCACTGGTGACACAGGTACACAATAATATTATATAATAATAATAAATATTTATTTGCCAAAATAAAAGTTCACAAGGTAAAATATAACAGCGAGGCCCAAACTAGGCGGGAAAGCCTGTGTCTTGGGTCTCAGGAGATTCGAGATACCAACATATTTTAACAATATTTTTTACATCACACAACAAACCACCACTTATCGTTCGTTCGTATGAGCAAGTGGCCAACTCTGGTGACGGAGTTTTTAGGCCGGCTAAAGGCCTCCATCATGGCTTAACGACTTAAAAGCTGGGACCGACAATTTAATCTTCGAAGCACGGAAGCGCTCAGCTGATAATGCCACTTGCGGTCACCCATCTAAGTTGTGACCGCTCAGAACGTTAAGTTCGACGATCTATCAAGAACGTCTTAGCAAGCTTCGCCACAAGCGCTTCACCATCACTAATGATCTTTCAAGACTATAACTCACTTTTACTTGTCTTCAAAAATCATATACCTTATTAAATCATCTGTTCCCCAACTATAAATGGCTAGAAAACTCTTGGTTATAATTTTTTTGTACTAGCTTATCAAATTTTTATACGTATTTTTACTTTTTTACTTTGTCAGAATCGACCGTCTCCGATGCATCTCCAGCCACCATTTCTAGCGAGGCTACGGACTCTTCCCCAGAGGGCTCTGAATCAACCACGGAAGATATTGGATCAACAACAGTTTCATCTGGATCATCCACCGATGATGTGATATCAACCACTGAAGATTCAGAATCAACTACCAATGTAACAGGATCAACTGACGATGCTTCAGAATCATCGACTGATGCAGCATTAGCCACAACCGAAGGTACAGTATTGCTCAAAAATGTTCTCCAGGATCCGTAGAATACACGACCTCATATAAATTAATGAAATAAACGTATAGAAATATGAATGCTTGAAATATTCCTTTTCAAGCATACAAAACAAGGAAGGATATGGTTAGAAATTCGTGTGAAAAATAGAGAGAAAACAATTATTTTTGACCACCTTTTCTTCAGTTAGAACATTTTAGTTAAGAATTTTTACCACGAAACTGTGAATTCACTGCATTGTTCGTTCTTTTCCGCGATACGCTGGAATCCTAGATCATTGAATCATTTATTATATGCAGCTTTCTATATTCTGTACTAAGTAAATATTACTTATAACACTGCTTATATACCTTTATAGAACAACATAGATTAGTAAATAATCAAAGATTAAACTATTCACACTTTGTTTCAGTAGCTGTGAGAAAGTATAGTGAAACTGTGAGACCTACATACGCACTACCACCAGGTAAATGCCCAAAAAATAATTTAAAAATATTATATGTTCCTTAACGATCTATAACTTATTAAACTGCTGTATCTTTATTTTGTTTAGAAGTCACTGAATCAGAATCTACAGAAACCAGTGAAACTACGGAAGCTAGTGATACTACCGATCTAGGTACTGCAAGCACTGATTCTACACAGTCTGAAGCTTCCACTGAAACAACTGAATTTAGCTCCACTGACACCAGTGTAGCTACAGAATCTAGTGTATCTAGTGAAGCAACGGAATCATCTGAGACAACAGAAACCACCCCATCCGAAGTCACTGAATCAGGACCAACTGAGACAGCTGAATCCACTGAAAATACCCAATCTACTGAATCTAGCCCCATTGAGACAACTGAAACCACTGAATTGGGTTCAACTGAATCTACAGAATCTGGTCCCACTGAAACAACTGAAACTACTGAATCTGGTCCCACTGAAGTAACCGAAACTACCGAATCGGGCTCTACAGAGACTACTGAATCGGGCCCTACTGAATCCACCGAAACCACTGAATCTGGACCCACTGAAACTACCGAAACCACTGAATCTGGACCCACTGAAACTACCGAAACCACTGAATCTGGACCCACTGAAACTACCGAAACCACTGAATCTGGTTCTACTGAATCAACAGAAACCACTGAATCTGGTCCTACTGAAACAACTGAATCTGGTCCTACTGAAACTACCGAAACCACGGAATCTGGACCCACTGATACTACCGAAACCACTGAGTCTGGTTCTACTGAATCAACAGAAACCACTGAATCTGGACCCACTGAAAGTACCGAAACCACTGAATCTGGACCAACTGAAAGTACCGAAACCACAGAATCTGGTCCCACTGAAACAACCGAAACCACAGAATCTGGCGCTACAAGTGAAACCACCGAGTCTAGCTCTCTGGGTTCTGGTAAATATTTTTAAACTTAATTTGGCTTATGGCAATCCTGGAGTTTTGTTCTTACCAACTGTCATGTCTCCAATACTTTCTGTGTAAACATTTTAAATGCACTAGAAAAAAAGAGAAATCAATTCATAGAGTAGTTAGGATTTGAAGTTTCGTTATCTACCTAGGTACTCATTCTTATTTTCTTTTTCCAGAAAGTACTTCAGAATCCTACGATTCATCAACAACAGAAGTAGATATCTTTAGTAAGTACATTTTAGCTGGTTTACTATTGAAGTAGGATAAATGCAATATTTTGTGACAATAAGCAGACGAAGGAGCACCCCAGTGCAAATTTTACACTGAAATCGATTGCAGTAGGTATATGTAATCAAATTTCATCTGACTCGTAAAGGCTAGTGTACATTTTAACTTGGATCCTAGAAATTATCGATGTCCTGTAACAATCTTTTTTTGACACACACTGTTTTATGGTAGGTACTAATCTAATAAATAAATCTTACAAACGCATTGTTCGGTTTTACAGCAAGTTCAGCCGTAGAATGGTTCACGTCGAAGAAACCACGCATGTGTAGACCGAGAAAATGTACCTTCTCTCAGTTTGGATGCTGTCCAGACAAGAAGACCAGCGCCGCTGGACCTTTCGACGAAGGTATGATAACTTTAAGATTATCAAATTGTGCGTTGATTCGACCAGCCGCCTGGAGTCCTAACTAATGTTATAAAAACGCAAGACGTGAGTTTGTTTGTTTGTAGGCGTAAACCTCCTTACTACTGAACTTTCTTTCTTTCTTTCTCTTTCAATGTCCCTCTGTGCAAAGGCCTCTCCACACTCTCTCCATTCATTCCTCTCCTATACTAATGTGATCCAGTTGGAACGGAATTTGGCGAGCTCGTCTCTCCATCTAGTTCGGGCATCAGGGCATCATTTTGTAATCAGTTTGGCCCACTGGTCTCCCGACATGCAAAAACATAACCAGTCTTAATAAAGCTTGGTGGATTTGGTTGCAATATCAGCGATTACAACTTAGCTAATCTATTTTAATTATAGGCTGTAACCCACCGAAGAAGACTTGCAAGCAGACGACATTCGGTTGTTGTCCGGACGGCGTGTCACCATCGCCCTCGAAGGACCAGAAGGGTTGTCCATTGCCTCCGTGCGCGGAGACCCTCTTCGGCTGCTGCCTCTCGGACAACAAGACGGCTGCCGAGGGCAACGACCAGGAAGGCTGTCCGCCACCGCCTCCTGCTTGCCAGTCTTCTGAGTAAGTTTCATCAGATTAAGGGAAGGTTCACATCTGACGTAAAATACGCCGAGCGTATCATCTAGCGTACTAACGTATCATCGGTTGAGTGTGAACGGTCAAGTGTTTTTTTATATATTTGTCTGTTCTGGCGTATAATACGCGACGCATGTTCCGTCAGATATGAACCTTCTTTAAGGTGTTCGTTTCAGATTCAAATTATTTGACAGTTTGATATGGTTATAATTTATTGTGTGAGACAATATTCAAGCTCGAGTTGACTCTGAATTTAGTGTAGAGTTTTGGGTACGGGTATTTTTTTTTACTTCTAACGAATAGTTGGAGCTTCACTTCAAAAAAAACTGGGTCCTACCCATTTTTATTCTATGATGTTATTGTCATTGGTAGGTAATTTGTTGGATTAAATCTTGATCAACGTTATTTTCTTGGCAGATTCGGCTGTTGCAAAGACGGTGAGACTGAAGCTACTGGCCCGCAGAAGGAAGGATGCCCTGAAACCACGGGTAAGTCACTGAGCCAATCATATCTGCAACGTAGATAAGTTTAAGTTTATCAGATTTGCTCGTGAATAGAAGGCAAGTTGAACGCGAAACTTACCATACCACTTAGTTAGCGTGCTTTGTAGAAAATACTACACATTTATATTCCACAGATACACAGATACATAATCTTTGTTTTTTGTCTATATACCTACCTATACGTACTATATAATATAATGCAGTTCCGGAGACTGAACCGCCGTCATCAACCACGGAATCCACTGTGTACGAGGATTGCCAGACATCTGAATTCGGATGCTGCTTCGACAACGAAACCGAAGCAACTGGACCTGACAACCAGGGATGCGCCTGCAACATTACTGAATTCGGCTGCTGCCTTGATGGTGTTTCTCCAGGTACGGTATTACTACTCTGATCACCATTATTGACGTCTAACGCAGACTCTCACTCTCATCTCACCAAAATAATTAATTTTAAAAATTTCTTTGGGTCAGGTTGTATTTACTACACACTGCCACTCTGTAGATAAAAGCAAGTACAAATCATAATTCCTTTTTACCCTCCGTCGACCTAGACACATTCTTGGTTTTTCAGATGATGACATCACCACCGCTAACGCGGCTATGGCACCATCGCCGCTAAGGCGGCGATGATGCACTGCATGCTTCTTTTCAGCTCAACGCCCGATGCCGACCCCGCCTTCGGGGCACTCGTCGCCCCTTCAGGGCAGGCCCTTCAGGCCTTGCCTCTCATGGCAACAGTCCAATCCAAGGTCAGTACCTTGAGTAGGTTAGCTTAAATTCATTTTTACGGCGTAGATGCCTTCTGCACTCGCCAAAGCCCGGTGAAGTTATAAAGGTCCGGAAGACCACTTAACATAAAAATCCGTCCGAAAAAAAAAAATAATAAAAAAAAACCTTTTTAACGTGATATGCCTATATTGTATGTAAGTTTCAATGATAACAGATTTTTGGTGAGAGGTCTGGTATTCTCTGCCAAACACTGAGTTCATTCCTCGGTGTATTACTCTCGACCTTTTCACTCACAGCTCAAGGTCCTGACTTCGAAGGATGTTTGAAGAGCTGCAACTCATCAGCATACGGCTGCTGCCCTGACGGACAGACCCCGGCCCATGGACCTAATCGCGAGGGTTGCTGCTTGCGCTCCGCCTTTGGATGCTGCCCAGATAATTACAACTTCGCACAAGGACCGCATCTTGAAGGTGCCACGAAAATTCTTACTCTTTATTTAAAAATCCCGTGTCATCTATTGCATATCGACTAATTTATATTGACCACGAAGTTTAAGATAATCAGTTTTTTTTAAATATCATGTTACTAAGCTGTTCTGTCTTGGTGGCACATGGTCAAAACGTGAATCTTTTCAAATATTATTTCAATGCGAATGCAACAAAAAACTCATAAATCGGTTGAGTCACGTCAAGTGATGATTTTATTCATACATCCAACCTGCAATGGATTTTTATCTAAACATAGATTTTAGGTACTCTTTGATCGGTTTTAACATAAAAATACAAACATACTTATCGTACTAGGTTGTGGTTGCCAATTCTCTCCGTACGGTTGCTGTCCCGACAACGCCACCAGTGCTACCGGCTACGACAACAAGGGATGTGGCTGCTCCTACTCACAGAATGGCTGCTGTCCCGATGCGTATGTTACTGTTACTGTTACTATTCTTTATTTATCTTATAGGTAATATAAACCACAATAAGATCTTCTGGTAAGAAAATGTCTACACAATATTCTAAGCATTTTTCTCTTACATATTAGCCACGGCACATGAAATCCATCTATGTAACGGACGGCCACTGTAACCTGTACCTGTAAGGCTTAAGAGGAAAGGAAACGGCTTGCCCGCAAAGTTTAGTTTATTATGGGGTTGAAATGAAAAAACAAGATAAAAGTATTATGTTATCTGCCTGAATCATAATTTGATACAGCCTGACACTTGTTCTAAAAAAACGCTATAAATACTTAAGTATCCCGCACTACTTGATCACTTTCACCATGGTATAAGTTTGACATTTGAACGTTAAATGCAGCCACACCGAGGCTTCCGGCCCTGAGTTCGAAGGCTGCGCCTGCCACACCTACCAGTTCGGCTGCTGCCCCGACGGCGTCACCATCGCCCGCGGCCCCGACGGCCAGGGCTGCCACTGCTTGCAGTCCAAGTACAAGTGCTGTGGAGATGGCGAGACCCACGCCAAGGGACCGAACCAAGAAGGCTGTGACTGCTCTTCCAGCAAGTACGGCTGCTGCCCTGATGGCAGCACTAGCGCGACCGGATCCAAGTTCCAGGGATGTACTGATGCACCTGAGGATAGACAAGGTATGTTCAACTAAATGCACATGTACCAATGTTACAGTAATGATGACAGGAAAATGGTTATAAACATTCGAGAATACAATGAACCTTAACACCTTATTTTAGTGTCCTTAATGGTGAAACATCTTTAAATATTTAAGATCCCTTTACAAACAATGCATGGTAAAGAATCAAAAGATGGATCCCGTAATAAGTGTGGAATGTTCCAGCATCTTGCGCGCTGAAGTTCGAGCGCGGGCCGTGCCGCAACTACTCGGTAGCTTGGTTCTTCGACACGGAGTACGGCGGCTGCTCGCGCTTCTGGTACGGCGGCTGTGAGGGCAACGGCAACCGCTTCGCCTCCAAAGAGGACTGCGAGGATACCTGCGTCAGTCCTCCGCCTAAAGGTAAACCTTTGTGATTTGCTTTCTGTATTTTATTTGCTTATCTTCTTTTTGACCCTTTGATTTGACTGTCGGTCAACGCAGGTCTACATTGTACGTTTCAAATCCAAAATTAAAAGTATCTTATGTTCATTATGGTTTAATATTATTGAAGACAATATGCGTGGAACTAATAAAAAAAGACAGTAAAATAGTCTTAGAGTTGTGACCTTTTCCATACTGTAGACCTCAAATGGAGACGAAACTTCTCACAGTCGTCGATCTGCAGATGTTTGTCCCGGGTTTGAGTATCATGTTGGATACTTGTTGTTAGTTGGTCAAGCCATATTTGGGACTTGTTATGTGATGATTGTTTATTGTAGGTAGTAAGTATGTGAGAACCTATTGTGCTACCATAAGAGCTAAGTACATTTTATTGACTTGTCTTTTAGTTTCGTTCATTAATTCATTGTGTTCTTGTAATTCTTGTAATTCTTTATTGTACACAAATGAAAAAACAATTACAAATAAGGCAATAAAAAAAAGACATGTACAGACATATACAGATGTGTTCATACAGATGCGTGCAAGTTACCGCAAGCCAAGGGCGCTTGTCTGTCGTACAATGTGCGCTGGTACTACGACTCGGAGCGCGAGTCGTGCCTTAACTTCGCGTACGGCGGCTGCCTCGGGAACAGCAACAACTTCGAGAGCCGAGAACTCTGCCAGAAGCAATGCGAGCCTGAGAAGACTACCGGTAAGCTATTTTGATTCAACTATCTGGTGTGACTCGGGAACATTTAATGCTCACGCTAATAGTACAAATAATTATTGGTACTAATCTAGTGATGACAAACAATCTTCGAATGTTTTCTTTCAATTGATAAAGTTAATAGATGCCAACAGATATAACAGTTCCATATATAGTGGTTATACGAGGATTAAGTAGGTATAACCACAGATAAAAGAATACTAGTATAACACACTAACACACTAACAAAAGGTGAAAGTTTGTCTGTAAGTGTGTGTATGTTTGTTACTCATTCACGCTTAAACAGCTGGACGGATTTTAATGAAATTTGGCACCAGGATAGCTTATACCCTCGATTACACACACATCGGCTACTTTCCCGGAATTCCCTCGAGAACGTCAAATAAATAAACTTATTCACCGCGGGTAACAGCGCGGGGCGCAGCTAGTAATATATATATTCTTCAAAACAGAATGGATTCGCCTTAGAATTCATTAAAAACATAAAAAAATGGGTGTAAATCATTGAGATGTATTAAAGAGTCACAATCTAATAGCTGACAACACTCAAAAAATGTGCGAGCAAATTCAATGTTCTACAATGACATTTGACATTTGAATGTAGACGTTATGTCGTTTGTTTTAATGTTCAATGTCGCTTTTACGCAAAAAAGTAAAACTCTGCACACTGCGTAGCGTGCGCAGAGTTTTGGCGTTTACATTTTATTTGTCTGATTGTGGCTCTATAATACATCTCAATGGTGTAAATAGTACTTTTTTTGAATAACAACATTTTTTTATTATGGTGTAGGTAGAACTTTATAACATTTGCTATGATGTAGAACAATGCAGTCTGCCGATCGAGCGCGGCTCGTGTGCCGGCGACTTCCCTCGTTGGGGTTTCAACGCTGAAAGTCGTCGCTGCGAGCCCTTCACGTGGGGCGGTTGCGAGGGCAACCCCAACCGCTTCCACACCGAGGCTGCCTGCAACCTGCGCTGCAACCCACCTGGTCAACCCAAACGTGAGTGCGATTATAACACAAGCTTGGGGGAGAACACTATTATAATTTATTTATTTATTTAGTCAAAAAGTTTGTAACTTTACAGGTACTTAACCTAAGACATAATAACACAATGAATAAATTCCTCATGGATACTTACTTGATGTCATTACTTATTGATGAACATGTGCAGCTAAATTGCATGCAATATTAACATAGGCACACACGGCAAGTAGAAATTTAGTTAATTGGGTAAAAATATTTGTATTCAGCCGAATGACCGTACGGCAAGTTATGATCACTCTTCGTGGTCTTATCGTATACAGAGAGAGTAAACATTGTGAGGCAACAGTTGGTATTAGGAGGTATTTTGAGAGTATCTAGATACCTACAGTTTTGAAAGTAACATCGTAAACGTATTTTTGTTTAAAATGTTACTGGATTAATATTTACCTACATAAACATGAGATAAAAACGCGCACCGTAGGTCATGTGGTTTATCGGTCGATAAAAAAACTGTATGTGTTTGCTTGATTTAACATTTGGATTTTTGTTTCTGGGAATTTTCTATCGCTTTTTGTGTGCTGTAGAAGCGCTCTGTAGTTTTGCTTGTTTATTTTGTTTACAAAGTAGATGTGTGTTACTGCTATTTTTGCTAGTTCTTTAGACTGTTAACTGATTGTAATTAATTTTCTTTTCTTTTAACTAATCTTTTCTTCATTGACCATGACCAAGACAAGAATCTGTAGAAATCTTAATGATTTTGAAAACAACCATTTAAAACACGAGATTTATTATTTTGTCGCGGCTTTATTGATCGCTAAAAACCTCTAAGATGAGCAGACAGTCCAATAGATTTCATGAAATGGACCATGCTTAACTAAGCGTGTCGTAGTAAAATGATTCTCAAATGAGGTTTTAAAATTATAAAAAGAGTTTTGATTAATTTTTCATACAAAATATTTAAACGCACTCGCCTTTGCGTTTTAACTGAGAGTAGGTTAATGATTTTCAAAAGAGGTTTTGAAATTATAAAAAAGTTTTGATAAATTTTTCATACAAAAGATTTAAACGCACTCGCCTTTGCGTTCTGAGAATAGGTAAAGAGGTTTTAAAATTATACAAAATATAATATTTTGATTGATTTTTCATACAAAATATTTAAACGCACACACCTATGCAGGTAGGTAAACTTCCAAATGTGATTTTAAAATTTTCGAAAAAGTTTTGATAGATTTTTCATACAAAAGATTTCAACGCGCTCGCCTATTTTAACTGAGTAGGTATAGAAAACAAGGTCAGGTCAATGTAGAAAGCCCCTAACCCTGGGTTGCACGTGCAGTGGAATGCTCGCAGCCGCAAGTTGCTGGACATTGCGCGGAGACCGAGGCTGTGTGGGCCTTCAGCCAGACGGAGAACCGATGCGTTCCCTTCTACTACACCGGCTGTGAAGGAAACGGGAATAGGTTCCCGTCGCGCGAGGATTGTGAGAACAGCTGTCCTAGTGCTTACGGTTAGTGATAACAAGACTTTTAGATGCAGAAGAACGCGTTGGATTGCAGGGAAATGAGAGTGGCAAGGTCAGACCGTTACTGAACAAGAAGGTTTTTAACTCTCTATGATGTATTATTTTGGTTTTGGATGGTTTGTGGCATGTACCTAAATAATTTCCTATCACTAATTTTCTGCTTATTTTCATAATTCAAGTCAGAGGTGTAGTAATTAAATTAATTAATAACATTTTCAGTTCCTGACAAATGCATATTGCCTTACGAGACTGGAAATTGTGCAAACTACAGAGAGAAATGGTACTTCGACACCAAAGAACAAAGGTGAGTTTTCCTGAACCAATTACAAAAATCAGTGGGCGTATCATCAGTTTTCGTGGGTATAGTTAACTTTCCTCGCTACCGCGTCAAGTATCTCAAATGTATTCAATATGTCGAGGATAGTATTCAATACTACGGTTAACTCGTGCGTGATAGACCCCCAGTATCAACCTCTTGTTTTTTTGTTATAACAGTTTAAGTTTGTTTATTAGTTTCATAAAAAAGTGACTAAAAAAAAGGTTCAATTAATCTGAAATGTATCAGAGTCTGTGGTTGTGTTCAGATGCCGTCAGTTCTACTACGGAGGCTGCGAGGGCAACGAGAACAACTTCGACTCAGAGCCGGAGTGCCAGAGGGAGTGCCTGCCTCTCCCGACCACCACGGCGCCGCCGCCGACCGCCGCGCAGACCATCACGCAGCCGCCACAGCAGTCCAGGCCACAGACCCAGGATAGACCAGGTAAAAACTTTCGTGATCCGAAATAATACATGTAAACGGGTATTTACAACTTTACCACGATCAGAACGCAATGATAAAACATACATTTACGGGTATTTATCGCTATTTACCTTTACTTAATTTTAATTTTATCCCGACTAATAATTAATTTTATCAAATTAACCACGGCTGGTGCAATCCAGTCGAAACGTCCGGCTTATAAAATAAAGGTAATTTTGTCGTAAATATAGCTACCCGATTTTTACATGTATATTTCTTAATAGATCAGGCAACTTCAGAATTCAAGGAATTGATTGCAGGGACACAGTAACTGTGGTCTACTGTAGACCTTTGGCCATTGGCTTAGTTAGCCTGACAGTGAACATTATGTGTTCAAAAAGATTTGCACGACCATACTACTACTACAATACCCATACATAACATTATCTTGTGTCCAGACTTCTGTTTCCTGGAGTCGGATGCGGGTCCGTGCACAAACTTCACCACGCACTACACGTACGAGTACAAGACGGGCCGCTGCGTGCCCTTCCAGTACGGCGGCTGCGGCGGCAACCGGAACAACTTCCCCGACCTGCAGTACTGCCAGTACTACTGCAAGGCCGCACAAGGTAACATTGAACTAATCAAATAATACAACATTATGCAACAAGGGCTTAAAGTATTGTATTATGTCCCGGGCGCTATAATGAACGTATTTGTTGTCCATTACACATGGACGTTGGACCACTGAAATTAAATTATGTCCCTAACTGTATTTGTTGTCATAGTTTTCATGGTATTCATTGCAAAAGAACCACTAATCTAGGCTTTTAAGACGTGTCATAATGAACATTTGAACATGGACGTAACGATCCCTAAGTGGCTCAACTGATTCTTATTGTATTTCGTAAACGTGAAATTGATGAATAAATGCTTTTTGAATTCATCTTCTGAGCCAGTGCCTTGGACTGTGCGAACAAGACTAGACACAGACCGGAAACCCTGGAGAATTGAGTTTTAACAAACCAAGGCCCAATTTGGAGATGTTTTCGATGTTAATATCCATGTGCACGGTAAGATTAGAAAAGATGAAAGTTTGAAAGGCGAGTCAAACGTGAGATTAGTGAAGCAATAGCGCAAAAGCTCGCGAGTTACTCGTACGTACGTCATTTTGACGTCCATGCATGTCAAATCTGGTACCGCAGTTTGTCGCCAAAAAAAGACAAGACTATACATTTTTAAAGAAGCTTTTTAAAAGTCAACAGAGAGGTAAAGTGGTCAATGTTTGCAGATGTGTGCCAGCAGCCTATGCTCTCGGGTCCGTGTGATGACTCCCAGATGAGGTGGTTCTACGACGCGTCCTCAGACTCCTGCAGTCAGTTCACGTACGGCGGCTGTCAGGGCAACGACAACCGGTATGACTTAACCTTATTATTCGCGAAAACAGAGTTTGGTGGCCACCAAGTGCAACTTCGCTACTCCTCCTAAACTATACAAAACGAAACTATTACAGAGGTATTAAAAAAAAGCTTATGATAAGTTTCACATACTGAACATGATAATGTGGATAGATGATCTTCCCGCGTCTTAGCTAGCGTAGTACCTAGCTTAAAAAAAATTTGGTAAAATAATAAGTTAAGTTGCCAATAGTGGCAATTCGGAGTGTCGCAAAAGCTAAACTAAATTAACTAAAATTAATGCCATCCTTTTTATTTCGATCGCTATGAAAGGGACGGCAACATTTTTGGTTGTTAAGTTTAGCTTTTGCGATACTCCGAATTGCCACTAATACCTACCTATGTTACTTTAGGTCGTAAACTATATTATTCCAAATCAACCAAATATATTTAGTAATTGTTGCGTGAGAAAATAACATGTATGCGCACATCCATCTATCGTCACAAAATTTCGCATTTATAATATTAGAAGGATTATTTAACATAGAGCAAATTTTGATCTGCAATCGGAGCCATCGTTTCCAGGTGTTTAAAATCCTAAAGCCCAAAATAAAGCGTCTATTGTGATAAGGCACAACATTCAACATTATGTTGTTACACAGATTCGAAAGCCGAGATGAGTGCGAGAGCCGATGCAAGACCGGACCGGCAGCTGAACAAACCACTACCACCACAACTACCTTGGCTGTAAGTCATTTTGCACATTACAAAATAAAAGAAATAAAATAAAATCTAGTTTTACTATTATTATTTATTATCAAAACAGAACCAAATAAGTACCTACCTGCCTATTATCATTATTTTATTTCCAAGCAGATTATAGTGGTTAGTTGCGGCAGTCTTACGGGGAGTAATAGTTACGTGACACTGGCTGACAATATCAATATCATAAAATTCGTTTTACACTTAGGTCTTAGGTATTTTCTTGTATAAACTGAAGATCACCTCATTGCCAGGTTCATCTTCCTTACCTTATGCCACTATGAAGACGTCGGCAAAACAGAACTTGCCAGATTAACAAGTTCTTTGCCTCCAGGTGGACTCTAGAGCCAGCGAGGAGCTATCATCAGTGTGCGTGACCTCCTCAATCCTGGAGCCGTGCAGCAGAGAGCTGGCCGGCGCCGTGTGGTACCTGGGCCCGTCGCGCGAGTGTGTGTCCCACGAGAACCTGGCATTCGGCACAGCTTGCCGCGTCACCGGCGTCTTCCACTCGCAGGAGGCTTGCGAGCGCAGCTGCGGAGCCTTCAGGGGCATCGGTGAGGATAAATATCCTTAGACATTCCACACAGCGTCATCTAGTCCCAAGCTAAGCAATTTAATGCTTGTGTTATGGTAACCAGATGACTGATAAACTACATAGATAGATACATTTTTTTTTTGTAAATACATACATATTATACATAGAAAACACCCAGACACGAAACAAATATTTGCAGATCATGCAAACATTTGTCCCGCAGCGGGGATCGAATCCGCAACCTTTGCGTCTCAGGCGGGCTTTCGCCCACTGAGCCACAGAGGTCGTCAGTGATAAACATCATTCTGGAGCCATGCTGTAGAGCATGATACCTAGGTTGCGCGTTTTTGTCAATTGCGTGAGTGCGTGTAGCACAAGTCAAGAGTCGTCATATAGACCAGTTGCAACGAAGCCCCGAAAACTAGTGATTTTTTTGAGAGCGTAGTTGCGAGCCTTCATATGTATCGATGCGGACATTAGGACTTCCAAGCCATTTATAACCATCAGTTCTTATAAATCAAAATCAGGTGGATTCAAAATGATAACAACTATTCAAGAATAACATGCAACCGGTTCCGTATAGGACAATACTCGAAATGCTACTAAAAAATTGGCTTAGGTTGAATTAACACCTTTAAATGTCCATTACCGTATTTGCAGAGGATAGGATCACGAATCCTAATGATACCTAATAAACTCGTGAATTGTTCGACTTCATTCATCACAATTTCCAGACGTGTGTGCATACCCCCTGGACGCGGGTCGGTGCAGCTCGTACGTGGCGAAGTACTTCTACAACGCGAGCGCGGCGCGCTGCGAGGAGTTCACGTACGGCGGCTGCATGGGCGGGCCCAACCGCTTCTCCACAGAGCTCGAGTGCACAGACATCTGCAAGCCTACTCTTGGTATGTGACTTCCACTATCTAGCTAATCAGCCCACTGCTGAGAATAGGTCTTCATTTTCACGCAATTTTTCCGATCCAGCCAGTCTAACCCAACACTACTTATGCCGGGTCCCTATATCCAACTAACGGATGTCCGTAGGTCGGTCGTCATAGCAACGTTGTTATCTGTCAAAAAGTCTCATACATTTTGTGTTGAATAAACAACGTTGCTATGACGACCTACGTACGGACATCCGTTAGTTGGCTATAGGAACCCGGCATTATACTATTTTATTCCACTCTGTAGTTGTAGTGAAAAAACATACGCAGAGCAGAGCACTTAAGCTCACTTTGGCACTTACAGGCTTTATGAAAAAAAGCACTATGCACTTTACACGTGCCTATTCTTATTGCATCATGCAAATGAGTGAGTGAGTGAATAATCAATAAAATAAATATGCTTACAATGTTTCTAACAGCGAGAACCTATTTGGCTTTCTGAAGTTATTATTGTATTTATTACTATCTACTTTAGCTGTTGGTTTTCCTTATAGTTTTTTATAAATAAATAAATAGAGCGGTCATAGTGGTCAAATCTCTACTCAACACCATGATTATAAAGAAAAAGTGGAGTATTGCGTTGATTGTAGAATAACAGCTACCAGCAATCATTCTAGTGCTCACATCTCAAACCACCTCTCATCACCGCTGATGGAAACAGACCGTCATATACATATAATACTTATACATGTTTGTACATTATGTCCAGACCGATGCAGGCTCCCTCCAGACCAGGGCAACTGCCTGGAGAGATACGAGATGTGGTACTACGACGAGAACTCCGACCAGTGCCGGTTGTTCATATACGGCGGCTGCGGTGGAAACGATAACAGGTTACAAACATATTCAAATATATCGCTAAAAAATTATAAAATTACCTAGCTCTTGGATTGGACTCACTATTGATAGCAGAACAGTGAGACGCACTCTTTGAAGTTAAAAAAACTACTAAAGACTACCCATAATAGTTTGCTAGAACCTGCTAAATCTGTTGTCATCTCTTTTCAATAACAGTGTGTGTGATATGATAACTGATAAGAAAAAAATCACTTTTCAAAATCTTACTAATATGGAAGCTGATTATGATTTATGGGGTTATTTTATGCTGTTAATAGTCGATAGTCAAAATACCTACATCATTTCAACCATGACGTTGATTGTCCGGTATCAAAAATCTTGTACAACTGCAATTTTGCAAATGGTTGCCTGGAAGAAATTGCTTTTAGCAATAAAGTTGGTTTCACAATTTGTTCCTTAAAATTGTTACTATTATAGTTTAAAGAAATCAATAAAGAATTATCTATCTATCTATCTAATTTTGGGGATGCCTTTCTAAAAATCATAGTTCAACCACTAATAGTGTACTCTTGCATTTACCTGGCTCCTCTCCATCATCAGGTTCGAGACGCAAGCGGCCTGCGAGGGCGGGTGCCGGCAAGCGCCTGATGCAGTCTTGGTCACTACCACCACAACACGAGCACCTGTACAGGTCAGTTTTTGTATGAAGACTGTGAGAATACCCATTGAAGTAGCTGGTAGAAGTCTTTCTGTCGTCTCTATCTTTTACCTGAGTGAATTGTAAGTGTCTAGTCTACCTACCCTAATATGAGGGGTACCCTAGTATGTTGTGCATGCCCAGCGTTAAGTGGGTCTAGAGCAAGAAAAGTATGGTGATAATGTCTTATGTCAAAAACTTAGCAACTATTTTCAATATTAAGGTTAAAATTGTAGGTCCCGGCTTTAAAGTCGTCATTATGCCATGACGGAGGCCTTAATAAGGCGGCCTAAAAACTCCGTCACCAGAGTTGGCCACTTGCTCATACGAACTTACATTAATATTAAGGTTGATGTTATCGGGTAGCCGGCAGCCGATAACCAGTAGCAGATACAGATTGACATTGCTGCAAGTTGCAAACCCATTCAAAATTTAATATCGTGGGCTACCCGTTTACCTCAACGTAAACAGTTAACTGTTTACGTTAAGAACTAATGACAATTGTCATTAGTTCTTAACGTGCATTTAAGATCCGTGATCTCCAGCAGTTGGAGCCGAAATGCGTGAAGCCATCTCTTGCGGCGTGCGGCGAGAACATCACCGCGTACTATTATGACGCGGAGAGCAGCTCGTGCCGCGCGGCCGACAACGGAGGATGCCTGTACGAGAACAGCTATCGCTCTGAAGAAGAGTGCGAAAGGAGCTGCGGCTCTTTCAGAGGACTAGGTGAGTCTTAAGATGACTAGGTGAGAGTGAGTCTTGGTGAGTCGTATATAGGGGCCGACGTCTGCGGCTGTCAGTAAGAAAACAGCTACCAATTTTAAGAGTGGGAGAGAATCTGCTGCGCTTTTACAGAAGTAGGTGAGTCTAAATAGAGGCTGACTTAAGCAGCTGTTAGAACCTACAGTTTGTGGGTAGGCAAGGCATTTAATTTTTTTTAAGAAGTTGCAATCTTGATCCTTCCTTCTTAGATGTGTGTCGAGCGCCAGTTGACCAGGGTCCATGCCGGGCTGCCTTCCCCAAGTTCTACTTCGACGCGGCGACGGGACAATGTCGGGAGTTCAACTACGGAGGCTGCCAGGGAGGACCCAACCGCTTCTCCACCATCGAGGAGTGCGAGGAGACCTGCAGGGAACCCGGACCAGGTAACACGACCTTACCTTCTTTGTTATACGGATTTTTATTCGAAAGTTCAATTTTATTCTATGCTAGACTTATTTAACGTTAACAAAAAGGCTAAGCATGAGCTTATGGTAAACATCCTCAAAAGCAAGTACCCAATGCAAATTACATCACCGATTATGTTCTAAATTTTAGAACCTATGTTATCTATAACACAACTTAAGCTAGATTTTACAACTAACGTAAGCTAAGGCTTCCCTATTATCTCAGCATTTTGAAAAGCTTTAGATTGACATTTAACATAGTGTCTACTACACAGGAGTACAATACGGGGATACATTAAAGCATGGGCTACAGGAACCGCACACGATTAGTAGGCTTAACATGGGCAACGTGTGGGTGCAAACGAGAATCGAGATATCTCGATAATGTCAAACTGCTCTTTGTTAGAGCGGATGAGACAATTTTATCGACGACGAAATGGTCTGTTGTGTTACACATGCTGGACCAATTAACCGAAAGTTTTCAGATTTGTAAAAATAAACTCGATAAACCTCGTTATAGTACCTGAGGGGCATAATAAAATCTTATAAGTATTATAGAGCTTACATGTGAGTGACAAGGGTAACATAATTTCATAGTTTTGGTTGTGGGGAGTGACTAACAAAAATGTGGCTTAGGCCCTAGTTAGGTTGTGGGGAGTGACTAACAAAAATGTGGCTTCGGCCCTAGTTTTGGTTGTGGGGAGTGACTAACAAACGCGTAACAGGGGCGGAGTGCCTCGAGGAGGTGTCGACGGGGCGGGCGTGCGCGGAGCTGCCCTCGCGCCGCTGGTTCTACAACCAGGCGCGCGGCGCGTGTCGCGCGCTCGCGTACCAGGGCTGCGGCGGCACCGCCAACAACTTCCTCTCCTACCAGGAGTGCGTCCTCCGCTGCAATCCCGCCGGTACTACCTGGTCCACTGCAACCGAAACTCTCACATTGATCTGATTTATTATTTTAATAGTTCAGTCACACACAACACCCACTCGTGACCCTTTGGTTTCGTATAGACCACTTCCCAAATTTCCCGGCTTTTAAGTCGTTAAGCCATCACGGAGGCCTTTGGGCGGCCTAAAAACTCCGTCACCAGAGTTGGCCACTTGCTCATACGAACTTACTTACCTACTTACTTACTTCCCAAATGGTCAGTTTATCGATTTGTTTCTTTCCCAAATTGTCGGTTTCCCAAAACATCTGTTTTTCAAAATTCAAGTTTTCTAGCGAAAAGAGACTTTAGTCTGTGGTAGAAAAAAATGTGAAATCAAGCAATAATAGGATGGACCTACCTAGTTTATAACAGGTTCAGTTTTTGCCAGGAAATGAGTAAAGTGAACAACTTTTAATCATCAGGACGCATTTTCAAGTATTAAGGTTTTAAGGTACCTTCTGACACAAAAAATAACAGTAGAAACATAAATGAACGATTGTTTTACGATAAAGTAACTCAACTTTGACTATCTTGTAAGAGATCCTTGTGAGCATTTCGGTTGTTTTTCTGGAATACGGCTCCAGGTGGCTTAGTGTCGTCAGTCCGTCTTTCGTCAACAGCTTGCAGCGCCGATCATCGACAGCTTGGTCAATTTCAAGTCATTGTGTGTACCTAGTACTTATGTTAAGTTTCGTCTAAATACAGCTGCTTTATGTCTTGTCTCGCTGGCAGCTCATGCACCGCTTTGCACGCTTGCAAACTCTTGGCACTCAAATGGTGGAGATACAGTGAACATTCACTCGTAAACTTTCTAGCTTTCTTTCTATAAAATAACACCCAAACGCCTAAAATTATTTTAGACTTTTATGTTCATGATCAATGTTTAATTAATTTACTTAATTGTTTCTTTTACAATGTGAAAGTTCAAGTGTATTAGCACCAACACCTTACTAAACAACGTTTCTTTGACATTTATGTTCAGTGTAGGTAGGTACTCTACTTCATTGATAATTTGTGAGTTGTTTTACAATTCGAACCTCCAATAAATCGAACCAAATCAAATCAAAAATATATTTATTCAGGTCATGTAGATAGTTCACTTTGACACGTCAATGTTTGGTCTAATCCAAACAGATTTGTAGCATTTTCAGTCCTAACAATGCAACAGACAATCCGTAATCCATCAATACCCAGTTCCAAATTTGAAATCAACTCCTTCAGAATCGGAAGAGCAGTCCGAGCTGTGTGACCGTTACGCGGAGGAGTGCGACGCCCTCCAGTCGCAGTGCGAGTCCATCAAGGTGACGGTGGCGGCCGAGGGTTGTCGCCGCTGCGAGTGCGAGACCAGCTGCGATACTCAGCGGGAACAGTGCGAGGCGCTCTCCTGCACTTACGGAATCATCAGGATCACTGAGGATGGATGCGAAAAGTAATACTCGATATGGGCATACTACATTTCAATGTTGCAAGCTCTTTAATTACTTTTTTTCAGTGCATTCTTTTTTCCACCAGAGTTGATCGCTTGCTCATACGAACGAACGAACAAAGTGCAATTTAGGCAAAATCTTAAAGCTCATTTCATGGTAAACTGCCGGCTATCATTTACTGATATGGTCGGACTAGCCAGCGGGCGGGATAGAGCCTGCATGGGCCCCTCACGGGCCTGGATACCGGGGCGTAGGTAGGGTACGGTAATGAATTATTTGTGTAATTCATTAGGTACTTTCCGACGATATCCCCAACCTACCGCTTTCCAGGCTTGGGCCCCGGACTTGTGCGACCCGGGCCTTTCCGGCTCAGTCCCTTGCTTACCGAGATAAAACTTAGGACAACGGCACTCTGTCTGATTTTATATTCAGTTGATATTTATAGAAATTGAATATGCCCTTCCTAACAACATGTATTTCAAGCAATAAATATTACTTTACTTTACTTTACTAAAAATGTTTTTATGATGTTAGTTGCATTTGCGCCGAGGACCCGTGCGTGAAGGCGCAATGTTCCGCCGGCGAGCGATGCGTCGCCTCCGCCTACAGGGACCCCGCCACACAAGCCGTGCACTACACCGCTCACTGCGTGCCAGGTAACCTTCATCACACACTCACATCAAAGGGCTATTGGAAATTAAGGTCTATAGGTGTCTATAGTAAGAAAGAGTCTTTGGTGTGAAGTTACGGATAGCATAGTCAACTGCTAGAAGGGTAACTTTATTCAATGTTAAAATTTATGAGTTCACGAGAAAAGTCAATAGGGAAAATTCGATAAATTTCAGGAGCACATTGCTTAACAAGTAACTTGCTGCAACGCATTACACGATGCCATAAGACATGTGAGTGTGAGTGAACACACTACATCCTCTGCTCTGTTAACACATTTAACTAGTTAAATCCTACTACAGATTTGTTAGAGAAATTTGACTAATATACACCTATATTAGTCAAATTTCTCTAACAAATCTGTAGTAGGATGTACCTACATAAGTTAACATAAGTTTGCGGTGAGTGAACAGCAGTATAACTTGCAGACACGGACTCCAACGAGGTGGTCCCGGAGTGCGAGCAGGAGGTGTCCCAGTGCGGCGCGCTGCGGTGCCCGTACGGCGTGCAGCGCACGGCCACCGCGCGCGGCTGCGTGCGCTGCGCGTGCGTGCCCGAGGAGGTGGACTGTACCAAGCTGAGGGAGGAGTGCGATATGCTGAGGTGTGCGTACGGCATCGAGCGGACCACGGGTGATGACGGATGCGAGAGGTAAGATCCTAGGTGTTCGGTTCGCGTCGTCTAACCTCGACTCGCTCGTGTTTGAGGTGGACTGTAGCAAGATGAGGGAGGAGTGCGATATGCTGAGGTGTGCGTACGGCATCGAGCGGACCACGGGTGACGACGGATGCGAGAGGTGAGATATCCTAGGTGTTCGGTTCGCGTTGTCCAACCTCGACTCGCTCGTGTTTAAGGTGGACAGTAGCAAGCTGAGGGAAGAGTGCGACATGCTGCGATATAAACTCCGCATGGTGTGGACCGTGGGTAAGGACGGATGCGTGTTTTATAGGTATCAATGATGTGTACGAAATATGAAGGCAAAGTACAGCGCTTCGTCGAAGTGAATACGAGTGTGGAGACTCTTCGCGTTACCTCGGCTCGCGCTTGCGTGAGGAACCGAACCCTAATTAAATCAAACGATATTTAATTTTTATGCAGTTTTTCATAGGTTTTAGCCTGTCCGTTGTCTATTGTTGGTATCGTGTATAGGTCGCGCGCGCCACGTAAAAAGAGCACTGATGGGAAGTAACGGGGGTATGTTTGCGACTGCGTTCACTCGCTGACGAACCAATAGCACACGCTAAATCAATGGTATGAAGTGCGCCGCGTTACCTCTCCACCGATCATCGACCACTGCGCGGTTTGACAGCCAGCGCTCATTCGTGGCGCGAGCTATAACAGAGATGTATTGTTTGCAGATGCAAGTGCGCGCTGCACCCGTGCGCGGCGGTGCGGTGCGCGCCGGGCGAGCGCTGCGTGCAGACGCCGTACCGCGACGCTGCCGGGGACAGGCGCACCCTCGCCGACTGCAGACCCAGTACGTACCTCATTTACATCTCTACGCATTTAGAATATAATATAAAAAGTTTTTTTTTTCCATCAACATAAACATGTAACAAAAATGAAAAAGAGTGACAAGAAAATAAGGCTACCCCTCAGCATTTGCTCCAGCAGCATCTTGACTGTTGGAGCGCTGGTTTTCAGTGGCGCCAAATTATATTATGTCGTATTTATGTAAGGTGAATACAGCTTGGGATGCTGTCTATGCAAATGTAGGTATCCGACACTGGGGGACGCTGTAGTAATTATAATAACTTCATTTCAGGCAATATTAAAATAATTTACAAGGTGAATGTTTTTCTTTGATAACATCTTTTGAAGACTGACTCGTGACGCCATCGTTTTGAGGTTTTGAGGCACTCATTTGCTATGTAATGAGCTGTATCAAAATAAACTTTGTTTGTATTTGACAATAATCGTTGAAATGGAGCCAGGAGTATAGCGCCTTCAGCGGCTACCAGTTAAGACAATTTTAGGCGTATAATTCGTTGACCAAAGATTCATAGAAGAATATCGATTATGAATTCTAATTGTTCCAGTGAACAAGTCCGGCCAGTGTCCATCAGCCAGCACGTTCAGCACCGAGTCCTCGTGTCGGCAGCCGGAGTGCAATGACGACGCGGACTGCCGCGGCGTCGGCAAGTGCTGCGCGCGAGGCTGCAACCGTCTCTGTCTCGCGCCCGAGGAGCCCAGCCCCTCCACCACCCTGGCGCCTGTCACACAACACATCACCACTTACGGACCAGGTATACACATTATCACGCTTTTTTTACCATAGGGGTAAGCGGAAACCACACGTTTTTTTTACCATGGGGGTAGGCGGAAACCACGGATTTCCACCAACTACGACTGTGGCGCAGTGGGCGAAGGCCCGCCTGAGATGCGGAGGTTGCGGGTTCAAATCCCGTCGCGGGACAAATGTTTGTATTTCCTGCAGATATTTGTTCCGGGTCTGGATGTTTTTCTATCTATAATATGTATTTATTTACAAAAAAAAACTTATCTAAGTATTATAATCAGTCATCTGGTTACCATAACACAAGCATTTAGTTGCTTAGCTAGGAACTAGATGACGTTGTGTAAAATGCCCAAAAACATTTAATTTAATTATTTACTACAATCCTGGCACACCTCTTTCGCCTCACCTCTCATCATATTCTTCATAAAAGCTCGCCGGTTTAGGATACTTTTGATCTGGCCCTTCTCCAAAATGTCAACAATTTTGTTCAAGTCTAGTGTAATCGTGATATAATGAAGACAAAGTGACCCTCCCTTGTGTAATGTGCAGAAGTGCCCCTGGCGCCGTCAGCGGCCGCCTCCCCCCCGCCCCCCGTGTCGGCGGGCGAGGGCGGCGCCGCCACGCTGCGCTGCATCTTCCACGGCAACCCGCCGCCGCGCATCACCTGGCGCTTCGGGGAGCTCACGGTAACACACTACTATTACTGATTGTTTCGCACTTTAAGGGTAAGGTTCATATCTGACGTAAATGTCTGTTCTCGCGACGCATGTTCCGTCAGATATGAACCTTCCCTAAACCACCAATTTACCTCTATATATACCTACCCCTTATAAATAGAACCGGTTAATTTAAACAAACTTAGTACCTAGTTGTTGAACTATGAATAAGAGGCCTCTGCAAAATTTCGGCATTCAAGGGCTGGGCGTTATGATACAAAATGTGTGAATATAAATGCAAATATACAAAATAAATTTCATTAAAATCGTAATCAGTCCGCTTCTGCCCAAGAGTTGAAATCCTTAAACAGCCTTGAATAATTATCGAGGTTTTTTCCACTTGACAAGGCCCGTAGTAGAGCTTAGGTTGGTAGGTACTGCCGTGAGTAAGGATCTACTTAGTCGTGATGATATTTGCCGTGTTAGATCGACAGCCACTTGACATTAAGGCCCGTACCATCCCGTGTAGAGCTTAGAGTTTACTGCTGAGTTTGTGATCTTGAGGATCCAGTGGTGACGATGTTTGTCGTTAGATCGACAGCGACTACGACCGCTACCGGCTGCTGTCGGACGGCGCGCTGGAGATAGTGTCGTTGGTGCGCGACGACTCGGGCGTGTACGTGTGCGTGGCCGACAACTCACTCGGACGCGCGCAGCAGGACATCCAGCTACTAGTCACAGGTCAGTGCACGCAACCTTACCCGTAGGTATACGCACATGTTAGGCCTAGACTGGACGTATCCAGACGTCCAGAGGCTAACATGTGCATCGTGTCGAGACGACAAACTAATCTTTATAATGTCAACTTCTCTAACGTAATAAGCTAGATTTTCGTCAGCGACGAGAAGGTTTGTCGTGTTGCGCATGTTAGGCCCGCAGGTCCGGTTTTAGCACTGTCAACGCCCTCGTTTTTCAACGGGACAAAATCAAGTGACGCCCGGAGGGGGGCGTCAGGCGACATTAGAAGAAAACGCCCTTTAAGTTTAACTGGGTCGCCCAACCAAGTCTTACCCTGACGCCGCTATTGCCTACGTCACACAACTCGAGCAGACAGGGATTGCGGTAATCCGGGTCTTTTACCCGGTTACAACCGGCTGGAATGCTGATGCAAAATGGGAACCAGATTGATAAAATACATAAGAACATACACAGATTAAACATCCGTAATCAAAAACATTTTGTCCCGAAGCGAATAGCAATACAATCTATAGCGCAGAAGTAGAGCTACCGCGGACCAGTCTTCATTTCTATCCACAAGCGGTTATAAAGCCTCATCATAATAGTAATGAGGACTTTGGGTACATCACAGTTTGTGCTAACATGGTACTTGCACCATTTAAAATCCTGAATGAACAATAACAATTTTATAGTGTCGTTAAACGAAAATTCTTTAGATCCTTTATCCTACACTTGAATGATTATTTGTAAGCCTTTTCAAAGAGCAACTTTGGATCATTTGAGATTGAATATGGTGCAAGTAAGTAGGTAAAGCTGTAGAATGAAGTAGATCATAAATTAGATTAACCCTTTTGCAAGGTTTTATAGAATAATCCCGTTGGCTTGTAGATTAAGTAGTTCGAAAAGGCTAATAGTGATTGATTTGGAATGACACTTGCATTTTACTCTTGATTTTCTTTTTGATTGCATTTTCTTTCTATCTTAACATAATTTTCCTTTCTTTTTACAAGCAAATGTTTTTCATTGAATAGAGAAATATATATTTATCATTTTGTTCTTCATCTACACTACAAGTACCTAGGTTCCTAAATTTAGTTCACGATTGCGTCTACTCAAGATTTATGTTGTAGTTACTGAACTTGAAGTAAAACTTAATGAAAAACGTTTGTTCACAACTGTCTTAACATGGAAGAATAGAACCGTATATATTTTTTAAATAATTAGAACAAATTCCATACAGGAACAAAATACAGCACCTAACAAACAAAAAAACCGATTGTAATTAGCAATACAAACAAGTAATTACAACACTCATTATCGTAGAGCAAAACAAACTATAAGTACCTACCTATTGAGAGTAGAAAGTATTATTATCAATGACTTTTACAAATATCGCTAGTTTTGCATCTTTACTCTTAACACGCGAGAGGTACTTGACCCAAGCGCAATGAGGGCAGTCTGAATTATTTGTACAATTCAATTGCAAACGAATGATAAGATTACCGTCCTTACTTACCTGTTAATTTTTAATATACAATTTTGGTAAAAATAAGTACCTAACTAATGTACTTACTTAAGTAAGTTTTTGAATGATAAGCAAGTGAACAACTCCGGTGGCGGAGTTTTTAGTTTTTTTTTAAATATTGGTTGATGCTCATTTTAGAATAAAGTTTAAAAACACCAGAGAGTTATTTCAAAACATAATAATATTCACGAATGTATAAATATGTCAAAAACATAGTGTTCAAATAATGTCCGATAAGCTACATCCGATACCGTGTAGCTGCGATAGCGACACAAGAGTTCCCAGAAATGCCTAGCTTTAAAGCAACCGACCAGACGTTATCCAGCTGCCATGGAGTGCGGTCGTGTGTCAGTGTTCCTCGCCGCGCTGCTATGCGCGTGCGTCGCGCAAGACAGCGAAGCAGAAGGTTATCTATTGACTTACTTACATCTCTCTCATTTTGGGCTATCGAGATATAATAAGGAAAATATCATTCGCCATTGTAAAACCACATTCGTTTCCTCTCATTATAATTCGCCGCGTCTCTCAAGATCGTCCAGGCTCTAATAATCCATACGGTTCCGTCCTTCCATAGTTCGCTCAGTAGATTAACATCGGGCTCGTGAATGCTCTGCATTCGCAAGGCCGAGAGTAGGCATACTAACCTCGGGGTGGGTAGATCCGGTGTCGGGTCCGGCGCGCATCTCGGCCGGGCCGCGCGCGCTGACGGGCGAGCTGGGCGCGCCGCTGAGCGTGCGGTGCCGCGCCTACGGGCACCCGTCGCCCGCCATCTACTGGTACCGCGGCCTCGACGGGCCCATGGTGCCCTACTCCAACGCGCAGTACGAGGCGCGCGACCAGACGCTCACCATCCGGAGCCTGTCCACCGACACGCTCGGCGAGTACGCTTGCTTCGCGTACAACGGGCTGGAGAAGCCGGCCACCTGGGTGGTGACGGTGCAGGCCTACCAGCCGGACGACAACGCCATAGGGCGGTACCTGGTGCCGCGCGGGCCCGTGGCTGTCACCCCGCGCTCGCCGTACGGCGCCGTGAAGCAGCCGTCGCGCCCTCCGCCCGCGCCCCTCCCCGCCACCACGCCGCGGCCGCGCATCGAGACCACGCCCTACACCGGTAAGATGCTCCCTGCGCTGAGCGACGACCTGTCCATCTGATCATCCCGAAGGATCCTTGAGTGACTCGCGAAGTCGAGGACCACGCCGCGCTCGAGACAGTGGCATCTAACTGAACAGGAAATTGATAAACATTCCTCAAATGTGAACAATGAAACCCGAACTTCGAAGACTTGATAGTATCTTTATGTGACATATATTTTTTGATATAATCAGACGCGATAGAGAAGTGTCAATATTTACTTCACCTACTTTCAAGCTCAAGGCTCCTTCGACCGATTTATTAATGGGACATCTCGATACCGGGGTCACACTAATTAGCAGAAGTGCATAGCGTGGCCCCGAGAAGTGCGCAAATCTCTTATCGGCCGCCGTTTAGCATGCTGCATGACCTGTGTTTAGTGCTTGCATGACCTCTTAGATAACGCTGGAATAACAAACACTGGGTTTCAATTCATTACGTAGTACCTACTTGTTTTTTTTTTACCATTTGCACCAAATGTTTAGGAACCTAAACAAAACTCTTAAAGGCAAACATGGACATACAATTATTGATGTTGAATTTGGCTTTGGAGTTTGTTGCAAGTGATGACATTTTAAGGCAAGTATACCTGGGTAAGGTTTGATGGATAGTTGTGGAATGAAGCACCATGGTATTCTTAAGTGTAAAGAACTACCATGATATTCGTGAATGTGCACTGCACTGAATATCTTTTTCGTTTGCAAAATCTGTGTTTTTCGGTAAAGTTTGATTGTTATTGTAAAAACGTGCTATCTTTAAAACAAACTTAACAATGTAAATATTTTTAGGCATCTTCTGAGAACGAACTTAGCTGAACTCAGTTCTTTGTAAACAGATAAAAAGGGTAGGTATACTATTGTACAGTTAGGTAGGTTTACCAAATAAACTTTTATACGACTACTCTAAATTTATGTTATTTATTGGTACAAAATTAGAGTAAGTAGGTAAGTATTGTAAAAAGTTTTTGTTTTCGCAATTTACTGTGATTTTTACGTGATGGCGTTTAATTTTGTTTAATAGTTAGGCAATAAGTACCTACCTAAGTACCTACCCCTGCAGTTTTGGTTGCAATAGAAAAGCATGATAAATTTGTAAATTCAATTAAACGGTTGTCAGCCGTTTTTGAACTCTAGTTTTGGTCACGAAGAACAGACACACAATCCCTGCAGCTCCTATATTGTTAGGTCCTTGTAACTGGTAGTATCGAATTAGTAAATTAATCATTACATTGAGACTATAGCAAAGTAAATCAACAAACACTATGTGGATGATTAGTGGATAGACCATCGCCAAAAAATATTGCTGACTCTTTATGATACGATTTTAATCAATTGTATAATAAATACAGTGGAAGTGAAAGTACAACTGCAGCCGGCATCTACTACAATATCCGCCGGTAGCGAGCTGAGCCTGCCGTGTAATGTGGACGGGTACCCCACGCCCCAGGTCTACTGGACCAAGGACGGGGTCACGCTGACCCCCACCGACACTATGTGGATCACAGGTACTTACTCTATATTTGTTTAGGTAGGTATTTACTAATGAAAACGACCTGTAAGTCAAAGTAGAGATGGATTTTGCAAGAAATAGCTTAAACAATCATGTCATATAATAATATTTGTTGTGACTTCAGAATGTATGGTTCTGCAGTCCTAACGACATGGGAAAGTAAATTGAACATTAAACAGGATGTAGGTAGGTATCTATTGAGTAGAAACTGTACCAATCGCACATGAGGAAATTAGCAATTTACCTACGTCCATAGATCAACGATAAGGTAGCATTTTCTGCAAATAATGTACCTACTGTACCTAACAGGCGGCATATTTTGAGAATTACCGACGTCAGAGTAGGAATATTTTGTAAAAAGTCATGAAAACTAATAGTTAACTAGATGTTTCATATGACCAAGATTTGTTGAATTAGCAATAACATAACTTATGTTTTACCAGACACTCGGCTGACGATCCTGCGGACGACTGTCAGCGACAGCGGCAAGTACGGCTGCCACGCCGCCAACCAGTACAGCACCGACTCCTCCATCGTGCAGATCACAGTGCAAGGTCATTCATCTCAAACTAAAGTTAAAATTATGAGGTTAAAAAAAAAAAAATGATTATTATTATTATATTATCAAATCAGTCAAAATGATTATGAGCAAGGTCAATCAAAAGTAATGGTTATAACTAGAGATTAACTCAAGGCTGGCCATGCCTCTAACTCCACGTTAAAGAGTTATGGCGAACTTTGTTTATTACGATGTTCATTAACATAATTGATGACGCCACGGGAAAGAAAATCTATTTGGGAGACAATAACAGGAGCGTAAAGAAATGGACGCCTCAACGAAACAGTTATGAAATAAAATGTGATGTTCAAACTAAAATCATACAAACTCCCGTCTTGTGTTACAGAAGTGGTGGTTCCGTCTAAATGTACGGACAGTCCTTACTTCGCGAACTGCGCGCTCATCGTGCAGAGCAAGTTCTGCCGACACAAGTACTACTCTAAGTAAGTTATACTGTTCTCAAAACATAAGAACTAAAAAACAGTACCAAAGAAAATTTTCAAAAAATCATGTTTCTTGAAATCCTGAGGCTGTTTTTTTATGAATTATTTTTTTATTATGAATGACCATTATGATCACATTGAAATGTCTTAAAAGCTAGGTGATTCCACTGCCTGTTCCAATTCCAACACGACACACCACTGGTGTGTGTTGTTTGTTGCCCGATAGATATTTAATTCTTTGTGTTGTTTTGTGACACCACAAAAGGCCTAGCACAAACTATACCTATACTTATGTATAAATCTGTGGGGCCTAATTTTATGTTGGTTGGTGGTCCATTCACAATAATATACTTAGTAAAACTCAGGTCAAACAAAGTGAGGGTCGTCACTCGCTCACGTCGCTGTATCTTAACTAGAATATATTTAAAGGCTGTTGTTGAATGTTTTAGATTCTGCTGCAAGTCGTGCGTGGAAGCCGGGCAGCTGGACCCTAGTGAAGTGGACATGCAGGGGGACGAGCCCTACAGGAGGAAGTAACCCACACGCGTCTTGTGACCAACAACTCTTTATTCTTTCCGCTAGGTGATTACTGGCACATCCAGATTTCTATATTTGGTTGATAACAGTTAATATAGGAAACTATACCTACTTGCTGTTGTTAATTGAGTTTGTAAGCGATACGATGCTGGGACGTTTAACCCTTTTTAGTTCATGATTAGTAAAAGTGTACTAAATGTCAAAAATGTTTTTTTTTTAAATAATGCTGCTTCAAAATGCCTATTACATGCTCTTTGCAAAATGCTTGTGGATGCCAAATAATCACCTGATTTATGTTGTTGTGCAATATTTATCCACTCTTTCGAGAAACGGTCACAGCGAAGTAGTTAATGTTTTTAATGTGCCATAAATGAATAGTATTACAATTTAGTTATTCAATGTCAAAACTGTTATAGTGCACATTTTCAGCGTACCTACCAATAGATATAAATGTAGATAGAGAAATAATCTATGTAAATAAAATATAAAAATTGTTACAATAAAGTCACAACTCCATCAGGGATGGAATAACAGTTTTCAAAAATTTGTTTACATAATGTAATTAGTGTTTGTGTAAACGAATTTTTGTAATAGAAGCAATAAATTATTTATAATGATAAGATGTTTAGTTGGAAATGTAACTTCGGTGTTGATCTAGAATAGATAGAATGCTAGAAGTGAACTCATAATAATTTGTCTAAGTTAGCTTTTTATATTGTGACAATGTAAATAGTTGAATGGAAAATAAAGATATATGGAAGATATAAACTTCGTTTTCTTTAAGATGAAACACATTTCTGACATTCTTTTTGAAATAGGTAGGTACCTAAAGTTGATTGAAGAAGAAAAAGCTTGTATGTACGTGTATATCTATCGCTAGGGAACACAATTTGGGAGTAACTATGCCCATTTGTGTGTGAAATGTCCAAAGATATTTATTTTGGATGGGACCTATTTAGCTAACTTAGCTCCACTGATTTCTAAGAAATAAGTGACATCTTCTGAATAAAACAAGAAAGTATGTATGCGATAACATAAATTTTTATTTACAATCCGAAACTCACAGTCAATATTATAACAATAAACATGAAACACGGCTGCAGTGAAGTAATGAGCGGAGCCGCCCCGTCCTAGTCTACCAATGTTCGACATGCTATATTTACATACAACTCGAATTCATTGAAATTTCGTCTCCACACTGATCCCCGACTCGATATCGTGCGCAGAGCACCCAAACTAAACCTTATTGTCATCAAAATAAACATTACATTACAACTGAAAACGGCTAGGCCTGTACATAATTTACTAGGTGCGTAATTATATTATAATTTTATAATCGGTTAAAATACGCCTTCGCCTACTCTTTGAGAGCAATATGTATCGCTTTAAAATATACTTAAATACAAAAGGTTAACGTTATTATATACAAATAATAATTTAAAAGGTTCTAAAACGTCGCTTAGAGGAACACTAAGCTATTGCAAAATAATATTAGACTTCTGAAGACCGCTGGTGATGTGGCTCGAACGGAAAGTTGAGGTATGAGGCTCGTTAGTGCGTAGCGTATACTCTGAGGGTAAGGCAGGGTCGGACCGGCCATAGTCGACCGCTGCGGGCCGGGCTGGCGGGGGCAGATTTGGCATGGTAATTAATAATTTGTTTATTTATTTTATTAGTTTCCGATAGTATTCCATCTAGCACTATCAGGGTAGGGCCCGGCGTCGTGGCACGTGGGCCCCGCCGGCCCCGTCCGACCCCGGGGTGAGGTCACACCGGCCGAGTGCCGCCTCCTTCTCTACCTTCTTAAATAGCTTACCGGGCGCGCGGGCCCATTTTAGTATCACAATACTTGTTAAACTAAAAGCTCCCACTAAATTCTAAATGCCTAGTAAACATAAAAAAAAATAGACTATAAAAACACAAATTCTAAAATAAAATACATCTACGAAGAGTCCGCGTTTCGAGCGGTATTTTAGTGCAAATTACAGCGATAATACAGCAGCGCCTGCCACGGTCACGGTCACCGTCGGGCGTCGGCCTCGCACCGGACCACAAGAGATCTCTCGGCCTAGCGCCGGTCGTGCTCACACTCGTAATATCATCCAAAAGATTACAATTTTACACAAACTTAGTCTAGAGGTAATAACAGCGCGGCCTAGCGTCGCGTGCGGACCGCACCATCAGTCGACATCGAATATAGAATACGTATAGACACGGTCTCCACGATAAATGCCGCGCTCCGTGACTCGCGGGGCGCCACACTCGCGACCCGCGACACGCTACACACTCGCGCAGGAGTCGCGGAGCGCTCCACACTCCTGCAGGATGGCGGCGACCTGCCGAGCCCGGCCGGGGAACCGGACAGGCTCTATCAGTCAAGGACCTGGAATGTTACAAATGTTTTTGTACTGCTACTTTCCAAAATCAATTATAAGTCATGCTTGATAAAGGAACAAAGGAGATTACATAAGAACCTACATGGTCAACATAATTGTAAAAAATGCTTTGCGCAGGCACCTCCTTCGCACTCACTCCTCGTCGATTCCTAAATTTAATATATAACGAAAATTAACATTTTAATTCTGTGATGTATTGTGTCGCTGCTCACCAGTAGCGCGGCTGTCTACAAAGACAATGCATGTTGTACCTTGGTAAGTACCTGCGAGACGATTTTCTCCATGTCGTGGTCGAGGTCGTCTGCGGGGGGCGGCTCGGCGGCGGGCGGCGAGGGGGGCGGGGGCGAGGCGGGCGCGCCCGGCGGGCCGGGGGGCGGGGGCGGGGGCGAGGGGGGCGAGGCGGGGGCGGCGGGCAGCGTGAACGGCTCGTCCAGCTCCTCCAGTCCCGCGGGACACGGCAGCTTAGCTAGCTCCTCTTGGAGCTTCATGTAGTGACGCTGTGGAAAAAAATTGTTGCATTTAAAGTTTTCGACAGAAAATTCTGTTACTGTCAGTCATAAAATGTAAGAGCACTAAAAGCCTTGTGATCACTCGCATTTTATGGCAATCCTAGTGATAGAGTTTATGCCTCATGAAGGCTTCCGACATGGCTTAAACGTTGACGACTGAACAGCTGAAAACGACAATACAACGTGTCTTCACCACCATAAATGCCCCTTAAAATAGTGAATGAATGAATGAACTCTTTATTACACCAACAATAGGAATACACAGTTACAGTAAAAACAACTTAATCTTAGTATAATGGGCGGTCTTATCGCTTAGAGCGATCTCTTCCAGACAACCTTTAAACCTTTTTTTAGTAACCGTTCAGAATATCGCTTAGCTTCAACGATCTAGAACGTCTCAGCGAGATGCGTGACAAGCTGTGCCAAGTTGCAGTGGGTCTAACAAGAAGCAGCGAGATACGTGACGAGCTGTGACAAGTTGTAATAATGAAACCCGTCACACACGTAGCTATGATATATAGTAATATTAATTATAGCAAGGCATATTACGATATATTTTCTATACAAATATTCAAGTGACCGCACACGCAGCTATAATATATCTTATAGCTGTGTGTGTATTTGTATATAGCACGGCATATTAATATATATTATAGGTAGGTGTGTGACGGGCTTAAAGTGTCACCTTGAGCGCGATGAGGTTGAGCTGTATGCTGCGCTGCGTGCGCTCGTCCCCGCACTGCCCCTCCAGCTCGGAGATCCAGCCGCTCACAGTCTGGATTATCTCGTTGCGCTTCAGCCAGAAGTGCGTCTGGATCACCTGGAATGTGTGTATAGCGTGAGATTATCTCTGTCTTCTAAACATATAGGTGTCTCATAATAAACGTATAGGCTTAATGGCAATACAATGTTGCTATTTCTTTTATATTAGGATCTAAAAAATTGCTAAAAGATCTGAAATAAATGTCTACCCCTCCCTGGGTGATTACGTGATCATATTTCAATATTTTTCTCTTTATATGTCTTGATATTAATTTGGAAAATTCACGCAGGCCTGGTATGTGTTGGAGTGGTGCAGGCACATACATACCTCCTTAAAAAACAAGTAGATCGTATGAGCAAGTGGCCAATTCTGGTGACGAGTTTTGAGGCCGCCGAAAGGCCTCCGTCATGGCTTAACGATTTTAAAAGCCGGGACCGACAATTAAACGTGCCCTTCCAAGCACGGAAGCGCTCAGATGTTAATGCCACTTGCGGTCACTCATCCAAGTAGTGACCGGTCAGAACGTTGCTTATTTATTTATTTATTTAATACAGTTATGACAGAAAGCTACAGTTAAAACCAAAACGCTAACTATCTAAGATAAAAACTTAAGAAAACACTCAAGGAGTTAAAAATAGTGGAAGAACTATCATAAACTTAACTTCAACGATCTATCAAGAAGGTGTTATCTTACCTCCTTGAAGCAGGGTTGTGGGTTGCGCAGATGGTCGAGCATGGCCCAGCGCACGCAGGCCTGGTATATGTTGGAGTTATAGTCTGTGGAGGCGGCGGCGCCGACGCGCGTGCCGCGGCTGCGCTCGTAGCCCGGCTCGTTGAAGTACGGCTCCGGGACCAGGATCAGGGACTGGATCGACACCAGCACCTGCACGGAACGTTGCCTTAAGGTAGAATCAGACGGTTCACTTTCCGTTCATTTTTGTCATTCACTTTTAATTTTTTGCTCTAAATGAAACGTCTGAACACAAAATGAAACAAGCGTGCCGAAGAAAAACTAAGCATTCATTCGAGTGAATGTTCACTCGAATGAACCGTCTGATTCTACCTACAAGTCACTGCACGACTCATCAGATAGTACAGCGAAATATTTTCTAATGTATAGATGACATGAGACATGACATGAGTTGGTCAGTGATGGTCAGTGTGAAGTTGCTGAATACCATTCCGGTGTATGCCGCTATTTCCGCGGTCCTCAGACTAGTGATCCGAAGTTAGTAGACCATTCTAAATCGTGCCTCTTTCTCGAAGGCATAGGACACAATATATTTGCACTCTGATACGCAACAGAAGCAACTTGAAGAACATTACTGGGGTAGGTACTATGATTGATTATTCAAATAGTGCTATGCATGTCTGTGATGGATGCACAATGCACATATCATAGTATTTTTATATGAATGTTTTTTTGCAATGTGTAATTATGTGTACTGTTGGCGTTGTCTAAATAAAATAAAACATTACATAATGAAGTAAAGGGTAAACCGCACCGCCTGCCGTTCGTCTTTGACCGTACGTTCGTTCGTATGAGCAAATGGCTAACTCTGTGACGGAGTTATTAGGCCGCCTAAAGGCCTCAGTCCTGGCTTAACGACTTGAAAAAGAGACCGACAATTTAACGTCTTTGCCCAGCATCTGTTGTATGCACACCTGAAGGAAGCTCGAGGTATGCGCATTCCACTTCTCCTCCGGGCGGCCGTGCCAGGTGTTGAGCACGGAGAGGCAGACCTTGCCGTCGTTGTACAGGTTAGGGTTGAACCGCACGGAGTGGCGGCCCGTCGTCTCCAGGTTTATGAGCATGGGCACGGAGGGGTACTCGGCGGGGAAGTACACGTCGAGGATGAAGCAGCCGTTCGCGTACGGCGTGTCGGAGGGACCAGTTATTAGCACCTGGAGAAGAGTTTTACATTTAGCATTTTGTCGACACGCTTTGGTTTCGCACGGCTGTTTTCTCTGCTTTATTATGCATGTATCTAGCTGTGCCCCGCGGTGTTACCCGCGGTGAGTAGTTCCCGTTCGCGTGGGAATACTGGGATCAAAAGTAGCCAATTTTTTTTATTCTATGGTATAAGCACTTCTGGTATTCAATTTCATTCAAACAATGTTTGAGCGTGAAAGAGTAACAAACACACTTACACACACAAATGTTCACCTTTATTATATTACTGGGATTACACGTTACAGCCCCATACGTATTGACCTTGTCTTTCCTGTGAATATGGCCAGCTAAGCTGAGGATGGTTTAAGGTGCTGGGGCAAGCCTATTCCATTTCAACAATGTCCCAGGCGCTAGTGTCTCGTTATCGTTAGTGTAGGCAAAAATTCCCTTCTAACGCTGTATAAATCATCTAGTAAAGATGCCTACCAAAAAAATTTAAAAATAAAGTGAAATTGTAGTAAGAGGAGTGAGATCAGAGTTGACGAGCGACAGAGGAGAGTGGAAGAGGAAAACATGTTGTGCCGACCCCACTTAGCGTGGGATAAGGGCAGGAGAATGATGATGATGATGATGCTTGTGTTGTTGTTTCATAGTTGTTACCTTCATAACAACATTTTTACTTTTTTTTTTTACCTTCATAACATCGAGCCTGTCAGTATCCGTCCTCACGAACACGGAGGAGGAGTAGGAGAGCGGGAGGGAGGTGGCGAGTGTGGCGGCCTCCTGGGCCAGACGCTTCATGCGTGTGGGGTGCGCGCGCTCGCCCGCCGCGCGCACCGTGCCCTCGAAGTTGTACGGCACGGTGAACCGGAAACCGATCTCGGGGCATTCCACTATCATCTCGAACATTTCTGAAACAAGAGCCGAAGTTGACCACCTCTGTGACGTAGTAAACGGCCCGCCGGTAGGTTGCTGTTTCGATCCCCGTCGCGGGACAAATGTTTGTATGTTCCGTAGATATTTGTTCCGGGTGTTTTTCAAAAAGTGATCTTTACATCTTTACTAAATTAATGATTTATTCAGAGTCAGGAGGCAATCTTTGCCTACACTTAACGGGACACTGTAGTGCCTGGGACATTGTTGTGATGGAATAGGCTTGCCCAGCACCTAAACCATCCTCTCAGCTTTTTTCAAAAAGTATCTAAGTAGTATATCAGTCATCTGGTTGCGCTAACACAAGTCTAGATGACGCCGTGTAAAATGTCCCAGGATATTTAAAAATTAATAAACCGACTACTTTGATGTACGGAGAGCAAATTGCTGCACTCTCGAACTGTATTTCTGTTCATAATTCCGAAGATCCTCGTTAGGTCTTCATCATTTTTGTATGAGACCAACTGGCAAATGTATAAAGAAAAAAAAATTTACAATTCGGTCGAATTATAATGAATAATGAAATGGCAAGTTCAGGCACTTATAGCGACAGCCACAAGCCGCTTGTGCGAGCTTCGTAAGAGTCACTATTCAAATTACTATTTTCGCGAAGTGGATTTTCTGTCTTTGTTCTTTTATTGTATAGTATATTTTATTGTATACATTTTACTTTTATTGTACGAGTATACATACCAAACTGCATGGTCCGCATAAGCTCGATATACCGCTGCTCCCTGGTGGCGGTAGCGGGTAGGCTCCGCAGACTGCTCTCCGCGTCCATATCCTCCTGGCACATGAGCGCGGAGGTGGCCTGGATGTCGCCGATCAACGTCGCCAGACCTTCGTCCTCCTCAGAGAGCTCAGAGTTGCTGGATGTGCTGAATCTTTGGCTGTACGTCATCTTGCCGAATATGTTCTTTTTGCTCATTCTGTAACAAATGTATATCTTATATTTAGATTACAGTAGCATGTGCCTTCTTTGCAAACACATAACGGCCAGCATTATTTTATATTCGCTATGATTAAAGAATCATGATGAAAATTTTAGACATGATAACTTACTTCAGCATCTGTAGCCATGCGATTACTATTCAAATCTTCAAGAACATTTTAAATTAATACTGAATATGTTTAAGCGACGAGGTTAATAAAACTCGAATAGCATTTGCAATAATTTAATGACTACAAAATAAGATACATCGATTTATTCGCTACTGACCCACGGTACCACCGCTTATCAGTGTAACATTATAAAGTTAAGTTAAATAGGAATATGACCCCTAGGGCTAATACAGTAACATCAAGTCAGACCACACAAATCAAACATAGTGGAATAAATATCAGATTCTGTAACTTTGTCTTTCAGTTCGAATACTTTTAAAGTAACTAACTAAGGTTTAATAAACGCGACCTATATAATTATATAAAAATATAGCACATACAAAAAAGCTGCAACTGAAATTAAACGTCGTCACCCAAAAACATTATATTTTTAAAATTATTTATTAAGAAACATATTTTATGATCAAGACTAGACTATCAAATGAAAATAAAATGAAATATGATCACTACTGTATCCCAGTGAGCGGTAGACATTTCTTTCAGATCATTAGGCAATTTTTTAGATCCTTTTGAAGATGTCTAAGGGGGTAGACTATCACCATTGATTAAATACGAATCAAATAATCTCAGAATAACCAGAATGAGTTTTACATCAGATTGAAGCACTCTATACAAGACATTTTATAATAATTTAATGGTACCCTATATTTTTCGTTAAATGCAGAACCATAAACAAGAAATTTCAAATAATTCTTAACGCCAAAATAAAAACTCACCAAACCTCGCAGTTCAGGTAACAAAATCCTTAAACTTATAATACTGAACAATTAATTAAAAAATTAACAAAATGCAATATCAAAAGAAGTTAATACATAATAAACCATTTTTTATAGAACTTAGTACAGTTATAACGACTATGAAGAATACATTTTAATAAGAATGATAAAACGAGATCTTGGACTATAATTCGTATACAAATATTGTTACATAACTAGTTCCTAAAACACTACAAAATATGACTTTTTTGACTTCAATCAATACTGTTCGCTTCAATACTTCACTGTTCACGAGAACTTATCAACATAAATGTAGAAAGATAAAATAGCTGATAAATCTGCTTTAAACACTAAACGTTTCGATGTGAGTGACCCTTCTTTTTCAGACCCTCAGAAATTACATGCTTCGTATACTTCCTTCGATAGTGTTCAGACGCTTTCTTGATGTTAGATGGTGGTTTTTTCCATTCGACTGGTTTATGTGAGCAAGATGGCGTATTTTCAACGTTTAACGCAGGAGCCATGGTTTCTTTATTGATTAATGAAGACATGAATTTATTAGTAAGTGGTTTGTCGGTAGGCATGATGCCTTTAGTTTCTGTGCATGTTTTTTCTGTTGTTGGTGCATATATATTCTGATGACTGGCTCTGATTTCATAAATGACATTGAGAACACATGAATAGATAGTGTCTTCTAAAAATACATTCTTGTGCAAATGAACTTGATCCGGATAGAAGTGACTGAGAACTTGGTCAAAGATCATCTTGTGGGCATCTGACTTCTTTAGATCAAAGCTCATTAATATATTTTTGATATATTGTTTAATTTCATAGTCAGTAAGAGGAGCTTTGACCTTATTGACGTTAGGCGACGGACTCATCTCATCGTCGGTATGTGTGTCGCTTTTAAAATCTTTAGAATCGCTCTTGTCAACAGATTTGATGGTACTGATATCTTCCTCTATGCATGAAATTAGTGTATTTGAGAGAAGGTCTTTTTTTAATGGGAGTTCATCTTTGGAGTAGAAACTGAACAATTCTTTTAACACCATCTTCATTGCTATCCTTATGTACACCTTCATTTCATTATCAGTGGCCGCCTTCATTGGTATGTCCTCAACAGGCGCAGGTTTTGTTTTCTTCTTTTTAGATTTTTTATCCTTAGACTTCTTTTTAATTTCAGAGGTAGTTGGTGGCTCCATGTTAGCATGGTTCGACAGCTGTTGTTTCTTGGCACCGACTAAATGCGTTTTATTATTGCTAGAGTCTGCGATCTCGTCAATCTTAGCATCGAGAGACGTTTCAATGATCTCAGTCGTCTTAGCAATTGTTTTCTCGTCATTATTAGCAGAAGTTTCAACGACAGGCTTTTCGCAATTATCAGTAGTAGTTTCAGCGATAGGTTCCTCAAGATTTTGAGTGGAAATCCTAGGAATAGCTTCGTTACGATCGTCAGTAGAAGTCTTAATGGTAGCTTTCTCACAACTATCAGTAGCAGTCTTAGCGATAATTTCTTGATTTTCGTTAGTAGCTTCTATTATTAATTCATTTTCAACTATGTATTTCTTGACAAGCGTGTTAGTGCCCTCTACGTGTGTTCCGTTTTTCAAATCGCTATAATGAATAATGGTTCTTACAATGTATAAAATTATTTCGTCTTTGAGTGTGATATGAACAGCTGGTTTCTCCGATTTGCGGATGTATTTGTCTATCCACGCCATGATCGCTTTACTGATAAATGGCTTCTTGTAGTCTGCATATCGCGTTAACACGTGCTTTATGAACATTTTGGTAGTGATATGCTCGAGGATAGCTGCACCCAGTACTTCGGCAACGTAGGTTTGGATCTCTTCATCAGTTGGCGGTAGCTTGTCATCAACAGCGGGTGGACTATTCTCTTCGACGGCGTGTGGATTATGCTCATAGACGACAACCTGTTGATTTTTCTCGTCGACAACGTGTGGACTTATCTCATTAACGTATGGATTTTTTTCATCAACAACGTGTGGACTTTTCTCATCGACAATATGTGGACTTTTTTCATCTGCAAAATGTGGATTTTTCTCAGCGTCAACATGTGGACTTTTCTCATTGACAACATGTGGACTTTTCTCATCGACAATGTGTGGACTTTTCTCATCGACAACATGTGGACTTTTCTCATCAACAATGTGTGGTTTTTTCTCATCTACAACATGTGGACTTTTTTTATCGGCAATGTGTGAACTTTTCTCATTGACAACATGTGGACTTTTCTCATTGACAATGTGTGGACTTTTCTCATTGACAATGTGTGGACTTTTCTCATCGACAACATGTGGACTTTTCTCATCAACAATGTGTGGTTTATTCTCATCTACAACATGTGGACTTTTCTCATCGGCAATGTGTGAACTTTTCTCATTGACAACATGTGGACTTTTCTCATTGACAATGTGTGAACTTTTCTCATTGACAACATGTGGACTTTTCTCATTGACAATGTGTGGACTTTTCTCATTGACAACATGTGGACTTTTCTCATCGACAATGTGTGGACTTTTCTCATTGACAACATGTGGACTTTTCTCATCGACAATGTGTGGACTTTTCTCATCGACAACATGTGGACTTTTCTCATCGACAATGTGTGGACTTTTCTCGTCAACAACATGCACAGTTTTCTCATCAACAACATGTGGACTTTTCTCATCGACAATGTGTGGACTTTTCTCATTGACAACATGTGGACTTTTCTCATCGACAATGTGTGGACTTTTCTCATCGACAACATGTGGACTTTTCTCATCGACAATGTGTGGACTTTTCTCGTCAACAACATGCACAGTTTTCTCATCAACTATAGGTAAAGTTTTCTCTTTGTGAGCAGTACATACATTATCACTTACATGCATCTTTTGACCTATAGGTATATTATTCTCAATTTTAGCAGGTAAATTATTATTTGACAGATTATGGTGCCTATTAGGAGATTCCAATATAAAATAAATAGATAAATCATCAGGTGCCTCATCTTTATCGTGAATGGTGTGAACTTCTTCGATTATAAGTTCAGAATACTCTTCATCAGCTATCGGTATTTCTTGTCCAACAGGCAGATTTTCAGCATCATCAGTAAGTTTATTCTTTTCACTGTCAGCATGTAGATTCTTCTGACCATCAGTGGGTTGGTATCTCTCACTGCCAGCAGGCGGTTTCGACTCGGCCGGCAGCGTGCTCTTTTCTTCCGACCCTCCGTTGTCCTCACTGTAGGAGGAAAACGGGAAGAACGTAGAAACGTGTAAACCAAACTCGTAACACAGGGACATCATAAACTTTATCACACATCTAAAAATACACGATCTCCTACAGAAACAAAATAATTAAACAAAAAGAATATAGCAGTAAAACAATAACAAATAAACAATAAAATAAAACTAAAAATTCGCAGATATCACCTAATGAATGACAAATCGATAACTGAAGCTTGGATGAAACAAGCAATGTGATATATTTCACAGGTGTTTTTGTCATCAAGTGTTTTTAACTTATGAAAGCAACAAACAGATGCTAAGTTATTGTTTATAAAAAATACATGCAGGGTGTTCCAAGAAAGAAAGAAAAATAATTTATTCTGGTTAGGCCTCAAGGATCGCATCAGTATCGTCTTACATGCTAGGTGATTCTAATGCCTGTTCCAACGCGACTCCCTTCACCAGGGAAAGAAGGCCACCTTATATCATCAAGAACTGCTTGCCACATCTATTTTAATTTCATTTCAGAGACCAAACATCGAAGCAAAGCTCTAAAAAGTCAGGAAAATCAGATTTTCTTGTATGTAGAAACATCTTTTTTCATGATAGCGGCAGTATAGTAATATAATTGTGTCACCTTGTATTAGTTCTTAAGTGTGTGCCATAACGCCGAGGAATGAGCGGGAGAGCGAATAATGTTTTTACTCGTAAGTGAGAAGCGCAGAACGATAGACACGCAACATAATTTATAGCGAAAAAACAGTTTTTATTTAATTACAAGTTAATTAAACAAGCAATCGAAAAATTAAAAAACCAGAACTAAATAAATACTTCTAGGCTATTTGTCAAAACATAAAACCAACAAAAATAGCGTTCTGTTCCTGAGATAAATAGCAAACTGTGTGAAAAACATGTATTTTTCAAAAAAATATATGATCGAGAAAACTTTTACCAATCGTGTTTCTAAAAAACCATAACGCAAGATAAAAGTTCAAAGTATAATTTCCCTAAATATGAAGGACGTAGCTTTCACATATACTGAGATAAATAAGGATTTCGACGACTAATTTGCATATGGCGCTCTCTTAAGTTTTTTAGTTTTAGTGCATAACTTGGTGTAACAATAAAGAGTTTTCTATCTATCTATCTATCTATCTATAATTGGCCGTACCTGAGTTTGGCTGCATAGGAGTTGGTAGTCGAGGTCATCATGGCCAGCAGCCGCGGCAGAGGCCTGAGCGCGGCGGCGAGGCGCGGGGACCGCAACGCGTGCAGCGCGCGCGCAACCCTCAGCACGCACACGTACAGCGGGATGTGCCGGGACATGTCCAGCACTGGGGATAATTAATAAATAAATATATAAATATATCCTTGGAAATGTCCAAGGATATATTTATATACTTAGCTTGGGACTAGGTGACGCTGTGTGGAATGCCACACAGCGTCACCTAGTCCCAAGCTAAGCAACTTAATGCTTGTGCTATGGTAACCAGATGACTGATATACTACTTAGATACATATTATAGATAGAAAAACATCCAGACCCGGAACAAATATCTGCAGAACATGCAAACATTTGTCCCGTGGCGGGGATCGAACTCGCAACCTCCGCGTCTCAGGCGGGCCTTCGCGCACTGCGCCACAGAGGTCGTCAAATGGACATTATATCATTTGTTGCTTTTCAAACTATCATGGTCATAGGTTAGTTCGTCGCATCGGCTTACTCGTGACGAAGTATTTAGGCCACCGAAAAGCCTCCGTCGTGGCTTAACGACTTATGCCGGGTTTCTATATGCAACTAACGGATGTCCGTAGGTAGGTCGTCATAGCAACGTTGTTATCTGTCAAAAAGTGTCATACATTTTGTGTTGAATAAGCAACGTTGCTATGACGATCTACCTACGGACATCCGTACGTCGGATATAGGAACCGGGGGTAAGATCATAGTTATGAACATTGTAAACACTAAAAACGGGATATTTGGCCTATTATTTTAAGTAATCAGATACAAAAAAAGCTTCACTATACTATATTCAGGTAGGCTTCATAAATAAATCAGTTACCTGAGTCATTCCTAAGATATGAGCAGATGGCGGGGACCAGCGAGCTGCCGGCCACGAGGTCGAGGAACTCCGCGGGCAGATCAGAGCTGGGGTCCTCTTCTTCAGCCTCTTCAGCCGGAACTGCCTCATCAACTTCCAGTGCTTCTTCGATAGTGGTCTCTTCCGGCGGCCACACCTCGCCCGGGTTCATGTATGAGGCTAGCACCTGGAATTATTGAAGTGAACATGAGCAAATGGCTAACTCCGGTGACGGAGTTTTTAGGCCGTCTAAAGTCCTCCGTCATGGCTTAACGACTATAAAAATCGGGACCGACAATTAAACGTGCCCTCCGAAGCACGGAAGCGCTCAGCTGATAATGCCACTTGCGGTCACCCATCCAAGTTGTGACCGCTCAGAACATTGCTTACCTTCGACGATTTATCAAGAACATTCACGTCATAGCAACGTTGTTATCTGACACAAAATGTATGGCACTTTTTGTCAGATAACAACGTTGCGATGACGACCGACCTACGGACATCCGTTAGTTGGATATAGGAACCCGGCATTAGCAAGCTTCGCCACGAGCGCTTTGAAAACTGAAAATGTCATGAAAGGTAGCTCACCTGCAGTAAGACAGTGACGTGTTCTTCCTCCGTGCGCTGCCGATGTAAAGCCTGCTCCACATTCCAGGACTGCTGCGTGGAGCCGGTGCCGAAGCCGGTGCCCTTAGCCCAGTACAGCTGGCTCTTCTCCTCAGACTTGCCTGTTGAGCCGTTTGATCCATTGCTGTTCTGTAAACGGAGAATTGCTGTTAGGATTGCTAAATTATGAACTTATGGTGTATTTATATCTATATTGTTGATAGATAGACTTGTTTATTGACACACTTACAGCACAGATAGGTAAGAAAATAGGTAAGTACACAAAACAGGAGGCAGAATAGATAACACACAGGTAGGTACATCTCGTACTTGGTCACCTCCTAGGTATACTTACTTCGTTAGAGTTGGGGCGATGGTGCGTGAAGACGGCGAGACAGGCGAGCAGCAGTCTCGCGGCGCCGCAGTGCAGCAGCGAGGCCCGCAGAGCCGTGCCCGCGGGCGAGCGCCGCCCGTTACGTTCCAGTAGTACGCACACGACGCGGAACGGCAGCGTGCCCAGCGACCAGGCGGGAGTGCCGCCGCTGCCGCCGCCGCTCACAGCGATGCTGCCTGGAACGTTACATACTGATTTACGGAACGTTTACGAATAAGCAGTAACGGGGAATGTGATGGCTTTTCGATGGTTGAAGCAGGCAAGGCGAGTGAATGGTCGCAGCTCGTGGCTCGTAAAGCCACAAAGCAGTTGAGGCATCTATAGTCTGTGGTGGTATATAAGCGCGCGTGTACTCACGTCCGTCCTCTGTGTGCGCGACGCCGAGCAGCAGCCGCAGCAGATGCACTGCTCGCGCACCCTCGTCGAGCAGCGCGGCCGCGTACCCCGGCAGCTTGAGCAGCAGGCCGAGCGCGAGCAGCGCATGCGCGGGGATGCCGGCGCCGCCGCCCTCCTCCGAGCCGCTCGTCGCCGTGCTCGCGCCCAGCTCCACCAGCTCCTGGAATCACCATGTTACTATTTATTTATATGTTCAGTATTCACACACTAGTGCGTGTTTCAGTTACTATTTATTTATATGTTCAGTGATCACAACTAGTGCGTGTTTCACACCTTAGGGCGTATACGACGTTTTAGAAACGAGCAGACACTGCGTGTTTTTGTGTAGCGCGTCACCTACTAGTTCGCAGCGCGCAAAGTGTAAAATACATACAAAATCCCATTTGAATTCACAAGTTATATTGCTCGCTATAGCAAAAAAAAAAATGTTTGATTTCTAACATCAAACATTTCAAACATTAGGTGTCAGGAACACATACACGTAGAAAATAATGAAACTCCACTCGTGCGCTGTTGCGAACGCGACGGATTAAGCGCGTGAACGTATTGCTCGAGCTTATAGATAGCATTGGTAAAAACGTACCTATTAATCTCCGCTCGTATGAACTCCTGTCGACGTGCGTACAAAAAATGTACATACATAAGAAGTTAGAAGACACACAATCATGTCTGTTCATTCGGTAGACGTCACCGCGCGCCCTCGTAGCCGCGGACAAATGTTATGGACGAATGTTATAGCAAGGACGATATAGGTTAGGACTGCTAATGTTCATACTAGGAACCGTGATTCAAATATTGTTTACGTACCTCGTAGAGCCGTATTGGCCAAGTGGATAAGTACTTCGACGTTCGATCCGAAGGTCGTGAGTTCGAATCCGGCCGTGCATCAATGGACTTTTCGTGTCGAAAAATTTATATGCACTTTAACACGAGCTTTAAACGGTGAAGGAAAACATCGTGAGGAAACCCGCGGCTAGTCAGCCCCACACGTATCGACCATTGTCTTTCCTGTGGATATGGCCGGCTTAGCTGAGGATGGTTTAGGTGCTGGGCAAGCCTATTCCATCTCAACAATGTCCCAGGCACTACAGTGTCCCACTAAGTGTAGGCAAAGCTTGCCTCCTGACTCTGTATAAATCATCTAGTACCTCGTAAGGATCGTCCAGCTTGACCCAGTCGAGATCGTGATGATGGTGATGCGGCTGCGGCGGGTCGGGCGCGGGCGCGTGCGGTCGCGGCAGACGCGCGGCCACGAGCGCGAGGCCGCCGCACGCGCCGAACTCGCGCAGCACGCCGCACCCGCCGGACGCAGCGGCGTCGGCCTCACCCTCGCTGCTGCTGCTCGGACGCCACCACTCCGCTGAGGAAACAGTTTACATTAGACCTACGCACAGTATTTTAGCGAGGCGTTTGTATTTACACAAACGCAAATGAAACGCGCTGCCATCTACACAAAAGCGTTGTAAACTAGCAGGTGACGCGTTACACAAAACCGCGCAGTGACTGCTCGTTTGAAAATATCGTGTGCATTGACAAGAGTCAATGCAGCCGGTCTAAGAAGATCGGCTGCACTTTGGATACCAATGTGTGTAAATAATGAAATTGTAAATATGAATTGAGCGCACTAATTGTCTTGCAGAAGTTTGTTAAGTGCTCATAGGCTTTGTAGGAGTGACGTCAAGACAGTGGTCAAGACAGTGGGAAGGGTAAACGTATTACTCATCTTCAAAATGATCCAACAGAGAACCAAAGTCACCGAGAGAGAGCATCGATGACGATGTGCAATGCAGATTATGTATGTCATAGTCAGTCACTCTGTCAAATGGTATATTGTATGCAAGTTTATATAAATAAACAACTTAATTATGTTTGTATAAGCAAGTGGCCATCTATCTATCTACTCAGCCGGTAACACCCACTGCTGGGTAAAGACCTCTTCTCTATCACGCCACTCTCAGCGGTGTTGTGCCAGCCGGATCCACTGTTCTCCTACCGCCCTCGCAATGTCGTCTGACTATCAGGCCTATGGTCTGTCTCGAGACCGTCGAAAATCCCTTGGCCACCATGACCGAGTAAAAAATAAACTTACTAGGGTTGTCCGAGGTATCGATGCGCAGATGCAGCGTGAGATGAGGTCCGAACACATGCGGCACACTGGCGCAGAGCTGGGCCAGCGTCACCGAGCCCTTCATGTACCCCTCCAGCCCCTCTACTTGCACGCGGATAGGAGAATCTAACAGCTCTGAAATTTAAAGTTAGCTTACTATACCAGCGTCTTTGTGATTTTAATTTCGACTGCTATAACGCAGACTGACTGAAGTAGCTCTGTAAAGCCTGCAATACATGTTGGCCGAGTCGCCAACGCGAGCGTAGACAAATTGCAAAGACAAGGAAGCGAGTTGTGGCGAGTGGACGCTCGCGACTCCTCGCTATGACAAATTAACTCGCTACATGTTGGCGCATGCCTGGACTCGGCCAGTAGGCGATTGCAATGCAAGTCAAACATGCTGTCCATACGTTGATATTGGCGTTAACTCGCCTACGCTCGGCTTACATGTATTGCAGGCTTAAAAGTGACTAGATATATTATGAAAGTTTTTACTAATTGCTTTTAGCAGTATATTAGTGTAAGCTAGTAGCTTACTCCTCGAGTTAAATCATCTGCATAACACGGGCTAAAATTATGATGATGATCATAATGAAGTAATTCATTGACCATCATCGCCGAAATGTCAATAGCATACACACCATCCAACTTGGCATCGGACGAGCTCATGCCATCAGCCTTAGAGATCCGCTTCTTGGTGTTCTGGTGTTTGAGCGAGGTGTTCTTGACGTCCTTGATCCGTTTATCCTTGGAGGCGGTGGCGGCGGCCAGGCTCAGCTCCCAGGCGCCCACCACGGTGGAGATGGCCGTGTCGGACGCGCTGCGCAGCACGGACGCCGTGCCCGACTGGGCGGACGACGACTCTACTGATACCTTGTTGAGCTCGTCTATCATTGGTACTGCGGAAATATTTCAATATTTATTTTTGTAACCTTGGCTACGGTGAGGACGGTCGGGCTGCGAGGGCATCGGTGTGTCCAATTAGCAGCCATCAATGCTCCACTGCTGGGCAAAGGCCTCCCCACTCCAAATATTAAAATAATTCAAACTATAACACACACTATATTTGTTGGATTCGAACTGAGTTATCACTTTAACACGAGCTTTAAACGGTGAAGGAAAACATCGTGAAGGAGTTATCCTCACACGTTTTGAATATTGTCTTTCTTGTGGATTTGTCTGATTGTGGCTCTATAGATTGTACCTCAATGGTTTGGACGGACTTTTTATATTAACTGGACCTTCGTAACTTCACCGGACTATGGCGAGAGAAAGAGACAGTAGGACACTGGAGCTAGCTTGCTAAGACGTTCTTGATAGATCGTCGAAGTTAAGCAACGTTCTGAGCGGTCACAACTTGGATGGGTGACCGCAAGTGGCATTATCAGCTGAGCGCTTTCGTGCTTCGGAGGGCACGTTAAATTGTCGGTCCCGGCTCTTAAAGTCGTTAAGCCGTCACCAGAGTTGGCCACTTGCTCATACGAACCTACTACTACTACTGGAGCTATGTATACGTACGCGGCGGCAGGTGTTCGTTGAGCAGCGTGCGCACGGTGGTGTGCAGCGGCAGGTGCAGCAGCGCACGCGCGGCCAGCGCGGGGTGGGGGGGCGCGCCGCCCGCCCCCGCCTCGCTCTCCCCGCCCTCCTCCCCCGCCCAGCCCAGCGCCACCAGCACGCGCTCCGCGCTCAGCACCAGGCGCAGGATGAGCGCGCGGGTGAACCCGGATATACCCTCCACGTCTGGAAACGTAACAATTACTATTTATTTGTTGTTTGTTTTAGGCTCAACTCACACCAAAAGAGCGGCGAAGAGCAGCGAAGCGGAGCGCAGTTTCAGTGTCATATGAATTTCAACTTTATTTTCATTACAATAACACTTATTGTCGCATGAGAAACTCGAACGCGCCGCGGGAATTCCGGCGAATTCGAATACGCGCGCCTTCTCTGCTATAATAAGTGTTATAGAAATGAAAATAAAGTTGAAATTCATATGACACTGAAACTGCGCTTCGCTTCGCTGCTCTTCGCCGCTCTTTTGGTGTGAGTTGAGCCTTAAATTTAAATAAAAATTAAATAAATGTTTTGCCCCCCAAACTTATACCACATGATGATAATAAAAGTTCATGGACCTGGTATAGTAGTTTCCGGCATTACAAAAAACGGCACGCGATGACGGACAAAAAATAAAATGCTTTGTCTATATATTGTTCTTTGTTTTTGTATGACTGAGAAACAAATACACAGTTCTCTATTTCTTACTCTCTCTAAGTGAAAGTGTTATTATAAATGATGCACTCACCAGAGGGCTGCGACTCGAGTATGCTGTGCAGCGTGGTAGCGAACAGTTTCTGGTTAGGCGGATGACACACGGTCAGCTCAGCGAACAGTCTTATTGTCTTCTCTTCCAGCTTCGAAAACAGAGCACTCTCTTGCCAGGAACACGCGCTGTAAACATACACCTTATTAATGCTAAGTGTTTAAAAAGCTGCAAATGGTAGTTTAATTATGAATAACTGTCATTTTAGACATCTTCCAGTCCAAATAGCTCCAAATCTCTGCAACCTAGGACATCTCGTGATCTTTAAGATAATTAAATATTGATTATCGCCCAAAACCATTCTTTATTATTTAACTAGTCTCTGGTTTAGGTATTTTCGTACCTTCCGAGTAAGAGATAATGTAAAGTATGAAGTTCGTTCGTTCGTTCGTATGAGCAAGTTGCCAACTCTGGTGACGGAGTTTTTAGGCCGCTTAAAGGCCTCCGTCATGGCTTAACGACTTTAAAAGCCGGGACCGACAATTTAACGTGCCCTCCGAAGCACGGAAGCGCTCAGGTGTTAATGCCATTTGCGGTCACCCATCCTAGTTGTGACCGCTCAGAACGTTGCTTAACTTCGACGACGTCTTAGCAATTATAAATGAAAAATCTTTACCTACTAAAAGTTCATTTATAATGAAATATCCAATACCTAAGTGTGGTTTAACACTGTAAAAATAATGAAAAACTATAGACGTCTTAGCAAGCTTCGCCACGACTGACGACGATGGCTTATAGTCTTTCCAATCGTTTATTTAACTTTTGACAGATCACGCACATAAAGTTTTGTAATAATTTTTGATACAATGTACTACAGGGAATACTGTACTTCATGGACGGGTTCCGCCCACTTAGAGATGTGTCATTCGTAATTAATGACCACCGACTATAAACTGTTTTGAAATAAATCGATTATTGATTATATAATAAAACATACAAACCTTTATTATTTTGCATTAAAATGCCTTATAACGTCTCTGTTTTAATGCATAAATAATTTGCGTAATGAAAACAGTTCCATCGTACTCGTACCTAGTAATGGGATCAAATTTATTCGCTGAAAATTAATGAATCTAAAATAATCGTTTAGACTTACTATAGTTGGTTCAAATAAATAATTATGTGAATGAACTGCGGTACCTACTTGTAATGAACAGGTGTTGAAATTCATAGTAAATAATGAGTGTGTTAAATCGATTAAAACTTCTTCATGAATAAAATCGATCGATAAAATAAATCGAATCGGTAACGGGTCAGGGTATCACTATTTGAGTCAGTATTACAGCTGTCAAAAGTTAAATAAACGGTTGGAAAGAGTATAACGAGTTAAAAAGCAGTAGGATGAAGTGTCAGATACCTGTCCGTGGTGTCGGGATGCGCGAGCAGGCGCAGCAGCGGGCGCCAGAAGGCGGCGCCGGGCCCGCCCGCCCACTCGCGCACGCGGCGGTCCATGCACACCATGCGCACCCACTCCACCAGCGTGCACAGGTGCTCCAGGCCAAGAGCATCTGGAAATACTATTTCACCTGACTCTGATGTACGATATTCACACTAAGCGTGAGGCCCCACTAGTGCGCTGCACTGCGTTGCGTCGTGTCGTCTCGCAACGATTCAACTAAAATGCGTTAAATCGTAGAACAAAAATGCGAGACAACGCGACGCAACGCAATAGTGGGGCCTCACTCTAATAGAATAGAATATTACTTTATTGTACACCATAAACAAAACAACTTAGATTCACAAAACAAAAAAAAAAGTGTAACAATGGGCGACCTTATCGCTGAAAGCGATCTCATCCAGGTAACCTTTGGATGGACAGGATAAAGTTAACAGGTGAAGACAGTGGCATACATAAAATATTAAAACAAGAGAAAATAATAAAACAAGCCTAAACTACCTACTTAAAAAATATAATATTATAAAGCTGAAAGTTTGTGTGCAAGTGTGTTTGTTACTCTTTCACGCTCAAACGGTTGGACGGATTTGAATGAAATTTGGTATCAGAATTGCTTATACCCTGGATTAAAGAATAGGCTACCTTTGATCCCGGTTTTCCCACGGAAACTAGTGTACGATATTTCGGATTATTTAGTGCTGTGCCCGGCGGTTTCATCCGTATTTTTTTTTTTGCTCAGCTTATAATGGCTGTATCGTGACGTTGATGATGACTGTTCTCAAAAAATGAGCTATCAAATAAGACAGAAAAGGTTTTGGTAGTTTCAGAGATTCGTGCGTTGCAAACGATTCTATTCTATCTTCTACCCAGACAGTCCACCCACTGCTGGGTAAAGGCCTCTTCTCTATCACGCCACTCTTGGCAGGGTTGTGCCAGTTGCAAACAAACTACCAATTTATTTTATCAGTAGCAATTACGAGTATAAGTGAGTATAAGTCAGATTTAGCACAAGATTAAATCCATTAGTAACCATCATTTTTAGTAACTATGTTTCTATCATAGCGTTAATAAAAAACAATGAGTATAAGATGAGAAAAAATCCGTTAGAAAAACACTAAAAACCAACACACACCTTTACCCGTCATTTGCGCATCCTCTTGATAGTTCTGTGGTTGTTTCAAAGCTGCTAATTTGGCTTCGCAAAATTCTGGAAACAAGTAGAACAGCTATTAAAGCGAAATATTACTATATTCAGTTAGTATTAATGGCAACTGACACAGCCATTAGTATAAGGTCGCGCCACGTAAAAAGAGCGCTGAGTGAGGGGAAGTAGCGGGGGTATGTTTGCGCCTGTGGTCACTCGCTGACGAACCAATAGCACTCACTAAATCAATAGTATGAAGTGCGCCGCGTTACCTCTCCACCAATCATCAACCACTGCGCAGTTTGACAGCCAGCGCTCTTTTTACGTGGCGCGACCTATAGCCGCAATTGCAATAGTGCCAAAGTTGTTGCGTTTCCGCGTCATTTCTCAAGACGAAGACTTTCAAGCAGACACCACACATTGGCTATGTTGGAACCAAACTAGACTGTTGCTTCCAACATTCCAATGTGGGGATCGATTGGACGGAAGCCAATGTGTGGTACCAGCATCAAAAAGTACCTGCGACCTAGTGTAAAGTTCGTTCGTTCGTATGAGCAAGTGGCCAACTCTGTTGACGGAGTTTTTAGGCCGCCTAAAGGCCTCCGTCATGGCTTAACGACTTTAAAAGCCGGGACCGACAATTTACCGTGCCCTCCGAAGCACGGAAGCGCTCGGATATAAATGCCACTTACGGTCACCCATCCAAGTTGTGACCGCTCAGAACGTTGCTTAACTTCAACGATCTATCAAGAACGTCTTAGCAAGCTTCGCCACGAGCGCTTCGAGTGTAAAGTACCTGCGATAGCGGCCGACACAGCCATGGGTAGTCGCGAGTGTAACAGCGCCAGTGTGGTGGCAGGCGACATGGCAGCGCGCGCCGCTGTAAACAACCGTTGTGCGGGAATCCTCCAAGCCACATGTGCGTCCGAGGGACCTTCCTCGAGTCGCGGTGAACCGTGGACCTTCGTGTCGTCGGTTAGACCTTCCATACTGAAAGAAGTGGTACATCAATATTTTTGAAATTTAATTTACATGGAGGAATTAATGTTTCAACGATCGATTGTGTACTAGTGAAATGTGTTTAGGTTGCTGAGAAATTTGCTGTCGAATATTGGTGGACAACACATTTGCAAATTTTTTTTGAAAAACGCTCACGGGACTCTTGATTTGACCATGTACCATGTACATTGATGATCTGCGTTCGAAAAACCGGCTGTAAACCATACTACACACGTCATAATAAAAGACAATTAGTAAACTTAAAAATAAAACTAATAACGCGACGGGCGCGTTATAATATTGTATTGACGATTGACGGAAACTAATAATACAATGACAAATGTGAAAAAACATACCTTTCATCTTGATCCATTGGAATTTCCAAGTATTCTAACAAAACTCTAAACAGCTCTGGACGTATGTAGCACATTGAGCATAATACTGTAAATAAAAAAACAAATTGTAATTTATGACTGTAAATAATGAATTTAGCTCTGATGGCCTTATTCATAAAGATTTGTCAATTTAATATAAATATATTTTTTTCTTGTTACTCTTACGTCAATGAAAAGAGATAGCAGCAGATTTAATATCCGTTTTAGCTAATATAGGTTTACTGAACCATTATGCATAAGGGGGTAAATGTATAATTCATAACTAATTGATTGCGAAAATGGGTACAACAAAAGTAGACCATATTAGATAAATAAAAAAATACAGATCATCCATAGTCAGCTTTTCAGCATGCAACAGTAGGTAACACATTAAAGTTTAAACCATACAAAATTAACTTATACAACTGTCATGTATGATGTAACAATATTGTTCTGTAGCACAGGATCGCGACGTCTGGAAAGAGTGGGGGGAGGCCTTTGCCCAGCAGTGGGACAGGAACGGCTGATATAAATAAATGTAACTTACTGGCATCGAGTGATTTCTTGAGCAGACTGGATTCGGGCACCATGTTCACCCAGAGGTACACAAGCTCGAACAGATCGTCTGTGATCAGCTCTTGCAGATTCTCCATTGATTGCTTGGCTTGCAATATCCATAGCACCTGCGGCCAAATCATTTTTTCATTAAAGATAGCGTTTTCATTAAAATACATTTAAATTGCTAGTCAAATTAAATTACAATGTATTAATACGCTGGTTACTATTGAGTACATAGTACCATATTTGATTTGTTTTTTTCTCAGCTTCATAGCCATGATAACTAACGCAGTGAGAGACATGTCCAAAACGAACAAATGCTTGCTAGTTAACATATTTAATATATCCGTAAGTAAGGTCGTATGAGCAAGTGGCCAACTCTGGTGACGGAGTTTTTAGGCCGGCTTAAGGCCTTCGTCATGGCTGAACATCTTAAAAAGCCGGGTCCGACAATATAACGTGCCCTCCGAAGCACGGAAGCGCTCAGACATTAATGCCACTTGCGGTCACCCATCCAAGTAGTGACCACTCAGAACGTTGCTTAACTTCGACGATCTATCAAGAACGCCTAAGCAAGCTTCACCACGAGCGATTCGAATATGTCCGTTAAGGTGGGTACTGACCAACGTTACGAGGTGTAATGTAACATTCGCATCGAGCGTGTTACGCATCGAGTTACTCGCTGGTTTCCCCGTAACACGAAGTAATAACACTGACTGCTCCCGGTGTAACACGTTACATTATGCCCCGTAATGCCGGTCAGTACCCACCATTGTCCGTGCATGATACGGTCATTTCACGGTCACAGTATTTCGCTGATAGTCGGCAAATTTAACATTTGACCTAGAGTTAAAAGTCATCTACTATACGTGAAAACCTTTAATTGGCTTTCTGATTTTACTATAAAAGCGAAACTGTTAATTAAGCTGTTGGTTTTCCAATAAATCTATAAATCTAATCAGTTGGTCCACTCACCGCGGCCAGCGTGTGCGTCAAGGCCGGGTCCGGCTCGGGCGCGGGCGGCGCGCAGCCCTCCAGCCACTGCAGGTAGGTGCGCACCGACACCTCGGGGCAGCGGCGGCACAGCGCGCGCACGGCGCAGCAGACCGCGACCACGCCGCCGTTGTCCGCGTACGCGCCGCGCCGGCTCGGGCTCGCTTGGAATGCTGGGAATAAGCGACATCATTCTAAACTATGTTGCAATACCCGACATCGGCACATAGGAAATTAAATGATCGAATAATAAGTAACAAATATTGTATAGTGACAAGTATAGGATAGGTGCAGATTTGACAGTAAAACCTCGTATATATAAATATAGGATGCAAATGTTGGTGTTCACATTTTTCATTTCTTACTTAGTTGAGAGTTGAGTAGTGAAAACCTATAATTGGATCACTATTTCTATCTTAGTTTTATCAAGGACATCTTGTAAAAGATGTTAGTTTTCCGAAATAAATAAATCACACTAATACTAAGAAGGTGAAAGTTTGTGTATGTTTGTTACTCCTTCACATAAACGGCTGGACTTGAATTTGAATTTTTTGATTTGACTTGAATGAATGAAATGTGGTACCAGGATAGGATAGCTTGGTTATAGATCCTGGATTAACACATAGGTTACTTTTGATCCCGGCATTCCCACGGGATCGGGAAGTATTAACCGCGGGGCGCAGCTAGTATAGGCCACGTAAAAAGAGCGCGGTCGGGGAAGTGGCGGGAGTATGTTTGCGCCATTGTTCACTCGCTGACGAACCAATAGCACTCGCTAAATCAATGGTATGAAGTGCGCCGCGTTACCGCTCCACCGATCATCGACCACTGCGCAGTTTGACAGCCAGCGCTCTTTTTACGTGGCGCGAGCTATATGCAGATAATGCCATACCGTGTGCGTACGCGTGGTTGTCCATGTGCAGCAGCGCTCGCAGCAGCTGCGGCCGGTGGTGCGGCAGCGCGCGCGCCGCGGCCAGCAGCACGCGGTGCGCGGCCGGCGCGGAGGGCCCGCCCCCCGCCACGCATGCGCACAGCGCCGCCACCGCGCCCGCGCTGCACACGCTCGCCCACCGCGCGGCCGGCACGCCCGCGCCGCCGCCGGTGCAGCACGCTATCACGCTTGACCAGTTGTTGCTGTCCATTGGGAAATCATCAATAGTGGCAATTCTGAGTGTCGCAAAAGCTAAACTAAGCTAACTAAAATTGTTGCCGTCCCTTTCATAGCGATGGGAATAAAAAGGACGGCAATATATAATAAAAGGACAATAAATAAAATAAGGATAATAAAATAAATAATAAAAGGACGTTTTAGTTAGGTTAGTTTAGCTTTTGCGACACTCCGAATTGCCCCCAATATCTCTTTACTTTTGCGATCACAACATAATGAAAATTGAGATAACCCGCGACCATGGCTACATAGCCAAAACGTCAGGACGTAAAGAAATAAGGTAAATATAATTAATATCCTTGGACATTCCACACGGCGCCATCTAGTCCCAAGCTAAGCGATTTAATACTTGTGTTATGGAAACCAGATTACTGATACGCTACATAGATACATTTTTTTTTGTAAATACATACATATTATGATACATAGAAAACACCCAGACACGAAACAAATATTTACAGATCATGCAACCATTTGTCCCGCAGCAGGGATCGAACCCGCAACCTTTGCGTCTCAGGCGGGCTTTCGCCGACTGCGCCACAGAGGTCGTCAAATCTTTTCTTATACTTTTGCGATCACAACATAATAAAAATTGAGTTAATCCTTTGAAGATGGGTTAGCTTAGGAGATAGTCAGAGGTGTCTAAATCATGCAAAAGTTAGCCTAAGCTGGAGAAAACGAAGAATCTTGACACAATAAAGCTACACTAAACGTCATTGCGCGTTATGTAAAGGTAAAATGGTAAACTTACGTGGGAGGCGAAGGCGTGATCATAGCCGCGGAGAAGGCCGGCGCGGCAAGCAACCTCAACTGCAGCAATCCCATGTTTGATGAATCCCGTGGTTTGTACAGTCTTAACTGCACAGTTGTGGCGACCACAGGCTGCGCGATCACGAGGCGGATGAAGGTCATGCCTGACGTGTCCTGGGGAGCGCCGAGGGGGGCGAGGGTGCCTCCGCAGCCGGCTTCCACGCCCACGGCGCCGGGACATGCTAAGGATGTTAATCAATTAATTAAAATACGGTGGGAAGCGGCCGGTGATCGAAAGAAGTGGAAAGAGATGGGGGAGACCTTTGCCCAGCAGTGGGACACAATATAGGTTATTAAAAAAAATAAAAATTTAAATACCTTTCGTACACCTTTAAGATTCATAGAAACAATACTTTATCAATGTACTGGTTGCGCCCCGCGGTGTTATCCGCGGTAGTTACCGTTCGCGTGGAAATACCAGGATCAAAAGAAGCCTATGTGTTATTCCCAGTCATAATCTATGCATATTCCAAGTTTCAGCCAAATCCGTTCAGTAGTTTTCGCGTTAAAGAGTAACAAACATCCATCCATCCAAACTTACAACCTTTCGCGTAAAGAGGTATAGTTGGTTTGTATGTTTGGGGTAATCTCCGAAACTACTCATCCGATTTCAAAAATTATTTCACCGATGTGTAGCATCAAGTTTCCGAATCAACATAGGCTATATTTTAACAAGGTAGGTACCACGCAAGCGAAGCCGCGGGCGAGTAAGTTTTTTTTTTATATCCTTGGACATTCCACTCAGCGTCATCTAGTCCCAAGCCTAGCAACATAATGCTTGTGTTATGGTAACCAGATGACTGTTAAACTACATAGATACATTTTTTTTGTAAATACATACATACTGTAGATAGAAAAACATCTAGACCCGGAACAAATATCTGTAGAAGATACAAACATTTGTTCCGTGGCGGGGATCGAACCCGCAACCTTTGCGTCTCAGGCGAGCCTTCGCCCACAGCACCACAGAGGTCGTCAAAGTTAGTTCCAGGAAGGTAGGTGAGTAAGCTAGTTCCAGCGGGCCTAACATGTGCAACACGAAAAATTATCTCGTCGTCGACAAAATATTCTCTCCTGCTCTAACATAGTACGTTAGAGCAGTTTTACATTATCGAGATATTGCATTTGTCGTCTCGACGCGTTGCACATGTTAGGCCTACAGGTAAAGGTCGAAGGCAACGTACTGGCGAGGCTGGTGAGATGAGGCAGCAGCTGCACCTCGTGCAGTTTGACGGCGTAGGGCAGCGTGAGGGTGAGCGCGAGGCTCGCGTCGTCCGCGCTGAAGAAGTGGTAGCTCCAGGCGGCGGCGCGCACGCGCCGAGCTGCGCACGCGCCGCGCCCGCTGCTGGCCGCGCCCCCGCCCTCCAGCAGCACGTCCGCCGCCTGCGCCGTGGGGTTGCCGCATGATATCGTACCTGGAAGTTACATTCTTATAGTGGACAATGGACATACACGCTACGAGAAATCGTTACGATCAGAAGGTACAGTTCGAACGGTACGATCAGTATTCATACATGTAGCGATTTATCGGTACCGTTCGAACTGTACCGTCTGATCGTAAAGATTTCTCGTAGCGTGTATGTCCACTTTTAGAGTGTGCCATAACGCCGAAGAACGAGCGGTATAGCAAATAATCCTTTTTATCGTGAGTAAGGAGTGCAGAGCGATAGACACGCAACATAAATTATAGCGAAAAAACAGTTTTTATTTATCAAACATTCTTCCGTATCGGCACGTATATAGATAGCGATACATTATGACTTTATGACGCTAACATTTATTTGCGACCGCTAGAACATCGTTCCTGTTCCAAAACCCAAGATAGTTTTTTCTTCTGCTTCTGTTTCACCACTATTTGCAAATGATTTAATGAGGTTTTCAAGATACTGTGGTATTCTACAATTACTTACAAAGCGGAGCGATATTGAATAGTCCATTGACAGTTTCAACGACGGCCGGCTGCGACTTCTTGCCAGCAGGCGTCGACATGTTGATCAGCTGAGGCGGCAGCTTCAGGTAGTTCATCAGTGAGGATACCAAACCCTGTTTGTAGCTTGGGCCGGACTAGAAGGAAATAACAAGATGAAGAACCAGCTTTGTTAGTATTAGCACTACAAAAAGGAAGTATGCAATCTATATGTACGTCAAAACAACCTGACAAAAATAACATGTAGAATTGTACAGTCTGTCTCCATGCTTTTTTCTTTAGTCGGGTTATTCTTTTAGTTCATTATTTAGCGTGTACAATACAAAACTAATTTTTTACGTATTATAAGAACATAAACACACTATTGCAGTATTCCTTATTGTCATATATGCTATGTTGGCTTCATGAGCGTGGAGGGCAGAATCTAGTTTTATTCAGGCTGGTGTTATAGTCACGCTGACGATCGCTGACGGACCAATGTGTATTAATCGCGCGCGCTAATAGCTACGCGTTAATTAACGCTTTCTAGAAGTCATACATCAGCGTGACTCTAAAACCAGCCTTATTCGTGATCATTGATCTTTAATATGTAAAGATGAATCAAATATGATTGAACTTACAAGGTGCTTGGCAGTGAGCTTATCCACCGCTAGTTCGAGGCCGCCTTCGTCGATGAAATACGCCAACGCTTCCGGGTTGTCTAGAAGTTGGGTGATCAGTTTCTGCAGCGCTTGTGATAAATTTATCACTCCAACTTTTTCTGAAACAATTAATATTTGTAAGGAATAGAAAATAACATCATCACAATATATAGAAAAAGTATTTTACCGAAAGGGAACTCTAATTTTACTGATTCAAGTATTTTTTATTAATCTTAAGAAAAATCTACTATACAACATTTAAAACAAAACCTATAATTATAATGTAGATGCACCCATTTTGACTAGTCGAACCATATTTTTCGAGATGAACCTAGGTAATTCACCAACTTTGTGATACTTAAATGCTTTTAAGACTACACATTGATAAAGCATAACAAATAGATGTAAAGATAAACAAAATACTAAGTTGTAACAATTGTAACTTACTTAAGTATTCCATGAGGCTTGTGACCATAACTGAAGGGTTGGCAGCCACTGTACACATGGAAGCTACCATCCAGAAGAACTCTTCCTTCACTGAGCCGTAGTCTTGACTCGGAGCTGGAATATATGAACAGATTAAGATAAACCCTAGTAAAAAGTTAAGTTATTGTTAAAGTTTAGTAAGTTATATTACCTGGATTACTGGATACAACTCCACTGATCATAGACAGCGTCCTGTAGAACATTTGCATGATATGTTGGTGTTGCAAAACTGTGAACAAAAGTACATATATTTTCAAATAGGGTTTTACAAAACATAAACATTCATGACGAGTTTGGATGTACAAGTTAAAGCCCGAAACTTATTGCATAGAGTTCACTGACTGACGTTATACGATGATCAGCTCATTTTCAATAAATGTACTTAGTTGTAAAAAAACGGGATCACGAGATCGAAACCATGAGTGGTAGATAGAATAAAATGTAACAGCCATATTTATTTCAATGAGAGTTATTTGATAGTTGATTCAATACAACGACTTACAACTAAAACGAGAAATGTTTTGGAGGACGATGTAGAATAGAATAGAATAGAAAAAGTGTTTATTTTCCATCAACATAAACATGGGTAACATACAAATGAAAAATACTTATTGACAATCGAGTGACAAGAAAATAAGGCTACCCCTCAGCATTTGCTCCAAGCAGCATCATGACTGTTGGAGCGCTGGTTTCAGTGTGACCAGATTTGAATTGACAAATCTACTGTAACATAGGGTGAAAAATTACCGAAATCTACTTATAATAAGCTGGAGTCTACTAAAAATCTACTATAAAATTAACTGGGTTATCAATCAATTTAACATCAGGAATTCAGTCACAATAGGTAGGTTTTATTCTCAATGAAGGTTCATTTATCACAATTACACAAATCAAACAAAAAAATCAAATAAATTAAACATCAGAGTTTCATCATAATCACACAAATCAAATAAATTTATCTTCAGGAATTCGTCAGTCACTATCACTTAGGAATCTTCATTTATATTATCATACAGATTTTTAGCTTCCATTAATTTTAGCATTCTTTGTCTGGGACAAAATTTGCGCAACCATCTTCAATTTGTCGAAGACCTTCTTTCCCATGCATGATTGCAGCTACATTTTTATTGTGAAAACGGTTCCTGTCACGAGTTTTAATTCTATTAATATCAGAAAATATTCGTTCTACTTTAGCGTTTGACACAGCGATACCCTTGAATATATCTACGTTTCATCACGAAGTCAAACAACACCAGAAACAGATGATGCTATGATAGCGAATGAACAACAGAAATAAATTTATAATGAATGAAAATAGATTGAACAATTATTTACCTTCGGGGGAAGCCCCGGCTAGGCTTTGAGTGTTTGTTCTTTGAGTACGTGTGTTTAGAAAGAGATAGACTGATTCTGATTCACATAATGGGGGAATTCCCTTAAAAGAATAGATTATAGAAGAGAGTTGCCATCTTCTTTCGAAAAAATACTACCAATATACCAAAAAATTGCAAATTCTACCAAAATATACTGATATTTTTTTTCCTACTAGCAGCTGTTGCAAGTTCCTCAAAATCTACCGAAAAAGTAGAAATCTACTAACTTTGGTCACACTGGCTGGTTTTCAGTGGCGCCAAATGTGAATTCAAATCAAATCAAATCAAATTGTTTATTATTTTTTCTCTCACAAATCACAATACATAAATAAAAATATAAAGTAATTAATTTTAAATATAAGTACAGTAAAAGATAAATAATGATAAATTTAAACAATCGTAGGTTAGAAGTAAGAACCGTTTAGTGAGAGAAATAGGTATAATGATTATAACCATGGGGTACCATTTCCTTATAAAACGCTTGCAGTTCCAAAAAATAATAATAGATAGCGTTACGTGTTGCGATTTCGAAATAATGTCTCTGGAAATTCATGTAAACACCAAAATTATGCCAGAATCATACATTTTCTGTTTTAAATATATTTTTTTTCAATATAACTAAATCCCATTATTTTATTTCCTAGATCAATTTCTATAAATTAAATTAAATTACATGACATGAACGCTAGATAGCGCTGACTCAGAAACACAGGTAAAACGGGATAGCCCGACGAATCGCCCGCAAATTCAGGATTGTTTTCAATGTTCTACATGAGGCATCTGTACTAGTGCATTATATAATCTGTGTTATAACGTACCGGTGTCAGCGATGCAGGGATGCCTGGCCGCCTGCTGTTTCTTCTCGTCCTCCATGTTGGAGTCGCTGCTGCTGGAGTGCCGCGCCTTGCTCTCGTCCGTCTGCGACTGCTCAGATGAGGACGCGCTCGGACTGAAGCTGGACTGGAATACAACACTCTATTCGTACAACTAATCACTATTTTATTTAATCAAAAGTAAATTTTGATTATAAAACATATGCAAACGGGTATTTATCACGAATTTTACTTTTAATATTCACCCGACGTTTCGACCGGATTGCACCAGCCGTGGTCACGGGAAGACTGTATATTAAAGGTAAAATTCGTGATAAATACCCGTTTGCATATGTTTTATAATACATTTTGATTGTTAAGAAGTCATAGATAAGTCTATTCCAGTTGTTCCATGCTGGTACAGTTGCTGTCCGCTTAACTCGTTTGACTCATAGATAGGATATGATTAAAATGAGCGGAGCCGATTGAGCGTCAGGTTCTCTTCACAGTTTAGAGCTAGGGCCAAAGCGTCGTGTTGGCAACGATCGGATGATGAATCTACTTACGGCATGTAGTGGAGAGGGCAAGGCCAGCAGTTCTCCAGTAATGAGCAAACACACATCGACGCCAAGGCAGGCGACATACGGAACTTGCACGAGATCGAACAACATCGATCAGTAGGCCTAACATGTGCAACGCGTCGAAACGACAAATTCAATATCTCGATAATGTCAAACTGCTCTAACGTACTATGATAGAGAAGGAGAGAATATTTTGTCGACGACGAGATGATTTCTCGTGTTGCACATGCTAGGCCCGCAGGATGCTCACGGCGGGCAGCGGAGAGGGCACGGCCAGCAGCTTGCGTGCGTAGCCCAGCAGCTGCGCCAGCACGGAGCGACGCGAGGGCGCGCGCCGCACGGAGCTGGCGCCGCGCACCACGTCCGCCAGCAGCCCCGACACGCCGCCCTCGGTGCCGCTGGGGGCGGGCACGCCCACGCCGTATGAACGGATCCAGGATGCGGAGTGGTGAGCTGAGGACAAACAAAAGTTAAACTTATGTAGACAGCTGGAATTTTTATGACTTGCTACGCTGTCTTGGCAATGGGCAGAGGTCCATTTCAATTGCTACCACTTCTGCCCCATCTATCATAATGGCTAGCTAATCTCCTATCGATGAACTCGACCACTCACCGATGGATTCAAAGAGCGACAGCGCATAATACGAGCGCCTGGCATTCAAAGCTTGCAGCAGAGGAAGCGCCAGTTTCAGCAACGTCGTTTGTAAGTCATAAGCCGCGCCGGGGTCGCTGTCCTTGGCCCAGACGGCGCAGACTATCTTGAGCATGGCGAGGCCGCCGGTGGCGCCGCGAGCGCAGACCACGCGGGAGAGAACAGAGTGGAGCGCTGAAGCTGCGCCCGCGCCCGCGCCTATGCTTATGCCACTCTGGAAATAAGATAAACGATTAATAACTTAGTTCTGCTTAGAATCTAATGTTGGTTTGTCACAAGTGTGAAGGTTCGAATTCCGGCAATGGATCCGAATCAACGGATTTTTCGTTTCGAAAATTGTATATGCGTAACACGGAAAACATCGTGAGGATAACGGCGGCTAGTCAGCCCCACACGTATTGGCCTGGTAAAGCTAGTTCTTCAAGATTTTCAGCTAATATCAGTATCTAACAAGGTGTGACTGCGAAAAAAACATATCCAAGATTAGATTTTATAAATTGAAGATGATAGTCAGTATTTCTTTGTGAAACTTAGCTAACACAGTTTTAATTTTGAGACAATCAAAACGACGTAATTAATAATTAAACATAACTTACCAAATAAAGCTCTGAGCTTGCCACAGCGCCGTCAGTGTGTACGTTCATAGTAATAAACTTGACCATGGCCGGAACGAAGTGCTCGCACTCCAGTATAACACGGCCCATAGTCTGTGCGCTTCCTTCGGTCTGGAAATAAAATGGTATTATGTAATGTTTTCCAATGTGATATATATTTTCTTCAATTAGGTATGGTGAGATTGAAATGGTCAAGTTTGTGGTAGTCAAGTTACCTGGAGGGGTAAAGCGGCGATCCAAGCCAATGCCTGCATTGTTAGTACCCAGCATCGAAGAGAAACGTTTTCCAATCTGTAACAATAGATTCATTATAATTTTTCATAAAATAAGTATCTATGTAAGCGTGCGCGTGTGTATGTGTAAATCTTGTTAATGAAGTCTACTCTACTTTGCGCGATCACTGGCACTGTAGCAAACCATTATTACCACTCCGTCACCAGAGTTGGCCACTTGCTCATACGAACTTACTTACTTAAACCATTATGCAGCGAGCGAGTGGTAGGTAGTACTAACAAGTTCTCAAGGTAGCGTTGTTGTTCCTACAGTGAGCGAGCAGTTTAAAAAAAAAGCGTATTATAAAATATCAGATTACTTTGATGACAAAAACGCTTGGGACTAAACATGCTCCGACTCAGTTCATATTTACTTAGTATTAAGATTGGACCAGTTTCTTGCCTGATTCTTTCCCTGGTGTAGGGAGTCGCGTTGGAACAGGCATTAGAATCACCTAGTCCCCTCAGTCCCCAAGCGGTAACCGGATTCCGCATGAACATAAACTAAAAAAATCCGTATTTTCACCCTGTTACAGACTACTTTTGTTTGAACAACTTGTGTTTATTCGAATGAATGATAAATATTCTACTCATTTCAACCTTTATGTCAGTGTCAATAATGAAAGATTATAAAGAAAATCACATTACAATCTGTGGGCGCCATTTTTCGTATAAATAGCTATAGTAGTATTAGTCTATACGTCACTCCAATAAGGTTCATAGTAGATTGGCAAACGCGTAATATCAAGGTCGCGTGTTTTTATCTATGTTTTTCTTTCTTTTATTAGGTTTTTCGTAATAATAGCTTAAACCAATAATACAAACATGTAAATAAATTATTTATGGAGATATTTACCGAACGGAATGTGAAAAAAAGTTCGAATTATTTTTTGCTAATCATTTTTCTGAAGGTCGCGTCATTAGAAAGCATTAGAAAGTTCGCGGATAAATAGTACCCAGGGTTTGAAGGGTTAAGAACGTGACACGTCAAAGTGGTCTATAAACGATCGTACTGAATAAATACATTTTGATTTAGATTTTTGGTATCTGTGATGGTTGTTAAACTCTCTTTTTCGTAGTGTTTAGATCATGGACCTAGTATAGTACCTGGACGAACAGTGAGCGTGCCGCCGAGAGGAACAAAAATTGCAATGAATCCATAGTTTCGTAGTACAAAATTCCGCGCATCAAGTTGCCGGCCATACAAAAAAACGGCACGCGATGAGGGACAAAAGAACTTATGCTTTCTCTTTTACTCACATGTTGTATAAATTCTTCTTTGTTTTTGTGTGACTGAGAAAGAAATAAACAGTGCTCTATTTCTTACTTTCTCTAAGGTTTAGATAGTTACGTGGTGAGTGATTGCAGCAGCGCGGTGACGGTGTCCGAGGCGAGGCGCACTTGCGGCGCGTCGGCCGGCACCGCCAGCGCGGCCAGCGTGCTGAGCGACCAGGCGCCGCCGCCCCACGGCCGCCCGTTCAGCGTCAGCCACAGCGACACCACGTTCTCCATGAACGTGCATTCCACCTGCACATAACAGCATTGCTTTACACACTGTCGCATGAACACGTGTGTAGCGGGCCTTAGCTATGGCGAGGGCGCAACAGATTATTGCGAAGCCTTTGAACATAAAAATGAAAGTAAGATTTTGCGATATTTCAGAAGAAATATGGAAACATAATCTAAATGAAAATATTTGAAACCATGTAGGACGTTCTTACTTGTCTGATTTGTATAGATAACAAAAAATGTATTCGAACATTATGGCCAACATTTCGATTGTATTGACTTTTGATTTCGATCGAGGCTGTACATTGTACATCGATCGTCACAAGCTTACCTGGTTATTGAACTCGAGCGCGAGATGCCTGAACACATCATACAGCGTGTGCGTTAGCGGCGGATGGTGCCTCGCTGGCGGCGGCGCGGGGGGCGCGGGGGGCGCGGGGGACGCGGCGTGCGGCGGCGGCGGCGGCGGCGGCGGCTCGGCGCGCACGGCCGTCGCCAGCGCGGCCCCGGTAGCCAGCAGCGCGCGCCGGGCGGCCGCCTCGCCAGCACCGCCGGACCCACCGCCGGCGGATTCTAGGCGCGCGTCGCAGCACCGGGAGATGTTGCTACGATAAAAAACGGTTTACAAACATTAAGGGCTTGTATAGCTCGCGCCACCTTCAAATAACGCTGAGGGGAAGTAGCGGGTATGTTTGAGTCTGTGTTCACTCGCTGACGAACCAATAGCACTCGCTAAATCAATGGTATGAAGTGCGCCGCGTTACTTCTCCACCGATCATCGACCACTGCGCAGTTTGACAGCCAGCGCTCTTTTTAAGTGGAGCGACCTATACACAGAACTGCGAAATCGCATCGCAAATATCTGCGAGCTTGACTGAGCAAATATATACGATGCGACTTCGTATCGCATCGAATCATAGTTTTGTTTAAGAGCTATAACACTCCAAGGACGACTAGTTAGTTTCCGCCAGCGGCTTTACCCGCGTATGTTCATAAAATGTTGTTCGCAAGATGCGATTCATGTCTATGCCGTATTCTATCGAAATCTGTGTTGAGTGGTTCTGTTCAGAGATTCAATTTCAAATTTATAATATTAGTCACTTTCAACTGTGCAACAACAATCGCAAATATCGAAGCTCAACTGAAGCTACTGCAATTATTTCATTATCGCTGATGGCTGAAGACTTTTCATAAGAGCGGCAAATATTTAGATTTTTCAAAGTTTTACTATGCAATACAAATTACATAATGAAATTATGTAAATAATGTCTATTCACATTATCCTGCGGGCCAAGCATGTGCAACACGAGAAATCATCTCGTCGTCGACAAAATATTATCTCCTTCTCTAACATAGTACGTTAGAGCAGTTTGACATTATCGAGATATTGAATTTGTCGTCTCAACGCGATGTACATGTTAGGCCTACTGGTACATACCTGGTGTTGTTATCAACGACGACCTTTGTCTTCGACTCCTTCTCACTGATAGGGTTGAGGAAGTAGTTCTCGAGCTTCTCCTCAGAAGACTCGGAATCATCAGACTCGGCGACCTGCGTCAGCTGTTCTTCAGCGTCCATGTCTTTTGTAGAGTCTGTAGGAAAAGTGATTCTTTAAATTTACAGAAAAACACTGAGCATTAAATTAAAGCTTTTGTTTAATTTGTGTGTGAAAGTAAAGAATACTAAACACAGAGATAAAGAAGGTGTACATGCGAATCTGTTGCCGGTTCATCATAAAACATTTTATGAAAAGTCCAGCAGGGCTATTGTCTAACTTGTCGCGAAATCGGCATTTGTCCCCATCACGTAACTGTGATACACATAAATATGACAGCAAAACTGTCAGATTTGACGGTAAGTTTGGTTTTACTGTCAAATCTGACAGTTGTTTTCGCGATTTACTGTAATTTTTTCGTGGTGAATTTCGTTTCGCGACAAGTTGGGCAATGCTGATAAACATCATAAATAATAATTATAAAAACTTAAACAAGCACTACGTTGACACATATTCAAGCTGAAAATGCTTGATTTTCAGGATTTTAATTAACATTTAAATAAATACACATTCACATGTGTACGCTAAATCGCACGTAACACGTGCATACCGTGCAATCACAAACACGTAAGCGAAAGCTTTTTCTAACATCTAAAGCTCGTAACACAGTGATAAAAATGAGTTTTATCCCGTGTAGAGCGTGCCTTGCAAAGTTGTAGCGGCTAGTGTGGTCTGAAAACATGACGGGTGTCAAGCTTCGCGCCAGCTTTAGTCTAATCCTTACTTGGCGATGCAGTATCTGCAGGGTTTACATTTGGTATGCTAGCTTGGCCAGTCTTCGGCAGACCAAAACTATCCGCTAACAAATCTGCAATAACAACAACAGCAGGTCAAATCTGCTGGAATTTTACCGGTTTATTGTATTGTTGCGGAAAACCTACCCCAATTTCTGTAATTAGTAAAGAGAGGATCGTCAATTCACATTTTGATTGAGATGCTTACAGTTGAGGAATTCTAAGTGTATTTGAAATTAGTTTTTGTCAATTTTAATTAAAATAAATATCCTTTTACATTTTACACGGCGTCATCTAGTCCCAGATGACCAGATGACTGATATAATACAAAAAGTATATCTAATATACTTTTTTTTTTGTAAATACATACATATTATAGATATAATACATATTATAATATATAAACTTAATTATATGTATTATGTAGGTATTACAGATTATTCCGAGGATGTGTTCGCTAAACTACCTAATGTAACGTCGATATTCCTCCTCATTGATGCACGGCCGGATTCGATCGGACCGATAGTCGGGGCACTAACCCACTCGTCCATCACGGCTCCAATGTTGTTAGAAGAGAAATTTGCTTTTTTCATTTTCTGTTCACAGCTTCGAAGATCAGACCATCCTCCTATCTAATCCTGGACCTAGTATAGTAACTGGACGAACAGTGAGCGTGCCGCCGAGAGGGACAAAAATTGCAATGAATCCATAGTTTCGTAGTACAAAATTCCGCGCATCAAGTTGCCGGCCATACAAAAAAACGGCACGCGATGAGGGACAAAAGATCTAATGCTTTCTCTTTTACTCACAAGAATGTTGTATAAATTCTTCTTTGTTTTTGTGTGACTGAGAAAGAAATAAACAGCGCTCTATTTCTTACTTCCTCTTAGTATCTAATATAATAAGTCCATCTCCAGTGCAGAACTATAGAACAAGTGTGACACTAACCAGCAACTGTAGGTCCCTTGGTCTTCCTCGGCGGCTTGGCCTGGAAGGGTCTGTTGGAGCGGTCAGGCGTGAGGCGCACGCGCGAGTGTCCCGGCCAGCCTACATCGGGGAGGGCGCTGGAAGCGGATTCTGTGGGCGGACTGGACGGCGACTCCGCGCTCTCGAACTCCACTAGATCCTGAGTAAGTAAGGTTGTATAAGCTTGTGGTCAACTCTGGTGTACGGTTCACGTACAAAACGCTGAAACAGTACCTAAATCACAAACTAATAGGTGTTTAACTCACAAACTAATAAACTTTAGCTCTGGGCTCGTACATCTGGTGACGGAGTTTCCAGGTCTTAAGTCCTCCGTCATGGCGAAATAACTTTAAAGCCGGTACCGATAATTTATCATTTGAATTACAGAAGCGCTTAGCTGTAAATAGGTACTACTTGCCAGTCCACCAAATGACGCCCATCCAAATTGTTGAGTGTTACTGTGAAGCACTTTGGTTCGTAGTGGGATAGTAACAGCTGAATCTTTTTGTTTGCTTAGCAGTTGAACAGTGTTTATTGTGATATTCTAATATTATTGTAGATGTTTCATTAATTTCGTTCGTAATTTTTTTTTTTAAATTAAAATGTACAATACTGCAAATTTTTGAATGTAGATTTTAGTATTTCATCGCATGAAAAAAACGGGCATAATTCACAACACAATGTTTTCTGGGTGAGATCATACATAATTTAAACATAAACAGTGTCATTACCATAACTTGCCAAACTACGCGCTCTAACATGATTGGGACAAGTCATGGTAAGTCCACAATCCTGAATTACCTGTAGTAGCGTGGTAAGCGCGTGTCTCGGCCACGGCGGCAGTGTGACGGCCAGGCGGGCCAGGCCGAGGATACACGACGGGTCCAGTAGGTGCGCGCCGCCTGATAACGCGCATAGACGACCTACCACCTGGGAAACAAAACATATGATTAAATTATCAATTTTCATCATCATCATCCGCAGATGTTACATCACAAGGAGATAATAAAAGAGTATGGCTGCTAGTTATAATTAGTTCATTCACGATGCTTCAACTTACCAACTGGGTGGAAAAAAAGTAATTAAATTTGATCACGACTGTATCCCAGGGAGCGATAGACATTTTTTACAACTAGGTGGTTCAGTAGTCCCTTGCGATTATCTTAGCAATGAGCTTAATCGCTTTATAGGCACAAAGCTGATGCTATTTAGATTAAAAATATAAATAAAAAACCAGCAACACCCCAAATCGTATCTGGTGCCTAGATTCTTTATATCTCGTCGCATAAGGCTTTGCCTCAAGGTACTAACGACGGCTCGCTGGGGCCGCTCTCGTAATGTCTGAGATGAGATGTTACCTTGCACTAGACACATACCTTGGCACACAGCATCATAGCGTCCGCGTCGGAGGCGCTGTCGCACGCCAGCATGTGGTGCACGAGCGCGGCGGCCAGCGCGGAGGCCAGCGCGGCGGACACGCACCGCGTGCTCTCGGGCAGCGGGCAGGGGGGGGAGCTGGGCCCGCTCTCAGACTTGCTGAGCCCGCGCTTGCCCGCCATCGCCATGCGCGTCTTTATACTGAGCCGGATACGCTGAGGATACAATTAATAGGATCTTACCTATGATGCTTTAAGCCTGCCTGTCCATTGAAACGGAGCGAGCTGGCGTAGCGGAGAAACGAATAAATATAAACCAATAGGATTGCATAAAAGCTTCGCTCAGAGAATCCTATTGGTTAATATGTATCCGTTTCTCGTCGCCAGCTCGTTCCGCGTTAATGGACAGGCAGCCTAAGCCGCGTATCCGTTCCATTGCATTGACAGTCGCGCGTAAAAGAGACGGGGTTTGCCCGCGCTGCTCAATCATCGCGCTAGAACGTGCTGCGTGTCGGACCGTTTGTTGTCGATTTTTGAGGTCGCATCAAAGGTTTCAGTAGCAGTTGGGATGGTTGTTGATGAAATTGCGAATGCAATTCACATTCCTGTGTCGCGAGTTGTTCACGGATTCGCGCGCGATCCACGGTCGAATGTGGATAGGCTATAAGGCTCGCGCAGCAAACGAACTTCTGCTTGGGTCAAACATTGGCTGGTGCGGCTGCTGCGCGTAATGCGGGCACATTACGCGCAGCACACGTTCCAACCCTCTAATGCGGTGATCGATCTTGGACGGTTACTGCACACAAACGGAGCATTGCCATGGGCCATTCTATTCGTAGACAATGTTGGAACCAAATTGAAGCCAATGTGCGGTGTTCGCATTATGAATTATGTAACTTTAGATGTATTGACAAAACGAAGCAGCTATTTTGTAATGTTGTCACCGGATACCGCTTTACGTAAAGGCATAGTCACCTGCTGCTCGTCGAGATGGTCGTGTATCCCGCGCCTTGCAGCCTCCAGCTCCTGCATCTGGTGCAGCAGTTTCTTGTGCAGCTTGCGTCGCTGCAGCTTGCACTCGCCGGAGCGGCCGCCCGCCCCGCCCGCCCCGGACCCCACCCAGCCGCCGCTCACCCAGTCCCATCTGGAATGTCACCTTACATTAACACTCTTTCATCATACCTACGAAGCGCTCGTGGCGAAGCTTGCTAAGACGTTCTCGATAGATCGTCGAAGTTAAGCAACTTTCTGAGCGGTCACTGCTTGGATGGGTAACCACAAGTGGCATTTTCATCTGAGCGCTTCCGTGCTTCGGAGGGCACGTTAAATTGTCGGTCCCGGCTTTTAAAGTCGTTACGCCATGACGGAGGCCTTTAGGCTGCCTAAAAACTCCGTCACCAGAGTTGGCCACTTGCTCATACGAACGAACGATCATACCTACGGGCTTGTGAAACCCTGTCGGTTTACACCTTGCAATGGACCAGCTCATTGGGCATGGGCAAGATGCCCGCGGCTTCGCTCGCGTGGTACCTACCTTGATAAATTATAGCCTATGTTCATTAGGAAAGTGAAAGAATTTTTGAAATAGGATGAGTAGTTTCGAAGGTTACCCCGAGCAAACAAAACAACTTTAGGATTTGAGAGCTCATGGCCTGTCACTTATTATGCGCTTCAGTAAGATAACATGGTCTATATCTATAAGATAACAAGTACCTGGAGTGTCGGTTGACTGATGTGGCAGGTGGAGAGGCAGCGACGGCGTCAAGCACCGCCGCTAATGCCGTCAGTACTGCAGGTGTAATCGCGGGCTAAGGCTGCAGCGCTTGTCCGTTCTTGAGAGCTCACGGCCATCTCTCAATAAAAGAACATGCTCTATAACTATAAGTACCTGGAGTGTCGGTTAACTGAGGTGGCAGGTGGAGAGGCAGCGACGGCGTCGAGCACCGCCGCTAAAGCCGTCAGTACTGCAGAGGTGAGCGCGGGCTGAGGACGAGACGCTTGCACCAGCTCGAGAGCTCGCGCGGATAAGGCGTGCGCTACACCGTGACACTCCTCGCCAGAGTCGCTCACTCGCTCCCAGTGAGAGAACATACTCTTGCGGCACATGTAGATTACTAGGACTAGGCATCTGTAACAAGAAATTATATAAAATATTACAACGTAAGGTTTTTTAGTTTGAGTTATTATCAATTCTTTATCAAAGAAGAGATCTCTAAATAAGTAACTTATACATTAACTTCTGGAACCCGAAGGGAACTTCGGGTTGTTGCAGTAATTATGTGCTTCTTCGGTACTCTACACGATCTACTTTCACAGTTTTATAACCTAGTAAAAAAATGTTATTAACCTATTGAGCGCAGTGGATGATGGTAAGCACACGTAACTAAACACATTGCTCCATAAGGAAAAGTATCTATTGAGTAAAGGTGCTTTTATACCGTAGACGAATTTAGGTCAGACACACTTTGACATTTAATTAAGTATTTTACTTTTTAATTTAAATTTTGTGTAGGTACCTATTAGTAGTTTTAAATTTAATTAATGTAATTAGGTATAGGTTATTGTTTAAGATTCAAACACAATGTAATCATTGTTTTATGAATAAATAAATATGAAATATGAAAGTAGTTGCAATGCACACATTGCGCACGTAACTTTCCCTGTTCGAGTAAGACGGAAATATATACCTGTCTAGCGGTGTAGGCGGTGCAAAGGAGGCAGCGAAGGCGTCAGTGAGCGCAGTCGCTAACGCGTCTCCCCACCACCGCTCGGAGCCACACACGCGCGCCACAAGCGTCGCCAGCGCGCCAGCGGTACTGCCGCCACACTGCCAGACCAGCGGCGTCACTGTGGAGCACCACTCGCGAGGCACCTCGGGATATTGCTGCGAAACATTACCGTACATTAGCCCCATGATTGTGTAACTTGAGATTCAACGCTGAGTTTAGTAAGTAACTTATAGGTCGCGTCACTTAAAAAGAACGCTGGCTTGCAAACTGCGCAGTGGTCGATGATTGGTGGAGAGGTAACGCGGCACACTTCATACCAATGATTTAGCGAGTGCTATTGGTACGTCGAGTGAACACAGGCGCAAACATACCCCCACTACTTCCCCTCAGCGCTCTTTTTACTTGGCGCGACCTATACTAAATTACGGTCATATTTGATAGTTGTGTTCGCGATTAACTATGATTTTTGCTTTGATACAATCGAGACAAGTTATACAATGGGGAGGCTGATAACTTTATTTTACCCCACAAGACGTAAAAACTGAATATGCGCATCTGCATAACTATCACTGTGAAAGCTGTTTGGATTGTTGTTGTCAATGGACACTGACAATAAAATTAACAAGTTCAAAAAGTTTTGAAAGATATTTCATTGAATAAATTAAAAAAAGATTTGAATAACAAAGCACCAAATCAAAATAACGAATACAGACTCCAGCGAGTCTTAAATGGTCAAGAAATGGTTAAGATTTTATTACGGTTACAAAAAGTATGTGTAATTTTAGCTACCCTATTAGAAGTAGATGATTGATGAGTTTTTATTTTATTTTCTTACATTCATAGGAATAAGCCTACAGTTTTAAGTTCATTAAATATTCACAAGGAAAAGGAATGGTGAGAAATCGCTAAGATAGGGTCCAGTGGATAATTTTGGGGGAGACCTCTGCCCAGCAGTGGGGCACACCAGGTTAAAAAAATATAACAAAAATCACTTACCACTTCATTCATTTGGAAGTAGAAGAAGAGCAGCATATCAACAACATTCTCAGTTATAACCCTCAACTTATCCGTGGACGCCTGTTGCAGAAGGCTATTCGCCGTGACCGCTCCCTTCTCGATCATCTGCGCGACCTTCCTGCCTTCGTCTGTGTTGGAAGTGTTCTGCAGTTTCTTGATAATGTTCGTGCAAGTGTGGAGCTGTTGTTGTAGTTCAATGCACTCGTGGTAGGCAGTGACGACTTTGTTGTCGCCTTCTGTGTTCATGTTTATGTACGCGATCATGTTTGACGCGTTGCCGTTGTACAGTTCGAGGTACGGGTTGAGTAGGTCCATTAGTTTTCCGTTGGCCAGTCTGATGTGAGAAAAAGATCATTTAAAAACTTCTAGGACACAAAACCAAACGCTACATATTTTATAACCACTTAAAATACGTTAAGTAAGAGCCTATGCATACGGCTTATTTTTGCAGCGCGTGTGTCGATAAAAACACAAACGTTCAACGTTCTGTGACAGCGCGTTATATCGATACAAACTCGCTGTTGCAACGCCTATTGGCAGATTGCTTGCGTTTATATCGAAACAAATGCAAATAAAATACGCTGTATCAGTGCGTCTGTATGATGTGTTACACATTTTGCTTGTTCGAATAACGTCGTGTGAGTGCATAGGCTCTAATTGGTTTCAAACACACAGTGCAAAAAATCGCATTACTCACCTGAACCGACACGACAAATCCTGATGCAACGCATTGAGCGCGTTGATGGACGATTGCACGTTGCTAACGTTTGCAATCTCACCATAGAACCAACCCAGAGGGACCTTGCATTTCATTGCAGACATCCCGTAGCGGCCTATAGTTGTGATCTGCGAAAAGAGCGGGAATCTTAAAACGGTTGTTTTACATTACATGTTTTTACTATCAAATCTTTAGTAAATATCTAACATGGGACCTAACAGTATACAATAATCAATTCGGAACACATGAATGATAAATCAAATCATGTATTTGACAAATTCTCAATTCGGAACACATGAATGATAAATCAAAGCACATATTTGACAAATTCTTTCATATTCTATCTCATTATAGCATAGTTCATACCTTCATGTACCGACACAGCGGAGGCGGCTGTAAGTCCGTCAGCACTAGATTCTTGGTCGCAATGTCCGAGGCGACAGCTAGCTTCACGCCGTCCGTCTCTTCGCTTGTCACCCAGATGTCGATGCAGAGATTCACTAGGTCTTGGCAGGATGGGATTATCTGTTGATTTTTTAATGTATTTTTCATAACGTTTTCAATCAATTTCAAATTTTATAAAAAAAGGACATTATTTGTAACTTATTAAAAACTTGTATTTCAAAGTATTCATGTTACGCAATCAAGTTTGACTTACCACATCAGTAAGGCGCACTGTGTGTCCAAAATCTAGCACGATGTACCGGCGCGCTCCGGAGTGCATTCTCTCCACAAGTAACGTAAGCTGCGGGGGACGGGTCACAAGCGCCGCCCAAGGAATGCCGCATTGCTCTTGCTCCTGTTACAACAAAATGAATCTTAGCACGTCGAGTGAGAGCTAATAACGCCATGGCAGCAAACGCAAGATAGAATCGCACGAGTTTGTTACAAAACATGGAGCTTAAATAAAATAAACCAAAAAACTACTACAAAACTACATCTTGCGCTACACACACTCTAGAAGTGAGTTTGATCAACATTGTACACTATCGGATATTAAGCACAGAACACCCGGAAAATCTGTAGCGATCTGAAATTAGTAATTTACATCACAATAGACCATTTACTTTGTAAAAAGTCTACAGGAACGGACCACTAGTTTTACAGGACTAAAACGCCTCACGAATTAACAGTTTGCCCGTTGATATTTACAAACTATGTTTTCAAACAGTGCGCGGCAAATAAATGCCAGTTGGACGACAAGTCGACCAATAAGTCTCAGACAAATCGTAAATTTGAGGACTAATCTAGATCGTCCGCGCGTTCTGCACAAGCGTACCCTGAACAGTCGATCATCAGAGAACTCCATCTTCTCCTGAGGATCGCAATCCATCATGGTGCTCTCGACGTCCTCCAAGGAGTCAGGGTCGGGGTCACCCGGGGGGTGCTTCGTCTCTAACTCCTTCAGTTCCTTGTCATACATGGCATTCCACAGCTGCTGTTAAATGATGTTATGCAAGTTAGATACAGCCCGGTTTACATTGACCAAGTGTTTAGGGAAGTGACGAGTAGTACAGCTGTTATTATCGAGACACCACTGTCCTCATCTACTGTACTTCATCAGTCCGCTATACAGTTGACCAATGTCAACAGGGAGTATACGACATAGAGAGAATGCAGCAGAAGTGGAAGCGATATACGCATATTTCTAGCAATTGTTGATACAGAATAAACTGCTAGGACTGCTTATTCTATCAGCACTTATACTTGTAACAACACTACATCTCATTGTCTTTTAGACAAGGCAGAAATCAGTCCACTACTAGACTTTGGGCTTGTTTTACCATCTCCAAGTAAGATTTTGATTAAATATTTTTATTATGTGTAACATACAACATTATTTGGCGAGTGAGTGAGTATTTGGTTACTCAGTGATGTTGAAAACTATGATGTTACTCAAGAGATGATTCAACAAACGCCTAGAATGTTCATACACCACTTTCTAGCATCATACTTATTTAATTAGCACCACTCTCACCCTACGCTTTTCAACTCAAATGTGTCCTCTACGTATCTTTAGTTGACAAATTACCTGTTGTGGTTCGTTGGTGGCTTGCGCGGCAGCGACGGCTCCGGGCAAGGCGCTGACGACGGCGGAGTGATGCCGGTAGCCCGAGGACTCGAGCTTGGTGCCGTCGGAGGCCAAGTGGCAGCTCACGTGGAGCGGCGTAGCCTCGCTCACTCCGAGGCTGAATACGCCAGCGCCGTTGTTTTGGGCCCACCAGGGTGCTGGTGTTTTGGAGTCTTGAGTGGGGGAAAAATTGCATGAAAGCCATTTTCTTATTCATTGAATTAGTAAAGTATCGAGAAATAAATATACAATATTGAATTGATAACCGTACGTAACATAAAATAGAAGATTTATGTTAAAATTGTATGTGGAAAACTTTCTATTGAAAAAGTGGAGAATTATTTAAGAGGAAACCACTTAGAAATATTGGACGGTGACGAGAAGAGAGATGCACAAATTTAAACTATGTTAGCTTTAAAATTGGAGCATTTAGTATCTTTTACTTAAAACTATTTAAAAAAAAGACGTGTGGCACTCGGAGACTGCCGCGGTAAAGCTATTGCATAGCATTTTTTCGGAGTGGGGGGTGTTAGGTTATTTTCGTTACGGAATTTCTGGATTCGGTCTCCACGCTCAAGGCCCGCGATAGAAGCTATGCAATAGCTTAAAAGAAAGTGCAGTTATCACTTGAACGGAGTTTTCTTCTCTGCAATAAACGTAACTCACCAGGCGTGGTGTCTTTAGGCCAGTTCAACAACTCTCTTAGTTGCTGATCGTGTCTCGGCGGCGAAGGCGTGGCGCTGTCGGCTTGCAGCATGTTCGCATACGTCACGGGCCCGCCGTTACGGGACACTTCGGGAGTTTCCGGGGAAAAGATCGAACGCTCGAATGGGAGACCGTAGAGTCCGAACCTGGGACCAATATTGTAGTCAACGGTCAAAGTTACAGTTAGGCAAAAGTTAAGATAATATTATTTTATTGTCATAGTCCAGCGAAATCTAAAATCCTAAATGTGCCTTTTAAAAACATTATGTAGTAAATCAAATATAGCATCATTCAAACCTCGGAAGGACAAAAAGGCCTCTTATTTCCTAACCTAGCTGTGCCAGAGTTCTCAGAAAGAGAATAGGGTGGATATAATACTGACAAATTACGGAGATGACACAACATAGTATATGAAGTATCTCGAACTGCTAATTGACTGACATAGAAATCCGATTAAAGCTCCAAAGATTGATTGCAGATCTTATAATAAAGGGAAAAAATTCTTACTAATATTATAAATGCGAAAGTAACTTTGTCTGTCGGTCTGTTACGCTTTCACGACTAAACCACTGAACCGATTTTGATGTAATATGGTACAGAGATAGACAAGACCTTGGGAAAGAACATATTTTGTTCGGGACCCAAGCGTGGGAAGCCGCGGAGAGCAGAGTATCACACTAATATTATAAAAGTGAAAAATTGTCTGAGTGTAAGTGTGCAAGTGTGAATGTTTAATACTCCTTCACGCTTAAACGGCTGGACACATTTGAATGAAATTTTGTACCACGATAGCTTTAATCCTGGATTAACACATGCTACTATTTATCATGAATCACCACAGGGCGCAGCTAGTATATAATACTAGCTTACTTGCTCGTGGCTTCGCTCACGAAGTACCTACCTTGATAAAATATAGCCTATGTTCATTCAAAAAGTCTAAGCTACAAATTGGCGAAAGAATTTTTGAAACCGGATGAGTAGTTTCGGAGATTACCCCAAACAAACAAACAAATCAAAATTACCTCTTCATAATATTAGTATAGAAGTATAGATTTTCCTAACCTGGATCTCAGCACATGCTGATAAGAATCAGCCCTCTGCAGCAAGGGGTTCGCCGCATGCTGCAACAGGTCCAGCAGCCGCTGCACGATGTCGGGCGCGGCGGCGGCGGACGCGGCGTGCTGGACCAGCGCCGCCAGCCAGCGCAGCGCGCCCGGGGACACGCACGCGCCGATGTACGGGATGCAGTTGGCAACACTTCGGCATAGGGAATGCTCGAAGGTGGACTTCCATGGTTTTGGCAGTTGTTTCTCGCCACTGTGACGAGAGATTTATTAGTAAGTAGTAAGTAATCACAAGCTTTTAGACGCAGTTGGCAACACTTCGGCATAGGGAATGCTCGAAGGTAAACTTCCATGGTTTTGGCAGTTGTTTATCGCCACTGTAGACGGGAGATTTATTAGTAAGTAATCACAAGCTTTTAGTTCTTATATATTCTTTTAGTATAGGAATAATTTTGTTTGTTTTAATTGTTTATGTTTATTTCATTCAATACCTATGTACGTCATACGATTAAATAAATAAGTTCTATCACGAGTTTTGAATCTACCATTTGAAGCTAGTTACAAGATCAGGGTGAGTATAATTCTATCTAGTCTTATTGAAAGAAGACAATAATGTATGGTTGCGAAAAATTACAGGATACTCACTCGCTAGTTATCAACATAATTCTGGTGCATTTCTTAGCGATGCTTCTATCCCCGCAGAGGATACAGTTCCTGATCAGCGTGTCAATGTGCTTCTCGATCACTTTGATGCATTCAAGCTGTTGGTTTTCCACGGTCTTATCTTTGGCTTTCTCGGTCTTCGCTAGACGCATCCGCTGAAGCCTCACTGATATTACCCAGATGATGTTGTCAAGGGCAAGTCTCCTCATCTCAGCCACATTGTTACTTACAGCTATCTCGCACAGAGTGTTCAAGTAGCTATTGTTCTCGAGCATAGCAATCCTTTGCTGTCTCTCCAAAGGTACTTCTGTGTGCGGGCTCGAGCGCACAGTCAATGAGATCTGGTGCAGCCAATCGCAGCCTATGAACTTCTTACCTTTGACGTCTTCGGCCTTACTCGGCCCTTTGCTCATGTCCTTAGTGGGATCGAACAGCGTTTTCAGGTGAATAAGGAACGTCCGACCTCTGGCCCGGTAGAGACGAGGACTGGTCAGTGTTAAAACACCCGATTGCTGTGTGGCGTCTAATCCAGAAGAAAGTACCAGCGGTCCTGCGAGGATTTCTGCATTATGAGCTTGTAAGTACTCCTCACTGTGAATAGGATTTTCTAAGTTTGTCATACTGGCATCTATCACAGGAGTAGGTGACTCGGCTCTACTACTGAACGTCGCATCTTTCTTATACCCTATTCCGTGAAGATTCTGCTTGAGAAGCGTCACCATTATAACGGGTAGGTTAGTTGTGCAGACCGAATGGAGCGAAAATGTGAATTCAACATGAGCTAAGGAGACGCTGTACGGTAACGTCAATTCGAGGAAGTGTTCATCCCAAGTTGAAGAGGTATTCTGCAGTCTCCAAGTTCTGTTATTCTGATGATCCGACCGCGGTCGCTGCGCTGGTGATAGCTCACACCAGAAGCCAGGGACAACAGCACTGTAAGGAACAGCGGTGTTGGTACCATACGATCCTGTCAGGGTAATCAGTGTTTCTAAATCATTTAGGTCCAGTTCAGGCTTGTTGGCGATTATTACAGGCGCTGTAGTCGGACCGCATACTTCGTCCCTCGGCGCTCGTTGTAGCATGTCGAAATCTATATTCGCAAACTCGTCTTCATCTTGGTCTCCGCAAGAGTCTTTGTCTCCGTTATTGAACGCGTAGAAGTATATCATGCCGTGTTTTGTTGAAACGCTGAGGCGATCAACTGAAGCGCAGTATGCTACGGAGGTGAACTGTCCTTTAGGGACGCGTTTTTCGGACAGAACTTTGAAGTCTGGCAGCGAATACAGTCGCAAACAGCCGTCGACGCCGACTGAAGCGAAAGAGTACTGGTCATTCTCCCCAGGCAGCAGGCACAAATCCACAGGACTCTCATTGAAAGGTAGCTCCTGGTACGAAACCGGGTTGTCTTCTAACGTGTACATCGACGATTTGTCGAAAGTCTCGTACAGAATGAAGTACGCTTTAGCGTCAGATTTTAGCCTATCTTGCAGTTCGGAATCATCGACATCCATTTTAGTGTCACCATCATTGTCAGTCTCGTCTTCAGCCTTAATTTTGTCCGGGTCTATGCTTGATACTATGACAAGCAAGTGTTCCTTGTCTTCTGTTGGTATTAGATGAGTGATTTTGGAATCTTCTCGAAGGTTCAACATTGGCGGGAGACTCAAACACTGCACGGCGACGCCTTGAATGATCTCGTCTGGAGGTGGAAGCATCGGTTCCGATACAAACCCTTCAGTATTCGTCGCAGCAGCGGCAGTCTGCGTACCGACCTTGCTGCCTCCGAATGTAGTCACTTTAATTTTCTCCGTTCCCTCACCGCCTTCGTACCACTGACTGATTGATTGGTGGTTGTACAGATCAGAAATATCAACAGGCCCAGTCATGAGAAACTGCGACAAGTGCGAATCAGGCGTCTGCTGTAATACAACAGCGTCAGTCTGATCGGCGAGCTTAGTTCCCACAGAGTCTAACGTCCCTCCACTTTTCCAGCTCTTAAGTTTTGAAAGGGTACCTACAAAATCAAGAACACTAGCCGGGGTGTGACCTGTGGCAGCTGTGTGTTCTTGGAACTCCTGTATTAGACCCGGAGGTGGCGGCGGCATTATTTTAAAATGCTTTGTCAGTATTATCTTTTTCGGTTCCCATATCTTGCAGTCATCCTTGCTTGATGAGGCGTTTAGGTTTATCACATTGCTGATATGTTCATCAATGAGTGCATTAGTGCATTGTGCTAATTCTGGTTCTTCGTCGGAATATTGGAAGTAAATATCGTCGTATATATTTGCATCTTCCGCTCTAGCTACCGTGCAGACCTTCTTACTACCTCCAGGTTTAGCGTTCCCGCTTGGGTTTGATACATTTACGACAGTCGTAGCATTTCCGGACTGTGAGCCGTGTATGTCATATGTTAGGAGGAAGAGCATTTTATTTGGAGATAGATTGCTCTTAGCTTCGTTTTGATCATTCATAGCTTGTACGCTTTCTTTCGAGGCGTCAGCGCATTTATCAAACAAAGCCTTACTGGAGTCTTCCATGATAGGCACATCAGTTTGTTGTGAATTCGTTCGTGTGATGATGACTCCGCATACGAGGGATGATTTAGCTTTGTTTGTTTTCGGTTTTGTTTCTTGTTCTGGGTTTTCTTTGTACTGTGGAGGTGTTTTGAGTAGCTGGACCACCCAGCCGAGTTCTTGTTGTGACGCGTTACCGACAAACGCCATCGCTGTTAGCTCGATGCCGTAGGTGGCTGGAAGGACAAAGTTAATTAGCAAACTTGATTAAGCGATGCACGATTACTTATTTAAACTTTTCTCAAATATGAAATGAAAGTCTAAAACACAATTGAAATACTTACAACTGTCTTTCTCAATGCTGTTTCCCCAGACTTGAGTCGTATCTGTTGTCAGTATACCACTGAATATCGAATCATAGGGCGTCAGATGGATGAATTTGGCGAGTTTGAGGCCACAGTCGAATGTCCAGATGCTGATCTTTCCGTCGCTGGTGCCAGACGCTATGAATTCGCCGGTATTGCCTTTGGACACTATGGCGACGCCGGCCGAAGGCACGGCGCATGCTGTTGCGTTCGTGACCTGAGGAAGTTTCAAAGTTTTATTAAAAATAAGAACTAATAAAAAAATCTTGCACTCTTCCCGCGACCACGGCTGGTGCAATCCGATCCAAAGTCATGATAAATACCCATTTGCATATTTTAAAATGTGTTCTGATTGTGAAGGTTTAAAAAAGACAGAATACTTACGGATATGGGCACATTGTGCGTGTACTCTCCTCTCACAAAGGGACAGTTGGGAGAATGCCTCTCATGCTCCACCCAAGGTTCATCACTCTTCTCCCAGCAGACCAGGCAGACGAGGCAGGTGAAGCACATGGCTCGGTCATCACCACTGGGAGAGGGTTGATGGTAGAATCCAGCTTGTGCCATGCGAGCTGGTAATGCCCATCTGCAATATATATGGCTTTGATGATTTTACAATCCAGGCAACTGTTACAATAACAATTGTAAGACATAGTAATTCAAGGGTTTGAGTTATTGGAGCTTGATAACTTGAGTGTTGTTGTATTTATCAAGCTTTAACAGGTTAGCTGTCCCGAAGCAAGTTTCGATCTTCTTTGTACACGTCCTCGTAGTAAATAATGACAGCTAACATGAGGCACATATGCCTCATGGACGTACCAGTGCAATCACCCATGAGGCACATGTGCCTCATCGGACAGCTAACCTGTTAAACAACCCACCTTAGCATGCAATAGAAATATGTATATCCTAATGTGTCTAGAAATCTGAAAGTCATTGTATAAACTCATGATGCAATACTGAAATATTATTGCATCACTATTTATGACCTATCTTTAGATATTCCAATCAACCCTAAAAACAACACCTTAGATAAACTAAGCATTTCTTGGAAAGTATCTGTTAAAACTGTGGCAATCCTTTTAATTGAAATGAGTCACAAAAAAAAACTGTGTAAAGTCTTCCGGAATTAGCTGGCTTTTGAGATCATAGTACTCACTTGTAGTCCATATGAGGCCATCTCTTGAAAGTCTCCTTTCTTTCTGCTTCAGAGTACATGAGTGGGCGGGTTTCCTCATCCTTAGAGCAGGGCACAAGTTCATTAGCCCTCTGACCGACTGCTGAGGCGATAGCCAGCGCTGGGACCCGCCGGTTCTGACCCTTCAGCTCTTGGACTACACTAGTGGTTACAAGACGCAGGATGGACTGTTGCAAGCTGATTGTCACTGTGCTCCACTGAGAAAAGAGTTATAATGAGCAATATTAAATATAATAATATATAATAGTGTTTAAACAATTATTTCCACAATATAACCTTTAGCAAAATATTACTTTTTTATTATGTTAACAATTGGAAATAGTAGGTACCATGATTTTAATGTAATGCTAAGCTACTATGCCTCAAGGTTACAATAATGTTTTTTTTATTAACATTGTCCAAAAAATTAATTATACATCCCACTTTTACTTACTTTTTGGGCTTTCACTCCTTTCCTCACAGGCTCTGCATCTAAAGCATTCTTGAGTTCTGTGACAAAGTCTGTTAGGCCTTCAATGGAGTTGGCATCAAGACCCTTTAGACATAGGTACAGCAGCACAGCCTAGGAAATATATACAGAATAAAATAAATTTAATTAAATGATTGTATAAAATGAATTTGAATGGATTTATGAGAAAGGAAAGGAAATATAATGTTGCACTAACCCCATATAGAATGAGACAAAGGTAGAAAGATAATAAGTAGAAGGAATGCATTATCTGTAATTTCAATCTACATTTACTGAACAAAATTACAACATCTGATCAAACAATAGGTACAGAACATTGATCTGTATACTGACAGCATTGCAAAACAGTACCTACAGAATTAAGCTATGCTGATTGATATTTGCTTTGGTTATTAAATTATCATTTACGTTTTACTTTAACCCATATAAGGCCCAACTACTATGGAGCGGCCTGAAGGATAGCTGGCGGAGTACTCGGTACTATGTGCGTCATGATCAGTGAACACGTTAAAACATTATTTACAAAGATATTGACAAACAATATTAAGATATCTTAGACTTCGAACTCATGGTATTACTAATTTCAAATTCAAATTTATAATATGAGTTCAGCATAAAATTATACCGTTGTTACAGTGATAAATATTCAAGACATATTAATTACAGGGAGAGTTGACCATTACTCTGTAATTTTAAGTGTCAACCAATCCATTGAGCTATTTGTCTTCTTATAACATAGAATTATCCAGGATTATGTTACATGAATTATACAAGTTTCTAAGAAATAAGATTGTGTAAGAATATGTCAGTTTAAGAACATTCACATTCTGATCAGTACTATGTAATCATATTACCAAGTTCAGTACAAACCAAGCCATTATAAACATATGTCAATGCATAATAACGATACAGTTGGTAATGAGGAATATCATTAAAATCCTTGTGCAATACAAATCATATTTTTTTTATATTTCTTACTGAATTCAAAATCTTAAATGAATTTACCATAGGAATATTAAAATGATAGTATGTAGTTTGCTTACAACAATAATTTTCTAAAAGAATAACCTAGTGCATTCAATAGACAAAGGTTTTGATGTAACCACAGTGTAGTAAATTAGGTATTTCTGAAGGTAAAAGGTGAAAGAACTAAAATGTTCAACTATACTACATACCTCAGACAGCACAAGCTCAAGTCTTATGGTCCTATCAATGTGTGCAGAGGGCAGAGGCCTCTGAAGGGCCGTGTGAAGAAGCAGGACACCATTGTAGTCCGTCCGGGCGCCGACGCCGCTGCTGTCCCACACGAATACACGGTCCGTACCAGGCACGTACTCCACTCCGAGCGTACCCCCCACATCTACAAGCCCACAAAAGAATCCGGTGTAATCAGAATTGTTTATCGCGAACTGTCAAACGAAGCAACAATGTAGGCCATCACAAAACCACCGCAAAAGACCCACCTACTGACAAATAGCCAGCGAACAAAGAGATATTTTATTACAGAAACCTAAAATATAACAAGGGATCTATTGATTGAAGAGAAGCGTTCAACTTACCCGCTGACAGGCATGAAGACTGGAGAATCACACCCGAGTTCACATCCAAAACGTGCACACCACCCACATCGGTCTTCACCAGTATTATATTCAAGTTACTATGATACGTTAGAGAAGTAACAGGAAAGTTCATGCGTATATAGCCATCTTCTCGTAATATCAAAGAATCATCGCCCATCGTGGCCGTGAATACATCTGTCTGACACTACGTAAACGCCATTTGTAATTGTATTTTTTTTACGTCAAATAATCAATCAAAGGTGGAGTGGCCAGCAGCAAAATAATGAAAGATTGTCTATGGCAAAGTTTTTTTTTAATATAAAAAATTAACATGGCCTTAATGGAGAAGTTTCCGTTATTTTTTTTAATGCTAATAAATCGTACTATAAAAAATAAGCATTTCATGAAGCATGGTAAAAAGAAAATTATTTGAATATCTTGAAAATTAACAAAGTTATTCAACTTTTACGGTTGATTTAAGGCACTGAACGTGTTAAATCTTTTTTTTATTTTAAATTATTCGTATTGTCATCGATCTTTGATAAGTGTGCAAAGTTTTAATAATCCGTGCTGGATTAAATTAAAACTTTGCACACAAAGCAACTTGCACATGTGCGTCATGGGCACTGAATGCGTTAAATCAAATTTTCATTGATAGGCACCTCGTTTTTTAACATATTGGTCACCAAATATTATATAGCCAAAATCTTCTTACGATTTTGTGTATGGCCTTTGTCTGTCTTCTAGATAATAATCGTCTTTGGTTCGTATGAGCAAGTGGTCACGGAGTTTGTATGCCATAAAGAATCAAGAAGCTGAGATTTCAGCTTGTGATGTCATTGATCTCAAGACAGATTAGTTTCAATTTAGTATGAAAGAATTTCATACGATTCGCGTTTTTCTTCGCCGCGCCGGAATAAAACCATTATTCCAGCTTAGATGTTTTTTTTTTCATTTTTTCTTTTTCGACATTTTGGAAGCAGGGATACCTACATATGCTTGTTTAATATTGTAAGTACATAAAAGAAATAAAAAGGCGTTTAGTTTACTAAAGTTTTATATTTTTAATAATCTTTATAAAAAATCTATTTTTTGATTATAATAACATTAATTTAAATACATTATGGACGGAACAGCTACATAATATCTCCACTGATCAACTCAACTTACATTTGAAATAAGTTAAAATTATCGAGATTCAATATAAGAGTATTATTATTAAAATTGTAAAAAAAAATACTTATTGTTTTTGTTTTTCTATAAAAAATACAGTCTCTTCGATTTTACTTAGTATCTAAGTGTGTTGTATTTAGTTGCTCAGGTTAGGTGTTAGTCATAAAACTCAACTATAAGTATAAGACTACAAATAGGTACTACTAGCAGACCCGCGCGGCTTCGCTCGCGTGTTGTATACCTACCTTAAACACTGGTCGTACTGACTGGCTATTTTGAGAAAAGTGAATCTTGATAAATGGAGGTGTACCTACATAGAAGGGATTTCTAGAAATTAAACCAAAATAGAGTGAATGAATGGAGTAAAATCGAATTTATATCACAACACAACACAACAAAAAGGTCTCGTAACATTTATTTTCAAAACTACCTCTCAAATGTGAAGGGATCATAAGGTTGTATTAACTTGTATTTAAAGTGGCTACCTACGTTGATTTTGCTTACGGTGCTCATAGAAAAGGCTGACTGTTTGTCGGTTCATATTCTATCTGGCACAGTTCAATCTGCTTGCAAAATATTCTAGAAGCTATGGTGCGAGCGCAGTCAGCTAAACTTTTTTACTGTCACTTGATTTTGCTTACGATTTTCATAAAGAAGCTGACTGTTGGTCGGTTCCTATTATGGTCTGACACAGTTCAATTTGCTTGCATAATATATAGGAAATTTTAAACGGGCTTAGCGATTTGCTTGAAACTCTGTTGCAATACTTAAAAAACAAAAGCTTTGAACCAAGAACTTCTTTGACTCAGAAGCGAGCCGAATTTTTTTAAGACAAATGCGTCATGTGAAACTTGGTTTTGCTTGTAGTAGTATGGTTATCATAGAAAAGACTGGCTGTTGGTCGGTTCTTAATCAATCGTCTGATACAGATAAATTTGCTTGCAAAATATTGAAGAAGCTACCGGGCGAGCGAAGCGAGCTTCAAAGTTTGCGAGCGTAGCGAGCCGAATTTTTTTTAGACAAATGCGTCATTGACTCTTAATTTTGCTTATAGATAAGGCTGGCTGTTGTTCGGTTCATACTCTATTGTCTGACACAGATAAATTCGCTTGCAAAATATTGAAGAAGCTACCGGGCGAGCGAAGCGAGCTTCAAAGTTTGCGAGCGTAGCGAGCCGAATTTTTTTGACAAATGCGTCATTGATTCTTAATTATGAAATACAAATACAAATACAAATTGTTAAATAAACAATTTGTATTTGTATTTAATTTTGCTTATAGCTAACTAAGGCTGACTGTTGTTCGGTTCATACTCTATCGTCTGACACAGATAAATTCGCTTGCAAAATATTGAAGAAGCCACCGGGCTAGCGAAGCGAGCTTCAAAGTTTGCGAGCGTAGCGAGCCGATTTCTTTTTACACAAATGCGTCATTGATTCTTATTTTTGCTTATTCTGCTCATAGATAAGGCTGACTGTTGTTCGGTTCATACTCTATCGTCTGACACAGATAAATTCGCTTGCAAAATATTGAAGAAGCTACCGGGCGATCGATGCGAGCTTCAAAGTTTGCGAGCGTAGCGAGCCGATTTTTTTTTACACAAATGCGTCATTGATTCTTAATTTTGCTTATAGCTAAGGCTGACCTGTTGTTCGGTTCATACTCTATCGTCTGACACAGATAAATTTGCTTGCAAAATATTTAAGAAGCTACCGGGCGAGCGAAGCGAGCTTTAATGTTTGCTTTAAAAACCGCCGCGTTTCACTCTTTAAAGGTTTTTTATTTTGTATTTTAAGCGTTACAACTGATTTTGTCGTACAAATCGCTCCACCTTTTAATACGTTTAAATTCACTTCAGACTTTGTCACCGAATTTCACTCTTTATAAGGGTTTTGTCGAAAAACCCTAAAACAATTGCCCATTTATTTTGTAGTATCCATACCGAATTTCCAGTCAATCTCACCTCGCTTTAATACATTTCACTTAAAACTTTTAACATCGGATTTCACCCTTTTTAAAGGTTTTTTGGAAAAACCCTTCAACGCGTGTCTATTTATTTTGTTTTTTAAGCAACAGAGTTTCAAGCAAATCGCTAAGCCCGTTTAAAATTTTCCATACAACCTTTGACACCACTTTTTGCCCCTTTTTAGGGTATTTTTTGAAAATTCCTGAAACACGTGTCCAACCATTTTGTATTTTTAGTATCCAAACCGATTTTCAAGCCAATCGCGCTTTCCTTCAATACGTTTCACTACAAACTTTGACATTGCATTTCACCCTTTTAAAGGGTTTTTTTCGAAAAACCCTAAAACACGTATATATTTATTTTGCATTGTTAGTGTTGTAACCGAGTTTCAAGCAAATCGAACTACCCATTAAAAAGTTCTCATACAAACTTTGACACCCCATTTCACCCCTTATCAGGCTTTTTTTTTTAAATTTCTGATTAACATGTAAATTTATTTATCATTTACCATATTTAAACCAAGTTTGAAGAAAATCGCTTCACGCATTAAAAAGTTGCATACAACGGTTTTCATCCCTTTTCAACCCTTTAGGGGTGGAATTTCGAAAAATCCCTTCTTAGTGCTCACTTTTGTTTTAAAAGGAAGCTACCTTCCAAATTTCAGCTTCATAGCTTCAGCGGTTTGGTCTGTGCGTTGATTGCAGAAAAATGCTTATTGTTTTATATATATTGATTATTCAGTCTAAAAAAAACAACTAAATTTTTTTGTGTTGCAACAATCATCTACATACTTATCTTTTAAAATCATGTTTTTTCCATCCCACTTAATAATAAAAACGCGAAAATTTGTATAGATGTGTGGATGTATGGATGGATGTTTGTTGTTTTTGGCTGAAACTTGGAATTATACACAGTTTATGACCTGGAAAAACAGATGGGCTACTTTTTATCCAGGTAGGTACCAACGAGTAAACTAGAACATTACACTCATATAGCACAACAAATTAACTGATCTAAATTAAAACTCCCAAGATTCCAGCCACTTCAACCCCGCCATCGTAGAATTAGGTTCATGCGCCAACGGGCCGTTCATGCCGTACGCTAATGGAGAGAAGAGGTAGAAGCTATAGACCGTCGTGGAGAGTACTACGCCGATGATGCAGTGGTAGGCGGTACGGCCGAGCTCGGCGGAGAAGTAGCTCCGGATGCTGGTGAGGAGGTACTCTGTGAGGATCCCTGTGAAAAAGTAAAACATAAGGCTCAACTCACACCAAAAGAGCATCGAAGAGCATCGAAGAGCAGCGAAGCGAAGCGCAGTTTCAGTGTGATACGAATTTCAACTTTATTTTCATTACTATAATACTTATTATCGCAGAGAAACTCGAACGAGTCGCGAGGATGCCCGCGGCGCCGCGGATGTTGAGATGGATCTCGCATGTCCAGCAACTAAACCATTCTCAGCTTAACCGGCCGTATTTACAGAAAAGAGGGTCAAAAGTATGTCCAAATACATTTTTGGTTTATGTCCACATCTTGAAGGAAAACAAAGTGCAGTGCAAGGTCGCATTCCATACGAGACCGGTGGAAAATTCATGGCCGCCTATAAGAGAACACCTATCATCGCCACCACCATACATATTAATTTATACTGGTGAGTTTTTTTTGGGCTACTGAGGCAAATTCTAAAACCGTGAGACTTATCGAAGTCATGTTAAGACTTACGTGCTCGTTTGAAAATTTGATAAGTTTAAAAATTAAAAGACCTTCAGTAGCCCTAAAAACCTCACTCTGTATATGAAATACCAAGGACGATTTTATCTATATCGTCCTTGGTCACCTATGCTCACTCACCAGTCAGCATAGAGCTGAACACCAGCGCGGGGAAGTAGTGATGGAAGTATAGCACCCGCCCCATCGCCCAGAAGGGGACGTAGTGCAGCGCCCAGCCGAGGAATGTCCAGCCAGCTGCGTTTAGGAGCGCGCGGGATTTGTTGTCTGCGGATACAAATATTTACAATTATAAAACATATACAAACGGGTATTTATCACCGGAATTGCACGTCTTCCCGCGACCACGGCTGGTGCAATCCGATCCGAAACGTCGGGCGAATATTAAAGGTAAAATTCGTGATAAATACCCGTTTGCATATGTTTTAAAAATCGCGAAAGTTTAAAAAATATTTACAATACTATACTTGAGCCAAATTCGACGTGCCATGTTTGTAAACAAACACAATGTTGTTACTTAACAATGTTGGAGATTCAAATAAATAAATAAATAAACATAAAAATAATTTTCTTTCTGTTGTATTTTATTGAAATTTCTCAATTATTGGTGATTTGGTCAAAAAACAAACCCTGATGCGCCCCACGGTGTTACCAGAGTTGAATAGTTTCCGTTCCTGTGGGAATACCGAGATCTAAAGTAGCCTATTTTTTAATAAAGGGTATAAGCAATCTTGGTTTTAAATTTCATTCAAATCCGTCCAGCCGTTTGAGCGTTAAAGAGTAACAAACACACTTACATACTTACACACTTACACACACACAAACTTTCACCTTTATAATATTAGTAGGAAGTAGGATTCTGAAACTAGAGCTAAATCAAACAAGGTAATTTCTTCAACCTTCAATGGGCGTCCCGAACGCCTCAGCTCGCTTCTCCCTGATCGAGTTGATGACGTAGACGATGAAGAACACAACTAGGAAGGCCAGGTTCCCCCACCACACCACCGGGTTGCCGAGCAGGTAGATCCTGTGGGTGCTTCCAGAGAAGAATTGACCCTGAAACAAATGGCAAAATAAAATAAATATTTCAGACTGTGGACCCACGATACTCCCGGTGATACTGGTGGTATCGTGGGTCTTTTAAAATCAAACGATACCCCTGTTCGAAATGACCGCGAGATCTAAAACATCTGTAAGCATTATATTGCTTAGCTTGTGACTAGATGACGCTGTGTGGAATGTCCAAGGATATTTATTTATTATTTATTTATCTCTGCCAATATTTTCCCGCTGCTTGGCAAAGGGATATTTAGACATGTCTAGGGGTTGAGCAGACGTTCAAATGTATATTTGTGATATGGTCAAATGTTTGACACGTCCGGCTTACCCTATAGTTAATGGGCCACTGCCACGGCTGAGAGGTGACCTCACCCTCCTTGGGCTTGAGCCCCGCGTTGCCCTGGAACATGACGGCGTGAGACTCCAGGAATCGTTCCACGAAGCCAGACGCGTACGCCTCGAAACTCATTTTCGGCACTGAAAAGTAAGTTCGTATTAAAATGTGGTCAACCCTGAGCCCTTACTTGGGATCAACGAAAACGAAGTTTCGTGACAATTTTCGGGTTCCGTTTATGTTGGTGAACCTGTTACGCATTTAGTATCCACCAACATAAGCTGACCCCGAAAATTGTTACGAAACTTCGTTTTCGTTGATCTCAAGTACGGCCTCTGGTGTCGAATTTTTGAGGCCACTAATGTAGCCGATAGAAAATATAGCAGTAAATGTCTTGAAAAATTTACTCTGTACCACAATTTGACTATTCATATGTGTCAGATTCATCAGACTCTGATGATCAGAGTATTTAGCAAAGACTTTGAACAAGTAGACCTATTCTGGTCTTATATCTGGCGAAACCTATTTGATGAAGAAAATTGGCATGCAATGAAAAGACGCTACTGAAATGATAATAAAAAATATATTTTTGTTTGAGCATGCTGCAGCATCCTATAATTGAAGAATCAACTCAATGAATATTGTGTTCAACTTACGGCCCTCAAAAATGTTGTCCTCGACATTCCAAAGCGCGTTCTTGTCTCGTAGATTCGGGTTGCACGCCACTTCCTGCTGCTCGAAGCCCCACTTCGGCAACTGTTTGCCCGTCGTCGTTAGCGTACACGCCTACACAGAAAAACATAACTCATTTTACACAATTAAACATCAATTTCTATGACAGCAATTGATACGAATATCACAATGATGAGCTGAAATACCTAGTTAGTAACTACTTCTAGTAAACAAGTACAATACAAGCTACCTACAAACTTAAAACACAGGGAGTGTTTTAAGTTTTCTCCTTAGGGGTTAATAATAGAGCGATGCAGAATGATGATTTTTAATAAATTTAATATAGCATGACATATCAATGTAGAGACTTACAAATACATAGGTACATACATAAAATCTCGCCTCTTTCCCATGAGGATGGGCAGAGACCACGGATCTCCACTTGCTACGATCCTGACACACCTCTTTCGCCTTACAAAGACTTGCAAATTCCTTTAGAATTAAAATAGTTAAACATAAAAATATCTTACCTGTAAATAATGCACGAACATTAGCTTGCTCCTGACCGTTTGCACTTCGTCGCCGTCTTTGCCGCCCGATATGACGATCTTCCAAACATCGTTTGCGTCGCCGATACCGTCCTGGGGAAATTAAATGTTTTTTACAGAAATTGTAGCGATGATACATAGTATGCCTGTAATGATACATCAGAAATTTATAAAATTAAAGTTTAGTAAAAACAAGAACCTAGTATAGGTCGCGTCATGTAAAAAGAGCGCTGGCTGTCAAACTGCGTAGTGGTCGATGATCGGTGGAGCGGTAACGCGGCGCACTTCATACCACTGATTTAGCGAGTGCTATTGGTTCGTCAGCGAGTGAACACAGGCGCTAACGTACCCCCACTACTTCCCTCAGCGCTCTTTTTACGTGGCGTGACCTATATTTGAAGCTTAAAAAAGAAGAATGAAATGACCGTGAAATCAAGTCGTTTAGTCGACTACACTAATTACCTCTCCATAGCCCGTAACTTGCAGGTACTTGGTGGTAAGTGGCGCCCTCTCTCGGTGCGAGTGCAGGTTCCTCGTGGTGGAGACGTGACTCAATCTGACGAGATCTCCACTCTTCACTACGACCACTCCCTCCACCTTCTCTTTGTCGTACGGCTTTATTATGAAACGGTTGTTGTCGTCTTTGTGGGTGTACGTTGTTATCTATCGATCAATCAATCAATTATTTATTTATTTCTCTCACAAACAATACATACTTACAGTTAAATAGATATAAATACAGGAAAATCTGGAGGAAATTGTATTTGTTATTAATTACAAGCTGACCCGGCGCACTTCGAACCACCATAGGACGACCTCTGTGGCGCAGTGGGCGAAAGCTCGCTTGGGACGGGGCGGTTGCGGGTTCGATCCCGCAACCGCCGCGTTATTCTTTCTGCTGCTATTCTTTATTAAAAAGTAGCTGCACCCCGCGGTGTTATCCGCAGTAGTACCGGGATCAAAAGTAGCCTATGTATATTCCAAGTTTCAACTCCGTTCAGTAGTTTTCGCGTGAAAGAGTAACGAACAACCATCCATACTTACAACTACTTACTAGGATATAAGAAGCTACCTGCTGTTGCTTCGCTCCGACCCCCTGAGGGTAGAGATGGTGGTGTGAGTGCAGATACCCCCCGCCCGTCCTGTGGTTCTTCAGCGTGACGGCGGCGCCGTAGGCCAGCGCGCGCGGCGCGAGGGCGTTGTGCAGACTGTTGCCGATGAGACGCGCTTGGAAGCCGGACGAGTAGAAGCCGTCGCCGTTGCCACTATTAAAAAAAAAACATTGGTTTTTAAATATATCCTTGGACATCAAATATCAAAATAATTAAAGTTGGTTGATAATGGTGGCTATTCGGGATGTCGCCTAACCTAAACTAAACTAATCTGACAGCACTAAAAATGTTGCCGTCCCTTTCATAACGATCGAAATAAAAAGGATGGCATCAATTTAAGTGCTGTCAAATTAGTTAAGTTTAGCTTTAGCGACATCCCGAATAGCCACCATTATCAACCAACTTTCATTATTTTGATATTTGATGTCCAAGGATATATTTAAAAAAGGAGGAGTTTCTATGTTCCACTGTAAGTATTTTAATTTTTTTTATGTATTTTCACCGATTACTACCATTATTTATTATTTACCCACAACTTGAATCAGCTTTCCCTATCCTCAAAGGTTTGCTGGAAGAAAACTCTACCTAGTTAGGGTTAAGCTCGCCTTTGTACATGCCTTTTAATTTAGTTTTTTAATTGTATTTTTTCTTGTGTACAATAAAGAATAAAGATTATTCTGTCATTAATAAACCGATTTTGATTTTGATTTTGTTTGAAAGGGTACAAGGCCTTCGTGCTGGGTAGCCTGTGACACTTCTTCAAAGAGCACGGGGAGGGAATTACTTATTGTTCTAAGCAGAAAGACGTACTAAGGAACAAAACATCGTTGAAGTTAGGCGACCTCCGAGCGGTCGTAATTTTTGTTGATGGCTGAGCGAAATAGTAGATTTCTTTACCTAAAACCGCAACAAGCTTGTTGACATCTCTTTTCGTTCAAGGGAAAGTGACAAAGACAGGTGGTTTCGGTGGGTGCACTGAATAACAGGACAAGTTTACCTTCTATTGAGAACAGTGAGATGAATCCAGAAGAAGAAAACGTAGAGGGTTATCGGCCAAAGGATCAGGGTTACCGACCGTCCAATCAGATGCTTCACAGTCAAGCTCTGAAATAAAACAACAAACCATCCAATATTTTGAATTTGAAGTGTTAGTTTTTAAAATAATGTGTACCTACCTTATTTGAATTCCAATAATGTGGAAGAGATCGCTTCTTAGAGATAAGGCCGCCCATTGTACATTGTTAGGTACTTAGTTTTTTCTTAAGTTGTTAATTGTATCTTATTTGAGTGTACAATAAAGAATTTTTATTCATTCATTCATTCATTCATTCTATATAACAATTTCATGAATAATTTTTATGAATTCATTATTCCACCAATCCAAAAAGGCTGCAAACTTACAAAGATAAGAATTGAAAACTGTGCAAAAGACAACATCTGTTGATTTCATCATACTTTAGTTTATAAACATACCACAGGCTTCGTCAAGTCTCCCAATACGTTCCACAGATCAGCAATAGTCCGCAGTCCCGCGAAGAGGACTACGAAAAGTCCGACAAACTTCACCGACATCGTGCAAGCTAGGGATGTGCCTAGGAAGAGCTGCCACGATACCATGCTTCTGGAGAATGGCGGGCAGCCAGCGTCTGTAGCGGATTTCACCTAGGAAAAAAAAAAGACGTGTGGCACTCGGAGACTGCCGCGGTAAAGCTATTGCATAAGGGGTGTTAGGTTGTTTTCGTTACGGAATTTCTGGATTCGGTCTCCACGCTCAAGGCCCGCGATAGAAGCTATGCAATAGCTTAAAAATATAACGTAGCTAAGCCGTGAAACACCTTGGTCTTGTGTGAAATATATTTCTCTTTTGAGCCAGATTTGGCAGTACAATCCTGTCTAATGAATAGTAATTTTGGTCAAGATAAACGCAAACTAGGTACCTATGAGTACCTGCAAAATGTGAGCTTCAGCTAACCATTTCAATACGTCGTAACGACGATAGCAGGAAGGACAATAATTTTTCTATTTACAGTGTAGGTAAGTATGTAGGTATATATAGGTCGCGCCACGTAAAAAGAGCGCTGGCTGACAAGCTGCGCAGAGTCGATTTTTGGGTCCGATTGGTGGTGTGGACTGCGGCGCGGGGTGAAGGGGTAACGCTGTCATTGATTCGGCGCATGCTATTGGTTCGTCAGCAGTCCTTAGCTTCCCGCGCTGTCACTACGTCAAAATCGTTTGTAAAATATCATCGCGTACAAAAGTTTTCGCTTAGGTACGAAATGGTTTTACATAGAAAAATCTGAAAAATGATTTATGACGTAGATACATAGTTTTATGAAGAGAGAGGCTGCTAAAAATGCTGTTGATCATAATAATAAAATGTATCAACAATACCTGCATTTTGTAGGTACTTACTTACTTAATTAAATTTAACAATTAACACTGACTAAAACATGTTTTTAATAATAATTCCAATAATGATATTCATCTGAGTAATTTATTTATTTTATTCATGAAAGACGGTGACTTATATAATTATGTTGAAATGAGTAAAATATTTATTACACACACATACAATAGGATTAGTACTTTCGTGCGCGAGTGTAGCCATGCGCAAACATACCCCCTCCACTTTTTTCCAGCGCTCTTTTTACGTGGCGCGGACTATACTTACCTACATTCCAAAGTATTTACGAGCTAGTTAAGATTAGTATAGTTACCTTGAAGGCTCCATATATAGAACAACTCATAAAGAACAATAAAATTGGATCCAGTAGTATGTATCTGTTCAGTGTCAACATTCCAACATCTGCAACAAGCGAGGATTAATTACCAAATTGGGCAAATTGTTCCAGGCTCAAAAATTTACCAACTTGAGATCCGATTGCGATTGGTAGACTTCATCTATTATGATATATATCACTTTAACTATAATGAGCTTTAAACTACAAAGTAAACCTCGAGAGGTAATTAACTGATTAGTCGATCGATACTGATCATGTACTCTCTGAAATCAAGCCTACATTTCGTGACGTAAAGTCTCTTTCAAACTGCTATCCCAGGACTCGTAGGCACTTATACGTCTTATTGAGTGTAGGCATAGGATGCCTTCTGATGTAGTAACTAAATCAAATAGAACTGGTTTAAAATGTCTATGGTGATACTGTAGTTAGAGTCTACAGTTCGTTCGTTTGTATGAGTAAGTAGCCAACTCTGGTGACGAAGTTTTTAGGCCACCTTAAGGCTTTAAGTCATGGCTTAACGACTTTAAAAGTCGGGACCGACAATTTAACGTGCCCTCCGAAGCACGGAAGGGCTCAGCTGATAATGCTACTTGCGGTCACCCATCCAAGTTGTGAGCGCTCTGAACGTAGCTTAACTTCGACGATCTATCAAGAACGTCTTAGTAAGTTTCGCCACGAGCGCTTCAACAGTGTAGCACAGTGTAGTGTAGGCTATACTCGTACATAGTTAAATTACTTTACTTACCACACAAGAGTAGCATGGTTCCAATGAATGTTGATTCCAATGAGTTAGTAATTTCCCATATGCTTAGAAATGTCAGTGGAATGATTGCAGCTCCTAGAGCAGTGCAGAACTGCAACAAAAAGAAACAACTTGAAAACAGGAACAAATCGCCTTAAATTCAAGTCAAGCAGTTCTCACATATGGGGAAAAATAAATAAATGAATGTTTAAAATTACTTGAATATATTTTTAACAGTACCCAGTAATGAGGAGGTAAACGTGGGTGTAAATGGGATGATCATGATGATAATACTTACAAGTCTCATGCCCTGATACTTAGCATTCTCGTACTTGTCCCCAGGTTTCTCAAATGGGAATGTCCCATCATACCCTGTCAGCTTTCCTGATAGGCCAATGAGCATCTAAAATGAGACACCAGTTCAAGTACAATTTTTTTTTAAAGGTTTACTTTACATGGCTACCTATTCTTTTAAAACTTTGACTGAAAAATAAAAAAAATTGTGTCAAATGTGGCAAAAATTGATTTGTTTCTATTAATTTTGATGAGAGTATAATTTTGAGTGTAAAATAACTTAAATCCAATGCTGACTGAAACCAATAGCATGTTAGGAGATGCTGTTGCTCAGATTGGCTGAAGTTTAAATAAATATTCTCATAATATAATATATAACATACAGTAAAATAATATAAAAATATAGAATAACAAAGATTAATAGATACTTAGGTAGGTACATACAAAAAAAAATATCCAAAATAAGGTGGTAACAAACTAAAAAAATCTGATTTGTGTGAGACTGGTGTAAATTAAGTAGAATCATGCAATACTTCAGCATAAGATTTCCAAACTTTGTAATCTGTCTTGTGAGATAATAACAATTGTAGAGGTGGACCTGGAGTTATTAGAAGTTCTAGGCTCATATTCAGAGTCTTAAACGTGAATTGTGTCTTAAGCGGTGATTTCCACTCAATTTCCATATAGAACTATCAATAAATCAATACTAAGTGAAGACAAAACAATACTAAGTCTGAGGATAGACTGAATGAGCCTAAGTGTTTACATTTAAATTTTCAGATTTTTTGTATGAAACATTACCTTTCCCAATGGTGGATGAACATCAAAGAAGAATGTTCTGTTAATATACCAGCTAGCCATTTTACCAAAATGTGTTTCATCCCAGCTGGAATAAAAAAAAATACATCTTAATTGCATTTCTCTATTTCTATATTCAGCTATTATTGATCTACACAATACTTTAATAATAAATAATAATTATAATATAGCCCATTTATTCCAGTACTTTTTTACATTTTGCATAGTTTTGTCATAATAATTTATGTTTAAGTTAGGGTATAAGCACTGAATCCCTATTGGGTAAAGGCCTCCTCCTCTAACTTCCATTCTTCACTGTCTGTCTTCTACACAATACTGCAGTTGCTGTATGCACTCAACAGTGCTCTCCTTTGAGCACTTCAGTGTCTAGGCAGGAAGTAGGTTATGCTATATATTGTTACTATTTGTTTGTATTGTACTCAAAACATAAGGACTTTATTATTATTTCAAAAGAACTATGAAAAATCTGTATTTTGTCACTACAAATAGGAAAGCACATTACTTAAGAACAAAACACATAAGAATTGATGGTTTGGGTGTGTTGAAAAGAGTAAGAATCCATCCTTATGTTTTGAGTACAATACAAGCAAATAGTAAACATTTAGTTACTAAATGATAAACTCACCAAACATGGTCAGGTTCCAAGACTTTGTAAAATCTAGTAGCAAATGTTGCACCACAGATAACACCAAATGCTATCCACCATCTAAAACAGAGATTAAAGTAAATGTGTATGAGCAAGTGACCAAGACCAAGACTAGATGTAAGTAAATAGGTACTTAGGGGTCCACCGCAAGTGGCATTAATATCTGAACGCTTCCGTGCTTCGGCCTTAGGACGGTCTAAAAATTCCGTCACCAGGGTGGGCCACTTGCTCATACGAACTTACTTATTGCGTAGTATTTATCCAATTTCACTTGTAAACATTACTTTGGTTCAATTTGGAGAGAAAGTTACATAGGGAAATAGTGAGGCTCACATTTTATTTGATGCCACAGGAGAAGCACTATTTATCTTTGTTTTAACCATTGTTAAGTTGGCAAGTTGCTATAGTTTACAAATATTTATTCAATGTTTAGTCACTCATTGCATTTTTAATACAGAATTATAATAAAAACATATTGAAAAAATAACAGGACTTTTCAAACAATCAATTCCATGGATGACGTCACGCCACGCACGTCACAAGCAGCTGATTGACATTGACATTACATGACAGACCCAGCTAGCTTTTTGGTCTATTCAATCAACCATTAAATAATAAACCAATTATTTTTAGGCAAAGACTTTGTAAAGTACAAATTCTTAGTTTTTATAGGTGATTGTGCTATATACTAATAAATAGGTACGGTCACGTTTGGATCGAAACAAAATGAATTTGAATCAATCTGTGCTGTCACGTCAACTTCAAGATAGATGTCAACTTCACTTACTCCTTAGGGGCGGGGGCGGGGCGGGGCCCACCCTCTCGGACGTGCGCATGCAAACATTTTGTATGTTTGTTTTCATGTCATTCGCTTTGAGTAGATGAGTTTTGTGATCGTGTTTGGTTTCTGATTCTTCTAACTTCGTAAATAACTAAAGAAATCAGTGACGCGCTTCGCGTTGATCATTACCTTCCATTCGTCCAAGTCGTCCAGCGCCAGCGATGACTTGTTAGATTGCAAAATGGATCGTTTCAAATTATTTTTTGCATTTGTCTGTTTACTTTCTTGTTGTTCTTGCGAAATTACTTATGAGAAAAAGAACAAACTTGTAAATGGCTTCATAGATTTCTTCAACAGTCTACCTAATCAAATTTACACCTGTGATGAGGGTTTCTTGAGAAATGCGCAGCAAAGTGTAAGTACTGGAATAATTTATTTTCATAAAGATTGTACATTCTAGTAAAGGTTATCACATAAAGACCTTCGCCAATTATCTTCTCCCTATCATTCAACTTATGAGTTTGGTATTATTCCTTTTTTGTTCTAAATAATGAGTTTGATGATAACATAGCATATCAAATAAACCATTCCATTCCACTAGAATTTTTCAAAGCTAATTAATGGTAGTTCATGCCATAACTACTTATTTAAAAACGACTTTATCAAATTGATCATAAGGGTATTTGGGCTGTTATTTATTATGATTTATAAAAAAAATTAGACAAATCAAATTGAATATTTTTTACAGACGGAACTGAACTCCTATGAAATAGAGATAACCCTGAAGGTGTCTGCTACTCACAACCTTGACACCAAAAAGTATCTCAGATGTACTGGAAAAGTTGTGGACTTGGATGAAGTTGGAGTCTCTGTCTTGAATCATCATTGTGAAGAAGCTGCACTTGGTAAAATATTGCAGCATAATTTTAAACAAATTGACTTAAACTGTTTGAGTGAGAGATGATCCTAGGATTTACTGACAATTCTATTTATTACTTATCTGTTAAAAAGCTACAGTAGGGTTACAGTGCTAAAGTAATAATGTTGATAATGGGTTGATCCTGGAAATTTTAAAACATTTCTAAGGGTGGTATTACACTTATCAAATACGAGTATCTTTGTCCAATTATGATGTTCAATATTTTGATCAAATTTGTTGCCAATACACGGTGTTGCAAATACATTTGAAGAAGTTGTCCAGTTTCTTTGATCAAATGTACATTGTACCAAGATATTTGATAAATGTAATACCACCCTAAACTAAAGGGACAGCTTGACAGGTGATAGAAAGTAGTACCTAATGTAATAAGTTACAGGTTTTTTGGTTTGAGAGAAACTATTAATACAAGTTCAATTGCACATTAATTATGCGATCAATTCTTTAAATACCATGTCTATGAGATAAAGTTTAAGGAAAAACCAGATCATATTCCCATTATCATTCCCCTTTTTCTGCAATCCTGGAATATTTCCTATTAAATAATTGAATTCACCAACAACGAAAAGTCCAAAATTCCCCTAAAAAGGAGATTTATGGAATAAGCCAATCAAAACACTGATTTTTATTTACCATGTGTGCAATAAATTTTACATTTTTCAATTAAATGATTCCACATAATACACATTTCGTATATAAAACAACTTTAAACACTGGAATAATCAGCCTACCTATCAATTCTTACTCTGAGAATGATTAGATCATAATGTTTTATCTAGGTACCAAAGATGCTGATATTGAAGAATTGGAGAAAGCTGTTACAGAAAGTGCTGATGCACTCAACACATCCATTGAGCATAAACCAATTCAACTGGACAATGAAGTGCAGACAAATATTGCTGTAAGTAGAAGATAATCATAATTTATTACTAACTAGGTAGCTGCGCCCCGCGGTATTACCCATGGTGAATAGTTCCCGTTCCCGTTGGAATACCGGGATCAAAAGTAACCTATTCTTTAATCCAGGGTATAAGCAATTCTGGTACCAAATTTCATTCAAATCCATCCAGCCGTTTGAGCGTGAAAGAGTAACAAACACACTTATATACTTACACACACACAAACTTTCACCTTCATAATATTAGTGTGATTAGTGTGATAGTGTGAAGTGTGATAACCCCTACTCTCTTCTCGGCCGGAACTGACCGGCTGCGTTATCAGTAGTGATCTGAATTATGCGGGCTAAAATACCTATTGCTCGCAAAATAACTGAGCAAAGTGGAGACGCCTAAAACAAAGTATTTTATATAAGACAAGTTACAGCCTTTAAACTCTCGTCAGAGTTTGCTGTAGACGTGTGTCCAAATTTTTATGCAGTGCAGAAGTGCTATTCGATAAGGTCATTGTTTAATTCATCTCTATCACACATTCGTATCGAGAATTTATACAGAACAGGTTCTTAACATCTATTAATTATTATAGTAGATTATGTTGCTTGACCCTGTTGGGAAGTTGATAGTAAGCTGTGATTCATTGAATCGCGGGGATCTTTTTATAATTGCGGCTTTATATTCCGTCTGATTGCATTTTTGTTAACTTAGGTACTGATGCTAACATTATTTTTAGGCAATATTTATATTTGAAATGTAATCTTAAGTTTAGTCAACACCAATTTGCAGGGTCACTAAATAAAACAAGTAAATTTTAGTCCAGGGTTTAATTTTTTCGTGGCTTTCGATAGCTGTAAATATCAGAGACCCCCAAAACACACAGTAAGCTCTTATATGAACGTACATAATTACAATAGAATAGAGTACAATAGAGCCAATAGCATTGTAGCATCTCTACATTAAGTAAGTTTAGATTAAGTATTTAACATCTTGTTACTTATCTTTAGTTGCCTGAAATAAAGATTTTATTATTAAATTATTATATTATTATCTACTTTGGATGTTTATAAATAATTCTTGATTGATTATCGCTACTTAGCATTATAGAGCGTGTACAGAGACCTAACTTAATTAAATAGCTAACGCACTTGTAGCTCGTCTAATCTTTTAGGGGTTTGGTGTGGTTTCCATATTTCGGTTGAAGAACAATCATAATGAGGAGAATTAGGGATAGAACGTTGTTTATGAAAGTAGGTACACATAATGGGCCACGAAAAAAGAGAATCCCAGCTTGCCGGCCTTACGTCCTCAGTCGGCAATCCGTTCGTAAACTAACAGCACAATTTTGCAATTCAAATAACCTAATTAAATATTGCAACATCAATCATTGTGTGTATTATTGTTATTTCGGCAAATGTGCATCCTTTGTATACTTCTTTATTTACCAACACGTTTTTGTGTGTTGATATTTGGCACGTTGCCGAATACCATTCGTTTCCTGCGAGTCATCGAAACTTGGATATGTTTTTAAGTCAACATGTAATATTAAATTACACCTTGTAAGCCCTGGTGTCATAGATACTACTGCTATAAGTAGGTACCGGTCTACATAAGATATATACGTTTATTATCAAAAGTTTATGTTAGTCAGATTTGTCTCACGAGATTTACATTGTACATGTCATTGAAAATTGTATGTTTACAGTGTTGTCTTATTGTTTTATTTTCTTTTATTGACAAACGTTTAAGATTTCTTTGAATAAAAAGTAGTTAAAGGCATTTGGAACTTGTTGTATGTAGGTTTAAAATAATGTGGCAAGTTAAAAATTGATCGGTAGGTAGGTATCATTGCCGATTATTAGTTTTTTTAGTATGCAAAGCTATGGCTACTAAGTCGATATAACAGGAAAAAATCTAGTAGATAACAACGAACCTTGAAATTTTACGACGTGTAGTCACTTTGTGTTATTTATTATTATATTTCATTGTTATGGAATTCTATGAATACTTAGTTACTTAGTCAAGAAATATTATGTTGGAAATTACTCAGTTACGAGTACCTACAGATAGCAACTCATTCTTTATGGGACCGTGTTACGCCAAAATATTCTAACTCAAACTGACTAAAATTGGGTTCGTTAACTATGATGAACTTTAAATTAACCCAATTTCATTCGTCAAAAAACACATGTCATGAATTATTGTGTAACTTATCATTATCAACCTAAATACAGCCGTTAAAATTAAGAAGACTGTAGGTATTTGGCATACTGTCTCCAACAGGAATGTTATTTACATCTAAAAATATGATGTCACCCTTACTTAGATTGTTTTATCTGTGGTTAACGTTTAATGGAACACTGTATTCAGCTTTATTTGTTGGTTTAATTCAGGATATAGTTAGGTACTTAGTACAAAATAAATAATATATTAAATACTAGCTGCGCCCCGCGGTGTTACCCGCGGTAAATAGTTCCCGTTCCCGTGGGAATACTGGGATCAAAAGTGGACTATTTTTTAATCCAGGTTATAAGCAATCCTAGTACCAAATTTCATTCAAATCCGTCCAGCTGTTTGAGCGTGAAAGAGTAACATACAATTAAGAAGATACCTCATTTGGTAGAATAGCAATATTCTATATTAAGTTGGTGATTACTACTCTATCACCGGAGATAATCCTTATCTTTTCTATTGTGATAACCTAACCGTTGGTTTAGGTTAAAATAACTTTACTGTATTTCAGGTAACATCAGGTGAACAATTCATAGCCATACCGCGCGAGGAACCTAAAGTCCAGTGCATGGGATGTGCATCCCACGTGAACCCACAAGCCCCAGGGGTCCGGGACCTCGCAAACATTGGCGTGCATCAGCTCGATTCGCTCGAGCCTAATATAAAACACACTCTCAACAGTGTGGTCGATGTTGAAAGACAAGTACAGGTATATACGAACTGGAAAACGCTTTTTGGAGTCGACACTAGTTAGAATAAGCGCTCTGGTCGTTATGTTCCTCTTCCGACCTAGTCCTCAGACCTGTGTTACTTAACATGCATATTGAATATTGTATATGCACAAATGAGTATAAGCCTTTTGTTTTTTCTTTACCAATATGTAATGCAAAAACACACAAGTATCTTAATTTAAAGGTTAATGAATGGTTTAAGATAAACTTCCTTTTGCAGGTAGTCAATGGAATCCGCTACATTCTCACTCTCATAATAGACTACAACAGTTGTCTGACTGAAGAAACAGAGACATGCATAAACTCAAGAACCTGCAAAATAACTTTCTTAGAGAAACCGTGGATGCAATTACCTGATGGCTCTAAGTATAGAGCCGTCCTCTCTAATAATTGCACAGAGCAATGGCAATTCGGTGATGATGGTGTAGTCATACCAAAAACACCCACAAATAGCAGAGAAAGCAACAATATTAATTCACCACAGACTAACGAAGGGGATATTATAAAAGTGAACAACGTAGATGTCCAAGCTCTACCACACACTGAACGCACTTTAACGGATGATGATCTTAAAGTTTTACAACTGCAAATTATTCCCTCTAAAGAAATTGAGGATCACGAAAGTGAAGCTACGCCCGCTTACACTCCTGAACACACTGAAACAACAGAGCCTGCCAAAGAACATGTCGTAAAACTGGAGTCAGAAAGCCAATTGAGTCCCAACGCAATACCGGTTGCAAATCCTGTAAAAATAGAAAACTTGTCGGAGGACAAGAAAAAAGCTATTGACGACATGTTGAATTTTTTCAATTTTGCGGGTCTTGATTTGGACCGCCCTAACGAAGAACAAACTAGGCTAAAGAGAAGCTATGACAAGGATCTTAACGTAATGAACTTACTAGAAAAATTTCAAAAAGTTAAAAAGAATGTTGACAACGCTAAACATATTTACAAACTGGCGCAAACTGTGGTAGATTATCTTAACGAAATGGATTTAGAGGTAAAGACTAGAGTTCTGAAAGACGTAATAAATGCTGAAGAGGAATTTGAAAATCATCAACAATTCTACTACATACAATCTCGCGTTATCATCCCATGCGACAAGTCTGAATGTGAAGAGAAGGATACAATAGTTAAAATCTGTAACTCAGTGCTTGATGAAACTAACAAAAATGTACAAATAATAAACGTATTTTGTCACGATGAGCCCAAAGCAAAACCCTTAGGTAAAGTAAACAGCGTAGCTCTAGATGACCCTGTACTCCTCAAACTTATCAAAGAAGCATTAGAGAAAATTGAATCAGAGTCTAATGGAAAAGTCTTGAAACTCAATAAAATTGTTGATGCAAACACACAGAAAGTGTCGGGAACTTTGACAAAATTCTCCATTATGCTTGATTATACCAACTGTGAAAAAACGGTTCCTTTAATTTTGAGAGATAACTGCACGGTTGATGAAGAGCTGGGATCACAAATATGCGATGTTACTGTTCACGAAAGACATTGGCTCAAAGAAAAAAAGATAACGTATGTGTGTACTGAAAGGCCAGTGGATACAAGCTTCGTCAATATGCGTAAATCTGCAGTACAAAAGAGCGTCAATGATCCAGCTGTTCTCGATATGGTTAATGAAGCTTTGCAGTATTTGGATGTACAATCCAATGTTAACAGCAAACAGGTTGTCGTAAGAGTAAATTCCGTAACAACGCAACTTGTAGCAGGATTCTTAACAGATATAGAGTTCGTTGTCGGTTACACGACCTGTGCTAACGATGTCAAACGTGACATGAACAAGTGCAAGTTGCTAAAAGATGAACCTCTAAGGACATGTAAGGCCAAAGTGTGGGACAGAACGTGGATTGAAGACGGAAGGCAAGTTGATGTGTCTTGTAAAGAACCAAATGCAATCCACAAGAAAAGCAATGAAGAACACCAGATAAAAAAAAGAATGAAAAGAGATAAACCCCATGTTTTAGGTGCGCCAGCAGATAAAGACGTTACAAGTCCTAAGTATCAGCAATTGGCAAAAGAAGCCTTGCAAAATTACTTGCAAGGCTCTGTTTATCACCGACATTTCGATGTCATCGAGATTCTGCAAGCGTCCGAACAAGTTGTGGCTGGCACCTTAACTAAGGTGCAATTTAATATATCTCCGACCACTTGTCTTATCGATAAAGACGGGAATCCGGATTCATCTGATTGCAAAATACTGGATCATAATGATGTGACCACATGTAATACAACTATTTGGGAAAAAGTCTGGATGAATTTCAAACAATACAATACGACTTGTGGTCAGGACTATGACAATGCAAGAGTGAAACGAGACGCTGCCATACCAGGAGCTCCGTGTGAAAAAGATCCAAACCAACCTGAGTTTCGGAAGCTCGCTGAAGAGTCTATGCAGAAATACCTTGAAAGTAGTGGCATCTCACATCCCCATAACCTGGTCTCTATTGAAAAAGTCACCTCACAGGTGGTAGCCGGGACTAGCACTAGTATATATTTCAGAATATGTCCAGTTGGACAACCTGGCGATGTTTTAAATTGCAAATCAAAAATATGGGAACAGGCTTGGAGAAATTTTAAGGAAATAACAGTAAACTGTGCGGTTGATGGCCAATTGAGATCAAAGCGAGAAGCCAACCATGAGAGCTATAGGCCAAGAAGGTTGTTGAACTTTGTAGGTGGTGAAACAGAACAAGATATCAGTAAACCTGAGCTTAAGGTGTTGGCGAAGGAATCACTGCAAAAGTTTTTACATAGTTCTGGTGCCGGCCAGCACTACGGGCTCATAAGCATTGAAAAAGCAACTGTGCAAATGGTTTCTGGAGTTTTAACTAAACTTGAATTTAGCATATCACCTACAAATTGTCAAGTTGATAACGATGGTAAGCCATCTTCATCTGATTGTAAAGTCCTCGACCCTGTAGAAACAGTTAAGTGTACTTCAGAAATATTGGAGCGTAAATGGCTTAACAACAAGGATATTGAAGTAAATTGTCACGTTGATGATCTATTGAATAGGGTTAAAAGAGGCTTTGTTGGCGGCTCTTCACCTCGGGATCCCAATGATCCTAAATACCAAAAACTAGCCGATGAATCTATGAAGAAATACCTTAAAAGTAGTGGCGTCACGCAGACCCATAGCGTTGTCCTAATAAAATCAGTCACTTCACAGATGGTAGCTGGGACTAAAACAAAAATCAAGTTCAAAATATCTCCAGTTGACCAACCCAGCAATGTTTTAAATTGCGAATCTGAAATTTGGGAAAAGCCTTGGGAACATTTTACAGACATTCAAGTAAAATGTGGGACTGAAGACCAGTTCAGAGCAAAAAGGGAAATTAATTATTCAAGGAATTCTTCTGCCAAAGTAAATTTGAAAGGAGGTTCACAAAAAAAAGATCCTACCAAAATTGAGTACAAAGAGCTAGCTAAAGCTTCGCTAAAAAAATATCTAAAACACCAAAGCAATTCAAATTTACATGATGTTGTTGAAGTAAAAAAAGTATTTACTAAAGTTGTATCTGGAATTAAATACAACATAGAATTCATAGCTGCACCAAAATCCTGCTCTGATGACATTACCACGTGCGTGGACGCACACCCGGCACTTCATTGTGCCACAGAAGTGTGGGAACACCCATGGGTGGGAAAAAATGACATAAAAGTATCATGTAGACCAAATAACAAGAACAGGCAAACCCGAAGCTTGGACTTAAGGGATATTGAAGTAACGATACAAGACGAAGACCTTCGAGAAAAGAGACAGACAGGCGATGATTATGTGGATGAAGATCTCAGTTTCTACTACGCTGAACGTGCAATAAAACAACTGAACGACCAAACGAACTCCAACAACTTGCATAAACTGATAACGATCCATGGTAGTCAGAACAGTATGCATATGGACCAGCCCATGATCCGCATGTACATCGAGACGGCGGAGACGTACTGTCTGCGTCGTCGCGACGAGGGCATCTTGCCTGTCTGCGACGAGCTGGATGGCATGAACCACCAACTGTGCCTCGTGAGACTCTGGCCTTCCACGGAAGACGAACTTGTTGTCAAACAGGTCACAGTCGTCTGCGACGATGATGATAAATTCGAATCCGTCTCTGGTCTGTCCATTGCACACTTACTCAAGGCTTCTATCAAAGAAGTGGAAAAATCTCCAAACTCAAGGTACAAGTTAGTGCACCAAGGCGAGCCTCAAGTGATTCCTACGCTTGATTCTAGATACCCACTCACGATCAACTTCATAGTAGCTTCAACCAATTGCTCGAAGGAAATTAAGGTGGATCTCAACACGCCAAATAATTATAACTGCTTTATTGATGTCTCCCGACCGTCAAAAGCATGCCAATCGCGTATTTGGCTGGCACCGAATAGCAGGGATATAAGAAGAATCATCGCTAAGTGTGGTAAAACAGAGGCTCGTCAGAAACGGTCAGTTTCACTGAATCCTAATAATGCAACTGCTGATGAACTGATCATACAACACTTGGTCAAGGAATCATTACACAAACTGGAGATGTCATCCACAAACAGATATAAACAGAGGGTTCTACAAATTAACAGCTATTCCTCTAAGATAACTTCCGGGAGAGTAACGACGATCGACTTCGACGTGGCATATACGTCTTGTCTGAAGTTCGAGTGGGTAGATGACGAGAAGACTTGTGAGTTTCTCGAACATCTTCCGAGAAGGCATTGCGTCTCACAAGTCTGGGAGAGGCTTTGGCTCGAGAACGGAAAGAACATAGAAGTTACTTGTGAGGATGATGAAACTCCTTTAGAAGCTCATGTGGAGTTCGAAAGTGCCGAAACCGCTATGAAACTTGCGAATGAGGCTTTGAAACACATCGAATCTAAATACCCGCATCCTAGGAAGCAAAAAGTCATTCGAATCTTCTCATTGGATAAACAGGTTGTTGCTGGCATTCATTATAGAATGAAAGTTGAGATTGGATCGACGCAGTGTCCTGCGCTGAGTGCTGAAACGGACTGCAAGCTAGATAAGGAAGTCCACAGTAATAAATTCTGTCGCGTTAATGTATGGCTACGTCCGTGGACCACCCATCCTCCGAATTTCCGCGTCTCTTGCGACTACCAAGAAGGCGCTACCTCTGAACTGTACCATCATCTTCAGGCTGAGCAATTGTTCCACGATTTCCTAACCACATACAAGCCTGAATACATCAACGACCCTAAAGAAATGACCAGAAAGTTCGAGATCTTCAAGGCAAATATAAGAAAAGTACACGAACTGAATACTCATGAGAAGGGGACTGCTACGTATGGCGTGACGCGCTTCGCTGACTTATCTTACGAAGAGTTCAGTGCTAAGTTCTTGGGTTTGAAACCGTCTTTACGGGATCACAACCTGGTGCCAATGAGGCAAGCGGAGATCCCCGATCTGCGCATTCCTGACAAATTCGACTGGAGGGACTTTGACGCCGTGACGGAGGTCAAGAACCAGGGATCTTGCGGAAGCTGCTGGGCGTTCAGTGTCACTGGTAAGAACAATAGTTTACCTTCTTTATTTACGGGAAAAAAAGCTATCTCCTGATCATCGATTACAATCGTAACTTCACTTAAAATTTAACAGTACTAGTTTGAAATTAAAGTCGGTTATTACAAAAAAATATATACAGGGTGAATTTTTGAGACGGGACAGTAAGGGCAGGTACCTTAAACGTTATAGTTACAGGAAAACGTTTTTAGGAGACTATCCATTAATTTTGAAAATATTCTGAACTGCATTTACAGATTTTTGAAAAAATGTACAGTCAGCAAGAAAATGGTCATTTTACACAAAAACTTTTTTTGATGCCAATCGATCCTGTTTCTTATAAGGATCAAAAGTCTCTACTAGACCGACTGAGGTTTGAGTACTAGAAATGTCAGAAATCGCAAAAAACTTTTTTCTGAATTGTACGGTTTATACGGAAATACGCATAAGATAATTAGTGAGAGTCCTAATGGCGAGTGTCTAGCTGGCCTCGTGGCTTACTGTACCTAGAAGCAAAAGCGCCTACCTAAGTAGAAAATCATTTGGTACCAGGATTGCTTATACCCTGGATTAAAGAATAGGCTACTTTTGATCCCGGTATTCCCACGGCAACTTTTCACCGCGGGTAACACCGCAGGGCGCAGCTAGTATAATAATATATGAAAAAAAAAGTATAGAAAACTTTTTGTAAATGTTTTTTCTTATTTATAAGTAAATGAATTATTGTAGCAATCCCGTTACATTCTCAGTTCTTACATAGAACAATAAATACTTGTGAGTTTTCCCAGTTTTTACAAAATATCTAACGCTAAGTAATATATAACTGTGTGATGATACCCTATAATTATAGGAGCACTAGTTTTTGTTTTTTAATATTTGGCTATCAATTGATGCATGTACAGTGTAACTATATGTTGGGAATCCTTAAATAAATAAATAATTGCAGGTAATATCGAGGGTCAGTGGAAGATGCAGTCAGGTCAACTGGTCTCTCTCTCGGAACAAGAGCTGGTGGATTGTGATAAACTGGACAATGGCTGTAATGGAGGCTTGCCGGACAATGCTTATAGGTAACTAGTTTGTGTCTAAATTATCACTAATGACATTATAATAAGTAACGCAATAATATCTGACCGTTCCCAGTAGTTTCACCAGTAAGTAAATAAGTTCGTATGAGCAAGTGGCCAACTCTGGTGACAAATCCGGAGCCCAGCGGAGTGAGCGGTCACAACTTGGATGGGTGACCGCAAGTGGCATTATCAGCTGAGCGCTTCCGTGCTTCGGAGGGTACGTTAAATTGTCGGTCCCGGCTTTTAAAGTCGATAAGCCATGACGGAGGCCTTTAGGCGGCCTAAAAACTCCGTCAACAGAGTTGGCCACTTGCTCATACGAACGAACGAACGAACCCCTAATAGAGTGAAAAAGTTTATGATATCATAAATCACATTCATAATATTTATTTACATATTGCTAAATACATGTTTATGTTTACCAGAGCGATAGAGCAACTGGGTGGATTGGAGTTGGAAAATGACTATCCGTACGAAGGAGAGGATGACAAGTGTTCGTTCAACAAGACGCTGTCTCGCGTGAAGATCACGGGCGCTGTCAACATCACCACCAACGAGACGGGCATGGCCAAGTGGCTGGTGCAGAATGGACCTATATCTATTGGTGAGGAAACATATCACCGAGAACTTCTATTCATTGTCTGAAGTTGCATTCAGTATTAACTTTATCAACCATACTTTAATGTTTTTTTAATATATTATATATTTGTGTTTAATTGAGAATTTAAATTATCAAAATCCGATCCACCTCAATCCGAAACTTTAATACACTCAGCCACAGATTATATAAGGCCCGGAAATCTTAAGGTCGTGCAACGTCCGGTTCCCATTTCTCTACACGGAATCCTCCTCCATCTTTTTTAACGACTTTTTTGGTCCAAGAACGTTTAAGAGAGTGTTTCCAAATTATTACATAACTAGCTTACTCGCCAAACGGCTTCAGTCGCGTGGTACCTACCTTACCTTGATAAAATATGACCTATGTTCATTCGGAAAGTCCATGCTGCACATCGGTGAAAGAATTTTTGAATTTTTTAATCGGATGTGTAGTTTTGGAGATTACCCCAAACATACAAACAAACAAACCAACTTTACCTCTTTATAATATTATAGTATAGATATTAGTATAGATTAGTGTAGAAGATTGTATAGATAGTATAGAAGACAAGCAAATCCCAGCAAAGTCTAAGTTTACCAGAACCGGCTAAACTTATATTAATGTAATTTTGTTTGCATTGTCCAGGTATAAACGCTAACGCTATGCAGTTCTACATGGGGGGTGTGTCGCACCCGTGGAAGATGCTCTGTAACCCGGGCAACCTGGACCACGGCGTGCTCATCGTCGGATACGGAATCAAAGGTACTTTACTAAAGTAATTAACAATGAAATTCTGATCCCGGCGCTACACATTGGCTTCAACTTGGTTCCAACATTAGAATGGCCAATGGCAATGCTTAGTTTGTGTCGAATAACCGTAAACGAAGCGTTGCCATTGGCCATTCTAATGTTGGAACCAAGTTGAAGCCCATGTGTTGTGTCGGCATGACAATCTGACAAGTGAGGGTAGTTAGTATGATAAAAATGTATATATTTGCAGACTACCCACTATTCCACAAGAAGCTGCCGTACTGGACGATAAAGAACTCGTGGGGTGATCAGTGGGGTGAACAGGGGTACTACCGCGTGTTCCGCGGAGACGGGACCTGCGGCGTCAACCAGATGGCTAGCAGCGCTGTCATATAGACCGCACCACTCACATACGCAACCCAAACTAAATACTCACTGGTGCCTATTCAGATATAATAGGCTAGTGGGTTCGTTTGGTCTAAGAGCTCTGTCTCATTAAGACGCCATGGCGACGTCGCCGGCTACGTATCCAAGCAGTTAATATTGAAATGTATGGTACCTAACTTACTTGGCGACGGTTTGGCAACGTCGCCAAATTGGAAGCGTGGTCACGAGCTACAGTTCTCTACGTGGCTACAATTTGCCTCTCTTCTATAGCTTCGGATTTCCCACAGTATGGGGAAATCCGAAGCTATAGAAGATAGAGGAAAACTGTTCTAAGGTGGGTTTAGACCAAACGAACCAACTAGCGGTATAACAAGAGCATTCTCTCATGATCTACATTCTAGAAGAACGAAAGCTCGATTTCAGCGTGATCTGCTTCTGTTTACATTTGATAGAGTGGGGATAGAAGCATTCACTAGTTTTCTGTATTTGAGAAAACAATTTTTCACTCTGGTAATTTTTTGGTCAAGCGCGAGTCCATAGGCAATGTGCCTATACCCACCATACAGCAACAGTAACAATGTAACTACATCAGTAGGCCTAACATGTGCAATGTGTCGAGACGACAAAGAATATATCTCGATAATATCAAACTGCTCTAACGTACTATGCTAGAGCAGGAGGGAACATTTTGTCGACTACGAAAAGATCTGTCGTGATGCACATGTTAGGTCCCGCAGGTCAGGAAATTTTCACATAATTCGGTAAAATCTCAATTTGGCACATGTTTTGGTAAATGCCCCAACGCCTGTTAAGTCAAGTGCCTTTTTGTATCTGTATAGAAACTTATATGATACCATACTTATGAAATATTATCACTAGCAGAACTACAACAGTGATTACGACTCATTTCCATTAATATCAAAAATAATAGTACGTAAGGTTTTAAGTTTTTATGAGTAAACTTATTAATTATTATTAGTTACTAGCATTGAAATAAATACAATATAAGATTTTAGTTATCATTATTTCATAAACATTTTTATACTTACTTTAAAATGTAATTTTATTTAGATTTTTTGCTTAATTTGATAATGTCTTCCATTCGCCTAGTCATTTCCTAACACTCCTACTGTTATCTCTCATTTTATTTTCGAATTTTGGAAAACGACAGCCTATAAATTATATTTTGTGAAAGCAAAAAGTTTCCATATATTGTACAAATAGAAGGGAAATAACAGTTTATGTACTCATTTAAAATAAGGGAACCATCTTTTTGAATCTCTTTGGTAATCTTAACTTTTTTTATGATCTAGTAATCCCACTAATAATTGTAATATTGTGATAAATTCATTCATGACATGGGTATATTATAATTTTAGTGTTTTATATAAAAAAACTAGTTAGTTAAATAAGAAAACATTTTTGCAAATCTTTATTGGAATTGTTAAATGATTTTGAATAAAAGTATGAAATCAGTTTGTTGTTTTTTTCCAGTCATTTAGACCCAAGCTAAAATAAATTATATTTGTTGTCATTGACGAAACTGATAGTTATTTATCTATTGTGCGGATAAACCATACTAAAATCAATAATAATCTTATGCAGAATAAGTAAAAAAAGCATGCACGCTTGCAATTATTTCCTGCATAGCTTTTTTGCTTATAAAGATAATTTTAAAAAAAGGGTGTGCCTCTGCGCGTCCATATTCAATTCCAAAACAAAGCTTGGGACATGCATTGAACATTTCAACGCACAGTATCGGCCTTAGTATTCAAGTCCGAGTATAATAGTATTTGTCTGTGAGTCGGCCTCAACCCAACGATGGCATTGTCCTGTCCGGAGCACATACCGAGATGCAAACTAGGGCACGCCCGCGGCCATGCCGGCACGTGAAGACTAAGGAAGTATCTAATAATACTTATTAAAATTCTCTTTCTATTTCATCTGCGCTCTGGATATTTGCGCCTATTCATATCTGTAGATAATAATGAACCACCCTATACTAACATAACAGTTATATGTAGGTATACCTAAGGTATTCTAGGAGCTAGGTACATGATAGCTAGATGATACCTTGATATTAATCGTCTTTGATGATACTTACAGAAGTTACAGAATCAATAAGTAGTAGGTAGCCATGCCATTATCGTAATAATGCAGTGCATCTAAATCATCCCTTTTGCTTATCAGCTTCACTGAAAGGAAAAAACATGGTCAAATAGTATTAGGTATATATTCTGTTTCAATACCTACGTGTGGACTTAACAAAGATGCGGATTTCCTAAACATTTTCCTTCCTCGCTTAAAGCTTGCGTTATTGCTCGTAGGTATTTGTTTTCTAAAACAAACCCTACATCCCTGCAAGACTAGGATTTTATTACAATTGGATTTGCCTTTCACCATTCATGCTTGAAACTTTTTGGATGCTATAAGATGAGCTCTTTAGTTTAATTTAAACATTTGATTATATTATAATATTTGGTTTGAGAAAATTGTTATGTGATTTGAAAAGAAGATCTGCACCAAGACCTAAATCTTAACAGATTTATCTCTCTTCTGCTGATGCTCTCAATGCGAAACCTTCAAACAGTGTTAGTGTGCGTACTTACACGTTGACAAAACAAATAGACATAGGTACTTTTGAATAGGAGCTGTACCTAGGTATTGTGCAAACCAGGCCACGAAACTGGGGCATTGAATGCACCCCAACTGGGTTACAGTAGTGGAAAGGGAGTTTTAAAACGAGACGAGATGGTTCGAGTTTCCTGAAAGTTTATAGCCGTGTTGGCTAGGTACAACTTACTTCGACTTTCGATCCAAAGGTACTTAGGTAGTGAGTTCGAACCCGGCCGTGCATTTTCAGGACTTTTCGTGTCGAAAAATTAAACGGTTAGCTTTAAACGGTGAAGGAAAACATCGTGAGGAAACCCGCGGCTGGTCAGCCCCACACGTAGGTACCTACCCCTACATAATAATAAAATAATTTTCTATGTGATCTTTGAGGTCCTCAATTACTTACCTGAAATACCTACCTAAATGTTTGTTTCTTTCTATACGGTCTACCTCCCCAATTAAAAAAATATGACCAGAAATAAAATTTTCATTGTTCCTATTTTCAGTTTTGTGAGATTTGCCTTGTGCAGATCACGGACCAGCCCCGTGCCCTCGTCGTCAGCTGTGAGTAGCTTCGTTCTGAGCACGTTTGCGGGTGTTTGACTCACCGACAGTTTGGTGGCAATTGCTCGCTGAATTTGCAATGAACTTGCTTTTCAATTTTCACAGAATCAATACCTACACGAATGTTGGTTTCGGCTTTAAAGTGACTTATTTTTTTAAGCATAACAGGATATAAGTACTCTAATGAGCCTCTAATGACCAAAAGACCAGTCTACCTACTGTAGGTAGGTACCTACAACGGGTAGGTAGTCTGACCTTAGATTATTACCATCGATCAAAGAAAGAAGAACGTTCACTTATGAACCTAACCTACCTGCAAAGAAGTATAGTTTCACGGCTCAGAGCAGATACCTAGTAGGATAATGTAGGTTTTCATGACTAGGGAATAATTCATTCTATATTTTGAAATTACCTACATCTAATCAGCTGAGAGTAGAGCTCAATGTCACATATTTCAGATCCCTACAAAGAGCCCAATCACCTGACGAATATTGGGAATTGCATAACGCCCAAATGAGGTCAGACTGGGCGATAGCGGCTGGTGAAGCTTATAATTGAAAACTGCACCGGCTCGCAATCATATGCCCTAGTTCTTCCTAGCCTGTTCTGTTCGAAGGCTACAACAGGGGCGGAGTCATCTCTGGATATATAGGTACCTATGTATGTTCATCGTGTGGCTATCTAGTGACGGAGTTTTTAGGCCAACTGAAACACAGATTAGGTAGAGATACTACGTATTGAAAGCCTCCATCATAACGACTTAAAAGCTGGGACTGAAAATTTAAAGCGCCCCCGAAGCACGTCAAACGATTTGCGGTGACCCATTAGATTTGATCTAGAGTCGATCTTCGATAATACAAAAAGTGTAGAATATTTAAACAATAAAAGGAAATAAAAGGAAGTGTAGACATTCTTATAGTAAAAAGCACTCTTTGGTAAAAAGTATAGCAGCCGTTTTTTTTTTGTTTTGGTCTATGAAATTACTTTGTCTAGTCAAGTCTCTGTCGTTCAATCAAACCCGTTCAGAAAACTTTGCAGAAAACCAAAGAGTAGTATACCTAGAAAATTAGAAACACTACATATAATAGAGTTCAAACGTCATATAAAATCAAAACAAAAATCCAATTTATTTTCTTTGAATAATAATAAAATACAAGTGTTTATATAGTAAAATATTTCAGAAACGCCTTACCTACTTCGTAGTGTTTCGAATGTCCTTGGCATAACATACTTTATACAGCTTCTAGGTATTACCAGTTTTCCTTCCAAGTTTTATGATTCAACGCTTTGTAGGATATATCTAATGTCTCAGCCTCGAGACATGTTTTCAAACTTTTCTCTGAAAAGAAACGACGTCAAGAACAATTCGGAAAACCCTGGAAGTGATTCTGGAACTTCATACGAAGTTTTCAGAAACAACACCACCGCTGTCGAAGTTGTTGTCAAGGATGTTTTTAAAGGAAAAAGGGCCACGCCCGAACAAAATGATACAAAAATATCCAAGCTCCAAGCAGATGTAGACAGGTTGAAAAATGAATTAGAGAAAGCAAATAAATCACTAGCTAAAACCAGGAAAAGTTTTCAAGCCATCGTTCGCGCCATGAGAAAGCAAATCGACGGGGAAAATGTTAGAGAGACAGACACACAGGTTAGGAATATACATCTTAAACTAGAAAATGAAAAGCTAAAGATAACTCTCGACTCGAAAACTAAATTGCTTTACAGAATGAAGAAAGAAATGACTACAATGAAACGTGTTCTAAAATTTGTTATAAAAAGTATCAGTAACGCTCCAGAAATACCCGAAAACTCTATTGATTCAGACCCTGAATATGAGAACTTTGAAAATGATTTAAAGAAAAATGTTCGAGTTAAATTTTTGGATCAAGATCTCGGCGAAACATTGGATTCAACTATTTCGAAAGATTGTTACTTTGATAAGAAACTTTGAACTTAAGAAAGGAAATGTACCTAGTGAAGTTTTGTATAAGTTATTTTTTAAATTAAATATATTGGACATGCGCATCTAACTCTATTATTCTGAATAATTTTATAACATTAGCCTAAGTACTTACTTATGTACTTATCTAGTAAAAAAAAAACCCTGGCTTAATTTTTCTGTCAGGAAACAGCAATGTAAGAGGTTATCCAGATGACCGCCGCGTTTTCAATGCCTGAAAACACGGTAAAAAAGACTTTTTCTAAAAATGAATTCTAGCTAGTTTCTTATTTAGATCTGAAAAGACATACAGAATCCTGGGAAAAACAGTCGTGATCATATTTATTTATCATATTTATGTTCATGTCTTTCTCTTCAGATTAAAGAGATATTAATTTGCCTTAGGTTATGATGTTCTTAATGACGGAAGCGTTTAGATGTTCTAAATATTTAATCACCTAAGTTAGCTATAGGCTCATACGAACTTACTAACTAGCAAACTCCGCCACCAGAGTTGGCCATTACATACGAACTTACTTTCGAACTAGCAGCTTGAGTTCCGATTGCTTAAAACCTCAGTATAATCCAAGGCTATAAGTGTACTAGCCTCAATAAAGGTTCAATAAATGAGGTCACACAACCTAGTTAGCCAGGTAGTACATCAACCCGAGACAAACCGTCTGACGGCGGGAATCAATCGGTTGCAGGCGGGCCACGGCGGCGGCGCGGTGCAGCCGCCGACCCAGCTTCCCCAGGGACCAAGCAACCGTGGACTGTCCTTAAGTGTGTGCCATAACGCCGAGGAATGAGCGGGAGAGCGAATAATGTTTTTACTCGTGAGTGAGAAGCGCAGAACGATAGACACGCAACATAATTTATAGCGAAAAAACAGTTTTTATTTAATTACAAGTTAATTAAACAAGTAATCGAAAAATTAAAAAACCAGAACTAAATGAATACTTCTAGGCTATTTGTCAAAACATAAAACCAACAAAAATAGCGTTCTGTTCCTGAGATAAATAGCAAACTGTGTGAAAAACATGTATTTTTCAAAAAAATATATGATCGAGAAAACTTTTACCAATCGTGTTTCTAAAAAACCACAACGCAAGATAAAAGTTCAAAGTTTAATTTCTCCAAACATTATAAGGTGGTATCTTTCACGGATTTTGAGATCTAATACGATTCAAACCACATATTTGCTACCTACGGCCTCAGTTATATTTTTATTTTGGCACAGAATTTTATCTTATTGTTTATTTAGTATTTTATTTTTCGACGTTTCACCTAGGCAACAATCGTGGTAAACTCTTTTTAACCGACTTCAGAAAAGGAAGAGGAAGGGTTCAATGTTTAATGTTTTTGTTCATCGATTATTCCGTCAATAGAAACCGATTTTTAAAAATCATTTTTTCTTGAAAGAGTATACCTACCCCCGAGGTGGTTTCATAAACAAATGTTGGAAACTGATGAGGATCTTCAGATTTATGAAAAAAATGCACCACAAGAGAGTAGAAAACAGCTCTGCTATTTAAAAATAAACTTGCTACTTGTTAGGTACCTACATAAAAATAACTTGCTGTTATTCAAGAATAGGATAGATTTTTATGTTATGAAATATCATATTTATCTATTTTATATTAGCTAGTAGTCATAAGTCCCGGTTATATCTTTTAGACTAAAAACTCTTTTACCAGGGATTAAAATTGAACTGGTTCATATCCTTACTTTCTCGTCCATTGTCTAGGCAGTTCGCGGCAAGCGCATGGCACAACCAGGTCACGGCGCGACCCGGTCACGCGGTCACCGGCCGGCCCGGTCACCCGGATGACACGCCCGGTACCATCGGCGATGCTACCCCTTTTAAGCACCTTCTGGTGCATAACGAGACTAGCTTGAGAATTAATTTGCTCCAATTCCTTAAAAGAAGCATATTTTGTACCCTTTTCTTGCTCACCAATTTAATTTTTAAACGGATGTCTTAATTTAAAGTAAGCTTTCAACATTTAATTAATAAAAACTTAGCGTAAAGGGTCTTTGGTTATTTACATAGAGTTATTTAAAGTTGTAATTACTATACTACAGTAGGTATACTTACATCTTTGCCTGTAAGTAATTTATTATGCAACAAGCCCGAGGCACACCCGAGCCCGAGTTGACTTTGTTGATAACTAATAATCAGCGATCCAATCTCTATGTAAATCTCCATACCCTTATTGGATTTTTATACTTACATTTACATCAGATGACTCATACAGCGTTGTAATTATTATTTATGGTGTATGCTTTCTGGACAACTGGCAGGCATTTGCGCTAGTTCAAAATGAGTGGAGGAAGGGAAGGGAATCATCATGTTCGTTTATGGGAATCATTTTCCCAGCAGTGCTGTCAACACAGGCATAGCGTAGCTTTCTATCAGTAAAATAATTTGTCTCAGCGATTACAGAGGTTACTACTAAGTACTAATAAACAACTTTAACGCTAATAATTATATGTACTTACTTAGCATAGATTTTCAAACCAAAGCCTCGTATTTTCAAAGTCCGGTACCGATTTGCTCGAGTAAGCGTAAACAGGCAATAACTTTCCTGTCCTGACTCCACGTTAGTCCTCGTACACAAATCTAATAAACGGGATAATTGTTTGTGTATCCAATATTTTATTTAGTTTTTTGTCGAGGTGTTACGATGATTTAAGGAGTGAAGATACTAAGTAAGTACTTTCTGTAACTCATATGCTCACCTAGTGGAAGGATTTATTTATTAATTACTATAAGTTGCCAGACGTTTGTGTTTGAATTGATTCATTATATCCTGCAGGGCTAATTGCGAAACTAGAAAAACAATCTTGAACCAATCAAGGAATAGAAAATTTTATCTAAAGCCCGCTGGACGTTGTTGTGAGGTATTCTCCGTTTAGCCGTAGCGTAGTACGCGTAACTTACATTTTTCTACCTTTATTGATTGTGAATAACGAAATGTTTCGGATCTAACTTCGTACAGGGTAAGATAGATCTTCTATCGCCAGATACTCGTAAGTTCGTAACTCCTCATCGGCCAAAATAACAAGGCTGGTTGGCAAGTTGCCTTTGCGCGGAGCCAGCGTGTTCAAGTGCCCCTCAGCTGCACTCGCTCGCTTGGCCTTTGTTCTACACATCTGTATTGGAAAATATGGGTTGTTACAAGCCTCTGCCAGCCAGTCATCTAGTTGGTAGTCTACTGCACTTCGACTTTTGGACGAATGAAGTATAATGGAGACGCCTTGAGACATTTATTTACAGAAACTAACTGCTACATATTGAAGTTACTGTACAAAATATAATTAGATCCAGTTGAACCACCCAAGTATCGTAAAGAGTACGTACTAATATTTAGATTTATGTCTCAGGTATCTACGATGTTTAATTAAAATCTAAAAAAGATGTTATGGACTTAATTTTTTTACAATAATGAAATACCTAGGTATATTGGCCATTGGTTACTTACAGTTTCTAAATTATATCTGTGTATCTGCTTTACTATAGATACTACACTAAGCTAACGGTTCATTAATAAAGACTCTCCTAAACAAGAAGCGGGATTCCAATTTGCCCAGCAGTAGAAATCATCAATACATAGTAATTTGATAGGTATAACGAGTTCGAATCTCATTAGACACATATCGAGAATATTCTATTCAGCTTTGAACCGTGTTTGCATTGGACTCTGAACGCGCCATTGATTGTGAAGTTCCACTAAATTCTCCCGGAAAATGAATTCCTAGATGCGTCTCTTATTCCTGTATCAAATATCGATTTCCCTATGCACCCTGAAGGTACATAAGGAGATCAATATTTGTGGAAAGGGTCTTGTGAGCCTAAATATCATACAGAATCTCAACCATACCATAGACAAAAAAGATAATAGGTACTGGTAATGACTGTAAGTGATGTAAGTAGGTAATAATGTTTTCTTATTTTATTTCTTTACTAGACTTACAGGCTCAAACTTTACACCCTGAAAATAACAGTCTTGTTAATACCAACCCACTTAAAAATCTTCAAAGGATGTAGTATCCCAAAGGATTGTTAGGCTCAACTCACACCAAAAGAGCATCGAAGAGCAGCGAAGCGGAGCGCAGTTTCAGTGTCATACGAATTTCAACTCTTCGATGCTCTTGTGTGAGTTGAGCCTTAAGATAAATCTTAACTATAGGTACATACCTTTATTCATAATTACTCTGGTACATATATAGCAGGAGGTATTCATAACTATGTATATAGCCGTGAGCCAGTTTTAGGTAGTCATAATAATGCGAGATCTACTCGTACAACAATATTAAACGATGCAAATGCACGTAGAATGCACCGAGGAGTATTATTTTAACAATGTAAACTAGGAAAATACAGTATAATATAGTTTGATTGTACTTTTCTTCTCGCCCCATTTTCGTCTATTGTATTCTGCCCTAGTATTTTTATATGTAACTTTTTATTAACCGTCTAGTGTAGTGTGAACATAGAAAAATCAAATCAAATTGTTTATTTATTTCTCTCACAATACATAAATTAAAAATTTATAGTACTTAAATAATTTTAAATATAAATACTTATACCTAGTAAAAAATAATAATAAATTCAAACAATCGTAGGTTAGAAGTAAGAAACTGTTTTGTGAGAGACTCGTGCCTGAATTAAGTATAAAAACCGTGCTACAGGTCACCAGTGCCCTATACTCCAACTAAACTAAGTAATTTTGAATAAATATTTATAAATACCTAACAAACTAACATGCATACACAAAATATACCTACTTATTTAAAATTAGTCAGGGGACTTTTTCGTAGGCGGTGCTTTGCTTCCCTATACCGTCCGTAGACTAGGTACTCCCGCGTATATTATAGACAAACAATTAATTTAACAATTAGACCGCACTCTTCTAGTTAGTCCGCCATAATGTTCAATTCGAAAATGAAATCATTTTGTGTGTCGAACTGAAGATCCTTAGTTTCCACGTAGAAATGGTATGAGTTACTGTTCCAGGAATGTAAACAATTATTTCGCTCGTGTAAATTGATGCACTAACGAAGACGGCACGTCTCTAATTTATTAAACAGGCTCAAGACCAATACTGAGGGACCACTCGAATTTTTTCGTATTTACAGGATTTGAACTCAGGGCATTTCGAATTGAAAATCAAAGTTCTATCGTAGGTACTTGGATGTCGGCCAAGTGACTCTTTTTAATATTTTTTTGGCAACTACGTAATTTATTCGTATTTCTTCACTATGTAGGTACCTAGACAAAGTCGCTTTCCGCCGTCTGTACACTTAGATCTTTTAAATTACGCAACTTTTGAATCACTTTAGCTGAAGCATCACACGGACTTTTGTGAGAACGCGAAATGCAATGATATCCAGTTTTGTTTCATTTGCCCACACCATAGATAAAATAATACTATATACGATACCCCACACATAATTAATTGTACGTTCACGAACACTCCTGTTGAGTGTTAATAAATTTTCTAAATTTAAATAAATAATAAAACAAAAAGAAAACATGACTTCTCAAATTCCCGCCTAAAAGCTGATTTTATAAAAGGATGTAAGCTTGGCAACTCGGCATTTAGTTCGACGAGCCGTTAACAGTAGGTATATATTTCGTTTTATTGTCACATCCAGCTAATTAGAGGTCACTGACCGTCCATTCGCGTCCATCTGCACAAAAGCACATAGATTCTGTTCACCAAACCATTAACCGCCTATTTAGTCTAACCATTTTTATACAATATCTGGCGTTTAGTCAAATCATTGAATTATCCACTCATTAATTTGATTGGTAAACAAAATAAATCATAAGCAAACAAAAGTTGGAATTTTAGCGCGTTGTACGAGAATTTAATTAAATTTTAACTTATATTGAATATTTTCGCGTTGAGTGAGACCAAGAAATTTTTTGTAAGTATATCAGAATTCTGAATAAACTGTTGTCAAAAATAAATAATTAAGTTTACAAAAAGTCTCCAGCATTTACAAAACACACAGGTAACCTCATAAAACAATTCGCTTCTCTCAATTACATTACGTAACTTCTGAACTCCAATTCAATAAGTTCCCGTTCATTCAAGTCTCTGAAGAAATACCGAGGAGTACCGTACATGTCTCGAATTTGTAAACTCGATGTATCTACAGAGGACGTATCTTGATAAGCAGCTCAGCTCCGAATGCAATAACGTCTCGCGCTGCATTTTTCATCAGTGCCGAGTGAGCATCAAAATTCAGTGTGGACTACCTACTGATGAAGTCTCCATTCGTCCTGCTGCGAGCAAGGTTGGGCTACACATTGATGCATGCCAAAAAAGGCTTAATAGAATAATAGTGGCAATTCTGGATGTCGCTAAAACTTAACTAAACCAATTTGACAGCACTGAAAATGTTGCCGTCCCTTTCATAACGATCGAAATAAAAAGGATGGCATCAATTTTAGTGCTGTCAAATTAGTTAAGTTAAGTTTTAGCGACATCCAGAATTGCCACTAATACCTACCTTATTACCTACCCTAATAATACCTTTAAAAAAATAATAATAAATTTTAATTTCAAAATAAATTCTGTATTTGCCACATCGGACGGTTATTTACCTAATTGATCGTTGATAAAGAGTTGGTAACCTTTTGATAAATAACTAGCGTAGGTTTGCCGCGCTAACTTCAACTTCTTTCTTCCGAACCTAGAGAACATTTTACATTTTTTTATTCATTAACGTCTTGGAGAGCTCCTTTAGCTAAAGCTCACTTTAACTATCAAAATGTTGCCAATAAAATGAATTACTATCCTGTATGATCGGGTTTCACATGCTAGTAAAAAGGGTACCTATCCTGACATCATAAAATTTAATAAAAACAATTTGTCCAAAAACAACACACGAGTTAAATTATTCAAGGTTTAACTAGTTGACATGGTACTAAACCTAAAACTAAGTACCTAAAGTTTAGGTACCTACTTAGTTTTAGGTTTAGTACTTAACCAATCTGAAAGCTGAAGCGAGTGTTGATGTGTAGTGAGCCCGAAAGCCGAACAACCCCGAGCTTTCACGAGACCGGCCTCGGCTCAGCTCAGCCAGTCTCTTTACAACCCCCATCGCTGCCGCGCGCTTTCCACCCCACGCTGTATTGTGATGAACTTTTTTACTTTTTCTCCCATAAAATAGTGCAGTGACAGTCACATACCCTACTATTTATTCTAATTTATTATATTTATTTGTAGTGCTAAGTGAACATGGTTTTTGGAGCTTGGAGACTGTAGACCGAAGGTTTGTCTGCCAGACGATTGTTTCGCGTCAAATGCACGAATGCTTTAGACTTTTTTCATTTGTATGTTTGGGGAAAATATGTAGAAATGTAAAAGTACCCAGCGGCTATTGTTGTCTGCCAGCAATATAGTTGTCTGTCTGCCAGCTTCATTTGCGCAATTTTTGCGCGAAATACGAACCTTTGAGTCTTTATTTTTGTATTGTGATGTTTGTTTAAAAATATTTACATTAGTAAACTTCATCTTCTTAGCGATTATTGATAAAATTAATCAATTTAATCAATGTAATAGGGCTAACGATATTTTTATCGACAATAATTAACAAAAATTTGAAGCGCTCGTGGCGCAGCTTGCTAAGACATTCTTTGATAGATCGTCAAAGTTAAGCAACGTTCTGAGCGGTCACAACTTGGATGGGTGACCGCAAGTGGCATTAACTTGGATGGGTGACCGCAAGTGGCACAACTGAGCTCTTCCGTGATTCGGAGGGCACGTTAAATTGTCGGTCCCGGCTGTTAAAGTCGTTAAGCCATGACGGAAGCTTTTGGGCGGTCTCACAACTCCGTCACCAGAGTTAGGCACTTGCTCATACGAACTAACTAACTATCGAAAATATCATTTCATAGTATCGCGTCTGTGTCCTTGACTAGGAATTTATTTCAGATCTTCAGGCATTATCCAGATAAGTACTTTGAAGGTTTCACAGATGAACAGTCAGAGGCACGTCCATGTATAAGCATCGTAGGTATTTGACAAATACCAACATGCGGGTATATTTTAGCTCAAGATATCGCATGAACTTCTCTAGCCAATATAATTGAAAACATCTTTTATTTTAAATATTATTCCTTAAAAAAAAAATTACGTCTTTGGACATAATACAAAAACAATAATTATGTACTCACACGTCTAGCGCCAAAGTTAGCAGTAAGCAGAGCTAGTGTCGTTAAAACAGCGAGTAGGTAGCATCACTGCATGTGACTGGCATGGCTTTATATCCTTTTTTTGTAAATACATAAATACGTTTTATACACAGCAAGATCACCCATACTCGAGATAAATATTTGTAGATCACACAAACTTTTGCTTCGTGGCGGGAATCGAACCAACAGAAAAAACCTCTTCTGTATTTCAGGCAATCCCACAGAAGTTAGCAACAAAATACGATAACACTTAATAATTGTTATCTACTTAATCGATTTCGTAATAGCCTCACCGTTCAAGCAATCTCTAATTGTACTGTTTGAAATCACCTCTGCATGGAAGGAAGGTATACCTAAGCCTTGGATACAAGTCGTATGTAAAGCGTTGAGTTCTTTAAAAGCAACAAGAAAGAAATTCAGACTATTTTTTAAAAACTACTAGTAATTATTTTAATATTATAAGATAACAAAAGTCTATTTGACCTCTATACGGTAACTTTTAATATTTAACGAACATCGAAGAAATTGAGAAAAATATTTATCCCAAACATTTCATTTTTTATGCAAATGAACTTATGAAATAGAATAGGCTTGATGGAGGTAGGTACCTCTGTACCCAGAGAGACTAATGAATAACCTGTATAGAAACGCAACGAAATTTTACATTAATTAAAACATAAATTGGAATTCAATAGAATAAAGTTTACACGAACTCTAAAAGCAAAGGAAAATGGATGTATGGAATGTGCTCAAATGTGCTCAAATGTAGTCATATACCAAATAATGTATGTAACATTATGTATTTGAGATGCTTTTATTTAAGGCCCTTAATGGCCAGTCTGAATAACCTAATATATAGGTAAATACCTAATAACCTAACCTTATCTATCTTATGGTTTTGCTTACTGCAGGTAGATTATATTTGATATTACTTCCATACAAAAATGGACATAGTAAGCAAAACTAAAGATAGGTGGGTTATTGAGACTGGCTGTTAGGCTTCAAATAAACTTAAAATGATAAGATAAATCTAATTTTGTTATTAATTATTTATTTATTAAATCCTTTACAGTTTCAGTTCTAAGTATTTTATATTCATCTGTACTGCTACGAGTGTTCTACGGCGTAGCATAATCGTAGAACCCTATCGGATAGAAAACATGAGAGATAAGTTTAATAAAAGAATTCAGTATAATAATTCAAAGACAACAATTGAAAACATAATTTAAATGCAAAGATTCAATCAAAGTACAATCAACTTCTAAAGTAAAATGTTGTATGTACCTACCTACCCATAAATTTAAAATATTTGTTTTCTGCAAAACAAACCTGTTATTTTCTTCTAATTATTTATTTTCTTATTTGCAGGTCCATTGAAATCAGACACAATGTTTTCCCTGTGCAGAAGATACAAAGACGAACATGGTAAGTCCTTCCTTTGACTACCTACTACGAGTATACAGTACAAATTTTAGTCCAAGTCATCGAAGTCATTGTAATAATTTTGGTAAAAGAGCTCATAAGGCTTTTAAAACTATCAATCAATCAATCATTTATTTATTTTCTCTCACAAACAATACATACTTACAGTTAAATAAATATAAATAAAGTAAATATTATAAATTTAAAAAATAAATAAAATAACTATTGTTTTTTTATGGTAATGAACATTGTTAACACTTTAAACGGAATATTAAAAGAATATTAGAAACTCGGAAAACCCGGAAATCCACGAATCATGGTAAATAATCCCGTTTATAAGGTTAAATCAAACTAATAGTTTTAAAATATCATTTTCATTTCTCATACTCGAAAAGTACGCTCTGAACATAAGATGGAAAACAGTAGGTACTTTGCGGACCCAAATAACTGGAATCCCATTTGTGCGAAGTTCCATTTGCGCGGATCGACATTTGAGCGAATGGACATTTGAGGAAAATATTTTCAAAACTAGCGTTAACTTTGAATCTAGACGTGTGGGCGTCGTAGAGACATAATATTTTCAGCATAATAATATGTAGGTTGATGTCTTTTCATATTTTCAGTGTACATTACACTACCCGACTCTATTGCCATCTTTCTTAAAATTGATATAAACATTTTCCGTAAAACCACAGATAATATATTTCTATAGAACTCAGCGTAGAGGGTGCTACGGTACTTCCGTAGCAAAGAAAAAACTTCAACGCACAAGACCAAGGTGCGGTTGACAAGATATTCTTTTTAGTAATTTTTGATCCTTTGAAGATGTCTAAGGGGTAGTCAGAGGTATGCCCAAATATACATATTTGGTACATTTTACAGAATTACACATTGATGACATGAACTTTGTTAGCTTCAGCATAGATAACATTCTAGATATTAAACTAGTCACACAATCGTAACTTAAATATACCGCGGAATAAGCTGATTTGTCTCGATATTTAATAACTAATATGAGTTTGAATACCCTACCTTACCTTAGTACCCATCTGAATCTGTCTTTTACTGATCCCATGATCAGATTTCGTTCGCCACCGATAACGAGTAGTGTTTTCCTTAACCTTTTAAAGCTCATGTTAAAGCGCATATAAATTTTACGTAACGAAAAATCTATTGATGCACGGCCAGATTTGAACCCATGACCTTCAGATTAAAAGAGAGGTACTAATCCACTCGGCTAACGCGGCATTTACGCGGCACCTATACAAAATAAACATAATGATACGTATACTTACCAAGTATGTGAAACCTTAATTTCATTAGGTCTCACCGCAACAGTCTAGCTCAAACGTAACTTTACGACTTTATACACCCTCAGGTGTTAAAGAAAATAAAAGGAATTCAAGTTCAAGGAAAATGTTACTGCAATTTTGTTACTAATTTTGCTTTTAACTTTGCCAATCACAGTTGAGGGTCTTCTCACCTTTTTCATTCTATGATGTACCATATTTATTTACATCAAAGGGCTATACATACATAATCTACTTTGTATAAACGTTGCTTTCCAGCCTTCCCCAGATTGTATTGTAACCTTAGAACATTGAACGGCCTGTCAAGGGTAGAGAGAGGTGTTTGCCCTTTACTAAGCAACCCCTCACATAAGGGATTTGGTTAGAAAGCTAAGCGCCGAACTAGCACTGAAACTAGACTAGTAAACGAGCGATAAATTATCTGTCTAGAAAATATTACTCATTTTCTTAATATATTCGCGAGTGAATGGTCAATTGAGTTAGTAGTTATGATGAGCTTACGACTTTTTATGTATTCGAAATGATAGAAATGGGTTTAGTCATTTCTAACAAATGTTTAACCGATAAATTGAATTAAAGTGTACAATAGCGTTTGAGAAATATTATTACAAATGAATCACTAACAAAATAACATTTCGTGTATTTATTTATGAACAAAGAAACACACATTACGTGTTATTATCAAATAATATGATAATCATCTCACATAATTCACATAATCTCGTATGTTTATAACGAAAGCTGTTTCACATTTTTTCACTTATAAGTACAGACAGGTAGTTCATCAACTTAAGTAACAGTATTTAACGTAACAGCTAGCTAATGATCACGTCGCAAATCAGGTGAGTAAATTGGTTCCACCCACTTGCGACACAGCCGGTAGAGATCGGCTGATTCACACGGGTGGGTTAACTAAAAAAAGGTCCACTTTAGGAGATCTCTCGTCTCAAGTGATCATTTGACTACATATTTTTATGACGAAGAAGTTATTCTATCCTCTAGACTTAGCATCGTCGGTTTGCTTCATCACTATGATTTCCAAAATATTGCAATACTGCGTAATCCGCAGAGAGCGATAAGATAAGATAAGATAAGATACATTTTTATTGTAAAACTGTTGAATGGTTACATATGGATGATTCGAAAACACCGAATAAAAACTGTTTTGAGGCCGCCTCTGTACTTGCAGTGACTTGCAGTGCAGACACAATGCCTTATGCGGGCACCACACATTGGAGGGTTGGAACGTGTTGGTTCCACACTCCAATGTGAAGATCGATCTTGAACGGTTATTGAACACAAACAGAGCATTGCCATTGGCCATTCTATTCGTAGCCAATGTTGGAACCAAGTTGAAGCCAATATGTGTGGTGTAATATAATAGACTGGCAGCAATCCATATTCTTTTGACCTGGCATTTAGAATATTAACCTAGCTCTTTCAGCTGTGTTTGCGAGGTGTCGCGGGGTAAGGGGCGGGGGAGGGGGAGGGGCAGCCATTCATAAAACTAAGAGCGATCGATATTAAATAAAACGTCTCACTTCCTCAGAGACGCTGGGACTCCGCTCTGGGACCGATGCTGGTTGACAGCATAAAGTTTATTTGCTTTATCGGATTTCGGTATTCCCTGGGTGACGTCACGAGAAATAGATTCGTAGAATAAAGAAATTGGTTTTCAATATCTTATTCAATTGGTGACACAAGCAGTCGAACATTTCAATGATTTTTTACCCTTTTACGAAACTTTTTATTATAATATTGCCCTTGCCTGAGAATTATTTTTAAAGCATCACAGTTTTTGTAATGAGACCTTATTGTACCTTAGTTTTAGGTGCCATTTTTTTTCAATAAAAATCAACTACATAATAAGAATAATTTCTGTTCATAACTCCGAAGATCCACATCAGATCCTCACCGAATTTATTTGGGACCACCACTTCCAAACGGAAACGGACCGATTATGAAAATTTATATTTTAAAAACTGTCGGAGAAATCAAATAAATAACAGTGTAACATAGATTCGCCTCCTTTTTAAAAGTCGGTTTAAACAAGCTTTCGAAACGAAATAAAGCTACTGTTAAATTACCTTTAAGCTTTTATAAAGCTATGAGTTAATAGTATTAAATAATAATTTTGTAATCGCGCAGAACGTCGCTTTACTGAGGCACTCAATTTATCAAGAACATAAGTTACACCACGCAGAAAGTCACGCCGGAGTTATCTTCTTGGATCATAATTAATTTTTAATAAACACGTGTTTTTACGATTTTATCGAAAACTCTACTAAAATTTCGCAAAACTACGTTTTCATAAAGATTCCTTGGTGCAGAAGTGTTTTAAAATAATCTTAAATTGTATCTTACTTTAAAACTTGTTATCCTTAGAAAAGATACGACCAAGTACAAGATCCAGTTTTATAGCAGACGGGTAAACATTTGCATGACAATACCAGCTGTAACTATGGAAATGGAAGTACCTACCTACATATCTATGTAAATTTCACTAGTTTTCAAGACAATCGCAGCGAACTGGCTACGCTCGGAAAATGTTTATGGAGTTGTGTCTAACTAAAGTCACTGTTCAGTGAAGAAAGCAATCGGCAAACATTTTTTATACTTATTTGTTATTACTGTGGGCCAAAATCACCACTGACTGGAGCTCTGAGACAGTGAGACGTCTTATATATTCTCGTGTGGTGTAGTACATAGACCACAGTAGACCAGAGAGAGCTGTTATAGGTTTTTTTTGTTTAATTACTTGCTCGACCAAATCATTACCAATGAAAGACGTCTTTATTTCAAGAACATGCAAAGTTTATTATTTAGAGCAAATAAGATATTTTTAAATATTTTAATGGCTTAAACCTGTTTTTAAAGCACAAAGAAACACAATAAAACCTTTTAAAACATCATAAATCTCAGCGTTTAAACCTAAAGAATAGATGTAACCACTAAACGTCCAATTTCATCAAAATTGATAGCGGTAGGAAGCACGTTTCGCGGCTCACTGCATTCTTTCAAACTGTTATTACGTTTTCTCAACAAATTCTCAACCGTCGTCAGCGGAACTCCAAAAATGGTTTTCCGTCGGAATTTAATAAACACAAAGAGACGGCTAAGGCTTCTTTAAGAGGCTGTTATCTGATGACGCTGCTTGTGATGGTTTAAGCTCTTTTCTAACCGACTTCAAAAAAGGAGGAGGTTCTAATGTTTCACTGTTTGTATTTTTTTAACACCTATGTACAATCTTATTTCACTCTTTTTGTGGTACCACAGATGTCGACTTCCTATGATCCTGATGTATTTCAGTACATGCATATCGTATTTTTTAACAGACTCTTCTCCAAAATGAATTGTACCTATTTGATTCGAGCAGTACGTCTAGATCTTCTCATTCTTCTAACTAAAGGTTTTAAATATTATCGAATAAGTCAAAAAAGTGAGGCTCGTCAAAGTACTTGTCCTAGTGACAAGTATTATTAGAAATGCTAATATACTACTAATATTAGAAAAGCGAAAGTTTGTATGAATGTAGAGATGAATGTTTCTCGCTCTTTCAAGCAAATACTAATGAACGAATTTGGTTGAAACTTGGAATATACGAGTACATAGTTTATGACCTGGAATAACACATTTAGGTACTACTTTTTATTCCGTTTATGAGATATAAAATATAGTTGCGCAATACTGTTACAACAGATACTGTCTCATCATAATTCTGTCAATAGCCACACGAGAATTATCTTTAAGCTCTAAACTGGATATCCATTGCAATATTTGCTTAAAAGCTCCCCGATAGAACGTCTAGACCAGTTAGTGAGGAACATGCTTATACAATTTATACGACCGCTTGCACAGAAGTTTACTTAAGAACTTAACTTGCTATCCATCACGTGGTGTTATGTGCATTTTGCACTTAAGAAACCGAAGGTTATTGGCGTTATAAATCAAAATCATACTTATTTTCTCATCGAAACATTTAGCATTGTTACCGCATGCTAGTGGCAATTCGGAGTGTCGCAAAAGCTAAACTAACTAAAATTAATGCCATCCTTTTTATTCCAATCGCTATGAAAGGGACGGCAACATTTTTGGTTAGTTAAGTTCAGCTTTTGCGATACTCCGAATTGCCACTGTTGTCAGTTATCGACTCTTGAAGTCGTTAAGCCATGACTGATGCCTTTATGTGGCCTAAAAACTCTGTCAACAGAATTGGCCACTAGCTCATATGAACTTACTTTTTTAACGCACATTAAGCGAAATTTTTGGAGTGGCACTTGTGACATGTAATTATCACATGAATACTGAGCTGTAATGTTCTTATACATGATTCGGTTTTTATCTGTACGCACAGACAACGACTAGCTCTAGCCTAGAGCTAGGCACTGGGTTAGAGGAAAAATAGCGGGGTTTAAGTGTTTCCTTCTAACAATTTTTTGTAGATGTAGAAATTGAAATCCTGAAAGAATCTCTTGAAACTCGCAACTTACAGGAAGTTTTTGCTGATCCATTAGTTGATTAATAAATCCATTATTATTATGTCGAATACTTAAACCCTGCATTCTAATCGAAGGCTATATCTAAGCTCTCAAGGGTGATAATGTTGCGAAAGCTAGCACTTACTGTACCTGTACTTAGGTGACGACATAAAAGCATTGGCGCTCAAAACTGGACACAGTAATAAAACGACCGTCAATACAGATCCGTAATTCACTTGAAGTCACACATTCAACTGATTACACATAGTCAACGTTTTCCAATCTGAAAGGAAATCTGACCATGAATGTTACACCCGCGGTAGATTTTTTCGCAGGCATTTAAATTTTTTAAAAATGTCTAAGATAACTAATGATAATGCTCGCTAATAAGTAGAAAAGGCTCCATAGTGCAATCTACCATTAATGATGCAGACCAAGAGCTAAGTTAACTTAGCTTATTCGTCTTTTCCTATATCATCGTTAACGCAAACTTCAGAGTAGTATCTAATTTTTAAGTCTTGAGTAAACCTGATACGCCCACAGGAGTACGATACGGTCACCGCTTTCTACAAATCCAGGTGCTCTTAACTTTACTGATGCCTCGGCGTTATACAATACATACTTTGTAAAGACATCAAGATTGTATGCAAACCAGACGACCCCGATATCGGATACCTATTAAGAGACCTTTATCGAGTATCTTGAGGACCACTTTATCACGATTCACGGGACTTGCTTATCGAGGAGACGCGATTCAAAAGTTCAGCTGAATAGTAAAATAAAATTGCTTTTGCAATATTTTTTTCAATAGTGAGGGTTTCTACGATAAAGCAAGATGTTCAGATAAATATCAATTTGGAATTAAAGAAATATAAACCCATGACGCAAATTAAACATAGCTAAGACACCTTTAACAATAAAAATCGCATCAAAATTGGTTGATCTGTTCAGCTATGGATGCCGCAGACAGACACAAGTACATACTACAAACTTATGACCGCTAGTTTTTAGCCTATAATGAAAAGGAGGAATTTTCGTTATAGGTAAGTAGCGGATCTGTAGACAGACAAATGACCTGATACAAAAACAAACTACCGATCTCGGCAAAAGCACCACCTACCGGATCCAAGTTGGACCCGGTCGGTTGATAGTTGGTGTGTATAAAGAAATATTAGCAAATCAGTCAATTCAGTTAAAAAAATACGAACACCGGAATTTAATATTAAAGAAGGTAAACGTTTGACACAGATGGCTCTAAGCACAACATATTTTTGCTAGGTTCAGCTGAAGCACAGAACTGTTTTTATCGATAAAAATGCTGACTTGCAAAAACAAAGGTCTCTACGGCCATCCCTAGCTCATCTAGATGCTAGATCTGGGTAAATACGCATTAGCATAAAGCCAATATCGGCCCAACTGACGCCGGCGACACCTGGCGATTTTTATACGAATTATACATAGATAGAACTCATGAAACGGTTTTGTGGAATATTGATTTGGGGTACAAAATATATTTTTGTCATACCTACGTGGAGAACAACATTATATTTTTGTCATACCTACCTCGTCGAGGTGATAATAAGGTACAAAAAGTTGGTAAATAAACCAGTGACCAACTTTGTTATTGAGGTTTTTAGACCACCATTATTTGTCAGTCGTATCGGGGTCCGTTTTGCTATGTGATATTCTTGTGACGTAACGTCAATTTGTGTACTTATCAACTCTTGGTTATATTACAAGTTTCCTTGCACCAGTAGGTATAATTATCTAACGAGGAGTGTAAAAAAAAGAGTGGTAAAAAACAACTGTGATTTAGTAGGTATAAAAATAATAATCTACAACGTGTGGAGACTTATAACAAGCTATACAGTAATTCAAACACAGTATTTTAATTTTGTGTTGTCGAGGTCACGCGCGCGCGACACAGGATTCGAGTTAGTTACAGTTACAAGTTGAAAATTGAAAATGCCATTCAACGCGCGTGCCTCAATTCTAAAGTCACTCATCCATCTTGGAGTTTTAATTATGTTTGTAGAAGTTTTCGCCCGCAGCTTAGCTCGCGTGGTAGGTACTAGCCTTGGTGTTATGCCAGGTCATAATACTCTAAGAACATTCAAAGTTTCAGCCAAATCCGTTCAGTAGTTCTTGCGTGACTCTTAACAAACATCCATACATCTATACAAACTATTGGGATAGTGGGATGTACCTACTATGGACTTATGAACTAGTGGCTAACTGTGGCGATAACCTATTCGTAATTTGTATTTTGGAGTGGTCTTAGCATTACACTTACCTAGCTGCTTAATATTATTATACAAATATTATGGTAAATAGATTTTTTTTTCTGCTTATATCCCGCTATGTGAATACTCTTAAATCAGTTCTCTCTTTATGATTGCAGATTTACTTTTATTTCTCAAAATAAGTGGTCAGTAAACGATCAAAAATACGTTGAATAGCACCAGAAATATTTATCACTGTAATACTTCCGGCATAACTCAAAACTATTGCCAGTCGGCACACAATAAATATATTTTTGTGTTATTTAGAGATTCATATGCTCTTTTCACATGTAGCAGTCTACCGTTATGAGTTTGGGTCGATTGTGTTGTAAAATAAGCGTTTTTTACGAGTAAACTCAACAGAATAGAGCCAGTGATGCTGTATAATTTGAATAAGAACTTAACTTATCCTTACGTCGTCGATTTATAGGTTGCTTCTGGGTCATAAGCTCGTCATCACTTATTCAGTGGTTCACACTAGGAAAACGCTCTATTATGCTGATTAGTTACCTAGATTATAATAACCTGAAATGAATGGATTATCACAAAGACGAATTGAGTATGAAGGCATGTGTCCTGAGTTGATTGCTGATAGAGCAGGGAGAAGACACTGCTGGACAGGAAGATAATTAATAAAATGAATTGGCTAGTGCTCTGGTAAGGTAAGACATTCAAGTTACAAGTTTACCTAATACATATAAATCTATAAACCTACCTAAAGGTCAGGGCGTCGATAACAACGTGTACATGTGTAAAGTGTGTTAGACATTCGGAATCGATCCCAGAAAATGTTTACGACATCCCATAATCGGCTCGTATGAGGAAGTTTGTCTGATTATTAGATTAGCCTGTAGAAGCCTCGGGAAACTGTTTGTTGTTTGTCCTCGTTGGGAGACTGCCGTGAAATAGCAAAATAAATGGTGAATTCACAACGCCTTTTGACCTTAAACCAAGTAAAACTTTCCCCCAGTTTTCTTGTTCTTGAACAAACCAAATCGGTCAAGCCGTTTTTGAGTCAGAATAACGAACAGCAATCGATTTTTGGGTAAGAGTTAAAGAAACGAATAATATTCACTTTAACTCAGTTATAAAATGTTTATAACACAAATCCTATAAACCCATGACTCTGAAGGACTAAGGACTAAGTATTTATAGCTTTATCTAGGCGTGGGACAATTCATACAAACGAACAATCCTAACAAAGAATACTAAACTACCCACCTAGTAAGTAGCATACCATGACACCTGCTCTTGATTTCCTAAGAGAATACGACTGGCTATCTTATCCCGAACATACGAGACGGCACTGGATTTAGACTCAGAATTACCTACTTACCTGGGTGAAAAATACAATAATACCTACGTTTTGTTTGTTACCTTCAGGTAAAATATCTCTATTTCTCTGAATACCTAAAGACTCGTCCGCACTGGGACACATTTGTATCGAATAGTGCTCCGGATCGTGCTCGAAGTGGGTTCGGCACAAGTTAATCGATAAACTAACTGAAAGATTGATGAATTTCAGATACATATTGTGCTCGATATGCTACGATAATGTAGGTATTGCGACTATGCCCTTGTGAGAACGACGTGTACATTATTTTCGGATTTACGAGATTATAGTTTCTATATTTTATTATACTTAGTGTTAAACCACATTTAGGTATTTCATTATAAATAAAAAATGTAACTAAAAGTTTACGGATTCGACAAGATTCGAACCCGCGAGATACAAGCGATCTCCCTTTAGCCGGGCTGCAATGTCCTCTCGGCCACGAAGTCTATGACGCTGAAGATGACGAAAGCAACGATAGAGGAATTAGAAACACCTGCTCATTGACTGAAGTTGCATTCAGTACAAATGACCAGAGATGGCGCTAATTATCGAAGCCGTAAACTTTTAGTAAGATTTTTAATTTATACCCGAGACTGTTCTAGGAAAACGTATTGAACATCCAATGGTCGTAGGTTCTATTTCTAGCGGGCTTTGCAAAATCATTGCTGTGCTTCCGAAATTCCTGGCCAATCCTTCCGATACCATGTATTTCAAATTCAAAACCTATTACGAATACGGCTTCAAAAATAGAATAGGTACTAATGAATGTAAGAAAGAAAAAATAAAAAAAAGAAGGTTTTCACTACCTAGATAAAAAAAAACGTTCACACATATCTGCAAAACTCGATCATGCGAAAACGTAGTTTACACAGAAGTCACTCGTAGACGCAGGTCTTGGAAATGAATGATGTCACAAGACAGGCATAACCACGGGCCCAAACAATGGGCCCACAAGCCCACAATCAGCCGCGTTGACAGATGATAGGCTTTGATTAGGGACCGCAAAGCGAGATGCGGTCGTGACGGGAATTGAAACACGTCACTGGAATTTAATTCTCAGACTCAAGAACTCGGTACAATTACTGAGATCTGTGGGTTGATATACACTTCTCGGAATGCATTCGATTCGAAGATATATACTAAAAGTTGACGTTTTTTCAACAAAGAAAGGCCATAGATCTTCTTCGCTGAAACTACCTACCCTCAGCCCACTGGAAGAAAATCTTAATAAATATGGTACCACCGTGGCGAAAGGCATCCCTCTCAGCTCAGATATTCAAAGAGTTTTATCAAAATGTTTTAATGTTAGGTTATCATCATTAATAAAAGTAAACATCGATAAAGTAGGTATAAACCTACATGACGCTGTGTAAAGTGACCAAGGATAGAAAACATGACTTTTCGTAACTCTCACGATTTCAGACTTCCCCTTAGACTAAATCTGTCCAAAGTGTAGATAGATAGATAGATCATTTTATTGTAGGTAAACATACTCAAAAAAACCTACTCACTTACTTTCTGATTTAAATATAGTACCTAATCGTTTACTCATTTTCTACCATGAAATGCATAGAGAAAGCAAAGTATACATTGCTGGATGTTCCTTTTCAGTCACACAAAACACACTGACTTACTATCTCGTCTCTAAATAGATTCAGTATGCTCAGTATGAACTGAATCCCATTTCTCTTTGTGTTAGAGATTCCCGGCACGTGCGGCTCTGTCTCTGGAAAATTCTTGTTTACCACGAAAATAGCCTTAGTTAACAGTGAGTTTGGAGCTATTCGAAGTAAGTATTATTCTTTAGAAACGTGTCTAACGTAACGTTGATGTAACTATAGAAACTAACTATGAACAGCCCTATTTTACATTTCTAGAATCGCTTTATTAAGTATGAAAGAAAGCATAAAAATGTGTAGGAATTTACATTCGATGACGAAGGAATAGCGATGATAGAAAAATAATAGAGACGATGCGTTTGTCACATCACATGGCTACGGTGTAGGTACCTTAGGTAGTGAACGATATGAAATGTAACTTTTATGCGCATTTTGTAGTCTATAGCTTGTTGAAGATCTAGAATTTTATAACGCAACCAAATGTTGTATGTAAATAATATACAAATAACGCATGATGTATCATTTTCAAATATCTGATCTTTAATTCGAGAGCAGTGTTGGCCAGTCGGAGAATATTTTAAACTTTTGATTTCAAGGCATATATATACTTAAACCTCTCGTGTTTTTTGTAACTCTCTGGACCAGACTTTGCAGTCTACTGTAACAATGTAGCATTGCTTCTATAGCACTTTCTCTGCGAAAACTCGAGTTTATTGCTGACTTTTGCAACACTTGTGCAATGCAAATTATACTATTGTCAAAGTGACAAAGTCTCAAGAAAAAAAACAGTCATTTTCTGGCGATAGAGATGCTTCGATAATGTATTTACTACACATTGCTTGTCCCCTAGGAAATATTCAAGTTGTGTTGTTGTTTCAGAGCATGGCGGCACGCAGATCAAAGGAGGTTACATGCTGCGATATAAAAGTAAGTGCAGTTCTTAGGTTACCATCAAACTAGCAAACTACTAGTGCATCAAACTAGCGCCGCTACCTATTTTATTTTATTATTACGTTGAACAACAAAAAACTGAATATTCAGTTTGTGAAGCTATCATAAGCTTATTTTTAATCTTTGCATCGATTTGTGTAGAATAGATTAACTTTTTTAACCAAAAAAAACTGGAATATAAAATGTAACGCCATAACTTAAGAACAACTCTACCAATTTACCTAATTACTTTTTTAGATTTACTAATACTTTGTAGAATATACGAAATTCACGCGGACGAAGTTCTGGACGGCGCCGGCGTTAGTTAATAATGTTATTATGTAGTTAATAATGTTAATAATGTTGTTATTATGGTATCTATATTTTTTAGTATTTTTTAGAATCATATTTTCCAACATGCTATCACGATTTTGAGCAGGCATCCAAGCATTTTTATTGAGTGAGGCATGTCAATTAATGATAAAAAACAAATGCTCTTGAGGTTGACACAGAGTTCAAAGTTGCATACATTCTAGCCCATTCTCCTTTCCTAAAGACAAATTAATTATTACTTAATATTAGAATATTAAATAAGTTAAATTAAGGGATAAATTCCCGCGGCAATGCGTAGTTATATTATAAATGAATTGTGATCGCGAAAGATTGAGGCGTAACTTTAGCTCTTTATAATCGTAAAAGGAAGTTTATCCAACCCCTCCGATATCCAGTATCTACAGAACTGATTCAATTTATGACACTTCTAGTCGAGTATTCCATCTTGTTAAAGTTGACACGTGGTACCCTTATCTCTGGCTTTGACACTTTTGGCGGTTATATTCTTGTAATTTTGATTTATGTGAATATGATTATTGTACGCAGAAAAGCAGTTACTTTAATTTTTTTTTTCATTTGAAATAAAATAGTATTTTTTATCAAATCTTGAGGCAGATTTTAGTGAATCAATAAAATGACCAAGTGCATGTCGGGTCACACTTAATGTAGGATTCCGTAGTTGGTCAACATATTTTCCCTTTTCGGGATAACATACCACTTATGAATCACGTTGTAGGTATTTATGAAGATTTGTCAACTTTTTTTTTATTATTCTTGTTACTCTTATGGCAATGAAACGAGATAGCAACAGATTGAATATCCGTTTTAATTGAAATAAGTTTACCAGTAGGTACCTACAATATGAAAAACGGGGAAGTATTTAGTAGAGAAAACATCCGTGCGAATACGCTACGGGTCGCTAGAGTACAATAAACTGATGCCGTTGTTATTTGCAGGGAAATACCTGTGGAACTCGTGGTCAGAAGAATGGGTGGTGCTTTACGATGATTCAACGATGGCTTGGTTCAAGGTAAGGAAACACCAATCTTATTTCCATTTTACATAGTGTTATGTCGGATGCTAATTGGCGGGAAACTTTGAAATGAGAACCAACGTGTGATCTTATTGACTCCATATATTTGACTGCCACAATGGCCACAAGTTTGGCGGGACGCAGCCTCGCTCATTAGCATAGATAATACATATAAGGGTACACACAACAATACCACAACAATAGCCTTTACACTGTGTACCAGGTCTTTACTCCGTTAAATATGTGCAACAATTGTAGATGTTTACAATGGTGAGTAAGCTTGCATACTGTTATAGGTGGTACGCCACATAGTTTTGTTTTTATTGAAAGCCATCACAGTATTTCATATATCATACATAATTGAACGCCTCTAAACTTGTCCGAATAATACATCGACAGTTTAACAGTTTTCTATGGAAAATCGTAAAATGGCTCGCTAAAGAGTAATTGCTATTGTATTTTTTTTCTCAGATAGGAACTTTTTCAATTCATTTCGTGGATTTAATAACGACCTTTTTAGCATCCGGTTAAAGTTAAGTTAAACTGTATAAAGGCACATAATACCTATGGCTCGAATAAACCATTAACGGCCGGACTTTCTCATTGCCACTTCAACTTGCTAAGAGCTATCATTGTCCTTTTAACGTCAAGTTTGAAATATCATCTTGTGAAAATATAATGAAGAACGGACTCATCTAAGAATCTGAATGAGATAAACTGAATTGATGTAGAATCACCTAGTTTTAAGAACGTGACATGTCAAAGTGGTCTATGAACGATCGTACTGAATAAATACATTTTGATTTTGATTTTGTGTTGAAAGACTTCTCCAAAAAACTGAAATAGTTCATTCCAACTATGATTCTATAGGTTGTATAAAGTAAGTAAGTTCGTATGAGCAAGAGGCCAACTCTGGTGACGGAGTTTTTAGGCCGCCTTAAGGCCTCCGTCATGGCTTAACGACTTTAAAAGCCGGGACCGACAATTTAACGTGCCCTCCGAAGCACGGGAAGCGCTCAGATATAAATGGCACTTGCGGTCACCCATCCAAGTTGTGACCGCTCAGAACGTTGCTTAACTTCGACGATCTATCAAGAACGTCTTAGCAAGCTTCGGCACGAGCGCTTCGTTAAAGGTTGTATTATTTAGGGAAGTACATGTACAGTTTATTATTGTTTCAAATATGGGTTCTGCTGATATTGTATTTTATGGAACTCTTAAAACTCCATCACCAGACCTGGCCACTTGAACATACGAGCTTACTATAAAACCCTAAGCTGCATTTAACTGAACACAAACAAACTTTTTTGCTTTTCATAAACTATAATTTCAAGAAATTGTTCAAGTAATTGGAAAATAATACTTTCTTACCTACTTTTTGTTGCTCGACGACTTGAAATTGTACTCGTATTTGATTTTAATAGGGTCAATACATGTTTGCAAGGCTAACTTAGCCGTGGGTTTCCTCACTATGTTTTCCTTCACCATTTAGGCAAAGATCACCTCCAGATTATGTAATCATTAAGTAAAGATGTAAAGGTATTTTTTTGAGGAATCCTCTTACACTCTGCTTAACATTTTTATTGCTAGCACATAAAATTACCCACTTTCGGTATTGGCCGAGACAAGCACAATAATTAAGCAAGTCCTAATCCTTATTCATGAACATCCTCACGAGTACAAACCTATAACAGCTGGAAACGATGCCGTAAAGTTTCCGAACACTTGTAATGGATTCCATAATCTTATATCCTTAAGTACGGTCTGCTTAATTGATATCCCTTGTCAACGGAATATTGAAGGCAAGTGGTTGAGAGAATACTTATAATGTTAATCTTATTTTTTTTTTACAAAGGTTGTGACTTTTCAGCATTTTTGTGTGTCAAATCTGGGTTGCGGTGACCCATATTGATATATGATGTCTTTGTCTTGATACACGTTCCTATGTTTTGTTCTTTAATCCTAGCATAATTTGTGTTTGAGCTAGTAGTGATCAGCACTGATGGAGCCACTTCTAGGATGTATCCTCCAGTATTATAATTGTGCCTGTTTGTTGTGTTTGAGATGCAAGAGGTTGCGGGATCGATTCCTGCCGCGGGACTATGCTCTGCAGATATTTGTTTTAGGTCTGGCTAAAAGGATATAAGTATGTACTATATCAGTCATCGGATAACCATAATACAAGCATTAAATTGGTTGGCTTTAGACTTGATGACGCTGCGTAAGGATAAGTATATAAATCTATTTTTTGTTTACTTCATTGTAGATCGTTCTACTTAAGAGTAGTATTAATTCAACTTAACAGTTATGTAACAGTGGATAATAATGTTTTATTGAGTGCCAAAGTTACGCGCAATTAGTATGAATTTTTTTGATTACCTACTCGTGTGTACAAAAAACTCTCGAGAGGTTACGACTTACACACTAAGTATCAGATAAACCTTCACCTACCTTTTAAAGTAAGTAAGAAGCACTAGGATTGCTCCGTGTTCTAATGAGTTTCTAAGTTCTGAATGGTCGCTTGGAGCCGCACCTAACTGGGTTGTAACTTTGTAATTTAGTCACATGTTGCTGCATGGCAGAGATTCAATTTGTCTACTTATTTTTCTATAGAGTACCAAATATGGAATATTCTATTGAAATTGAGAACACAAACACGAAAAAAGAATACAAGGTGTTTGGTTTCAAGGGTCCTAGTACAATAATATATGAAATTCAGAAAACCTGCACTAAGATATATTTTAGAATCTACGTTTATTTCTGTGAAGTATTGATACCACCACTAGCGAAAAAAAAATTAATAATAATATCCTTGAACATTTCACACGGCGTCATCTAGTCCCAAGCTAAGCAACATCTCACTACGAATTAGGTATACAAAGATAAAGCGAATTCCAGTTGACACCGGTTTGGGGACCATCCCTTATGAAAAAAAAACTCGTCACGAGGACAAAGTTGGGGGTGACGAGCGGGAAGTAACCGTTAGTTGAGAATGCAATATAAGATTTGGATAAATATTTTTTTATTTAAATATAAAAAGGAAATACAATGTAGAATTAATCATTATGTCAAAGAATCAAAACATTCAAACAAACATAGTTTCTTATTATATTAGTAACATTTTATAAGCTGTTTTGTCTCCGAGGACGAGAAAAACAAAGTACGAAAAACCATCAATTTTGAGTATCACCGACAGTCCAACTTCAGTGGAGTGATACAAAACAGCTTAGGATAGAAAGTTCTCGATGTTTTCCCGAGAAATAGTTCGTGTTATGAAAACAAAAGGAAACGGATAAACTCTGGAAAGAATGGAAGAGTAATGGCCATGGAGAGAATGTGACGTTATTTGGGATTCGTAGCCATTGTTTGTTAGACGCTGATGGTTTTTATTCGTGCGGATTTCTGTTGAAATTAGTTCACAATTGACGGAGAAATCGGTGAAGGAGTGGAACATAGAATCTCTTTATTATTATCTCTTATTATTATCTCTTTATTATTTATCTCTTTATATTAATTCGTTTAAAACTGTTAAGCCGCTGTTTTTAGTTAAATATGTCGATGTTAATCTTAATCTTCTGAGAATCGACTATTAAGCAATTTTGAATGGTCAATAAAACTCTAATATAACTTTTAAACCTTTATCAGAAGGCTCAGCTAATTTGTTATCTGTGCAAAGTTTCAGTTTGTTGCTTGAACAACTCGATCTGACTTATAATGAGATTCATACAGTCCTTCTGGAAAGAGCTCTCATAAATTTTCATAAAATTGAAATATTTTATTCTTAATTATTGCATTATTTGCTGCAGTGTCAAAAATAAATATTTTATGTCATCTACTAGATTCTATTGTATTTGCAAAGCATCCAGTTACCCACTCAAATATACAAACAAAATTTCATCCAAATCGGTAAAGCCGTTTAGGAGGAGTTTGGTTACAAACGAAGATATGAAAAGGAGATTATGTCCATTCAATCAAAGTTTTAACGTACAAACGAACAGTTATATATACTCGTACATACAAACAGACAATTTATGAATATGTGTGGTGCAACCCATGTCTACATTAACTCAGGCCTTTACATCTTTACTAGATGATTTATACAGAGACAGGAGGCAAGCTTTGCCTACACTTAACGGGACACTGTAGTGCCTGGGACATTGTTGAGATGGAATAGGCTTGCCCAGCACCTAAACCATCCTCTCAGCTTAGCCGGCCATATTCACAGGAAAGACAATGGTCAATACGTGTGAGGCTGACTAGCCGCGGGTTTCCTCACGATGTTTGCGTTCACCGTATACATTTTTCGACACGAAAAATCCATTGATGCACGGCCGGATTCAAACACACGACCTTCGGATCGAAAGTCGGAGTACTTATCCATTTGACCAACACGGCTTTTTATGTGTTTTTTATGTCTACATTACAAAGCTAATAAAATTACGCCTCTTTACTGGTACTAGTTAGAGTCTACACATTTTCACTTGCTACTATCTTGACACACTTCTTTAGTCTAATTTACTCTCATTCCAATCACTTATTGTAGAATAATTGATTTCTCAAAATAAATAAAAATTATAAAAAGAAATGTTTCCACAGACAATCGCCCTTAATCTGTATAAAATGTTTTTTTGACATATTGCGAGCAATTTTCCCCTAGCATAAGCAAATCGAATGAATGAGATAAATATTGTGGTTGCTAAAAGCCACCCCAAGTATTACGTAACATGGATGTTGAATGATGCATTGAATAACAAAGTTGATACAAAGTTTTAGTTTTATTAAAGCACTGTCGCGTATAATCTACACACAGATAATAATCGACACTAAGTTTTTAAAATGTGTATGTTTATTATTATTAAACATCATCTCTATAAAAAATGTATTTATTTAAAATAATAAACAAGTTTAAAAACTTTGTCACTGAATATTCTCCAACTCAGTTTCAAATTAAAAAAAGATGGCCTGAAATAAATGAAATTTATTTAATCATTGAACTTATCTTGTTTTAGTCAAAAAGTAAATGTAGTTCTAAAATAATACCAGCCCGCTCTATATTACCAAATACTCCCGAAAAAAAACATATTCCCGGTTAATAGTAATTATATTGGCACAAACATTTAATTTTTTTTTCATCAATTGGGAATTATATAATTTAAAAAGACATAATTTAGCGCCTATTTTGGCTTATACATATTATGTATAAGCCAAAATAGGTTACCCTCAATGGTTACCCTTCGATCATAATATACCCTGGTTACCCCATTGCGACGGCGTAACCTTGATGTATGTACGTACATACCGCCGTTAACTTGAGCGTTAAATTGATGATGACAATTGAATTGTACTCCCACAAAATTTCGCCTTTGACGTTAATTGCCCAGTTTGCCAATAATTGGACTAGAGCAAGGCTACGGTTAAGCTAGGTTGTGCAATTTACTTTTTAAAAGTTTAAAGCTCAAGTATTATCTCCACAAAACAAATAAAATATTTGCCTGATTAATTAATTTAATTACTTTTGGTTTCTCCAAACCCTAGACTGCCCTAGAGTATCAATATTGTAGAAACCTATAGCCGAAAAAATCTCCTCAAATTCAGGGTTTAAAGCTGATTATCTTGAAATCGACTGGTCTAATTTCCACCTAACATTGTCCGTTCACCCGTTTGGGAGCTACGATGCCAGGAGACACACACATGCCTGAAACTTATTATAACACTTCTGTGTCGGAGGTTAAAAATGAAGACACGAACATACTCCCATTTCAATCGATGATGGATTTACTTACTTGCGATCCCGGCTTACAGTGACATAATGATAAAACGGCCCGCGAGCTACGCCGTAGCTCGTAGACCGTCTACGAGGGGTGAGACACAGTTTTATTAAATAGCTTGGCAACTCACTAATTTACTTTTATCAAATTATACGATTATTTTTTTTAATTTACGTCGTATTTAATTATAAAAATAGTTTTTTTATGCAAGGTACGGTAGACTAGGACTGGGCCTATGTTAAATTATGGGATGCTACAGGCTATTAATAAAAAATATGTTTAACTGTGGTGTACCATGAATTCTGGTCCCAAATTAACAATGTTGCACCAGGAAAATTTAATAAAAAATTACACTGTTATACAGAGGTACCTACAACATAGTTTATGGGATTGAAGTTATAAATAAAGTCTGAAACAAAAATGAAAAACTGCATAATCCTTAAATATCACTATATTTTTGGTTTTGCTACACATGAAGAGAGCGAAACCACAGAAATTGCTTCGTTTAAAATATTAAAAAAATAGAGAATTACCTCAACTTTCATTCGTTTAAATTCTTACTTACTCAGCCGTTTCAAATTTCCTGTACAAGCAAGGTAGATAAATTCGTTGGGAGTTCCTTTGCTAGGTTACGTGTAGGTATATCTTGTTCGGTGAAGGGATCTTTATTATTCTCGCTTATTACTTTTGCATTTTTCTGAAGCTTTACATCAAATAGATGGTATTCGGTAGGGAATTTGTGGCTTATTTCACAAATTAAATGTGTGTTTACTGTTACTATATTCATGATTATAAATATATACTTCAGCTTTTACTTTTATAAAAATACTAGCTGCGCCCCGCGGTGCTACCCGCGGTGAATAGTTTGTCCCGCGAAAATACTGGGATCAAAAGAACCAGGATATAAGTTATCCTGACTAAATTTCATTTAAATCCGTCCAGCCGTTTGTGCGTGGAAGAGTAACAAACATTCACACTTACACAAACACAAACTTTCACCTTTATAATATTAGTGTGATAAAGTGAAAGTATAATTTATTTCAATTTAATTGGATCCTTATAAATATTGAATTATTAATCACGGTGTGTTTGACACAACACCTTGAGAGATATTCAAAAGAATTTGATCATACCTTTAACAGATGTGTGGCAATTATTTACCTCACCTTGGATATTATACAGTCTTAAACCTGTATCTATTCAAATCTCTCCAACGATCTCTCTTTGTCATTCGAGATTTCCCTACCCCTCTCGCCTGACGTTATTAAAAATAATAAATTCTAAAGCTATCCCATCACTAGGCACATTTCGCAGCGTGTAGGGAACGCAACATTTAAGGGTCGTTACATAAGTCTGTGTAATCAGCTTCAAGAGTCCTCACACTGAGTGCCTCCTCAACACATCCCCACTCCCTAATTTCGACTCATGATAACGTAGAAGTTGCAGAATAAATAATTATATTAACATGTTTCCGTCTACGGCTTTTCCTATCACACTTTTGTTGAAGTCAATGTTTACTATAACAATAAAATGAATCAAATTTATTTTAGACCATAGATAAATTTAATGTTAGTAGAAAGTTAGTATTAAAAAGTATTTACTTATAGGTGTTAATTTAGATGTCGCCGAAACTAAACTAAACTAATTTGACAGCACTTTATAAAACATGTGCAAACATAGTCATTACAATGACTTATCAAACTACGCGCGCAGGCATTTAAGTACTCAAATAATTTCATCAATGTATTTAAAGATTTTGTTAATTGACTTTTTAAACTATCGCGACTTGAAAACATATTTAAAACTCGTGACCACGGTGACTGTAATGTCATCGAAACGTCGAGGTAAATAAATAATATTGATTTCAATACGCGATTAAGTCCCGTTAATATTTTTAAATTTGTTAATTGATTATGAAAATATATTCACCAAAATCCCCCAAGGGGCTTTTTAAAGGGAATTTTGACATTAACCCTTTGATTTTGGCCATAAGCTCGCTTAAAGTCTGGATCGCAAACAACTTGACGTCTTGCTGGCGCTGCGGTGCGATGTTCGTTAGGTCTGAGGGCTCGGTTCAAGTGCTATGCTATTGTCATGAACTCACGCCTCTAGAGCCGTCTGAGTGACTCCAGGGTCCATTAGTACCTTGTGAGCTGGCCAGAGACGGAGTCATTAGGCTGCTAGAAGACAGGCGCCACTGACGACTGAGACTCACAATTTAACGTACTCTTACAAGCACAGAAGCGCTTGTGTTATATCACTTTTTACTTTTGCAGAACGATACTTAACTTTGAAAATCTATCAAGATTGTTAAGAAGTTATGCTAGACAGCTTAGAATGTTCTTGTAGGGTTCCAATTCCGACTAAAGTAAGTAAATATAAATTGTTTATAATCATTGTCATAAATACAACATATTATAGAAATTAACAATTTGGAATACTAACTTCATCAAGATGTGGACTTATATCTAACTAGCGGTTGCCCGCGACTTCATCCGCGCTAAAATACATTTTAAAAGGATCTAAATCTTATAGATCTGAAATAATGTTCACAGTTGATCATAGTTGTAATTCTGTTCCTATACTTCGCAAATAAACAATTTTACTGACCTTAAAACATCAATCAATGTTCCCGGCCCAGACTTCCAAACGACTGCACGCAACATTGCTACGGAACGCGTTAAGTCATACCATATGTGTAGACTAAGCACAAAGTAAAATTTAATGAAAAATTCACGCTTTATCTCACCTTTTATCCCACACGCCAATTGTTACAACTTTTGACCACATAATCTTTGCAAAGTCGGCGATTGGACGAACCCCTTTAGCCGACATCTAACACCTTTTTATCGGAGATTTAAATTTTAAAAGGTTTTAGCGTCGCTTAAGGGGTTTTTTACTTTGGGTAAGGATTAGGTGAAAACCTATTTTGGATCAAAAGTGCTGGGGCAGTGGAAACAACTTTAAATGGAAAGAAGGGACATAAATGAACTTTATAATAAAAATGGGTTGGATCACTAAATTTTTTAAACGAAAATTCGTATTATGGTACTTGCTTATTTTGCCGTGTTGTCCAAGTGGGTACCTCGTCTTTCAATCCAAAAGCCTTGAGTTGAATCCAGCCGCCCAGCAATGGTTTTATCTTTCTGAAAAAAAAAAATGCGCAAAAACATCGTGAAGAAACCAGTTAGCTTTAACTTCGGGCTTGTAACTTGGTCTCGTAAGAAATGTTGACTTCTGCTAAATGTGGGAATGTCTCAAATATGTATTTGGAAATATCTCTGACTACCCTTTTAAAAAGAATATGACTACACCATGTGAGTATTTCCAAGTGTCCCAGTTGTCAGTCGTGACCATATTTCATTAAAATTTATACAAAAGTTCAAACAGGAAATCAATAGAAAATCATTGCTTAGATTCAATTGAATCCTCTCAATCAATGTATGTGTGTATGACCTTTAGTGTTATGTCATACAAAACTAGGACATTATATTTCAGTAAAATCTCTGACTTAAAGTTTTCCAATTACGATGTTTTCATGAGTAGTGGGATGCGGTGTAAGTCGGCATGTTTTTGTGAGGGAACTATGCGACGGCTTTTAAGTGGCTGAAGTTTAAGGTAAAAGCCTGGAGAATAGTTGGGAAAGTACTTTGCGTCCCTTTTAACGTCAGTCCTTGTAGATAGGGTAATTTGTGCTTTTAGCTGTCTAGGCTGTCGTCGCTCAGACAACGAAACTTGCTTAATAACATAAAAGCTTTGTTAGCTGGTCTTGTCAGCTGCGGATTGACCAGGTTTTTTAGGATTATAATGTGGTCGACTAGGTTTAGATGTTACAACATAAATACAATTTTTGACACACTCTAGCGCAGTGGTTGAAGGCCTGCCTGAGACGCGGGAGGTTGCGGGTTCGATCCCCGCCGCGGGACAAATGTTTGTATATTCTGCAGATATTTATTCTTAATGTGCCTTACAAAAATATATGTAAATAAGTACTTACTTATTTACATTTATTTTTGTAAGGCACATTAAGAATAAATAGTTTAACAGTCATCTGGTTTATCACAACACACGCATTAAGTTGTCGTAGCTTGGGATTAGATGTTGTGTAAAATGTCTAAGGATACTCGTTTTTTTATTTTATACTGTATCAAATTCATAACCCTTCTTTTTACTTGCATAGTCTGGCAATCATAAATATCTGAGTAGTAAAAGCAGTCTTATCCTATTATACATAAGTACTAAGTTTATACGACTGTTGTCATCAGAAGAACCCTTATTGTACGTCACGTGGTCTATTAACATGGACTAAAACTAAATGCAGATAAGGCAGTGTCAGGCGCAGCCCTTACAAACAACACCCATTCGGTCCCAGTCACGTTTGTGTCCTCGTGAGCTTGCCGTTATTTATGTGAATTGTCGCTTTGCCCGTGATAAAGGCCTTTTAAGACGGAACCATTGTACGACCATTTTTTGACGGACGTCTATGGTTCAGCAGTGTTTCATATTATGGTTTATTATAGTTATTCAGAAAAAGTCAAGGTAAGAAATTATGAGAAGAATGTTATCTTATAAAATCAATTTTGTAAATTTTTTGTTTACATGTCATTTTTATTATATCCAACTGGCAAATGGTAAATAAATGGTAGTATTATAACACAGTTACAATTACGTAGGCTTTACTGTGGTTTGGTGGTGGCACGTTTGAATAAGCCCTAATGGGGCAGGTGCCGCACGGTTATTGCCTGGCTAATTGATTGGCAGAAAATTAATTAATTTCCATTTAATTATGTAGATTGATTTAAGTTAATTTAAATATGACGGAATACATTATTTTGAGTGAAAGTTGTTGTGACCTAACCGATAATAAATCTGAGAGTTACTAACGGCCAGTCTCAATCTATCTATCTTTGGTATTTCGTTTCGCAATAGTTGATTAAAAATTTAGAGCAGGTGATATTCTAGTTTTCTTTGGTAAGTATATCTTACTAATAGTTTCAGCTCTCGGCGTAAATGGTTCCGTAGGCTAGTGCAGGCAGCTCGGATCTTCGAATCGTGTCGGTGCCGTTAACTTTTAGTAAGATTTTAATTTATAATTTTTTATTATTCAAAAACGAACTGTATTTCGTATTTTTATTGGCGTAGTGTTTCTCACAGAAACTTTTGTTTTTCAAATGGTCAGTCAGTGAAAATTTTATGAGTCCGTTGATTCTACAAACTGTGTACGATCGTGCGTCTAGCTTACTACGGTTTCACAATCTGTGAGTAAAGTCCCATATCAGCAAACTATCAGTTAAAGTGAGAAACTCCGCGCTCACTTTACGATTTTAACCATCACTGAGCACCACATTGAGCTTTAATTGGTTAAATCTACCTACCTAAGGAGCCACGTCATTCGGACGAATCAACGCTTTGATGAGATCGTCTATCTTACCCTTCAAGTGCCAGGCCTAATACAGAGCTACAAAAAAAAATGGCCGCCGATTTTTTCTACGACTTTTTTTTCAAACTTACTCGTAAATTAGAGCTTTAAATTAGATTACTTATTTTTTATTTACTACTTTTTAGGTCGGACTTTTACAATAAATAAAAATCATTCGCTTTTTTGGAAGATGATGAAACCAGCCTTAAGCCTATCAATCAGTATTAAACGACAACAGAGTCCCCTTCCGACCTTGAGTCGTCCATCATTATAACGGCAGAATTTCAGTTTCAAAAGCAATTTCATTTTTACCGCTCGTACTTGTTCGGCTAATGACAACGTTCGAGACAGTAAAAATGAATGGAATATTCTACCCTCATAATACATTAAGACCCCCTCAGCCCCTTTGGCGTAAGAGGGAGAGAGGTATACGCACAACTCGCTCGCTCGCGCACGTGTGCAGACCAGACATGCTGACAGCTGTATATTGTGAAATCCCCTTTTAAGGTTCTTTAGGGTTTTATTCGTTGTAACATACTTTACCAATTGTAATGGAAATTGATAATGTTCCAATATTTTAACTTTTTCAGACGATTTGTCAATGTAATATTGGGTTTAGTTTGACTGCTATACAGGCTGAGTTATTTAGGGGTACTGAGGCTAAGTCAAGTGTTAAAGTGAGAAACCGTGAGAGTTATCGAAAATACAATAAGAGCTTGCGTCCCACGGGAACGGGAACTATTTAACGCGGGTAACACCGCGGGGCGCAGCTAGTAATTTATATATACACCTATGTATGCTGTAAACGTTTCAAAACATAAGGTTGTAAGTTCAAATTCCCACCAAGCCCCAGAGGATTTTCCTTGTTCTTTGTATTCTGATCGCAGTCCACAGGTACTCGTACATTAGGGAAGTTGAGAAACAACTCTCAAATTAAATTACCACGTGAACAAAATGTAAAACCCGATAATAAAAGGAAACAAACGCAAATTCACAAAACTGCTCGAGCACAAAACAAAAATGGCTGCGCTTTCATTATATTTCGAACTTACAGAGTTTCGAATTGACGTCACTTTGTTCACTCGGCTAACTAGTCTACTGAGGTTGATGCATCGGGTCGCGACTCGTGGTCCCACTAATTTGACCCACTGGTGGGACAGTGTGTCGATTTAATGGGCTCATCTTGTATATTGTGACTAAACTTGCTAAAATTCTTAATTAAAAATACTAACTTAGAAAACTGTGTCATCAGAATGTGCTATTCTGATGACACTACTAGCATTTCTTACTTAGTTGAGACACAGACTAAAATTTTAAGAATTTTTAAAACTTTAGTCTGATTTTGGTGCTAAGTGAGTCTCTAAACCGAATTTTAAGAATTTAAGTCTTAGGTAAGTTTCGTGACTTCAGAATTGGGTGCAATAGTTAATCTAGTTTTACTATCCCTCCTGTACAAGGAGGAATTAATAAATGTTAAGTTGGTAAATGGTAATAATGCCGCGATGGGCTTGCAACCTGTCACTTATAGAATGGTAACTTTTGAAAAATGTGGGCGTGCACCAAGTAGTATTTGGTACACTATTATTTACCTGATTCAATTTCGTAAGAAGGGAGCCATTTCATGCACTCCCGAGGTGCATTTTTGTCCATAACTCCGATGATCCTCATCATAATCCTAATTTTTTTTATTGGGACCACCTCGGGATTGTACCTACTCTTTCAAACCAAAAAATAATTTTCAAAATCGGTCCGCTATTGACGGAATAATCGGTGTAATTGGTATGTTATCCCGAAAAGGGGTCATTCACCTCATCAGTGTGAACAACATTTGTTCTACGACTTTTTGAATTTCGATGTTTTTCATTGAAGAAATGACTAGCAAAGTTTCCTTCAGAAATAAACACAGAGCAACCCTATAATAATCATCTGATCCATGAACTTTGCCGGTGACACTAACCACTGGCCAGTGGCTCGTGTGACATACTAGGGGGGCGGGCGATGAAAATATTGATAGATGGTAGATGATAGATTTACCAAAAAAGTTTAGGTATGAAAAGCTGAAAATTAGAATTCACAAGATTTGCACCTATATAACTGTTCATTTTCATGGTCACAAAATCCATCTTCCGGGATAACATACCAATTATGAATCACGTGTTGTATATAAAAAAACCGTACAGAGGAACATATTATACCTATAACATCCTTCTTCTTTGAAGTCGGTTTAAAATGTCAACTGTTTTGTTTATTTACGAGGATTGAGTTTCCCTACTACGTAATAGTACGTTATTTTCACTCCACTGTCCCTTCGAATGCTTGGATCCTCATTGTGTATTCCAGAGCAGGGTCAGACGACGGGTCGATGATGAATGGCTTTACCTTTTTATCAAATAATTATCTGTACAGCGTATGGTAATGTTTGGGGAAAAGTTTTAGGCATGTGTTAGACACATTTTACTCACAGATTATACTGGGTTAATAAGAAACACGGCTTAAAAAGAAACACGGCTTTTAATGAGCAGACAAGGTTTGCTTGAGTATAATTTCTTATAATGATTTGCATGTTTGGCAAGCACATATATTTGTTCTAGGTAGTAGTTCACTAATGGTCGTTTTTTTATTCCAACATTATACTTGTGTTAGCTCAAGATTGTGTGATTGTTTTTATTTGATATACTACCTTTTCAGTTGTGAGTTGATTTTATAGGTATTTTCATTGCAAAAATGTCACTCGGGTATGTATCTTAAAAAAATATAATCGATTTAGATACCATCACGGAGGGAGACTATCTCGCGAGATCCTCCCACTCACTCAAATAAAGATTTTAGATGAAACATCGCCGGTATCTACGAGTAAATCGACGATACTTAAACCCCAATATTTTCCGTGTGTCATAATAATGTCTAGCACATACAACATTTTTTATTATCATCACCATCATGATTTGCAGCTCAAGTAATAGCCCACTGCTGGGTAAGTAAGCCTCCTGCCTCAAACGCCACTCTATCGACCCTGTTCTCATCCATCTCTTTCCCTATATTGTTATCTTTTTATATCGTCCACCCATCTGGCAGATGGTCTCGATATTGCTCTCCCTTGACCACTACTCGGCCACATATTTATTTAAATGATTGTATAAAATCATTTAAATAAATATCCTTGGACATTTTTCCACGACGTCATCTATTCCCAATCTAAGCAACTTAATGCTTGTGTTATGGTAACCAGATGACTGATATACTACTTAGATACTTTTTCTTTGTAAACACATACATAATTATTAGATAGAAAAACATCCAGACCCGGAACAAATATCTGCAGAACATGTAAACATTTGTCCCGTGGCGGGGATCGAAACCGTAACCTCCGCGTCTCAGGCGGGCCTTCGCCCACTGCGCCACAGAGGTCGTCGATTTATTCCCAGGATGCTTCATGCAAATGCATGGCTGTATATTCCTTTGTTCCCAGGACGCGTCAGGCAAATGCATGGCAACGCAGAAGCACCTGGTAAAGGAAAGTCCTGACATGCTGGCCATCTCCACCTGGACGGGGCAGGTGCCACGTCGGCCGCATCTACCGATCGGAGCTAAGCTGAGCCAGCTCATGGCGCTGGGATCCAGGCGAGACCCTGGCAGCGTGGTGTGGATGCTGGCGAAGAATGATGCAGAACTGAAGTAAGTAGGGTAGACCGGGGGCAATAGTAGCACGGGTCAATAGTACCATCAACGATATTTCTAATACTAGACAACTTTTACTATATGCGCGAACGTCAGAAGAAGCGCCTTGCATGTCCCCACCTGCTCACTAGTTAGCAGCGCGCTACCTGTGAAACTGACGTGTCAGGAAGGATTTTTCGATTTTCGAGGTGACCGAGTAAAGTTTTTTACTCGATATTTTAGTCTGTCACTCGATTACTATATAATATTTTGAAAAACTGTTGCTACCATGACTTCGTGTAGATATCTAACTTTACAATTGCGTATAATTTGTGCCTAATTCTTAACAATTGTCTGAAAAATTTAGTGATGTTTCCAAAATGTCTCCTTGAGGTCATTTGTAACACCATCAACGGGGTCAATTGTAACGTTACAATTGAACCCATGGTACAATTGACCCAACACTCATTTATATTTTATTTTTAATAAGTCACTATGTATGCGTTTCTTTTAATTTTATAAAACGATTTCTTTCAGATGCCACAAACCAGAATAAAAAAAAAACAGACCGTAGTTATAAAGACCTTTTTTTTTGTATAAAAAAAGCATAAAAAGCATATAAAGAAGTAAAATAATAGTAAGACGACAAAAAATACGTGCTAGGTATTTCAATATCTAAAGAGGTAAACAAATAATTTAATGTTCAGAACTTTAAATCAATTTAATTTTGTAAAATATTATGAACATTCTGTTTTTATGATCATGATGATGATGATTCTAATGTGGGCAATTGTACCAGGGGTCAATTGTACCTCCATACAAAAAACAACTTGATGAATATTTTTATTATTATAAAGCTTAGAGACTAATTAGAGACGCAGAAGAAATATTTAAGCCAAGACGATTATGATAAATCAAGAATTATTATTTTGTTTTGTTTTAAGCGGAGAAAATTTAATGTTGAATTTCATCACACTTTGTGTATTGATTTTGTCAAAAAAATATTTACAATTTGAGTTCTTAATGTATTAGACTGATTGTTTATTAAATAAAAAAACTAATACGATAACATATATATCATTTAAACATTTTTACCATGTTTTATTGCTTTTTGAAATATTGGTACAATTGACCCGGACTCCAGGTCAATTGTAACACTGGACCTTATTTGATTCAACCTCAGTTTTCGTAGTTTTCTATAACCCTTACTGAAACTTTAAACAGAAAATCATGAAGGTATTGAATGTAGGTTCTTAAATATTTATATACAGTACAAGATATATTGACAGATTTTGTGCTATCGACCGATAAACAAAAAGTGTTACTATTGTACCCGGTCTACCCTACTTATATTTAGGCTTACGATAGGAAGAGATGATTTAAGGTATTTCGTTTTGGTGAATATGAATTTAATGTAGTATTTTATTATATGTTTTATGAATAGTGAACCGTGTATGTTTAGTGGAGTGTATAGGTGGTATTTAAATTCTAAGGAAGTGGGGTAGTTTGAATGACGGCTGTGGTTGAATTATTTTGTTGAAGGATTTTCTTACTTCATTTTTCAAATATTTACCTACCTACGTAAGTGCTACAAAAACTCTGAATAAATCAAATATAGATAAATAAATAAATTAATATCCCTGGGCATTCCACACAGCGTCATCTAATCCCAAGCTAGGCAATTTAATGCTTTGATAAATGTGTCAATGATTATAATTCAAAATGAATTGAGTATTTTCCCCCGTAGTTTGTTTTTCTCTAAGCACACTCATATTCACTGTAGAAAGGTAAAAACAAAGTTTCATCTCAAATAATTTATCCACGTCGCAATCCAACTCGATTGTTGTTTCAAAGTCAACCCCTTTTCGGTTCACTGACCCTAGACAAATAGTCAGTGTCGAGATTTCAATAAAAATAAATTGCGTGCCGATTTCTTTTGATTATGAGAATCAAGATAATAATATCAATGCTCTTTGATACTTTATTCGAAACTATTATAATACCTTTGACTTTATACATCTTTGCTGGCAGTCTATTGATTTTTGAGCTACTTTGTTTAAAGCATAGATTTATTAAAAGCCAATAGAAGAAAACACGGTATTTTTAGAAAGATTATAAGAAAAGGACAAGTTTTCAATCTAGAAAGCAAGCAAAATTACGTAAACATATTTGATTATTTGTGTATGATCTGAGATCTGGCACCTATCTGATCTAGCTCAAAGGATTAGCATTGCCATTCAGCGTGGCAATGCTGCCAAAATCTTGGCTTTCGCCTGGCAGTTGCTTAAATCAGTTGAGTTACCTTTAGATCGTTTGTAACGATCTTTAGATTACTCAAATGGTTCTCTTTGTATTTTGTACAGTTATGTAAATATGTAGTAGTTTAGTTTCTCTAAATAAATGTTCTATGTAAGAATAGCTCATAGACACAGAAAAGCCTATTATAACAATTCCCTTCTCACATCTAATCTATTACCTTTAAATGAACAAAATATATAAAATAATAATAATATATAAAATAATAATATAAAATAATCGAAATCTCGGAAACGGCTCAAATGATTTTCATGAAATTTAGTATATAGGGGGTTTCGGGGGCGATAAATGGCGGTATAGTTAGGATTCATTTTTAGAAAATGTCGTATTATATTTAAAAACCACGATTTACCATTAAAAAAATACCGAGCAAAGCTCGGTTCTTTTAGGTACTACATTTTAAAACGAGAAAAATCGTATAAACTAGCGAGAAATATGAGAGCAGACAGTGAATTCCTATAAGGTTGGATCTAATTTCAGACAAAAACCCTGTGTTATCTGTCTCAGACGTCGGGGACAATAGTCTGAGATAACTTAAGTATCTGCTCTGTGGATTTATTATTTGTTTTTTTTTCTTTTTGTTATGTTTTTCCTGTGATTGCCGATTCTATTATACTAAATAATATTTGTAACAGTTCCCGCAGGCTTATTACGTATTTCGCGATAGCAATACGACTGCAACGCGACAGCGATACTTGAGATTTTATGCTTTTAAATCGCTAATTCGTATTAAGTACATACTTAAGTATTTTTTAATTCGTATTATCTAAGATAATTTTTATTAAAGTGCATTTAAATTCACCAGGCAATCTTTTTACCAGGCAAATGTTAATATTTTCACCAAATTATGATTCAGATATTTTGATCATGCAACTCAACATTTACTCAAAAACTTCAAGCTCAATCTAGGTTAAGTAGTACCTAGGTACGGAAATAGTATATAATACATTATATACACAAAAAATAATAAATCATTTGACGAATATTTAGATATCATAATAGTAATTAATGGTGTGTGGTTGAAGTAATTAAATACATATTAAATATATAAGATAGTCATTTCCTATTTTAACCCATGGAAAATGATTAAACGATAAAGATGTTTTGTACTTAACAAATCTAATGGATGATAAAAGGTTTTGAGTGTTTTCCTCATAATGAGTTTCAAAAGTTGCATTTGCGTCGTTTATCGACCCCACTTTACAGTGCAACCATTTAAACTAAAGTGTATGTTTCGTGTTGTCAAGCTTTTAACACTTAAAAGGTTTTGAGAACTTTTCGTGAATTATATATCCGTTTTATAATTGGATCCCGAATGGATGCCTAGAGTGCTGTTGCTACGGTATTGGCCAATTAGAGTTTTTAACAAATTTTCCCACGAACCGTCAGAGCCGTTTTTACCCAAAAGTAGGTACCTCGACTTTTGATATGTGTGAAAGTTTCCTTCGCCGTTTGGAGCATGTATCGAAAAATGTATTATGCGCACTAACATATAATATTTTTCTATCTATAATATGTATGTATTTACAAAAAAAAGTATCTAAGTTTATATCAGTCATCTGGTTACTATGCACAAGCATTAAGTTGCTTAGCTTGGGACTAGATGACGCAGTGTAAAGTGTCCAAAAATATTTATTTATTTATAAACATTTTCCCAAACGAAAATCCATTGATCATTATTGGGATTAGAGCTTTCCCACTCGGTCAACAAGGTTCCAAACATATCGGGATAAAAAGCTACAGCTATATCTCTATATTATCATACCATGACATTATTATGTAAACAAATTATTAGCAGATATTTTGTCATTCCAATGTAGATCCCGATTTGGATCAACTAAAGCCCATTCACACTTCGGCCAGTCGCTGCGCGATGTTGTACCGCCTTCTTATAAATAATTCAGCGTGTCGCGAGGGTTTAATTCATGTTATCCCGGCTGCTTGGGACGATAACAGCCTTGCTGTAGACCAAGAGCTAACGTTGAACTTCGCACATCATACTCTCCATAGTTTACCAATAAACAAGTATTAATTTCAATGAAAACCTAATTGTGTAGATCTTAGCTTTTTTGAGAAACAAATATGCTTAAAACAATTTTTTAACTCCCCTCATTTTGTCACTCTTTATCTCACTTATGTTATGGAAGGAGGCTTATGCCCAGCCACTGCTTATTACATAAAATCACACAAAGCTGAATACATAAAATATGATTTAAATATCTGAACTAAGATAGCCTGCCTATTTATAGTATTTTATGTATTATTTGTGTGAAGTATTTCATATGCCGTAAAATTTGTCAAGTTATCTCCCAGACTACAATAACGATAATAGAGCCCTTACAAAAGAAATAACAATACATTTGTGTGTTACCAGCCTGTAAGGATGCGTAATTGCATAGAAAGGGTAGGATGTAATAGTAAGAGGATGTAAGATGACTAGGGTAACGTTACTGTAGTTTTTTTCTTAGGAACTTTACCCTCTACCCTAACTCAACCTTAGTTGAGTTCTAATCGTAATTCGTACATCTTCAAAAGAAACAGTTTTACGTACTAATAGCAAAGATTATTTTTGGTTATTTTGTCTATGCTAATAGTATACGATTAAGTGAAATACAGTTTTCTTTAATTAATATAATAAGTATTTAGGTAAGTAAGTAATACATAACACAACGATATGTATGATAATGAAAAAGATGTGTCTATAATAAAAGGCAGTTTATAGTCACCAACAAAAACACAGTGCTTTCGATATGAGTTTGCAGTTTGCGATGAAAAATAATTACTATGGTACTGTATCTTATAATATGACGCAAAAATGACACGTATTATGCAATTTTCTCACTTTGTGCACATTTAATACTACTGCAGCTTTGATTGGAATTAAGTTTCTCTCAACACAATTATTGTTACATTGTAAGCTGATAAATATCGGCTACGAGATTCGTAGTACTCGTAGAGCTTTCGTAGACCTCATAGCGTTCGTAGAGGATACCCTTTCATGGCGTAATCTGAGGCTTTTCTTATTGAGCCCTCTCAGATTGGGGATTAGAGTTTTTGCTGTAATTTTGGGCGTTTCAGCTAACCAGTGTTTTTCTTCATTGTTTCTGGAGATTGAAAGAAAAATATGATACGAATTTCTTATTAAGATTGAAAGCAATTTACTGTTGCGGATCGTGATCTTATTTACTCCATGAAATATATTTTTTACTTTGAATACTAGAACGTTATTATGTAAATGAAAAAAAGAACAAAATACTTAGGTAAGTACATAAATTATTTCTGTTTTAAACAAAAAAAAATCTATCACATCATAATTATCGGTGGTATAACATGTAGTACACCATTGGGATTTATACAACTTAGCCAATTATTATTACGAAACTAAATTATAAACTCAAAACATTTGATTTGAAGGCTTTGATGTTGTGTCCCCAATTCCCAGAAATGATACTATAAGTACTCGTACATGAATTGTATATTAGTTGGCTACTTGCTCATACGAACTTACTTACTTCCTACAATAGTGTCGGCTCGGCTTGTATATTGTGCTAATAGGCCTGGTATATTAAAAAAAGGGATTATAAATTTCACTTGAAATGAATCGCATTCGAAAAAAAAAAGAAAAAAACATGCGTAAAACCATGAAACCATCACATAAATTGCGAGCAAGCGCTCAAAATTGGCTGCATTACTCACCGTCTTCGTATAGAAACCAGATATTATCTCATTATTTATAATAATTGGGTGAAAGGGGGTAAAAGGGGTTGAGGGGGGAACTTGAGCTGGTCCGTGACGCGGGAAAAAAGGCGATTCATCACGCTCAACGTGTAACTGACTGCTTACCAAGTAAATACAGTTGCTATTCAATATTTTAGCACCCAGTGCCAAGCTCCACTTTCTTACCAACTTAAATGGGATCGCGACTGTATCCAGGCTTGGTAGATATCTTCTAATATAATCATACATTTTATGTTATAAGTAATGTCACGGCCAAGCTAACGACGACGTGCGTCATGGGCAGTGAACGCGATGGTGTATAACTTCGATGCTCTATTAAAAAAGACGTGTGGCACTCGGAGACTGCCGCGGTAAAGCTATTGCATGGGGGGTGTTAGGTTATTTTCATTACGGAATTTCTGGATTCGGTCTCCGCGCTCAAGGCCCGCGATAGAAGCTATGCAATAGCTTAAAAATTCGATAGTTTTTAACGTTACCTGTTTCTTAACAACTACAAACACCAACATAACTTTTCTTGGTAGTAAACATTCATTTCACCGCATTTCGAATTCACATTTCAGTTACAGACATTAACTTGTCTCCCTGACGTTGTTTTTCCTCATCGACCCGACCCCGATCCTGATGTGAGCGGAAAGGCAACTTCTAACATAAAATATGGGGGATGTGTCTATGGGGAGAGCTTTTGTACAATTTACACGTAGTCATGAAAACAGTGAAGAAGGATCGCGGTTTGCAAGGGCGCGACCTAGATAAGAATTACAATGACTTTTGTATAATGGTAACATGTATCTATTGGTCTAAAAATGCGTTTAGATGACTTAAAAACTCAATCATCAGAGTTGGCTCATACGAAATTACTTACTTTTAATTACGTATTTTTTATCTATAGATCGTATTTTATGGACTTTTCTTAGAAAAAAATCTTTGAAACTTTCCTGTCTGCCTCCCTTCCTATGATAAGAACGTCCTCTACTTGGTGCAGTACATACCTTCTCCGGGACTGGCAATAGTGTATTCTTACCATTATAAATATCAATATATACTTTGACTTTGGTTTGATTTATTTAATTGAATTTCTTTTCATCAAAATGCCTTCCTAAAACTTATAGAAAACAAATTTCCTTTTCCGGCAGTACACCCATTGTATACGAGTAGCTAAGTAACCCACAAATTAAAAGGTTTATTCTAATGACAGTGAAATATTCGGTAATAGATCTCTAGAATCTCCAGGAAGAGTAGCGAAAACTGAGTCTGGTGGCCACCAAGTGCAACTTCGCTACTCCTAAACTATACAAAATGAAACTATTACAGAGGTTAAAAAAAGCTTATGATAGGTTTCACAAACAGAACATTCAGTTTTTTTTTATTCCTTTGTTCAACGTAATAATAAAATAAAATAAGCGGCGGTGCTAGTTTGATTTTTTTTTTTTTTTTTTTTTCGGACGGATTTTTACGTTAAGTGGTCTTCCGGACCTTTATAACTTCACCGGGCTTTGGCGAGTGCAGAAGGCATCTACGCCGCAAAATGAGTTTAAGCTAACCTACTCAAGGTACTGACCTTGGATTGGACTGTTGCCATGAGAGGCAAGGCCTGAAGGGCCTGGCCTGAAGGGCCTGCCCTGAAGGGGCGACGAGTGCCCCGAAGGCGGGGTCGGCATCGGACGTTGAGCTGAAAGAAAAGCATGCAGTGCATCATCGCCGCCTTAGCGGCGATGGTGCCATAGCCGCGTTAGCGGTAGTGATGTCATCATCTGAAAAACCAAGAATGTGTCTAGGTCGACGGAGGGAGTCAGGGTTGTCCTGGACAATGGGATAGTCGGGGAGGTTTGAAACCAGGGGGTTCGGGTGGTGAGGGGCCGAATCATAATAGCGCCTTGCGGCGTTTTTTATGAATCCGGCGATAGACTCAAGACCGAAGTCACGATGGAGATCTACGTTGCGCGAATACCACGGGGCATCGGCAGCATTGCGGAGGAATTTGTTTTGAACCTTCTGAAGGATTCCAATGAATTTAGAATGACCGAACACCACGGAGGCGTATGTCATGACGGGTCTGATGCAGACTCTGTAGAGCGTCAATTTATTTCTAAATGACATTTTGCTCTGTCTGCCTAGAATCGAATAGAGGCGGCCCAGGAAGAACTTCGCGCGGTGGGCTACCGTTATGATGTGCTTTTTGAAGTCGAGACGGCAATCAAGCGTTACACCTAAGTATTTGGCTTGTTTAGCCCATGGGATTACCTCATCGAAGAGGTACAAAGGACGAGGTTTAGGCTGACGTTTGCTACGCTTGCGCTTACGGGAGGGAGGGAGCGAGGAGCAGGAGGGGACCATAGGGGGCCCCTCCTCCGCATCGGGCATGATAGGCTTGTGTTTGAAGAACACAGCTACGCTTTTGGTGGGATTGACTTCGATACGCCATTTGCGGAACCATTCGCCTAGACGGCGAAGGGCTCTCTGCAGCCTTATATGCGCATAATTCCTATTGGGATGAGACGCATATAAGGCTGTGTCGTCCGCAAACAACGCGAGTTCAACGTGTTCGGTACGCGGGATGTCGCTGGTGTACAGCGTGAAAAGAAGAGGGGAAAGTATGGAGCCTTGGGGGACTCCGGCGCGAATCGGGTGAGGGGGGGACAGTGCACCTTCTACTCGGTAGCGAAAGCTCCGATTGAGGAGAAAGTCTCGTAGGATGTGCACGAGTCTGTCTGGCACTCCAAGAATGGATAGCTTGTAGATCAAGCCGTTGTGCCAGACTTTATCGAATGCTTTCGCCACGTCGAGGAAGACGGCGCACGTGTTTGCGGGGTAAGGACCCGTGAATTTGGAGAGCACGTGTTCCGTGAGACGAAGGACTTGCTGAGGGCACGAGTGTCTGGCACGGAATCCAAACTGTTCGTCGGGTAGGATTTTGAGTTCGTTGACTATAGGCCAGAGACGATTCAGAAGGAGTCGCTCATAGATTTTGCCTATGCAACAGAGAAGACTAATGGGGCGGTAACTAGAAGGATCTGATTTTTCCTTACCCGGTTTAGGAATGCCAATGACGGTGGCTTGTTTCCAGGCGTCTGGAAAGGAGCAATTCTCCATAGCCGCATTGAAGATGCTGACCAGGAGATATATAAGGGCTACTGGGAAGTTTTTAAGCACCCTGTTACTGATACCGTCAGCTCCAGGGGCCTTCCGCGGGTGTAGGCGCTTGATTACCATCTGGACCTCCATAGCTCTAATGGGAGTTAGAGGGGGTGCGGAGGGGGGGAGAGAGGACAACCTTTCGACTTCGCGGTCCACCGTATCGAGGTGGTCAGGGTCTATTGGGGCGAGACTAGGTGAACATTGAGACTCGAGGCTTTCAGCTAAGCATTCAGCCTTTTCATCGTCATCGAACGCGCAACTGTTGTCAGAACGGGTCAGGGGAGGCAAGACGGAGTAGGTGTCCCCTTTCGTCCTTCGAGCCAAGTTCCAGTAAGCCTGGTGGCCTGGCTTGATCTCAGAAAGGGTATTGTCCCACTCACGGTCTCTATGTTGACGAATGCGGGTCCTAACTAGGCGCTCGAATGCGCGAAGCCTACGAAGGTTTTGCGCTGTCGGCCAAGAGCTATAGTGACGGGTTGCTGCGTGCTTCTCCGTGATCAATCGTCTCACATCATCTGGCAGGACTTCGCGGCGGTCGGTGACCACCACTGGGACCTGCTTAGATGCTCCGCTGATAGCGGTAGTGACATGATTGGTCAGGGAGTCGACCGCAACAGCGACGTCGTCGGGGGACTTAATGTCATCGGGGATCCTCTCTAAATCCGGTGAGTGAATGTTCTCGAGGGCTTTCCCGAGCTTGTGCCATATCACTACCGTCTTTGTCAAGGGGGTGGAGTCAGGGGGGGGCCCGAGGTGCATGAGCACTGGGCGGTGATCTGAGTCTAATTCGTGGACCGTTTCTATTGAGTGTAACCGTAAGGAAACATTCCGTAGTAACGCCATATCTAATACGTCGGGGCGTTTGCCCACAGTGGTTGGATAGTGAGTCGGAGTTAAGGGGGAAATAACATCAAAGTTGAGTGAGTCGACAAGTCTTATTAAAGACGAGCCGTGAGGATTGGTGACATTGCAGCCCCACTGGGTGTGTTTAGAGTTAAGGTCACCGGCTAAGATGACTGAACTGTCTAGGTCTAGGAGAGCTTGAATGTCGCTCTCGAATAGAACGCGTTTGGGGCTGAGATAGCAAGAGGCTATAGTGATCGAGGGATGGCCTGACATAGCGAGTCTACAAACAGAAGCTTCTAGAGTGGTCAAGGGGGGAGTGTCGATCGGTATGCAGTGCAAGGACCTTTTGTAATAGATCACCGTCCCACCGAGGGCGGCGTTGAGTCTATCGTTGCGCACCAGTTGGTAGGTCGCAATCCGAGGATCGCGGGTGGCAGGTTTCAAAAAGGTCTCTTGCACTAACATAACGTCGACGTTGTAACGGGAGAGAAAGTCTGCAACAGTCACGCGTTGTTTGGCTAGACCGGCAGCGTTGAAGAACGCTACCGTGACGGAGCGGGGTTTAGTTCTTTGGGATGTACTAATCATGATGACTTGTTAAAAGTGGGGAAAAATGTGCGGATGGCGCTATCTAGCTTATCGCTGTCCGTGATGCAGACAAGACGGCCTGCCGCATCGCGGATTTCGTACATAATACGGCCGTCCATGTAGGTGGGACTGACCGAGAACCCTAGTTTCGGGGTGGATTGCGCTGAGGGCGCGGGTGCTTTACGCATGGGCGGAGGGATGTACGGGGGGGAAGCCCGTTGCGGGGGCACTGAGGGCGCCTTAGCCGCATGCTGACGACCTAAGCTGGTGGACGGGAGGGGTTTTTCCCAAGCATTTGGGACGGGAGCCCTCGGCGGGGACATGCCTACTTTAGGAGCAGGTTGGGAGTATGATTGGGACGTACGTGCAGGAGGCGCACGGTCCGGATGTCTCCGGGCAGCCAACTTGTTGGTCTTTGGCGCCTTGGGGCAACCGCGATAATTCGCGGTGTGCCCCTCGGTGCCGCAGAGCACACAGCTGGGCGGCTCGGGACAGCCGGGCGTGCGGCTGCAGTCGGAGGTGCCGTGGTCACCCAGGCACTTGACGCAGCGCGGTCTGCCGAAGCAGTTTCGCGCAGAAATGTGCTAGTTTGATGCACACAGACACCATAATGAACGTTTTATTTCAGTATTTCTCTTTTTTACCCGCATCACGTCACTTGATTTAAATGTAATTAGGGTTCTAATTAATATTCGATTGGGTTAATAAGGTTCTGCATACATTATAATAAATTATGTACAGCGGTTAATATACAGTTCTAAAAATGTTTGTTAATTTTATTGCTAACCAGGGACTGGATGGCGGCAATTTCAAGAACGGTGAGTAATTACTAATTAGTATAACTTGATCAGCATATTGATAAAATTATTAATGAATACGTATTATGAATATGCGCAACCTATTAATGTGTAATGTGTACGTAGCATGTGCTGTGTACAATTGATTTGATTACTATTATTATAATTGACGAATAATCTCTAATTTTATGAATTCAATTCTAAATCCCTTGCTCTGAACTTAAGTCTGTGTTTAGTGCTCAACCGTATGTGAGCGCTGATGTCTGCCGAAAATATTCATAAACGCTGACATTGCAGTGCTAATTAATTTGCTACGCGCGAACAGCTGCTACGACCCACGTTCAGCGCGTATGGTACGCGCTGAACGTCGGTCGTGTATTAAATACAACTTAAACAACGGTAAAAGCTATTTATTCTATAAAACTTGTCTTTGTTTTCAGCTGCCTCCTCCACCGCACATCGAGCTGGTGATGTCCATGCCGTATCTACGCACCGCCTTCAAGAGACCTACCGTCAGAGTGAGACGTAAGTTTGTCTATTCTTGTAATTTTTTCAAAACCAGGAATATAGATATAGGTGCTTTATTTAGTGGTTTCTTATATTTAAAGTACCAAATCACTACATTTTCCCGTAGATGTGCTTTGCACTAATTATAAGGTTGTGAAAATCAAAGTGAAAACATTTCAAGAAGTTACCGTTACAGAGCATAGTTCTCTCTCTTTGTGATGCTGAAATATTTAGATGATTTACATCTAAATATTTCAGCATCACAAACAACTATGTACTTAGGTATTGAACTTAAAAAAACGATATTGATTAAATACTTTTAACAAACTCAAGCCAAGTGCAAGTAGGAGTTACGCACGAACGGTTCCGTACCATTCTTATTATTTCATTTTCAAATATTTCGTGTCGTTAATATCGAGAAAAATACTGCAAAAAAATCACTTTTGTTGTATGAAAGCTCCCCTTAAATATATTTTTTTTCAATTTAATTATTTTCTGCGAATATTTCAAGCATGCCGTTATTAATATCGATCAAAAGACTGCAAAAAATCACGCTTGTTGTATGGGAGCTCCCCTCAAATATTTATTTTATTATATTTAATAAATAAATATCCTTGGACATTCCACACGGCGTCATCCAGTCCCAAGCTAAGCAATTTAATGCTTGTGTTATGGTAACAATAATATTGAATAATATTTCTAGTAGTTGTTGTTATAGCGGCAACAGAAATACATAATCTTTCAACTGTCTAGCTGTCACGGGTCATGAGATAGCCTGGTGACAGACACACAGACAGACAGAGAAGTTAGTAATAGGGTCCCAGTTTTACCCTTTGGGTACCGAACCCTAACTCTTAATACTAGTTTAACCGGTGACGAAATTAACTTGATCCGTTGTGATCAACGATCACTCCTCTGAAGTTACGAAATCAATTTCGATCTCTAAAGGAAATTACATTTAAATTCCCATTTTTCCAATATCCACTCTCTTAGCGTGAAGGAAGCTTTATTAATGTGGACTTCGGAATTGATTTATCCCGGTATTAGTGCTGGGGAGGTAGCTAGCTCACTCCATGCTTGGGTTCGGTATTTATCGAAGTATCGGCCGGAGTAAGATTAGCTATAATAAAATAAATAACCCTACAATTGCATTAAATTGAGTTTTAAATATATACCTACGACTAGCTGCGCCCCGCGGTGTTACCCGCAGTACCGGGATAAAAAGTAGCCTATGTGTTATTCCCTGCTGCTACTTACCAAGCAAAAGGCCTTCTTCTGTCGGCACTATAAAAAATTACAGCACCCTTTATACTATGATATTCTGGTCGCAGCTATTTCAAGGAAGTCTAAAAACGTAATACCCAGAGTAATACTTTTTGGTATTACATATTACATACATAAGTACATAAAATCACGCCTCTTTCTCTGACACACTGATACTTTTTGGTATTGTGACACCAATTTTCAATTACTTGAAGTTTTTATTTCCTGTTGTAAAAACAAGGAACTATTTTAAAACGCTAAAATAAAATAAAAAACTTAGAACACGTATAGTTTTTGGGTGAACTGTCTGTAATTGTACTCCAATTACTCATAACCTGTTTAGGGTATCATAATCATTGATTGGTTATCCATTACAAGGTCGGGTAACTTTTATGTGCGCTCTTGTCTGCTAACAGGTTAATATATCAAGTTAAGCTGACGGGGAGCTCATTTTTCCATCCAGGCTTTGCTACGGGTGGATAATTTGATAAGTTGCCTAGCTATTTTTTGTGTAAAAGTTGAAAAAAGCACTTTTGTTACTCTGAATAAAACTTATATATTTTGATATTACGATTTGCAGTGGACGATTTAATGTAGGTATTTGTCCTAATAAGTATGTAGGTATTAATATATATTTTATAAAAGCTATTCAAGTACCAAATTTCATTCAAATAAGGTACTGTGGGTGATTAACGCTCACCTAACTTTAATTTCAAATAATTTCCATATTTACATGATTATGAAAACAAAGAATGCTCGTATTCAAGGGTTTTTTTAAGTGAAACAAAAAAATAATACCTTCCATTGAGTTTTATTATTAATTCACATGTTTATTCAGCTATTTAAAAAGTTCTATTTTGGGCGTTACTAAAAGTTATATGTCTATTTACGCCCGTTTCATAAACCAGGCTTTATATGCAAAAATAGGCTTAAAACAACAAAAAATAATCTCAAAACAATTATCTTACGTCGCATTACCGTACATAAACTAAAAATAAAGGAACAAAATCAACATTTAAGATTAACTTTAGACAATTTAATAATACACCTTACATCACATGGTATATTTGTATTTGGTCATATTTATGGAACTTTTTAAGAATTTCCATACAATACATCATGAGCACATTGCGTATTAACCGTTTTTAAGGCAGAATTGAGATATTTTTAAAATGTTCATTGGGCGCTATTGTGTAGACAGCGGGTAATAACGCCCGGAGATATTAGGTAAATAACACAGTTTTTTTTATAAATACAAAGTTGTTCGGCAAATCTTTCAAATAATATGTAATTGGCAAAATTAAAAAGATAATTGTCTAATAAATTTATAACACTAAGGAACCACCTCCACGGGTAGTATCGCGACGATTTCATCCTCCTATCATCAGGTAATTTAGACGGTAAGGCGATTATCATAAGAACTAAATTTGCAAATAGTAGTAAAGTAGTTTTTGACATTAGGTACTATTATAAAAATGCTCTCTGGTTATAACGCCCATGCAGGCTAATAGCGCCCAACCGTCATTTTACCGGGCGTTATTCTCCAGCCGTACGTTATTATTTGACACTGTCACGTATTTGGAAAAAAATAAAGAAATCGACACAAAATATTTAAGTAATAGTAGAACAAGATTATCTTGAATCTCTTTAAACCAAAAATCATACCCAAATCACAAAAAATACATGAAAAACTATACTATTTGTCGTGGCATTTATTATAGCAGCGTGATACTTGACAGATCCTGCCGGGACGAAGTCACACTGCCACAAATGTGGCGCGAGCGAGCCGCCGCTCGCCCTGCGCTTTCATAATAGTTCATTCTACCTGTGCGTGGAGTGTCAACTGAATAATACGGTATTTAGTGTGTTTTCTGCTACCGTTAATAAACAGCGGGCGTTAATCACCCACCCTACCTTATTTCCAGCCGTTTGAGCGTGGAGGAGTAAACAAACATTCACACTTAAATACTTACACACACAAACTTTCACCTTTATAATATCAGTGTGATATAAGTAGTAGTAAGTAACACTGGCATTAAGAGCTTGGGAGTAGATGGGTACTCGTAATAACTGTGTAATAGCCTTGTTAATTTATTACTAGCTATTTAGCTTAATCGGCCGCAGCTTCGCCTGCTTGTACATATTCAAAAGTAGCATATTATGTGTTTTTCCAAGTTTCAGCCAAATTCGTTTAGTGTTTTAAGCGTGAAAGAGCATCAAACATCCATACACATTTTCGCGTATACAATATTAATGAGATTTTCTCATAAATGCCACTGTATTGTATCTAAATAGTCTTCCATTTTAACTTGCAGCTCTGTATTATAGTTATTACTAGATTATGACAAGGTATACATGGCTGGCTCTATGACCTGAGCCTGCTTATCGTGCATCTTCCCATCTCCGGAGGTAATGCGCGTCTCGCCTCCGACCAGTAGCGGATGCAGGGGGGCTTAGGGGCTCGTACCCATAAGCCACTCTTTTGAAGATGTTGAAACTTGTGTATCTGTGAAAAGTCTGAAACTTCGCTTGATTATTCAAAATTATTATTATCATAGTAAACGTTTGAAACACAATTATGGTACATTATAGTGTCACAATAATGGTACAAAAAATGCAGGCATAGACAAAAATAGTGTGAACGAAGCACACAGCACGTGCTATAGGCGAGTACGCCACTTTTATGCTGGTATCTTGTACACAGGATTGACTGAACTGAACAAGTTACTTTGCTTGTCACAAAGGTTAGTTTGACGATCTATGTGGCACAGTGGGTGAAAGCCCTTTGAGTGTATTTACAAAAAAAAAATGTATCCATGTAGTAATCAAGATTCAAAAAGATTCATAAATATTTATTTGGAACTTAAAACACAGGTATACAATGAAAAATATGAAACGTTGACAGCAGCAAAAGTTGTGAACTTATATAGTATATATATCAGTCATCTGGTTACCATAACATAAGCATTTAATAGCTTAGCTTAGGGTTAGATGATGCTGTTTGGAATGTAAAAGGATAAAAAAATAAAAAAAGGTTTACCCTTTTTGGTGTGTAGCCCCTCTAAAGGCAAAGTCCTGGATCCGCCGCTGTATTTGCCTATCGCGAGCGATGCCGCTCATTTCCTCCCGCCACAACACTATCAGCTCTAACTACACTAACATTCTCTTGGTTGATAACACATTTATGTAGGTATAACAGAGTTTCATACATCCCAAATGAACCTAAGTATGTTAACGTGTGTGTTCGTCGCAGGAAATGTTAAGGAGTAGCGAATTTGCACTTGGTGGCCACCAAACTCTGTTTTCGCTACTCTTCCTAAACTAATACAAAATGAAACTATTACAGAAGTATAAAAAAAAGCTTATGATATTATATTTCACAAACGGAACAATTAGTTTTTTAAATTCCTTTGTTCAACGTAATAGGTAATAAAATAAAATAGGCGGCGGCGCTAGTTTGAAGCATACAGACACCTTATGAGAATGTTAGATAATAACATATTACATAATTTCTAAAATAACAACTGACGTAAGATGTTTGGTGAATTTTGGGCGAAAACGATTGAAATATTTTACGAGTATAAAACTTTGTTTTGTCAAAATTTGTATCTTGTTCAGGATAAAACTGTTATATGTAATACTTTATTTGACAAGATATTTTAATTAAACAGGGGGAAATGTATTATCGAATTATGTCAGTGACGCTAACTCATATAATATAAAAGTAAGTTCTATGAGCTTGTGGCCAACTCCGGCGACGGAGTTAAGGCCGCATAAAGGCCTCGGTCATGGCTTAACGCCTTGAAACACCTGACCGACAATTATTGTGCACTCCGAAGCACAGAAAAAACAAAACAAAGCGCAACAAAGTTTTACATGGAGCATTTGTTCAATATTATGAAATACTATATTTAGGGGTTCTATATTCTAGGACGCTTTAGACCCGCTGATCACGAAAAACTTTACTTATGTTGTATACCTATCAACATAGTTATACAAGATAAGTAAAGTTTTAATATAATTACCTACCTGTTTTTACCAGAACTATTGACCCGCAAAGAAGAAGAAGTAAAGTTTTAAAAACCATCCTGATTGCATAATTATAATGATAGACATGCAAAAATGGTCAATGCTACCAACTAAAAGGGTGTTTTACCCGTTCACTTAAATTAAAATTACTCTCACACCGATCCCTTTCGGCTCTAGATAAACTTTGTTACCTTCAGTCACGTAGTTATTTCGTTTACTCAGTTCAAGCTGGGAATAAGTAAGTAATAGAAAATGCAGGGAGTTACTTAGGTAATGTTATTCTACCTAGTTTATGGGCATAATATTCCCAGTGGATAAGGCTGACTAGGCAGAGAGGATAGAAGCGCTCATGGGATAGCTTGCTAACGGCCGGTATCAATATTAAACTTACGAATAGATAGTAGATTGATCGCCATAGCAACTTTGTTTAGACAACAAAAAATGTAGGACACTTTTTGACAGATAACAATATTACTATGGCGACAAATCCACGCTTATTTACTAATACTCCTTTAGTTGAATATTGCAACCCGGCATTAGACGTTCTTGATTCTGAGCGGTCACAATTTGGATAGCGGCTTTGAAGTCGGCCATGTTGGAGGCCAAGATAAATTATATAAGCCAAGATATATGGATGGATGTTTTTACTCTTTCACGCGAATACTACTGAACGATAGAGAGTTCTAAATATGGTACGGTACCCCTACCCCGAATATAATAAACTTTTAATAATAAATGATGGAAGACACATGCGTCCAAAACGTGCATGCAAAAAGTTAAAACTAAAATGTACCCATTTTAAATGTTGTAAGAATAAGAAACATAACCTACGCCCACTAACTTCAATCAAACTCCAGAGTTTTCTTTGTAAACTTTTTATACATTATAGATCTTAACTCAATTCAAAAAAATACTTCGATTGCGAACTCATTCCGGAATCGCAAAGCCTCACAAACTCTGAATTCGGCTTAAAACCTAATGTTTAAGTCAATGAAGGACGCTCGAAGGTCGACACGAACAAGGATTATGCATTACAAGTTAGGAACTAGCTTCGGTATCGGTGCCCCGGGCTTGGAAACTTTTAAATTTTTTGTTTTCCGAATTGGAAAGGATTCAGAGAAAAGACATTGGGTACGGCCCCTGTGTTCGGACCTTATTGTTGTAAAAAGGATATCGATTTTTCTCAAGCAAATATTTTTCTTCTGTTGCCTTTGACAAGCTTACAAAATTATTTTCAAGTATTTTTATTTTTCACGGTATACTAAGAAAAAACTTGTTTCTGTTTTAATAAATAAGTAGGTTTGTGTCACTAGTATCTATTTTCATAGAACTTCAAGTTTTCTTCGCTTGTACACGCTAAGAAAAAACGCCGGGCCTACCCAAGAATTCGTGTCGTAACAAGAAAATTACCGTACACTGCTCGCAGCGGTGCACGAAAAAAATCTTATCTACGCAAGACAAGACGCGGCGAACGTTGTTGCGGAGCGGCGGGGGGCGGTGTAGTAGGGCTGGCCCAGCCAGGAAAGCTTCCTGGCTGGGCCAGCCCTTAAGTTCGCAAGTGCGATTCACAAATGAAAAAAATTTAAACGTAATTACGTTTTAACGAAGTTCAAATCCATAGAAAAATAATATTGATACGCGATTAAGTCCCGATAATATTTTTAAATATGTTACCTTTTTTATTTTCGTAAGTGTGAATTTTGTTAGTAATTCAATTAAAATGGCAGCCAGATGGCTTTTAATCAAGGCTGATGAGCCTGAGGAAGGTCTTATGCTTTTAAAAAACGCAATTCACTAAGAATTTAATATTTTCTAAATTTAATTATCGCCCTACGCCCGACTGACGACTGCAAGAAAAAAATCTTGTCGTGTACACGTTTCGATTTTTCTTGTCTGCGGAAGACAAGAAAAGTTTCGTGTGTGGAACAGAAAAAATTCTTGTCGTCTACACGAAGAATTTTTCTTGTCTGTCGCAGAAACGGCAAATTTTCTTAGCGTGTACATGCGCCGTAACATGGCTGATTTTGTAGCCGACCAATTATTGTAACTGACAGTTTCCAAAACATTCTTTTGATAAATCCGAAAACGAATACGAAGAGTGAGCTAATAAGTTATCAGTAGGTAGGTGCATTATACAATAGGTATACAAAACTAACCAGAAATCTTTAAAGAAACCGAAGTTTTGAACATTGATCGAAAGATTTATCGAATCAAAAACGGCCTGAATTGAATCAATTTTAATAAATAAATTACTATATAGATATATAGATGTTTAAAATTGCAAGCCATCTTACTCCGTGGTCCATCGGATTAGCATAAATAATAACAAAATTAATCTGCGAATATGAATCGGATCGTCAATAACGGAGTTATGGAGTTGGTGAAAACTCGGTTATGCCAGATTTACATAATATTCCAGTAAATAAATCGGTATTATGTGACAAACAAGATTTCATGGCAAGAGTTTTAAAACAAGACGAACTATAGTATCAAAAATGGACGCACAGTTGTCTGAATAAATTATTATTATACCTATTTATAAAGATGTTTTTCAAAATATATGATTACATTTATTTACAGATTTTTTCTAAATATATCTGCTATGAGAAAATATTAAGCAACCATGTGTAAATATAATGTGTTTATATGTAATTATAATGTGTTTTTAGTTCTTAACTTTTCCATATAATGATTTATGTACCTAACAAGTTAGTTTTAATTTGTTTCCAAAGAAATATAACTGAGAGTGTAACTAGACAATTAACCATGGCCGCTATACAAGCTCTCGAATTACAGACAAACTACTAAGTAATTTATTAATTAACTCTGGGTTACAAAGGAATAATGTGTCGAAATCAGAGTGGAAAGGAAACTAACCACACGCTGTATTCGAATGTAATTAATCTATGTTTAATTGGTAAAATCCTGGTTTAACCATTTATATTTGGTAGGTACATTGCATGTTTACGTATTGTTTTTTATGTTTTTTTGGAACGAGAAATACGAGAGGTATACTATAGCTATATAGAGTGAACACTCTACTAGGTATGAACAAATTAAAAGTACTAACTTCTTATGTTTGGATTTTTTTATAAAATAGATTCACGGGGGAGATCTTTGCCCAGCGTGGGACGATGTAGGTTAGAAAACAAAACAATCTATACCTATTATAATATCACGAACGAGTAAAGTTACTAAAAACTGTGCATTGTTAATTCCAGCGACATCAACTGAGCTGTACTCCCGAAGCAGCAGGACCGCTGCTGGTGCGTTGGACGGCCGTGGCCTGGTGGCTGTCATCAAGAGGCAGGTGCCGCTGGCTGGACAGCTGGACCACGAGCTGGCGTGGGGCCAAGGCTGGGGTTGGGTCACCCTGCCTAACGGAGTCTGGAGTGGACGTGAGTATCATCAAGTTAGTGGAAATGACGGTTGTCATCAAGATTGTCACGTTTCACTGACAGGTTCTAAAAACATTTCTTTCACTTCATGTCTAATGTGTTTGTGCCAAGCGAATCCATTGTTATACTGCCACAACTGAGTTGGCCACTTGCTCATACGATCGTACGGACAACAATATTTAAAAACAATTCTTTCTTTCAGGGCTCACCTGGTCTCAAGACGGCGACGACTTCGCCCTTCACGCAATGCCAATCATGCACCACACGAATGTGTCTCAAGCTTGCTCCATGCTGGACGGAGTGACGGCCTACGAAGCCTCGGCCTACGAACAGGCCCTGGCGGAGTATGACGACACCGGCAGTGATGACTGGGATATTGGAGTCGACTGCGGGGATTTTATGATGTAAACTGGATGGATGACAAAGATCCTGTTACTAGGGATGAGATGTATACTAGATGATGGCATCACCAGACATGGATTGGTCTCGGGTCTTGAGGCAGATCTTTTTTTTTCATTACTTGATAATTTGCTCCAACCATCGTCTTGCTAAATGAAAGTACACTCACTTTCCCGCACTCACAACTCATGCTAGGCACTCAAATGACCGGTCATCTCGTTTGGTGACTACGGTAACTCGATTATGATTTCAAAATTGCATTCGTAAGCGTGTGTTCCTCCTGTGATTTGTCTCTAGCGCATAATTACAAATGAATCTTTAGTAATCTTAGGTGTCTAGTAACAGGATCTGTGGTACTGCTATGAATAAAATAACAAGAAGACAGCCTTACAAAGATTACAAGATTCACTTAATTGGAAATTGGTAATGTTTTCAGGTAATGAGAAACTATTATAAAGGATCGGTGCAGACAAACCAACTCTACAATTTCTTAGATTAATTAGAAGCTTCTATAAAGGAAATCTCAGAGCAAAGTTTCATGAATGCTGTAACAACTCTCTAAGGCGTAGATTTCTTCTTGTTATTGATTCATGGCAATACAAGTTTGTCGATCTAGCGCAGATTTGCAAGTGTGAAGATTCTGCGAACGGATTTAAGTAATGAAAAGATCAAATTCTGAAAGTGTCTTATAACGATAAAAGTCGGCACTAAATTGCATTATTATTCAAAGATGACTAAAACGTTTCGGTGTTGCCATGTTTGGTCTAAAGCACACTCGCTTTTTTTCTGTAGTTATTGTTATTATGTCCCTTAAGAAAAATTCAGTAACGTGCTGGTCACAATGTCTTGTTTAAAACACAGGCGCAAATAGTTAATTTCTGATTTGTATGTTTAATTTAAGATAAATATTAATAACACAATTATTTGAGAAAATATTGGATTTGATAGCACAGATTTTATTCTGTGTGATGCCTTTGAAAAGTTTGTGCCAAAGAAACGCACGATTGGATTCAAAACTACTTTTATTAGGTAATAGTTGCATGCTACTAGCCAGATTGGTATTGTCTAGGAAGATGTGTGTAGATTAACTTTTATAGGTGTTAAATACTTCGGCCTATCAATAATGGCATTGTTATTGACCCCTAGTTATATTCCAACCTCAACTCTCAGAGCGATTGTTTAAATTCGTAAAACTTTGATACTGCAACTTTGATATTTTTTGTATTTTTTTTATATCCATTTGTATCCACATTTGTCGACACTGTTAACCCTTGGAGTCACATTTGCAATCATTAAAGAAGTTTTTGAATTTTTTACTCAATGTTAAAATCAGGGTAATTCTTTATTTCCAATAACTACCTTGACATCGCACAAACTTATACGAGAAACTTAAAAGAGAGAAATGAGGAATATTTTTTTTCTGGCAGAAGAACGCTTGCCCTAATATGACACCAATTATTGTGGATTGTATTTAAAGTCTAAATTGGATGATAATTTCGTATTTAGGTGTGTAAGTCGATGTTAGCATGTAGTCAATGTGGTCGGTAGAAAATGTATACCTAACGAATGATACGCTAATTTTCAGATCTTTTAAAATATACTTACATGTCCTAATTGCATTGATGTTTCAACTACAGGATTTTGTAGTTGAATCTAATAAAGCTATAACCTAGCTAAATTAATATTAAAACCAAAAACCCTTATTACGTTCACGCTATAGATCAATACAGCATAACACTGAAAACAAAATTTTAGAAACAAGGTAAGTACTTTTAAACCTTGTTTTTCATCTTTGTGGGTAGTTTAGCCAAAAACAATAAAGGTCTTACCTAGTTCTGCCTACATCAAATTTACTAAAATATAGTCATTTTAGTGAGCTTTCAAAATTTAGCAATAATTTAACTAGTCTGTGTTACAACAGAATCAGTGCCATTATTACTAAGTATTACACTTAAATTTATTAATTTTCATATGTTGGACATAACCCTATAGATCTGAAAATAATATACTTACTACCCTCCCTGGGAATACAATCGTGATCATATTTTATATTTATTCCAAATATTGGTATATTTTATTATCCGTGAATTAAATTTCTAAAATCTAAAATAGGCTCATTTGTGATCACTTGTGAGTTTTGGTTATGCTGTTTATTTTAAAAGATCTTGAAAATGTCCAAATGTAGAGCAACATTTTGGCATAGTGTCAGCATTGTTAGGTGGTGTAACTTAGTACAATTATTAAAGGATATAATAGTCGCTAATATCTTCCGACCTACCCAAAGACTGCCTAACGTAATAACGTTGTTTACCTGATACCTGTGTGTGTACCCTAGGCATGGTTTTGTGTACCCTAGGCATGTGTACCCTAAGCAAGTGTACCTTAAGCAAGTGTACCCTAGACAAGTGTACCCAAGGCATGTATACTTTAGGCGTGATTGTGTGTACTTAAGCACGGTAATTGCGAAGTCCCAGGCCCTGCGAACAGTTGCAATACAAGATTTTGTGTACCTCCTTCTCATTTAAAAATATTTCGGTTTCAGAAAATTTAACTCAAAAAGGCAGCATCAAGAAAATGATGATTTTATAGTTTAAAAAGGGTTATTTTGTATGAAAGCATATTGTATTTTTTTTCGTTGTGACAACCTTCCCAAAGTTGAAGAACCGAATATTCAATGAATAAATATCTATCTACAGAAATAAATCCCAAAACATTATGTTATTTCCAATTTTTATCACCTAATGGTTTAATATTGAGTATAAGTATAATGTTCTGGGTACAAAATCTCGTAATGCAGCTATAGATGTTGTAGCAAATTGTATTTATACGAGAATAGACTTAAATTAGAACAAAATAAGGTATAATTAACCGTGGTGTTGTCTGTAACCCTATAACTCAATTTAAATGTCTTTGTAAATGTGCGGTATTGAAAAATGAAAAGCAAAAACGCAGTAATGTGCCAATGAGTTGCTGCTTTTTAAATCCTTTAAAACTGTCTTTGTTAAAAGTGCAGTATAAACGAACTTACAGAAAAATATTTCAGTTGAGTCTTAGTCCATGGAGACGATTTGTATCTAGAATATAATAGATATAAGTTATAAATATTTTCAAGATGTGTGCATATTTTGCATTTTGCCTGTACCTTAGTGAATAGAGGAATTTCAAAATGTATGTATTGCATCAGGAAAAGAAGTATGTGAACAGTTCTGTGAAGCCTAAAGTGAGCATACTTGAAAAACGAGATGATCAAGAGCAAAGAAAGAGGAAAATAATTATGGTCGTCTCATCTCGTAAGAGACTTAGGCTGATGTGATGATACCATGCCAGATAATGACGTAGGTATATTGCTATGACGTCATTTTTCATCTATGATTAGTACAGTAAAATACCTCTCATTACTACGCTCACATATATTTATATCTACCTATTCTTCTGTAAACAAATCGTTTTCGGAAAAGAGAACGAACCAGCCAATTAAATAAAAAGTAACAATCACTTGACACTGCAGGTAAATACCGCACGTTATGTAGTTATCCCAATTCCTTTTAATCTATAAATTTTAGCTAAATCGCTCTTTATCTGTACTTCTTTACTGAGTGTCAAATTTTAAGTGTTTTTGTCTAGTAGCCATAATGTCTTCTTTAGGGACAGCAATAAGACGCTGGTATCGTCGAGGTGAGATAAATGAAATGATATATTTTTGTATTGATCGCTTGCAATTGATTTTCATTGACGGGGAAATGTGTTCGAATATTTTTGATAAATTGATTTAATTTTATTTTGATTCGTCATTTACGCAGCTAATTTTATTATACGATGGCGATTTTAGACAGATTGTTTTGTTTAGACAAAAACTGCGCTATTTGGCTTTACGTTTCACATCGTATGTTCAAGTACCTAATGGTAGCAAGCATAATATTAGCTGTGTAGACTAAACATAATGTTAGGATCACTGACTAATAACAAAATTAGACCTTTAGTTAAGTATCAGAGCTGAATCTTTTAAATTTTTATTTGTTTATTGGTCAAAGTTTATGAAAACCTATGCAGGTTATTTTTTACACTAACTAGTAGTTTTAGATGGCCATCTTTATCTTATGAGTATTCGTTGGTAAATAAAAAAACACATTGGTATTCTATTATTCAGTGATTCTTAACTTCTTGTTTTTAATTTACTAAAGAGATTGGTAAATAATGGTGTGTAGAAGTGTAGCTAGCCCGACGTGTCGTGTGTCCGAGATAGTTCAGTAATAATTATGAATGTTTGTATGTAACTTTTATAATAAATAAACCTTTGGGTTATACGGCTTTTTTACTCAACGTACCTAGCCCCTCGAGTCGTTTTTCAAAATTAAACATAACATAATAATGATAGATTTTAAGGTATCCTCCTCTGAAGATGTCATATCACTCCCATGATACGAGTTTGCCCATAGTTTGCAGAAATTAGTAGTACATGAGCGATAGGTTTTAAGCTCATAATTGCTAGTTAGAATACTAACAGGTTTTCTGGTAGTCTTTTCCATCATCTTTTAGTTAACTTTACAGTTTCTCGTTAATGAAGAAAGACTGAAATTAACAAAAGCTTGTATTACCAACCTTCAAAATGTGTACCTAGAGGTACAAAATACTCAAGAAATCAAAGACGATTAATATCTAGAAGACAGACAAAGGCCATACACAAAATCGTAACCCGATCCCGCAGTACCAGATAGCCTGAAAACTTTAAAACATCAATTTTATCCAAGAAATTTCAATACTTAGTAGTAGGTAGCAACAATATTCAATATTTAAACATTTTTAACTAGAAAGTAATTGAAATTTCTTGGATAAAATTGATGTTTTAGAGTTTTCAGGCTATTTTTTAGGGTTACGATTTTGTGTATGGCCTTTGTCTGTCTTCTAGATATTAATCGTCTTTGCAAGAAATAAAGAAAATATTAATGAAAAGTTATATAACTAGGTAATTGAAAGCAAAACTAGTTTAGCTTTAAGGAATTAGGAGAACCTACCTTCGTGTTTTATAAACGGTGAATAATAGATGTAGGTATCGATCAAAGTTGTATCATCGGTATGTAAGAAAGTTAAAATAAAAGTTATTATGAGAATGTTACTAGTATGTACTTGTTATATTACCTATTTATTACCTAGTGGACTCAAAATAATGAGATTATTATACAAGTAATAACGTGACTAATAAAAGTTTATACCTAGGTTGTATAGGTACTTAGTTATAATTTGATTGTGTATATACAGTCAGTAAATTGGAAAGGATATGGCATAGTCATGAAGTAAAAACTTTCATGGATAGGTACATAATGCAATTTATGCCGACACTTTATTTCATACCAACACATCATTATAAACAGATGGTGTTTCCCTTCTGTGGCCTTCACCCGACAATATTAATTACGTGGTATTTTATTTATGTGCCCTACATAAGAAACTACAGTTATTCTTATTAAAAACGCAGTAAGTTATGATAAGAGCTTTCACCAAACTTCGCTGCGGGCTCGCAAAATTCTTCGCCCCACATCTGTTTAGGCACGTAACGCAAAGGAATAAAGCCTATTCAGTCTCAAATACGTGCCGGCTAATGTTTGTCTACCGAGTTAAACAAAGTTTAAATACACACGCAAATCGCTGCCAGTCAATCGGCAACCTTATTCCCGTTGTATAGAGAAGTGAATGCTAGGTTTGCGTTAGTGTAGGTTTCAGGGTTTGTAGGTGCAGCAGCCAGTCGATTAGTCAGCGTATAGTCATGCAGGCTGCTCACCGCGCGAGGCTCGCCTCTCAGTGATTCGCCACGCTTCCTCGCAGACGACTGAGTCGCCAGGCGACCGCGAGCGTTTGATCGGTGATCACATAAAACCTTTTTTGTAAATAAATCGCGGTTCGCACACCCACAAACTGATTCTAGTTTCCGAACGCAAATTCTAAATTTAAAATTGCGTATCGCAGTAAAGACTTTCGCAGCAGCCGGTGTTGTCAATAATTGTTTTTGTGTCAAATTTTGTGCATTTTGTGTTTACATAAATAAATCACTTGTAGTTTTATTGAATCTGCATAGTTTTGGCTGCTTTCGCAAAAACGACTGATAAATTGTTGTCTTCCAATAGTTTTGTTAAGTGTTGACTGATAATCATGGAGAAAGGCGGTGGTTCGAGGTTGATGCAAATGCAGGTAAGCCTCCAAATAATAGTGTACCTACTTACCTTCCTACTAAGACTGAAAATTGGGACTGAACCCCTTCATTAGGATAATGTTAAATTCTATCCCAGTAATGCCTTTATTATGATAATGTTATTTTTTTCTGACAACTAGGTAGGTAATTACTTAGATGAAGTTATTATTTACCTAGTAAGGTAAGTAGGTATTAGTACCTACCTACTAATTTGGTCCATAGTAATTGGTAGGTACCTACTACCTACTTACCAATTTAGACATGGTATGGTGTAGGTATTCGAATAGTAGGTTTATAAGAGAGGAAAATATCAGCAATATTGAACAATAATAATTAGTTTTATTATATTTAAGTAAAGGATATCGGTTCTAGATTTTTTATTTTTCAAAACCTATTCGGTCAAAATTACCAAATCTCTAATAAAAATACTTGCGCAAAATAACTTTAATTACTTTTGTTCATAACCGACAAAAACGACAGCGCAACAAAAACGAAAACACTTCATCCGGTGACTCAAACAAACGGTTTTTTCAACCGTCTCGGGATTCGAACCTTGACCTCCGCGATTATTATAAAGAGGCCGACTCCAAATAAAGTTGATTCAACCCTAACAGATGTGTGTATAATAATTAGTTCTTTGTGGATACTTATCGCAAGGACGATATCATATCGTCCTTATGCTTAGAGGAACTTTGTTTTTAAAACCGTTTTACATTTCAATAGAAGGCAAATTCATTTTATTACATCCTAATAGGTATAGGTACACGAAAAGGGCTAGCTCTGTGATCCCAGATGTTAAACTGACTGAATACCTTCCTTAATAACTTTTCAAATCACATTTGGTATTAAGTATAGTAAGTTCGTATGTGCAAGTGGCCAACTTTGGTGACGAAGTTTTTATGCCGCCACTCAGACTTGAGTCTAAGCTCAAGCATCGATCTTTGACAGTTCTCTATGGAAACTGATGAATTGCCGCTTGAGACACGATTCACGCTTGAGTATGGCTCTGACTACACCTTAGTATTTGGAACACATACCTACCTAGCACCTACTACCTTCTAACCTAGTCTGTATAATTTCTCACAGAATCCTTTTCAATAAAAAGTTACAAAAGTCTTATGCAAGGGTGGTATTACACTTATCAAATATCTTTGTCCAATTATGATGTTCAATATTTGATCAAATTTCTTACAATAGGTACATTACAATACAATACATTTGATGAAGTCGTCCAATTTCTTTGATCAAATGTACATTGGACCAAGATATTTGACAAATGTAACCACCCAACTTCCAGCTACGTTATTTCTTCGATATTGACAAAGGTACTAAAAAACGACAACGTGTGACGATGAATTTGGGTCATGAAAATGAAAACACGCCACTCGCCTGTCCCAGTTTTTATATTGACAGTGTATCAATGTAATTGGCGGGTAATATTACAGCAATTAGTTTTAGAGGGCTGTTTTTACTTAGGTACGATGTAAAGTAACTATCGTATTTTTTGATTGTACTTTGCGAAAACATTCAAAATACAAAACAAATTGTTCTAAAAAACAGGCGCAAATACAGAAGTCAGGATTGTCATAAAACTTTTTCGATTGATCATCCAGTTTTTTTCAATAGGTACCTACCTAAGTAAAAAACCTATTTAAACACTTCTTTATTATTATTAAACAGAAAAATCAAACCATCTAAGTATCGATTAAATTAAATAAATTTAATTACGCAGGGAAAATTTACCTTAGTTGCTTCTGGAAACATGCTTAGAATGTGATATTAAATTGACAAGAAGCTTCTCGTACCCACCTGCGGATTCCACAGTATTCCACGAACGATGAGTCACTTTTCGAACTAACCTGTCTATACCTATGGATCACTTATCAATTCTACTATGCTATCAGCCGATGAATGCCTAGATAGGCTACAAAAACATGTGGCCTGATTTCTGTTTATCAACACGTTATCGGTTTTTTTATGTAGGTAGGTACCTAAGTAAGACTAATCTTGAGAGCAAAAACGATTAATGATGGTAATACGTAGTTCAGACTATATTTGTACTTAAGTGTGTGCCATAACGCCGAGGAATGAGCGGGAGAGCGAATAATGTTTTTACTCGTGAGTGAGAAGCGCAGAACGATAGACACGCAACATAATTTATAGCGAAAAAACAGTTTTTATTTAATTACAAGTTAATTAAACAAGCTGTCGAAAAATTAAAAAACCAGAACTAAATAAATACTTCTAGGCTATTTGTCAAAACATAAAACCAACAAAAATAGCGTTCTGTTCCTGAGATAAATAGCAAACTGTGTGAAAAACATGTATTTTTCAAAAAAATATATGATCGAGAAAACTTTTACCAATCGTGTTTCTAAAAAACCATAACGCAAGATAAAAGTTCAAAGTATCATTTCCCTAAATATGAAGGACGTAGCTTTCACATATTCTGAGATAAAGAAGGATTTCGACGACTAATTTGCATATGGCGCTCTCTTAAATGCTCTGAACAATAACTACCTACCTAATGTTACGATTTGTGTTTTTAGCGAGTAAGCCGCACTCGTAAACTGTTATCAATTTTTATAAACTAAGTAGTAGCAAAGACGATTAAATCGTCTTTGGTAGTAGGTAGGTACCTAGTTCGTCATGAACGAGATCTCGAGCACCGTTGATTGGTGGTTTATGTACCTACCTAGACAGACAGTAAACAGACAAGCCTTTAATATGCTTACACAATTCTAATTGCACTAGTAAATAAAAGCTTTTCAAAATGTAGACCAAATGGTGAAAACACCGCATTCTGTATCGATACATGACCCAATTACCTAACAGCTATTGTCCCATGCGTGGGTAGAGCTATCGATCGCATGGACAAACAGGCCAGCAACACGTATGGTAATATCACGTACAATCACTATTAAAAGTGGAATATACCTACTTGTTATAAAAACAGTTGTTTAAAATCAACTATATATGCCATTTTTGATCCTTTTCCTAAAGTGAATATCGCAAAATAACAATCATGTGGGTGGTATAACCAAGCTGGGATACCTGTTGCTTGCAGTTTGGCCAAGGTTGGTCACGCGTGGGATTGGAGGAAATCCTTGGCTATGCATTGTTTTGGTATTCAGATTATTGTTGTAGGTATTTATTATAAGGTATATAAAATTTTATCTGAAACTTTTCCTAGTTACAAAAATGTGCTTACCTATGTGTAAATTGTAATCTCTGAGTCTGGCTAGCCTTGAAAGGAAGATTACAAATAATTTCAACTAAATAAGAATTGATATTAAATAATATTGTAGGTACTAATCTGTTAAAAATTTAAATTTCGCGCAGTTAGAAATAATTTTAAAAAGTTTGCTCTGTAATAGGTGTAAGTATAACAAAATATATCGCCATCAATTTAAAATTCCCCTTTCCTTATTGGTTCCTCCTTCTCAATCGTGATACGTATGTACCTAGCAAGTGATGGCGAACAGTAACAGGCCATTGTGACTAATTGTGGAATGCAGTAATGGACACTTGACTCAACAGCACACTGACATCCGTAGAGTAGCATAAACAGGACATTGGGGGCAATTCGGAGTGTCGCAAAAGCTAAACAAAAATAACTAAAATTATTGTCATCCTTTTTATTCCCATCGCTATGAAAGGGACGGCAACAATTTTAGTTAGCTTAGTTTAGCTTTTGCGACACTCAGAATTGCCACTATTAAGCAGCTAATTAATTATTGCAGAATGACAAATGTATCATGTCGTGTGGATATAGTGCAGATTTTTTACAATAGAAACAGGTTTCAACTGATACGACTGTCAAACCTTCAGTAATTCATAATCTTCTGATAGTCTTGGTGGAAGAACTCAGAGGCACGCAAACTTTGGCATAGAAGTTTGATTATATATCTAAAGGTCTTCCCCATTGAAATTGGCCCCCCGTTTGTACACACAAAACAGTTAAAACAACGGAATTTTCACCTATTAATAAACTTAAACTTAACTTGCTTAAAATCAAGATGATTGGAAGCCAAAGCAAGACCTTAAAATACCAAAGCCGAACTTGGGTTTATAAACAAACAAAAGGGACGTATCTATGGTAGGTGTTCAAATTAGACTGTGGAGATGATTGGAAAAACTGCAAATTCAAAGCACAGCTTCCACCTATGCTCTCTTTTCAGACAAATAATTTAAATAGGGTTACCTACCATACGAAATTTATTATACAATCGATTTCCTATCAGACCTTAAAGGATCATACAGCTATAATGTACCTAAGTTACATAAAATAAGTAAGTTGTTGTAGGTCCTTTTTTCATCCTAATGAAAGCGGGACTCTCCAAGCTTTCTTGCTTTCCATGAAGAGCATTGGTCGTGCGCACGCGCCTCGATTGATGAAGACTTACACTCCATAAATAGAGAGTAATGGCGCCACCTCTATCGATTCGTTACGTTATGTCTGAGGATTGTTCTGCAATTATGTTTTAAAATAACTATTGTAAAGGGTTGTAGATTACTGTGGGTATGATTAAATATTTAGTTCGTTTTATAAACTGATATCTGTTTTCTAAAAGAAAAGTCAACATAACGCCGTCTAACTAAGGGCTACTAGGTATACTTAGTTTAAAATTTAAACTTCAAATGGCTGTAGGTACCTATGCAAAAATGATGTAAGTCAGAAACTTAACAAACAAAAACATATTTATGGAATAAAAAATATTATGATGACTAGACTGTAACCAAAACTCAGCAATGATCATTTTGAATATAACATTTAAACCCTTGTATTATTCCATGTTCGGTAATATATTTAAGGCTGCACTTTAAAAGGTTAACCAGCTCTATGCAGGACCTCCTTGACATCATTGCTTGATCGCTTCCAAGTTTGACCACATGCAGTCAAAAGTACCTACATAATGTCATAATTATTATAAAATAATATAATACCTACTTAGCAGCTCCAGCCAGGCATTTCCATTGTCGTACTTAATTGAGGTTAAAAAACTTTTATTTCGAATTCATTTTTCAATTCGACAAGGAACCGGCCATAGTCGGTTTGATGATGAATAACCGTAGTAAATCTTGTCATAGCAACTTCATTTATTAAATTAATTAATATTTAACAAAAAAATTAGGTAAGACTTTTTTGGACCGGATAACATTATTGTTTTGCCCGTAATTGGGAATTAGTGGAATTAGTCAACACTGCTTACGTTAAAAAAAATAAAAAATATTTTTCATATCGACACCAACTTCCTTGCAACCGTTTAATTACGTTCAGTTATAACGACATGTCATAGTATTTGCCTGTCTGTCATCATGTTTTGTAACCCACAATTTGTGCGCATACACCGTAACTTAACAAAGCATGTAAACGCAATCATACACAGGTTCTTCAAACCTAGCATAAAAATATTTTATACAGCAATTTGAAAAACCTCTCTGAAAATCATGATCTAAATAGGTAAGAGTAGAAGGGGAAGACCGAGAATGAATTACCTAAGAGTCTAACACCCATATTCTTAGTCGTAACTTTACCTTTAACTCCACTCGACCTTCACTCAAACTCATTCGAGGTCCCTCGAAAGTGCCTCAGAAACTACCTTATGTTTGGTATTTTTAGACGTTATTTTAGAGTCAAATCAATCTACATCGAGTAAGGAGTAATCAGATCAGTCAAAGGTAAATTTGATCAAACTTTTTTCAAGCCTAAGGAAATGTGTAATCTGTGGTGATTAAAAACGTCAAAATCAGTCGAATTTCGTAAACACAAAATGTAAACAAAGAAAACTTTAGTAAAGATTTTATAGTTTATCGTGCTACTCGTAGGACAATTTAAATTCGCGCTTGAAATATAAGTTTACAAAGGATGAAGACTTGTGGTGATCCTTTGAACAACAAGAGCTTGGTGGCAACGCTATATTAGCAAAGGTGTTGACAAACAGCAGGCAAGAAACACATGGAGCTCTTTCCTACTAAAAACACAATAAAGGAAGAAAGGCTTCATAGCTACAGAAAAGGGAAATGGGATGGCTGATGATTGCATCAGAAGATTCTAACAAAAAAGGGAAAATAGAGAAAGAGGTTGCTGAGGAACTTTTGTGCAACCCAGCTAAGCGGAAAGTAACAGAAATAGAGCTATCATGTAGTAGTTAGTTTAGTTTTTGTAAATAAATGGATACTGGTGTGTTCATTATAAACATAAATCATTTTAGTTTTTTAATTAAACCATCCCTGTACCTACCTGATCCTTGCAAACTGAGCTATATTTATTGGATAATAATATTGATGCCAGGGTACAAGAAATGATTTTTATTATAGAAAAAGACAAAAAATCTATTAAATTGTTTATTTTAGTCAGGTCACATTACTCGTATAATAGGTTTAGGGCCATATAAGCTAATGGCTATACGAACGAATTAGCCACGGACTACGTACAGTAGGTAGGGTATCCTTGATAAGCCGATATTTGGAAAATTCGACCTCGTCAAATAAGTAGTTCCAATGGGTTTTCTGCATCCCAATATCCCGTGATGCGTTGTCGTCGTATAAAAATTTAGTAAATTCCTTTGCACATTTACGTTTTTACACTCAATTATTCACACCTTATGTCCTAAGGAAAACTCAAGGTAGCTCGCGACCTACCTTACGTTGACAGCTATTTGACAAAACCTCGAGCGAGGATTTCCTTGAGGAATTCTCAAGTGAAGGATGAGTGAAGTGAATTTCGATGTCTATAGATACCAAATCACGATTTCAAGGCTGAGTCGAGTGGAGGTGGAGTTAAGGTTACGACTAAGAATATGGGGGTAAGAGAAAGGTCGCTGTTATGTCGTATCAAGAAGTAAAAGAGATCGCATTGGAAAGAAGTATACTTAGGTATGGAGGAAATTTCATCATTACAGTGAGAAGAGCTGAGCTCAAGAGTACCTATTTAGAGGTAAAAAAAACGTTATACTCGTAGGTTCCCTTCTTAATTTATGTTATTCACATAAACACAAGTAAACGATATGAAAAATTCACGAGAAATATATTCAAATCGTAGTTTACAAAGTCACTCCTAAGTTGTACATAAAATAACGGGAGTTCTTTACTCGAAAACTATCTCCACTAATGACCATAATAAGTTTTTTAAGACCTACAATCTCTTGATTGTTAATTCTCATACGAGTAGTTTCAACTAAATGAGATTTTTTGGTCAAATTTCGACTAATTAGGTATACCTGCTTATGGTTGACTTATTGTTCACGACCAGTCCGCTCTCCATTTCCAATAGCAACTATCTAGGCTCGAGTGACCTCATTATAATGTACCTATGACAACGCCCTAATTATTCCTTGACACGCCGGTTTTCCTGTTTGCACGCGAGTTCTGTCGTGAAGAGCATTTGTAATGATACCTAATTGTTTTATTCACGAAGGCATTGACACCATATTGTCGTCCTATATTTTAAGTGATATTGGTGTCAATTTAGATGTCGCCAAAACTAAACCAAACTAATATGACTTATAACTTTCATAACGATCGAAATAAAAAGGGTGGCATCAATTTAAGTACTGTTAAATTAGTAGAGCTTTTAACGGTGAAGGAAAACATCGTGAGGAAACCAGTTAGCTTTTTAATAACGTCGATGGGCTTGCACAACCTGTCACGTATGGAAAGTTAACTTCTGCAAGATGCTGGCATGTACCAAATATGTATTTGGACATACCTCTGACTACCCCTTAGACATCTTCAAAAAAGATCTAAAAATTGCATATAAAGATCTGAAAGAAATGTTTACCGCTCCCTGGGAATACAGTCGTGATCATATATTTTTTTTTTATTTCATTTCATATTAGTTAAGTTTTGTTTTTGCGACATCTGAATTGACACCATTGTCTACATGACTTAGAACTTAAATATATAGAATAGTAAGTACTTATAAGTACATAATTCTACCTACTTAAAAAGAAGAAGACATCAACTGTTACTAAACTTTTAAATAATGTTGGTGTAACATCTGGTTCTCGTCATAATTATTCCATTTTACAATCCTAAGGGCCTCATTAATTGCCTCCCAAAATGGCAGTGGTCTACATTCTCTCGTTCAAATGGCTCCGGAAGATCATTCAGCACTAATTGGCCATCGATTGAATGGTACCAGTGTAATTTCGTTATGTAGGTACCTATAACATTCATTTAAACGACTTCTTGAAATTATAAAAATGAACCCCGATTTCTTTACACTCAGAAGTTCAGCCTGACATAGTCAGGGAAAGTTTAAACGGTGAGAAAAGTGAAAAAAAACTTTGGTACGTTAGTGTCCGGCACAGCTTGTTATATTATAAAAATATCATAAGACAAAACGCTGTCTCGGACCTTTTTTTGTGTGTAGATGATAATATTTAATATAAAGTGCTCTAAAACTTAAATCTCCTTTGCAGAAAAAATATCGCAATAGGACTTTTTTTACAACATATCTCGACTGTTTTGCAAATCCTTTAGTGTAAACCACCCTTTATAAATAGTTGTCCATACATTATAACTACCTCCATACTATTATAAGTTTAAAGTCATTTTGATAAGAGATTTTGTAAAATTTCCCATTATTCAACTTTGATGCCGTGCGTGCATGACCGCTTTTGTCTAATAACCCCATTACATTAAATTACAAGATCCGTTTACAAAGTTGGCGTAGGAACATTTTCATTGTAATGGCTGCAAAAATAATCAATTATGTTAAACCACCTATCATTAAGTGTGTTACACTATTCGTTATTCTATTAGCAGTTTCTGAAGACTGACTAAAGCGAATGTTTTGCTTTGAGAGTTGTGTCCAAAATATTATACCACATAAAAGAAAAATAACATGCCGATAATTTCCTATGTTTGCATGTGGTATTGAGATTAAGATGAGATTTAGCTTCTCTTCTTAATCGGAGTAAACTACTTCGTAGGTATATAATAAGTTCGTATGTATGATATAATATAAAGGCCGCATTAAAATCGTATTTATAATTGCGTGCGCTTAACTTAAAGTTTTAATGAAAACTAAAGGTTCTGATTCAACTTATATTCAAGATAAAGTTTTACCCGCTTCTGTTTATCACTTAGATTCCAGATAATTCGTATGTCATCGAGACCAAATGCAGCGCCTTGTGGGCGACGCAAGGGCGGATAGGTTAGAAGGCTTTGTTGATTAATTGAGTCCTAGATGTTTGGGTAGATCCTTGATTATAATCTACTACTGACGTGACGACGAATATACCTACTTTGTGACGAATGTACAACAAGCCATCGATACGAAGCGTTTGTAATACGGCTACAGGCTAATGCCTTTTTAATACCAAAAGGCACTTAAAGCTCAAAGTTTCTTTGTCTAAAACTTCAGACAAGTTTAATGTCGTGAATTACTGATTTACTGAAGAGAATTGGACGAAGTTTGTACGTGACTTATGCCCGTTTTCACCAACAAATCCTAAATTTTAAGTGACACCTATCTCATTTTAGGGAACACCTTAGAAAGAAATGGTTTTCACCACTCCCAATCCGTCACCTAAAAGCTTTAAGTGTTACCTAAATTTAGGGGGCCGAAATTCGGGGTCCTAAAGATAGGTGACAGTTGTATCAGTTTGTAAATGTTTGCTAATATTTATAATTATTAAAAATGAGTGATTTCATTGATGTTATTGAGGCTATAGAAGTGATCACAGATCGTGTATTATGGGATCGACCATATTTTTACAGATATTTTGTGAGAGAATTGATTTCTTCCAAAAGTTTGAGGACGTGGACTTTTTTCGAAGATAAATCTTAACTAAAGGAAGTGTCCTTTTCCTGTTGACAAAAATTGAATCAAAAATTGAGTTCCAGGACAATAAAAAGTTCAAGCACACGAAATAACAATTATCATAAACTCGAAACGCAATATGTATTTTATTTATTAGCCTTTATTACAGATAAAAATGTACATGGTTTTTATAATTAAGTAGGTATGACATCGACAATTATTCAGCACTGTTATCTGATTGCCCCGTCTTGGCAAAGGCCTCCTCCAACTTCTTCCAATTCTCCCTATCTCTTGAAATTCGAATCCATGTTTTCCCTGCAAACTCCTTTAATTCGTCTTCCCACCTTTTGAACTGTCTTCCCCTCTTGCGTTTATTGTAATTAGGAAACCAATTCATCACAGTTTTAATAATATGTATAATAAGCAAAACAAACATGTCAAATTTGATGTCAAACAAACACTATTTATTTTTAAAGCATAGACAATCAACATACAGCCTACATGTTGACAGTAAAAAACCAGAAATTGAATGAATGAAATTGAATCGGTAAAATACATCACTTATAGTTAGGTAGTGGTTCGCTAGGGGTCACCTAGCTTGGTGAAAATGAATTTAGGTAGGAGGGGGATTTAAGGGATCACCTAGCTTAGGTAATACTTAGTAAGGAGACTGTTTAGGAGTCGTTGGTGAAAACGGGCATTACTCCAAGCGAAGTATTATACAAACGAAAGTGATGCCGTCACCCTCCATTACATCTAGCGCCACCTTAGAAGGATATCTGATTCATACAGCAACCTCTTACGGCCTTTGTACATGTTTGGATATGCTCCGTGCGCGTGGGCGGACGACAAGCGACCATAACATCACACAATATAGCTTAATTTAATATGACAATGCAATTTTTGATGCGGTCATGAAAGTTAGAAAGTGAATTAACTCTTGTGAAGGAATGGCGAACTTTAATTATATATTGTGTTCATCAGTTATAAATAGAGGAGCAGACCATGGAGCACATATTTCAGCGCTGTCCCATCCATTCTTACCCAGGACCTTGGAGCGACCTTAACAATCTTCCTCCCGAGGCAGTTGCTTGGCTTGGCAAACTGAGCATTGACTTGTGAATGTTTTTTTTTTATTTTGTTGTTTTTAGTTTTTATAGAAATTATTTTGTTTGTGTTTATATCAGTCAATACCTATGTACCTACGTCATACGATTAAATAAATAAATCAGTTATAAATGAATAAACTCTGCTAAAAGGCTCTTTGGCGTTTTGAGAGGACGACTACCGTGCTTGTCAAAGCCATAGTAAAAAATCATATTCAGTGGACGACTGCAAGAAAAGTCATGGAAAAATACCTTGAAAAACCAGGGCAAACAGGGTCTGACTGGTCAAATATCGACTTTTTGACAAGTCAGACCCTGTTTGCTCTTTATGCCTGCCTGGTCCTTGCCCGCGCGAGCTTCCCACAGCTAGCGGGGGGTGCCTACATAAGGTACCCATTAAATTGGTCTGTCTAAACGTTGTAGGTAAGTAGTAAGGTACCGTAACGTACAGTAAAGGTTTTAATGTACTGTAACGAGTTATTATCTACCCGATTTGTGGAACTAAAGGTTCAAGGTATCAAATTAAATGAAACTTATACCAAACAGGTAGTCGAACTACGGTCTGTGGTTTCACACTATAAAAAAACAAGGCTGTAGGTAACTCAATATTTCACAATATGATTTTTTATAAAGTAACTGTAACTGAGCGGGCGCGCCGCGTGTTAGGCTTGTCAGGAAATGCAAAACGGGGGTTTTTTTATATGCCTTTTTTTTATGCGTTTCTCAATAATCCGCTATGACATTATCTAAACTTTAAAAATTACTAACTTATTGATATTTATTTATAGGCTGGGAATAGACGTCCCATTTTTTTTATCCGAAAGTCCGACCCGATTGTCTGATCAGACTATCTGAAGGCGCTCGTGCCATACATTTGTTTGAACACCAATAAACATCCGATCCGATCCGACTATCGGATCTGGTTATAAGTACCTGTTGGTTGGTAGGTATCAAAAAAAAGCTTATGATATAGATTATATTATCACAAACTGTAGGTACCTAGGTACCTACTACAATCAATTTTGTATACTTAATTCTTTTAATATTCTTTTTCTTTTTCTTATTCTATAAACGTAATAATAAGATAAAACAGGTGGCGGGGCTAGTTTGACGCAAACAACCACCTTAACTGATTTGCGCTCATTAAAGGAGTAATTTTATTACCTACACTCAATAAAGTTATACTCGTATATAATTTTAAATGTTATTTTGATAAAAGCACCAACTAATAATAATGTCTATAAATAATGTCAGGTCTTCGTAATCGTTCTTTTATTTAAGAACTTCTTATTAAGCACACAGCTTCTTATTAAGAAGCTGTGCCACTGCACAGTTTACGTCGTGACACTTCACGACGTAACGTTTCACAGGACAAGTAAATGGATCCATCCGACCGCAAGAAACCTGAGAGTGTATCATACATTGTTTACTGACAACTCAATGTCTTGAACATGTTACATTCAGATCTAATAATATATTGTAACAGCAATGTGAATAATATGAAATGAAAAAAATTCAATATGGTGCGGTACTTAGACAAATTTAATCCTTTCAAATCTTTTTGGTCATAATTATGAAGTTGTAGGTATAATTACAATATTTCGTATTTAGGCATTATAATCATCGTATTCATTAGGTGTGTTTAATTAAGTACGCAGAGACTTTATCAATATGGTATGGTATGGACGCTTCGTATCGATTCTCTTTCTATCATCGCTAATTGATTTGACATCTCTGACCACGTGACTTTATAGTCATCGAATGCCAATTCCTATAGATACCTACATTTATTTCTGTTTCTAAAACGAAAGCAATTGTAGATAAAATGGATAGGGGGCTGAGCAAAAAAACTCTTCAAAATTTGCCGAAGTTATAATTGATTTGACATCTCTGACCACGTGACTTTATAGTCATCGAATGCCAATTCCTATAGATACCTACATTAATTCTGTTTCTAAAACGAAAGCAATTGTAGATAAAATGGATAGGGGGCTGAGCAAAAAAACTCTTCAAAATTTGCCGAAGTTATAGACCCAAAAGCAGCATGTCATAGTTGATCAGGTCATAATAGCATTCATTTCAAGGTCATAAGATGTGTGTCTCGTAACCACGAGGTCAAGTTTGAAGGCCACGGTTTTCCATGAACCGTGACATTGACTCCATGCCGGTTGCGAGGCAACCAGCTGGCAAACAACCATCCAGCCCTGGTTTTTCATTCAACCCTCGGTTTTAGCGGTAAATGGTTGTGTAACTTCCGCGTTTGTGTAAAACAAGTTACAAAATATCGTGTTGTGTAATGTGTTCAATAGTAGTTGGCCATAGCATTAAAGAAAAGTGACTCAGTTATTAATAGATAGGTAGTAGCAATAAAGAAAAGTGACTCGGTTATTGATAGATATGTGATTCCTTTTTAGGTAGGTATCTGTATAAGCAAGCGTTCAATTGACTTTGTAATTTGTTAAAATCGATTTTCACGTAAGTCTTTGACCAGCAGTTTTAGTGATATAAGTACCTACTAATGGTGTCAATTCAGATGTCGCAAAACTAAACCAAACTAATTTGACAGCACTAAAATTGATGCCATCCTTTTTATTTAGATCGTTATGAAAGGGACGGCAACATTTTTAGTGCTGTCAAATTAGTTACTTAAGTTTAGTTTTGGCAACATCTGAATTGACACCAATAGCAATTTGATATCTAAAACGATTTAAACTCGAGACAAAAAATACTTTCTAAACCAAGAAACCTTTTCAAATGTTACTGATTTGCCAATTCTACGATTAATTTGGAAAAAGAGTCAAAAGACAAGCTAGAAGCACTTCCATTCCTGGTGATGCAAACACGGAACCTGTACCGGTCGCTGGACCACGTGAACTGGTGGGAGCCAGAGCACTGGAAGGCCAAAGGGCCCAGGAGCCTGTCTTCCGTGTCCTTGGAAGGGGCAGACCCTGCGGAGATTAGGAATGGCTGGCTCACTTTGCCTCAGGATAAGGTTGGTCTTTAAAATCTTATCTCTACCAATATTTTGTTTAACAAAACCTATACTCGTTCCAACCGTTTATTTAACCCTTAATTTGGCAAGCAAAGTCGTTATGGAGTTTTAATGTTTTATCTGTATATCTGGGTTCTAAAGACCCTAAGGGCCGATTTTACCATTTGCCTACTAAACGGAGATTAATAAATCTAAGATTAATTGATCTCGATCACATAAGCGTTTGATCTTAGATTAAGCACAGCTGGATTTTACCGACCACATTTTAATCGCGATCACGAAAACCAAGTTTACTTCAACATGAAAACTCGCAAATAATTGCAAAAACCATAAACAAAACTTGGATTCATTGTTGGGAAAATCGCTGTAACTGTTACGGTAGCCAAATTTATGAGAAAAATAAAACTTATAGAAGAAGAAGAATTATAAGTTTGACAAAATTGTATGTTGGTTGTTGCAAAATTTCCAAATTGTTCCTCAACAAAATGATACTTCCTATATCAAATGCGAAAGTTTGTGAGAATGGATGGATAGATGGATAGATGGATGTGTGGATGTTTGTTACTCTTTTACGCAAAAACTACTGAACGGATTTGTCTGTAACTAGAAATATAAGTAGGTACATAGTTTATGACCTGGAAATCCTGGAATAACAAAGGCTACTTTTTATGCAAGTAGGTACCACGGGGGCGAAGCCGCGGGCAAGTAAGCTAGTAGGTATAAGTACTCTATTTGTATAATGTGTGGTAATATTTTTCAATTGAATTATTTTATTACATCACTAGGTAGGTATAAATCTTATTCTATTAGTAGGTAGGTAGTAGATAGGTACCTAATAAACGTAAAATACAGCGTAACTTAAGTATATCATACTTTATTCAAGAAATATAAAACTGGCAATGCTACAAAAAGCTTAACTTTTTGTTATAAAGAAACTCCAGTTTGGGTAGGTATCCTCAATTCCTCACTAAACTCCAATAATTCTAGCACTTCTTGTAGCACTTCTAGCACTTGTTGTCCTGTTTTTTTGTCTTGAGATGAAATTTTGTTACAAAATCCAAAATTTTGTTTTCCTCGCTCACGGATCCATCTTGGTCGGCGATGGCGAACTATACGTAGTTTTTCCATCGTGGGTTTTATCCAAAACAAGCGCAAAAGCCCTTTTTATGGTTTATAATAATAAAAGCAGATTTATAATATTAAAAGAAAATTTACACAACACAAACATGATGACTGTTCATTTGATCTCGGATCAACCACGTTAATCTTACAAAATTGGCGGTTTAGGAATTGATCGAGATTAAGCTCTAACTGAGATCAGTTTGTGTTGGTAAAATCCAAGTTGGGCTTTTGATCTCAGTCAAGTGCCTAATCTGAGATTTACTCGAAGTAATCGCGATCAATTGAAATGGTAAAATCGGCCCTAAGAGAGCTTAAAAATGTGAAAAAAATAATCCTATGCTTTCAGGTTTTCAGAAAACCAATGTCCCATCGAAGGCACATTGCCAATGCTATAGCAAAATTATAACGTTCCTTGGGTGGGACTTTGCCAAATGGGGGTAAAGAATAATTCCATACAAAAAATCTGTTATGTTTATTTTATTTTATATATTATGTTTATTTTTTAACATTAAATTCAAAAAATAGCTACGTAGAGTTTTTCCAGTTATAACTACAACCTGACGTTGCATTTGATACAATATACGTCTTGTTTTGTTGACAGTTGTTTTTTGACAGTGTTTGCAATGTCCTATATAATTATCTTCTTTATTTGATATGAAATTTCCAATATTATCGTAATGTATAAGACCGAGCTGATCGTGGCTTTAGGATTCTAGAATTTTCTGTTCATTTGGCGTGTTCTGGGATCTAGTCTTGCGATCTTACTAAGATGATGACGTTACTATTGGTGTTGATGGTGTTGGGTCTATAGAAGCAAGAGACTGGAAGGAGGAAAGTAAAAGGATGTTATCATAATTGAGTTGTTTGACATTTGGCAAATCTGTTGAAAAATGGGAGTAAAAGGAACTTCCTCATTTCAAAATTGGTATTTTTCTTTCATTATTTTGAGGTAAAAGCGTTCATTGAAAGAACCAATAAAAAGCGCATGGGATGAAGCAAAGCTTGATTGCAATACCTAAATGTGTTCATCATCATCATAGCGCAGGATTCATAGCTAGTTTTAGATTTTGTATGCTTTTTTGGGACAAGTGGGGTCCGATAATGCGAGGCATGCTGTTGACAAAATCTAAACCAAAATAAGAAAAAAATACAAAAAACTAAGCATTTCATGGGGCTTGCGTAGGCTGCTCAGACGTAGAGTGCCACTGCTGAATCTAAGTTGACCTAAGGCTAAAATGATGATGATGATTTAGCTTTTTATAATCAATCGAGTATTGCTATGCCATTGGCAACGTTCAGTCGGTGGGACATCTGATTGTAGAGGTACTTCACTACTCATTTGGCAATGTCCCATGGGCGGAACAAACAACTTGTGCAAAGAATAAAATTGTTGCTATCATAAATTCTTCTTATATTTTGACATAAACATAACAACTATACATCTATACTTCAACGTCAGTTGGTACCTGATTAGAAATTTGGCTATTTCATAAAACAATTGAATAAAAAGCTAGGTGAGGAACTGCTGTTTTGTGCTGCGATGACATTTTGTAATTGTTATGACAGATTCAGGGTTGAAAGTGCTGTCAAATATTTTATTACCAAAAATTAGATTAAGACCTACCATAAAAACTAAAAATGAGCGCAATATTTTCAAATGGTATGAACATATAATTTTTTGTTTCCAATGTTCCACCGGTGGTACATTGTCAAATTAAGGGTTAACTTTTGACAGCTGTAATACTGACTCAAATAGTGATACCCTGACCCGTTACCGATTCGATTTATTTTATCGATCGATTTTATTCATGAAGAAGTTTTAATCGATTTAACACACTCATTATTTACTATGAATATCAACATTGTGCACCTGTTCATTACAAGTAGGTACCGCAGTTCATTCACATGTTTTTTATTTGAACCAACTACAGTAAGTCTAAACGATTATTTTAGATTCATTAATTTTCAGCGAATAAATTCGATCCCATGGAACTGTTTTCATTACGCAAATTATTTATGCATTACAACAGAGGCATTTAGGGCATTTTAATGCAAAATAATAAAGGTTTTTACGTGATTTGATATAAAAATAATCACAATAATTTTATTGTATGTTTTAATATAATCGATAATCGATTTATTTCAAAACCAGTTGTCATTAATTACGAATGAAACATCTCTAAGTGGGCGGATCGGCTTATTCCCAGAGGTCCACGACTTCATTGTTCTCAAAAAAAATAAGTCTATACTTTAATTCCCAAAGGGTCCACGACATTTTAAATATAAAAATATTTCCTTCCCCACCGGGTCCATGAAGTTGTTTGGTACAGTTAGCAATAAATGTTTTGATAAGATAATTTAGGGCAAAAATATTTGTTGAATAAAAGACAATGGTTGGATAATTCAGGACTCTTTCTTTGATCAATAAAAAATAATCAACCTTATACTAAAATAACCTAGGCCCTAAAAAAGAAAAATCATTAAACATTAAAAATCACAGTTTCAGTGGAATCACAAAAAATCACCTAAGGTATCGAAAGTCAAGTTAAACATTAAAAATCCCTGTTTCAGAACAACAATCAACAGTCCAAAGTACCTATAATATATAACATTTAGATCTAGTTTTAAACTAAAGTATCGAAAGTCATGGTAAATAATATCTTTCTTAAACTAAATAGATTAAAATCCCTGTTTCAGAACAACAATCAACAGTCCAAAGTATATAACATTTAGATCTAGTAAATCAACTAAGGTATAGAACAAGGTAAATAATATCATTCTTAAACTAAATAGACTTAAACATTAAAGATCCCTGTTTCAGAACAACAATCACAGTCCAAAGTATATAACATTTAGATCTAGTAGTAAGTTTATGATGTTAAACTTACTAGAAAATGCTATCTAGGCTTTTAAATTGGTTAAGAGCATCGATGATGCTTATCGATTTTTGCTTAAATTTTTCACCGATGGTTTTTATTTTTAAATCTTTACTAATAGATTGTCGGCTTCGGTTGTTTTTGAACACATGATATTTGTCATAATACTCAGCTTGTTCCCAGAGCGTGTGTAACAACTCTAGTAGCCGGGGTTTTTTTTTTAATTTATTATTCAAGGTTTTGTGCCATGCTTCTACTAAATTGGTTGTACGGTGTCGTTCGTTCTCACAATTCCAAATACTGGTCGGTATGGAAGGGTTATTAAGCCAAACATCAACAAAGTAGTCATTGAATAATGTAATTTTTTCATTTTCTGGCGCTAATTCCATGATGGCTAACCAACCATCTTCGACATTTTCCAATGGCAAATGAGCCAAAGCAGCACATCTACGCACGTGATCTTTTTCCTCTGTTGTAGAAATATCAAGTCTTTTTGAATTTTTCATTAATGCCTGTTTGTAATGAAAATTACACCCTTTAATCTCAGTGTCTGGTAAGCATGTTCGAGTGGCATTGATTACTGCTAATTCAAAATCCACAATAATTTTGTGTGGTTTCCAACCTTGCAAATTTTGCTTGATTGAGTTTAAAAATATCTCATATGTCCTCTGCAGTTTATTTGGTAAAAGCCCGAATAGAACAGGCATTATATTCGTTTCTCTCTCGGTGCTTCCAACATCAGCGTGAATTGAGTATAGTTGGTAGAATGGTGACGAGCAACTGTAAAATGTGCCGTCCATGAAGAAGACCTCTCTCTCTTGAATTACTTTTCTTCCGGATTTTGATGAGAAAATGATTAAACGTTCGTCCTCATTGTGGTCAAACAACACGAAGTCTTTGAATTCTTCAGGAATTTCCACGTCTTCTCTATGTTTGAAACATGTTTTCGTAACGTTGAGACTCTTGTTTCTCCTTCTGTATAATGAACTTTTCACACTATTAAAAGTTGGAATGTTATCCACCAGGTCGTAACCAGCATCTACATACTGTTTTACTGCCTCTTTATAGACCTTGGTAATGGGTGTACTGCTACTAACATTCCTGTGACAAGATTTCTTGAAAATTAAAGATGCAGAGTCACCGTGTGGGTTTTGAGGTGAACAAGAATGACGATCTTCACGTAAAATCCTATGTCCCATAATTTTCAACTTGGCACCGCAAGTTTTAGTGTGTTTACACTTCCACATTTGCGTCCCATCTTTTGAGTTGTGGTGGAGGAAATGGTGCCGATTGTTTCTTACAAGTTCTTGTTTATTTTCTAGAAAAATAATTAAAATACTTATTATGGATATTAACATTTAAGTGTCAAGTGAAACTTATTAATGGTTATTGACCTCACTAACTAGAATATGTTACTTACACTAGTTTCAATATTATTATGACGTCCTATAAAAAAATTTAAACCGAAAAATGGATGGTGTTCTTGAAAACATTTGGTCGAAATACATTTTGCTTAAACACATTTCAATAGCGTTTAATGGGTATAAAAATAAAGTAGCCAATTAATAAATTTGTTTGATATTCGTTCATAATATAGTAGGTTAGTATATCATATTATACTGTTTTAACAAGTACCTACAAAAAATTACATAATTAGATTACCTATCTAGTTTACGTGACATGCTTTTGATTTCAATGATAATAGTTTTATGAATGAAGTTTGATTTAGTATGAGTTTATAGCAAATGGCTTACAATGTGTGTTAAACAAATCATTAGCTATTAAATTACTAGTAAGGAGCAGAAACAAAAAAAAGGTAAAAATTTTGAATTTTGTGGTAGGTGCAAACATGCTAAGTACCGGTGAGTTTTGACCCAATTAAAATAAAACGTACTTACTTGGACCGTCTATGAAGATAAACTCCGTGGCCACACTGGGCCCAGCGCAGGCGCCATCTTGATTTGCACTCATATTTTAGACACAAAAAACACTTCTGACGTCATGCCCGCTGCAAGGGAGCAAGGTCAACTGATAAGAAATAACTCGGACTTTCGCAAGTTTCGCATCCCTGCATCTATCTCTCTCAAACCTGTAGGTACCTGTAGTCTGTTTCGCCGGCGCCCGTGAGACTCGCTAATTAAGTAGTGAAATACTCGCTTGTATTGTTTAACTGACTGTACATTAGTTAAATCTCATGGACCTCTTGGGAACTAATGTAAGAATATTTCAAGTTCTATAAAATATTTTTCATGGACCCGGTGGGAAATGAAAGACAATAGAACCATGGACCTCTGGGAATAAGCCGGCGGATCCCGTCCATGACAGTACGGTATTCCCTGTAGTACATTGTATCAAAAATTATTATAAAACTTTATGTGCATGATCTGTCAAAAGTTAAATAAACGATTGGAAAGACTATAATTAAACCAATTCTCATCCAAATTTTCGCGAACGATAAAAACAGTTTTTATTTAATAACAAGTTTATTAAACAACTAATCGAAAATTAAAAGACAATAACGAAAGAAATACTTCTAGGTTTTTTGACAAAACAAAAACCCAACAAAAATAGTGTACCTACCTACTTACCTATAAATAGCAAAATGTGGTCAAAACATGGAGATACTTTTCAAAAACATATTATCGAGAAAACTAGTATTACCAATCGTGTTTTTAAAACACATAACATAACCAAGATAAAAGTTCGAAGTATCATTTCCCCAAATATTAAGGTCGTAGCTTTCACACATTCTGAGATAAATAAGGATTTCGAACTGTTAAAGAAGATAAATTGACTAAATTGCATATGACACACTCTTGTTACTTTCATAATTGTTGTTTATTTAAAGTGTACTTTTTTTGAAAGCCTATTTCCGTTTTGCGTCATCCTTAACGATTTAGAACCTAATTGAACGTGACTTTGACCTCGCTACTGACCTTTGAATGTATTATCATGTTCTAATTGATATCATATTTAGAGAGTTCAAAACATTGGTTGGACTTTATCGATAATTTTTTTGTAACTGTGAGAATCCACAGCTGTTTTTTCTTTAAATTAAATATTTATTTGATAGCTTCGGTAGTTATCTACATTAAATCAATAATAGGTAGATACATCTATTATATATCTACATTATGTAATGTTGAGTTGTTAAGTACCTAGATAAATAATAATATATTAAATCATTAAAACAAGTTGAAATAAGGTTCAAAGATAAAATATAGACCAACATGCTTACCTGTGAATAACGTGTTACTTATTTTCTATTTTCCACATAAATGTATTTTCTCACGAATTGATAATATACTTAGACATCAGTACTTACCTACTGACCATAAAACCATTACCCATGACGATAGCCTGCTGCTATTGACAGTGCGAGCGCTTCGCAAACACGCGGCGAATTGTTGATGACTTCATTCGATCACAAATCTTAGCTACTTATGATGTCCTGGTAACTAGTAAGTCGGAATCCTCATTTTGTATTGAATTGATCATTTTCTAATATTTCTGATTGCTATGATCAGATTTGTTAAAAATGCTACAGGTGAAAACAGAGTTTGGCGGCCACCAATCGCCAGGTACTCTTCCTTAAAAAAAAAGCGTAGGTATGATATGTATCACAAACTACAATCATTTTTTTTAAGGAAGAGTAGGTACCTGGCGATTGGTGGCCGCCAAACTCTGTTGAATCCTCATTTTGTATTGAATTGATCATTTTCTAATATTTCTGATTGCTAGGATCAGATTTGTTAAAAATGCTACAGGTGAAAACAGAGTTTGGCGGCCACCAATCGCCAGGTACTCTTCCTTAAAAAAAAGCGTAGGTATGAATGTATCACAAACTACAATAATTTTTTTTTATTCCTTTGTTCAAGTAATACTTACCTAATAAGATAAAATAGGTGGCGGCGCTAGTTTGACGCATACAACCTTAAGTAAAAGCAAAGCTCTACCTACCTCAAATTGAGCGTTTGTAGCGACAATTCTTCTACAACCTAAAGTCAGCTAAACATTTCATCAAAATAAGATTTCCTTATCTCAGCGCGTTTAAGGTCGATGACTGTACATGAGTCACTCAGACAAACATGGTTGTAATGCAGCTTAATTAATGAAGTCTACATTATACTTCTAATGAATCTGCCTTGATTGTGTAGTTTTAGATTAATTTTCATAGATAGTTTAATAAACGAGAATGCATATTTTAGTGGTTTAAAATTTTCCATATTTGGTCAATTACTAAACTAACTTGAATCACTTTGAGACCGTCTTTTAAAGTCGTCGCCAGGACGGAGGCGTTTAGACATCCTTAAAACCCGTCAATCAAGAGCCAACCAGCTCAGACGTTATATCTTCTATAGATGGACCAAGTCTTAAAAATTAGTAGGTACCTGAAGCACTACCTTTTATCTCTAAGCACAAGTACGTTTTATTTAAGGTACCTAGCCTCAATAAAATGTACAAAGCAAAACCTGCATCCAAGATTCAGGTATCCCAGTAATGCGGTCTTACGGGTTTATCTAATCAGCATCACGACTCCTAATGCCCTTAAGCGTCCTGTCACGAGCTTCGACCCGTTATAATGAAATCCTCGCCTTTATGCCTATTCATTGAGGTACTGGAATCCCGGGCTTAGCTAAGGCTGTTGATGTCGGCGGGAATCACTAACTCTTGGGGATTATAACATGACAAGCGTGTCCGTGAACTTAGCATATCATGTCCCAGCATATCATGTTTTTACGATAGTTCTCTTCGCATGCAGATGAGTTCTATAGTTCCTGATACTTTTCAGCAATAGTTCTGGCGTTTTTAGCTGAAAAAAACATGTTTAAAAAAATGATATGCTAACTTCCCGTAGCATATCATTTTGCAGCAAATCAAAAATAAATGCTTGTTCCAGTCGCATGGAGGTGTGTTCTATAGTTCCTGATACTTTTTAGCGATAGTTCTGGCGTCAAAACGTCAGAAAAAAATAATTTGTAAAAATAATTTGCATAGTTCCACCAAAGACGATTAATATCTAGAAGACAGACAAAGGCCATACACAAAATCGTAACCCTAAAAAATAGCCTGAAAACTCTAAAACATCAATTTTATCCAAGAAATTTCAATTACTTCTAGTTAAAAATGTTTAAATATTGAATATTGTTGCTACCTACTACTAAGTATTGAAATTTCTTGGATAAAATGGATGTTTTAAAGTTTTCAGGCTATCTGGTACTGCGGGATCGGGTTACGATTTTGTGTATGGCCTTTGTCTGTCTTCTAGATATTAATCGTCTTTGGTTCCACGAAGACAAAAAGTTAAATATATCAATTTTAATCGTATCAAACTATTCTAGAATACCAGAACTCTTTCGTTTCTCACATATCCGTAACAAAACTAGAACCTCCAATTCGAATTGAGTCCAGAACAAACGCTTAAGTGCCAGCATATCATGGTAGAGTAGTTAAAATATCGAAAAAAATAATTTTAATGTTGTCAAACAATTCGGTTAAGCCAGAACTCTTGCGTTTCATATACATCCATAGCAGAGCTACAACCTACAACTCGATTAAAGTTCAGAACTAACGCGTAAGTACCAGCATATCACAGTAGAGTAGTTGAAAAATCTAAATATTCAAATTTGACTAAGTCAAACAATCCTAGAAAGTCAGAACTCTTGCGTTTCATGTACATCCATAGCAGAGCTACAACCTACAACTCGATTCAAGTCCAGAACTAACGCGTAAGTACCTACCAGCATATCACGGTAGAGTAGTTGAAAAATCGAAATATTCAAATTTGACTAAGTCAAACAATCCTAGAAAGTCAGAACTCTTGCGTTTCATATACATCCATAGCAGAGCTACAACCTACAACTCGATTCAAGTCCAGAACTAACGCGTAAGTACCAGCATATCACGGTAGAGTAGTTGAAAAATCGAAATATTCAAATTTGACTAAGTCAAACAATCCTAGAAAGTCAGAACTCTTGCGTTTCATATACATTCATAGCAGAGCTACAACCTACAACTCGATTCAAGTCCAGAACTAACGCGTAAGTACCAGCATATCACGGTAGAGTAGTTGAAAAATCGAAATATTCAAATATGACTAAGTCAAACAATCCTAGAAAATCAGAACTCTTGCGTTTCATATACATCCATAGCAGAGCTACAACCTACAACTCGATTCAAGTCCAGAACTAACGCGTAAGTACCAGCATATCACGGTAGAGTAGTTGAAAAATCGAAATATTCAAATTTGACTAAGTCAAACAATCCTAGAAAGTCAGAACTCTTGCGTTTCATATACATCCATAGCAGAGCTACAACCTACAACTCGATTCAAGTCCAGAACTAACGCGTAAGTATCAGCATATCACGGTAGAGTAGTTGAAATATCGAAAAATCCAAATTTGACTAAGTCAAACAATCCTAGAAAGTCAGAACTCTTGCGTTTCATATACATCCATAGCAGAGCTACAACCTACATTTCGATTCAAGTCCAGAACTAACGCGTAAGTACCAGCATATCACGGTAGAGTAGCTGAAAAATCAAAATATTCAAATTTGACTAAGTCAGACAATTCGAGAAAGTCAGAACTCTTGCGTTTCATATACATCCATAGCAGAGCTACAACCTACAACTCGATTCAAGTCCAGAACTAACGCGTAAGTACCAGCATATCACGGTAGAGTAGTTGAAAAATCGAAATATTCAAATTTGATTGTAGCTCTGCTATGGATGTATATGAAACGCAAGAGTTCTGACTTTCTAGGATTGATTGACTTAGTCAAATTTGAATATTTCGATTTTTCAACTACTCTACCGTGATATGCTGATACTTACGCGTTAGTTCTGGACTTGAATCTAGTTGTAGGTTGTAGCTCTGCTATGGATGTATATGAAACGCAAGAGTTCTGACTTTCTAGGATTGTTTGACTTAGTCAAATTTGAATATTTCGATTTTTCAACTACTCTACCGTGATATGCTGATACTTACGCGTTAGTTCTGGACTTGAATCTAGTTGTAGGTTGTAGCTCTGCTATGGATGTATATGAAACGCAAGAGTTCTGACTTTCTAGGATTGTTTGACTTAGTCAAATTTGAATATTTCGATTTTTCAACTACTCTACCGTGATATGCTGGTACTTACGCGTTAGTTCTGGACTTGAATCGAGTTGTAGGTTGTAGCTCTGCTATAGATGTATATGAAATGCAAGAGTTCTGACTTTCTAGGATTGATTGACTTAGTCAAATTTGAATATTTCGATTTTTCAACTACTCTACCGTGATATGCTGGTACTTACGCGTTAGTTCTGGACTTGAATCTAGTTGTAGGTTGTAGCTCTGCTATGGATGTATATGAAACGCAAGAGTTCTGACTTTCTAGGATTGATTGACTTAGTCAAATTTGAATATTTCGATTTTTCAACTACTCTACCGTGATATGCTGGTACTTACGCGTTAGTTCTGGACTTGAATCTAGTTGTAGGTTGTAGCTCTGCTATGGATGTATATGAAACGCAAGAGTTCTGACTTTCTAGGATTGTTTGACTTAGTCAAATTTGAATATTTCGATTTTTCAACTACTCTACCGTGATATGCTGATACTTACGCGTTAGTTCTGGACTTGAATCGAGTTGTAGGTTGTAGCTCTGCTATGGATGTATATGAAACGCAAGAGTTCTGACTTTCTAGGATTGTTTGACTTAGTCAAATTTGAATATTTCGATTTTTCAACTACTCTACCGTGATATGCTGGTACTTACGCGTTAGTTCTGGACTTGAATCGAGTTGTAGGTTGTAGCTCTGCTATGGATGTATATGAAACGCAAGAGTTCTGACTTTCTAGGATTGTTTGACTTAGTCAAATTTGAATATTTCGATTTTTCAACTACTCAACCGTGATATGCTGGTACTTACGCGTTAGTTCTGAACTTTAATCGAGTTGTAGGTTGTAGCTCTGCTATGGATGTATATGAAACGCAAGAGTTCTGGCTTAACCGAATTGTTTGACAACATTAAAATTATTTTTTTCGATATTTTAACTACTCTACCATGATATGCTGGCACTTAAGCGTTTGTTCTGGAGTCAATTCGAATTGGAGGTTCTAGTTTTGTTACGGATATGTGAGAAACGAAAGAGTTCTGGTATTCTAGAATAGTTTGATACGATTAAAATTGATATATTTAACTTTTTGTCTTCGTGGAACTATGCAAATTATTTTTACAAATTATTTTTTTCTGACGTTTTGACGCCAGAACTATCGCTAAAAAGTATCAGGAACTATAGAACACACCTCCATGCGACTGGAACGAACAAGCATTTATTTTTGATTTGCTGCAAAATGATATGCTACGGGAAGTTAGCATATCATTTTTTTAAACGTGTTTTTTTCAGCTAAAAACGCCAGAACTATTGCTGAAAAGTATCAGGAACTATAGAACTCATCTGCATGCGAAGAGAACTATCGCAAAAACATGATATGCTGGGACTTGATATGCTAAGTTCACGGGCATATGACAAGCCCACTAAGCCCAGCTCAAACTAGTCTTGTCAATAAATTCGCCACCGTGTCAACTGCGCGTCGCATGCATCGCATCCCATCTACTACAACAAAATCTGTTTACTAAATTTTTTTCTTCATATAAGGTGTTTGTATGCGTCAAACTAGCGCCACTGCCTATTTTATTTTATTATTACGTTCAACAAAGGAATTTAAAAAAAACTGAATGTTCAGTTTGTGAAACCCATAGCTTTTTTTAATGCCTCTGTAATAGTTTAGGAAGAGGAGCGAAAAAAGAGTTTGGTGGCCACCAAGTGCAACTTACAAAATACAAAATAAAACTATTACCTATAGAGGTATTAAAAAAAAGCTTGATAGGCTTCACAAACTGACAGCCACAGAGGTCGCCATATTCGTTTAAGATATCATTTAGGAGCGACATCGACATCCTAAAACTTACATTTCCTACCTATGCCAATCAATAGGTATAATGTCATAGGTACAGCCTTGTATTACCAACTTGGCTCATAATCTTCCTACTGGTTTCTTCCGCGTGGTATCTATCAATCGATTGACTTTTTATACGGTCACTGTCCTCAGCTCGGCATCAAACGATACTTTATTAGATCCAATGTTAAGTTAGTGACTGAAACGCTAGCAGAATGAATGGCCAAATGTAGTTCATGCGATGTTTATAAGTTTTATAACTTTGGCATAAAGTTCACACCCACGTGTTGGCGAATAATCGTCATTGCGTGTTTGTTTATTTCCTTTCACTTATTGCACTTTCATTTGAAGATAGGTAGGTACCTACTTTTTATAATACTTAAGTACCTATTTTGTTTTGTGAAAATGACAAGGATTTAATCACTTGATGCGTGATAGCAATGACTGCGAATCAATATCAAATCAATATCTCGATTGTCAAAACCTCTGACTGCCCCGCTGCTGGGTAAAGGCCTCTTCTTTCCTCGTATCAAGCGAATGGAGGCCAGGATATAATTAAATCTGAGGAGGATATAATTAAATCATAGTCTCGTTGGTGGTCTGTCGCGCGCAACGCCATCGCTCCATGTCTGAGCGTTTGCACATAATATTACTTAGGTAGGTACTTATTTACCTTTACAAAAAGTTGACGCAGGATATTGCCAGGTAGTTAGTATGGCTCGTTGAATTGCTAAAGTTTATACTTAAGTGGAAAACCTTCATTAAAACTACATAGTAAGTACCTACTATTATATAGTTAGTATCTAATAATGTAAATAGGTAGATACTTTTAAAAAATGATATTGATTATCATTTACTTACACCTCAAGTTAGAAAATAAGAAACTCTACTAATTAGAGAATATAAATCTATCCAATCCAGGATATTCTAGTGAGTTCTAATATTTCTCAATTTTTTTTATCTTATCTTGATACTTACCTAAAACTGGCACACATGTAGATCCCGCTTAACTTTCACGGTGGTCGTGTTTCTCGTCAGCTAGTATAGTGAGTTATCGCACATGTAACGTCAATTATCATAATGTTGCAACGTGGCATCGCTAATCGATGGCGTGCATTATAAACATCATTATATACGATGTGTCAATCAGAAATTGTGCGATGTCATGGTACCTAGAACACAATAAAAAGAGCAAATGTTTGAAATTAGCCATACAAAAATCATGACATGTCAAGTGTCAAGTGAAAGAAAGAAAGAAAAATCATTTATTCTTGTAGGACCTCAAGGATCACTTAAGTTTCGTTTTACATGCTAGGTGATTCTAATGCCTGTTCCAACGCGACTCCCTACACCAAAATTGAAGTAGCTTAGGTACCTAAGTATGAAATCAACGTTGAATCAACCTATTTAACACTTATCACGTGATTTAACCATTGATTAGTAAGGTTTCGAGATGATCTGCGTTAGAGAAACCGGCTGCAAGTATCGGAACCTTGAAAGAACTTCGGAAGGCTTCGGCAGGTTACTGAGCTAAGCAGTGATGCGTAGGATGATCTAATCCCTCGCTTATATTGTAATTAATAATCCGCGTATAAGTAATAAGTATTTTGTTAATTTTTTTCTATTACCTACTTACCTAAGTAAAATATGCTGAATTTAATATTGCACCATTCGGGCGTGTGGCCCACTCATACTTGGCCAGTTTAAATTAAACTACCGTAAATTAAAACTAGTTGGTGCCTAAGTCGCTAACCACATTCTCCGTCGCGCCAATAAAAAACAACCTTCCATACAAAGGTGTGCTGGTTTGACAGCAATGGTGTAGGTAAACATTACATAGATTAGGTAGGTGTGTACTTACCTATATGCCATATGAATATAAACTTGTAAGACTTGATGTCTTCAGGGCAAATGAACTTTTTGAAAAACAACCCTCTCACGACGGAATAAATATTTGGTCAGAGACACTGGATAATCTATCTTATCGTGAATGACAAAGCAGACATCCCACTCTACGACAATCTCAACAAAACTATCATTGTTGCAGGCGAGGTTTCAACAGAAGCAGATGCAAGAACGAGAGATGAAGATAGCGAATCTCTACGAGGCGCAGCAGGCGAGAGCGCTGGACCGCGTCAGGCAATCCCCCAGTAACCTGCGGCATTCGCCCAGCAACGGGGTCAATGGTTCCAGCAATAATAACATCAGCTCCCCGCCACAACCAGTGTCGCACCAGCCAGGGAAAGTAAGCACCTTAGAAGTCATGGTTGGGAAAAGCAGAGAGAAGATATAATGAGGAAAACCGTAGATCGGGCTAATATGCGTAGGTACCTTGGGAGAGACCTATGTCTAGCTGAGGACTTAGGTAGGTTGATGCTGATGATGATTATATTCAAGCCCAAATTAACTTAATTACTCTTCCGCAGGTCCGTCAAATGTTCGAGGAGCGCAGAACAAAAGCCGGTATCGACAAGAGCTACCCACTCCAGCCGATCCACAACACAGATAGGCGCAAGGCCCTCCCTAACGGATACTCCAAGGTCACGGCGACCTCGCACGCTACCAAGGTCAACGAGAAGACCACCAAGACTCGTGTTACTCAGCAAACCGTGAAGAAGGTTCACCATGTAAGTAAAATGTTGCCGTTATAGTAGTGGCAAGATGAGCAAGATGGAAAATAGAAAAGCTGAGAAAAAGTCCATGAGTCCAAAAAATTTACGACTGTCTGATTGAACGCTGGATTCAATAAATATCCTTTTAATAAAGCAAATTTATTCGGCGTGTTCTCGCATCACGCTCATAATTAAACCCTTTCTACATCAACTGAAAAGCAATCTAAAGTAGTTACCTATAGGTTTTATGGTACAAAAATATTTGCTCTAGTGTCATTATCCAGGGAAGAATCAAGGGACTAAGTTTGTATGGAGAAAGACCCGGAACTTCCTCTTAACTTCTTATATCTGGATATGCGTTACACCCCGGCACACTCCCTAATTAGTGGAAAGTTTTTGAAGCTAAACTCTTTGTTACAGAAAACAGATAACATAGTGAACGGGTCCGGTGATCTCAACCATAATCATGAACTGGACCTGAATTCTTTACGGCACGCGGTAAGTACATCCAGGTTTTACATTTCAAATGGTTTATTGGCGAAGCACATCATCTTAGTCAGTCGATAAGTTAGCGGAGTGGAATGTACCTATTGTCATTTAAAGAAATTGTAATCGTTTCAGAAATTGTATATCCTACGCAATAACACACTAAAGTGGAAGAAGATTCTTGGCTCATATCCCCTAACCATCGTCAAAGTATTTTTTATGGCCTGGATTCCAATCAGATCTTCTCTGAACCAAAGATTCAATCACAAGAACCCTTTCCATCATTTGCAGCTGTAGTCTTAAGATCTGCCACATTTGCGTTCGATTCCCAGTTACCACAGAGCATTAGCGAGCCGAAATTTTTTTTATTTTTTATTTAACCTATTCAGTCCCACTGCTGGGCAAAGGTCTCCCCCAAACTCTTCCAATTATCTCTATCTTTAGCTGCGTCCCACCATCCTTCATCGAAGGTAGCGAGATCGTCCCGCCAACGTTTTCTCGGCCGACCCCGACGCGCCGCCTGAAAGAAATATTATCTTACTAAAAGAGAAATTAGTAAGTTGGAAATCTTTCACTATTTCACCTTTGTTCTCCAGTTACCACAGAGCAACGGCGAGCCGAGCACAGACGAAGTGGATGCAAACGAGAACAGCTACCTGTTGGAGCACGAGACGTTCCCCGACGCGCTCGCGCCGGCCGCCACGCCGCGCTCGCCGGAGCCCGTCGCGCCTAAGCAGGAGATCAAACCGCCTCCTAGAAGGCAAGTCTTTACATTACTTCCATACAAAAATGACAAATATCTACCTACCCACAGCAAAACCAAAGATAGATAGGTTATTGAGACTGGCCGTTACTATACAAGTAGCTAATACTTACAAGTAGTAATTACTAATTATCTAGTTAAGTATGTACTTTACCTACTCAGAATATAGAAAAAACTTTACCTAGCAAATTTTTAAACAGACTTCAATTTTGTAAAGCTAACAAATTCCTGCAATAAATTTTAAAAAGAGAATCAAATTGGTAATACCGTGGCGGGTGGACCAAGGGACAGATAGCTTCGTCGGTTGTGTTTGATCATCAATTTATTTTCTCTCATTTCAGAACCCCAGCCGCTAGAACCAGTCCTCCGAAATCCAAACCCCAAACCCACGCTGCCGCGCCTCCTCGACGGGTCATCAGTGAAAATGCTGTAAGGAGTTTCCTTCTTCTAATTTATCTCATCATCATTCACAGTTTAATTTACCCACTACTGTGTAGGCACTAGATATAATAGGTAGGCCTCTCTAGTTTGTGCCACCCTCAGAATAGAGAAAGTGACCACCATACACCAATTTACCCTCAATTTTTAATGACAATGATGGCGTCAGTGACGTGCTATGCCAGTTATACACATTTTCACCTCATTTGTGATTTTAATCAAACTCCTTATAATCACTAGACTTTTTTTCATTCCCCTTTGTCATCGAGATCACTGTCATTCAAACTCATTTTACGCCATTCAAATGTAGCCATTGGTTTGTCAAAAATTCATAATTATTACAAAATTTAGGATTCAAAATTAATGTGAAATAAAATCAAATGCGTTCTCCAGGTCACAGACACGAGTAGGGCGAGAGGTGCCATGCAGACAGGAGCCAGTCCCGTAAGTTGAATGATGTACCTACTTATTATACTTTTTTTGGCGCTCAGGGCAGAGTTTTGTACTCTGCCCTTTGCGCCAAAAAAAGTATTTTTGCCTAAATTTAGTAATTCTACCGCGGCTTCACCGGAATAGGTGTCCTACTACCTACCTATCATTTTATATTTTTTGATGATAGATACCTACCTACTTATCTAAAAAAGCTTCAAGTGAGTAGGTATAAAGAAAACCTACATAAATAATAGGTCCATAGGGTCACTCTGAAGCGATCAGTGCCTATAAATATAATGCTGATCTTGCACGGAGCGGGCACATAGAGCTGATGGGATCAGCTCTAGTGCCCGCTCCCATCAGTCTTTGCGAGAGTCACCGCAGTGGGCAGGGAACGTGATATTGAAATGTTCTTTGCTTTTTCTCAAATTACAAAATATCTGTTTTGTCATTATTGCACCTTATTATACGATTTGAACATCGACTTATTTTTATTTTGCTTTCTGGATCCGCAGGCACCAGCAGCACCCAGAAGGCAACCTGTGGTAGGTTTCTTTTTATTTTTTAACGAAGCTTTTAAAACTAGCACTCACCTGCTTTTCATTTGAAGGCCCTTCCTTACTGGCACTAGATTGGAAATTTAAGTAAAAAGATTAGGTAGGTAGCCTAGGTACCTAGTTACCTACTTACCGAAAAGAAAGTTTAGCACCGCACCTTGTTTGTTGCACTGATTCTTCCTGGTATTGGGTCGCTTTAAAACCGAAGTAGAATCAATCACCAGCTCTTAAGACGTTTAATAAATTTGATCACAGGTCCCTACGGAAATAATATTTTTGAATGTGAGTCTCCTTCTCTTTCAGTTAAGCGGTCGCAACAGCAGCTCTCCTAAAACCCGTTCTTCCCTGGGCTCGGCGGGGGGCGCGGGGGGCGCGGGGGAGGCGTGCGGGGTGTGCGGGCGGAGGTTCGCTTCCGACCGGCTCGCCAAGCACCAGGAGATCTGCAAGAAGGCGAGCACCAAGAAACGGAAACCCTTCGACGCGCTCAAACATCGTCTGGCGGTGAGTCTTCTTCTACCTGCCCTTATCCCACTATGTGGGGTCGGCACAACATGTATTCTTCTTCCATTTTCAGACGTCATCTCAGCACTCACTCCTTTCTTACTCATGTCATCTCTGGCGGTGAGTAGGTATTGTGATGAATGTTAGAAACCATAAAATAGAGATTTTAAGATGGTTTACCGATCGCCAGCAGTCCATTCCAATAATTACGTATATTGTGATGGGTTGGTGATGACAAGCTTGACCTTGGGGTGGGGGTGTATAGTGTAGCGTGCGGGGGGGGGGGACTTACAGAGGCTTTCCAAAGGTACCCTACAAAGATACACTGTAAGATGGCATTTTTTGACTAAGTATAGTCAAAGCGTAGGTACTGTTATCCCATTACGCTGTAGGGCCCGAGACATTGGTTGACATCAGAAAACTTGCCCGAACAATCGCCATTCTGATCAAGTCAAGGGTGTAGTGAAATGGCGAATGAAACATTTTCTGACTATCGTTCACCACTTGACAACCGAGATTATTAGGTAACACTCTTCAAGTTCAGTTGCTGAAATTGAAGTAGGTTACCTATTAAAACTGAACTTTAGTAGGTATGTAAGTAGGTAGGTACACAAACTTCCTGGCAATCGATTTTGCCATGCCTAATTATATTATTTTGAAATATGAAATTGAATAATACAAGGTGCTATTTGATTTAATGCTGCATTAGGGCACAGATGCTGCGGGGTTTAAGGCAAGCCCACAAACTTTTCATAACTGTTTTTCTTGATCGATGTGTATCATTGGCTTCGTTCTCTTTGAATTCCAGCACTTTGTATCACATATTCATCAATAATTCTTAAACACTATTGTAACACTCTTTATTATTATTTTACTTTCCACTAAAATTAAAGTGACACACCAAAATTAGGTACTTATGCCTTATCCTACACCAATAACAACATAAAAACATTATCATTACCTATTATTGCCTTTTGCCTTCCTGTAAATCCAGTTCATCCTAAGACTATCTGGAAGAAATCGCTCATAGCGATTAGACCGCCCCTTCATTTTAATGTTGTGTCTGTGCTTTATAAATATTGTTATTTTTATGTACATATAGGTAATGTGGTTTACCTACCTTCAATAAAGTATTTATCTATCTATCTATCTATATTGTAATTTCAGGGCACAGAAGCGGAACCGTTCATCGGCAAGCTACGCAAGAGTACCACGAACCCATCCTCCACGAAGGTTGGCAAGCCGCTCAACAGCACCTGGCGGCAGAAGCACGAGGAGTTCATCCAGGCCATCCGCGCCGCCAAGCAGGTGCAGGCGCATCTTGCGTCAGGAGGTGAGTCTTTTATAAGTAGACAAACTTAGCTATGCTTCTTAGGGTATGAAATGTTGGTCATTTCAAATTTTATTTCTTTGCTGAACCCGTGAAGTTGAAATGCAAATTTAGCTAATATTAGATGATGACAAAGTTACTTACCAATTTCGCACATAATGCGAAGATAAAGTGATTTTAGAAACTGTTCATAAACCTGCTATGATTTTTAAAATGCATTCTAAATATTGCACCAAGAAGACATGACTGGCGTGATCATGCTTCCTATTTCAATACAACGATCACGCCAGTAATGTCTTCTTCTACCGGGTTAATCGATAAAAATAGTTGTAATGTCTTAGGTTCAGTACCTACCTACCTACCTACTTGAACTTTTTGAATAAATAAATGCCAGCCATAACTTTGCACGGTGTTAGGTATAGCCTATTTTCATTCTAAAACAAATCAACAACAAGCAACATGTCAATGTTTCAGGTAAACTCAGCGACCTCCCGCCGCCGCCGCCGTCCGAGAATCCTGACTACGTAGCTTGTCCTCATTGCGGCCGGCGCTTCAACCAGGGCGCCGCCGAGCGACACATCCCCAAGTGCAAGGACTACCAGTTCAACAAGCCCAAACCCGCGCCCAAGAGGCGGTAACCCTCAACCACCTCCACTCTTCTGGCAACCAAAATAACAGAAATTAATAAAAACAGAATTCAGGTTGCTAACAACCTCAAAAGTTTGACTAGTCTAGTTTTGGTTGCCAAGACTGTTCTACGTCTGTGTGATCATCGGCTGTACTGAACTAAGGAAACCTAACCTCAAAATAATAACACCCAATGAGTTCCTAAAATGTCTGACAATATCTTCGAATGTAAGGATTACGCCACTTCGAATTGGGTACTGGACACATTGGTTCAGATTGTTTTTACTTACACTCTGTTTTACTTAGTTAAATCTTTTTTTGATTTGATAAGTCCTAACTTACCCTACTAAATCAGCTAATATGGAGTTTTGTTCAAGAGTTAGGGGCAGGAGTGGTTGTACGCTGGGTGATTTTGTTCTGCGTATGTGTTTGGCAACCGTGGTATATTATACGATTTGGGGGGTTATAAAGTTTGTTCATGACAGGGCGTGCTGTGGGCAACCACATTGGTTGCCGAGTCGTACCAATAACCCCAATAATAAAAGGAAAACTCGACGTCGACAGAATTCCTGTGGATTCAGCGGACGAGCTTAACATTCGTGAGCTTGTGGGACCATTTTCGTAGGGAAAATAGAGAAATATTATCTTCTTCAAATATCACTACCGCAACGAGCAGACAATTCTCTCTACCTTGGCTTTCTCATTCAATTTACATTATAATTTCTTCTTCCATAGAAAAATGATTACCCGAGACTCAAACGGCAAATTTTATTTTTAACAAGATTTATAACTTTATCAATAATGTCAACGTTTTGAGCCCCAATAATCTTACAACTTATCTTATGGGTCATAATTTTTAAGGTTAAAAATTGTACTTACTTTGATTTTATTTTTACTCAATAGTTTTTATATTTATTTCTCAACACTGAAACCAAGATAATAAAACGGAAACGTTTGAATTTAAAAGATTTTACGCGAATTGTTTGTACAAAGAACTGCTTTTTAAAATGTTAACGCTTCATTTAGAAAAATAAATGTACTTTTATTATTTGTACTTACGTTTCTTTGTTTTAATAAACCTACCTACCTATCGTACTTACTGAAATCTATGAAAGTAGGTGACATACCTTTAAAATTATTCTGAAATATACTCAAGCGTGAATCGTGTCCCAAGCGGTGATTCATCACTGTTCCCACAGAGAACTATCAAAAATCGATACTTAAGCGAACGAAGACTCAAGTCCGAGCCAGACCTGGAATAACACATAAGCTATATTTTATCCGGGTAGGTAACACGCGAGCCCAATGCACTTTTCTACCCAATACCCTCTACTAAGGGAATAATGAACAGTAAATCCACACAAGCATGCTTCAAAATCAATTTATTGTCTTTAATACATTCAAACATATAAAATGCAAAGAAAAGGCCACATGGTACATCGTGGCAGGCAGTGTGCTCGAGTGCTCTAGTTCTCGGCCGTATGTTGCGGCACGTAGGACAGCACCACTGTGCCGTACGAAGGTACCAACACATCCTTTGCCTGCACTTCGAAGTTGTTTGTGTAGCTGGAACAAAGAAATATTGATATACATCTATACTATCTATCTATAATAGTGGCAATTCTGAGTGTCGCAAAAGCTAAACTAAGCTAACCGTTACCGTCCCTTTCATAGCGATGGGAATAAAAAGGATGGCAATAATTTTAGTTAGTTTAGTTTAGCTTTTGCGACACTCCGAATTGCCCCCATTACCTATTATAAAGAGGTAAAGTTGGTTTGTTTGTTTGTATGTCTGGTGGTAATCTCCGAAACTAATTATCCGATTTTAAAAAATCTTTCACCGATGTGTAGCAAAAACTTTCCGAATGAACATAGGCTATATTTATCAAGGTAGGTATCATGCGAGCAAAGCCGCGGGCGAGTAAGCTAGTTATTTATAAAAATGAACCCCTATTTCTTCGTGTCACGCTATAACTTGAGAACAACTCTAGCTCCAGGGACTTTTTTTCTGTAAATATTGTGGTCGAGGCTGCCACTCCCGCATAGGACACTAGCCACGAACGAAAGTATTCACTTGACCGACGCTATCTAAATCATCTTTATCAGATGTATAGGTCGCGCCACGTAAAAAGAGCGCTGGCTATCAAACCGCGCAGTGGTCGATGATTGGTGGAGAGGTAACGCGGCGCACTTCATACCATTGATTTAGCGAGTGCTATTGGTTCGTCAGCGAGTGAACACAGGCGCAAACATACCCCGCTACTTCCCCGACCGCGCTCTTTTTACGTGGCGCGACCTATAAGACCAATGATGATGTATCGTTTTTGGTTAGTAGAGTAGACCTGTACTTACTTGGTGGCAGCCCGCACGGCTGGCGACATGTGGTGCACGGTGAGCTTGGCGGGCACGGAGTGGATCACGGTGAGGTTGGCGCGCACATTCGCCTCACCAGGGTTGAACAGGGCCACGTAGCCCGTGTGCCCCGGTTTCCATCTACAAAATAATATTAAATATGATTACTTCCCAGGAATCAGAATTCACCTTTCCTTTCAGATTTAGTGGTTTAGGCGTGAAAGCGTCAGACAGACAGATAAACAGACAGAGTTACTTTCGCATTTATAATATTATATTAGTAGGGAATCTCTGTACCGAATTTCAGAAAACTCGGTTCAATGGTTCAGGTGTGAAAGCGTCGGAGAGTTATTTTCGCATTTATAATATTAGTAGGTAAAAAATACCTGGCACAAGCGAGCACGGCCGTAGTGCTGTTAGTCAGTTCGTCCGTGGCGGACACGTGCGTCAGCATGGTGTCCCCATGCTCCACGCTGCCGTCGCTGCGCAGCGAAGTCAGATGAGACAGCGAATCACTCTGTAATAAATCATTATACTCGTAATAGAAAAAAATAACTTAGGCCTTTACATCTTTACTAGATGATTTATACAGAGTCAGGTAGCAAGCTTTGCCTACACTTAACGGGACACTGTAGTGCCTGGGACATTGTTGAGATGGAATAGGCTTGCCCAGCACCTAAACCATCCTCTCAGCTAAGTCGGTCATATCCATAGAAAAGACAATGGTCAATACGTGTGGGGCTGACTAGCCGCGAGTTTCCTCACGATGTTTTCCTTCACCGTTTAGCTCGTGTTAAAGTGCATATAAATTTTTCAACACAAAAAGTCCATTGATGCACGGCCGGATTCAAACTCACGACCTTCGGATCGAAAGTCAAAGTAGGTACTTATCCACTTGGCCAACACGGCTAATAGAAAGAAACGCATCTGGCACTATGACAGAATCTGGTGTGACTCGTTGGGATTTTTTTTCCCTTAATGCCCCACTCGAGCTACCAATAGTTCACAGAATGACTCTCGAACGATATTCTGTGTAAAGTCTGCAATACAGTCATGTTAGGCGAGCCAAGCCAACGCGAGCGAAGGCGTACGCAAATTGATGCAAAGACTGGGAGGCGAGTGGTGGCGAGTGGACGCTCGCGACTTCTCGCTATGACAAATGAACTCTACACGTTGCCACTTGAACTCGGCCAGCTAGGCGAGTGATCACGAGCGATTGCAAGGCAAGGCAAATATGCTGTCCATACGTTGGTATTGGAGTTCACTCGCCTACGCTCAACCAACATTATTGCAGGCTTAACAGTGTGATAGGATGGGACAACATAATACATACAATTATAAAACATATGCAAATGGGTATTTATCACGAAACGTCGGGTGAATATTGAAAGTATAATTCGTGATAAATACCCGTTTGCATATGTTTTATAACATAATTCTAGAAAAAGTACAGAAATGAATACTCACAGTAGTGTCGTTGTCCAGTTGTTCGATGTCTAGTATCGGCGCGGCGGGCAGGAGCAGCGCGAAGTAAGCCAACTCCTTCTCTGAATTAGGATCCGATTTCAACTGTAATTCAATAAATTCGTTTTAAATTAACGAAATTAAAACTTAGCATATTTTTTATTTTTATTTCAATTCTAGAATGGTTTTTTCTTGTTAGGTACTGTTAAATCAAGATATGATATAGCAACAGATATAAAAGCCGTCATTAAGAATAACGCAGTGTTTTTTTTTTTTTTTCATAAAAATGTGAGAAACGTACGGAGTTGCTTGGCGTCAAGAGTAACTGCCTCAACACGGGCGCTTCTCAGATACAATCTTCCTGCTTTTTCTAGAACCAAAGCCATTGGGCACAGGGTTCCCAAATGTCACAGGTAATTCCCAAAGTTGTTCAGAAAAGTTTAAAAGTGCAAACATTTTTACCTCAAGTAGAGAATCGAACACGCGCCTCCAGATTGTCAACCCATTGACTTTCTAACCTTGCTACGACAAGCGTACAAGACTTGGTTGAATTTAACTTTCACATTACGACCATTGATAAAATCATGGTATACATTATTCTATTACAAGCTTTCGCCAGCAGCTTCGCTTGCGCGTTATTAAGTGAATCCGGATAAAAAGTAGACTATGTGTTATAATCTAAGGTCATAATCATACAAGCTTTCGCGTTTATAAGATTAAGTGCCTCTTTCACGATCTTCAAGTAAGTTCCGAGTAGGCTAGTCACCAAGTAAAGTGTCGAGTATTGACATTAATTGACATTTTGCGCATAGAACGAATGACGTTACTCGTTAAGTAACTAATCAACACTTGAGGATGGTGAACGAGGCCCTAAGTGTAATATTAGTGGGTCTAGTGACTAGTGGGATGTACGGTCGGCCAAAAATGTGGTCTACGTGAATGTCATGAAACAAAACTCGATTTCCACTTGCAATAACATTATGAAGTGACAATAATAATCGTTCGCTTTACTATATTAACGTATTGATTGCCATGTGTCAAGCCAGAATTCTCGCAAGAAAAAGTCAACCTTATCTATGATACGATCTTACAGAAACTTTTGTCTTAACTGGTAATCCACTTTCTTGGCCGACTGTACGATGTTTTTGAATAGATAAAAACTTCATCTTACTAATAGTTTCAGGCCTAGGCTTACAGGGTCCGTAGCCTAGTGGTCAGGCAGCTCGGCTTAAGAGCGATCGCTTGTATCTACGCAAGTTCGAATCCTGCCTGAGCCGTTAACTTTTAGTAAGATTTTTCATTTATAATGAGATAAAAACATGTTGCTATCTTCATACATTATCCTTAAAATGGACCCTCACATTCTACAGTGCTTTTCACCATCAAGTCGAGAATCAGTTGCAAAAAATAAAAAATTGCAGAGGTTATGGGTTCGATCCCCGCTTTTTGTATGTGTATGTGTATGTGTGCGGGACAAATGTTTATATGATCTTCACCTGTAGAATAGGCCAGTGTCCCTTGATCTTCTTGTTAATGAGTGCAGCGGCCGCGCTGACGTCTGCCACGGAGACCGGCGAGGCGGAGGGCGGCTGTAGCGTGGTTGCGTTGAACTTATCTGACAGGTACACATCCGACGACCCCGGACGATCACCTTCTTTGAGTGTGAAAACTGTTTCTTCTGAAAAAAACAATTATAGAATATGTAATTATGTATTTATGTAATACTAGCAGACCCGCGCGGCTTCGCTCGCGTGTTGTATACCTACCTTAAACACTGGTCGTACTGACTGGCTATTTTGAGAAAAGTGAATCTTGATAAATGGAGGTGTACCTACATAGAAGGGATTTCTAGAAATTAAACCAAAATAGAGTGAATGAATGGAGTAAAATCGAATTTATATCACAACACAACACAACAAAAAGGTCTCGTAACATTTATTTTCAAAACTACCTCTCAAATGTGAAGGGATCATAAGGTTGTATTAACTTGTATTTAAAGTGGCTACCTACGTTGATTTTGCTTACGGTGCTCATAGAAAAGGCTGACTGTTTGTCGGTTAAACTCTGTTGCAATACTTAAAAAACAAAAGCTTTGAACCAAGAACTTCTTTGACTCAGAAGCGAGCCGAATTTTTTTAAGACAAATGCGTCATGTGAAACTTGGTTTTGCTTGTAGTAGTATGGTTATCATAGAAAAGACTGGCTGTTGGTCGGTTCTTAATCAATCGTCTGATACAGATAAATTTGCTTGCAAAATATTGAAGAAGCTACCGGGCGAGCGAAGCGAGCTTCAAAGTTTGCGAGCGTAGCGAGCCGAATTTTTTTTAGACAAATGCGTCATTGACTCTTAATTTTGCTTATAGATAAGGCTGGCTGTTGTTCGGTTCATACTCTATTGTCTGACACAGATAAATTCGCTTGCAAAATATTGAAGAAGCTACCGGGCGAGCGAAGCGAGCTTCAAAGTTTGCGAGCGTAGCGAGCCGATTTTTTTGACAAATGCGTCATTGATTCTTAATTATTAAATACAAATACAAATACAAATTGTTAAATAAACAATTTGTATTTGTATTTAATTTTGCTTATAGCTAACTAAGGCTGACTGTTGTTCGGTTCATACTCTATCGTCTGACACAGATAAATTCGCTTGCAAAATATTGAAGAAGCCACCGGGCTAGCGAAGCGAGCTTCAAAGTTTGCGAGCGTAGCGAGCCGATTTTTTTTTACACAAATGCGTCATTGATTCTTAATTTTGCTTATAGCTAAGGCTGACCTGTTGTTCGGTTCATACTCTATCGTCTGACACAGATAAATTTGCTTGCAAAATATTTAAGAAGCTACCGGGCGAGCGAAGCGAGCTTTAATGTTTGCTTTAAAAACCGCCGCGTTTCACTCTTTAAAGGTTTTTTATTTTGTATTTTAAGCGGTACAACTGATTTTGTCGTACAAATCGCTCCACCTTTTAATACGTTTAAATTCACTTCAGACTTTGTCACCGAATTTCACTCTTTATAAGGGTTTTGTCGAAAAACCCTAAAACAATTGCCCATTTATTTTGTAGTATCCATACCGAATTTCCAGTCAATCTCACCTCGCTTTAATACATTTCACTTAAAACTTTTAACATCGGATTTCACCCTTTTTAAGGGTTTTTTGGAAAAACCCTTCAACGCGTGTCTATTTATTTTGTTTTTTAAGCAACAGAGTTTCAAGCAAATCGCTAAGCCCGTTTAAAATTTTCCATGCAACCTTTGACACCACTTTTTGCCCCTTTTTAGGGTATTTTTTGAAAATTCCTGAAACACGTGTCCAACCATTTTGTATTTTTAGTATCCAAACCGATTTTCAAGCCAATCGCGCTTCCCTTCAATACGTTTCACTACAAACTTTGACATTGCATTTCACCCTTTTAAAGGGTTTTTTTCGAAAAACCCTAAAACACGTATATATTTATTTTGCATTGTTAGTGTTGTAACCGAGTTTCAAGCAAATCGAACTACCCATTAAAAAGTTCTCATACAAACTTTGACACCCCATTTCACCCCTTATCAGGCTTTTTTTTTTTAATTTCTGATTAACATGTAAATTTATTTATCATTTACCATATTTAAACCAAGTTTGAAGAAAATCGCTTCACGCATTAAAAAGTTGCATACAACGGTTTTCATCCCTTTTCAACCCTTTAGGGGTGGAATTTCGAAAAATCCCTTCTTAGTGCTCACTTTTGTTTTAAAAGGAAGCTACCTTCCAAATTTCAGCTTCATAGCTTCAGCGGTTTGGTCTGTGCGTTGATTGCAGAAAAATGCTTATTGTTTTATATATATTGATTGAAGCAGTCTTAAATAATACATCATTTATTTTGATAAGGGTTAATACCAAGGTACAAATAAAGAGCTTTTTGTAGCGGTGGTATTTTAATTTCTTTTTTTCAATAAAAAAACGCTTATTGTGTGTGACATGACTGTAATAGTTAGAGATGTGCTGCCGCTGATTTTTTGTAGATAATGGTGTGTTCTAAAAAAATGTAGTATATCATTTTGTTCTATCATCAATAGTTTTCGCAGCGCACGCGATGTAAGGTAGTTTTTTGATATTTTTTTCACACCTTGGATTACGTTATCGTAATTTTAGTAAGGATGCCTATTTTTTTTGAAAATGAAATATAGCCTATGTCACTCAGAAATGATGTAGCTTTCCAACAGTAAAAGAATTTTTCAAATCTGCCAAGTAGTTTCGGAGCCTATTCAATTCATACAAACAAACAAACAAACAAAAAATCAAACCTTTCCTCTTTATAATATTTGTATAGATGTATAGATTTACCATATTTAAACCAAGTTTGAAGAAAATCGCTTCACGCATTAAAAAGTTGCATACAACGGTTTTCATCCCTTTTCAACCCTTTAGGGGTGGAATTTCGAAAAATCCCTTCTTAGTGCTCACTTTTGTTTTAAAAGGAAGCTACCTTCCAAATTTCAGCTTCATAGCTTCAGCGGTTTGGTCTGTGCGTTGATTGCAGAAAAATGCTTATTGTTTTATATATATTGATTGAAACAGTCTTAAATAATACATCATTTATTTTGATAAGGGTTAATACCAAGGTACAAATAAAGAGCTTTTTGTAGCGGTGGTATTTTAATTTCTTTTTTTCAATAAAAAAACGCTTATTGTGTGTGACATGACTGTAATAGTTAGAGATATGCTGCCGCTGATTTTTTGTAGATAATGGTGTGTTCTAAAAAAATGTAGTATATCATTTTGTTCTATCATCAATAGTTTTCGCAGCGCACGCGATGTAAGGTAGTTTTTTGATATTTTTTTCACACCTTGGATTACGTTATCGTAATTTTAGTAAGGATGCCTATTTTTTTTGAAAATGAAATATAGCCTATGTCACTCAGAAATGATGTAGCTTTCCAACAGTAAAAGAATTTTTCAAATCTGCCAAGTAGTTTCGGAGCCTATTCAATTCATACAAACAAACAAACAAACAAAAAATCAAACCTTTCCTCTTTATAATATTTGTATAGACTAGCTGCGCCCCGCGGTGTCACCCGCGGTAGTTCCTGTTCCCGTGGGAATACAGGGATCAAAAGTAGCCTATGTGTTAATCCCGAAGTAGGTACTTATGTAATTATGTATTTATGTAAAACTAGCTGCGCCCCGCGGTAGTTCCCGTTCCTGTGGGAATACAGGGATCAAAAGTAGCCTGTGTTATTCCCGACCATAAACTATGTATAGATAGATAGAAAATACTTTATTGCACACCATTAACAGATAAAAAAACATCATGAACAATTAAACACTGAAATTACTATGATATACAATCGGCGGTCTTATCGCTAAAAAGCGATCTTTACCAGACAACCTGTGGATGGATAAGGACAGTATATTCCAAGTTTCAGCCAAATACGGGCATAAAAAAATCTGTCATCAGAGTTAGCCACTTGTTACAAACTTACTTTTTAGTTGAAAATGAACCCTTGTCCTAACAACGTCCTGAGGGTCAAGATGTATGTTCAATAACTAACCAGGCTCTATAGTGGAAGCAGCGAGAGTGTTTTCCTTGAAGGTCTTCAGTAAGACCACTAGTTCAGGTTGGTCGGACGTGGCGGAGTGCTGGTAAAATGAAACGCTCGTAGCGAAGCTTGCTTAGACGTTCTTGATAAATCGTCGAAGTTAAGCAACGTTTTAAGCGGTCACTACTTGGATGGGTGACCGCAAATGGCATTAACAGCTAAACTTCCGCGCATAGGAGAGCACGTTAAATTGTTGTTCCCGGCTATTGAAGTCGTTAAGAGTTTAGTCTTTAGGCGGCTATAAAAAATCAGTCATACCTTGCTTATACAAACTTACTTACTTTTTAGTTGAAAGTGAGGTGCTCTTGTTTTGAGAGCGTCATGATTCATGACGCTCTCAAAACAAGAGCACCTCACTTTCATCTTACTCAATTACTCAATTATTTATTTTCAATAAATTATCATTACAGATATAGTACATCCAAAGCGATAATCTAGCTAGGTAATGAGATAAAAAACTTAAAAAAAAACATAAAAAAACTTGAACATACATCAAACATACATCTTGACCATCATGAGCCATGATGATCAAGATGTATGTTTAATAACTAACCAGGCTCTATAGTGGAAGCAGCGAGAGTGTTTTCCTTGAAGGTCTTCAGTAAGGCAGCTAGTTCAGGTTGGTCGGACGTGGCGGAGTGCTGGTAGAAGTGGTAGCTCCCGTGTCCGGAGCCCGCCGCGTCGCGAGACGACGCCAATTCTTCGTTATTGTCCAACGGCCCTACCACCATCAGCCGGGCTTTGTTTAACCTGGTAACATTTTACTTTTACATTGTCGGGCCCAGGGATGGCCAATTTTATTTTATTTATTTTAGGAAAACTTACAGCTATGTACAAGGTTAGTTAATTATAAATTACAATACATGCAGGGCACATATCATACAGAAGGCCAATTAAAAGTTTCCACAAATAGTAGTAGTAACCGTAGTATTGAATATTATCCTCGATACCGAGTCAAGTGTTACAAATGTATGAGAATCCAGCGCCGCTCCCGGTAACTTGCATGAACTAATCATTTCATACATTTGAAATAATTGACCCGGTAGCGAGGATAGTTAACTATACCACTCGCAAACTGATGATACGCCCACTGGCTTTTAAATTCGTTATTCGTTCTGCGATAATAAGTATTATTGTAATGAAAATAAAGTTTAATTCGTATGACACTGAAACTGCGCTCCGCTTCGCTGCTCTTCGATGCTCTTTTGGTGTGAGTTGAGCCTTAGTATTTATTAATTAATTAAATGTTATTGTTTACCTGATCCCGGCAGCGCCCGCCGCCATCCACTTCGCGGTCGCGTTAGAGAAGAGATTGACCACAGCTTGGTTCTTGAAGTTCAGATCTGGATGCTCTTCCTCATACTGATGCAGGTAGAAGGCCTGGCGTTTCTCGCTTAACGTCCAAGCCGGTATGTCTAAGGTCGACATCTGAATATAAAAAAATAATGTTGAAATAATGATTGTTGTATGTACCCAAAGGGGTGTTATAAGTTTGGTGGAATTTGGTATAACGATAGACTAGACCTTGGGAAACATAGGCTACATTTTGTTCGGGTAAAGCCGGGTATTCATTAGGCAACCTTTGTAAACTCTGTTTATAAACAGTGTTTCACGCTCATCACATATTTCACCTCTTTTAAACAGTTACAAATACAAATGTATTTATTACCAAAACACACGATTATTCAAAATTTGTTAGTGGTCCCCGCACGAGGCAAGCCTGTATCGCGGGAGTTTTATTAATTTATTATTACTTTTAGTGAAATTGTCTATCTACATTATTTAAGGTACTTTCCCTCCATGTGGCTGTGGGACGCCCTCTATAAGTAAGGTAAGGAGTACATACCCAGTTGTTAGGTAAGATGGGCGTATTATCCTTGTCATAGTCTTTCACGTCGGCCCACATGAAGTAGTCTTTGTAAGGCGCCGTGCCGTTCTCACTCGCAACGAACCACGCGTGGGAACGGGACACGTAGTTGGGGATCAAATCAACAATCACTCTGTGAAAATAAAAAAACGGATATTAAAATTAATCCGACCGTATTAAAATGTTAAACTATCACCACCGCCTATTTCATTTTATTATTACGTTAAGTAAGTAAGTTCGTATGAGCAAGTGGCCAACTCTGGTGACGGAGTTTTTAGGCCGCCTTAAGGCCTCCGTCATGGCTTAACGACTTTAAAAGCCGGGACCGACAATTTAACGTGCCCTCCGAAGCACGGAAGCGCTCAGATATAAATGACACTTGCGGTCACTCATCCAAGTTGTGACCGCTCAGAACGTTGCTTTACTTCGACGATCTATCAAGATCTACCAAGAACGTCTTAGCAAGCTTTGCTACGAGCGCTTCACGTTGAACTATTGAGCAAAAAAAATTTAAAAAAACGTGATTGTTCCGTTTGTGAAACCTATCGTAAGCTTTTTTTTAATACCTCTATAATAATTTTATTATAATAGACTCTTCAAAAGGATCTAAAAATACACACATTCTAGTACATAGTTTATACCCTGGAATAACACCTAGCTACTTTTAATTCGGTTAAGGACCCTACAAGCGAAGCCTGATACTTTATGTAATCCAAAAAGTTTAAGCACGGGAATAAAGGACATATACTACCCATAATGGGGACGGTGTCAATGAGGACAACGGGAATTAACCATACAAAGTATTACTTACTTAACACCGAACTTCTTGGCCTTCTCCACAACCTCCTGAAACTGCGTGAGGACGGTAGGATTGTCCAGTACATCATACGTTGGGACACTGCAGAACAGACCCTCGACTTTGGAAGACTTCAACAACGGCAGTTTGCTCTCCACTTCGGCTATATCACAGGCTCCGAACTCGACTAGTGGCCCCTTTTCGAACCTAGAAATGAATTATTGAAATGAAATAGTTTATTTGCATGAAATAATGGTAAGTACAAGATGTTATTTTATGTCATTGAGAGTTCACATATTTCACCGTAAATTGGTATGCAAATTTTGTAATTAAGTAATTAAAATATTGGTCAAATTATATAATGGTAACAAGCAAAGCATGTCACAAAATATTCTCAATCGTCAGTTACCTATTCAGAAATTCGTCGACATTGTAGAAGGCTCTGTCCAGTAGCCATAATTTTAGCTTATTGGATTATTGCTTTTAAAATGGTCGCGGGCGAATCGACCACGGTTGTTGCAACACAGCCGAAACGTCGGGAAATAATAAAAAGTAAATTACGCGATAAAATCCTGTAAATTCAATTTAAAAGCATGGATGGTGATCGCGAAAGTTTAAAAAAGACTATTGGATTATTATTTTGACGAAAACTGTGGCGCAGTGGGTTAAGGCCCGCCTAAGACGCTGAGGTTGCGGATTCGATCCCCGTCACGGGACAAATGTTTGGTATGTTCTGATGCAGATATTTGTTCTGGGTCTGGGTGTTTTTCTAACTATAATACATATCAGTTACCATAACACAATTAATTAGTTGCTTAGCTTGGGACTAGATGAAGCCGTCTAAAATGTCCAGGGATATTTATTTTTATTTTATTTATTTCTACAAGTCTGTTATCAATTGAATAGGAGTATTGTGTGATGCCATATAAGATAGTACCTCAATTTCGGTCAATAGTGCGAGTTCCAACGAGCATTAATAGATTATTCGTATGAAAAATGTATCTGATTTCTTAATAATACATACATAAAATCACGCCTCTTTCCCATGGGAGTAGGCAGACACATGACACCTGACACACCTCTTTCGACTCATTCACTCTCATTACATTCATCATACACGCTCTCCGGTTTAGGGTACTTCTGACTCTGGCCTTACTCCAAAATGTCACCAATTTAGTCCAAATATTTTCGCCTAGGGCTTCCCCTTTCAGATGTCCCATTCACATTTTTAATTGAGCTTTAAAATTAAGGAAAACATAGTACATCTTCATAAATACATGTACACGGGGTTTTATCGCGTTATTTACCTTATTTCTTTACTTCCCGACGTTTCGGCTATGTTGCAATAGCCATGGTCGCGGGTGGACTGGAGTATGCTTCAATTTGAGCTTCGTTGTGTAGCGGGTGGGTAGTTTTGTATCACTGGTAAAACTACCCTCACAGATCTTCAGAATTCGGATCGGCTGCATTTACACAGCAACACACCACAGTACCGCAACACATAGTACATCGTCTACTAAACAGCATGAACTCACCAGGTCTTGGAAGCGGGCAGGGCGCACTTGGGCGCGCGGACGATGATGGCGATGGCGCCCGCCAGCATGCCCAGCCACAGCGCCCAGAACAGCACAAACATGAACCAGCGGAGGTTCACCCAGAACGGATCGTCTGCGTACTTCATCAGCTCCTCCTTCGTCAGCCCGGAGAATTGCTGGACACGACATTTTAGCTTTAACACGTGATGACACATTATAAAACATATACAAACGGGTATTTATCACGAATTGTAATACATCTGTAAAGTAAACGGGACAAATGTTTGTATGTTCTACAGATATTTGCGCGACCACGGCTGGTGCAATCCAGTCGAAACGTCGGGATAAAATTAAAATTAAATAAAGGTAAATAGCGATAAATACCCGTAAATGTATGTTTAATCATGTGTTCTGATCGCGAAAGTTTAAAAAAGACTATGTTTTCTATGTGTATAATATGTATGTATTTACAAAAAAAAAATGTATCTAAGTAGTATATCAGTTATCTGGTTACCATAACACAAGCATTAAGTTGCTTAGCTTGGGACTAGATGACGCCGTGTAAAATGTCCAAGGAAGGATATTTATGTGTCTAATAGTTTCAAAATTCTTTTCTTCAACGTAATAATAAAATAAAATTTTCGGCGGCGCTTGTTTCACGCATATATGCATCTACATATTATCTCACCTTCTTATTAGCATCGAGCTCGATCTTAGGGTCCCCATTCCTGTGGTCCCCCGACACGTACTTGGCGTCCACCATGTCGACCCTCATGTCCATGATCTTGGCTTCGTCCTCCTTCTGCAGCAGCTTCTCGTGAGCGCCGTCCGGAGACGCCTTCTCTTTCGAGAGACTGAGGCGAGAGTTGCGGAAGTCTGGAATATGTTGGCTATTTATTGCTAGGTTCAATCGTAAAAGCAATATTTGAAAAATTGTTGAAACAGGAAAGGAATCGCGAAGGAACAGGAGTAGAAGAGAGTGCCATACATAACGCCGGACGTCGAGCGCGATAGCGAAAGCTCTTATATCAACTTTCTGATTTCTAATACCATGCTTGATATGAACTGAAAATTCTAGTGAAATAAAAATATCGATGACAGAGTTTAATTTACAGCAACTGATAGTAATCCTAAATAGATAGTTCAAATCAATTGATTGACAATCAATTGGATTCAATTAAATAATGACTTACATTGTGCACCAATACAACTGCCCTTGTATAAAGACTTTGAACTGTCTTCCTCGGTTAATAGTTAAGTACTTATATCGACCTATATTCGTGATCAATCTATCGGAGGAACAGTAGGTAACTGGGTTGATAAGAGATCTCACGTTTTCATGATATTCTTATCTTACTCTGTTAACACTACTCTGAGTAATAATCACTTTCAGTGCTACTGACGCGTGTACCTACGCTCCGGGAGCAGCCCCATTTAGTTATGTTGTGATATCGATATGCTATTTAAAAATATCTAAACAAAAGACTACAACGAAATCTGCAATAAAACGATATTCTGATTGATGTTCTATATCTATGGTATTAAAAAAGAACTGTTTAAAGTTGTCGAATACAACTTACCAAAAGCAAAAGATAACGCGTGTCTTGTTCAAAATTCACAGCCAAACTGTAAGCTTGGTCCCGGTCAACCCAACGGTTAACTTTCTGGTTTAGGGTTGTCAATGTAGCAAAGTTCTGATATTTTAAACAAACCATTAGCCTGCGCTTATCGTGGCTAAGCTGATTAGCAGCAAGTAAACCAAACTAATTAACTAATTTTCCGGTACCTACCTAATATTTCAATTGAATGTTAATGAAACATATTCAAATGAAAATAAACACGTTTTCGCTATAGGTACTATTATTAAAAATCAAGTCTTATTTTAAATCATCTTGAAGATAATGATAAAACCTTTTCATTCGTTTTCACCTATCTATCATTTTAGTATCCATATACTCTAAAATATAACTACGAATATGGAAATGATTTTCTCTTACCCTCATGCGAATGAAACGATGCCAAAAGAACGCAACCGTTTGAACTACAAGAAGCTGCTAATCGAATGATCCGTTGACATAAAAATTACAGCAAGACTACAAAATTAAATGTCCTGTTAAACTAGTATGCATGCATAGCATATACTCTAAAACTAGTATACTCTAAAATATAACTACGAATTGATTTTCTCTTACACTCATGCGAATGAAACGATGCCAAAAGAACGCAACCGTTTGAACTACAGGAAGCTGCTAATCGAATGATCCGTTGACATAAAAATTACAGCAAGACTACAAATGTCCTGATTAACGTCCAATTGAAGTCCAGTTAGCAACAGTCAGGGGCAGCCCTAAGGACGAATTCAGCTAACAAATAAATCGTTGTACAGATGGCAAAACCCGTTTATGCTAAAATTGCTTCCCGAAAACCAGCGGGAGAGAAACGCAATAGTTTTTGGATTTTAAATTCTGAGCGTTTTATATTGACGACAGACATGTTTGCTTTTTAAAACTAGCCTCAAAAGTACACATCTTCAAGAAAAAAAAGTTTCCCACATACACACATTCTCAGCCGTACCTACGTGTGTCACGAGCACTGAACTAAATTTATTAAATTAATTTTTTATGATAAATATTTACAGCTCAGAGTGGCCTAGAAGATTCAAACAAAAAAATATCTGCCAAAACAGATTTCTACAAATGTTGTTTTTAAAACAGGCGATCCGCGTCAGCAAACGTTTTTCTTGATTTTCAGGCTATGCCTACTATAACTAATACATACATTTTAATGTAAGTACCTACTAGGTCCAAAATTGTATAAAATATGTAAATATTACATTTGACACAATTTTCTAAATAGAAAATTCATACAATACATAGACTTCAATCCTGCGACGGAAAGAGCGAAGTGTGATGTTCTACCTCTAGATTGACAGAAATTATTTTGAAATACTAAAAGCAACCGCCAAGATTAAACGCACACTATTCTTTTTACACTGGACATTGCAATTTGAGATGCAATGCTTGCAAGAGCTTCTTGGAAATGTACAGAATTTCGACCATCTTTTTGGTTGGTACCTAAGTTGCTTCTTTTTTAATCAGGTAAATAAACGTAGAAAAATTAAGATGACATAATTTTAATTAATGTTAAATTACTTACAAATATTATATTAACTTGTTTATGAGAATTTGCTTTTAACGCATGAAAGTATATTTAGATAAGTATTTTAATTGAAATGTTTTGTAAGTTTTTTTCTTTTATTTTTTTTTCACTTTTAGAACAAGCCTTACAGATATGCTGGTGTAGCTAAGTATTGATGTATATTTTTATACATTCTGGTACTCACACTATATCTATTTACTTAGTACATTGATGAGGTCCACAAAATTTCACTTATTCCCCATCACAGTTTTTTACGTTTAATCGGGAATATTTAATTTTATCAACATACAACCTATGTGCTTACTGTAAAACTGAAAACAATTAGTCTGTTCACTGTTTTATTTAAAATCTAAACTTAAATACCTAGGTACTGAAAGCGAGCTCAACCACTTACGCGGAAGAGGTTGGCAACGGACTGCCTTTATAAAACGGCTCTAGCTGTGAACCACTTGCAAACGTCTAATGGACAAAGTGCGACCCACATGTGACAAACACTTAGCAGATTTGGTTTCACAGTACAGTCATTTATACAGGTTAATAGAAATTTTAAGTTCCAAATATTTTAAAATTTGATAAATTACTTGGTACAATGGATAGTAACATTAGTAACCACGGATAAAGTGGTAGAGAAACCAAAAAAAAACATGGATGGACTTAGTAAGTAAGTTCGTATGAGCAAGTGGCTAACTCTGGTAACGGAGTTTTTAGGCCACCTTAAGGCCTTCGTCATGGCTTAACGACTTTTAAAGCCGGGACCGACAATTTAACGTGCCCTCCCTAGCACGGAAAGCGCTTAGCTGTTAATCAAACAAACCCATCTAAATTGTGACCGCTCTGAACGTCTCGCTAACTCATCGTTCTATCAAGAACGTCCAGTTACTAGCGCTTTAAAAATGGTCATTGTAACTTTTTTGACACTTGCTCATACAAAACGTTACGAAACGTTACGAAACGAATCATGTTTTCATAGCGCCTTGATCTCATTAACGAGAATAATCTGTTAATTATGCTGATTGTTTAGGATCGTAAAAGATAATTAATCATTACTATTGGTTAATCATTGTCAAGACCTTTTAAGAGTGGGCCATAGGCAATTTACTAGTCATTTTGAAAAGTGTTTTGCAAATTTGCAAACCTACTTATCGTTTGAGTTATATTTAATGAATAGCAAAGTATTTTTGGTAGGGACTTGTTTTGTCAATAAACTTAGAAGTATGTATGTATAAAAATATAATTAGTTGAATTTTACCAAATCATTTTTGAGGACACACTCGTGATTCTCAATATAATATATACTTATGTATAAGTAAAACAAACAACAAAATAAGTTTCTACTTTAAGAATTTACCCATCTACTTGTTACAAACATGTTAATTTATTTTTCATGATTTTATGTTCATTAGTTTTCAAAATAGATAGAGTAGGTAGGTACCTACCTAACCACAAATAATACTTTGAAGTCAGGACAAGTAGAATGTGTTAATTTTGAGAAAAAACTATGTAATAATGTTCTTCGACTAACAATCCTATTGTAAATTATATACTTACATTATTATGTACATTAGTAGGTAGCTCATATCACACTTTTCTTTCAGATGACAAATACCTACATACTTAAATGATTCATAATAAAAATAAAAACATTAACAGAAGTAAGGTAGGTAAGTAACTTATTTTATTAGTCAAATATAAAATATCAAACAAAAACTATAATTCATCCTCGAAAATTATTTTATTTTATTCTTAGAATTTCGATACGAAAAATAATTATTATTAACTCTCAGATTTTTTATGTAATAAGTTTTTAAATTCTATCTTACACAGTCATGATTTCAAGTGTTACGATTTATACCATTCAAAAACTGTTGAAATAACCTGTTTCTTTCCCGTTGAATATTATTCGACTCCTCTACAATATTAATAAGTTTATCTAACTTTTCCTCCATCACTCTTTGTCTATTCCTAACTTCTAAAGTCATTTTACGAAAGTCTGTGTTTCTTTTTCTTGTCAGTTTTCGTTTTCCTTCATTATGAGTGGAGGAACTTTCTAAATTCTCACATTTCGTTTCATATGTTACTGGTTCGGCCATTGATAGTAATGCTTTAGCGACTGTGTCTGTGTGTCCTTCTTGTACTTTCTGAGCTATTTCTGGCTGGTATTCCCCGTTAACACTATAGATCTGTTCAAAAGTATCAAAGTATGGCCATTTAACAGGGGTTGTGTCATCTCGGTTCCGTTTCTTTAGTAGCCTGATGTATGTCTGCTTTAAGTTTCTGAATTTCTTGTCACAGCAGTCGGGACCTTTTCCTATAGATGTTCCGATGTCAATCCATACATTTTTCTTCTTTATTTTTGGGGTACGGAATCTTTCTATGTTTTGCAAGTACAGGTCAAGCATCAGCCGGATATTGCTATCCTCCCAGTGATCTTCATAGTCATCTACAGGTTCTGTGTCCATTACTTCGGTTTGATTGAGTTGCATGTAAACCTCCTCGGTCTCAAGATATTCAACTTCAGCTGGAAATAGACATAAATAATTATCATTAGCAGTATTTTTGCAGTAAATTGGTAATCAAAAAACATAACATCTTTCACCAAAATTTTTTTTTTGTAAGAAAATATAGGTACTTGTAGTAAAAAATTTGAAATTCTTACCACTCATCTTCAGTCCTTTTGTGCGTTCAGTATAAAAGAAAGATAACTATTTTCTCATCAATGTAACCAATTCAAAACACTTGGAACTGAAACTTGCAAACAATCTCGTGTCTTGCATCATTCAGCGCCCTTCAGCAAACGTGAACAAAATGGCGCTTCATGTGACACACGGTAAAAGCGCTTTATTACCCGACAAAATTAAGTCACAGGATATCATTTCAAATGTCTTTTCGAAATGATGGAAAGAAAGATTTTACGTTAGGATCCTCTTTATACCATTCTTGAAATATTTTTCGAACCGATGTTTGTCATAAAATTATTTATGAACATACAAACTTAGCTAGGTACTTTACAAGGAAAAATTCATCTTTGAAATGAGATCGCATAACTTCGTATTTTAGCTGGATTACACCACCTGATTTTGACGTTCAATAGTTGATAAAGGTCATGACGTAAATGATAACGGAGTAAACAATAAAAAATCTGTCATAAGCGAACATCATAGAGCCTATAATCGCTTACCGACGCGTTTTTCAAATTCATATTGCAATGACCTAAAAAAATCTCAGTAAGTAGTTTATTCGATCCTATGTTCCTTCGTATAAAATTATGTGGCAATTCGTCTGAAGCAGCAAAAATGATGAGCTATTTTCATACCTTTGTCTCCATCCAAGGCGACGTGATCGCCGTCCCTCGCCTGCTCGCCATCAGATTGATGAATTTTCTGCGACTCCGACATGATGAATTAGGGACTTGCAAAACCAGTTTTACAAGCCCAAGAAAGTGACCCCTTTCCCTGTAATGGTTTTTCAATTATCTCAATTAACTTTCACCAACGCGCTGTACTATACATGCTCTTTGACGCGCTGAAGCAAATTCGGTCGGACATATCCATCTGCGAATGAATGAATGAAAGAAAATAATAGAACGAACAGATAATAACTCAACAAACTCACTGAATGAAGGAATGAATAAAAAAGCCACACCCTATCAGGAAAACCAACAAAACAAATCTAACTCAAAAAAACCTTGCTTGGATGATTATTAGAGAAAGTAAGAAATAGAGTGCTGCATGGATGTATTGGAGTGCTGTATATTCCTTTCTCAGTCACACAAAATCAAAGAAGAATAATACAAAATTGTTGTGAGTAAAAGAGACAAAGCATTATATCTTTTGTCCCTCAACGCGTGCCGCTTTTTTGTATGGCCGGAAACTTGATGCTCCGAATTTTGTACAACGTTGTAGTTTCGTCAAAAAATGCAGTAAATTTTACTGCATTTTTTGCCCCTCTCGGCGCGGCACGCTCGCTGTTCGTCCTGCCCCCTGATTGTGTAACTTGTTTCACATTGTATCCAAGTTGTATCAAAGCAAAAATCACAGTAAATCGCGAAAATAACTGTCAGATTTAACGCTGATTATGTAAATTTGTAAGTAACTTACTTAATTACTGTCATAATTGACAGTTGTTTTTGCGATTTACTGTGATTTTTGCTTTGATACAACTTGGATACAATGTGAAACAACTTACACAATCCAGGGGCTGGTACTATATTAGGTCTATGAATAATAATCTCTAATGTCACTGGCAAGTGTCAACCTAATTCACACACATGTCAATGTCAAAAACATAATTAGACAAGACAAACATGTGAAATAAGAAGAAGAAGAAATGAAATCGCTGAATTCGCTGTTTCTATTCTATTTTTATTTTATTATCTTAGGAAGACAGGGCATTATTTAGTTCGTTTTATGTTAACTATGAATAAGTTTTAGTCCACAATGTGTTCAATATCACCTCCTGTGCCGCCACCACCACCACCTCCGGTTCAATCTTCAAAAGCAGTACCGGATTCTGTGTCCAATCAAATTAGCAACACCAGTCAGCTACTTGAACTCAACCCTGACCTATGCGCTTGGGCATCATCAGACCCCGATTTACAAAGAGCCTGCATTTTCGGCCCAGTGTGTACCAATAAACCGCCATACCGAATAAAGTACACTAAGTTTGACCCAATTACTCAAGTAGGGCCTACCTGCGGCTTAGTCGCACTCTCAATGGTGATCAATGGAAAAGTCGCTCCTGATGAAATCTTAAATATTGCCAAGTCTGAAGGATTCAGTAGCAATGGGGAGATGTTCAGTTGTAACAATATGGCTAAACTAGCTTATATAGTATTTGGATTAGCAGGGATAGAAGATATGAATGTAACAGCTAATACCAGGAGCTTATTCAGCCCAGAGACTGTTGAGTATTTACTGAATGGTGCTGCCCTATTGGTTCCGTAGGTATCATTTTCATACCTTCAGACTGGTCTATATTGTTTCTTTAGTGTATTTCTCATAGCAACTCTTTTTGCAATATCTCTAGGTATAAGATACTTGAGCTCTAACAATTTAAATATCCTTCCACAGCTATGATGCCGATGTGAATCACACACCAAGTTTGAAGAACGGTCACACAGCTCACTGGGCTCTTATCTGTGGAGTCATATTAGTAAATAAACCTAAAGCTCCATACACAGCAGAGAAAGATAACATCTATGTCCTGTGTCGTCATGGTAAATCCAAGTATCTATGTGTGTGGAATCTTGCTAAGCTTGCACAGAGTAATAATAATTTATGGGAGTTTTCTCCTAAAAAGAAGAATGATGGGTTAGTTTATATACTGCCGGAAGGCGGTGTTGGGGGAAAAAATGGCTTGAGGGGCCAGTTTTTGACACTGCAGTGGAGTTATTAACTTGGTTGTTGTGCATTCTGGTTTTTATTGAAACCAGTCATGTGTTGTGACCTATTTAGGAGTGTACATTTATGTTATAGTATAGGTATGGTTAAAACTTGAGATAGGGGTAACTTTTCAAAACATGACTGAGATTACTGTTCTCTGTTTACATAACAGTTCTTTTTTCCTAAATTTTATATTTGGACTAATTGTATTGGCTATTGCCAAGTTATTAAATAATCATATTTTGTTGTTTTACTATTGACTATTTTATTAACCAAATATAAGGTACCTAGGTGCATAATTTATTGAATGTTATACTATTTATTAACAATGTGAAATAAAAACATTTGTTTTAATGCAAAATTTTATTTGTACAATAAATACAAATCATACCTACTTGCAAATTATGATAAAATAAATCTCATCACATTACTTAGATTATCGCAACTAAATCATATTTTATTTACGAAAGTCCATTCGCAATTATTAATGCATGAAAATTTCAAAATTATTGCACGTCATTTTGCATTTCAATGAAATACTAAACTAAAGAAACAAAACATTTTTGTACTAAATCCAACTTAGAACTTTCCTTTAATAGATAGATTGAATAAATGACAACATAAATTTGAATGGTTAATTTATAACTTGTGATGATTTGTAAAGACTCATACATTTTATAAACACAAGTTATAGCCAACTCTTCAAATAAAAATCTTAGTGACTCAGTTGGCTACAATGAGATCAAAACAATTCATTGGCTTTTCCACAAACTGACCACATGAAAGAGAAACAATACCTAGTTTTGCATTTAGCTATGACTGGGATTTTCTCAGCTTGATTTCATTCTAATTTAAATCTCATTTAAGTCTAGCAAAACCAAGTCTATCAAAAGAATGTATGTAATACATAAATAGCCAAGTATAAACACAATGTTATTAATTAATACATTGAACAAATAAAACATGCATAGGTACATCATAAAATCACGCGTCTTTCCCATGGGGATAGGCAGAGACCACTGATAAAACAGATTAAATTTTAAACACAATCATGAAAATTCTTTCGTTTTATGACTTTTTAAAGTATGTTTGAGGAAGTGGCCAACTCTGGTGACGGAGTTTCTAGACGCGTAAAGGCCTTCGTCATGGCTTAACAACTTTTAAAGCCGGGACCGACAGTTTAACGTGCCGGCTTCTATGGTTTCTATGGTTTTCAAATGTTATAAAAAACAATAAGAGACAGTTGCAATAAAATTACAGAATATTATGAATTGACATTATATTTTGCAGCTTATGAGATTATGATAATGATTTGATTTATTCACTTCTCTATCGTTTTAATAGTTTTCTGTAGTCTTTGGGATATTATCTAGTAATCCAAATCTTGCCTAGGCACAAATTAATTAAACATTAATGAAATTACAGGTTAAAGCATTTTTTTCCAAAAGATTGAATTTTTGAACATATTATTTGAAAGCAAGGTTTTGAACCACATCTAAAAATATGAAAAAGAAATAAAAGTAGGTATGAATTATCAGAATAATACTACATGTTACTTTGATTAGTAGATAGATTGATAAACAGACACTAGTAGTAATTCAGAGTGTTGCAAAAGCTAAACTAACTAAAATTAATGCCATCCTTTTTATTCCCATCGCTATGAAAGGGACGGCAACATTTTTAGTGCTGTCAAATTAGTTTAGTTAAGTTTTGGCGACATCCAGAATTGCTACTATTGAAATACCTAGTTATTACTGTTCTATTGAGTAAGCACTTGGTAAAGTTTACATTGACGCATGACAACAATAAATTGGATATCATGGCATTAGAATTAAAATCTTAAGCTAAAACTACATAAAAGCGGACCATAATAGTAGTAGTTATCATAGACCAACTTATGTCGGTGATAACTTAGTTGAAATCGTCCACCGATATAAGCTAAACCACGGTATTTTTCCAATTTATAGTCATAAAAAGGTTTTATAATTAGTCTCTCTTTTAACTTCAATTCTAATGTTTCTCTCTTGAATATTAAAGAAACTATTATTATTGATCTGTGGGTGAAGCGGCCTCTACACTATGGCCAAGGTGGTCAAGATGAGCGATCACAGAATGCATCCTGATTTCCGCGCACTAGTCAGATTACGCTCAATTGTCGCCGATCATGGGCAACTATAGGCGATTACGCCCTATACACTTTAGTGATCGTCTGTGATCGGCCATCATGCATGGCCAAAGGTGTGAGGCTTAACATTAGGCTTGAGGATGATCATTTTATAGTTTGTCGCTTACAACATGAGCAATTTATTTTTCTTTTCTATTTAGATTACAAAATAGTGTTGCCATTCGCCAAATTATTATGGATATTGAGGCTTTTTATACAGCGTTTAAATGTTTAACCGACTACTTTACGAGGAAGGGTAGGTATATTTTATTAGTAAGAATTGGCAATCTGCGGAAGCTATTGTGGCAACCAAATTATTTAATTACCTTTGACAAAGGTCAAAAAATAAAAAATAAAATCTTCTATAGATAAATGAATAAATGAAAACTGTATACAGTAGGTACTAGTAATAACTTCTTAGTCTAACAGCATAAATACATAATTATCATACCAAGTAAACACTTGAATTCTATTGTCGAAACATTCACGTAACATTCGCTCCAACAGTCTTCCAAATATTTAAATTTTATTATGTCCTAATTTAATTTAATTTCATAAATCATTCAATTTCATAGCCCAAGATCGAAAAGTAAATCGGATCATTTAGAAGTTATTCCGATGTTATAGTTAAATAGACTCACAACTAGTTGTGTCGATGGAAATGTATTGCATAATTTGGCACCAATTTGTGGATTGCTTTTTAATCTACATCACTAAAAATATTTGGAAGAATCGCTAGATAGTCTGCTCTGGAATAGTGGAGAGAAAGAGTTACAGATAGAGCGATCACTATAATATATTATCCATTAAATAGTCAGAATATTATTGGATTACCTACACACTGAACAGCTATGTGATTATTATTTAGATTTTGATAATATAATGGGTAGTTGCTTTTACACTGAAAATAGATACACTTACACATGAATCTTTTATAAACAAAACATAGAAAGGTCTAATTCATAATCATCGCATATACCCTTGACAGTTATAAATTACTGATAAATAAAATAACAGACTTTATTTATAGCTTTGATATACCGCCATGTATTAGGCTCAAATCACACCGAGACGGCAGCGAAGCGGCTGCAGTTTCAGTGTCTAATAATTTAAAACTTTATCTCCATTACTGTAATGCATAGTATTAAAGCGCTTTGAAAAGTGCTCTCGGCGCCTCTTGCGGTCGCTTGTGCTCGCTTTCGTTTCAAGTTTATCAAGCGATACTATGTAATAAGGTAATGAAGATAAAGTTTAAAAATATATGACACTAAAACTGCCGCTTCCCTGCCATCTCGGTGTGTGTTGAGCCTTAGGAAAAAGGTTCCTTTAATCTAACTAAGTTAGTTACTATTTTGGTTACAGAGATACACGAGTAATTGTGAATAAGTGTTCACTATCTTTAGATCGGCTATAAATCTACACACATACTAACGTTACATTTCAATAATCTATGATATCTTGCCATAGTCGTTGGCCTGCCGAGTCTAACGTCTAATACATAAGCTAGCCGAGAAAATATAAACTGGCTCGGAACTTCTGGATACATTCCAAGCTAAATAACCTAACGTTTTGAATATCAAAATTGTACAGAAAATAAGGAAGATACTGGATGCAAATGTCCTATGCACCAACCAGAGTTATCGCTTTAATTTTTCATAGAAAATTAGTACGAATAATTGTGTTGGTGCAAGTGGATATAACACTTATATATTATAAAGTCTAAGTTTATATATTATAATCTAGGTATCTAATGCGTATAAAATTAACTTGCATTCACGTACAGCTGCACTTATAAAAATACAAAATAAAATTAATGACTACGCGACCGCCGCGCGCTCCTAACGCATCTTTCAAACGATCAATTTGTATTGAAAATACCGTCAAAGCGCAACTAGAGTTTTATGGCTTCACCAGTTTATTTTATAGTTGACAGAATCACTAGTTCACTGTAACTCTTTATATTCCATTATTTCTCTTATCCATTTACAGCTTTTTTGATGATAATCTATGATTTCAAATTGAAATCTTAGTTCCATTTTTTCCATCTAAACAGAAAAGCTAGTGGCGCGGTAATGAAGGGAATTTCAATAAAATTGACCGTTACGTTGCCTAACTGCATACAAATCACAGATAACAAAAATCTAGCACACAGCAAAACTAAAGCTGGCTACACCACGCCAACGCTCGCCCATTGGCTGACCAACTCTTGGTCATAAACTCATTGAGCCAATAACATTGAGCTTAGTACTTTAATTTTTAATCCATACTATTATAAATTTAAAGGTAACTGCGCGTTACCTCACACGCCGCTGAACAGATTACGATAAAATTTGGCATGAGTATATATTGCATCTTAGGGAAGGATATAGTTTTAGGCTACTTTTAATTTCCTAATGATAATTATGGAACAATTTACTCTCATTTGCGCGAATCATTTATTTTACTTAAGATACAACCTGACATTGTCCTGCGATTTGCAAGAAAAACAATAATTTGAATTTCGCGGGCTACTCATTCGCTTTCTTACAGTGGCTCTTTCAATATACATAATGAAACGAAACAGCACCACGACTGTAACCAAGCACAATAGACATTCACTCAGATCTTCAAACAAGATCAAAGTAAATGTCTAAAACTGGTAAAGTTTAAACCAACATTAGGTATTGGCACATGTCCATATTATTTCGAATATTTATTAATTCTAATAAACAACAGCTACAGAATATCTGAAGATGGACTTCCGCAAAGTCACGCCCGAATCAACTAACAACAGCTACATAAATTTCATAATTAATTTGATAAACATTTAATGCATTCGATGTGATTAGCTCTAAGGGTGTTTTGGCCAAAGAGATATGACTTCTCAACGGACTAGCATTGGCTAAGTGACCCCAGCATAATGATATGTGCTTACAATTCGGTTACATATATAACTCTAAATTACACTCTATATAATGGAAATGTCACGAACCATTTATTCATAGAATACATGTCATTGAGTACATATATAACAGCTAAAATACTAACATGGCTACGATAGATAGGTTATACTTGAACCTTTAATATAATTTGAATAATAAGCTACTACACGTACAGTCGACTACAAAAGTCAATAAGTATTTCAATTATTCTCAAACTATTGATCAGAATTAGAATTTCCTTGATTCATAGAACTAATATGACCATTTTCTCAGTTTGAAAAATGTGAAACTCTTTTTCTACTTTTGACGATAACTGTACCAGCAGCAAATAACTCGTGCAAAAAAAAACTATGTTATAAAAAAGAAAACTGCGTTTTTTCTATCAACTGTGAAATACACACTGAATATTGAGTTCTACTCCTTGAGTATTGTATATCCTAATTACACAAATGGTAATGGCAGCTCATAGAAAACGAGCAAAACATAGAAACCGTACCTACATTTTAGAGCCTCAAATCGTACGATCGAAGCGAAAACGCCGACTTTAATATCTACCAACTTCATTTACGCTTAAGACTAGTCAACCAATCGATAGATTAGTGGTAGTCTAGTAAGCACTCCAAAAGATTAGTTGATAGTTCCAAAATATTGGTGTTTTGTCGGGCGTTGAAGCCAAAGCGAAGAGAAACCACAAATCTCGGTTTATGAGTTTAAGTTTCGGCCGGGGCAAGCGGCGCCCCGCAAGTGGCCACTGGAAATGTTTTCACGTGCGTCTGCCATTGCGTGGATAGTTGGAAGAATTTCACGCCGTTCCATTCTGTGCCGTCGATGTATACTGCAATGTGAAAGAGTGTGATATGCGTTTGTTCAGTCTTGGGTAAAGTACTGGTTTGTGTTGTGGGGGAATTCAAACATACATACTGACTTTTAATTACCTTACTGGAGACTGACTGACTCATTCGACATTGATTAAAGTAATTTCCTTCTCCGAATGATGAGTAAGAAACTCATCATTCGGAGAAGGAAAACATCAAAAAAATATAAAAAAATACGATGTTTCTTTGGGTGAAGTTCCGCATTTTTTAATTATAATTTTCCATTGTTCACTTTTGATCTCCGCTACTTTTCAGTTCGGCCAGAAAATATAGGTAGGTACCCTAGGTAGGTACCTATCCTAGGTACCTATATTTTCTGGCTAGGTACCTATATTATCCGTCAGCATAATACTAACCTTCCAAATGACTAATCTAATGACTAACCTTTCAAAGGCGCGTTGTGCGATCCTTTAGCAGAACAGATAAGCCGAGCCACTCCGTCCACGACCTGTGTGCGACCCACTTCCTGTTCTGTTTTCTCTTTCTTCTTTCCGAGTCTCATTACTGGACAAAACAATTAAATTTAAAATTTAATGTACGGTCAATTATTCACTATTAACTGCTCCCCGCAACTTACCACGCGTTATTATAAATGCGAAAGTAACTCTGTCTGTTTGTTACGCCTTTCACGCCTAAACAACTGAACCGATTTTGATGAAATTTGGTACAGAGATAAACTAGACCTTGGAAAAGGACATAGGCTACATTCTGTTCCGGTCCCACACGTGGGAAACCGCGTGGAGCAGCTAGTAATATTATAAATACGAAAGTCACTCTGTATGTCTGTCCTGTCTGTTACAAGTTCACGCCTAAACCACTGAACCGCTTTTGATGAAATTTGATACAGAGATAGACTAGACCTAGAGAAAGGACATAGGCTACATTCTTTTCCGTTCCCACGCGTGGTTAGTCGCGGGGAGCAGCTAGTAGTGAATAAATTCATCGACAAAAGTTAACATAGTATTAAGTACTGGTATTCTGTTCCGGTCCCACGCGTGGGAAGTCGTGTGGTGTGCTAGTAGTAAGTAAAATGATCGACAAAAGTTAACATGTGTATTACTTACTCTTCTGTTTCTTCTCCTTAGTGAGGTACGTGATGCAGAGATGCGCGTTTTGCCGCGTGATGTGTAGGGCGCGGAAATACGCCTTCACTGTCACCTTCCCGTCCGCGCCCTCCGCCTGCCTGCCCGGCACCTGGGATACAACTCAGGCCTTTACATCTTTACTAGATGATTTATACAGCGTCAGGAGGCAATCTTTGCCTACACTTAACGGGGCACTGTAGTGCCTGGGACATTGTTGAGATGGAATAGGCTTGCCCAGCACCATCCTCTCAGCTAAGTCGGCCACAGGAAAGACAATGGTCAATACGGCTAGTCAGCCCAACACGTATTGGGATACAACAAGCTATTATGAAAAGGTATTTAAAACCTAGTTCCAACTTCTTATTTATTTGTAAAAGAACAGCCTAAAAACTCCGTCACCAGAATTGGCCACTTGCTCATACAAACGAACGAACAAACGATTTATTTGTATCTTCATAAATATCTTCGTCAATAGGCTAGCCACTCAGCAAGTAGTCCAGAGGCTTGTGTCTCTAGAGCGCATAGGGGGCTTGTGGTGGTGACCCCCCCAAATCTTGATCTAAGAAATACACCCCCCCCCCCCTCTTTAAATCCTCCAGCTATAACACTCACCAGCCACTCAGCCAGTAGTCCAGTGGCTCGGGTCTCTAGAGCGCATAGGGGGCTTGTGGTGGTGACCACCCCCCTTGATCTAATGAATCCCCCCCTCTTAAAATCCTCCATCTATAACACTCACCAGCCAGTAGTCCAGCTGTAGCTCCAGCGGCTCGTGCCTCGTGGTGAGCGGGTCGGGGGCGTGCGGCGCGGGGGTGGCGGGGGGGGAGGGGCGCGCGGGGGGGGACCCGCCCTCCTCCAGCTCGAGGGACGACACGCCCCCCTCACTGCACCCTACGCGGACCTCCTGTAATAAAGTAACGTTAGAAGGTTTGTTTTTTCAATTTCGATTTTTTTAAATTCTCCTGGCAATAGTAAAACTCAAGATTTGCACAAGTGAAAGGGGGACCAAGGGGTGGGGTTTTTTACAGGTTTGAGTGTGTTCAAAACAATACGTTAGATGACTTACAGCAATAAATGGCACAAATGTTTGGCTGGCGTCCTCATCGCCCGATCTGTCCCGGTACGCGATCATCGCCTCGCCTATCGGCACGTTGTTCACTGGACCACTGCTGTTCAGATACCTGGACAAAAGTTTTTGCGTACAAGCGACATTGAACATTAAAACGAACGACATAACGTGTACATTCGAGCAAATGTCATTGAACGCATGGCCTACTAAATTTAATTGTTATGACATTACGTACAAGCGACATTGAACATTAAAACAAACGTCATATCGTCTACATTCGAGCAAATGTCATGGTATAGGTATGTAGAACGTTGCTCGGAAAAATTTTTGAGTGTTGCCAGCTATTAGTTTGTGACTCTTTAGTATAGTAACTCAATGGCTATCCCTGTTTAGATCGTCTGTTCGCTCGTCTGCTAACGAGACGGCGATATTATTTATTCAATGATGATTCGGTTGTCTCCCGTAATACCAAAAATGTTGCTTTGTTTCTAACAGAAGGAAACTCAAAATATATGTGTTTAATACAAATAGTAAGAAAACTTACTACTATGATGAAAAAATATGCAAAATGCGATTCGGTTTCTTCTCAAATTACAAATAATTTTGGTAGTAAGTATGTATGGGATGTTCATACGTCGCGTCGCCCAGCTCTTAATGCTTCTTGTTCTAGCAATAGGGTGTAAGCTTACCTGGCGATTCTTGCGGAGACATCAGCCAGTTCTGTGGAGGAGTCTATGGCCCGCTCGCACAGCGCCGGCCAACTCTCTCCGAACAGCGCCGCGTAACCAGAGTCCACGTTGCATAGATACCGGGAAATGGTGTTTGTACCTGTATGTTAGATACATTTTTAACCGACTTCAAAAAAGGAAGAGGTTCTTAATTCTCTGTTTTTTTATGTGTGTTAGTTACCTCAGAACTTTGGACTGGGTGAAACGATTTTGATGATCTTTTTTTATTTGAAAGCTGGTGCTGGTCCCATAATTTTGAGGATCTGATGAGGATCATCAGAGTTATGAACAAAAATGCACCTCAAGAGAATAGCTTGGCAGAAAAGAGAGTAGCTTGTCTCAACTTGATACGATTAAACGACGATTAAAGCTTATTATTATCTATCTCAGCAAGGTTCAAGTAAGAAATATCTCCGAACAACGCCGCGTAACCAGAGTCCACGTTGCATAGATACCGGGAAATTGTGTTTGTCCCTGTATAGAGGATTAATTCTTTTATTAAAAGTGCTTTTGAGCTTCGCTTTGTTCGATTGGCTTACATTTACATTTACATAATATATTAATCACGGATTTCCACTTTCAAAAAAAAAAGTAAGTAAGTACCTTACGACGACGACGACGACGCGGCAGACCGCGAACACGATGGAGAGACGAGCTCGTCAAATTCCGTGCCGACTGGACTATTCTGGCACAGGAAAGGGATGAATGGAAAGAGTGGGGGGAGGCCTTTGCCCAAACGTGGTACATTGAGGGCTGATAATAAATAAATAAAGTAAGTACCTGCTACTATCCTGGCACATCTCACCACATTTAATTTGTCTGATTGTGGCTCTATAGATTGTACCTCAATGGCTGGCTGTCAAACTGCGCTGTGGTCGATGATCGGTGGAGAGGTAAACGCACTTCATACCATTGATTTAGCGAGTGCTATTGGTTCGTCAGCGAGTGAACACAGGCGCAAACATACCCCCGCTACTTCCTCGACCGCGTTCTTTTTACGTGGCGCGACCTATACAATGTACGACGGCGCCAGCTCGGCGCGCGCCCCCCTCCCCCTGGCACTACACCACGTGACCGGTGGTGGGATGGAGCGGGGCGGAGCTCACCTGCGGGCACGATGTAGAAGCGCAGCGGCGGCGCGTCGTGCGGCCGGCGCGCGCCCAGCTCGGCGTGCGCGCGCAGGGCGGCGGAGGCGGCCCCCTCCCCCCCGCACACCACCACCCGCACCCAGCCGCGACGCACACTCCTGTACGACACAAAATAAACAATAGAACAAGAGCAAAAAGACATTAATTTAAATAGACTCTTACTACGACGCAACAAAGTGCAATTCATCTCGCACAAGCGCTTCGTGCCTGCGGCTATAAATGCCTAAACCAGCCATCTCAATATAGGATAACTCGGTCATTTAATATTCTTGGACATTCCACACAGCGTCATCTAGTCCCAAGCTAAGCAATTTAATGCTTGTGTTATGGTAACCAGATGACTGACCTACGACATAAATATTTTTTTAGGTATACATACAGGTATACACCCAGACCCGAGACAAATATTTGCAGAACATGTAAACATTTGTCCCGCTGCGGGGATCGAACCCGCAACCTCTGCATCTCAGACGGCACTATGCCAGAGGTCGTACTCGTAAACATCTTACTTGTTAGTCCGTGAGTACAGCGCCTGCAGCAGCGGCCTAGCATCAGGCACATGTGGACAAGGCGCACATAATGTAGGAATGTGTAGCGCAGCTAAAGCGGCCGCTATCGTTCCCGCCGGGGCTACTGCGATACACTCGGGGAGTGGCGAGTCCTCGCTGAGGAGGCGGGATAGTTGCTCCATTATCGTGCGGCGAGGCTGAAGAAAGAAAGAGAGAAAACATGTTTATTCAGCACAGCACAAAAACTTTAGACAGTTAGGTATAATAGGCTGGAGTACAAAGAGGACATTAAATTCATTTAGCGTCACCTATATCCAGAATCACCTAGCATGTAAGACGAAGTTAAAGTGATCCTTGAGGTCCTACCAAAATAAAGATTTTTTTTTTCAAAATTCCGTGATTTCCAAGAACTGAATTTTTTTTTAAAGCAGCATTGAAGTTACCTCTAATGTTGTTGGGCTTTGAACTAAAAGTTCATGCGCTGACAGTGGCCTGTCAGACCCGAAAGAGCTCTTCTTTCTAGCAGCCGCAGCGGGGGTCAGGTTTCCACCACTGGTTGCGCTTCGGAATAACCGAGAGCGTTTGTCTTCCTGCAAGTAAAGGATATAACAATTTACCGATCTTGACTAGGCATTAGACTGCATTTACCTTCAATGATTTAAATTAAATTTTGCAAACATTATACCATAACTGAAAATATTAAGTTTTGCACACAATAACTAAGATACAACAACATTGCTTACAACAACAGTTAACAAGCATGTAAAGTTAAACTGTAACACTCGTGATCTTTTTCGGAGTGCCGCAAGGTTTTGATCTGGGTCCTTGTCAGATCTACAAAAAGACGAAATAGTAGTACATCAAATAATGTAGTAAATGTTTCAGTGTTATATCTTACCTTGGTATGTATATCATTCGGTGGTGAGCTAGAAACCGAAGCACCGGACACAGGCGCGTCGGCGCAAATGTCGCCGTCGCTGTTGCCATCGCTGGCGCGTTCATCGCCCGCTGAGCTACGGACAGCTTCCGATTCTGTTGATGATAGCATACTGTTTGACGGTCCTATTACTAAAGGACAGTTTTAGTTGAAACAAAACTATTCGTATTTCAATTCTATTATATATCTAGCTCGATTTGCTGGAAAGGAAAATATGGTGTTACACGTTTCAATGATATTATTATCAAAATGCTAGTGTATCGAGACATGCATGATATAGTACTAGATGATACAGGTAAGATACAGAACAAGAATGACATAAGCTTGCTACAAGTAAATAAATATAACAAGCAATACAATTTAGTGCGGTGTGGTCGTGCTTAGATGGCATGGGGTGAAACTTAAATTATATATATGAAACTTAAATTTTTCAGAAATATCATTGCCATTCACGTACTCACAAGAAACAGCGACTGGCTTTAAACTCACGGCGGGAATTGGAGACAGCAAAGTGCAGTTCTAACCTAAGTAAAATGATCAAGAAGGCCGAAATATATCGAAATTTAAGTCAAGAGAACCTTTATGTTAGCATAACATAATATGAATCTGTTTTGGCCATGAATAAGGATTAGGCCGAATTGACTAACATTTCAATTCGTCGCAATATTGTTATGAGTTGTGCAAAGAGAAGAAAGATGATGATGAAGACGTACTCATGGGAACAAATGAGCTGCAGTTCAAAATAGCGTCATTGGAGCGTCATTTCCAAATCACTAAGGAAGAGAAAGAAAGAAAAAATCATTTATTTCGGTAGGACCTCAAGGATCACTTCCGAAAAGTCTATATTATGCTAGGTGATTCCGTTGCCTGTTATTGATATAATTATGCAGCAGACCATGAAAGTTGTCATCCTTTAACAGCTAGGAAATCTTGAAACAGATCATTTTTGGGCTAGCCGATAACTTCACTACAAAAGTTCTTTGCAATATACACAGCTGCAAACATAGTGGTCAAGATTAAGACCTGTAGCACCTAGCTGGACTATTCTAAAAGAGACAAAATACATGTTTCAAAAAAGCACGACCGCACCACACAGTTAAATATAACTGTACAAGCCACGTTACCTGTGATGACGGCGGCTCGCTCGCTGATCGCAGGCACTTCGGTCGCGGACGCGCGGCTGGCGTGTCGGCTCACTGCGCATGCCATTACGCAATGTATTCGGTGGATTTATTGACAATGTTACACGTAAACGACTTGTGAATGAGTGCTCAGTTATTCTGGTGTTTATGTCACGACATCATTCACGAAAGGAATGATTGACTCAAATTTTCAAGCATTTTGGGAAAAATTCTTTGCAGATTAGGATTTTTTTTACAAGTTAGCATTCCACGTGTAAACAACAACCTATTATTAGCACCAAATTGAATATTTATTTTATTTATCAATAAATTTTTTTTTCAACGGTGTAAATGCGTTTCGATGTGCATTAATTAATATTTTGTCATAAATCCACCAAATACATTCTAAACTATGCACACAGATAAACAGAACACAAATTACTATGTCGATTAACATGTCTGTATGTATATACGAATATAATGTATGCAAAATAATTAAAAGTGAAGCGGTCACATCATACTATGCACTGTTGTATTCAGGCTATTACTTACGAAAACAATGGTTTTTGTGCTGTATTGTGCTGTTCGAAAGTGCAGTGTTATATGTTTTGTCCAGTATAATTAAGTTTACATCAAATATATGTAGTAGGTTGCATCGATAATTCTTGTATAACACAATATTTTTCAACGAAACCAATATTGAATTGTGCAAAGCAATATTGAAACAATATTGAATTGTGCTTTTAGCTTTTTTTGTTGCAATGCATTCTCATACACTATTTTAGTGTGCAGCCAAGCCGGAAGTCAGGGAACTTAATTAGTAACTGTGTACATTTACTCAGTCCATTAGTTACTTGACTTCCACAGCAAATAATGTGTCTGTGAATGCACTAGAACAAAACCAATCTTCGAGAAATACATCTGCGTGATAATCAGTGTACAATTTTTTTACAAATTAACAAAAGTATTGCATAGTTAAAACAACTACCAATGTAACCCAATACAATTAATAAAATTTGAAAATAATGTAGTGATGGGAGACAGTGAAATAAGTATTGCTGCTATCAAATCTCAAAGCTTATTGATCTCAAGAGTTCTGCATAATGTTCATTTTGTTACTTATTTGTTTAACTCCCATCTAAGTAGGTAGGTACATCTTCACATAAGTTTTGTTAAGATATGTTTCAGATCATTAAATTCACTTTAAACAAAGTCATCTTTAAGTTCTGAATGATAAGCAACAATTTCCACCATCTCTAAGTTTAAAACATTGCAAACCTGACCAGCATCGTAACCATCTTACCATTCGAATGCCTATGATGCTCCTGATTGGCCAGACTCCGGGAGCTGCTGAAGAAGGGCCGGAGCGAGGGTTTGGGCGTGGAACCGATACTGATCGTGTCCATCTGGTCCGGCCCGGAGTCTTCGCCGCATGATAAGGATTCCAACTCCTGGAATTATGGATTATATCTAACTGGGGGGTTAGCACCAGTTTACCGTAGTATTGGATATTGCCCTCGATACCGAGTCAAATATCAAATATCTTTTTAAAGTAGTAAAGCCATGACGGAGGCTTTTAGGCGTCCTAAATAACTCCGTCACTAGAGTTGGCCACTTGCTCATACGAACGAACGATTCATATTCTGAACACTGCAGCTGCCCTAGCCATGTTACATTTCTACAATCGCTTTAGAGTACAAACTTAAAAAAATGTATAAGAATTGACATTCGATGACGAAAACTCGAGCGATCAGAAATCAGAAATGTCAAAATCAAAGGTACAGCGATGATAGAAAGAGAAGGGTACGAAACATTTGTCACTTGTCTACGCGCCCAGGAATTCTATAAAATAAGCTCACCTGGAAGAGTTCATCGATATCCTGCTGCGCATGATGGGTGTCGCGCGTTGTTCCGCGCTCCGACATCTCCTCGGGCATGCGGAACCGCCGCAGCAGCGCCGCGAACTTCTGCTTCAGGTTCCGTTGCTGTAACATGGTGTTTATCATCACCAAATGATACCTTTGCTTTAGCAAAACGACCAAGAACGTCAGCCACGTGGAGTAGTTCAGTTTTATATAAATAAATAGGAAATTCAAGAAAATCTAATTAATATCTAACCAGAGCTTGAACAAGGATACAATGTGACTTTAAACTCATGATACACGCTACAGAATAACTTATATAAGAGCTTGTACCTACTGTTTATATCTCATAAGATTTGAATTTAGTTTTGATTGAAAGTTTTCATCAAAGCAAATCTTCAGACTCTTCTAACTTTAAAGTTCGCTCTCAAGCTTAACTTGTGTCTCAAGTAATACCTAACACTACTCAATTAAGCACCATTTATGGTTGTGTGTGTGCCTGTGGACTCAAGTCTGAGTTAAGGTGGTTGTATGCGTCAAACTAGCGCCGCCACAAAGGAATTAAAATAAAAATATTGCACAGTTTGTGATACATATCTTAAGCTTTTTTTGATACCTCTATAATAATTTTTTTTTGTATAGTTTAGGAAGAGAAGCGAAGTTGCACTTGGCGGCCACCAAACTGTTTTTGCTAAAATTACACTCCTAGAAGCTATAACACAGTTAACAACACTCTTGTTCACAACACAAAGGCTAAACTACAATACAAACACATTTACCTCCATCTAAGCTACCGATTCACTACTGAATTTGGGTCCTCTTGGCTATATACTACCATTGTTTACACGCTTAATCTAATCTCGTGATAGTGTCGCCTAATATGTGACGCATGCCCTTGACTTTATGTGTAGATAATTTAATTAATTATAGACAGAGATACGGAATGGTGGTACAGAGATGCTTAAGTTCAGTACGGTTTTAGAACAAGCAGAAAATATTGTTCTTAAAAAGCTGCGCCCTTGAGGCGTTACCCGCGTAGTTATATTATATGGTGATGATGAAGGAACATAACCATCCTTAAGAATGAAACTGTCAAATGAAGAAATATTTTTTCAATTCCTACAACTAGTTCCTGAGATTACCGCGTTCAAACAGACAAAAAAAACTGCTTTCTGAAATTGGTACTTATAGTTACTGTTATAGCTATGTATTTTATCAAAATCTGAAATATTTTAACTATAATTTATTCATTGATAGAGTCCTAGTTATCAAGTTACGCACAAGAACAAACGACATTGCTGCATACACTTTGTCCTAAACCTGATTCATCAGCTTGTTTAAGAAAATATTTATTCACAAACAAGCTCCCATAAAATGAAAATACTTAATACTAAATGTCGATGGGCTTGCAATTTGTCACGTATGGAATGTTAACTTCTGCAAAATATGGGCATGTACCAATATGTATTTGGACGTTCTATTGTCTACCCCTTAGATAACTTGGAATCAAAGGATCTAAAAATGCCATAAGGGTCTGAAATAATATGTGTACCTACCGCATATTGGGAATGCAGTCGAAGAAGTTTACTGTATTGAGCGTTGAATTCAAACTTCGTAATCAATAAAAATCGGTAATCATTGTTTGGTTAGTTTTACTCGAGACTACACTACATTTACAACGCAACACCAAACTACACCATGCAATATAAACCTTATTCATAACAATTTCTTTCTATATTATATTCACCTTACAAACGTGAATATGTTTGTCAATTTAATGTCAACGAAAATACGGGACTGTTATAAATACGGGTATGATCTATCTACACTACAAGTACCTAATGAGAATAGAGATCCTTGTGTAAACAATTTTCCACCCATAAGAGTCAAGTGGATAAGGGCTTGATCCTTCATCTTGATTGGCAAACTATAAACTCAATTAGGATCCGAATGTCAGGGAACAACAACCTTTATGTACCCTTCATCAACTCAGAGCTGAGTGGCTTTGACTTTGTAGTAAAGTGCTTAGAAAGTTTAAACCTTGGAACTAGATAAACAGACTGAAATTGGAAAATTTCGCAAACTCTAATTTAATTGACAGAATTTTAGATAAAATAAATAAATTAATGTAGAGATAGGATCCATTTGGGAGTTGTAAATATTTATACAGCAATAATATATTACAGCAAAATCAATTATTGCGTGTTTAAAAGAAAGTTTGAATTAAAGTCGTGTTAGAACCACAAACAATAGTAATCTCTATTCTGATGCAACAAGCTACAAAAACGCGTGCGTGCGCTCACCGCGAGCTTTCCACGGCTGCCTTTGCGCTTAGCAGCCTGGTTTTCTAGCTCACTGTCGCTGTCCCTGTCGTTCGCCTTGCCCATATAGCTTTGTCTCTGTCGCTCGCGCTCCATGAAGCTCAAGTCGCGAGAGTGGGACAGCTGTGCAATGGTACGCCTAATGTTACGCACACAAGCCTTTCGTACTGCTCACTCCATAACAAAATACAGGACAAGACATTTAAATGAAAGTTATTCATACATAAATCATCGAAAATAAAAATATTTAGATAATCGGTGCTTAACAGAATATTTTATCAAGATTATCGAGCTGACGTCATAGGATTCCATGGCTAGTTGGTTAAAGCACTCCGGCTAGAGGAGGATCGTAAGGAACTTTTAATCAATCTGGGTACGGATGCCGTCGGAATCAAACATGTTGATAATAACTTTAATTTTTGATAAATAGTGTGGTTTAAGAGTTAAAAATAAAAAAATATAATGTCCTGCCCTGCTTATGTTACGAAGCTAGCATTGAGTAAATAGAATCGGCAAATATAACGCCATACTGTTTCCAATTATGTTGTAGGTTTACAGCTGGGTTAAGCATAAGCTAAAGCTTAGATATCATGCGTAGGAATATTTATTGACCTCACAATTAACAAACCTAATAAGCTGGACTGAACAAGTGGCTCCGAAAAATATATTATCTAGAAAACCTCTTAAGCCATCTCAAACTTTAACATCTATTAAACAGCTTCATGATGCATACTAATTCCATGGACGAATTAATATATTTTCGTCCATGCTAATTCTAAGGCTCAACTCACACCAAAAGAGCATCGAAGAGCAATGAAAATAAAGTTGAAATTAGTATGACACTGAAACTACGCTCCGCTGCGTTGCTCTTCGATGCTCTTTTGGTGTGAGTTGAGCCTAATAAATTCTAGAGACATCATCAATTCACCACACGTAGACAATGGTCATCCCTAAATCAAGTCTACATTTCATCAATTTTAAGATCTGTGTATTATTCAGCAATATCATAACAGCTTCAGTTCATTTTGAGATGTGTTGTAGATTCAAGTTTTACTAGATTCACTATAGTCTAGAGGGACATGAAAGAAGCCTCCTCGCGGCGTACCTCGGAAACAGCTAGGACACGGTAACGCAGTGTCCTAGGCTGGCCAATTCTTTCACCACAATGGCACACCATAACGACTATGACCAACATGCGCCAACTGGTACGGCGTATCCAAAACCAGCACTAACCGTTATATCCCTCAACATCGAAGGTTTTTCAAGTGATAAGTCACAGTTACTTTCAGATATGTGCCAGACATCCCAATGTGATGTCCTTTGTATACAGGAAACACATCGCGACATTGAAAACCGTCGACCTGAAATACCTGGCATGATCCTCATCGCTGAGATCCCACACGCAAAGCACGGAAGTGCTGTTTTTGCAAAACCAAGTATCGCTATACAATCTACGGCTTGTAAATCTGACAATTCAATCGAAATAATTACGATTGATACGGGAAGTATCACTATAACCTCCATATATAAACCTCCAAAACAACCTTTTCAATTTAGTAATACAACAAATTTTCACGATAGGCCTATTAAAATTATTGTAGGTGACTTTAATAGCCACAATACTATCTGGGGGTACAAATCTACTAACACGGATGGTAGTCTTGTAGAGGAATGGGCTGAAGCTGAAAATCTTACATTAATTCACAACGCAAAACTCCCCTCGAGCTTTAATAGTGCGCGCTGGCGACGCGGGTTCAACCCAGACTTGATATTTTGCAGCGCTAATATCAGTCATCATTGCAAAAAGATCTTGCTCCCATCTATACCAAGAACTCAACATCGACCGATTGTTTGCAGTGTTGAACCAGTGGTAAAGACTCAAAATGTGCCATTCAGACGGCGATTCAATTTTTCTAAGGCCAACTGGGAAAAATTTACTGAAGGTATTGACACACGGCTTCACAACTTAGAACCTACATCGCGTAATTATGATCAATTTGTTAATATTATCTGGACAGAGTCACGTCAGCATATTCCACGAGGATGCCGTACTGCCTATGTGCCGGGCCTCAGTAAGGATTCTTCCACTCTTCTCAAAAAATACCAAGACGATTATGATTGTGACCCCTTCTCTGAGGCAACTCACGAATCTGGTGAAGAACTAATGCGCGTAATTGGAGATAGTCGTAAAGAGAAGTGGATGTCACTGATTACTAGCATAGACTTGACCCACAACAGTAAAAGGGCATGGCACACTATTAAAAAGCTCACTGATGATCCTGCAGAGCCTACGAACCCCGGTCAGGTTACCGCTAACCAAGTGGCTAGCCAGCTACTTCTGAATGGCAAACCACCCGGTCGTCTCCCTAAATCCAACAACATAGTTGAACCTACTACGGGAAGCAGCCATATCAGCAAACCATTTACTTTAGAGGACATCATATTAGGAATTAGAAGCATGAAGAACGGTAAAGCGGCTGGTTTCGACGATCTCACAGTCGAGCAAATAAAACATCTTGGACCAGTTGCGGTGTCGTGGCTCCTAGCTCTTTTTAATTCCTGTCTTAAAGATGCTATGATTCCAAAGCTTTGGAGAAAGGCAAAAGTGGTTGCTTTGCTAAAGCCGGGAAAATGCCCTAAAGATCCTAGGAATTACCGACCGATATCCTTGCTGTGCCACACATTCAAGCTTTTCGAGCGTCTCTTACTGAACCGTTTAATGCCTATCATCGATCCAGAACTGATCCCTGAGCAGGCTGGCTTCAGACCCGGGAAGTCTTGTACAAGTCAAACTCTAAACCTTACTCAGTTTATAGAGGACGGCTTTGAATCAAAAAAAGTCACTGGTGTTGTATTTGTTGACCTTTCAGCGGCCTATGACACCGTCAACATAAAACGACTCCTGGTAAAAGCCAACGATTTGACTCACGACGCAGGGTTCGTGCGAATTCTGAGTGAGATTCTGCAAAATAGGCGATTTCAAGTGCATCTCAATCACAAAAAAAGCAGATGGCGTTGCCAACGAAACGGGCTCCCGCAAGGAAGCGTACTAGCACCGGCATTATTTAACATCTATACTAATGACCAACCTAGTTCCATTCTCACTCAACGCTTTCTATACGCAGACGATCTTGCGTTAGCCGCTCAAACGCACAGCTTTGAAGAGGTTGAAGAAAGATTAAGGGTGGCTCTAGATGCACTCGACACCTACTACAATGAAAACGCCCTACGTCCAAACCCCTTAAAGACCCAGTCGTGTGCTTTTCATCTGCGTAACAGCCAATCTAACAGGACTCTCGATCTTTCATGGCGCGGCGTTGACATCGAGCATTGTGCACATCCTCGATACCTAGGGATCATCTTAGATCGGGCCCTTACATTTCAAGCACATTGTCTTAAAGCGAAAATGAAAATCAGTTCGAGAAACAATTTGCTGCGCCGATTGACGTCGACCAGTTGGGGAGCTGCTCCACACGTACTAAGGACTACCGGTTTATCCCTTTCTTTCTCTGCCGGTGAATTTGCATGTCCCGTGTGGCATCGGTCTGCTCATGCAAAGAAGGTTGATGTGGCATTAAATGATACCTGCCGCATAGTGACAGGGTGCCTGAAACCCACGCCCCTGAATTTATTGTACCCGCTGGCAGGTATAGCTCCACCCGACGTCCGACGTGAAGTAGCTAGCTCTATCGAAAAATTAAAACAGGAAACTGATAGCCGACATCCCTTATTCAATTGTAACCCACCACCTGTTCGCTTGAAGAGCCGCAAAAGTTTTTTAAGAAACACGATTTCTTTAGAAAAAACTTCAGCGGAAGCAAAATGCGAGTTGTGGAAGAAGAAACACCCCCCTCCACTGGATTTTGTTCCTCCGGCAGAACATCTGCCCCCTGGCCACGAACTGCAGTGGCCGATTTGGAAGTCGCTTAACAGACTCCGAGCCCAAGTTGGTCGCTGCAGAAGCAACCTAGCCAGATGGGGAATAATTGATCCTAGCCAAGTCCAGTGCCAGTGCGGGGCCCCCACGCAGACAATGCCGCACTTGCTTTCCTGCCCGCTGTGCCCTGTCACCTGCACTCGGGAACAGCTTAATCAAGCTACTGATGATGCCGTTGATGTGGCCAGATACTGGTCAAAATTGGTTTGAGCACCATTGACTCGAATGAATGAATGACTATAGTCTGAACAATAATACAATTCCAAACTTGACAGTTTTTATGGTCACAAAATTCGCAACACTATTTTTTTACGAAAGGTGGCAGCACTCAATAATCTGTACTTGTTTTTTTGTATAGTTTGGCATTGTTTTAGGCGCTGCCTCCACGGGCGAGTGTATCGCGACGATTCCGTCCTCCTATCATCGGGTAATTTACACTGTAAGACGATTAAAATAAGAATTTAATTTGCTTGCTAATGTCACTCGTAGTATCGTCGCGATGAAATCGCCGTGTTCATAGAGAGTGTATAGAAATACGTGGCACGACGATAATATCGCCGTGATTCTCTCGCTCGTGGAGACAGCGCCTCAATGGTCAGTCTGTAGACGTCACTAGTCACGAACATGACTTAAAAAGTTAAATCCTAACTAGATGATTAACAATACAATAGTAAGACTAAATCTTACCTTGGTATAAGATAGGTCCGTCTTATTGAAGGCGATCTGTCGCGCCCGTCTCCGCGCCGGCGCGCCGTATGTCATATCATCAGCCTCTTCAACTGAGCTGAACTCGCCTTCTTCCTCTTCATCAGAATAGCCTCGTTCTGTTAAAAGAGAATTGTGCCCTGAGAGAGGAGTGCTGAATGTCTGCACGCAACTGAAGATCTGCTACATTAAACTTATTTTCTTTTCATAAATTCATTTTCATATTTTAGTGTACTTTGAATCTTTGGACTAGACCGGCTTGCTACGTGCAAATATGAATAATACTCAGAAAAAACCTTGTCTAGACCATAATTTTTAGTTTCCACGGTCTTCCATCACCATGTTTGTATGATCTGCAAAATATTTGTCTCGAGTCTAAGTGTTTTCTATGTATAATATTTACAAAAAAAAAGGATCAATGTTGTATATCAGTCATCTGGTTACCATAAAACAAGCATTAAATTGCTTAGCTTGTGACTAGATAATGCTGTGTGGAATGTCCAAGGATATTTATTTATTGACCTCACAGAAGCTAGACATATACAATTGCAAACATCATTAGGTATGTTGTCGTACCTGTTATAAGCAGCGTGTTGTTGTTCTTAGTGTCGTGGTCCACTGGTGTTGAAGCCAGGCCGGTGATGGACAGCTTGGCGACGGGCTGGCCTGCAGCAGCACCTACCTTGCCGCCCACACCAGTCAACTCCAGCTCCATGTCCATCGAGCGCTGGAGAACCTGTTATAAAGTTGTAGTAAGTATTATGTGAAATATACTTCTTCAGTTCTTTAAAGATTGCCTCCTGACGCTGTATAAAATCATCTAGTAAAGAAGTATTCAGACTTCTTAAGACTCTCTCTTGAATAGCCTATAACCTTCCTCTTGAAATTAGCTATTAAATGCAGTAATCATTTATAATAACCGGCTTTTTTCCGGTTCCGGCTGTCAAAACATAAACACATCCCACTGTTGTGCTCCTATTTTAAAAGTGTAAATCAGTGTAAAAAACAACGCATTCGTAAATAAAACACGAAAAAGTCACGGAATATACAACGAAGTGTCTACAGAACAATTAAACTCAGTGATCCAATAGCTTTAGAACTCATAACTTCCATCCAAACTATTGGCAAATCTTGGAGGTTATTTTGCGAAAGCAAGTTCAACAACCTATCAAAGTTACAACGTCAGGCGTTACATACAAACCGTCACTGTCAATAAAAACTACGGGCAGTCAGCGTCAACAGCGTTCAAGCAAGCAAACAACGTTCCGTTTCACGCTCATCCCCCTATCCTTGAATCAATCAAACGCGAATCAAAAATGGAAAATCTTCAAGACTTTTTTGAAAAGATTAAAACTGAAATGAACAATCAAACTCAAGTGATAATTCAACAAATGGATGAAAAACTTGTGCCATTTACGCAAGAAATTGAAGGTTTAAAACAAGAAAACCAAAAATTAAAAGAAAAAATTATGAGTATGGAGAGAAACAGCAGACATAATAATCTAATTTTGTTTGGGCTCAAAGAAAACGAACACACCTCGAAGGATCTATTGGAGTCAACGCTGCAGAAAATCAAGAACGACTTAAAAATTCCTCTCGAGAGTAGAGACGTAAACACAATCCACCGCATCGGGAAAATAGACACCACAAATGGAAAATGCAGACCAATATTACTTTCATTTGTAAATGCTTGGAAGAAAACAGAAGTGATGAAAAACAAAAACAAATTAATAGACGTCTATATCTCCGAAGACTACCCAAAGGAAATTCTAGACATAAGAAGGAACCTCCAGGCTAAGCTTATAGAAGAGAGAAAAAAAGGAAACTACGCTATTATAAAATACGACAAACTCGTTGTTAAACAAGGTATGCAAGATAAAGAAAGCAGAAAAAGGAACTCGTCACTCCTGTCTCCAGAACCTGCAGTGCAACAGCCCCGAAAACAACACACAACAACAACAAAAGCGAATAGGACCAATGCATTTGATGTAATGAGAGCAAGAAGCAACTCTATCTCATCATTCTCAGGGCACAGCAAATAGGATAAAGTCATCAGCCACCGAAAACACATAACATTTAAAAAGCTAGAACTAAATAACAAACAAAAAACATTTCCCAAGCCGACTGGTCCTCGTGGGAAATTAGACCACCACCCCCCATCGACAAACAACAAAAACAATATTAACATTCAACATAACAACAACAACAATAAGAACAGAAACAAGAAAAACCAATTGAAAATATGCACTTATAATGTAAGATCATTGTCATCAAATGAGCGTTACTTAGAACTGATATATGCCCTGAAAAACATCAACTTCGACATAATAGGATTGTCAGAAGTACGGAAAATGGGTTGCCAAATTGAAGAAGATCAAGACTACATCCTGTGCTACTGTGGACAAACTAAAGGACTATATGGAGTTGGCTTTTTAATTAAAAAAACTCTAAAAGATAACATAACAAACTTCACAGGAATATCGGAAAGAGTCGCCTTACTCCAGCTGAAATTTGAAGAACTCAGTCTTTCAATAATCCAAACTTATGCACCTACAGACAGCTCGAGTGATGATGAAATAAACAAATTCTACAGTGACATCCATAAAGCTCATGCATTAGCGGATAACACATTATTAGTAATCGGTGACTTCAATGCAAAAATAGGCCAACCAAAAGCAGAAGAAAATCTTATCATGGGTAACTATGGCTATGGTGAAAGAAATAACAGAGGGCAAAGATTAATAGATTATGCTTATGAAAATAAACTGTCAGTTATGAACACTTTCTTCAAGAAGAAACCAAGCCGAAAATGGACATGGCTCTCACCAGGCCACAATGTTAAAAATGAAATTGATTTTATTATGACAAACAAACCTAAACTAATAAATAATGTAGAAGTTCTAAGTAACATACAATTTTCATCAGATCACAGAATGATTCGAGCCTCATGTCTGATAGAAAAACCAAAGAAAAGCAGAAATAACTTTAAAAGTACTTCCATTAACCCAAAAACAGAAGAAGAAACCAGGAGCTACCTTACCCATCTGAAATTACATACTACTCAATACCATGATCTTATAACACCTCTAAATGCCCAGGAATACTACAACACAATAGAAGATGCAATAAAAAACAGCCTACCAACCAACAATGATACAAACAAAAAGAAAAAACACACAATACTTAGCGAAAACACAAAAGATCTGATAAAAAGACGCACAGAACTAATCAAAACCAGAAACAAAGACAAAGATATGAAAAAGCAACTTAGCACACTGTATAAACAAACAAATAGAGCTATCAAAAAAGATTATAGAATGCATAGACAGAACATAATAACAAAAAATTTAAAGACATATCGAAGCACAAAGAGAGCACTCAAAGAACTCAACCCACACAAAACCTGGATACAAAAACTTAGCTATGAATCAACAGAAACAATAACAAGGAAGGATATCTTGGATTGTGCTACAAACTATTACAAAAAACTTTACAAGAGAAAACATAATGACGACAAGGAAGATTCAACAGGCATAAATGAAGCTGAAAATAATAATACTATCGAACCAATAAATGATAAAGAAATACTCAGCCATATCAGACAACTCAAGCCAGAAAAAAGCCCTGGTCCAGATGGAATAACCAATGAAGCTCTAAAAATAGGAGCTCCTGTCCTTCTCAGGCCTTTATCGCATTTATTTAACATGGTACTAGACACAGAAACAATACCAAAACAATGGTGTACTTCAGACATCATACTTCTTTATAAAAAAGGAAACCCATTGGACATTGGTAACTATCGACCAATTAGCCTGCTCTCAAGTGTATATAAACTCTTTGCTTCAATACTTCTAGATAGAATAACACATAAAATTGATAAGTCTCAACTAATAGATCAAGCAGGCTTCCGCTCAGGTTTTAACACAACAGATCACATACATGCTTTAGAACAGGTCATAAGCAAATATAAGGAGTTTAATAGACCCCTGTATGTAGCCTTTATAGATTATAGCAAAGCATTTGACAGCATAAGCCACAAAGCTATCTGGAAGGCCCTTGAACTTTGCAAAATTGAGCGCAAATACATAAATATTATCAAAAACATATACAATAACAGTACCAGCAATGTAAAACTGGAAACCAGAGGCGACAAGATCAAAATAGAAAGAGGAGTGAGACAGGGAGACCCTATGTCACCAAAATTATTCATTGCAGTTCTTGAAAATATATTTAGAAACCTAAACTGGGAACAAAAAGGCATAAAAGTAGGAAAATCCTTTCTCAGCCACTTTCAATTTGCTGACGATATTGTAATTTTAGCAGAAAAACCAGATCAATTACAGGAAATGATACACTCTCTGGCCCTAGAAAGTTCCAAAGTAGGACTGGAAATGAACGGAAATAAGACAAAGGTAATGACAAATAGCAAAGAAATATCGATCAAAGTAAATGGAAATATCATAGATTATGTAAACAACTATATATACCTGGGTAAGCAAATCTCATTCAGCAAAACAAGTAATGAAGAAGAAATAGAAAGAAGAGCAAATATAACATGGAAGAAGTTTTGGTGCCTAAAAGAAATTCTTAAAGGAGACTACAGTCTCAGCATGAAAAAAATTGTATTTGAAACTTGTCTCTTACCTTGCCTCTTGTATGGATGCCAAACATGGGTGTATACAAACAAAGCAAAAAGCAAGATAAGAACGACCCAAAGGGCAATGGAAAGGAGCTTACTAAAAATTCAGAAAAAACATAAAATTAAAAGCAGTATAATAAGACAAAAAACTAAGTTAACCGATGCACTCACACAAGCCCTTAAACTAAAATGGAAATGGGCTGGTCACATATCACATTTAAAAGATGGACAATACAGACCACAAAATGGAAAGGACCAGCCGGTAAAAGAAATGTAGGAAGACCATGTAGACGGTGGACCGATGACATAACTGACATGGCAGGAAATGACTGGATGGATGGAGTTGATGAAGAGTCATGGCAGATGATGGAGGAGGCCTTTACCCACACAGGGATCCATTTCTCGCAATAAATAAGTACTAACAATAGGATAGAAACTAGCTTTAAGATACTACTAACACATAAACTTAATCTTTAGGCAAAATGTATCAGTAAGAGATTTGGAAATAAAAGGCTATTATTATTATTATTATTATTATATAACCGGCTTTTAAAGTCGTTAAGCCATGACGGAGGCCTTTAGGCGGCCTAAAAACTCCGTCACTAGAGTTGGGCACTTGCTCATACGAACGAACGAACCGACTAGTTGTTGTTCCAGGGATAAGCGCGTTAAAAACGCGGCAGACGATTGCGTCTTACGTTAGGCGATTGTACCTAAATGTAACTTGGCTAGGGGGAAGAAAAGAACTAAACATTCAAAGTTACAGCTTAAATATAAAGCTCGTACGCGAGAAACAAGTTTCGGGAGCAGCTGCCGTGTTGTGGTCATGGTAATGAGACAGGTGATGCGAAGCGAAATCAGAACTGTATTAAGTAATGGGTATTAGTGGAATAACTAATAATTTCCTGTACTGTCCTGTCTTTGTCCTTATTAAAAATTAATCGAAACTGAAGCTACGAGTTTAAAATTTGATAGAAAATTAAAACAATACTACTATATGAAAATGTAAGTTGGAAAAACTGGTAAGGAATTATGGTCGATATTCAAAATTGTATCAAGTTCTAAAGCCTAAATATTTTCGAAATATAGGTTTTTTAGGTTATTACAAAGGCAAAGGCATTTATCTTTACACAGTAGGTATTTCATAATTTTATTGAAAAATTGTTTAACTGGCAAAACATCCTTTCAAAGGTAAAAAATGTCATCAGTTATAAATCACCCCAACCTTGTTCCTCAAAAGTGCCATCAATTACGTACGAGCAGAACCATTTATCATAGGCCCTTTAAAAAGGAAATGAGCTGTAAAACCACACAGGCACGAGGGATGAACATATAAGTCTACATTTAATTACACTAACAGGCGCTTAGAGTCCACTAAATCAGAGTTGAGCGTAGCGACACTTGGAAATTAGAAATAAGCAGTAAAAGTGAATTACTTTGTACAATTTATTAAGTCTAATAAAAACTGGGATGACAGGATGAAATTAACAGAAAACTCGAAAGAATAGACGTAGCCTGAGATTGAAATATCTGGGATGAATTAAGAGAGAAGGAAATAAATAAAAGCTCTTTACAGACAAAACTATACATCTTAAACTTTTCTGCCATTATCATCATGTGTCTTGCTTGACATGACATACAGCTAAATAAGTGCATCAGCTATCTATATGAGCTAGTAAGTAGTTTCTATGCATTGATGATATGCATTCAAACAATGCTCTTTGGTAAATTCAATACCTCGAGTCATTAAATCGTAGGCTGAGAGAACTAATGACACAACAAAAACTGAATAAAAAACTAACAAAATCCTAAAAAACGGTCATCCAAAATTCAAAGGGCGAATACAATCCTCTTTGGTATTCGGTCCCTTGACTACAAATGGTTGTAAAATTGTACCCCTGTTAGAATAAGGCCCAGGTGTGAATTCAGAACATCTGCTGCATTAAGGATAAGAGTGGCAAAATAGCCTTAAACCTGAACGGAGTAAATATAAATCGAGCTCAAAACACACAAATGGTTAAGCTCGCTTAGGCACTACGGCATCCCGATTAGCGTAGGCATAGGTTGCTGATTGAATAAATCATCTAGTAAGTAAGTGGGTTCGTATGAGCTAGTGGTCAACTCTAGTGAGGGAATTTCCAGACTGCTAAAGGCATCCGTCATTAATCATCTAGAGAACGGGGGGAAAAATGTGAGTCTTTTTATAGTTGCATAAATAACTTAGCAGAGACGAGAGTAAACGCGTTAACGAAGGAGGACGGGTAACCGCTTACTGGCATCAACGAGGCGCTTCCTCCATTTACATCTTTAAAGAATCTTAAATGCTCTGAAGATCTAAGAGAAAGTTTACTGCGCTTGGGGAAACGGTTGTAAACCATTTTATGCGAATCTAGGTTTCTTCTGAAGAACAACGGAACAAAAGCGAAAATAAAATACGCATTTGTTCTATCACAGAACCATACAACGGTAATACTTTTGACTATATCTTGTATCCGCTAGGGTTTTTTTAGGCTTCTTAAATAAGAGGACATGTGGCTTAACAAAAACACTTATATAATATTTCATTCTTATCTGCACGAGAGTTTCTTAGGGAACATACTCGTAGACACTTCTACGAGTATGTTCATTTAACGCTAATCTTCTGGCTCAACACCCTTATTATCCTGTGAATTGCACTCGGACATTTGAATAAACGCTAATGAATCGTCCAATTAAGCCGGACAGAATCGGAGGTTGAATTTATACCAAGTAATTAGTGCGCTGGTCGTTGGCTCTGAATATTGGTTGAAACTAGGTTCTGCGTAGTTCGGAGATCTTATTTAGTATAATTTTGTGCAGTGGTTTTGGACAGGATCATAAAATTTGCATTTAGTGCTGAAGCCGAGTTTAGTCAACATCGTTGCTGAATTACACTTAACTAGCAAACTAAAAGCAGTGGGCACAAAGGACTTAACTTAGTGCACAGAATAATTGCTTGAATAAGTCAAAATGTTAAACAAAATAATTCGGCGAAAGCTGCTTTTTACTTTCTGCAGCTTTTGAGAATTTATTTTCACTTAGATATACTTTACTGTGGAAAGGAATTCCAAAACATCATTATGTTCATTGTAAGAAGTGCATGTATCATAACAGTGCTTACCTGGTCCATTCTGATGACACCCTCGGCCAGGGTTTTGTATCCAAGAATCGTGCGGTTCTTGTATTTCTTGCGCCTCTGCAGCATTATCTGCAATCTGTAAAAATACAGGATAAATAATGCCATAAAACCAAAGACGATTATGCAAATCATTTTTAATATTCGATTAAAACCAGGGATGTTATAAGTTTGTAGTGTATCTGTGTACGTAACGTAAATCCTGAACGGATAAACCGATTGAGACTTATTTTGTTTGAACGCTGTCTCATATTTGTTTCAAAATAAATCTAACCACCAGCTTTTTTCTGATGAAGGGACACAACGGAGACTTATTAAAGTAATTCAATTGTTATGAAGACTCAACAGCAAATACATAATTCTGATCTGTTAGGATTCCAGTAACGTAAAGACAATCATTCGTATATTTGTCGGTACAAATATCTACAGATTATGCAAACAAAAGTCGTAGTGACGATGCTGTATCTTTTCCAATCGCTGTTCAAGAGCAAAGTAACATTCAAAGTTAAACTGCCCCCAGAGTCACAGCTGAATCCCAAAGCCCGATGAACCAATAAACTGTGGAAAGCCTGTTTGATTCGAATAGTTGCAAACTGAGCTCATTAAACTTTACCGAGCCATGAATACCTACTGTCTAGTTTTACTTTGTACACGAGAGAAATCACCGCCTGAGGAAGTTAGTGGTTTCTATTGTGTGCCCGTGAAAGGTTTAGGAGGAAGTAATGAGGGTTGTGGTGAGTACTGGTACAATGACCACATAAAGGTATGAATGCTTTATTATCTATATGAGAAAACTGCTCTTGCTCTCGCGCAAAATAAAGCTATTCCAAAAATAAAAAAATATTTCCATTAAATTGCATTTTGATATTACAGTTGACTTCGTTATTACTAACATTAATTAATTAATCACTTAATATTATATTTTACTTTTATTTTGCTCTTTTTTGTGTTTGATTTGGGAGGACTCCCCCATCCCTTGCCAGTTCTTTCTGTTGTGTGCCTTCTGGTTCTGAAGCTTTTCCAAAGTAAAGTTTATTGTTTAAAAGTTACGCTACTACAAAGACTACATTCCAACATTATTTCATTGCTAGTTTTACAGTAATTTCATACTGTTTGTTTTTACCTTGGCAATAAAATGTACACTACGATCTACTCGCATAAAATTGTAATGGCTCCCAAAAATAAAAATCGTTTTATTCGGTTAGAATACTTTTGCGGTACTAAAACTAATGCGTCGATAAAAGTTTAAATGTTGCAGAACCCTTATTCAATTTGGCAAGGTCGGTTATAGGTTCATGCGGCTCTTGGGACTATGAATAGATCGGGCTGGGTAGACGCTCAGATGTTCCACGCCTGACATAATAATTCGCCTAGGTAAACATTTTCATACGCCCATATCAAGCAAATCAACCGGTAGCCAATTACTAGATGAAAGCATCTTTTAAGAGAAGAAGAAGAAGAGAGAACGCTTTGTATCTATTCACTTTCTAACATCTTTAATCCTTTGATGTGAAACTTCTGAGCACGTGATTTAACGTCATCGAATTTCAATGCCCATACATTTCTATAAGTAATTGTAGAAGATGACCAGGGCAAGTGGGCTGGGGTGATCTCCTTCAATCTCGTCCAAAGTGCTCCCACTGCATAATTAATATAACTTTGTTTCTGTTTTGAGCCTGTCGCATACAATAGAGTATACTGGATCATTTACCTGTTCCCATCCCGTTTGACGAAATGAGGGTATTGCAGCGAGAAGCAAAGGTCGAGCTCCACATCCAGCGGCGGCACGGCAATATCATTGGATCGCAGTGTCCGCTTACTGCTGTGCATCCTCGCCGCCAGTATGACCGCACCCGCGCCCACCCCTCCCGCCGCCCCGCCCCCCGCCTCTCCCAGCGCCCCGCACACCCGGAGCCGCGTCACTCGCAGTGTGCATAATCTGAGGAAGAAAATTGCTACTTTAGAACAATGACAAATGGAAAAGGGGGCTTTATTGTGAAGTCTCTTGTCAAAAAGCTTTAGCGTAAGAAAATAACGACGTCTTTACGTTTTCTATCAAATTCCTTCGGAGCGTGTAATATAAAGTGCCGTGGCTAATTGAATAATGATACAAGAGCTGTACACCTGAAATCAAAAGGGTGAGCAACAACTGTGAAGCCCTTTGGGCATAGACCGTAAAATCATTAAAGACAACAACGATGGTCGAAATTTTGGAACTCTGTACAAGGTCATTGCCGCCTACAATAAGAATCTATTTTTCTTATAATTTCGAATATAAGTCAGATTTCCTATGTCTGATTCTTTGTAAAGTCATAATTTGAATAAAGCCAAGCCAGAGTAATCGCACAATATGGATTTATTTGCGAGATTCAGTTCAATTCGCACACAGAGAACATCGTTCGTGAATGTGTTAATACTGTGCGGCTCTACGGTTCGCTTCGCTGGAAAATTACATGCCATTTCACATGTCGCCAAAACCTATCAATATAAAAAACTAAGTAAACAAAAATATTGAATAAATGTACCTATAGCATAATCCTATGAGTTTTACTTTTAGGACAGATTGGTAAATATATCTATTACTTATTCACTTAAAGTGATACTGACAGTCCGTTATCTAAGAACCCCGACGAAGGATGTTCTTGAGTAAAGAATTTCTTTACCCGAGCACAAGTAAGGAAATCATAAATGAGAGAACGTATAGGAGTTTCTGCAATAGTTATTACGTTTGCGAAAACCGTATTGCATTTCTAGTGAAAGATATTTGCGGAATGGCAAAGGAGTTTCTGCAATAGTTATTTTCCGTGTAAAGGCATTCACATCTTTGCAAGTGTCATTCAGACTTTCAGAGAACAGAGAATAATGTTTTTCCATTTGCTACGATCAGTAAAGTCGACGTTATCGATATCGATATATTTCATTTCAATCTGATAGGATTTTACATCTTAAGTAGATGATATACGACGCAGCTTTTGGAATTAAAGTCGGTATGCATTACTAATCATCGATATCCAGTAAATAGCAAGCTCATACGTACAATCTATAAAAGAAGAATAATAATCCATAAAAGAAAGAAAATAATAATCAATGCTCTTATGTTAATTGGTACAAAAAGAGAATCACACGATTCAATAAAGTGACAAGAGATTCAGTTCGCTGTTACCAAAAGTTCTGACGTCTTCATCCAAGAGTTGGAAGACGACAGTCAAAGTTTAAAACCGAGTGATTTCACTTCCGCCCCAAGACTCGCGCTAAAGGGAAAATATTATTACAGTTGTTTGCAAGTCCGCTTTAGAATTCTGAGCTCTAATGATATGAAGGAGCATGGTTCAACTTGCTCTTGAGTTTTGAAGGAAATTCGCTAAAGTTTGCTACAAGGCTTTTCGTATAAGCTCCATCGGGAGTCCCACAGGGGTCGCTATTAGGCCCCCTGCTTTTCGCTATATTTGTTAACGACATCTCTTCTTGTTTTTTGTATTCTAAAATCCTTCTCTATGCTGATGACATGAAAATTCTAACTAATATTCGGTCTATTGCAGATGCGTACCGTCTGCAAGATGACTTAACTAGGTTTCAAAAATATTGTACATCTAATAAACTGGATATTAACGTTTCCAAGTGTTTTGTATGCTCTTTTACTCGTAAACAGACACCCTATCAATTTGAATACACTCTTCTCAATACACCTCTCACGCGTGTTAATACCATCCGAGACTTGGGAGTATCTTTCGATTGTAAGCTTCTATTTGACAATCATATTGATAGCATAGTAAATAAAGCGTCTAAGGCACTTGGTTTCGTTTTAAGAATGTCGTCTGAATTTTCTAATATAAAGACACTTAAAATCTTGTATTGTGCATTTGTACGTAGTCATTTGGAATATGCCTCTCCTGTCTGGAATCCATGCTACGACGTCTACACTCAACGGTTGGAAGGCATTCAAAAAAGATTTTTAAGATATCTCCAGTATCGTGCAAAAATTTTTCTTCCTAACTACTTAACCAGATGTCGGAAATTTCATTTTCTCCCCCTTTATGAAAGAAGGAATATATCCGATCTTTCCTACCTCTTCGGCATAGCGAATGGCAAGGTGGACTGTCCGGAACTTTTGGAACTGCTGGGATTACGCACTAACAGGGCAGCTTTGAGAAACCCTAATACGTTGCACGTACCGCGTGTTAACACCAACTATAGGCAGAATGCATTCATTATCAGAGCATGTAATTCTTTTAATTACTTGACAAAAGCAAACTTAGAAATCGACATTTTTAATACGTCAATATATAAATTAAAACGTTTACTTAATGACAGATTTTTCATCTTGGACAGTGTTTCTAATACATAGGTACTATTGTTATATCTTTTCGAATGTTTTGAGTAGGTATTGGGTTGTTTTTTTTTTTTGTATATTACTTTTTTCTTCTCACAACTACGCGTAGGTGGTGTTTGTCATCTACTGACCTTTTAATGTTAACTACCTACTTTATATTGTCTATATGTGGAAACTTTTAATTAGCCTTCTCAGTATTAGCATGATGTTTTTACCCATGTTATATTGTATATCTTGCCAATAGTTATGCATAGCTGTAAGTTTTCCTAAAATTGTTAAAATAAAATAAAAATAAAAATATTGAATTTGATGGTACGAATAAAATTGTTTTAATCGAAATTAGTTAGGATTTGTTATTACGCTCATTAAATAGTGAAAGAAACTCCTAGATATCTTGTAATGTAAACTTCTTAACTGATTTTGATAAAACATGCTTAAAAAAACCACCGCTAGAAAACCAAGGAGCTCACATTTTAGTAAGTTGCAGCAAGGTAAATAACAGCTTTTCGAGGCAGTCTGAAAGCTTCCGTCTTAACTTGTTGTTTTTATAGCTACGACTTACATAATAGCGTAGCCTTCAAAGCACAAAAGCAATCAGTTAGACGTTAAATCAACAAACAACAATTTTCAGTAAAAACAATATCGACCACTTCAAAAACAAATTAAATTCTCATTATCTAATCCCAGTGGCCCAAAACGGGATATGGTGGCCACAGGGGATTAAGGAAAGCCGGTTATACGTGCCACGAGACCATGTCAGTTTAAGCCCATGACATACTTAGCTATAATAATACTAAAATTCGAGCGACCACAGGCGGAGCTGTAAAATATATTTTAGGTATATGTAGCAAGGTATACAGGGGGTTATTCATTATTAGCTACAAATATTCAGGAATTAGGTTCAACAAATAAAAAAACATAGGCTAGAAAACCAGTCCTGTGTCACGAGTCCAATGTCAATTATGGAAGCATTTGGCCGACAGAACGAGATCGCTTTATTCCAACTTTCCATCTATTCGCACTGAGAATTATTTAATGGAGTTGTGCTGTATTTTTTACTTACTTAGCTTTCCTCTGCCAACTAATACCGGTTTGTTGTTTGCTATTTTCAACATTGTATTTGTTAGGAGTGTTCGTTACTTTATCTTGTTAGACTTCAAAACTGTTGGGTTTCGAAAAGCCAGAAGCGTCTAAAATAATAAATGAAAACCCTGCTCATTTATTTGCTTCATCAATTATTTTTCTTTCTTCGTTTATTTCTTCAACGTAATATAATTTTCTAAATCAATTAAACTTATCATCTTCTCTTTCGTTCGCTCGTATAAGCAAGTGGCCAACTCTGGTGACGTAGTTTTTTAGGCCGCCTAAAGGCCTCCTATCTTCTAACTGAATAAGTATCATCTTTTATCACTGAAAACCAGCGCTGTAGTTGCTACCTCAGCTTCTACAGCAAATGCTGAGTGGTGACCAATTTGCTTCACTCATATTTCCTACAAATAATAATTGTACCTGTACCTACTGTAATGTGTGTGAGTGAATGTAAATAAATATTTTTCTATTTCTATTCTATTCTATTTCTTTTACTTTTTAATTAATGTTCAACGGAGTATCTACTAAATGGTTCAAAATATCAAAACCCGCATTATCAAGTTTATCAAAAGCAGTTTTAATAAGGGTCTGTATAATTGGCAAGCTAATACCGTAGCGACCGACCGGCCCGGCCTAGTCCTAACCTAACGCGATTATCCACAAGATTGCTTGTTCTGGTAGCCTAGCAATTTGTTTAACTCTGATTGATGAATGATAACGGTTATGTGAGTGGAGGTTGAATTTATAGTCAACTTACTTTTACGTGAACATAATATGCTCAATTATTAATCCCTTTGAAAGTCGATACTATGCAACGACTAGGTAATTTCTAAATTTCAATTGTAAACTAATTTTAATTCTAAATTCTAGCACAGAGTAAGAAAGTAAGTAAGAGTTAGCCATGCGTGCTTACTTTGGACGCACAGAGTGATGGAAAACCCAAGAAATTACAATCGAAATAGGACAAGCTTTCATAAAGACAACTTCGTAAACAAGTACGTGATAAAACTGAAAAGTAATGACCTAATTTTTCTTCTCAATAAGCAAAAAGGTAAAGAAAAATCAAAGTTTAATGTTTACAGAAGTTTTCATATTCATTTTCTGAATTTTTGGCTTACAAGAACCAAAATATTCTTACTCCTTATTATTCTCTACCAGTCAGATTGGTGTATAAATTACCACTAAAATATTTTAAATCACTTTTAATACCGTGTATTTTTACATTACATACTCTTGTTAAAGGGACTAATCAAAGAAATATCATACTCCAGAGTACGGAATATTATATGATAAAATAATTGATATCCCTAAAAAGGGCCGTAATATATTTGCGAAGAATAATTTATATATAGTTTTCGATTGTCCCGTTTTGCGTACCACAGTTTGGTACGCAAAACGGGACAATCGAAAACTTTTAATAAAACAAGTTCTCTACCGAAAAAGGTCCTTATTCCAATCCCCATGATTGAATAGGCTTTTTTCGTAGAAATGAATTCTCAGACTTTATTAGCGAGTTTTATGAAGTTTTTGTCAAGAAAAGTTTCAGAGGCAGCGCGACGGAGCGGAATGAGTTTTGAGATTAATGGTAAAGTTGCTAAAAAAGGAAAGGACATGAAATGCTTTATGGACTGGAAAAATATATAACGAGCCCTTTGTTTCATTCATATAACAATTTAAAAATAACGCTGAATGCCACCGCAATTTTTTTTATATTAATAAGTCAAGCTTACATTGCTAAATACCTAAACTAATATTTGCTAAACTTAGTAAAAGCATTACCTGCACCCATTAGTGTCGTGAACTGTTATAAATCTTATAGTAGTTTCTTTGTTATTTTACACTGTCACCGTCAACCGGTTTTTCCAGGCTGTAAATTTTACAGCTTGGAAAAACCGGTTGACGGGTAGATAATGGAAAACCCCCGTGGCTAACACGCACTCCAACTTTTTACCCTTGTTTTGTGATAATCAACAGAATTTACTCCCCGCTATGTTAACCATTAACACATTAGCTAGTTCTAAAAAACATCGATTCAAATGCGCTTAAAGTATCGAACTAAAACACTAATAAAACATTTTAATTGTTCAAACAATCTACTCAATAAATTAGCGCGCGTTTGTTCTAAAATATTTGAACAAGAAACCGCAAAATCCAAATGAAACCTTTCTTCATAAGTAAAACCTTATTTCAATAAATTATGATCTTGCGTTACGGAAAGTCAATAAACCATTGTCATTTGATATTGTCACATCAAATTTGTCAATTTCAGCGAGACCGCAAGAGCCTTCTACGAAAACAATTTGCTGGCAGAGAATTTGATTCGATTTGTTTTGAAAATGTTGAGGGTCTTGGCACGGGATATTACATTCAATTTCAGGTAATTCTGTTAGAGAAAAGTAAATATTCCATTACGGAAAAAGGTTTCTTTTAGATCGATTTCCAAACTCATTAATTTGAATTGTTTGGTCTGGTACTTTCGCGCACAATTTTCTGTATAAAACCAACAGCAAAAAGAGCTATGTAAAAAAATATTACCCTCGACCCGAAGTTGGCTTTGTCTGTGTTTATACATAAAAGTAGAGGATTTCTTTACTGTGCACAACAATGGATTTACAGGGTTTCGAATTCGAAGCCGTGTAAATCATTTATTTATGTGGGCGTGTAAAAGCTAGTCTTCCCTAGGGTTAGTCACCAGTCAGATTATATAGCGTTAGGTTTGAAATGGGTTCAATTTAAATAAAGATTCTGGAAACATGTACGGAAAAAGAAGACAGATACCACTGAATGTTTCATTGTCCACTACAATGTTTTAATAAGAGGCCTTGTAATTCGTGACTGATAACCTCATAGTAGTAGCTATAAAAATATCCAGCATGTATGATTGTTCCGCTTGCTCCTGTCGTGCCACCAGCCTGTGCCACCAGTGGTCCGACAATGAATTTTCATTTCCTTGTCCTGCCTGACCAGTGTCGCTTCGTATGTTCGAATAAGCTAGTGGTCAACTCGGATGACGGATTGTAATTACCTACATTAAATGCGGGATATTTACCATGATTGGCCACTTGCTCATACGAACTTACTTACCATGATTCGAGGATTTCCGAGTTAACCGATTTAGGCACAGTTGCATGCACCAAGATCGCGCACGGTAAACTGTTGAAAAGTGTTATCTGGTGATAGAGTTATTATGCCTTAAAGAACTCATCTGGGCTTAACGAAAGTGCCCAAGATACATACCCCAATATATGAAAGTTTAACAAGTGCCAGCACTATTCAAGACAAAGCTTTTATACAGAGTAAAAACAATTAACTATTGTTCGCCTCAAAATACCACTGGATCAAATAGGAGCCCTTTTCATAAGAACACTGTATTATTGTCAGCATTTCTTCGATAAAATACTGGACAATGAACAATAAACATTCTGTAATTAACTATACCGAGTACATCTCAGTCTCATCTAGTCATATCGATTTATACGACGTCAGTAAACAGTCTTTGTATACTTTAAACAAGGCTCATGTTGGATGGCTTGCTAAGCATCTTATACCATCATCTTAACATAGTGCCAAGCTTACAATTTTCCTAGTATACTTAACAGAAATAAATTGTTACAAGTAAAAAACTTAAACAGCTTAATTCGATGCATCTATCAGATAGAACTATCAAGATAGTATGTTTTATTTGGGACACTGTTTTTTTTAGATCCCTAGCAAATCAGCAGAGCTGCTTCAAAACTCTTGCCAGCATCAAAGATAATGGTATCAGAAGTAGCAGATTGCTGCCAAGACTAGGACCAGCCCTCACAGAGGCTGAGGAGAGGCAGTACAGCAATGGCACCAAGAAGATTCAATACATCACTCCACATGGCTCCCATGCTCCTAGATTTGGCGAAGACAGAAAATATTCTCCATTCCATTTTCCAGGCCAGGTTGGTATACATTTTTATTTATTCAGTCAGTACCTTTTCGTCTTAAAACTATTCATTTACTCTGTATATATTATCCCTGGCAAAACTGTCAAAACAACATAGATCTTAGAATGATGAAGTTTAAATAACAATGGTCGGCAATTTAGTTACCACAGTTGACACCAAGGGAATAGAAGTTCTTGAGTTGTTTGGAAAACAAAAAGGAACTGTTTGATCAAAGTCGGTTTGTTTTGAAGTGATTCTCTAGTAATTTTCTTTAACCGACTTTTGGATTCATGATAATCTCTGTGCTCATTGCACAAGCATTCTTCTAAGCGAGTTCCTCTACAATTATCAACATCCTGTATCTACGCGTCTGTCGGTGAGCACACGCTGATGAAAATTCTACGAAACACTTCTAAATGAAAACAGCTTCCAACGTACGTGCTCCGTGAAATTTCAATAAGCATTTTTAGTTTGCAGGAAATGAAAAATTTTCATTCCTGCCCTCGTTTCAAAGTCTTTCAGTTTCGTTTTGAAATATATGCAGCGAAAATGCGAAATTCTTAACTCATTTCCACTAAATGCGATGCAAATGAAAACATGAAAATGAGACTGTAGCCTTTTTATGAATATCACGGCTTTGGTTGAGTTTAAATGGCTTTGGGAATGAAAACTGGTAAATAAATCTGAGCAAATAAAACTCATGCAAGCTTTATATTCGTTATCGAGTGTGCAAATATTACTTTTTTATATAATAGCTTAAATGAAAATCAGTTTTAACCCCCGACCCAAAAAGAGAGTTATAAGTTTAACAGCTATGTGTTTATATCTGTGGCACCGAAGCTCATAAACGATTGGACGGATTTGAAGTAAACAACGTAAAAGGAACTTCTCAAAATTTCCTTACCGCTCTATCATAGTAGGTTAGAGCAGATTGACATACTTCGTCTCGCTCGACTCGACACGTTTCGCATTAGACCTACTGATTTTAGGCGTCGGGTGTGGTCGGCATAGTATAATTACCTACAATTTAATATTGCCAATTGTTGTATGGGATATTGATATAGGTAAGCGAAACAGGTTGAATATAAACAAGAAAACACGCCTTTCATTATACGGTGAGTGCAAGCTGCTCGAAGCAGAAGCAGCTAAGAGCAAACAAGTCACAAAGATGGGACGTAATTCCGGACACCAATCCCGGATAATCCGGCTCGAACGAAGCGGGAATTAAACGCGGCGGACCCATTCTTACTATTCTGTAGGGTTGCTGCATTCAACAAATGTCTATTTCTATATTTCTTTTAGCTTTTGGGTAATAAAACAAAGGCTTTGTTTTATTTCTACATTTCATTTAGAATTTTCGATTGATTTTTGTCTACGTAGGTCATTTATCATTGAAAATGAAATTAAATTAAAATTCTTTATTGCACACCTTAAAAATATAAACAGAGAATAAAATAAAATGTAGTAAACATGTACAATGGGCGGCCTTATCGCATCTCTTATCATTATGCAGTCATAAAGAAGATTTCTTATTAGCCGTAAGGCTACTACTGTTCAAACCGTACAAATTATTTCAACTTCACAAAGATTCTTGAAGGATTTTCTATATTTGGGGCTTGAGGTATAATTTTAATATTTCTACGCCAAACAAATCCCGAGAATACGGTTATTTAATTTATTTTTATTAATTTATTGTCTTGTTATTTTGCTAGAGCTCTAACGGCTCTTGAAATCTCTTTTCAATAACAATGAGTTGGTGATAAAATATACACTTTCCAAAACCTTGCTAAAATGGCAGCAGAATGCATAGAGGTTAATAAAAAATATAAGTCAAATGGTATGTTACAGCCCTGAATCCCGCTCTCCGTCCAATTACTCCGTAGAGCGGCGTCCGTATTCCCGAGACTGCGCTTACGCCCCGGTCCTTATCTAGCTCGTTTAGAACCTATTGCGGTACAGATTACGAGTTTTTAGAACAAACTGGATTTTGAACAAACCTGCACATTTCTATTTTCATATTAGATTCGGGTAAGCTAGTAACTAATTTTGGTAACGAAGTTTTAGCCCACACGAAAGTCTTTGGCATAGATTAGCTTTATTGACTGGTAAGATAAGGAACATCATAGAAAATTTGTACAGGACAAACCTAAACCTGTGCATGCCTGTAATTACACATATCATATATTTTTATATGAATGTTTTTTTACAATGTGTAATTATGTGTACTGTTGGCGTTGCCTTAATAAATAAATAAATAAACCTATAAATTCATTCCAGTCTTGACTATAGAGCGCAAAGCAAACAATAAAACCATTGTCTTCTCAAATATCCAACTAGACCAAACGGAACTCCAGCCAAGCAACAGTTTCGTCAGTTTAGACTAGCCTAAATATAACGGCTATCAAAGCTCTGCTTTATGTGAGATCATACCAGAATTACACCTAAAATCCTTTCCTCAAAGCGCTTTTGGAGCACAAAGGTAAACAACGAATACCGTGGTACACAAATCACCGTGGAATCCCTTGCGTCACTGACGATGTCATTATGACTATCAAGAGGATGAATCGTAGAGATGTCGCTTCGCAGCGGAGGTTTGGTATGTAGTATGTACGGAGACAAATTGTTGAGATATATGCTAACGGTAGGTAGGTTAGTTTTGTGGTTACAAGCCGTTAACGTAGCAAAATATTGGTTAAAATTAGTTTGAGAGCTCCTAATCCTTTTTTTAAAAAGCCTTTATCGGTCCGAATTCATGCTGATAAGAAATACACACGACACACCTGAATCCTTTACGTTATGTACAAACTTTCCAGAAACATCCGCTTATGTGAAGAGATGGGTTTTCCGCTGAATATACACAACAATGAGCTTTAACGGCTCTTACTACAATCTCTTTGGCCATTCCTGAGAATTCTCGGCCCGATAAGAAGGAATTTCTGGACGGTGCCGCTGATTCATTCGAGCAGACTTTACATTTGAATTTCCTCTGGTTATGCGCTCGGTTTATTTATAAACGGCACATTGTGCGAATTTATCGATCAGACGTTGCGATCTGATTAGTTAAGCAAATTGAATAAACATTTTGCAGGTAGTTTGTTTTTACAAACCAGTGAAATGTTTTCATTGCACTGAAGTTGTTTTTTCCTTATTATCTATTTTGCCTATTACCGTTGAATTACACACGTTAAATGCTTGTGTTTAGTCTCAGAGTCTCATCGAGTTACGAGATAGCAGCCTACCCACCATTGGTTACAAAGTTCATGAACTGCCCATACCTTTCATCTTTATAAAATGATCTATATAATCAAAATCTTTACCCAATGTAATGTAAAAATATTGTTAAAATATGTTGGTATCTCGAATCTCCTGATACCCAAGACACAGGCTTTCCCGCCTACTTTGGGCCTCGCTGTTATATTTTACCTTGTGAACTTTTATTTTGGCAAATAAATATTTATTATTATTATTTATCAAGAAAAATCCTTATAGGTTTATCGTTTTTGCGAAGAAGATGAAAATTGAAGATAAATGCAAAAGCCTTACAGGTCCCTCCAAAATCTCAGCAGTAAAATTCAGTATTCCTAATTTCTTTGCAGTCTAAAGGCGAATGGGTGGTGGCTCGGCTGGACGACCTACTCAACTGGGGTCGCAAGAACTCAATATGGCCTCTGACATTCGGACTTGCGTGCTGCGCTCTTGAGATGATGCATTACGCTGCTCCCAGGTAATTAATCTTGTTACACTCCCAGTAATTAATCAGACATAATCTGAGAACAGTTTCTTTTCTATTGGCTTATAGTAGGCTTATAGTACATAGATAAGTAAGAAAGAAGAAAGAAGAAAGAAAGAAAAATCTTTATTTTGTCATTACAATTAAGAAAACACATTAAATATAAAAAGAGAAAGTAAAACAAGAAAAATGACAAAACATACAATGAGGTAATTTTGAAGTGCTTTAAAGGCCTTTGACAACGTCTCAATGTCTCAACCATGACCACCGCATCAGGCACGGATATATTAATTCATAATAAAGACTGTCCGGTCATGGCACACTTCGTCGTTGAGGGAAAGATCTGCTGCCTGACCACTAGGCTACGTACCCTGTACGCTGAGGCCTGAAACTATTAGTAAGATAATTTGTTTATCGGTTAAAGCACCGATGAGCGCCACCTACAGCTTAAGAGCGATCGCTTGTATCTTAGGTTCGAATCCTGCCGGAGCCGTTAACTTTTAGTAAGGTTTTTCATTTATAATGAAATACCCAATACCTAAGTGTGGTTTAACACTGTAAAATAATAAATAAACTAGTTTTTTTGCCTGCACTTGGCTGTTTTCATGTTATGGCAATACCGCAAAGGCCTTTGTGTTGTCTACTTTTGATAAGCGGGAAAAATCTTATGGTCTGCCTTCATAATCTAATCTAAACTGTACACTAGCTGTGATCATCAGAGCACGTCAATTGCGCAAGTGTACATAACGAGTGGCATTGGCGCGTGGCGACCACAGATGGTAACCTGACGAGGCGGTGTCGGTTACGCGGTCACTGGTACGAAGGCTTCATTTAATATTTATCGTATCAGACCGAAACTCATGCATTTTTCTTAAGGGTGCATTCTTGCACTTTTCTCAAGGGTGTTTACATCTTTACATTCACCCTTTACGCTAAAATTGTAATGCGAAAGCTTGTGACTATTTTGTGACGGTCTGCATGTTTTTTCTGTAACAAGCTAAAATGGAAGAACATATTTTAATCAACAAATAAGCTTTAATTTTTTACATGACTTAACCAGTAGATTGTTATGTTACTAAAAGCAATCTAATTAGATTGTTTACATAAAAAAACCGTTAAATAGCATTATCTATAACGCATAATTAGACAGTTTGAAAAATCTAATTTTAAAAGATTAAAAATACTCGACAAGCATACACGTTGCCTAAAGAATCATTCTTACTACGTGCATTGCTCACCCGAATTCAATGTTCTTATATTTTTAAGCAATATTGCTTGTTATCGTCAAACCGTCCGTTTTGTTTTGAGGTTCCTTTGTGAGACTGTGAAAACTTACCGTCTTCAACAATGCCTTTGTCTCCAAGCCAATGGAGCGCAGCTTATCGGCACCGTCGCGACGCGATCAAAGGTCGAAACTTGGCATTTCAATGTCGTTTTGAACACGTCAATTTGTTATTATTGAAATTCAGACTGAACTTACTATTAATCGTTTACTTTGAACAGTATTTGATTTATTATTATGATGAACTCTAATCTAACACACCCACATGAAATAGAACACCATTGATCGTCTTGGCTTATTACACGCAGGCTCAGGATTTGTTCACATTCCATTTACTAACTGCGCTGAATATCGCTATAATAATTCTCAAACATGAGATCCTAGTTTTGAGAGAATTAGCATTAGCCAACTTACACCACCTTGCTTGGCCAGACTGGCTATACAAATATGCAAACCAGTTATCATAATTAAATCCTCAGATACGACATGGACCGCTACGGCATGGTCTTCCGCGGTACCCCTCGGCAGACCGACGTCATAATAGTAGCCGGCACTGTCACTAACAAAATGGCGCCCATTCTTCGGAAGACGTACGACATGATGCCGGAGCCGAGATGGGTGGTGTCGATGGGCAGCTGTGCTAATGGTGGTGGATACTATCACTACACATATTCCACGGTGCGAGGCTGTGATAGGATCGTTCCGGTGAGGATTAAACAATTTTTTCTGTGATGTGCCGAGTACATACTGACAACATGAGGAGCTTTAGTAATGGTTATTAACCACCCTCATTCTAAATTTGAATTGAACACGTTTTGAAATCATCTCTACTTTTTCTCATCATTTTATTTTATTTCATCTTTACTTTCAGGTGGATATCTACGTCCCAGGGTGCCCGCCCACTGCAGAAGCCCTTCTATACGCCATGCTGCAGCTCCAGAAGAAGGTCAAACGTATGCGAGTCGTTCAGGTTTGGTACCGCCATTGAATTTAACAGCTGCATTTGATGTAATTTCAATATCTGATTAAAGAACGTGACATTTACAAATCGTTTTTCATTCCGTGAAGTTTATTCAATTGCAGCGTCTACGAGGAGCTTGTAAAATTCCAATTTTAAAATGCGCCAGCAGTGGCTGCGGAGCGAAAAAGTATTTTCGTATTTCTCCAAGCACGTAAAGGTTTTTCATCGTGAAGTTTTATGCTTTTGTTCAAAAGCCAGTTTGCGATATCACGTGATGTATGTTATTCGTCGAGACAGCGAACAGCCTCTTACGCCAGGGCACGTAGAGACTCCCGGGTATTGTAACTCCCCGGTTCGACTATCAGCACGTTTTGAATTTGAATATTTGGTCCGCCTTTTTACTATCGGTCCATAAACATAAAATAACTACAACTTGTTGACAGGTTTTATTTAAGAAACCACCTCGGTTTCCACCAAAAATGAAGCGCTCGTGGCGAAGCTTGCTAAGACGTTCTTGATAGATCGTCGAAGTTAAGCAACGTTCTGAGCTGTCACAACTTGGATGGGTGACCGCAAGTGGCATTTATATCTGAGCGCTTCCGTGCTTCGGAGGGCACGTTAAATTGTCGGTCCCGGTTTTTAAAGTCGTTAAGCCATGACGGAGGCCTTAAGGCGGCCTAAAAAACTCCGTCACCAGAGTTGGCCACTTGCTCATACGAACTTACTCATTTTACTTACCAAAAATGTGTAAGCAAAATAGAATAACTTCAAAGTCTAAAGACTGGCGCATGATGAAGAATAACAATAGCAATTGAAAGAGTCTGCAGATACAGGATAATGTGTGTGAAGTCATTAGTCATAACATTATCGGAGTTTTGGCGATGATCCATACAACAGCCAGTTCAAAACCAAGATATGTTATAATAACCGTCCCATGTTGTAAAGGTTCCAGACTATGTTATAACAACCATCCCCATCAAAAAGCATCTGGTAGTAAATATTCTGGACCACACAGCGAGACCACGCATCAATAAACACCATTCGTAAACACTTCAGCCGCATGTACAAACATGGCCGTGTGAAATAATGTACAGCGCTGTATGATTCAGTTGACGGTGCCGATAAGCTGGTTATAAATAAATAAATATAAATATTCCTTGGACATTTCACACAGCGTCATCTAATCACAAGCTTGTGTTATGGTAATCAGATGACTGATATAAGTACTACTTACATAATTGTTTTTGTAAAAACATACATTTAAGTAACATACATTATTTTGACGACCTCTGTGGCGAAGGTCCGCCTGAGACGCGGAGGTTGCGGGTTCGATCCCCACCACGGGACAAATGTTTGCATGTTCTGCAGATATTTGTTCCGGGTCTGGATGTTTTTCTATCTATAATTATGTATGTAATTACAAAAAAAATGTATCTATGTAGTATATCAGTCATTTGGTTACCATAACACAAGCATTAAGTTGCTTAGCTTGGGACTAGACAACGCCGTGTGAAATGTCCAAGAATATTTATTTATTTATACATTATTATACATAGAAAACTCACATTCTCCGACTTTTATAATAACACATTATAGTTGTGTGGGTATCTACTGTCATCACAATCAATACTAGCTACAGTAAATGGACGTAAAATTATTTGTTTATTCTCAATAATCTCAGAAAGGATCTCGGATTTTCAACGAACCCAAAAAAACAGCTGAAAATTTTCGGCAACCCAGAAAGGATTTTAATTAAGAGTTGATGTTAAAACGTGAAAATTACATTTTTTTTGTAATTGAATTTTTAAGGCTGCTGGCGTTAATTCGAATTTAAACTTCCTTTTTAGGCTTTTGCATTAAACACGACAGTAACAGGGTTAAAACACCCTTTCCTTGCAAATTGAATAGCATGTGGCTCTTCTGCGGGTTGTGTAATAAGTTTATGTCACGTTTGCTACGTTTTCTACTTTGTATGAAAAGTATAATTCTGCAAATTATTTGATAAAAAATATAGAGCCGCTGTGCTGTTCTGTTGTAAAAATATGTCTTACCCACTGTGCTTCCACATATTTTTATAGCGTTGCTTCACTAATAAACAAAACTGAAACGAGAAAAAGCAGAAGCCTTTCAAATAATTCCTAAGGAAATAATGTTTATTTCGTAGTTGGAAAGTAAACAATCTAATTTGTTTGAAGCATTGGTTGCACCCTAAGCAGTTAACATTTGAGAAACTGCCCCCTGGCTGGTAGAAAGTAATCAATTTACTGATTTTTCGTACACAAAGACTACTAAAGATTAATGCGGCACATAAACAGGAATGCTCAGAAGCGAATCGGGAAACAATGGGGCCGGGTGTAACGTTTTATGTGGGTTTTATTGCTTGGGATAAGTTGGAATTTTACGTAACTGGTCGAAAAACGAGCATTTGTGTTTGTTTTATCAAGGTTTAACTCATAACATCGTCAACAATTTGAATTTGAATTTTGAACACAAACAACCACGATCAAAGTAATTTTTTTGGTACATTATCCAAGCGGAGACAAGCTGTTATCTCTTAGAAGGCAAAGAGCCTAAGCTTCTCTACCGTAATACCTTAGTAATAAGCATCCTCTGAAGGTCCTATAAAACCAGTTCCGTTCATTACGTCTTCGTTTTCTTTGTTAATCCCTTTCTGAGTAATGAGTGCTACCCACGCAGCTTTTCGTGCGATTATGCTTTCCGTTTTATTCTTAACATTTCTTGGCTCGGTTATCACTGTTGTCACTGGTTTTTCTTCTTTGTTCAAGGTACATTTACGTCGAAATTAAAAGATATGTGTTCCGCTCCCTGGGATACAGTCGTGATCATATTTCTTTTTTTTTTGTTACATTTACATCGAATTGTTAATAATGATGAATGTCTAACATAAATAATTTTGTTGGCTGTTTTCAAAGCATATTTAACGATGTCGATAAAAATCATAGTATTTCCAGACATTTCGAGGGAAGAGCAAACTTACGTTCATTAAAATCTTTCACTCGATTTGTTCCTCCACTATCATTTCAAGCGTGTCGTCCACGAGTGTTGTATAATTGGCGCACGCATCGATTTGAATCGAGCTGTTAATTCATTCAAAATACATATATTGCATATTCATCGAAAAAATATTAGGGTTATCGGATGATAAGATATATTAGAGCAGAACAACTTCCTAAAAGTGTTGTTCTGGATAGCAAAATAGAATGCGATAAAAATACGCGTTGGCTACACTGTTTAATATCTCCCACATTACCCACAATATTATCCCACATTATAAGTAAGACTTTGAGTAGAACCTGTGAAAATGCCGTCAAAACTCGAAAACTTCATTAATTTTTCACAAAAGCTGCTCATGTACGCCCAGCCCTATCCGAATTGCATAATTCTCGTTAAAGCCCGATTGATAGAAACCATCGCATCGATTATCGCACAATACGTGTCGCCATGCGGTTTGTGATGAATCGGGCACATAACAAGCTATTGTTGACTCGATTCACACGATGTCATTGTCTTATTAATCGATTCTCGTTATGTAATGTAATGATGCAGGGATGTAACCAGCATAGAGCTTTTTATGAAGCTAGTTTACTCTAGAAGGCAGAACCTATGTAATAGGCATGCACTTAGGATAAGCTAGATGCCTTTGTGATAAATATAAGCATCATTATTTGCAGTAGTACTGATGCTCAGTTATTTGACTCGAGTCGAAGTCACGTGGTCAGAAGTGTCAAATCGATCAAGATTAGCAATGATAGAAAGAGATTTGTATATGAATAGTTTACGAAGAGTTTGTATATGGCTACTGCTCTCTTAGATTCAATATACATGTTTGGATTAAGAAAGATATATTTAGATATATTTCCTACCTTCGACCCTGTTGCGAGTTCAATCGCGAAGAGGAAGCCGGTGACGGGGCGAATTCCGGTGAATCAGTGTTCATTTGTTGGGACTTCATGAGGGTAATGAAATTTCAGATTGCCAGGAAGGTTTTCTCATTGATTTAATGAATAGTTTTTATATGAAGACTTATGTTTTGATAAACAATTTGAGAGCCACTAACAAATTGGTACTTGTACGAGGTACTGCGGCCCACTTTTTCGGAAGAAACGGCATGAGGAACGCGTAAAAATAACCAGTAAACATGTGTATAGAACCTAAGATACCTAATAAAATTTCAAAGAGGAAGTACGGAAAGTCAATAATTGTTTTTATATTATACATTGATTAGAGTTAAACATTCAAGATAACAAATTAATGTTTAGAAATACATGGAGAAGATTTTATCGCGTTAGATAAATATCTTCAGTAAGTATGGTCGTATGAGCCAGTGGCCAATTTTTGTGACGAAGTTTTTAAACCGCGTTAGATTAAAATTAAAAAAAAAGTTTTTTAAATTATAATGGCATGTCAATGGTTTCATATTATATTATGTCTCTTATTATATTTTTACTCATATTAGTTATAAGTAAATGCCAAAAGTGATGTTAACTTTTAAGCATTTCATGACATAAAATAGAAATTGGCTTATCCGCGAAACTCTTTGGATTCAATGGTACATATTTTCTGCTCCACAAACCTACTTTCAGCTTTATAGCCCTCGCATGAAAGAGCGCGATCGTTACACTCTCCGGGGCCCAATCCTGCTGAGTTATGTCACTGGGAGACGATAATAAGGGTCATTCTTAGGGCCTAATAGCATGGGTATTGGGAGGCCATTTTGGAAAAACGTTTTGGAAAAAATACCGTATTTGTAAACTTTTATCAATCACTTTTCTTTTAGGTCTGAGAGAATGTCACATTGAGAATACACATAATTTGTATCTGCGCCCCGCGGTGAAACGGTAACTTTTCACCGCGGGGCGTGGGAATACTGGGATGATCTAGGATATACGCCTGTGTTAATCTAGGATATAGGCTATCCTGGTACTAAATTTCATTCAAATCCGTCCAGCCGTTTGAGCGTGAAGGAGTAACAAACATTCATACTAACACATTTACACAAACTTTTACCTATATATAATATTAGTGTGATGCTAATAGGGGTTTATAGTATTTTTTCTACGCACTAGGAAGTCTTGAATCAATTCAGGCCTACAGCTTCTAACATTTCTAACCTGCTATTATTTACTACACTTCGACATGATGTCTATGAAGAAATTAATAGCTAAAGAAAGCTATGACCCGTAGGCCGTACCAATGTGAATAGATCTTTCGTATTTAGGTAGGTAGTGACCCAGATTACAATTGTATAAATTGGACTTTAGGTTGGGCAAAGCTGATAGATATTAAAAACAAAATGTTTGGTTTGTAATACGATTATGATTCGCAGTCCTGTTTTTAGTTCCATCATTTGTGTTTAACTTTTATAAATATTTACGGATACACTTAAATTTTACGTACGAACTCTTAAAGTTCAAAATTTCTCAAAACACCATTTTCTATCTACTATCATTTAACAATCTTAGCAACGTCGTAAACACCAATAGCCTCTCCATAACCTCATTATAACCAAAGCGTTCGTTAATTACTTTCACCACAGTTCCTGCAGCAGTTTCTTCGCCACAGCTTATGCAGTAGTTAGTGTATGATTTTACCACAGTTGAGGTAGCAGTTTGTTTGTATCGATTTCTAACAGATAGAAAGGTATAACCACCATTCTATAAATTATTAAAGTTCGCTTGAGAAAAATAAATTAGGATAAAAATAAATATGTGTTAGAGTCATAATTTTTAGACAAAACAATACAGGAATACATAGCGGTTGTTGTTAAAAAAAATCTAATTGAAACACCCAGGTGCTGTAGACATTCTCTCAGATCTTAAGGCATTCAAGAACCTTTAAGGTATCTAAGGGAGTAGTCTGAGGCACGCCGTAATACAACCATAATTGGAATATTACCACGCAGAAATAAGCATTTTATTACGTGGCAGTTTGCAAACCCATCGCCACTCATAGAAAGCTAACTAATATGTGCATCATGCACTGATTAGAGATAGAAGGTTAACGCGCAGTTTTTCCAATATTTATAAGCACATAATGGATGCACAACCGAGATGTAAACCCACGACTTTCAGATCGATACTTAAGGCAATATTATATACACCACTCGGCTAATAAAGCTCTTAAAAATAGTCACTTATTCCTGTTTGGCTGTAAGGCATCGGTGTGTAGACTTAGGCAATTATCGGCGTAAGGTCGGGGAGGCTCGTCGCAGACCGACGCGATGACTCACCGGAGGTGTGACCGGGTTTAATGCTTACGATAGAAACTGATGCTTTCATGAATAAACCATTCGGCTACCGAATATACTAAGGATTTCATTGAAGGAATAATATTTTTAAGCTATTGCATAGCTTCTATCGCGGGTCTTGAGCGTGGAGACCGAATCCAGAAATTCCGTAACGAAAATAACCTAACACCCTCCACTCCGAAAAAAAGAAATGCGATGCAATAGCTTTACCGGGGCAGTCTCTGAGTGCCACACGTCTTTTTTTATTATAAAACTGGGTGTAAAATATATTACAGGAGAGTAGTACTCGTAGTTTCAACAGTTACCCATTCTTTATGTTCTTTTGCATATTAGGTATCTAGGTAGTAAATAGCTTCTAAAGAGAGTTTTAAAACACTAATGCGTAGATCGTTTATAACATCGGACAAAGTTGGAAAGAAGCAGCCTAAATAACTTGCATTCGTTGCACAAAACCGTGCACAAATTCGTTGAAATCACCGATAGATTTCAAAAACTATAAACTGTAAGTATTTTTTTTTATAATATTATAATACTAAGTCAACCGACCGGCACTAGTCTTTACCAATTACATTTCATTAATTTCTATATCTAAATTGGACGGCGCGCCACGGGACAAAGGTTACGAGCTAGTTCTGTACGTTGATTATTATCAATTCTATTCTATTTTGGGCACAATTATACTTTCAAACCTATCGTGACAATTAAAACTCAGTATCATGACGAAGTTATTTTCAGGTATCAAATTTCTAATATATGGTATTATTGATGACCAGTCAGAAAAAGCAATTAATTTTGATCTACTTGGAACAGCCTGAAGTTTCTGACGCGCTTGATATAAATTGCTTTCGGTGCGATTTAGCATGTCAGACGAAAGCATAAATAAATTGGAGTGTACTGACCCGCGGACCCCGCGGTCTTCGACATTGATTTTTGTATGACCCCAGAGATTCATAAATAATAAATGAGATAACAAATCAACATTTTTACTGTCATTTCGCCGTAATTTATATCAATAATTAATTTGTATTAGTCAGTTTCACAACTTTTTTGGCAACCGTTCACAACTTAAAAAAAATTCAAAACTGTTTAACGTTTAATATTTTTCTAAAGAAATTCTTAACTGGTAACTGATTCATAACGCCTTAATATTTTACAAGAAAAAACACGTGTCCAGTCAAAATTAAGAATGTTTACTATGTTTGTGCAATGTGTAACAAATCACGATGAAATCCAACTTATTTTTAGCCGTCTGATCAACGAGTCACGAACATTAAAGAATGCACGCACGTTGTATCGACCCACGGTGTTCATTATGGAGGCGATTTATAAAAAACCTCATATCGAATTAATGCTTTTATTAATGATAGACAAGGAAAACCACTAGGGCTTGGTGATGCAGCGGCTAATGGACATACAATGGTTGTAAGTGTGTTTGTTAGGGCGCCTTCAAATTAGCCGCAAATTGTTGTCGCGCGCATATGGATTTAGACAGCAGCGCGGCCGCAGCGCTGCAGCCTCGCTGCAGCCGCGCTGCCTCCGCGCGACAATTTGCGGCTAATTTGAAGGCGCCCTTCTCTCTTTCATGCTCAAACGGCTGGACGGATTTGAATTAAATTTGGTAGGTACCTGAATTGATTATACCCTGAATTAAAAAATAAGCTACTTTTGATCCCGGTATTATCACGGGACCTATTCACCGCGGGTAACACCGGGGGACGCAGCTAGTAATTGATAAAAACAATGTTACAAAAACCTAAAAGCAATACACAGATAACTCGTGCTCAAAATTATTTGTATAAACTCATCGCTGGTATTCTCAACTCAATACTGGGCGATGTTGTGACAACACAGTATTATTAAATCAATATTATCAGTTAGAAAATTAGTGCATAAGTACTGAGATTGGTATGTATTTCAATTCAATAGTTTTTCAAATAAGTTGTCATGAAGAATCATTATGAATTGAAATCTCTGAAATAAGTTTTGTTGGTTAAATCAGCTCTAAATTATTACTATTATAACTTAAACCTAGCCTTAGCTTTATTATAACTTAAACCTAGCCCAGACAATTGCTTTATGATGATTTACTCACAAACCATTTTCAAGATTTACAAAAGTTCTATTAAGTAAGGGTCTCTTTTGTTCGACTAACGTAATTAAAATTCTCGCAACCGCTCCAATAAAATTTCGAATTATACACCCGGAAAGCACTTCGAAATTGGAAAGTTAAAATCAAAATAGAAGTAGCTGAAACTCAGAGCAGTGCCAGTAATATTTAACAAAGTTCAACAATCTAATTCGCAAATTCTGAAGCAAATTTGACCTTCGCCGACATGATATAATGTGGATGAAATATGCTCCGTAAAATGGAAATTCCCGGGTGCTACATTTTCGGAACCACTAAATATAGGGTTCTTAAGAGGGGTATATTATGATGGACATTGTTAACATTTCCATGCTGATAAAACCAGGTGATAAACGTACTGAACTAGAAAACGTTGATCGCATTTTTATAACAAAGCAATTGTTTTTAACTGTTCAAATCGTTGTACTTGTTTTAAACAAGTCGAATCCAAAACAATTTGTCGATTTAGGTTTATTTATTTCCCAGCAAGCAAAAGACATAAAAATGAAAAATCGAGCATTGAAATACAGTGCATTTGCCGAAAGTACTTAAATCATAGGAGCACATGTCTGGGCAACGCCCGAAGACACTGGGATATTTATAGTCTACTATCAGTAGCAAGGTGACACGGTCTAGGTCGGTCTATGACCAGGCGTAAGGTTGGTTTTATGAGGATGTATTGGTTTGAGTCGCTTTTATCTGGTGATAAATGATAATGAAAGGACAAGTTACTGACTTAACTTAGTGCGAGTGGCTTCGAAACTTTTTACGTGGGTGCCACATTTTCCCCTTTCTGATTTTTGAAAACTCTTGAAGCATTCAATACTCGCACATGAACTATAATTACTTTTTCATCAGACAGAGTTTGCGTGACAACAGTAATCTCTTTACGATTATTGAATTGAGACTAATTACTAAATTGCTTATCGACATCAAAGTAATCAATCATTTTGTGAAATTTGTCACAGCTTAGTGATTGACAGTTCATTAGTACCTAAGTAAGTAAGTAAGTTCGTATAAGCAAGTGGCCAACTCTGGTGATGAAGTTTTTAGGCCGCCTTAAGGCCTCTATCATGGCATAGCGACTTTAAAAGCCGGGACCGACAATTTAACGTATAAGTAGACTACAATATACAAGAAATACCACCTCTTTTTAACCGACTTCAAAAAGGGGCAGCATGATCCACTGTTTGTATTTTATTGTGTGTTCACCGATTTCTCGGTCAGTGTGGACCCGTTTTTTAAATATTTTTTTCTCTAAAAGGGTTTAACCTACTCACAATGTAATTCCATAAAAATTTGTTGAGTATCTGACGAGGATCCTTAGTGTGATGAACAGAAATGCACCTCGGGAGTTTAGCAAATAATCACTACAACATAAGTATTCTTTTGTTTAATATTTAATTTTGCTCTTGTTTTTTTATGCTTCATTAATTTAAGATTTTTAATATTGAAATACTCCTCATTAAACAATCTTGTCTGAGAGAGTGATGCGTGATCTCACACGCACTGTACACAAGAGGGTGAATGAACTTGACCTAATTAGTGTCTAATATAGATGAGATTTCGACAAGCCGTACATTAGGGTCACGTTCGATATTAGGTCGCAGTGAAGCAATTAAGATTAGTACGGTTCGACGGGTTAGTTAATTATAACGCTAGCAAGACCTAACTAGGTTGTTTTATTAAACTTGTGACAAGTAACTTAATCAACGGTTAGAAGTAAAGTAAACTAAAACAACCGAGGTGCATTCAATAAACATTACCTACACAGAAGAAGGCAATCAAATCGAAACAGTCAAAAGCAAACATTATAAATACCTAAGGATACCATACACATAATTGTTTTCCTGATAACAATCAGAGATCCATTACCGTACATGACAGAAGAATAATAGAACTCGTAGAACCGAAATCTCAAAGAAAGCTTTTCCATTTCAATCAATCAAAGGAAAGCTAACAAAGGAAACATTACAGGCTCATTTTTGTTGTTTTATATAAAGTGGTTTTTGACGTGCATTAAATATGAAAGGCTTTTCTGCAAGATCAAAAGACTTAATAGAGATTTTACTTACTTAAATAAAATACGAGCCAAATATCTTTGTTTCCCAGAACATAGTGAGTGGAGTGAGTGACATGCTGAAAGCATTCGTAGGTAACTTAGAACAATTCAGAGAGACCCGTGAAAGATGACACTATTCTAACAGAACTAAGTTATACAGCATGAAGAAAATGGCCGTGATGATACCCATAAACATAGTTTATGAGCAAAATAATGTTAACGAACAAGATTACAAGTGGAATCCACTCAAAATGCAAAGATTCAGAAGGTATTGGCGGCTATCCAAATGTTTTATTGCTAAGCACAGATAGATAAGGTTTTGGCACGACCAACTATTTTCATGGCCCGGTAGCCAATATTATTGAAAGCAAAAGTCACTTTACCGTCATCTCACCATTCAATACCCCTTATTCAATTACAATAAGGTTTAGTTTGGCAGATAGTGGTGATTTTATGTGAATGGTTATCTGTGTTATATTAGTGCCAAGTCAACAGGAGTCAGCAGCAGCTGTGATGTCGTGTGATTGTTCCGACCGTTACATCAACTGCTTTGTTTATTTGACAACAGTGGGTAAGTAAACAAAACAACATTTTAATTCATAGGTATTTACGACAATGTTGGTTTTTTAATTTTCATATCCATAAACTATGGCAATATCTATATTATAATAACACTTTTCGGTCATTCAGGTGCTTTATGTTTATATGAGTTAATTAGAAAACGCGTGTTACATTACAAAATAACTAAATTAATTAAAAGAATAAATATAAACGCTTTAATATAAATAATATAAATATAACGGCTTTTAAAGTCGTCAAGCCATGACGGAGGCTCTACGGCGGCCTAAAAAACTCCGTCACCAGAGTTGGCCACTTGCTTATACGAACTTACTTACTTTAACGCATATCGGGATAAATTTGAATATTTATGTACAAACATGGTATTATGCGAAAGTGTAAATATTTGCATAGATTATGCTAAGTGTGTAATGTCATGTAATAAGTCGCGAAACGAGACAGAGAAACACGCGCATAATGATAATGAGACTGAACGTAATCAATTATACAGCGAAAACAGTTCTGCCTATTTCAATTTGCGTTTAATCAAATCAATCCTCACACGCCAAACATGTTTACCTTTGTATTCTCGGCAACATAGGTACTCTCAAAAGTGGTTTTTGATAAGGCATCCACCCACGTCTTGGAAAACCTTATCAAACTGTATACAAATGGTTAAACGTTGTTTATCTATTTTCTAAAGCATCACCTACTTAAAGTGGTATTCCTAGAAACTATAATTGATATCATGGGTTTCCAATAGTAATGACGAGCACTCCGGATTAAGCATATTAAAATAAAAACATGACGCCCTAGCAATTGATCCTCTATATTCATTCAGAAACGTATACGCTTTATAAAATGACTACTAATCCCACTGTTATAAATATTGAAGTAAGGTTTAATTAAATTACCAATACCAAGTTAAATAATAAATATGTAGTTGCCACTAAATTATTGCGATCAAAGCAAAGTCAAAACTTGCTTGTTGCTTGCTTTTTGTTCTATTAAACTTTAGTCTTACCAGAATCTTGGAAGTAGATCGGATATGGTTACCTGGAAAATAAAAGTCAAATTAGTGTCGTAGTCGATGAAAAATGTTACCCGCAGTGGCCGCAGTGGAAAATAAAGGTTGAATCAAAAAGTAAAAGAATGAACGAGCTTCGCACAGGTTCAGGTTTTGGACAACGAAAACGTCCAGTTCGATTACCATATAAATGCGTAGTTTTTACTGGTAGTCAAAATAAGTAGTTCTTACAATAAAGCTTATCTTAGTGATTTGTATGTGTCATTTTCAAAAGATAAGAAAAGTGCCGATTTAGGTTAAAAACCCCAAAACAAAACGATAGTGGACAGTAAGGAGTTAGCGAAAGCAAAACTGAACGGTCAGATTTAAACTTTACATAACAGACCATAAAAAAAAACCGAGAAAAATTGACACCAAAAGAGAAAGAGAAAACTAACAAACCACCCTGATTTGTAAGTATCGATTTTGGTAATCGACAGCAAAGAGTTCACACAGTCAAATTTCTGTAATATATCATATTCTACGAAATGTCTACCGCTCCCGGGCTAATATGCTCGTGATAATATTTCATTTCATTTCTTTAAGCATACGTACTCATCGCCATAGAAGCCGAGCTCTATAACATTTGTAAGACTAACAGAGCTTCTTGTTACACAAAGATAAAGTTCTCGAAGACTGGACAGCTCAACTATCGGTTAAGTTCCCACATTCCCGATAGTTGGCTGATTTGATAAGCGTCTAACAAGTTGTTTTAGTTTCGGCTATTGGATAACATAGATTGTTATACTTTTAGTAGAGTTGTCGAATTATCATTGAAGGAATTTGTAATTTCAATGGAAACAAACTTTCCCATAAGTTAAGAAGTTTTTAGTTCGGGCTATAGGATTTCGTAGATAGTTATACTTTCAATAGAGCGTTAGCGAATTATCGTTGAAGGAATTTGTTATTAAATCCAACTTAACCATTTAGAAGTAATTGCCTTCCTTTCCACGAAAACTTCACAATAGTTCTTGGAGAAAAGAAAGTGTAGTTCGCTGTTCTATACTAATATACTAATACTAATCTATATCTATAGGTACTAATATTATAAAGAGGTAAAGTTGGTTTGTTTATATGTTTGGGGTAATCTCCGAAACTACTCATCTGATTTCATTTAGCATGGACTTTCCGAATGACCACAGGCTATATTTAATCAAGGTAGGTACCACGCGAACGAAGCTGCGGGCGAGTAAGCTAGTATTACTATATAAGCTATATAGGGTAAGTAATAGGGTACGTATCGAAACTAATTAAAATGCGAGTCTTGGAAACAATTAATTTTGAGAAAACATAACTTTTAGAGTACATGGAAAATGAAACAAAAAGTAAATGCAAGGACTAATAAGTATCTGAAAAAAGATTTTATAAATTCACAAAAGATGAAGAACACAATGTAGATTATACTCTTAAGAACCAGTGCCATGCCAATTTCATGTTATTTCTTAAAATCTTTAAAAAGCATAACACATACAAAATAATGTAGCTCGGATAACTTACAGCATCCGTCATGTAACCATCTTATTCCGCAGTTTGAACCAGACACCACTTAGGCGGTATTCCAAATCCATGCAGTTTAGGCATGCTTCCAAGTTTATAGGTAACGTAGAGGCCAAGGACAAAAGCATGGCGCTACAAATATCTGCCAAACGACAACCCACAAAGGTCAATGGCGAGGACACAAATAGGCAAAGCTGTTTCCGTCGTACCTTCTTTAGGAATAACGATACATTGCAAGGGCTATTTATAAGATCACTAATGACTGTTTAACTGGGTCCGTCTTCGCGATGTTTCGTATTTTTAAGCTATTGCATAGCTTCTATCGCGGGCCTTGAGCGTGGAGACCGAATCCAGAAATTTCGTAACGAAAATAACCTAACACCCCCCACTCCGAAAAAATGCTATGCAATAGCTTTACCGCGGCAGTCTCTGAGTGCCACACGTCTTTTTATTTTTACAATGTTTTCGTATGACACTAATCCTACTATCCTATCCTAGCTAAGAAATACGAAAGTTGGTGCGGATGGATGGATGGATTGATGTTTGTTACTCTTTCACGCAAAAACCTGTTAACGGAATTGGCTGTTATTATTTGGATTTGTTAACCTTATCCTCCACTTTATGCGGTATAATTTCAAGAACATTAAATTATCAACTTTACATTTTACTTGCACGGTCAATACATTTGGCGCCTGTTTACCAACTAATATTTACAACCAATAACTTCGTTGGCTTCGTGATAGTGGGAGCTAAGTTTATTTGCTCGTTTATCGCTAATAGATTTATGTAAATGATTTTACGTAGAAGTTTTCGTTAGACAATTTCAAAAGATTTTGAATTCCTTAAAGTTAGTAGCTAGCCGTGAGTGATTTTTTAAATAAGTTACTGTGATGTTATTTAAACAGTTTAGTATCCTCATCGCTGGAAAGAAATAAGAATAAAACTATAAAAAGCAATATGTGACTGGTATTTTAATATTCTCAAGACAAGCAAGAAAACAACGTAAAATTCTAGGGAATCGTGGGAAAAATGTGACTCTGGAACATTATTATCTTTTGCTTGGCCAGTAACGGTATTCTTCATGGACATCGTAATATTTTATGAACGCATAAATGAATTGCAAAGCCTGTTCATTCTATTTATAGCTCAACAAAAAACATACAATAATTGTAAATTAATAAGGCTCAAAGTTCGGAATGTATTATTTTAGTAAAAAGGAAATTCGTCTATGCAAATGATCAAACTCTGGTGATGTTTAATATATTGGTAAGAATATATTAAACATCACCAGAACCTCTTATGAAGTTATGATTCTACTTGAACACCAAACGGAAAACCGCGGCAGGTAGATCATTTCACAACTAAATTGTTCGTGAACGAACCGCACCGTGCGAGACCACAATGGCTTCAGAGTGTGAGGATGGATCCCCTGCCGATGATTATATGTAAGGTAACGACCCCAGTGTTGTACACGACCCCAGTGATGTACAAAAAATTAAAGTAGGTAACTACGTAAATAAGGTCAAAACTTTAAATTTCTCGTGCTGTTGCAATGGGCCTTAGACTACAATTATCTCACTTCCGTAATATGAAATTTCATTGCAATCGGCCATTTTTTCTGCAAATGGCGAAGAAATTATATGAGCTCGGGCGGCAACATCAGAAAAAAAACGGTTTTATTGTATCCCTCATTAAGAGCGGTCAACCCGGCTCACTTTTCATACAAACGCTCGTACGTGATTATGCCGTTGTAACAGACCTTTCTTTTAAACTTTTGGACTAAAAGGTATCTTGTGCACTATATCTAGGTTTCTATATAAACTAAAAATCAAAATTTTGAGAAACAAATTCAGTATAAGCTTCCAAAAACCTGCTTTTAGCATAAATTTTACCTGAACTTTGGCCGTTCATAATGTACTCATAAATTGTAAAAGTAAAGAAAATATTGTCATAGAAACCTTGCAAATCTTATGGAGATTCTAAATGACTAATATTTATTTTACAAACTTGTAAGGCTTACTGAAAAAAACGTATTTCCTGGAACACTTTTTATGAAATTTCCGCACACTATTTTTCGAGTGAGCGAGTGAGCGGCGAAAATACCAACTGAATGCCGAGCTCTGAGGCGCTATCTCTCTCTTTTCGCTTTGCTTCTTTTTCTAGCATTGCGCTGGATGAAACAACAAGCTTTTCAGCCATGCTCGCGTCGATGATAGACGCGCCGGGAAGGGTCACCTTAAGGACATGAGTACCAATTATTTGAATTTACATATATTTACTTTGCTCAAATGAAAAAACGCATTATTTTATGGCATATAAGGTGAATTTACGAGATGTTTTATGATGTTAGATCAAACTGTTATGTTTCAAATTTTACGTATGTGACCGATGTTCTTTACTGGATTCGAGATTTTCATTCTCTCCAATAATGGACAAATGTCGAAAATTATTTTTTTCTTTACTTTAATGATTAAATTGATTTAATTGATGTGCTATCCCTCTCGTTCAGTAATATACTATTTCCATTCAAATTCAAGATCTCCTTCCAATAATGAACATGGTGTCCATTAATGGGTATTTCATATAATCCAATTATGGACACTTTTTTACTTTATTATTATTTCTATGCAGAAAATGGCGCCAAAAAAGAACTACACTCAAAACGAACTACAACAAAAAAAAACAGTGTTTTAAACTCAAGAGTAAATTTAAAAGAAAATATCATCATACCATCTCCAATCAAAAGAAATTTATTCTGGCCAGTTGGTGATGAAATAGAAAAAGGGAAAAAATACCTTCTGTTATTACATATTTTAATAACTAACTACTAGATAAAAAAATACTCAAGAATATTAAACTCGTTGATTACTAATAATTTTGAAGAATAAAGTGTTAGACATCCTTTTCTAAGGGATATTTGTTTAATAATTTACCTAAGTACCTATAGGACTATTTTGATTGATTAAATATATATAACCCGTAAAAATCTATCTATGTCTTTCTCTTTTGTCACGTTAATATTGAAAATAAGTGTAGGTGTCTGAGTAATTACATTAATCGTTCATTAATAGACTTCCAACACTGAAAACTGTCCGTCCATAAATGGTTGTCCATTACTAGATCCTGTCCATAATTAGATGTCGATGACTGGATTTTCCTTGTCCATTACTAGATAAAAAAAGAGGATTTTTGAAGCGTCATTGTTTAATTTGTTTATTGATTTGGCTTTGATTTTAAGTTATAATTATATTAAAGAAGCATAGGACCTAAACATAATCCATTCCATTCGCAATAAAGTTCATTACACGATGAGAAAAATTTTAAAATGTAAAAAAAGATCCTTAAGTTGTCCATGATTGGGGTCGTTACCTTATGTATGTATATACATGCATATATCGACAACCTCTTTGCCACAGTGGGTGAACTCCCACTTGAGACGCAGGAGGTTGCGGCCCGGGTTCGATCCCCGCCGCGGGACTATTTGTCTCAAGTCTGGGCGTTTTCTATATGTATTACTAGTAGCGAAGCGCTCGTGGCAAAGCTTGCTAAGACGTTCTTGATAGATCGTCGAAGTTAAGCAACGTTCTGAGCGGTCACTACTTGGATGGGTGACCGCAAGTGGCATTACCAGCTGAGCGCTTCCGTGCTTCGGAGGGCACGTTAAATTGTCGGTCCCGGCTTTTAAAAGTCGTTAAGCCATGACGGAGGCCTTTAGGCGGCCTAAAAACTCCGTCACCAGAGTTGGCCACTTGCTCATACGAACTTACTTACTTACTTACTAGTAGAGAAAGTCGTATGAAACCAGAGCGTGTCGCTAGTATTCAATATTCTCAGTTTCTAGAACTACCTAAGTTACACAATTCTGAAATTGAAATATGGTTTCCATAGTTGACTTGCATATAGCCCTTTAATATTCGCAAACAAACAATGATTCTCAAACACGCAGCTCAGATCGTCACGCACACGGTACACGCAGCATTGTTCTAGAAGCGAACCGATGTTTCCGGCACGTCGACAACGAACAAACGCATCAGAACAATGCTCATAAATGAATTTTATGTCCCATTTATGGAACACGAGTTTTGTTGTATAGAAAGTGTTTGAATTGATCGTTCGTTTGTTCGTATGAGCAAAGACGATTAATATCTAGAAGACAGACAAAGGCCATACACAAAATCGTAACCCTATCCCGCAGTACCAGATAGCCTGAGAACTTTAAAACATCAATTTTATCCAAGAAATTTCAATACTTAGTAGTAGGTAGCAACAATATTCAATATTTAAACATTTTTAACTAGAAAGTAATTGAAATTTCTTGGATAAAATTGATGTTTTAGAGTTTTCAGGCTATTTTTTAGGGTTACGATTTTGTGTATGGCCATTGTCTGTCTTCTAGATATTAATCGTCTTTGGTATGAGCAAGTAGCCAACTCTGATGACGGAGTTTTTAGGCCGCCTAAAGGCCTCCGTCATGGCAAGCCGGCACCGACAATTTAACGTGCCCTCCGAAGGACGGAGCGCTCAGCTGATAATGCCACTTGCGGTCACCCAACAAGAAGTGACCGCTCTAAACGTTGCTTTACTTCAACGATTTATCAAGACCGTCTTACCATCTTTGCAAGCTTCGCCACGGATTCGGTTAACACACTGTGTTCGGTGGAACATTTAATGTAGCCTTAGGACTAGTAAAGCGCATTCATCCAGCAGTGGGTACCTATGGGATATGGATTATTATAATGATGATGAATTATCTTAAAATGATCTTACTCCATCTGATATTCTCAATTTGGTTACTGAACTACGTTACGATAACGACTCGTAATCTGCATAAAATAAAGAATCAGAGGGCCTAGCCAACCGGCATTCGCTATGAAGCGATTCGATTTCTATCATCGCTACACCTTTGATTTGACATTTCTGATCGCTCGAGTTTTCGTCATCGAATGTCAATTCCTATACATTTTTTTCAGTTTCTAATCGAAAGCGATTGTCGAAATGTAACATGGCTAGGGCCTCAGGTATTATTAAATAAAATAGCCACAAATCCGAACCTTTTTCCATCAAACCTCATCCATCAACCAGATTCAATTTCAACTAATATGTAAATACCGTAAGCTGACGCTGAGCCCTACATCTATTATCCAGTTTAATAATAGGGCCGCATTTACCAAGTTTCGAAAAACCGTGTAAGTAATTTATTGTTTGACGAACATTTTAATTCGGATTTGTGAGATGATTCTAAAACTGTATAATATCAGAAACACTGTTTTAATTAAAAAGGTGATCGTAATAAAGAATGTTAGCTTTAGAGACAGTAGTGTAGTGTAGTGAACTACAAAGTAATAGTAACTTCATACATCTTTCGATTCCGAACATTGTATTTATGAATCCGATAAACTACCTATCCATATCATGTTTGAACAGCTAAACGATTCGAGGCGTCCATGCATAAAGACAAAGGAAATCATTTAAGGGCATGTATTGTATGTACTCCGATACCCTTCTGAAGGTCGATTCACATTCCTGAGCGTGATCGGAATGGAATGCTCCTGATGTTTATTCATATTTCCATCAAATATTGGCAGGCGACGCCTTTTAAGGATCGCTTAGACATTTGTTTGATTTGGTATATAGATGAGCGCGTAGTTTTTACTGCGTCGTTGGTGTCTCACATTCCTTTGATTGAAGGCCGGTTATCTACGACGCATATCCAAGCTTCTCATCGTTATAAGAACCCTTGAAAACTTCTGTGACGCAGTGGGCAAAGGCTCGCCTGAGACGCGGAGGTTGCGGGTTCGATTCCCGTCACGGGACAAATGTTTGTATGTTATACAGATATTGTTCCCGGACTGGATGTTTTTCTATCTATAATATGTATGTATTTACAAAAAATATATATAAGCTTGTATTTAACATAGGACCATATAACATAATCAAAGGACCGAAACAGCTTGTTTGATATTTTTATGTTAAAGTGACGTACTAATCTGACGATGGAGCCTAAAACTATTAAATAGAACTTCTCAAAGAAAAACAGGTATAGATTTATTTGAATCAGCTCGCCTACTAAAAGCTTAAATATGGAAAAACTTATTTCTTTGATAAAACATCAGCATTATCATGTTTAATGTGTGTCACTTTAAATGTTTAAGATTCCACTTACAGAAGAATTTTAATGGTTCTAATAGCTCTCACTATCTAAAAGGAAATTAACTGTAGTATCCTTGAAAAAACACTTCTACTTCCTAAATTATAATCAGGCCATGACATACCGTATCTTTCGGAAAAGTTTCATCGTAACCTGGATTTACGACTCGGAAAAGATATAAATTATTTGTAGAACCCGTAAGAGTTTGCGTAACTGGGCGTCTAATCTGCAAAACGAAAAACGAAGTTTCGTGACAATTTTCGGGTTCTAATATTACGAATTTAGTATCCACCAACATAAGCTGACCCCGAAAATTGTCACGAAACTTCGTTTTTCGTTGTTCCGGAGTAAGGGCCCAGATTAGTGTACGAGATATTATAGCTCTAGTAACTAGATGGTATCGATTACCTAACAAGTAAGCTATCGAATAGAACAGACATAGATTATTTCCCTGGTATAATGAATACGAGGCTCAATTGTACTAAAAGCTAACCCAACCAATCCTAACGTGGGAAAGTTCCATTTCTTTAACACAAGGGTGATGTGAAGGACCTTTTCGGAGTAAGCGATGTGTGAGGGTCTCGCACAGCACTCTCCATGATTAATGTGCTTTTGGGTTATTTGATACTGACACATAGATAAGGTAAAACTATTTTCGAGTACGGGTTAAAGGCTATTTTCATAAAAAAATTAAAGTAGGTAGTTAAAATTAAAATTTTAACTAACTTTTGCAAGCTGTCGCCAATGACTGCTCGAGCTGTCCGCTTATGCTGGCCCTAGACGTCTTTATCAATTTAGATCAAACTTAGAATAGATGTAAATTGTAGTCTAGAATTGCAATACTTAAAATGCTGATGCGAAGGCACAGGCTAAACCTATATTAAATCACAGATTTATAGCTTTCAAAGTGCTTTTCCTTTCACTTTTCACTTTCCTAGAAGTGGTGATAATAAATCACAAAAGAGAGAACAAAGCAAGGGGGTCTTATTTGATCGATCTGAGCATTCGAAATAAGGACATTGTAAAGACATTTATGGTGACCAACGTCTCTCGGACTAAACGGTTTCTTGCAAAGGTTGCAAATCATGATTTTAAGAAAACCTTCACGATTCCTAATTCATAGTATCTTACACAAGCATACACAGAAATTGTCTAACTACCGAATCTTGGCGCATGGCGCCATGCTACAGAACGTACAACTATAAAACTCATTAAACTGTAACGTTTACAAGCGTGTGCAAAGTGTTGAAGTTAAACAACCGCTCGGGACACGAACGCCTTATTTATGGGCTATAAGCTGAAGAAGACAAGGTCTAACATAAACACGGGCAAATGTGAAGGTGACGAGGAAATGCGAAAGTTCATGGTGATTTGTTTCCTTATGGCGTGGAATCCGTAGATTGGCATTGAGCCGGAATGAAGGACAAGAAACACGAGAACAAACCCATGTTATTCGTTATTTCTTTAGCTAGAACGTCTTCAAAAGTCCTTAGCTGACAGATATGAATGTTTAGTTAGACTTTGAACTGAAATCTAGTCCAGAATAGGTATTTGTGGTTGGTTAGGTATTGTTGCTAACAGTCTACAGCGCTCAGGGATAAACCTAGCCATGTTTATTGGTTTACAAACAAAAAAATTCTTCTTTAAATATTAATTGTAGCTTGAGTAAGGTAGGTACCGAGTTTTTTTTAACATTTTGTGCTACATTATGTTCCTCAAAGAACATTTAACCATATCTATACATCATTACAAGATTATGTTAGTCTCACATAACCATTAAGTCAACTCATCCTGCATACAGAAGTTCTCACACTTGCCAACTGAGACCTTTATCGCAACATTACCACATAGTGGTGCTATCAAGCCGTGTTCTCCAAGATGAAGTGCCTCATTACAGCTCTTATAGCTAGCACGTGCGTAAAACGTGCTCCATCCGTCATGGCAGATGCTTAATCTGGAACCATTAAGGCACCTTAGATATTCGTGACCCTACTTGCAATGCAACAACTTTCAAGGGCATTATCTTTCACTAGTTTGCCATGGTAACCTAAAATAATGGTGTTGTTTTATTTGTAATTCAAATATTGTTGAAAATAAGCTATGGTTACAAACTTTTTTGAGAGAAGAGAAACTATGAAGAGGATAGACATAAAAGAATAAGTTACGTAAAACAAAGAGAACATTCACAACATACATTAAAATGCAATCATTTTTAGGTAATATCAGGCCTAACACACTCCGCTGTTTAGGTAGAAAAATTCCGGCCTGTTTAGTTGATATAAAAGGTGGGTCTCACGCGTCTCGTTTGGTCGTTGCGTCACTTTACACGCGTGACAGTGACATAGTGACAGTGTTAGAATTAAATGGTAAGTTTAGTCATATAAAGCGGAAGCGCTTGTACACGCTGAATTGCTATTGGTTGCGTCGTAGAGTCGCTTTTTAAATGAATGTAATTTGGGCTTCTGTACTTGTCCTATTATTTATTCTGTGGTAATAATTACCTAATTCACCAAAGTTGATGAAACCTCACAAAGACAAAGAAAACCAGCAATATAAAAAAACAAATGATACGCCATTTTTCGTTATCAAATTACACACAATTTGCGAGAAAGTTCTATTTACGTTCTTTAATAAGACTTCAGTCAGTACCTAGCAGTGGCTTACGCAACAAAACTCAAGCAGGTACACAGCTAGGCAAATTGCTAATGCACTCAATAGTTTCGATTGAGTTATACGAGTAATAGCCGCTTGTCGAAGAACTTTGCTACGTGCAATACGTTCCTTAGGGCCTTCGGCAATAATCACTGGTCTTCTATTTCTTCACGTCAATAATACAGAATATGGTTAAACAATGTTCTTCCAGAATTTAGCCCCTTTTATGGCCTTTTATTATCACTGGTGAACGAAGTAAATAAAGCCTTAAGTTTTAAGGATTTATGCCCTCGGAGATTTCAAAAAACAATTAAAATCGTGTTTATCTCCACTCCGTGTGTATCACAATACAAACCTTTTGAAATTTTGAATCGTATTGAATAAAACAATCATGCAGTTGTTAAAAATTTAAATCCACTTTAGCTCGTTCCATTTAATTGGTACGGGCTATAATTGCAGGCAACACCGTCACAAAGTCATAGTCGCATGAATAAGTAATGAAGGATCGTCAATCACCATCACTTCCTAGGAAATAATAAGAGCGCCTGAGTGTTTATGAGTCCAGTCGGGTCATTCAAGTTTCCTCCTTAGATATTTGTATGCTGAGAACGGAATGGTTACGTTGGATTCATACTGAGTCGGACTCAATTCAGAAGAATGAGGTGTGTCAGGATCAATGCACCAGAACGACCAAGCGAAAACACGTGGCCTTACTCGATGCTGTAAATAACCATAACTTTGTTTATAAATCTGGTTTGGAAGAGTAACATTTTGTTAACATCAAATGCTATCGTAAGGTTTTCTTTCTAAACAAACACGAAGATAATATTTTACTTTGCAACTCTGTAGTAGGAAATTAAAAGAAACTGATGTTACGTTTAAGACGTTGAGAAGATGAGACGAAAATAGTAAACGAGGAATGTTAACATAAATTTATTTATTTTATTTTATTTTAATAAAACCGTACTTATAAGCCTTACTTGTTTGACAGGCTTCCCACTGAAGCTTGACTATTTAGAATTTAAATTGTTAAGGGATCGCTGTAAAAAAAGCTAGGCCCACACCACCATGTCCTTGTCTGATTCTTTCGTTGGAACATGCAATAGAATCACCTTGCTTGTAAGACGAAGTTGAAGTGATTCTTGAGGTCCTACCATAAACGATTTGTCTTTCTTTATTTCTTTCTAAATGCTATATCAAAGACCACGCGTGACGCAAAACACACACAGAATAAATATAAGTGACTACGCGTATTACGATTTTATGTCTCCTATCCATTTCCTCCCTCAAATGACCATAAAAAACGTTTAACATATAATTATGATATTTTTCTGTCAACACAATAAACGACTTATACTGTGATAAATCAATTATTCGACGCTTTGAGAGTTGTTTGGCCTGGTGGGTGCAAGAAAAGCACAGTTAAATATTCTGTGGCAAAGGGTCTGAACAGAAGCTGTCTTCACCAGTATAATAAATTGCTTCATTAGACATAGACGAGTATTCAGAGCTTTAAATAAAAAGTCGTGATGATAAATGTGTATGTCAAGTACATACTGTAAAATTATTCATTAATCAAACCTTGACATTTTCTCAAGCTGCTCTGTGTTTTAACTATAATGCTGGCTGACCATTTTACGTCAGTTATTACTTTCTCCCAATCTTCCAGATTAAAGTTCGTATAAAATTTTCCATAGTATTCTATCTATATTGCGCAGTTCTCAAAGTTATTTCGTTCGAAAGTTTCCAAAGCTTCCAATAACCTATTTTTCACGAGCGATTCGCCGAATACTTATCACAGGCGGATGGAGAAGCGAACAAGCTTATCCCACGTCGAACTTCCAAACTAACTTTAGTGCACAAACTTTGTGTTTTGTACTAAATACAGTAAGCATAGTTAAGTACTCGTACTTGAAGGCAAAAGTCTATAAACTGGTTTCTTTAGTCGTTGTCCTGTCACTTTACATTTTAAGAAACTTTTTACGAAGAGCTGTGGATTTCTCATTAGGTACCACGTTCAACGATTTTCGATTTCTGATATGCTTTTGAAAAATCGTACACCATTATTAATCCCCTAGCTGCATTCACTTCTGCGATCTGTGGCCATTGCAGTGCTCTCTTTTATTTTTATCTGCTGCCGAGCTCCGAAGTAAGTACCTAAAAGCTTTTTAATTAAAATTGTCCAGAGAAGCTTTGAAAACACTCATCGTGTCCATAGCTAGACTATATTTGCGACACACAGCTATATTTATAAGAGAGGGTACTTTAAATAGAGTCATGTTGATCAACTGTTACGTGGCTGAGTTACTGCGACTTAATACCAAAAGGTCGTCAGTTCGAATTCTGACCATGCTCTGATTTTGTCGCTTTGAAATAAATAGGTATAGGCACATTTACACAAGTTAAAGGAAAATTAAAATCATGAAACTGAGATGTCCGTTAAGTTAAGTCTGTCTAATAGTATATTTCTCAGAAGTTGGTTTATGAGCCATATAAATTTCAGTGTTGAAAATCATCATTTAATACCTTAAAGCTTTTCATATTAATTTAGTTTAACAAACTTATTTATATTCAAAGCCGTCCTACGTTTGCCAAATATCTTCACAGTAAAAACATTATTGACAATAATTTTAATGTTTTCATTTAAATGCGCAAGCGGCGCGCGTTACCGCGAATTGAAATTGAAGTGTTCTGGAACTTTCGCCAAATAAACAGATTTTATGACATTACACCGCAACGTAATGTTATTTGAGATCACGGATTATTACACGCCTCTCTAATTACAAGTAAACATCATTCAGGACAGGAAGCTGAACAACATAATATGAGCTTGGATGAGACAAACAACATTAACTGTCTCGTTCTGAGAATGAAGTTGTTTGTATATCCGTATCAAAATTAAACTATGGTTTATGAATAACTAGCTGCGCCCCGCGGTGTTACCCGCGGTAAATAGTTCCAGTACCCGTGGGAATACCGGGATCAAAAGTAGCCTATTTTTAATCCAGGGTATAATCAATTCTGGTATTTTTGGTAAAAAAATAGGCTACTTTTGATCCCGGTATTGTGTAAAATACACTGTGCTTTTTAGAGATAGGTTATAAAAACATGTGAATTAAAAAAAAACTAAGTATTTAATAACAAACACAGCAATAAAAACAACACAAAATTAAAAAGTACAACATTTTTCATATTGCTCCTGTAAACCTCTCTAGTTAGCAATAACAATCTGTTATAATAAAGTGTGATAAAACGATGCTTTCTCAACTCCGTATTACACGCAACAAACAATCCTTTACACTTGAGACGGGAAAATAAGACCACTTCAACATACTCGAGATGAATCCGAGACACGAGAACACTGTTTATAGCAGCAATAAGATTCTTTTAGAGGCGATTATTTTATTTCATCGATACAACTTCACTAGATTGTCCACTAGAGTCAGTGTCAGGAGAATTTACTTCAAAAACTGTGCAAATAACTTTTTTCTGTGGCAAAATTTATTTTGTAAAGTACAACAAAACAACCCCTTTGAATAAATCTTTTAATAAACTTTTTATGCATCTTCCTATAAAACTCACTTTATATTGTAACTAAAATAAAAGTGTTCTAAGGCTTAAACTTATCTAAGGCTCGTGTCTCAAGCGGTGATGCGTCACGCAATTTCCATAGTTAATTTAAAAAAAATCGATGCTTGAGCGAAGACTCAAGTCTGAGTGTAGACTCTGAATACGAGCCTAACAGTCCGGTTTATGAAACCGCTATATTTTAGGCTTTCTGTATCTATATTTTCAAAGTTAATATTATTGGTGCAAATCGATTATGTTATCGGATAGGTAGTATCAATGTTGACTCGGCCCTCTAATTGGGCTTTCGCTTGTGAAAGTGAACTGTGGACTTGTAATTAGCTACCACGTAATCAGTAATCACTGTTTGCGATGAACCGTAGATAGAGGTAATTCTATGTTTCGATTACGACTTGTGTTTGAGGAAGTTATGGTTTTATGTAAATCCGAGGCTTCGAAGGCGTACCTTCTCTTAATAAAATGTGCCTGTGTGTTATTCCAGGTCATAAACTATGTATGTTTTTGCGTGAGAGTTACAAACATCCATCCAGCCATCCATCCTCACAAACTTTCGCATTTCTACTATTTATACTAATATTATAAAGAGGTAATGTTCGTTTGTTTGTTTGTATGTTTGGGGTAATCTTCGAAACTACTCATCCGATTTCAAAAATTATTTTACCAATTTGTAGCTTAGACTTTCCGAATGAACATAGGCTATATTTTATCAAGGTAGGTACCGCGTGAGCGAAGCCACGGGCAAGTTAGCTAGTAGATTATAACTCAGGCCTTTACATCTTTACTAGATCAACTAGATGATTTATACAGCGTCAGGAGGCAATCTTTGAATACACTTAACGGGACATTGTTGAGATGGAATAAGCAGTACTTAATAAACCATAGAATAAATAGGGAACAGTAGAATTAAAAAGGTTCACAACAATTTTTTTATCTCAGATGTGCGCACGATAAGATAAGTACCTATAAAAATCTGTGATTTTTTACGCTTTTGAAGCTTTTTTCAAAAGTCATATTCCTTTCAATAATGCAAGTTATTTCAACATGAGTTAGCGTCCGCGTAAAATGTAAATATAAGCTCTTGAATAGCTCTTGAATGTGGAATATTTAGATAAATTACTACGATATAACCATAAAAACATTCAAACTAAACAATGGCACGGAAGGTCTATGAAACCAATGCCATGGATAAACGAATCACATTCTTGAACTTGGCAGAAGGACTCTGCAACATAAGAGCACTAACGTCCAAGTGGCACGCTACCAACGTATCTACATATCAACTTTATCGCAACCCCACAAGGTTCAGTTTAGGATATGATCTAGATAGAAAATGACAAGAATTTTGCTAGAATTTATATTGGCCTTTTTGACCCTTGACCGAGCTCCGGCCTAAATGGAACTTGTCTATAAATTGCAGTAAAAATATTAGAAAAGGTTTTCCCTAAAGCAATAAATAAAAACTGCTGAAAAGAAAATCAGTGAGAGATATTCAGTATCACCACAAAATAAGTGTACAAGGTAATACTCCATACTTGATGAGCTACATTAGCTAATCTTACAAATTATTTAGTCGTGAATAGGTGTGATCCCTAGAAAAGAGTACTTTCGATTGGTTAAATTATGGCCTTACTAGCTGCGCCCCGCGGTGTTACCCGCGGTGAATAGTTGCCGTTCCCGTGGGAATACTGGTAGCCTATGTGTTAATCCAGGATATAAGCTATCCTGGTACCAAATTTCATTGAAATCCGTCTAGTCGTTTGAGCGTGAAGGAGTAACAAACATTCACACTTACTCACAACAACTTTCACGTTTATAATTTAGTGTGATAAATGTCTACTAGATAACGCCTGCGGCTTCGTTAGTGTGGTGACAACATTTGAATAGCCTATACCAAGCAGACCACCTATTTCAAGTTTCATAGAAATCAGTCCACTGGTTAAGGTGTAATTGAAACAAACTTTTAAACATACATACTTCTATATTTGTAATTTTTACTGTTTACTAGAGGTCCTACTTGGAATGAACGAAAACTAAATTTCGTGTCAATTTTCGTGTTCTGCTTTGAAAGAATATAAAGCTTAAATAACAATAAACACGCTGAGAGACGCAAAATAAAGATATAAACATTTAATCCTGATGTTCCATAAGCGAGGATCCCTAATTGCTTAATTCTATACCTAATTAGCATAATACGCAACCCTTTCGTAATCTAATGTTATTATTAGCTGTTATTTCATAACCCACGTTTTGAATATTCATAGGACATTATCTTTTAAATAAATTATTTACTTTGCCATTTCTGTGGGTGTCGGAAACGAAACGAACCGAACCAGTGGCACAAGTGGCATTCATTAAATATTTAATAAAGTATTTAACATCTTGTTACTTCTCGTATCTTTAGTTGCCTGAAATAAAAATTATATTATTATTCTGACTACCCCCTTAGACAAAAGTATCCAAAAATTGCCTAAAAGATCTGAAAGAAATGTCTACCGCTCCCTGGGATACAGTCGTGATCATATTTCATTTTTTATTTACTATTAAAAAACCGATTTCATCAATTTCGTTAGAAAAGAGCAATGTCCTGCACTCCGGAGGTGCATTTCTGTTCATAACTTTGAAGATCTTCATCAGATCCTCAATACTCGTAAAACAATTCATGAAAGACAAGAAAATAATGCTTATTTTTTTGGCTTGACTTAAATGATCATGTTTTGACTTCAAAGAAAATATTAATCTGGCTGATTGGAACCATGATCCATCTTCCAAAGTCAGTAGTTTTATATCCATATTTTTATAACAATACATATTTTTGCGCTATAATCTGGAACAACGCAATAGAAGTAGCACAATTTATAGTCACTTAGAATTAATCAAGACAATCCATCTTAATCGCAGCCTCCGCATATTCCATTGTTTTCTTAATAGCTGATGGGTAGTTTTCCTTATCTACGAGCAGGAATCAAGCTGACGAGTCCATAACAAAATACAATTTATTACTATCCTACTTCCCAATATTATTATTTAAAGGCGAAAATGGATAAATGTTTGTTACTTTCACGCAAAAACTACTAAACAGATTTGGTTGAAACTTGGAATATACATAGTTTGAGTCTTGAAAATCCAGGTAGGTAACACGCGAGTGAAGCCGCAGGCGAGTGAGCTGGTTTAAAAAAAAATATCTACTGAGAATTTACGTACAATTGATTAATATGTATAGAGGATAAAAACGTACCTACTATTTACAACAAGATAGCAATATAAAAAAGCTAGCCGTGTATTTTCATAGTATTATCCGAACTCAAAAGGTTATCTTGCTCAGAATTGAAAGCATTCGTATTGAGTTCCCAGAAAGCTACAGAATTCCATTTCCTTTGAAACAATATAAGTAGTAATATTTTGTCTGGTCAGGTTAGATAAGGACAACGGTTCACAAATGTGGCAGAGACACCGGATTTCCTTTGTTCCCAGGGCCAAGAAAATTACACTGTTATATTTTATACATCTAGCAGTTTCTCCTTTGGAAGCTGGTTATCATTTTACTGCAGGCTACATTTTATTACTTTCCTTAACCTATTTCTGTGATTAAACAAGCTACACACTATATTTTTAGATTTTTGTCACTCATTATATCAGTAACTAGCGACCAGCCCCGGCTTGATGGCTGTTTTCTTTACTATATTATGCATAATATGAACCTTCCTCTTGAATAACTGTTTATTAATGAAAACTGGTTACAATCCGTTGCGTAGTTTATAAAATCTAAGCGTACAGGTAACGCCAGTTTACATTAGTATTGGATACTGTCCTCGATACCGAGTCAAGTATCACAAATGTATGAAAATCCAGTGCCGCGCCTCCCCCGGTAACTTACATGAACTAAGAATTCCATACATTTAGAATACCTGACACGTGAGCGAGGTTAGATTACTATACTACACAAATCGCCAGTAACCCTACAGACGGAAAGCACGTCAGCAACTTTGTTTTACACGTTAGAAATGAGATGCAGTAGTTAATTGCTAACAACCTCAATTCAGTATGCAGACAGATTAATTAGGTATATCAAATCGACTCTACACTGACCTATAAAGTAAAAGTTCTATAAATTAATATCGTGTGAAAAGTCATGAAGTGAGCTTGGCAACTAGCCGACTCGAACTTACTTAGCTTGACGCGAACCGTGGAGTTGCCCTTGCGACTTGTTGACGTTAAACCGAAAGTCGTAGGTACTAAGCATAGCTCAAGGGCAAGCTTGAAGATAAATTGTATATATTTAACGCCTGCAATATAACAAACAACTGCATAATTAAATTTTAAACGAATAATTTCATATTAACAATCGCCCAGTGTCCGTAGTTGCATGTTAAACAAAATTGTACCTAATTCATAATAACATGGTCGCAATTACATTTTGTAACTGCATGGTGGAATGCATAGTCCATGTAGGCACATTCCATGGGACGTGACCTTAGTATAACACTACCGCTGCATTGTTTTACCAATCAACTCTGTGGTATACACATACGTTTTCGTAAAGTTTATGTAGGTTGTTAAAAATCTTACTGTACGTACGTACCGTACACCCTAAAATATGGCATAGACTTCTCAGCAGCTACATTTTATTTCGCCAAACCATCTCTTCACAAGTTGCGAAACTAAATCAGTAATCATATTTTGTGAACCTTGAGCTTCTGACATAGACATAATACACATCTGCCATAAGTGACGTCTAAAGAGCAAATCTAATTCCATCTGTCGTCATTGCAATTGCGATAACAAACATCTATTTAAACCTAATTGAAACCTATAATAAACAGATCCTTCACGGAATAAATAGCAGGATTTAAGCTGCAGCTCCCTTGATAGGCACAGAATAGTCACAAAAGAAGATCGTAAATGTCTACCTTAGACTTTAGTTAGGGTTAAGCTGGACTTAGAGGAAACAACGCAATTTCTTCCTTTAAGCTTCGAAGCTTGAAATAAAAATACAAGCACAAGCTCCGATTGAGAAATTAACCAGTATAAAACTAACCAGCAGACTCATTTGTAGCAAAATTAAGCCCATCTACTTTTCCCGCTAACAGACCGGGACTAAGAATAATAGTAGGGCAATCCATCGGTCAAGTGCACTCGCCCACGATGACATTGGAGCGCATCAAGCCATCTAATGAGCTGGAAAACCGATTTAGGTCACACTTAGACAGCTCTTTGTTCCTCTGTGCCAATGTCCACCTAGACTCTAGCTTGGTTATGTACAGAAGAATAGACAAAATCATACAACTAATCATGATTATGGCTGTATTCCTAACGGCACGCACGGTAGACATTATTCTACATCTCTTTCTAGATCTTTTGATCATAATTCTTGAAAAATCATAATTCTTTTTAGATATCCAAGGCCCACATTTCTACATATACGTGTCAGGTAAAACTGATGTATTATTAATATACGAATTCAATTTTAGTCTTTTACTTCTAGGTTATTAAGGTGGTTTTATGCGTCAAAGCCTCTTTCTCACCAGTCGGAGGCTCTGATAGAGACGATGCCGTCGGAGCCTAGTTAGTTAGTTAATTCGTATGAGCAAGTGGCCATGGCCAGCTCTGGTGACGGAGTTTTTAGGTCGCCTTATGGCCTCCGTCATAATAGCTTTACGACTTTAAAAGCTGGGAGCCGTGGAAGAGTGCGAAAGCGTGCCCTTAACCCCGGCAAATGGCGGTCAGAGACAACCCCGTCATGTTTTACTGCGAGTCAATCCCAATTAAGGCAATCCCCGAAAAAAAGAGAGGGGAAAATTGGTAGACACAAAGGGAGGTCTTCCCTCATCAGAGCTGTTATAATGATTTCAACATGGCATAAACAAAATAAACGTGTTTTACCTTAGTAAGGTTACTTTGTAAAATTCACTTGGCAGCTCCAGTTGAAAGTACTTCAGCGAATCCGCTCGAGAAACCATAACGAGTTGGTGCTCAGTTCACAGACACGATTTAGGTCACACAAGCACTCGGCTTTGTTCTAATGAATACCGCATCTATATTTCACGAGTAAACAGCCGTGAAGAGGCAGGGAAAATTGCGGGAAATACGGAACTTTCCTACTGTTTTGTTGAGAATTTCAATAAACTGTCATTATACTTATGACGAGTCGTTGACCTCTGTTAGTTTTAATACATGAAAAAACGGCAACTATACTCTCTGCTTTGTTCGCTCGATCGATTATTTATTCAGAAAACCTCAGACAAGTAGGTACCTATAAAAAGACAAGACTGAGGAAAATTTGTCAAGAATCATTTGACCTAGTCCTAGAAATAAACACAAACACAAACGCGTGGCAAGTATCTAAAAACTATTGTTATCGGTCATTTGTTACAGTTTTAAATATAATACATGAACTATTACAAATGATAAGATAGCATAGAATAAATTGCGGAAAAAATATTGTTATTTTATTTGAACCGAAATTAGAATCACGGAAGTGTATAAACAATTTTGAAGACGCGGAAGATACCTAAATTGCAAAATGGATATCAGAAGGCCTATTAGCGCTATGAATGGCCAATTCATTTTGTAAAGGGCCAGTTATTCAATCAATAGCTTATGCTATTGACACCAATTGACAGAGCTCTGTAGAGTTCAGCGACACAGACCCCGTACCTTCATTAGTTATTCTGGTGTATTCACATTCAATCATACACGTTTAAACTATTCAATAGCATAACAAGCTTTGCAGCCATTTTTGTAATGCACTTTGAAGTCCATATTTAAGATTCAGTTTCGCTTGCTAGGGAATACGGACGATCCAATTGCAGAGCGATATGCAGAAACACGTTCCGGCTGAGTCATATCAAAATGTTCCTATCGCAGTGCAAATAGAGTTATGCAGTAGGTGGGATGAACATTAAAACTTAGGTAAAACCTTTTATAATTTAAATTAAAAAAAATAAAAAAATCACATGAATAGAGAACTTAATAGAGACAACTATCGATTCAGACACTTATTAAATTAAAAAAGCCGCACTAGATTGCTTTATCTGTTCAGGAGCCATAGACAGACATACAGATACAAAGATATGTACTAGAAAGCTACTTACACCACTCTCGTCGGGGGTTGATTATTATTGCACATGAAACATGAAACATGGGAAAGAGGCGTGATTTTATGTATGTATGTATGTATGTATGAAACGGTTTCTATTAAATACCAAAATTCATTCAAACATACTGCATTAGCATTACAATAGAAGGTCAGAAATATAATTATGCAGGGTTAACACAATTTGGAAAGAAAACAAATAAATTCTTCAAGCGACAAGGACAGATGTGTTAAGGCCTGCGCAGACGAGGTACCGTCCCCAGGGTACTTTTCTGTCCATCGATATAAAATCAATATATATAAAACAATAAGCATTTTTCTGCAATCAACGCACAGACCAAACCACTGAAGCTATGAAGCTGAAATTTGGAAGGTAGCTTCCTTTTAAAACAAAAGTGAGCACTAAGAAGGGATTTTTCGAAATTCCACCCCTAAAGGGTTGAAAAGGGGTGAAAACCGTTGTATGCAACTTTTTAATGCATGAAGCGATTTTCTTCAAACTCGGTATAAATATTGCAAATGATAAATAAATTTAAACGTTTTTCTGAAATTTTCAAAAAACCCCTGAAAAGGGGTAAAATGTGGTGTCAAAGTTTGTATGGGAACTTTTTAATGGGTAGTTCGATTTGCTTGAAACTTGGTTGTAATACTAACAATGCAAAATAAATATATACGTGTTTAAGGGTTTTTCAAAATAAACCCTTTAAAAGGGTTAAATGCACTGTCGAAGTTTATGTATAAAACGCGAGCAAAGCCGCGCGGGGTCTGCTAGTATCTTATAAATTGTATCACAAAGAACTAAAAGTACCCTGTAAAAATAGGAATGAAATAAAGGGATGGACCCAGTATTTTGTTCAGAGCGCCTTTTCATTTTCATTTTTATTTGTTTCCGTAGCGTACGGTACGCTTCACTCAATTTTCGGGCAACAAATGACCGCACACCGTATGCGTTGAGTCTGTGACAAGTACTCGGTGGATATTATTTACACTATTCGGTATTTTTATCCTATGGGTACAAAAGTCCCTCGTTGGCGCAGGCCTTTACCGACAACAATGTAAGAGCATACGTTAATAATGTAACACGCAGGAGAAGATTAATGGTAGGGCAAACCAGTAAAGTCACTTTGCATTATTAAAAATGTAAGACTTCACGCTTACAAAGCTTAGCTTAGTTTTAAGTGGTGAGCGCCTTAAAGCTTGAAAGCAGCAGATGGATAAAAAGTATGAGTAAGTTTTTTGTAACGTGTAGATTTTATGTCAAATTTAAATACTAAAATCATTTTCTTCGGTAGGAACCCTAGAATCACATTGAAACGACCTAAAAGCAAGATGGATTCTACTTCTGTTCCTCCGTGACCAATACCAGGAAGAATCAGAATCCATCCGTTTAAATATATTGTATTCTTAACAGAAACATGACTGTATTTAATATAATTAAATAAAAGTAGCGTTTATCAGGAAGCAGAAATCAACCAGTCTATTAGCAAACTGCCGAAACCAGTTAACACTGAAAGGGCGTTCCACCCAGTCAATGAACGACAACACGACATTCCTAGTTCCCACGGTGGGCCACGCTGGCGAGCGAATTGCAGAAACTGGGCCAACATGTCCACCTACGTAGTATTCTTTGACTAGTTTTCCCCGAGCCTCTACTCCCCTATAGCTAAAAAATCTCCATTCAATCCACAGACCATTATTTCTTTGAAAGAAAATAATGATTTATTCCGTATTTGACCTATGGAAGTTCGTCCCACATAAAATAATCTCTTTCGTCCCATATTACATTCCGTATTCGGCGCACAAATTATCACGCCTTGCATTATGTCAACGCGATTACGATAATACAGAACGAATATGACATTGCAATTTGCATACTGCGGAAAATGCAATATTGTATTCTAAGAGCAAAAAATGTGCATTGCATATCTACAATTCCATGGGTATTGTGATCAAGTGATTCAAACAAAAGGTTTGACAGAACGTCGATCGATAGTACGTTTCCCACATGCCAAAGCCAATTGCAATATCTAGGGCACTGATTCGATCTAGCTAGTAACACAGAGATCGGGTGTAGTGTAGCAGGCTTGCATAGAATAGAGATAGATTTGGGAATTACGAAATAGTGCCGTCAAGTGACGCCTATTTCCCACGTACTAGACTTGCAAATTGCTCATGTGGAGCATACAATGATTCATCCTAACAAACACTGAAAATTAGAGTTTGCTTAACATAAGTGGATAAGGCGATGTAACTTGGAAAGAAACGTTAATGCATAGAAAAATAAATTTAGTTTTGGATAACACTTATATTTGTATTAAACTTACTTATAGCTTTTACATCTTTACAAACTAGATGATTTATACAGTGTCAGAAGGCAATCTTTGCTTACAATTAACTGGACGCTGTAGTGCCGTGAGTTGAGATGGAATATTCGTATTATTTTTTCACTACCATTCAGTAATCTCGAACATTATAGGGATTAAGTAGCGTGTTATAATGTGGATCGCATGAGACAGTAAAATAGGATAATTAGGAGATAGCTGTATGAGAACCAAACGCTTCATGTTATAGCACGAATTTCTCATGAAACCAATTGAATTTGAGCAAGGAGGTTCAACTTAGCGTGCAGAGCGTCTATTGTGGTTAACACAGTGAGAGTCGGAGATTCGAGAGCACTATCTATAGCATGTAGAGTGATACTTACGTAGGATTGGAATAGTACGAGTAGAAACAAGGAACTGTAGGACGGACGACCGGTTTCAATATTATATCTATCTGTGGTTTTAATTTAAAGTTTTCTAATCCCGTCGGAGTCCGTAACTTTTAGTAAGATTTTTCATTTATAAGGTAAGTAATAAAAAGTTATCAATAATTACGTTAGTTACAGTTAACATTTGACGTTATTGAAACAACAGTTCTATACTAAACATATTAAAATCTTACTGCAGTGAGTAAAATTACAGACTATGAAACTGGCCGTCAATCAAATGCCTTTCCGCTATCTAGTAACTATTTACGCAGGCAAACAGCAATGTCAGCAATGTTGGGTAACGATAGCGAAGTTGATTGTCATGCAGGTAGAGACAATTTGAATTTACAAGCCAATCGAATGTGGAAATTGTATGCTGACACGACACTGCCCGAGATCCAATCATTGGCTGTAGTAAAAAAATGCCAATTCACTTTCGTTCAGTTCTGTGAAACAGTATGAATGAATTTTCATTAGATTCTCAAGTACATACTTGAATTTATGCATGTGGCCAGAATGTCTCTAACTAAATAGAAAATTAACTCCTCTGGTGTCGCAAGCAAGAGTCAATAGGCTACGGTAACCCTTTACCATCAAAAGGGCCGTATGCTTGTCTGCTACCTTTGTAGTTAGTATCACAGAATAAACAATAGTTGGTACAAGAAATTAAAAACCTCTACAAAAATTAAATCTACGTACGGCTAACTTACGTAGTTACAACCCATAGGGCAAAAGACACTGACCTACAATAAGAAAAACCTTCAAGTCCAAGATTACGAAATACCAAGCCGGTTACTCACGCACCGTGAGTCGAGATGCTATTGCTATTTCAGGATTAGTTAATGGGTTGACTGACTCATACGCACAAATGAGGGCATATCGTGCTTTGTGCAAAGTTTTTAATCACAAACTATTACAACAGTTCTAATCAACAGATTTTAGTAGGGTATTCAGATTCACTTAGATATTTTGTATTTCATAAGACTAAACTGTTTTTAGCTAGAATGAGAATTCCGTTCCGTATCTTAGAAGGAAATAACGCAACCATTGTTTAGTGGATAAATAAACAACATCGTAACCATTATTCATCTAAAGTTACGCTTAACAAACAATATCCACCTAAATCCCCAAAATGCAATATCCCAAAAACCAAAGGCAATCTACTGTGGCGTCTATTCATCAATCACTACCCACTGGCATGGCAATCCAGCGTTGGACTAGTGGAATAAATACGGCGCAGAAGGCATATCAAAACAAACAAACCAAGTTTGTTTGGATTCCTTGTCCGAACCGTGTAATTTGTTGATAAATGGTTTGGAAACCAAATTACGTTTATGAGATATTCTAGTACTCGTAAATCTTGTTTGATCCTAAGCTTTGAATACCTTTGACAATCTGATTACGGAAATCAAATATGGCAACCAACACAAACAATAGAACTTAGAAAACATAAAAGATATGATTGTTGAAGAGAATAATAAACCTAAATCAATTATAGCAAGTTCGTGCCGCATCTTTTGTTTAAATGCGTTAAAATGTCTGACGAAATTACAATCCTGGCGAATACAAAAGATTTTATCATATGATTGAGTTTAAAGGGAAAGTGAAACACATGTAAACCACGACGTAGATAAATAAGGCAGACAAGTCTCGGTCTGTTAAGCCGCATAATGATCACGATTTTCATGATCGACGCACCAAGGGCGCAAACACAAAGGAATCGTGCTTACTTCGCATACAAATTACATCAGATACACCATATCAAATACACATTAATGCGAATGTCGGGCTTACTGTCTGTGAGATATTGCGTACAAATGAGAAAAGCCCTTAGCGAGGAATTTAATTACAAATAACAAATTTAATAATGCTTTAATTACAGAGACGTTTAAGATGCTCGGAATGTAAATTAAATTTAAACAAGAAAATCTTTAAGATTCTTGAAATAGATACTTCAATTATATTTAAATTTTAAATTACAAAGCACTTATTCATTTAAAATGAGAAAAAGATTTAGTGGGAACATGAAAGAAGGCTGTAACAATAAATTTAAAAGAAAGCGATGTTATTTTATTCGAGCATGTGTCATTTAAATATTAATTCATTTAAAACAAGTTGATGACATGGGAACATGACTTGTCGCCTGGGATTTAAGATACGAGTCAACCTTGAAGCAGCTTATAATTTATGTAAATTCTATCTATCTTAAGAGACGCTACAAAGGTCAAGGCTCCATTTTCTCTTTTAATCTCGGTCATTTAAAAGCAACCATCTGTCACCGCGTCTAATGATGATAGCGCTATGCTCTAGTTTCTTGCAGTAAACTTTAAAAAGAAATGCTTCGTCATTAAACTTAATGGATATCTCGAGAAACTGCATCTCATTTAGATTAGCCAATTTGTCTCGTGAAATTAACAAGGTCGATAATCCGGTGAGATTACGGAGAATTTTAGCGAGTTACTGCGATTCGGCAGACCGTGAAGCACGTCAAGATCAGTTCAATCGACCCAGCAAACTTTTTAATTTCATACTGAAGCACAATACCTAGCAGTTGTGAAATGCAATTTTTACGAGTGGTTGGATGCAATGATCAGATTTTCTGAACTGCGATATCAATTTTGAAACCAAGCAACAAATCCAATATCAATTTATTAACTTTTACTTTATTCACTATACTATGAACTTGCTTGGTTCTTAGTTGCTTTTTATCAATGAGACAAAGTGACTGGATTTATTTTTTTTAGTTAGCCTGTTTTAATCCCACTGCTGGGCAAAGGCCTCCTTCAATTCCTTCCAACACTCACGATCACTCGCCACTTCCCACCTGTACAGTGTTCAATATTTTTAGCTTTCTGTCTTTACTACGAAAGCAGTCCACTACTTAAAATTCTCGATGAATCACAGCGGTAGATTTGATTGATTTCCAATCCTAGTTCCGACATAAACATCCTGTCAGACGTTCAGAGATCATTCATAAGGCGCGGGACACACAGAAAAGACGTAAGGCGAAGACGGGGCGCGGACATTTGTCTCTTCCGCGTCCCTTTCATACAAAATGTATAGAAGCGTCACGACGCAAAACATACAGAAAAGACGGGGCGCGGGCGCGACGCTTTTACGTCTGCGCCTTAGACTGTAATTCAGTAGATAAGTTACACATACACCTGTATAATTCTCGTAGTACATTCCGATTGAGTTCAATTATTACCGTATGATTCATTCATTACACAGGTGATTCGACTAGCCTCATACTCAACTCGAACTGTGCCACAAGTTCAAGTAACAACAGTGACTAATGCTTCCTAAACTGACGACCTGCTTTAAGGCAATCGACCGAGGAAAGAAAAATAAAGTTTATTGACATTTATTTATAATCGACTGATAAGAGATTCCCGCGGTCAGACATTGTGGTTTTGGTTTTTCATATTTTTCGGTTATATCGAAAAATATGAAAAATAATATCGAATTAAATCTATTTCAAGGATTTAGAAATCGAGCCATCATGTTATAGTGGTATAAGATTCTTTGTCATAGTCTAATAAAAGTGAAACTCATAGGACATAACTGCCAATTTACCGTTACGGGGTGATTTATCGGATTTGAATAAATTAATTCATTCATTCCCTCCAAATACCATACCTAATGCGATTTTTGCTTTCTAACACTATACAAAATAACTGATAAAACATGATCATCATCCACAGTCAATAGTATACCACTGCTGCTGCTGTCCAGCGCCAGAACAAAACCATACAAGTTATAAATATATTGACATCGAACCGTAATTACAAAAAATATCATTTTACACTGAAATATTTTGTACAATTAGAAATACATTTTAATCTGATTTAGAATGTATTAATGAGAGTTTTTGGAAACATATTCAGTTGTAAACTCACGTATTTACAACACATTACGAACAATATAATATTATCTCGTTTGTTAGACAAATTGCCATAATATCTAGTTCTGATTTCACAGATAAGCTACGGGTTTCGCCATTACGTTCGTTCCATATTGCCAAACCACTTTGTAAGTCTAGATATTTGAGCTTATCTAACGGGAGTAAACCGAATTATGCGAAGCATTTCTAAAAAGCTATTACTTATAAACATTTATAAAGAACTAGCAGTGCCTGGCGGTTTTACATGCGCAGTTCTCGTTCCCGTGGGAATACCGGTATAAAATATAGCCTATGTTACTCAGCGATAATGTAGCTTTCTAATGGTGAAAGAATTTTTGGAATCGATCCAGTAGTTTTTGAGTTATTCGTTAGATACTAAAATACAAATCTTTCCTCTTTATAATATTAGTATAGATAGTACGAGTATAAACAAAGATGTTCAAAATTCAATTATAAACGTTTATAGTATAAGATACTTTTTATATGTATATATTTCAATATTACCGAAAAATCTCAGCCATACAAACTTTGTATTACATTCAGCAGACAGGTTTTCTCCCCTGGGAACGTACCCTTAGTCATATCAAAACAATGAAAAGAAAATACTGCTCACTTTATTTTATTACCAGAGTCCACAATTCCATCAAACTAGTTTACTGCAACTTTATTGAGTTAGGGGGCTGACTTTATCTCTATCTTTTTACAGCGTCTGATTGTTTTATTGATATTTTTATCATTCCATGACATAATTATCTATCTACTACTTTTAACGTCATGTTTACTGTAACTTACTATTATTTATTCTGAATCAATAAAATCAAATATCTGTTCTATAAATTGTAAGAATGCTGTTCTCGCACTCTTTCTTGGGATACCTAAACCTTAAACCAATCAAAACCTGATAACAATAAACTGATGTTACTGAAAAAAACATTTAAATTTTATGAAAAACATCTATTTCCTTATGTACTTATAATTAACTTGATATGTTATACGTTTCGGCGCTACGCTGCCTATACAATTACACAACACACTTATTTTTCGTAACGAGTAATAAAAAGCTTCCAAACAAAAATATCAGACAAAATTTCACCATTACAAAATAACCCTCTGACAATTAGCAGCCAGATTAGGTCATGGTGTGTATATCCATATTATAGGAGGATCCGCAGACTAATGCCTAAACATAAAAGTATGGCCATTAGCGCTAAAAGCATTATTGATTAGAGGACGGGCAGGGGACTGGACATCGCAGTGACAGGAATAGGACCGGCGCGGAAATTAGATTTTTGTATAATGGGATGAACAATTGTTTAAAACGTTATAACACTTTATTATTCCAGCGTTCAAATGACTTTTTACAAGGTAATAACAGCAAGGAAATATTGATTTAACAATAATCCTGATAAGATAATTGCAAATGATACAACATTTATTTATCTGTACGATCCTTACTCGTTTATGGCTTCGTAAATATTAAACTTTCTCATATTTGTAAACAGCTTTTTCCCAAATTACTCCTCATTTAGATTCAGCAAATGTGTAAAGCGAATTCACGTTCGTAATACGTTAAGGCTGCATCTCTAAGAGTCTGGGCACACTACGTTTTTCGAATGAGAAGTCGCTGAGCGATTTTGTGTAGCGCGTCACCTGCTAGTTCGAAGCGCGTTTTACAAGCACGAGGATATTGTGCACGGCCACAGCTTGCCTACATTTTGTTCGCCTTGCGTTTGGATCGCGTTTGTATTCATACAAACGCGCATTGAAGGAAAAACGTGGTGTGCCCAGGCTCTTAATGGACTTGCATTTACATAAATTCTACTGAAGTTAAGTAACTTTGCTTGATTTATGCATGCAGTGGAGTTTTGAACCCTATCTATATCTGACTCTGATAATTTGAATCTCTTCATGTTTAATGTCAAAGATTTCAACACCATTACGACTCACCCCATCTTTAACACAAACTATCCATTATCACTATCAGCACGTTTGCGATTAAGTAAATCGGTGGACTCTCGACCACTACCATGTGCAAGCTGCTATCCACCTTACCCCTTGGACTTAATGCTTTTTTTGTGACTTCTGTAGTTTTAGCAGGCAATTGGTTTCTCTGATAGGGCAAAGTGGGCAAACAGCCAGGTCGTCAACCCCGGTAAACGCGAAAGTGAAATCCGTCACTTGTTGCTACGATACCAATGAAACGGAAACGTGTCTTGTGTAGGAATTAGAAGGAAATAAGGTCGAAATTTGTATGGCCCAGGGTGAATGCGGGGTTTCATTTAGTATGCTATTATGTGGATTGATATTCGAAATAGATTAGGCCATTCCCCGTTACGTATTTCATTGTTGGATTTATGATAATGACAAACAATGTTAGATTTAATATTTTCTGTAGAAGTACTTAAAACAATTTCATAAATCAAATTATCTAAAGAGCTTGCAGCATACATTTAATTAAGTACCTGACTATTAATAAGATAATGTATCCTGAGTTATACGGCATTTACCTGAAACAAAACAACATCAGATAAAGTAGAGTAATTAATAATAAAGACTGCATTGATAAGACAAGTTATGATCAAGTAAACAATGCTATCAAAGAACACACCTCCAACTAGAAGCGACTACAGTTATACAATAAAACAGGTTAGTTTAGCGATGTGGTAAAAAAGATTTACGACACAATTATTAAAATGTCAATGAAACTGGAGCTCTCATTTAGAATAATAAACCTTATTTAGAACATACAGTTGTTATAACAATGAGATGAACTCATTTAATTAAAAGCGTCATTAAAATACTTTATTGAAGTCATGTAGCGGTAAAACAAAATTTTATTCAACTTTGTCGTAATTAATTTGAGTGGCAATAGTACTTAAGTATTTCATTCATAAGCATTGACCCATTTTGTGTGTTAATAATAATATTTAATGTATAAAAAATAAGTATTTTTCCTTTATAATGACAATAAAGCGATATAGAATAGAATAGAATAGAATTGTCATTTATTGTAAAACATAGGTACAGATTAAGATGAAATACATTATTTAAGTTGGTGTTCCACTATGTTACCATTTGTGTACATATTCGCTTACTGTAATTAAAAAGCTACATGAAACGAATTAGCCGAATTGTATTAAACCAACAAACTCATTCACTAATCGAGAAAAGTGCCTAATAGTGCGGTAAAAATTTACGAGCATGGTTAAAATGTATTACATACATTAGCCAAATAAGAATAAAAATGCATAAACACAATATCTTACGCGTGTATGTATATCAATGCAGTGTTGAATTAATTTAATTTCGTATCAATGACACTAAGTTTGATAAAAAACTAAAATGTCAGAAAAAAAAATGTCTGTAAATGTAAACAAACAAAAAATCTAGAAAGATGTGAGAAACCACTGCAAGCACAAAAGATCTACATTATAATTGTCCGGTCCATTGTCCCACATTAGCAGATGCCCTGCTTATCTACGTAGGACACTCCGGCCGGTGATTCTAAATCGACTCCCAAATCGCCAGTTTGCGACACGCAATGCGGTCTGATAGGAAAGGTCAGCAAGTCATTGACTGATAACACAGGGGTTGGTGATTGCTGAGGACGCATCAAAAGAATATTTTTAATTGTAAATACGATTAGATTTTTATAGGTCCTTGGTTGGTACCGAAAACAGAATCATTTTGTAGCTAATTCAATAAATTCACGTTAATGTGGCTTTAAGACCTGAATAAAGATTGAGAGAATATCAATTGTTTTAGAGAGACTTAAGTAATTTTTAAGTCTAAAATTTAAATAAAAGTAAGTAAAAAAATATTTTGATCTTTAAGCTAGATCAGAGCGCTGTTTGCGATACAGGTATAAGACTAAATAGTTTAAATAAAGACTTATGACCTTGTAAGTAACGTGGATGACTTGTACGCAAAATTAAATCAAAATTTTCATCATGCTATTGCAAGTAGTATAGGAGTACGCATATCGAATATAGGAACACAAAATGTATATGAGGATCTAGGTATATGTATATGCCTAGGTATGCATAGCGTCACATCACGCACTACGCGCGGCGTTCATACTCAGCTCACGTGCGGACCGCTAATTGAATATACCCCCACTAATCCTTATAAAACGTGTGCGTCACTGATCAGAACAATAAGTGGACTTTGTTACGGAAGTGGATTTAGAAAATAATCGTATTTGCATCTAAAAAATAGATGCATCTGTATCTGATGAATTCTGATGTATCTGATGAATTCGCCAATCCATGCTATAACATGCTGCAAATTCAACTTTTTACAAACTCTACATTTAAAAAAGCGAAAATACCGCGTAGGTATTTACTATGAAGTTCCGCGGCGCGGTATTTTCGCTTCCCCGTTCCCACAGCGGCAGCGATTACCGCGCAGGTCCGAACATGGCTTAAGTCTAGTAAGAAAATGCAGAAACAAAACTTCAAACTTTGAAGAAGTGGAGCATGCCTACAATTTTAAAAGAAATTCAAATAAAGTAAGTATTCTTTATACGGCCAATAAAAGTTAACATAGCGAACTCTACATTATTTTCATAATGACACTCAGGTTAATTAATACATTTCAAAGAATCACGAACATAATCAGCACGTACTCGAATTACTTCCATTCTTTGTACATTTCTACGAAAAAACTTAGCACTTTGTTTTTCCCACCAACTCTACTATGAAATAACTCGAAGTCCATAGTCCATACGTACATTTTAGTTTGTTTTTAAAATATAAAGGATGCTTTAGTAGCAACATGTAAATACTTATACAGATGTTTTGCCTACGCTATACTATACATGCGAGCAGAGGCACTTGTTAGTCTGAAATAACTTGTTCATTATCTAGTAAAGTACCTTCGCCCGAAATACGCCCAGCTATTTTTTATGTCGGTTCATTCTCATTACATTAGCAAGGCTACTCAGAGTGATAATGTAGTAGTATAAATTTATAGCAGTCATTAAATGTCCAAGAAGCAATGAAACTGAGCTAATTTCACTTACATTCATCATTGTGTCAGATAGAGACGCTATGACTAATGCTGGTGAAAATTTTGGAACAATAGCAAAATGCAAAGATAACGGTCCAGTTGTCGGAGACATTGAGCGGTAATGAACGATGACAGTGACAATGGTGAAAGCGACTAAAGTAGACGGTAGCAAATATTAACAGATTTATTAACACTTCCAACTGCACTTCAGAGCTTAAATAGCCTCATTATAACCGTTTCGTATCGAATCACGTGACTTATCGTCTTAGAATGCCAATTCCTATACTTCCCCTTCCTTGTTTTTATAGCGTATCCGATTGTAGAGAAGTAATATGGATAGTCTATTGTATCACCTATAAAGTTATACCATAAGATTATAATCACTGAAAACCAGCGCTGTAGTTGCTACCTCAGCTTCTACAGCAAATGCTGAGTGGTGACCAATTTGCTTCACTCATATTTCCTACAAATAGTTGTACCTGTACCTACTGTAATGTGTGTGAGTGAATGTAAATAAATATTTTTCTATTTCTATTTCTATAATATATAGGAAACTCTTAAGAAGCATAGCAGTTTAAATAAGCTTTTCTAATAAGATTAACCGCATTTACTACGCCAATTTTGTTATAGTCTCTAAAAATTGATATACCCTAGGTAGGTACACTTTATAATTTTTTCTTGTAACCGCGATAGGAATAAATGTATAATTTTCGATTCGAAACGTCTCATAAGTATTTTATGAGTTGAGAGAGAGTGATTCGTGATTATTCGAACGAGCTTGGTTTACGCTACCTACAATCATAGATTTCAAACTATTGCTATTACAAACCACAGAACTATAATTTTCGATATGACACACCTCATAAGCTCTGGATGTGGCTGTCATTTCTTATTATGTAAGTAAGTACATACCTACTCGTATGATCATTCTTATTCTTATCACATCACAGAATTATTCTTGTTTATTTGGATTTCCTCGAGCAGAATAAAATTTCTATAGTTACCATACCTAACTAGTAGTTCGTCCCGAACGAGATCTCGTGCACCGTTGGTTGGTGGTTTATTTTGTACATACTTGCTTCGACTACCCCATATAAGTCGCTGTGGAGTTGACTAATTGATTGTTTATGAAATCTGGCTGCTAGATCTCTACGATTCAATCAAGTCTTTATTCAAAGTCCAATCTCAATTACTCATCAAATTAAATACCTATATCAAAGGTCGTATTTTGATACGCAACCATGCAAAAATATAATTATTGCGTAAGACATAGATTCTGATTGAATTATAAACTCTATGAATTTACCTTTTTTTTATGGTATAATACTGATGTTTGTTGACACTTCAGAGTTGCTAATGTCATGTCAGTGGCTACCTTTCTTCAAAAAAGTGTTGCACGGAGCTATTAAAAAATATGGTCAAAATTCATTTTGTTACAATTTATATTTCTTTAGATACATATTTCATGGTTTTTGTAAAAATATAGTTTCTGTTTCTGAGGATGTCAATTAAAACAAAAATATATTAAGAAACATTTAGGTTTTTCGGCAGTAAAAAAATTTTTGTTGGTGTTTGTTCGTTGTTGTTGGTAGATGACTGCACCGAACCAACAAAGTTGTTTGTAGTGTAGTCACATGATACTTTAGAAAATTCAGAAAAATCTCGTTTTGTTTAAAAATTCGTTAGTTTTGTCGAAATGAAACACTTTAGGTTGGAAGCACTGAAAAATAATAGATATTACATTTAACGATGTATTTTAAAAACTTTACATCTCTGAATGAAAAGTATACCATTTTAGAATGTACAAACAAACCCCTTTCATATGACACCCCCCTCAAAGTCTATGGATAACTTTTATTTTTTTTCACCCCCTTGTGATCCTCATATCTTTACAACCCCTTGACCGATCATGCTGATTAGGTGAGCCGGGAAATCCCGTATCACTACCTATATACTTACCAAGAATCATGAAGATTGGATTAACGGTTCGACAGTTATGCCGCGACATACAAACATACAAACATACAAACATACAAACATACAAACATACAAACATACAAACATACAAACATACAAACATACAAACATACAAACATACAAACATACAAACATACAAACATACAAACATACAACGCAAAATCGCCCAAGTTACCACTAAGATCTTCGTTCGCTTCGCTCACTCGATCGATAATGCCGGAGCTTCGAATACGAAATAATTCGGATCAGCTCTTTTGGAATTCGTTAGTATTTTGTCGACAATTCAATCAGATCGGGCTTGAAATTACAAGATGTTATTTTTTGTGCTCAGATTTTGTTACAAAAACATGGTTGTTTCTGTTACAACAACAGTAAGAAACATGCTGCTTAGTTAGCTCCGCACGTATTGACCTTGTCTTTCCTATCCTTATTAAGCTTATAATTATAATTACAATCTCAAAAAAGTCTTATGTATGTAAAGGTTGTGTCTGCACTATATAACAAATATAGCGGAAGAGTTTGTTCGACCTCGCTAATCACTCAGCCAGTAGGATTTGAAAAGATATTTCTAAGTTTGATAGCTTATTTCTTGGGGAAGGTAAAGAAGGCTTCATTTCATCATCATCATCATCATATACCATCCCTGCGCGGGTAACACCGCGAGGGCGTAGCTAGTGCTGTATACGTATTAAATCACCGTAAAATTGTAATCTTTGAGATGCGACATTATAATTTAACGGTATCATGACTATGACTTTGAACCTATATTACGTTGCGACAGTTCACAATAAAAAAGATCTATAAACGTCGATAAAACGCAATGCTTTCTACTTTCCGCACGATTGCACGTTTCTTGTTTCCATAAAGGAGCAAAGCCGCTGAACGGTCGTCCCTCGCTCGATTGCCTCCTGCTCTACCGAGCGCATCGGAGAAAGTGTCGCAGTGTCGTGTCATGCACTTGGGGCCTATCATCAGTTTTCGACTGGTATAGTTAACTATTCTCGCTCACGTGTCAAGTATTCTAAATGTATGGAATTTTTAGTTCATGCAAGTTACCGGGGGAGGCGCTGCACTGGATTTTCATACATTTGTGATTGTGATACTTGACTCGCTAACGAGGACAGTATCCAATACTATGGTTAACTCGTGATAGGCGATGTAAGGGCGTTTGTCCACCGCCGCCGTCACCGGGACGTCAACGAGAAAAAGGTGACGGCGCCGAAGTATTGATACATAGACTAACTATAGCCGCGTTTCCACCGCAAGGCCGTCACGTCATTTTAAACTCGACCAGAAATAATAGAAATAGAAAAATATTTATTTACATTCACTAATAATATATTCTTCATAATCTCGTTCTCGTTGACGTCCCGGTGACGGCGGCGGTGGACAAACGGCCTAATACTGCTCAGAGTGTGTAGCCAATCGCTTCCCATTTAATCTCATTCTTTAATCGCAAATCCTTTGTTCTGATATATCTGAGCGTGTAACCATGGCCCGTAGCCACGTGACAATCGCTTCGTATCGAATCCATTTCTATCATAGCTAATCCTTTTGTTCTGAAACTTCTGACCACTTGAATTATCGTCCTTGAATTACAATTATCATACATAATTATAACAGAGTTGGCCACTTGCTCATACGAACGAACGAACGAATTATCATACACATTATTTGTCTATAGCGTTAGCTATATGGCTAGGTAGGCCCACGTGGCTTGTCATTAAATTAAAACTCCTATCATGTTAACGGGTCAGCGGCCAGACCCGTGATCGCGACCTAGTATTTAAAGATCTTAGAAGAGATTTTCAAGTCTCAGTCGTACACTTTCGAGTCGGGCCGTTGATACTAATTGCCGAGCGTTCATTGCACGTCTGACTGAGAGTTCGCTTGTTGGGGTCAAAGCATGACTTTTAAGGCACTAGCTAGACTAACCAAATCGACCTATGTAAGCTTGACTTCTAATTCTTCTAGGAGACGATGCACTTATAATTGATAAATGTAATTAAGCTTACATAGGTCGGTTTTTCTTCAAAATATCATATTTTGGAAAACAATCATATTTTGATTACCTACTAGCTGCGCCCCCCGGGTTTTGCCCGCGGTGAATAGTTCCCGTAGGAATACTGGGATTAAAAGTATATTTTTTAAATTTAAATCCGTCCAGCCGTTTGAGCGTGAAAGAGTAACAAACACACTTACACAACTTTCACCTTGATAATATTAGTAGGATATAAAATTATTTAGGTAAGTACGTAAATAAATACTCTATTAATAACGAAACTGATGATATTATTTCAATTCACAATAAGCAATAATAAGTAATAAGCAATCGAGTTGAATGTTTTTTAACAGTTTATAGTATCAATGGATATCGCGAAATACAGAGTAGATAAGAATGACAAAGATTGCGGCGATAACGATAATAGAATGATCAATCACTCTGAGGAAGGAGAGCCACTGATGCAAACAAAACATAATGAATCATTTAATTTATTTATTCGAATTGTGCTCTTTGAATATTTCAATCATTTATTTAATGATGAACAAATTTTGATAGTCGTACTTTTAACTAAAGATAAAAGAAAGCAGTATGGTCGAGTATGATAATGAGATGCTAAAGATCGTGAATTCGAATCCTAGCCATGCGTCAATAAAATCTTTTGTTTTAAAAAAAGGCATTTTATAATATGCGGCGAAGCGTTTCAACCTGCGTATCGAATACTAAATTTATACAAAATGTTGGCATGTCATATGTAACTTCAGACTGGACATGTATGGGAGATTAAGTCGTTGGCATGTTTCGTTTAGTAAAGGAAAATAAAATAATCTTACTTCGAATGTGAACATTAAATGCGAGTTTCATTATGTGAATTCAGTACTTCCACTGCCATTTCTCGATTGTAAAAATGCTGAGTCACAACGGGGCAAATCAATAAATCCCAGTTCAGAGGGTGGAACTCGCGAGCTACATTATTGTAGGTTGTATTTGTATTGTATGTGCGCATTACTCGCTGTTACCTTACTACGTTAAAGTGAAGAAAATGTTTAAAAATACCGATGCAAGTGAAACAAGTACTACTTATTTATTGTATTACAGAAATACTGTATTACAGATACACATCAGCTGTGAAAATTTAAACTGTCTTGCTATCACGGTTCATGATACAGCCAGCTGCCCTAGCCATGTTACATTTCGACAATCGCTTTCGATTAGAAACTAAAAAAAATGTTTAGGAATATGTTACATTTCGACAATCGCTTTCGATTAGAAACTAAAAAAAATGTTTAGGAATTGACATTCGATGACGAAAACACGAGACATCAGAAATGTAAAATCAAAGGTATAGCGATAATAGAAAAAGAATAGATACGAAACATTTGTCACTTGTCTACGCACCCTGGTGACAGACAGCGGAGTCTTAGCAATAGGGTCCCGTTTTTACCCTATGGGTACGGTAACTAACCCTATAGTGAACCGCACTAGTGACATTAGAGGAGCAATTCCGTGATTAACGTAGGATACGTTTACAAACGTAGTATTAAAAACTTAATATTTTACTTTAACGTAAATCTTTTATCGCCCGAATTCAAATAAATCAAATCACGCATAAATTAAGAGGAACATCACAGAAACAGCTACGAGTAATTGTTTATACAGCTTGATATTATATAACAGGATAGTCTCTTTCCGCTGGTGGTGATGTAAGTGAATGTTTAAATAACACAATGTTTACACTAACCATACTATCGTACTCCTTTCAAACTTAAATGTAGAGGTATTGATAAAATGTTGGTATTTTAAATTACAACTGTGTTCAAATTAGAAACATGTTGTGATAAGAGTAACTTTTAGAATGTTTTAAGAACACTTATAAGATTCTTGTTCAAGTTAGTGAGTTCTAGATTCAGATAATCTAGTTTTTGGAAATCTCTTGAGGTAGGTATAATGACGGATAGTATAATTCTTAAGTACTTATCTTTTAATTTTTTATAGGTCTCATAAATAAAATGTATACCATTTCTATAGGTGAGGGAAAAGCTGTTCACTGTCTGCACTCAGACTTGAGCGAAGGCTCAAAACAAATAATATGAGTAGCTCATAAGTAGGCATCCCAAATCACGTCGGAAGTGTACTGAAGTAGAAGAAGAGTCTATCCAATTTCTTATATTCAATATTCGTTACTTTCCTTGAGGCTCGTAATCTGATTTATATCCCGGAGACAAATCGATACGTCGATCACGCACAATACAGTCCTGCTAATAAATATCAAATATAGACAGATTTTATTACGCACTTCGGATAACAAGTCGTAAAATCCACTGTCGTACTAGTAGTTCTGACAAATTTTATGAGAAATAAATATTTTACTTGGCAAATGATTTAAAAGAACTTCCAAGAATAAACAAAACAAGAATTTTCTAACAGTTTTTGCTGCATATTTAGTGCAGTCCAATTTAATCAGTCACACATTAATACTTAAAAAACAAGACGTAAATATTTTTTAAATATTACGTCGCTATATACTCCATCAAAGACGATGATAACCAATAATCTCTGGACTCCATAGAGCTATATTTTATAAAAGGCTCTACTCGCGATGATACCTCCAGTTCAATAGTTATTTCCAAAGGTTCGTTTTGTAGACGTTAGTGTGTTTGTCATTTTTTTTTTTCATTTGCGGGACAAATGTTTGCATGATCTGCAATATTTGTTTCGTGTTTGGGTGTTTTCTATGTATAATATGTATGTATTTACGAAAAAAATTGTACTTATCTATGTAGTTTATCAGTCATCTGGTTACCATAACACAAGCATTAAATTGCTTAGCTTGAGACTCGATGGCGCTGTGTGGAATGTCCAAGGATATTTATTTATTTATTTCACGGATTATGAAATGAATAAGTGAAATATTTATCACTATTGTATTCCCAAAACACGGTAGACAACAAAAGACAAAGTTACAGGAAAAAAACAGCCCTTGTTATAACTATCGTGTACATGTGCGTTGAGTAAACCTCCTTAATAAATTGACGGCCACTGTGGCGCTGTGGGTGAAGGCCCACCGACGCAGAATAGTTGCGGATTCGATCCCCGCCGCGGGATAAATGTTTGTATGGTCTGCAGACATTTGTTCGGGTGTTTTTCTACCTAATGTGTTACATACATTTACAAAAAAAAAGTGTAGTGTATTATACCAGTCGAGATCAATTAAATTTCATATTAAAGTATTCATTTGTCATAATCATTTAAGTACAAATACTACAAAATACATTTAAGTACAATACTACAAGAAATATAAAAAGTAAAAGTGTACACAATAGAACCAAAATATAAATGCCGAATCATGCCCACAAGAGATGATTTATCGACATCTACATATATTCACAATTAAATAATGAGCTTCATCAAATATTGCGTAACGGCTTTTCTGATTTAGGTTAATAAAACGTTTTATGATATTTCGTTTTGGTAAAACGTTTATTACCACTTTCACTGAACGCCATATTTGTTCACTACGTAATACTTGTCACTTTCTCAAACGTTATTTTAAGTAATGCAGTGATTAGTGTTATATGTTCAGATATAACACTAATCACTTTAGACAAATGCTCGCACAAGATTAGACAAATGCTTCATTCATACTTCGGATGATGAAGCATTTGTCTCTATCGTCAAGATAATCGTGCGGTGAGCTGATTTCCTAAATCGATGGATTCACAAACGTGGCTTTCAAAATGTTTTCTTATTCTAATCATCAGCAAGTCTTCTGCTGGTTATAGGATGAATAAGCGCCATCACGCTCTATCCTCAGTTTAACGTAAGTAGTAGTTAAACTCATCATACAGAAGTACGAGTATAATCTATTCATTTGACAGAGAATAGCCTGACAAAAATAGTCTATATGCGGATCAGACATGGCACGTCGCAAGAACAAAACCAGCAACCAGTAAATTCTATGACAATATTTCACTTTGTAATATTGTGAACATCATTCTAAATATGGCTCTGAACGAGACGACTCAATAAAGTTTCTATTTCCAACTTGTCGTGTAAGCTCATAACAAAATCGCTAAGTGAGATGTCGTGTCATCCTACTTTCTAGATCAACGAGTACTATTTGCTAGATTTGAGATTTCACCTTCCGCAAGTTTGAAAGTTATTAACTTAACCATCAAAGTTATCCTTGAGTACCTTTAAACAAGATATCATCATTATCATCATCCACAACCTTAAGATACAATTAGACGTATCTTAAAACCATATTATTTTGCATCATCATGCTCTACCGGTAACGAGTTTGCAAAATCCAACATAAACCCAAGGTCTTCGGAAACGATGGTTAATGTTGTGTATTAAAAACGGTGCTATTGTTGACAATGTGACAGGAGGTTATGAAAAGGCAGAGATGGGTCGACCATGAACGCTTGGTACTAAGCTACAAAAACATTGACATTATGCAAGAGCTTCGAAGATAAACTTAATTTAAACAATGATATGGCTAAAGCAATCAAAATTAATGTAACGTCAATTTAAGAAAGATCTAAGACAAAATTGCGAAAAAATAGGTGCTCAGTGCTCACTTGGGAATACTTCACATATAAAACCAAATTGTAAGTTCATAAACATTCAGTACTTAGTCGAAAAGTGCGCACAAAATGATCAGTTGCGAGTGTGCATGCACTGAACACGTTATATAAAACAAACGTGATAATTGGACGAGCTCGTTATTATAATGAATCACACGTGAGTCATCGAATAAGGCCGCAGTAGTCCCATTGATGACGCAGTGGAAGGGGTCAGCCGAATTCCAGGAAGCAACGTAATACATATAGCTTAGACCAATAAGGAAAATAATTATGAGAAGTAGTTTTCATCTTTCAGAATTTGAACTAAAATACCACAATGAATTAAAAAAAATTGTCAAAAGATCTTAATCTTAATTGATAACTACTTAAGAGTTCGGTGACGTGGCTCGGCAAAGTCAATGTGACGCGCGTTCTAAAGAGCGTGTAATAGTAAGAGGCGGAACTGCCATATAAAAAAAAGATCTATGAAAAAAAGGAATTTGCTTTCAACGTTACAAAACCAAACTACGCCATACTGCCAAGATAGTAAAAACAAAGCATTATAACTAGAGATGTACCTTAGTGACTATCGATAATTTATCGATATCGGCTCTAGGTGGGATTTCTGGATTCCATAATTCGTATTCATGATTTTTTGTATTTCTTACAAATAAAAGAATGAAATTTATCTATTAATTTATTTGAACATAAGTTATTTCGGTGGCGATAAATCGATCTAGCTAGGATTCATTTTTAGAAAACGACGTTTTATCCGTGTTTTCAGGCAATGATTGTCATCCAGGTACTTTCATTATAGTGACGATGATCATCAAGCTTTTGTTTATGCTTCGCCATGCTGCTTCGATTTTTTTGTATAGGTTTATAGGTTATCTGCAACAAAATTTGTTGTATTAATATATTAAAAAGCATCAAAGATAAAGATAATATTTCAATGATAAAACACTTAGGCTCAACTCACACCAAAAGAGCGGCGAAGCGCAGCGAAGCGGAGCGTGGTTTCAGTGTCATATGAAATTTAACTTTATTTTCATTACTATAATAGGTAAGTACTTATTATCGCAGAGAAGGCGCGCGTATTCGAATTCGCTCGGTCTCGGACTCGGTCGAGTTTCTCATGCGATAATAAGTATATAGTAGGTAATGAAAATAAAGTTAAAATTCATATGACACTGAAACCGCGCTTCGCTTCGCCGCTCTTTTAGTGTGAGTTGAGCCTTATGCATCCGTCCTAATAGAACGCGATTACGCCATTATCGCGTAAGTAAGCGATGCGACCATCGTGTCGGTCACGTCATTCTAGTCTTCATCGTTCTAGCATCACGTGAATACTGGTTAGGACACCTATTCCTTATCAGAATGTTTGATAAAAAATTAACATGATATAATGCAAAACCTACTAGGTACCTATAAAATAATGTCTAAGTTGCGTAAATTATGGTTTATGTATCTAAACAAAAAAAAAACTTTACAAAACATAGCAATCAAACAAATTAATTAGAACGAATCATTTCAGTTTCGTAAAACCAAATATCGATATCGATAAATCTAGGTTGATGTGTGTCAAGCACTATATATTGTTTACATGCGATATGAGGATAATTTTCTTGCAAAAAACACTGAAACCTTTACGAATTGTATCATAAGTTTACTTAATTTTGATATTAAGTGGCATAAAATTGCTTACCAATCTATATCTAATGGAAATTTAGACATAAAATAAGTTTATTGTCATCCAGACGGCATGTTCTTTCTTACACCACACATTTCACATGTTATTTTAGTCATTTTACTTCCACGATCAAACACTATAACAGCCTACAAGATAAATTAAAGTTTTAGACAGTATTTAGTGAACTATAGCGATTTTATAACAAAAATGTATGTACGAAACAAACAAGACTTTGTGAAGTTTTTGAATTGACACAGATTAAAATGATTGATGACGGTGTACTTCTTCGTTCTTATGTTCGTTCATTCGTTCTTACTATATTCCGTCTATGTCGGAGTGTCCTACTTTAGTATAGCTCTATAGAGTTTCCAGTGCTCTTCGTTATTTGAACGGGTTACGGAACGGCCATAAAAAAGAAAGCAAATTTCTTACAATCGTGTTTTCGTTCAAAGTTGGCACTAGTATAGTTGTCATAGCTATTTTGCAAGAAATTTGCTTGTCTCCCGTAGTCCCAAAAATTATGACTGAAAATTGTTTTTATTCTTCACACAGTGTTGTTTTTCTGTTACTAGACCATATAAGCTATGTTTCTAACAGAAGGAAACTTAAAATATTCTAGTGTTTAATACTAAATAAATGTAAAGAAAACATGTCTTCTATGATGTAAAAATATGCAAAATGCGATTCGGTTTAATTTCACTTTAGCTAAGTATTTTGAAAAAAGCTTCTGGCAGAGACCTAGATAAATGCTATCCTAATACGAATAATACCATACTATGCTGAAGATATGCGCAAATTTCAAATGGTTATGGTATTACGTTTGTATGGGTAACTCGTACAGCTCAGAAGCCTTAAGTTACAACAAATAGGTAAAGTTATTAAGATAGGTACATTTAAGAGTCTAGCTATGGAAGAGTTTACATTAAAGAGTTCACTGCGCTTAGCAGATAAGCTTTAAGCAGCTGTAAGATACCAGAAAAAATCATTACAAAAACTGATTCAAAATACATGTAGAACTTCCTTTAAATTTTCTTCTTCCGTGTTCTCTATCCAACAAATCATATAAAATAACAGCAAACACAGCAGTAGCTCAATTGAAAACAGTACTACACATGGCAATACTGAACATTCAAATAAGAGATAAAATGTTAACGAACATTGCAGAAAAACGTGCCAAAACCAATACACGGAAACTGAATGATGGATTCACTGATTTACGAGTACATACTTGCAAACTTCCTATTAATGCACAATGCACATAACGATGCAAAAAGTAAGTGCATTCAGTGCAACAGAACTCCATTCAATAAATTAGCAAGAAACGTGTGGTAACAAGCTTAATACATTGTTGTGATGGCGAAGATAATTGGTTTCAGAAACAAAAGTAGCACATTTTTGTAACAGATGTTGTTTTCGCCAAAGACAGTATGTAGATTAGGAACTTTAAGGAGGTCATTGATCGTATTAGTAGGTTACGTATGAATTGAAACGTTTTGAACTGTGAATGAGATTTATTTATTTATTTATTAGATAATATTTCAAAAAGTTTAGGTCTACGCTTGATGGTAAGTAAGGATGTAGGAAGCCATCACAAAACCGGTGTCAATTGGCCATCCATGAAGGGTCATTGACATCAACGATCAGCAAAAAGTGGTTAGCTGTTCTCTTATTGCAAGTAACGGTACTGAGGTGCGAGTACGGTGAAAAGTAATGTATAAAATAGGTACCTAATAAACAGATCGAACCACAGTCCGAACGGATAAATAGCAAGCTCAGACTTTTCATTATGAAAAGTGACCAGTTGACGAACCACTCTTATAACCAATCTGGATCTGTAACTTACCTACTGATTCTACTATTGTAATATTTGTAATGCAATGTCACTTATTTTTAGAGGATTGCTTATGAGCCAAAAAAGACAATTTCAAAGTTACTACTTTATTAATTTGCATCAAAAACCAAGTTTTAGGACTGACCCGGCTGACTAGTCCTAAGGTTTATTTAAAAAAAAAATATCGATACATCTATACTCTTCTATCTATATTCTATACTATACTAATATTATAAAGAGGTCATGTTGGTTTATTTGTTTGTTTGTCAAGTATGTTTGGGGTAATCTTCGAAACTACTCATCCGATTTCAAAAATTATTTCACCGATGTGTAGCATGGACTTTCCGAATGAACATAGGCTATATTTTATCAAGGTAGGTACCACGTGAGCGAAGCCACGGGCAAGTAAGCTAGTGCTCGTATAATTTAAATAAAAAACCACTTAAATACTCAGAATGTTAACCAAGATAGATCGATCTATTTGTGTTGGGAGTTCCGAAGATGAATAGCCTCTGATTTGTAATTCAATATCATTGATTATGGAAATTCATTCAATCGTAAACGTTTACTTGATGTTTTCTTCGCAATTAATTACCGTGTCTAGTTTATTAAATCGAAGACTCAATCTGTTGTTCTCAGAAATGTCGAAAAATGAAAGCTTTTTTAACTTCGTTCAAGTTAATTGGACTTAGTAAAGCGCCCTGAGGAAATCTTGTAGAATGTGATTTAAATTACAAACCATACAAAGAAAACAAATTGAACTGGGAGCTATAAATCGGTTCGAGGGACTAAGTGCATTGTGTTGTCGACGCGGAGCGAGTTGAAAACAATAGAGCTTTCAATACAACATACTACAATACACACTGTATTGATAGACCATCTGGTCCACATCTGCACTTCGGTACTTCGGTAGGGTTCGTATCGATCTTACCAGTTAACAAAACGACTTACAATTTCAACCAAGAAACGGAACGTCAACCTCCTACTTATTTATGTAGGCCTGGTACAATAAAATGCCTAGCAGATTAAATTGATTGGTATGCAATTCCACATTGCCTACGACAAAGATAATCGAATATGAAACATGCGACCAAACAGTAATGGAATCATACTTTATCTGACTTATTGGGTAACAGTGATTGACAGATTGTGGTCAACCTATCTCCCGAAATTGGGCGGTTGGGCCCTTGACATCGTTCCCTCTCCTTATCAGAAAATGTCGGGTTTGATAACTTCGAAGAGGGTTGGGGCTTTTTTATTTCAACGACGATTTATTATTTCAGAAAAGTTCAGACGAATGTTTTGATTTTGATCTTCTTGATGATGAATGATCTTCTTAAAATAATCGTTAAATTCTTGACGTTTATTAAAGACTAGCTGCGCTCCGCGGTGAATAGCTCCAGTTTCCGTGGGAATACCGGGATCAAAAGTAGCCTATGTGTTATCCAGGTAAAGCTATCCTGGTACCAAATTTCATTCAAATCCGTAAAGCCGTTTGAGCGTGAAGGAATAACAAACATTCACACTTACAAACAAACTTTCTTTTATAACACCTATTAGTGTGATGTAATTCTTATGGATGCTCTACCAATCAGCACACTTATAAAGCAGATTAAACGAACACATGGACCTGTCAACATGACAGACAACGTCAGCACAAACGATGAGTAGTTACGGTTGACGGACGGTTGATTGATGAGAACACCGGAATTTGGAACGGAGTTATCAGATAGTTTCTGAACGATCTAACCACGGGCGCAATGAACTATAGACACATTATACTGGCTTACTCGCCCGAGGCTACGCTCGCGTGGTACCTACCTGGATTCAAAGTATACTATGTGTTATTCCAGGTCATAAACTATGTGTATATTTCAAGTTTCAGCAAAATCCGTTCGGTAGTTTTCGCGATAAAAAGAAACAAACATCTACATGCAAACTTTTGCGTTTATAATAATCATTAAAATATTAAATATGTGAGTTTAAGTTCCACTGGTCAATGCAGTAATGATGAATAACAAAAAAAATGCGAGGTAATACAAGGTCATATTTACCCCGCGTTATTTTTTTTGCTGCTTCTCTTAAATCTACACATCTGCATCAAAAGCCAATGCACTTATAACAAAATAACAAGCGACCTTGTTAAGCAACAAAATAAGTGGATTAGAGCGACCTTGGCCGCGATGTTTCAGCTAATTACTGCAATTTTCAGTTACTGCCAAAACTAGCTTGTTGTTTATGAGTTGAGTTTAACCATATTATGCTTCAAACAACACTGCAAGTCTGTTACACCTTTATACATTGCCTAAAGTCAAGTAATGGTCGCGGTCTCCCGCCTCAGTCTCTTGTCTCGGTCGCTTGTCCCTGTCGCGACGCGAACCGCTACCTTTATCGTCATTTTGTTTTGTGGTTGTGTTGTTGGTCAAGTGTTCGGTTTTTCGAATAAGATAAATTAAAGACAAATAAAATAAAGTCCTACGGCCTACCTACATTCTTAATAATATTCATAATACAGCACGCATAATACATTTTTAGAGTTGCCAGCATTTTGTAGCCTTTAGGCTTTAGTAATACCTCTTAGATGATTGATGCAGTGTCAGGAGGCAATTTTGCCTACGCACGGGACACTGTAGTGCCTGGGACATTGTTGAGATGGAATAAGCTTGCCCGGCACCTAAACCATCCTCTCAGCTTAGCCGGCTATATCCACAGGAAAGACAATGGTCAACATCAATACGTGTGGGGTTGACTAGCCGCGGGTTTCCTCACGATGTTTCCCTTCACCGTTTAGAGCTCATATTAAAGTGCATATAATTTTTTCCGAAACGAAAAATCGAGCTCGCGACCTTCTGAACGAAAGACGAGGTACTTACCACACGGCCAACACGGCTCTTTAAAACCTTCTACAGCAAAAGAAACAAAGAAAAGTAACTGAATTTGTAGTCCTAAAAATAAAGCTGAAAACAAACATAATAAACATAACATAACATAACAAACATAATTCTAGAAATAAACATCCAATCAAAGTCCTGTTGCTGTGATTGATGCGACATTATGACCGCAAGGTCTACCTACCCAAGTTTCCTGTGGTTCAAACCATTGAGATTCTAATAGCTGACAACACTCAAAAAATGTGCGAGCTAATTCAATGTTCTACAATGACATTTGACATTTGAATGAAGACGTTATGCCGTTTGTTTTAATGTTCAATGTCGCTTGTACGCAAAAAAGTAAAACTCGGCGCACTACGTAGCGTGCGCAGAGTTTTGGCGTTTACATTTTATTTGTCTGATTGTGGCTCTATAATACATCTCAATGGTTCAAACCGACCAACTGTACAAGGTATGAAATGAACTGACATGACACGCGTTAGTGTGGGTGCCGATTGAGTCATTGTGGTCGCAGCTGTGGGAGTCAGTTTACTGTAACGTGATAGTCAGTGTTTTGTTGACTAAATTGGGGTTTTAGCTTTACACCATTTTATTGTATCGTAAATTCGTAATTCGTATCACGAATCATAGAGCTATCCCTTTTTAGCCGAACAGGCATTAGAATCACCTAGCATGTAAAACGAAACTTAAGTGATCCTTGAGGTCCTACAAGAATAAATGATTTTTCTTTCTTTCATTTAAAAAAGGAGGTTTCTCAATACCATCGTATTATTTTATTATCATTTTTTATGTTTGTTCGCGGATAACTTCGTCGTTTAGGAACCGATTATGATGGTTCTTTTTTTGTTAGAAATAAGATATGGGTACTTACCTACCTCTTTGTATTAATATCTTTTGTTCGCGACACAACGCTAATAATTTGCATAACCAGTCTGTGACTCATCTGAGATGGCCTCGTCGTTTTTGGAAGCGAATGTACTTATTTTGTTCCTATCGGAAAACAATAAAAAACCTTTGTATTCTACATAATTATTTACATAAAACATTTACCACTGTCGTTCCTTTTTGGAAAATTCTATCATGTACCTAAATACTTTTAGGAGTAAGTACATGAATGATTTAATTAAGTACCTACGGATACTGTTTGTTGTCCCGATTAATCAAAATGCGTTCAAGTCGTAAAAGTTTCAGATTTCTGAGAAAGTTTTAATATGTTACTTACTAGTTTTAATATGGTATTTTAAACCTATGATGATAATCAATTTTATTTTGGGCTACTTAAATTTTATTGTAAAAACATAAATTTGATTTACTTATAAACTAAAGCAATGCAAAATTCACTGATTGAAGGTGAATAATGGGGTTACATTTAAAAAAATACCTATTCCTAAGAATGTACAGTACATTATTTAAACCAAGAATAGGTCTGTTCATATACTTATTTCAATTAGGTGTACGTCACTTTTTCTGTTTTCAGCGTTTATGTTACCAGCGTCAACTGACCTTGTCCAAGTATGAAAATGTTACCTATTGTCATGCATGTACCTACTCTATTAATGATTGTTAAATTTATTATCATTTTGTAAAGAAGTATACCATACTATGTACAACGTAGGTACCAATTAGTAGATCTAAACTGTGTTATAATAATTAATGTCACAAATTTCAACGAGTTACGTTATAATGCATTACCTACAGCCACCATAGTCACGAGTAGTCTAGTTGAAATTTTAAGCAAAGATTTAAATAACATTATATCATTACGCGATTTATCTTTAGAACTCTTGTATTGTGACGTGAGATTTACCTTTACCTAGTACCACAGAATACAGAGGCTAGTACCTACCTATACCTGAGTGACACATCTTGGACGGTGGGAATAAGGGCTTATTCCCAGAGGTCCATGGTTCTATTGTCTTTCATTTCCCACCGGGTCCATGAAAAATATTTATAGAATTTGAAATATTCTTACATTAGTTCCCACCAGGTCCATGAGATTTAACTAATGTACAGTCAGTTAGAGAATACAAGCGAGTATTTCACTAGCTAGCGAGTATCACGGCGAAACCGACTACAGATTTGAGAGAGATAGATATTTATATTTATATTATCAAATAAAATCCACAACCATCATCATTATTTTAGTCACTTCAAAAATGAATTTTCTTAAGCTTGTTACGGTGTGAACTTAAAAGTAGGTAAGTACTTCCCGTTCCAGTGGGAATACCGGGATCAAAAGTAGCTAATGTGTTAATCCAGGATATATTAAGGGATAGGATTTATAATAAACTATCCTGGTACCAAATTTCATTCAAATCCGTTCAGTAGGTAAGTAGTTTTCACGTGAAAGAGTTGCAAACATTCATACTCACAAACTTTCGCATACGTATAATATTAGTAGGATATAAGAGTTGATAATCTGCCACCTTATTATTCCTGCCAATATTTTTAACAAAGATCTAGGAAATGCCATAGGTTATTTGAGCATAAGGTTGATATTTTTTATGATCAAAAGAAGAGTTCTGATTTATGCAACCATTAACTTTTATTAAACAAATATTTGCCCTACATAATTATCATAATATCGAAACATTTATTGCTGACTGTACCAAACAATTTCATGGACCTGTCGGAAATGCAAATATTTTTAAAATTACAATGTCGTGGACCCGTTGGGAATTAAAGTATTGACTTACTTTTTTTGAAAACAATGAAATCGTGGACCTCTGGGAATAAGCCGGAATAAGTTCAATTGAATAATCCCCCCATTGGCCTTGCGTTAAAAATGCCCATGCCAATCACCCACATCCTGGACACCCACCAGGGAATTTCATTCACAATGTAAAAACATCAGTACCTTAAATGTGTGTGAACTTTGCATCATGTTTTAAATACAATACACCCAGTTGCAGAAACGATCTTTAAATTTAAAGGCGACTATAATAAAATTATACTATTGATCTAATGTCACAATAATCACATGACCTGCGTTCAAACTGTTCAAAAGTAGATAATCGCTATTAAATTTAAAGAGCAACATATCCTCACTTGCACGCGCATCGCGAAACAGGAGTGAAGATTGCATTCACATAAAGCCCGTCACACACGTAGCTATAATATATAGTAATATAAATTATAGCAAGGCATTATTACGATATATTTTCTATACAATTATATTCAAGTGACCGCACACGCAGCTATAATATTATATCTGCGTGTGTATTTGTATATATATAGCAAGGCATATTAATATATATTATAGCTAGGTGTGTGACGGGCTTAATATTCGGTATTTTGTCACGCTACAAAAGAACGCGAACAATATTGTCAAATCTACGAGTGAAAGAGAAAAACATATGTGCCGACCCCACTAAGCGTGGGATAAGGGCAGGAGAATGATGAATTTCGTAAAAAGAGAGCAGTTTTCTGCACTCTTCAGGTGCATTTTTGGGGTTATTGTACTATTTGCCACAAAGTAAATTCGTCACGAAAAATAGTATGTGTAAATTTGCCATACTTCTACTCGTATTTTATTATTTTTGTTTGTTGTAAATTCGTCACATAGCGTTTTTCGTAGAGACAGCAGAACTCGTATTATTCATAATTAAGTTTGGCAATAGGTAAAACCTTTGAATGAATCAAAGGTTCACGAGCGCTAAACACCATTCACTTTACCTGCTAACCCTACTTTATGATGAATTTTATTTACCTGTGACGAATTTACTTTCAATGTATGGAGTTTACAAAATTGTGACGAATTTACTTTGTGGCAAATGTACAACCCCATTTTTGTTCATAACTCATCAGATCAATTTTTTTTATAAGACTACACGGGAAGCAAAAATAATCATCATGATCATAAATATAATGTTAATTATGACAACATTTACGCTGCTTAAAAAGTGTTCAATAAATAGTGGAAAAATGTTGTGCTTCCCAGAAAGTATGTGGTACTTAATTAAGTAGGTACAATAATTTACCAGAAGGTATGTGTTCCAGTAATTTGACGGAATAATTAAAGGGTACCTAGGTATAATTCTAATAAGAAAAAAAAATAATTTTAACTGACTTCAAAAAACAATATTGGAATGTTTTATTACAGAAGTAGGTACTTAGTTAAAAGTGGTAATCAAAACATAGGTTAATAAGTAATTATTAAATAAATAAATAAAAAGAGTTTTTTAGAAGTGAGTGGTACAAAACATTCTTTATTTACAATTTTAGATAGGTCTTCTAATGATAATGACACACACACACTTAAAGTGACTAAGGTAGAAAAACAAAATTAAAAAAAAACAAATAACACATGTAAAATACTTACTAATAATAAATATATATAAATAGTTATTTGCTTTTTAATTTGTTTTCTGTATTTGTTTGTCTTTTTGCTGTTAAACTTGTGACTTGTTTTCCTCTACTTATCAAAAACATAGTTACATAATTAAGCAATAAACATAGAGTACTCTTCAAATATAATTACTTATATTTATACAAAGTCCATATTATGTAATTTGTATGTAAACAATTAGATATTGACAGAAAAAATAACATAGATTAAAATGAATTAGATAATTAATATAAATAAAATTAGAACCAGATAAGCCATCTAAGGATTGTTACAAACAATATAAATTAATTAAAATTATCTAAAATATTCCACAAAAATGCTTACTGTTTTATATATTTTTAAGTCTTTCTAAGTATAAATTTTAAAGTTTGTGTATGATGTAGATAATTATGTTGCAATCAGCTTAAGTATCACACTATAATAATATTATAAAGGTAAAAGTAGTAAGTGTGTATATGTTTGTTACTCCTTCATGCTAAAACCGCTGGACAGACTTGAATGAAATTAATTTGGTATTAACAAATAGGCCAGTTTTGATCCCCGTATTCCTACAGGAATGCAAAGTATTCACCGTGGAGCACAGCTAGTACTTAATGAATCTTGCAAAGACTAAAACAATTATTCTAAAGAGAAACACTTAAGTAGGCACATGTTATCTTGTCTTATTATTATTGCAAATCATTTACACAGCTGCACATATTATGTGCCAAACATAATTTGCTATGTTTCTGGGAAACACACAGGTGTCATGATTCAGATGTCGCAAAAACTAAATATTTTGACTGCACTAAAATTGATGCCATCCTTTTTATTTTGATTGTTATGAAAGGGACGGCAGCATTTTTAGTGCTGTCATATTAGTTTACTTTAGTTTTTGCAAGATCTGAATTGACACCAATGTGTAGATTAATATTTGTTACAGATAGTGTGAAGTGATCATCATAATGTTATCTAGGTTTACACAAGATAGGTATTTCTGTAGTGACCAGTTCACAGCTAGATCTCATATTAAGCCCTGTTATCATGTAAGTAGTAGTTTACTGTTGCTTCTTGTTTCCATGCATAATTTATTGTTTTGATGCCAAGAATTTATTGTTTTCAATCCAGTGAATCCAAAGGTTGCCTGTCAAATCACTTTAAGTGATCACCATCCATTCTGACACCATGTATTATAGTTTTTTTGTTTTTGCGTTTTTTATTAGATTATTAGATTGGCTTGCTCATACAAACTTACTTTACTTTTATTATTAGATGTAAAGAGTTTTCTATCTTCCATCTAACAAAGTAAATTGTCTGTGTAGGTAGTGTTAAATAAATAGTTGAAACCCCGAGCTCTGCAGACAACCATTCAAATAATAGCACTTGTTATTTTGCAGTACAGCTAAGTGAAAAGTTCAGCCTCATTGTTTAGCAAGTAGGTACCTACATTGCCTGTAGTATACAATCACAACATACAATATACAACCAGAACATAATAGTCATTTAAATACTAAAATAGCTCACAATGACGGCGTCCTGATAAGCCGGTAACAATGACATACGCATTACAAATGCACGGTATTCGAGAATTCAGTAAAGGCTTTGGCGATGTTGTTTCGCCAAAATCCTAACTTAAACATCCGATCATACACATATTTCAGACAATGCCTTACCTGGGAATGCAATTAGAAGGGGTCCTGTCCACTTCCCAGGCTGCGAAGAGCTTCATAGGAACAGGTTTCGATACATTAGTCATCTTTTCGGATTTGTTTTTCTCGGTCATCGTAAATGCACAGTTTTCACAGCACAGCACAAACGTTAGCCACTATTGGCATTGTTGTTTGATCACTGAACACGGCACTGTATTCATTTTATTGATACGGCACGATAAAGCTGAACAATACGCGAAAACAATGTACAGCGACGATTTTCATACCGTTTACGATAGCTTTGACGGGAATTGCCAAATGAAAACGAACAACCGAACCGACCGAGGGCGTTCGTTCAATACGTTTGACAGCTCAACAATCGCGTTATGTTTGGTGTTGCCAAGTTATACAAATTAATTTCCTCTGTTATTTTTACTACCAAAGCAGGATACAACTTTTTTTTTAATGTTATTCAAGCAAGCAAAGCATCTTATCTTCGATACAGTAAATGAAAGTGAAACATAGCTTTTGTTTTGTTTTGAATGTATGTTTTCTGAGATAATAAAATAATGATTTACCGAATGTGTGTCGGACGTTTTAGCATAGATTTTACTTAATGTGTTAATTGAGTATAATGAGACAATAAGGCTTAGATTTAGATAGGTTTATACACTTAGTTTTGTTCTCTACCTACAATATAATTGCATTGTAACTCAAATTTAAATCTAAACTTCCCTTAGAATTAGGAATTTCGTGCCAATGGGTAACCCGAACTCTAAATGTCATCAACAGATGTCGCTGTTTGGAAGCGTTCATGAAAATCGTAAAGTGCGTTCTAATCGTAGGATAGGACCGCTGCAATATCAAGTGAGCCCTCTTTTCTTCTCTTTATTGTGGTAATATAAATATCTTTTGTTTAGTGGGGAACTTGAATAAATAAAAGCCTTAAAAAATTTCATTTCTTAGTATGTAGGTATACAAATGGTAATCTAGTTTCACTCAGACCTACATATATAAATGTAAAAATTAATTTATTGTGAGAGGTAGAGATCCCTTCTCTTTATAATTTGTGTGATAGGGAACCCACAAAATAAAACTACAAATTTACCAACAAAATTTCGTTTATAGTACCTACCAAAAAGGAAGAGCTATGATGTCAACTCACAACATAATAAACTCATGTACAAAATAGTGTAACAAAATAATTAGATTAGTACAAGTTTTTTAACAAATTCATATACTTAGGTAATAAAATTTTCGTTAAAAATAATACATATAAATGGAATGGCACAAGTAATAATCACTTACAATCGACCCAAAAACCCTTGTAAAATACTTAAAATTAATTTTACTAGACTACATTTAGTGACATAAGCTTACGACTAGAAAATAAAAAAAATTGGTACTTAAAGACATATCGACAAATATTTAAATTGCCCAGAATATTAAGTGTTGGTAAGTAAGTATTATAATAGTATTGCTATTTTTGTACTTCTGCGGCGCTCAACTAACTTTTTTTATGTTGTAAAGATATTGTGCAATTTTTTAAGTCATAGGTCCATATACAATGTTTCTGTGTGCGGGTACAAAACGATATTTAAGTGATGAACAAGGAAAGTAACTGTGAAAATAATAAACTAATTAAATTAAAAAAACAGTTTTAAGAATTCATACAAAAGTAATCAACCTCAGTACAAGTTATCAAACAAGAGATTCAATAGAATAGAATAGGATCATTGTTTGAAGAATACGCTTTCAATTGACAAATGCGATGCGATAGTAGTACCTATCAACATTGTCTTACTTTTTTTGTAAGGTAATTATTAGTGACTACCAAAAACTTATAAAAGCAATAATAATTACTTTCGTAATAGGTGAACATCAAGAACTCCAAGTGCAAATTCTGAGATCACATAAATCAAAGGTAATTAAAAAAGGTAATTTCAATTGGCTACAGGTAACTTTCAAAATAATGCGCAGTCTAAAAACATTAAAATTGATTTATGTTTTGCCAGAATAGTCCAACACGTTGCATAAGCCAAATTGAGCTAAGTAATTTTTTTTTTGGCTTGAAGAATATCTCATAGGTATGTTGGTCAAACTTTTAAATGTTTTTTTTTTATACTTACTAATAATTGTGTAGGTATGCATGCTACAAAAAAACAAATACCATTTCGGTTGACTACTAACAGTCAACTTTTTTGGTCAAATTATAGTAAAATCATTTGACATAACACGATCTAATTATGGCGCTTGGTATGTTTAATTTACTTAGCATGTTCCAGAGAACTGTCCAGCGATGAAGGCCAAATTTCAAGGGCACCGTTTGAACTGTCAACTTGTGACGGCGATATGTGATCACTTGGCGACTTCAGGCGGGCAATCAGGCTGGGAAGACGGATGGGCAGCGCGGAAGGCAGGGTGGTTCTCCAACTCGCGGTCGATGCGGAGGATTATTGGAAATGGACGCAGGTCGACATGGAATCTGAAATCACAAGACAGATATTTCTAGTGAAACAAATCAATATTTCAAAATACAGACGGACACTACAATTACAACATTATGTTGATAATCTAAAGCTAAGTGCCGTGTTGGCCAATTGGTTTAGAGCCTAGACTTTCGATCGGAAGGTCGTGGGTTCGAAACCGGCCGTGTGATTAGTTCGCTAGCCGACCATTATAGCATAAAAGACCTTCGGTACCAAGCTGCAATCTGCCGGCGTGAACTCATATCTTCCACAGTTTTTCACGGTGCGGATGATAGTAACTTCCATGTAACGAAACCCTTGCATGATCGACTTCTGTTTTTTCTGTTGTTACCATCTATCTAGCATTGAAGACCTGCCGTACCTCATTTCATCTCCTACTCTACTTTATCTCATCTCTCATGCTTTATCTCATCTGCTACTCTACACAGTATTTTCCAGCACATGCTGATAGCAAAGACGATGATAATAATCCTTGCTGATAGTAACTTCTCCTTTGCACAACACCCTCCACAACACCCTCGCATGACCACTTCTATTTCTTCTGTGCATAGGTCACTTACCGTCTAGCATTGAAGACCTGCGGCACCAAGCAGCAATCTGCCAGCGTTATCTCATCGCCTACACAGTACTTCCCGGCGCAGGCTGATAGTAGTTTCTCTGTGGCGCGGAACCCTCGCATGATCCAGTGTTGCGCCCACTCCTTCTTTTTCTCTTCGCCGACGTGGATGAGGACTATGAGGTTCTGCAGTGGCTGGATACCTGAAGCTATCACCTGGAATATTACATCAATAGATATCATTATCCGCAGTCAATAATTATCCCACTGCTGGGTTTTGGTCTCCCTTTGTACGCCATTTATTCCGGTCCTGGGCCTCACGCATCCAACGATAGTGTGCTTGGGCTCTTAATCTGTATGAATATGCAAGTGTGCACACTACAACGATACAGTATCAGCTATGTTTGTACACGCAGAATGAGTTAAAGTTTACCTCACAAATCTCCCGAACTTTGGCTCTCTTAAAACAGTCATCAGGCATCAACGGTCGCTGCGGTCTCGTCTCTTCTAAGTAATGCATTATACTTAGAGATTCCACTAATGTATGACCATCTGAAACATTTTATTTTTTTACATTGTGATAAAAAAAAACTAAAATCTCATCTCGTCAATCATCAAAAGGGCAGTGGTAGGATGTGTAAACTTTGTCCTAAGTGGAAAACATAGCTGAGTATTGTCTTTATTAATATAATTACGTCGATTTTATTAACATAGGTAGTAAATTAAATTTATTTTTAGAGGCGTTTTACGTCTCGCATGACCCTGTTCTAGCCCATTTAGAGAAACTGAAAGTCTTCAACTGTTGCGACAACATATGATACTATAGTAGAGATAGAGAACAACTAATAATACCTATTGATTTTCGCAAACTTTATTTATTTACTGAAATTCATGGGTGGCGAGTGATCGCTGATTAACATGTAAATTTATTTATCATTTACCATAATTAAACCAAGTTTGAAGAAAATCGCTTCACGCATTAAAAAGTTGCATACAACGGTTTTCATCCCTTTTCAACCCTTTAGGGGTGGAATTTCGAAAAATCCCTTCTTAGTGCTCACTTTTGTTTTAAAAGGAAGCTACCTTCCAAATTTCAGCTTCATAGCTTCAGCGGTTTGGTCTGTGCGTTGATTGCAGAAAAATGCTTATTGTTTTATATATATTGATTGTGATGAAACTTACCTATGCAAAGCGATGGAACCTGTTCCATAGGATTGACCTCTCTGTACTCATTGCAATGCTGTTCTCCTCCCCCTTTGATGAGACTTACTGCTTTTATATCATATGGGATCTCTTTGAGATTTAGGGCTATTCTCACACGCCAGGAGCATGAGCTTCGCCAGTACGAATACAGCACTGGCTGGAACCAAAAATATATTGAGTACAGTACAAACAATATAATGTGAACAGGCTTAAATTAAGGCATTACGAAAAAGTAAAACAGATGTAAGTACTATGTTCACTACGGTCAACTTAGATTGCGCTTACAGTACCTGGTATTATATCCTAATATGAAAAAAATTAGACCTGATGGTTAGTAGGTAGGTATATTAAACTCGTGCGTGGCTCTAAATTTATCCGTAGTATATATCCCTAACTAATCTGTGAATTTATCTGTTGTTGAGATAAGTTTGAAATAATAAAATAAAGAGAAAATTAAATCCAATTATGTAATTCAAACATAATGTGTTCAAGTCGCAAAAGAATTTAAATTTTATAAAAAAAAATATTCAAAGTTAAAAATACCTAGTGTATTTTTGCTTTAAACCCTAAGTTACTCACTTTAGTCTCCACAACATCACCCATTTTCAAGTAATCTTTTTTAACAAAAAAACACCTTAGCGCACTGAAGGTTTATGTGTTAAAATTAAAGCCGGATACATTACTGGTTTAAATAAATAACTAGACTCACCGGTATGTAAATAAACTTGTTTATTAAAGGAAAAATAATAGTAGTTTCAGACTTACCTTGCCCATGGCAGGTATATGACCGTTATATTTGGAGTAGTAAGCAATTTTGGCGGTGTTTAATCAGCTTTATAAAATTTATGTAACGAAGTTGTCTTGTCTTGTGAAGAAATTGCCGAAAAAAACAATCTTTCGATAAATCCAAAATCTTGTAAAATCCAATCTTGCATAAATTAAATTCAGCCTGTTTGTTTGTGTTGCCAGAATATGTTGCCCAGCTCACTCAATTATTTATTTTGTTACATTAATAAAATAATACTTGAAAAACAGCAACTTAGAAACAAACGTATTATCCAGCTGAGCAATCAGAACCTAGAAACACAGACTACTTAGCCTACAAACTGATGATAAAATAATGTTAAAATAATTATAATCATTGAGTTGAGGACTTTTTGTTTTGGGAAAATCTTTTTTGTTGCTTTGCACCACTGACTGGGGAGTTTTGTTTGTTATGACAGCTGTTGACTTTGATTACATGTACGGTGGCATTGAGTTTTTGCAAATATTGCAATGACAACAAAATCTGACTGTCACTGTCATGTCAGACACTCACTGACTTGACTGACATTGGATATATCAAAAACTTTAGTCAAACAAAAAATAAAAAGTACTTTTATTTTAGTTAGGTTAGGTTATGTTAGTACAAAGTAAAGTAAGTAAAGTATAAAGTATAAAGTTTTTTACAATTTACTATCACACCAAATCACACAGATAGATCGTGGTCGGTCAGTGGAAATCGAGTTCTTTTATCAATAAAATGGGAAAAAACAAAAAAGGACATAAGGCTAATGTCTTTAAAGTGGCAGGTGCCAAAAGCCTGAAGAAAACTAAAGCAAAAGCTGTAAATCTTGGACTAAAAAATGTAAGTATCTAGGAACACGGATCTGTAATACATCCATGGTAAGTATGGTATAATCCGCGCCACGTAACCACGTAAAAAGAGCGGAGGGGGTATGTTTGCCTCTCACAAACAAAAAAGAACCTCCTCCTTTTTTTTGAAGTGAAGCGAAAACTAACTTTCAATTCTGAACAACTACCAAACCCTTCTGTCTGACACTGTAATGCACCTCTGTCTCAAGGTTGAATTCAAATATCTTGAACATATATTTTTTGTTTTCAGATCAAACAAAAGGTAACGGAGATGGACAAAGAATTCATAGAAATAAGTAAAACACCTAAACCAACACCGCCAAAGCCTGCTCCTAAATCCAAAGTTGCTAAGAAAGCCCAGCCTGTATCAAAAGAGGAAGTTACGAAAACAGCGGAACAAATAGTTAAAATGGATTTATAGTGTTGGTGGAGCCAGTGGAGCATAGATGTAAGGTTTCAAATTTATTTTTATATCTGTTATAAACTGTTGAAACTACTTTATTTGGTTTGTGTGAAAATCCTGAAACCATGGTTCGTTACCATCATCATCATCTCTGTCTTTTTCCCTTTCCAGAACATTAGTATTATGAATTGTGTCCAATCTTATTAATTTTGCTTTGTGACTTCAAGTATGTGATTCCTGGAACAAATAATATGTGAGGAAAAATCACAGTAGACTGGAATCACATACTTGGAAGTCACAAAGCAAAGTTAATAAGATTGGACACAATTCATAATACTATTGTTCAATTATAGGTAGGTACTAAAATACCTTTCAATATCTATTAGATATTGAAAGCTATTTTTTTTATCATTCTTGGAAAAAACTCTGATAATTAATAAAGTAATGATAATTTATTGAAAATAAATAATTGAGTAAATTGAGTAAACAATACAAATCAATCAAACAATTGTAAAGATTTGTAAATGTGTACATTGCAGATGTGGAATTATTTTATAATTTTGGCCAGAAAGTACTTCCTTGAGGCACACTAATTTCTCCTTTATTATAAAACTGTTACGGGAACTATTCACCCGCGGGTCCCATGGAAATTCTGGGATCAAAAGTAGCCTATTATTAAGTCCAGGGTATAAGCAATCCTGGTACCAAATTTCATTCAAATCCGTCCAGCTGTTTGAGCGCGAAAGAGTAACAAACACACTTAAACACAAACTTTCACCTTTATATTAGTAGTGTGATATGATAACATTAGCGTGATGTCTACTTGATGAACATTTTTCATGTTCTAGATTAGGTATAACAATTACAAAACAAAAAATAACAGAAACAGGTGTAAACCATCTTTTATTGTTAAACTTTAACAAAAATAACATTATCAAACACTTATGCTAAAACAGTTTAGTTTAAGACTAGTATAATATAAATGACTGAAATTGTAATTCTTTCAATATATAAACAGCTTTCGTAATACGTAATTTGATTACGTGAAGAAAGAGAGAATTTTGAAAGTACATTTTTCGAAGCTAGTACATCATTCATGTTTACCTATTGAAATGCACCTGAACGACATCTAGCTGATGGTTGGCATGAATTGTAAATTACAAACATTAATAGTTAAGAATGACCCGGCTTAGTGATACATGATTGATTTAGGCGGCTGTCGTAATGGCATTCATTAGGGCCTTTGCTTGTATTTTACATAATGGTTTAGAAAAATATGTCCTGTCTGAGCAGTTTAGTTTATTCCTCGTCTGTTAGATCGGGTTCTGCTTTCTCGTCTTCGCTGGCGTCAGCGTCTTCAGCCTCGGGAGCAGCTTCAGCTGGGGCTTCGGTGTCGGCTTCAGGTGTTGCAGGTTCTTCAACAATTGGCTCAGGCTCATCAGCGGGTGTTTCACTGGAAATCATATTTACAAGATTCGTTAGTGTGCCAGAGCAATATATCGATCGTTGATAGATGGTGGAATGGATTAGACGCCACCCACGGGATAAATGTTTTATGTTCTACAGGCAGATATTTGTTCCAGGTTTGGGTGTTATCTTATGTACCTATGTATTTAAGAATTATATCAGTCATCTGGTTACTGTAACACAAGCATTAAGTTGCTTAGCTTCATGACATGACATGATGTAAAATGTCCAAGGATAATGTGTTTTGTTCCTTACCTGGCTTCAACTTCAGGAACCTCGGCGGTAGAACCACTGTGTGAAAGTTCCTCAAGGCGGGCGGCGGCGAGTTCAGACTCTTGTCTTGCGATTTCGGCTAGCTCAGCAGCCTTGAAACAAAATGCTTGTTAAAATTGATCTTGCAATAGGTATAATTGATAGTTTAAGCCGGTTTCGCGAACACAGATCATCTCAAAAAATTACCAAGATCTGCGTTCGAGAAACCTGCTGTAAATTATGTAGTTAATGTAAAATTTAGTTATCGTGTCCAAAAGTTATAGATAAGACACAATTCAGGTCCCAAAATAATTATTATTTCTTATTGAACTTAGTGAAAGTATGTTATGTTGTATTGCCCTTATCAAAAGCTTTTCTTACCTGTCGTGCGAGTTCCTGTTCCTTCTCTTCTTCAGCCTGTTTCTCAAGTTCCGCCAACCTAGCAAGTTCCTCTTGTCTCCTCTGTTCAGCTTGCCTCTCTTCATCTAACGCGGCTTCTTCCGCTGCCAATTTAGCCTCTTCTGCTAATCTCGCTTCTTCAGCTAATCTCGACTCCTCTGCTAACTTTGCTTCTTCCGCTAATCTGGCTTCTTCTGCAAGACGAGCCTCTTCAGCTTTTTTGGCTGCTTCTTCGGCAAGCTTCTGAGCTTCAGCTTTGCGAGCCTCTTCCTCTGCTTGGCGGGCCTCTGCCTCTGCCAAACGAGCTTCTTCTGCGATGCGAGCTTCTTCAGCTAAACGAGCTTCTTCTTCAGCTTTCCTTGCGTCTTCTTCGGCTTTGCGCTTGGCTTCTTCTCCTGCGCGGGCTTCCTCTTCAGCCCTCTTTTTTTCGGCGGCTTCACGTGCAGCCTGTTAGGAAACATCAAATTAATTTATCATCTGAGTCAGTCAGAACAATAACTTAAGTTGGGATAAGGAATGAAATAATAACCTGAGCTTTACGTTCAGCTTCGCGCTTTGCTTCTTCCTTCAAAGCTCTGAAACAATGAATTTAACATTAGTGTTCTGTAACTTTAATTACTTACGGTCTGTCTTACTTAACGGACATGAATACTCTGATGTACGAACTTCAAGTCTACTCTAAACTCTAACTCTCTTATGCATATTGGTTTAGTAAACCTAATTTAGCTAATAACGAAAGATATTAAATCTGTTGCTATCTCTTTACATTGACACAAGAGTAACAAGAATAAAACATTCTTTAAATCTACCTATATTAAATTGACAAATGTTTATGCATAAGACCATAAGTTTAAAAGATAGGCTGTTAAATTTAAGAAAAGTTCTTACTTTTCTTCAGCAGCACGCGCCTCTTCTTGCCGCTTTCTCTTGATTTCGGCCAGGTCCACGGACGGTGTCATCACCGGCTCGACTGTGGAGGCGCGGAAGCGAGCCTCGCGGTCTGCCTTGGCGGCCTTCAGCTCTTCCGACGGATCTTCCATCATCTGTGGCGCCTGGAACTTGCGGCTCGGCCTCCATGGGAGCAGTTTCACTGCACCGAGGCCAAGGTTATGCGCGTTCTTTTAGTGACCATCGGTGAAATGAGTAGCTGGCATGCTAGACATTTCACAATGCGAAACGATGGTCTTTACGAAACACAAGACAGCAAGCGAGGCAGCACATTGCTCGTGATCATGACGCTGCTCATCACGAAGCTGTTACTCTGCATCAAGCTGGCAAAGCCTGCGTTGCATGAAACTGCTATGGTGTCATAATCATTTGAAGTGCTGCTTGCTTCATGCTGTGATCAGATGGATGATTTGATAATGTTTCGATTGTAGGTAAGCGAGCAAATTGAAAAATGATGTTTCTACAATACTTATGCCAATGCAACATGTTTGTAGGGGGAGGAGGGATGCTTGTGTGTACCTCGTCATTTATGATAAAATTTATTTATAGTATTCTTTATTTATTCTGAGTCAATAATGTTAATTGTACTGTAATATTAGTATCAAAGCGAAGCGTTAATAAAGCCTAGAAATAAGCGTGAATTCAGGAACATGAAACGTGCAAATGATTAAAACAACTACAGATTCAGTAAAAATGTTTATTGTTAAAATAAAATCAGTCGAGTGTAGTGAAAACGAGACGTCTCGGTCACCGATAAAATAAATTCGGTGTGACACACCGCTATATCACAACGATGACTAGAAAATAAACTAAATTATTTCGTTCGTTGCAACTCGTAAAAGTATAGCAAAAATAATAATCTGCGTATTAAGTAATGCTTAAAGTATTACATTATGATCTCAAGGTTAGTGTTGAAGAGCCCTAACTCGTTATACCGAGATCATAGAGAGCCTCGCGAGGCGCGGCGCGAGCGGCGTAGGTACCGACACGCGCCCGCGCCGCGCCCCCCGGGCAGCGGGCGAAGGGGGCGGGGGACTACGCGCACTGCGCCGCCGACGGCTGTTGCGGCGCGCCTTTCGCTGCAAGAGACACCACACACAGGGTTAGACACGAACTTTATTCTTCAGTTTAATACCATTTTAAACGCCATACGGCGCGACTGCAAATTTTAAACTCTTCTTTAAATCAAAGCGAAGGATAGACAGCTTTAGCTAGCGATGCGACTGAGGCGAGGTACCTGTTACGTTCTCGACGGCGAGGCCTGCGGCCGCGAGCCTGTTCTTGGCATAGAACGAGAGAAGGTTCACGTCGTCCCTGATGCTGAGCTCCTTGTAAAGAGGTCTGCGGTTGGAGAAGGCCTTTTTACCGGAGTAGTGCACGCAAGCAAGGTTTCCGCGTCCTGGCGAGAACACCTCACTGTTACCACGGGGGTCACACTGGAACTTATTAACTGTTAGTAGGTATAGGTGGTAACACGGAACGACGGACGCTACACAAACACCACAAGGAAATTGGAAATAGATCAAGCATTTGGTCGTTTAGTTCGTCTGTAACTGAGTGTGTCGAAACTGTATTGTTTGTTTACGGTCGTCGGCATACTTACCGGTGAACTTCTTGGCAGGCTCACTGTAGAAGGAAATGGCATTGATGTTGTTGACCACATTGCGGTTCAACGGGAACAAAAGCTTTTCGATGTACGCGTCGTTGCTGAAACGGTACGGAATCGGCTCCCCGTAAGAGTATCTGTCGAAGTAATTATAAACATGATAATATCGGCTTCTTCGCAATTTCAAGGATATTAGAATATTCTGTCATAAATAATCCAAGAAAATAAGTCGTAAACCATTTTATTGCAGTACGCCATACTGCAAAACATTGGCTGGCATTTAACCAGTCTATAATTAAATTGGTGATCAGAAGGTACCTACACTTGTGCGATCCTACGTCACACGAGAAACGCGCGTGAACATGATTTGGCTGTGGAATAATACTCCTACGCCTATTTCTCTCACTTCACAACTCCATATTCTGTTACTGCCAAATCTCCGGGGTAAAAGTATTAATTACATATTATGTGTACAAAGTCAACATAAACATTGCCAATTCACGAACCGTGAGCGTCAATGTCAGTGCCAAAGCGTCCGATAGACACATCAATGAACGAGTTATTTCGGTACCTACTGTTACATCAGGCCAAGAAAAACTTGACTTGTCATCAGACTGTATCAACAAGGTCTTCTGAACCGACCCTGAATCCAAGGGTTAACTTTTGTCGCCAGCACATTAGCGTTTGAGTTGTTGGATGCTAAAGTGGCCTTCGGGACAACTCAAGGCTGTTAACCGTGCCAACATTGTTTTGAGCGGCCAATTAAATGACATTTTTTAACTTGTAATGGGATATCCTATACAGCTGCTGAGCGAGATCGGAAATGTCATACTTACGAGTAGATGGCATCGAGAGGGGCGTAAGTTTTGGCACGCGGCACCACGGAGCGTGCGCGAGTTAAAAGCGCAGCAGTATCAGCGCGGATGCGACGGCTTTCATCTTCGAATGCCTGGAATATATTAAACCAGTTATACGAGTAGAAAGAGCATGGAAAGATTCGAAACAATAGCTTTAAATTTTTGCGTTGTTGATTTACTTTCTAATATTAGGTAAAAATGTAGAGAACGCAGGCGTTTGGGACCGAAAGAAAAAGGAGCCGCGGTACCAATCGCCCGATTCATAGATGTTCTAAAAATTCCTAGAAACTTTGTCGTTGAAGCTATGACTTCATAATTTGTTTTTTCTTTTCAGTCTTCGACAGTGCCTAATATGGCTATTAGCTTAGCTATGGTACCTACAAATTTGATTAGGTACCTACCTTAGTAGATTCAGATCGGCAGAAATCGTCGACAGCTGAGATGGAGAGCTGAGGACGGTGCTTATACTGGATGCGGTCGAGTTCGCGAAGGACCACAGATGGACGTACGCGGACCCTCACGATGTGGTGGGGCACCTCGGGGTAAGTGGCGAGTCGAGTTACCGCGCGTGCGGTAGGTCGGTATATCAGTTCAGCCTGAAATTAGAACCTGTCTTCAAATCCTGAAGATTCAGAACATTTTGGAAGTAGGTATGTTCTCAGCACTTATAGATTTCATCATTCCCAATTTTTTTTTCTACACGTAACTTAAAGCGATAAAAATATGTACAGCTTTGACAGAGCGAGTTTACAAAAACAGTTTACGTTAAAATATTAAAATAACATTTCTGAAACATTAATAATGTGGTTATAAGTAAACAAAATAACTATAGTCTTTCCAATCGTTTATTTAACTTTTGACAGATCACGCACATAAAGTTTTATAATAATTTTTGATACAATGTACTACAGGGAATACTGTACTGTCATGGACGGGCTCCGCCCACTTAGAGATGTTTCGTTCGTAATTAATAACAACTGGTTTTGAAATAAATCGATTATCGATTATATTAAAACATACAATAAAATTATTGTGATTATTTTTATATCAAATCACGTAAAAACCTTTATTATTTTGCATTAAAATGCCCTAAATGTATCTGTTTTAATGTATAAATAATTTGCGTAATGAAAACAGTTCCATCGTACTCTTACCTAGTAATGGGATCGAATTTATTCGCTGAAAATTAATGAATCTAAAATAATCGTTTAGACTTACTGTAAAAACATGTGAATGAACTGCGGTACCTACTTGTAATGAACAGGTGCAAAATGTTGAAATTCATAGTAAATTTTGAGTGTGTTAAATCGATTAAAACTTCTTCATGAATAAAATCGATCGATAAAATAAATCGAATCGGTAACGGGTCAGGGTATCACTATTTGAGTCAGTATTACAGCTGTCAAAAGTTAAATAAACGGTTGGAACGAGTATAGCGATCATGAAATGTAGCGTCATGATGGAAAAGTTAGAGCGTAAGTAGAACAGTTAAACAAACATGAAGACGTTAGAATAGACATTCATATGAAAACTAAAGCATTGTTTGGGTAGTAAAACAAAGAAATAAGTATTTTGTATCGAGTTTGTGACACTTACGGCGTAGTGAATTTCGTAAGGCAATTTGATGGTTTATGTATACGTTAGCTGTACATCGTTTTGTTTATGATAATGCCAAAACTGGTGGCTATTTTCGGCGGGACCTTTCTGCGTCTCAATGGCGGAGTGAGTCATCAGAGTGTGGTGTAAAATTAGACGGTTTCAGCGCGCACGCGCCGAGCTGCCTGGAGACTCGATTCGTGAATGTGATCTTATACTTTCCGATTTGTAATCGGTTTATTATTTCACTGGCTTCATGATTTAACTTCTTTTTAATGATTCATTTCGTCTTATCTCTTCATGAATAATTTAAGTCAGATATCCAATGTCTATCCAATGATTCACCTCAATTTAATTCTCTATTAAATTATTTTATTTTAGTTTCTCTTGTAAACCCTTATCTCATCTAGGCCGAAGAGATCTAATCATTTTGTTCCTAACTTAGTCAGTTTGTTTATTTCACCTCTAAATATGAGGTAGCTTTGTAGGTACTTTCTTGTCTTTCAAGAACTCAAACACGCTCACCATCATCAAAGCATAGGCCTCCCTTCTAACATAATGATATTTTTTTTATATAATATTTTATGTACCTAGATATAAGTGCTAAACCAGCTAATAAATCAAACTTACCCTAGGTAGCTCAGCTCCTCTCTAGGTAAGTACTTTGATAAAAATAATTTTATGAAAATGTGCGGTACCTAAGCCTTGTAATTCTATGGGCGTGTAAATATTTACGTGGCCTTTGCATCTTTGCCAAAACTATTCCCTTCATCCGGCTCGTCACGTTTTTGTTTTCCTTCGTCTTTGATCATCCGGTGATGAAATATTGTACGTTTCTATTAATACTCTACGTGCGCGAGCTATGGGTAGGTACCTTACGTTTATGATCAGTTCAGGGTTTGCTTATATAGGTACCTATGAAGCCTTAATTTTTGCTATTTTATGCATGAGCTTTATACTGAGAACAAAACATGTCGTATACGTCTACCTATGCTTAATGTTATTCTACCAGTCATCATTAATATTTAAATCGTCTGCTGATCTGAACTATGCATCGTTGGCAGCGTAACAAGGTTTAAATTTAATATTAGATCCACTGCATCCCAGACTTACTTCATTAAACTCTAAAGTAATTTTACAAAATCTCGTATACATAATGTCATTAATTTAATCTCAATATATTTTGAGATTCCTACCATCGCATCGAAACGATAGATTTTTTACCAAGGTTCATAGTAGCTATGTTTTATAACACGAAAGAATTTTGTTTTTAGCTCGTGCTCATTGTAGTAGGATTGGCTGGCTTCCAGGCGTTTATTTGTTTGCGAATTGTGAAATTTTACAGCTGTCTATTGCCTTTATTATTATTCTGTTTCACCACAAAATAACGAGTCTTAATTTCACGGTACCTACCAACCTACTACAAAACTAGTATTTTCTTTACTTATTTGTGGAACTTAACTTAAGTACCTAAGTGGGTAGGTACTTAAGTTAAGTTCCACATTGATATAAATTGGTAAAAAAAACCTTATTTCTTTGATATTTTTTTCTTATCCATTAAGTACCTACTTACGTGTTACGTGTACCTACGTGTACCTACCTGCACTACGTGCGTGTGTCCACAAGTGCTTACCTAAGGCTCAACTCACACCAAAAGAACGGCGAAGAGCAGCGAAGCGGAGCGCTATTTCAGTGTCATATGAATTTAAACTTAATTTTTTCTCGAACGAGTCGCGCGGATGCCCGCGGCGGGGCGCCCCGCGGGAATTCCGGTGAATTCGAATACGCGCGCCTTCTCTGCGTCGCCGAAGGATGTCATACCGTTACAAGTCCTACCTGTCGTGTACAAAGTAGACTTTAGCGAAAGTTTGAGAAAAACTATAGTAGGTAGGTAATATGCCTTCTCTAATTTAACAATGTCCTGACACTCCAGCGCGTCATTAATGTCAGCATTGGTTGCTTCCTAACGCTAAGTCATCTAAAATAGCTTCAAGAATACTAAAGGCATGAGTCCCCCTGAAATTGCTGTTATTGAGAAGTGTTTGTTTTGTTGATGTTTACTAAACGGCAGACGCTATGTGCGTCAATGCTAAATGTTTACATTACAATTTCTGTTTCCCTTGTAGATTTTAGGATGATCACCACCAACTTCCAATGTTGATATTTACAAATTTACAATAATTAAGTTATTTTGTCGGAATTGTATTGTAACCGCTTCCTGAAAATAATTACATGCAATGGTTCAATTTGTTACGGGCACGGGCACATAATGTTCACTGTTTTCTAGAAGAGTAACTAACTATACTTACTACCTACTAGACTAGACTGGTTAGAACTAGGTATGTTTCTACAATGTTTCTAAAGCTCAACACATACCGAGATAGCAGGAAAGCGGCGATCACTTTAGTATCATATAATTTTTTATCTTCATTATCAAAATTGCGCAATGACAGTTTTGACGATACGCTTATGACTCCATAATACATACTTAGTACCTATCACTTGAGAAACTTGAAACGCAAGCGACCACAAGCGGCGCCGGCGCCGAGAGCACTTTTAAAGCGCTCTAATACTATCCATTATATGATATTAATGAAGATAAAGTTTAAAATTATATGACACTGAAACTGCAGCCGCCTCTGTGCCGTCTCGGTGTGATTGAGCTGCTCAATTTGAGCCTGAAAATAATATGTGGTGCATTGTTGCTAAATGATGTGCTTTACGTTTCTAGTGCATCGCTTGATTTTTCAGCCATAGCCTTGATAGATACTTATTTACAGATGGCATTGCGATGGGTGACCATTGTAACCAACTCACCTGTGATAGTTTAGGTATGTACGTCACGAAGGGTACGTGATAATACGGGAGCAATGGAGAAAAGTAGTAGCTTGACGTCAGTGGCTGCGGTATCAGGAGAAAGAGGGTTTTATTATAGGTACATAGTGTATTGCCGTCTCTGTACCTACATTCCAAGCAAGTTGCAACTATGTTTATAAAAGAAGTGATTTTACTTTTAGGTAGGAATTCATTAAATTGTCCTTACCTACTAGGATATACCTAATACTCGTAATAAATAATGCTCATACAGATATCCTTTTGTATTGTAGTAGGAAATTAATGTGTTTAAGTAGGTACTTACCTACTTTCATGTTTTGGTTCTGTTCAGATATAATTTTATAAAGTGAACTGTGGTCCAGTGTTATGTAAACAATCTCTAACTAATGTAACTGAGTAGGTAATTAGGTAGTTCTCTGATTTTGGTTGGGGTACCAACCAATAGAAGTGCTGTTAAGTTGACAGATCTCGTTCAGTTTTGTTTACACAATTGGAAGACAAAGGTATAGGTTATTAATGTAAACAAAAAACAAAAAGTAATGAACGAGAAAGGGAATTTGTTAGTGATACAATGCTCATCATCGATCTGTTCCTGGTTTCGTTTAACACAAACAAGAGGGCTTATTAGAAAACGCAAGCTTTATTAAAAATTTCAGTCTAAACATTAAAATATAAATAATTTATCCATCATAACAATAAAAACAATGATCTTCGGCCGCTTACCGACATGGAAGCGGCGAGATCGCGCATATAGCGGAATACTGAAAATACTGATTAGGTATCCATGGGATGAAAGCGAGGGTTAAGGAGCGGGGTGTGCGGGGAGGGGCGGGAGCCGGGGCCTACACGCGGTACGAGTAGTGGCGGTAGGTGTTGCCGTAGGGCAGGCGGCCGCTGCTGGTGGACGAGTAGGAGTAGCCTCCGGGCCCGCCCAGGTTGGAGGAGCGCTCGCTGGAGTAGGAGTAGCCGCCGGGGCCGCTGCCCGTGCGCCGCTCCACGTTGGTGGAGTAGGAGCTGCGCTGCGGCAGGCCCGAGCCCGTGTCGCGCGACGTCGTGCTCGAGTACGAGTACGAGTACTGCTCGTCGGCGCGTCGCGGCGCTGTCACGTCGCGGTCCACCACCACGTAGTGGCGCGGCGTCTGCAACAACCGCGCGATCAGCGAACGTCCAGCCCCGGCCGCCGCCCGCCCTCGCACCCGCCCGACAGACAACAGACTAGCGAAAGCGACACACGAGGGGACAACGCGACCGTCAGTACGAAGCGTAGTTGGAGTAGAAGACGTGGCGACGCGGCGCGTGCGTCGGCAGACCGTGAGCCGTCGCCAGCGCCACGTCCATGTGGTCCCGCGGCGTGCCCAGCGGGTCGGCCTCGAAGGCGCGCTCGCGCTGCCCCACGGCGCTCAGCACGCGCTCGCGCGTCCGCTCGCGGGCCGACACGTACGGCGCCAGCGGAGCCAGCTTGTACTCCGGCGTGGGCGCGATGTTCTGCCGCGTGGGCAGCTCGAGCGGTGAGGGCCGCGCGCCGGGCCGGCTGCGGCGCCCGAAGGCCGTCACCGGGTCGGGCACGAGGCTCGGCCGCGGCACGAACGGCACCTTCTCCCAGTCGCCGAGCGTCGGCCGCTGCAAGCGGAGAATCGCCGTTAGTGGCGGGCGCGACTCCAGCCGCGGCTATATTTGGCGCGCCCGGCGGCTCCGCTTTCCGATTCTCGGTGCCGGCTGACCCACTTGCGGACCGATGTGGCGCGCCCTATCGAAACCTGCCCTGAAAGGACGCTCGGATCGCGAGACCTTATGAAAGCAATGTTTGTACACAAGCGAAACGCAGGGATATAAGTGATGTCACTTGTGAAGAGAGCGAACGCTGCGCGGATCGGTGGGGGGAACGATTGATGGATGCCGTCGAATGGCGGATTCGTCGAACTGTTCGGAGGAGACGAGACGAAGGTCGAGCTGGTGCGAGGGTGCCCGGCTCCCGGGGAGGGTGCGGTGCGCGTGGTTAGGTGTTAGAGAAGGGCCGGGACTCACCGTCACGCTGGAGTAGGTGGAGCTCGGCCTGTAGGGGCGGCGGGTCGTATAGAAATCACTTTCGTACACCATGGCTGCTGATTTATGATCGTTCGACTGAAACTCGCGGCGGTCTGCTCTCGACTGGTGAGAGCGCGCGCGCAGAGCTTCGACGCCGAACACCTTATTTTTAGATCACTGTCATTGCAATTTTCACGTCATTCCCGCGACCCGCTCGGATTTTAAACAGAAATCTACCTAAGTACTTATATCTTGCTATTGCTACTCACTTCCACTTTGTTAAGTGTGTTGATATCACAGGATCTGGATATCAAGAAGGAAGGAAGAGAGAAGGAATGCAGCGAATGTACCTAAACACTAACATAACAAGGTACAGTAGGTACCTTGTTATGCCCTGCCTATTAAATATTGTTCCAGTGAGTCACTAGGTATATGCGACAGGATTTGTACCTACGAGTTTTCAAACAAACGTCTCATGTGTAGGTTGAAATTCGTAGGAAACTCGTGGGTGTATGAACTTGCACTTTATAAATAGATATCTTTTCCCTTCTAGATGTTCTTGAACATACCTAACGAGTAAAGTCATCACAACAAGCAAATTATGTCAAATCACGCCAGGGTAACTAGCAAAATATATTGATTAGGTACTTACTTATAACTATAAAAGGAACTTTTTCTGGTAAGATCGTAGCAGTTCAGTTCAAGGAATCGTAGCGCAAAGGTACTAGGTACGTAAGTAGTTCTTCGTCCTCGTTGCTATGAGTTCACACTCTGGATTTATGACTATTAAAACCTTTCTATAATTTAACTTTCAGGGTAGGGGTCAAATAGTTACTAATTCTAAATACTTATTGAAAAGTTGCGGCGATGCCGATGGGCGGTCGGCCAACCGCACTCAGGGAGAAATAGTGCTTTAAGAATTCTTAAGTGTACGGTGTACCTAGGTCCATTTGACTAAATGACTTAGGATAGGACATTAAGTTTCAAGGTTTCAAGTGATAGGGTAGTTACTTCGTTGACACGCCTGCTTCCCAGTTTTAGCACTACCAGCTCCACGGCACCCTAGGTACTAATTCTAAATACTTATTGAAAAGTTGCGGCGATGCCGATGAGCGGTCGGCCAACCGCGCTCCGCTACTGAAGATCAGAGTATGCCCTTTTTGAAGTCTGCCCTTATGAAAATAAAGTCCAGGCATGCTTCATTTTTTTGTATTGCACATCTCCTGGTGAATACGCAGCCTTAAGTCGTTTAGATTTCTACGAAAAGATGTAAGATAATGGTTTAACCAACTGCAAAAAAAGAGCTTCTATGTTTCATTGTATTTTTTATGTATGTTCGTCAACTCAAACTCCAGTGCAGAGTAGAAGACACTTTCTTCAATGCAAGTTGTTTCTTTCGAGTAATGCACAGTTTTAATAGCTCACCTACCTGAATTTATTTTCTAGAAATCTAAATGATCAGGATATTAGGAAATAATTGGATAACGTTTAGGTAAGGTAAGTAAGCATGTGATTATTCTAAATTGATGTGAAATTAATTGCTGGTGTAGTGTTACCCTTCATTATGCCGAAGTGTGCACACCAAGTAGGTACCTATATTAAAATTGCCATAAGGTGTAAGTACCTAATGTTAAAGGGGTTGCAGACAGTTCGATGTATCATAATAATACAACAATAATGAAAAAGTAATAGTCTTAACTATTTATTTCTTTCTCTTACAAAATGACGTTTTTAATTAAGAATTTACAATATATTTTCGTCATCCGAATGTGCGCGCGGAATAAATCACAGAAGTGGACCGACCGGTCGACACATAAAATTTGGACCCAGAAATAAACATAATACAGATTAATTACTTCCATCATAATAGTCTAAACGGCGAAATTAAACACCCGTCGTCCCAGACCCACTGCTTTATTGACTGACCAGTGTTTCCATACAATAAATCATAACAATTCAAGTCAAACAAAACAACATGTGCCGAACTTAATATAAATACGTCAAACGGTCTGGCGCGTCGTCGTGAGGAGTCTTGGAACATAGCTCAGTCGGCCAGCGCAGGGCGCCAATAAATATCAACGTATGTACACGAGGCCACTCGCGACACCACCCTATATATAACTTTTTTAAAAATTTATAATTTATTTCGTTATGTCCTATCTATGTAGGTCGACTAACAAGACCGCCGCGGTCGGCCCGCGCCGCTCGCAGACTTCTGCTCGCGCCAGCAGCATGAGTTCTATCACCGAATCATTTGTACATCATTATCAACTAGCCAATGTCTATCAAGTGAGTTTCAGCACACCGCTATCTGGATCTGACGATATTTTGGACGTGACAAACTACTATTGTTGTGTCAGTTACATTACTTATCCTCGGTTTGAATTCTTATATCAAAGTCTGTATGCGTCAGACTACATTGGAATCGTGAGGGTAACTCGGGCACGCCTTGATAATATGAGCATGCACCGAGCTTCATCTCACACTACATATAACTAAATTGTATTGCTAAGTTTAATGTTGTCTTTTCATACCGTAACATTACGTCTAACAATAGAATACCAAAACATCGTCAGGATCTTCACCACAAGAGCGTAGAGAAAACAATAACAAGTATAAAACTCTTTCATAATCAACACATCTACACTCTGTGGATGATGAAGACGGAGTTCGCGTCAGTGTGTAACTGCCTATTCGTTATAACATTGGAGAGTACACACTGACGCGAACTGAGACTGAGCGAATGGGGCTCTACAATAATACAAAACAAAGAACTCCATTTGTGCAGTACAGCATGATTGTAAAAATTATCGCCAACATTATATAGGGTACCTAGCTTATTAAAACAGAATGTTCGCGAGAGTCCAATGGAACTCTGATATTTATAGTCTACAGGCACTTGAGGTTTTACCCGCGATACTTTAACAACCACATTCAATATTTACAGATGGAAATAATACAATTTAGTGTCTATTGTCTACGGTTTAGCCTATGCATGAGTGGATCTGCAGATATTGAAAATGGCTAAAGCGAGTAGTCTTAGTCTACAGAGGCACAAAGTAAAGAGTTAAAGTTTGTATCAATGTATTTCGCTCAGTCAATTTACCACGAAAATAGCTCCAAGATAACTTTGTGCAAGTCAGCTCTATTTTGTGTCTTCTAAGGAGTGTTCGTTTGATGTTACGTAAATCTTTTGATGGTAAAAGATAGTTTCTTTACTGCACAGGGTAATTACAAAACTATAAATAACTTGGAGCGTATTTCTCGGCACGATTCAACCAACAAATAGTCCATGCGTTAAAACCGCGACAAATATTGAGTATGGAGTTGACATTCTCATAATCGTACGAACGCTAAAACTATGGTTTTCGGCCATCTTGTAAGCGATCTTTGACGCAGTTCGAAATCGCCCCAATCGCTTTTAACGATTATTTTGCACCATTCATTAACACATTTACAGAGGGTCAAACGTTCACCCTTTTTTCTATCCAGATATTTTCATGCATCAATTTCTGAGGGTTAATTGAGATTCGACAAAGGTACTTGAAGGTTGGCATTTGTCCAACGCGAATTCATTGCAAAAATATAACCTCAGCAAAGTCAGTTATTAAACAGTTGTTTTATTTCATAGATTCATTTTAATTTGTTTAGTTTGCAAACTGTGTTATTACATACTAAAACCCAGACTTGTGTTATTCGACGTGTAAAATTTTTTTTTTAATGTAATTTTAGATCAATATCTAACCGTTATTGAACAGATTAAATAAGAATTAATTTCAGCTAGTTTTAGATACCATCCGATGACCATATAGCTTTAACTGGACTAAAGACACCAATTAACAAAACAAGCCAAAACAAAGTCCTTGATACGGAAATCCAGACTGAGAATATTCAGGACTTCAATATTAGTAACCAAAATAATTTAGATCCATTCCGTCGACAGTGTAGTCTCTAAGTAAGTTCGTATGAGCAAGTGGCCAACTGGTGACGGAAGGCAGAAAGGATCGCATTTCAGGGTCGCGTAAATCGACAGTGCATCCGTGTGCGACCGTGCGGCCAATAGCTCTAAGGCCCAAGGATAGCATAATATTTCAGGGTTGCGTTATACAGTCTGTAAATGTGTTGTATAGGGTTCGGTTAAACTCATGCTGTAATGGCGCGCTACTGCGTGGGGTATTGCGCGGAAGGCATGGCCGAGGCGTACATGACGGGCGCGGGGCCGCCGCTCCAACCGGCGCCACCTGGCGCGCTCATGCGGTAACCTGCAATAATGAGATTGTGTTATTGAAAACAACGCCATCTAGCGCCTTATTTGAAAGTTTAGACTACCCGGATGCCTGGTATTATGGTGTTAGGAAAAAGTATACAAAAATAATGAAATTATGATCACGACTTTATACCTTGGACATCTTAATATGACGTAAAGATCTGACTACCCAGGCAGAGGTGTGTCAAAATACAAATTTGGTGTTTGCCTACATTTAGGAAGAATTGCTGATGAAATACCTCTAAGTATTACAACTAAACTAAAACACGTATGTTTTATCTACATTTGTCTAGCAGAAAAATTCAGCAATAAAATAATTATTGCAAACAGATACAGATCTACCTCATTAACCAATATTCATTATTTCGATGGCCATATCCTGTAGTATCTTTTAAGCTACCTTACCTACTTCTCTGACGACTTTATGATGATTATGATAATGTGGCTCAACTCAAATCTAAAAACTATAAACGAAGCAAAACAACCAACGTGCTAAAACCTATTTAGAATTCTAGTAAACAGTACCTACCCGCTAGCTATCACCTGGTTCAGAAAGTTTAATAAAAAAAGTTTAAAAACATGCAAAAATGCGCCCCCGGGTGGACTCGAACCACCAACCTTTCGGTTAACAGCCGAACGCGCTAACCAATTGCGCCACGAAGGCCATGAGAGATGTGACGAAATTATGTATCACCTTGATAAGATTACATTTCTTGGAAAACACTTTGCATTCTTATCGCTAGAATTCTTTTTCTTTGCAGTATAAGTTATCATCACATAAGTATTATAAAGGTGAAAGTTTGTGTATGTAAGTGTGAGTGTTTGTTACTCAGAGCGCTAAACGGATTTGAATGAAATTTGGTACCAGGATAGCTTATATCCTACACATTGGCGACTTTTGATCCCGGTATTACCATGGAAATGCTAACTATTCAGCGTGGGTAACACCGCGGGGCGCATTTAGTATTCCATAATGCCCGTGATATAGGGGTACATTATTTATAGCGAAAGGCTTGATAAATGAGAATCACGTCGTCACAGAAGTGTTTATCAAGCTTCACTTTGTTTAATTAGTTCCAATGCTAGATCAATCTTTGCGGTTTTGTATCAACCAACAGACATTCATCACTTAAATCTAAAGTAATTCTAGTGGTCTTATTAATTAAAATCCTGCTTTGATTATAACAACCTCTGTGGCGCAGAGGGTTAATCTCGCCTGAGACGGAGGCTTTCATGGATTCGATTCCCGCCACGATTTAATTAATTTATGCATTAGCTTGATGGGAAGCGGCCAGTGATCGTGAGAAGTGGAAGGATATGAGGGAGACCTTTGCCCAGCAGTGGGACACAATAGGTTTTGAAGAAAAAAAATGCATTAGCTTACCAGCAGCAGCGGCTTGCGGGTTGTAGTTGGCCGCGGGGTATTGCTGGTAGTATCCTGGCGCCATGTAAGCACCCTGTATCGCGGTTGGGTAACCCTGGAAAAAAATAGAAACAAATTTTTATAAATAAAATAATAAAAAAGGGATGCCCTGGACATTCCACACAGCGTCATCCAGTCCCAAGCTAAGCAATTTAATGCTTGTGTTATAGTAACCAGATGACTAATATACTACCTACACTACATAGATACATTTTTTTTGTTTTACATTAATATTATACATAGAAAAACAACCAGACCCGGAACAAATATCTGCAGAACATGCAAACATTTGTCCCACGGCGGGGATCGAACCCGCAACCTCTGCGTCCCCTTAAATATCGCAAGGAGAGTAATATTCTGAACTTTAAAAGGTGCATTTCTGTTTATTACAAAGATTCTCGTCAGTTAATATATTTATTGAAGAAAAAATCGGCGAACAATAAAAAAACATACAATGGAACATAGAACCTCATTCTTTTTGGAAGTCGGTTAAAAACTCAAAAAGCCATATTTCGATTCTCTCAGCCTTCAACAATGTTTTTTGCACAATGCGACACGTTAACGTAATTTGAAGCGTGATAGGAAAACATTCGGAGGTCAGGTTTTCATAGTTTATCTCAATTAAACTTTACACTAGGTATCTCTTATCTAACACAAACATCGATGAATTTAAAGCATTTTAAACGGGGACTACCCGAACCACTGGCCAGAATTCGTTGCACAGTAACAAAAAGTAAACAAATCCATTTATAAACACGAAACAAGCACACGACGAAGCATAAAAAATCACAACAAATTGCCATTAAAGACTCATATAAAATCAATCAAGTGTGACTTAAAGAGAAAGCTACCGATTCTTTTATTGAGAAATGTTTAAATATAAAACAATAGCATGGTTTTCATTTTCATTTTCATAAGGATTAACAGGTTGACGTGATGTGACATGTTATGAGAAGAGAAGAGAGGCATGTAATGATGTAAATAGAAGAGTGCTTTATAATGCATTGGATATATGGGAGGAGGTAGACCAAGAAAGAGATGCATGGATTGTGTGAAAGTTGACATGAGAAAGGGGGGAATATCGAGATGACGGCATAAAATTATAATATGTATATTGTATGTAACAAATGATGATAGAGGAAAATGGAAGAATACTTATTGTGCCCACACCAACCAACGGTGCACGAGATCTCGTTCAGGACGAACTACTAGTATAGTATAAATATAATAAGGGCAGGAAGATACGATTTATTAAAGAATATCATATTATAATAAAGGTGAAAGTTTGTGTGTATAAGTGTGTTTGTAACTCTTTCACGCTCAAACGGATTTGAATCAAATTTGGTACCAAGATTGCTTATACCCTGGATTAACAATTAGGCTACTTTTGATCCCGGTATTCCCACGGTAACGGGAACTATTCACCGCGGGGCGCAGCTAGCTATGTAATAAATAAGGGCAAGCAGATAAGATTTATAAAAAAAGTTTTGACTAACCTGGGCATACCAATATCCCATCCCTCCTTGCTGGTAAGGATATGGGTACTGCGTTTGTGCTCCCATTGGCGGCGGTGCTGTGGGGGTATTGCTTGAACTCTGGAAATGGACAATACCTGATATTAAAACATTGTGTACAACTGCGGTATTCCTTCGAACTGCAATACAAAGGTTGTGCATTCTGCCCATGTAGGTAATTTTAGTGGCCAAACATTTACGTAGATGAACATGAGCTCTAATCTAGATTTTGATGGAAAACATTGAAACATGGAGTGGCCACCATCACATATTGCCCTGCCCCTTGATTGTGTACACTTGTCTCAGATTTAGCACTGATTAAGTAAATTAGTAAGTAACTTACTTAATTACTGTCATACTTGACAATGGAGAAGTTTCCCTTTCATTTTTTTTTATGTGAATAAATAGTCCTAAGCATTTTAATAAAGATGGTGAAAGAATTTTTGGAATATCTTGAAAAATGACAAAGTTATTTAACTTTTACGGCGGCTTAAAAATAATAGAATCAAAAGGCTGAGATTTCCGCGTGTGACGTCACTCGTCTCGAGACACAGATTAGTTTCAATTTAGTATGACAAAATCTCATACGATTCGCGCTTTTCTTCGCCGCGCCGAACTAAAAACATTATTCAAGCTTAGAAGTTTGTTTTTCATTTTTTCTTTTTGGACATTATGGAAGCAGGGTATATGCTTGTTTAATATTGTACATAAAAGGCTTTACTTATACTAACTAAAAAGTGATCTTTTGATGATTTAGTTTAAAAGAATTTTAAACTATCGAATAATCGAATCGAATTTCGTTTAATTAATTATTTTTTATTTTAAATTTTTTTTCTAACTAAATGTTTTTTTTTAATTTTTTTTTTTTTCGATGACAGCTGTCAAACTTAAAAAAAGTAGATCTCATCAAGGTCTTTCATTTGAGCTCACAACGGAAAGTCTAGGAGGAGCACTTTTGAAGCAACATCTGCATGTTCGTCATGAGCACTGAACGCGTTAAGTCAGATTTTCATGTTTAACTATTTGTATTGTCATCGATCATTAATAAGTGTGCAGTAGGTATGCAATGGCAATACAAATAGTTAAACATGAAAATCTGAAAAAAAAAAAAAAAAAAGAATAAAAAAAAATTAAAAAAAAAAAATTAAAAAAAAACATTTAGTTAGAAAAAAAAATTAAAATAAAAAATAATTAATTAAACAAAATTCGATTCGATTATTCGATAGTTTAAAATTCTTTTAAACTAAATCATCAAAAGATCACTTTTTAGTTAGTATAAGTAAAGCCTTTTATGTACAATATTAAACAAGCATATACCCTGCTTCCATAATGTCCAAAAAGAAAAAATGAAAAACAAACTTCTAAGCTTGAATAATGTTTTTAGTTCGGCGCGGCGAAGAAAAGCGCGAATCGTATGAGATTTTGTCATACTAAATTGAAACTAATCTGTGTCTCGAGACGAGTGACGTCACACGCGGAAATCTCAGCCTTTTGATTCTATTATTTTTAAGCCGCCGTAAAAGTTGAATAACTTTGTCATTTTTCAAGATATTCCAAAAATTCTTTCACCACCTATTATAGATTCTTAAGATCTTGCTAATAAAATAAAAAAAAATGGATTTTGATGTTTAGGAAACTTCTCCATTGTTTTCGCGATTTACTGTGATTTTTGCTTTGATACAACTTGGATGCAATCCGAGACAAGTGTACACAATCCAGGGGCTGATAAGGCTGAGAGATGTTCTTGGCAAGACTGCTCTTTCTCAACTCAACACATAAGCTATTAAGTTGCAGTATAAATCAACTAGAATTGATAAAAGGCCCTGAGTTATAACCAGTCATTAGTTTAAGACTTTGCAAGCCCAATCATTCTAAACATAGTTAGACTGTGGATTCTCCTCGGCCTGCGCAGTGAAAGACTGACTACAATGGTGATAATTGCACTGTGCAGGCTGTTTTGATAATGTAGTCACTACATTAAACACTCTATGCAAAACTTTGAGCGATGCTATACAAAAAATAGTGTCATCATAACTGTATGCCCCAGTACAGAATAAGATTAAGATTTTTTAAAGAGCAAAATCCTAAATTTGTACTGACAGATAGAACTATCTTGATATGGTGACTATGACAATAAATTCAGTACTGAATGAGGACAACTGACCTACTTTACATTTAGAGGTAGGTACACAGTACACAGTTACTTAGGTAGACTAAATTGCTAGATGCCTTGAACACCTACACTACAAATTATGTAAGTGACAATGGAGCGCTTAACATTTTTAGTACTACAATAGCTTGCAGCAAATTGCTAATATTATTGAATTAATAGCATTTTAAAAGCAATTGTATAAAATAAAATTTAGAATGTTATACATTATATTACAACCATTATTAATAAAAGTAAGTAAGTACGTATGAGCAAGTGGCCAACTCTGGTGACGGAGTTTTTAGGCCGCCTAAAGGCCTCCGTCATGGCTTAACGACTTTAAAAGCCGGGACCGACAATTTAACGTGCCCTCCGAAGCACGGAAGCGCTCAGCTGATAATGCCACCATCCAAGTAGTGACCGCTCAGAACGTTGCTTAACTTCAACTATCTATCAAGAACGTTTTAGCAAGCTTCGCCACGAGCGCTTCGATTATTAATTAAATAACACAAAAAAGATTGGACTGTGTTCTTTAAATATGGTACATTTACATGTGATATAACACCCATATTCTTAGTCGTAACTTTACCTCCAACTCCACTCGACCTTCACTCAAACTCATTCGAGGTCCCTCGAAAGTGCCTCAGAAACTACCTTATGTTTGGTATTTTTAGACGTTATTTTAGAGGCAAATCAATCTACCTCGAGTAAGGAGAAATCAGATCAGTCAAAGGTAAATTTGATCAAACTTTCTTCAAGCCTAAGGAAATGTGTAATCTGTGGTGATTAAAAACGTCAAAATCAGTCGAATTTCGTAAACACAAAATGTAAACAAAGAAACATTTAGTAAAGATTTTATAGTTTATCGTGCTAGGACCTTGAAATATAAGTTTACAAAGGATGAAGACTTGTGGTGATCCTTTGAACAACAAGAGCTTGGTTGCAACGCTATATTAGCAAAGGCGTTGACAAACAGCAGGCAAGAAACACATGGAGCTCTTTCCTACTAAAACACAATTCAGGAAGAAAGGCTTCATAGCTTCGGAGAAGGGAAAGGGGATGCATGATGATTGCATCAGAAGATTCTAACAAAAAACGGAAAATAGAAAAAGAGGTTGCTGAGGAACTTTTGTGCAACCCAGCTAAGCGGAAAGTAACAGAAATAGAGCTATCATGTAGTAGTTAGTTTAGTTTTAGTAAATAAATGGATACCTACTGGTGTGTTCAATATATACATAAGTCATTTTAGTTTTTTAATTAAACCATCCCTGTACCTACCTGATCCTTGCAAACTCAGCTATATTTATTGGATAATAATATTGATGCCAGAGTACAAGAAATGATTTTTATTATAGAAAAAGACAAAAAAATCTATTAAATTGTTTATTTTAAAAAGTCAGGTCACATTATAATAGGTTTAGGGCCATATAGCCACTACATACGAACGAATTAGCCACGAACTACAGTACAGGTAGGGTATCCTTGGTAAGCCGATATTTGGAAAATTCGACCTCGTCAAATAGTTCCAATGGGTTTTCTGCATCCCAATATCCCGTGATGCGTTGTCGTCGTATAAAAATTTAGTAAATTCCTTTGCACATTCACGTTTTTACACTCAATTATTCACACTAATGTCCTAAGGAAAACTCAAGGTAGCTCGCGACCTACCTTACGTTGACAGCTATTTGACAAAACCTCGAGCGAGGATTTCCTTGAGGAATTCTCAAGTGAAGGATGAGTGGAGTGAATTTTGATGTCTATAGATACCAAATCACGATTTCAAGGCTGAGTCGAGTGGAGGTGGAGTTAAGGTTACGACTAAGAATATGGGGGTAAGTATCATTCATTTCGATAATGAAAATGTCTAAAAGGTAATTAGCGCGGCAATGCTGCCTGTGTCTTGGGCATGTTTCCATGTGGCTTGGATCAGTTGAGCTTAAAGATAAAAATGAATCCTAGCTAAATCAATTCATCACCCCTGAAACCTCCGCATACAAAATTTCATGAAAATTGTTGGAGCCGTTTTTGAGATTCAGATCTGGATTATAGGTATATACTCATATTAGTTGCTTGTACAGTTAAAAGCGATTATTGCACATCTAAAAATATATTGATGTACCTAGCCTGGTATCAAACCTACTTATTTTGGATGTCAACAAGGCCAATCAAGCAATATTATTCTAAAAGTATGTGAGTACAGTGTACACATGTGACAAACACATACTCAATGAGACAAAGAAACTATTGTTTTCATTTTGAAACACAAATTAGTCATTTAGGTATTTTTAAACATAAATAATTACAGGATTTTATTAAGGTTTTAACAACAAAAATAACAAAAATGTTGTGTTGTTGGGTATGTCATATCCTACATAGATTTTTTTTTAATAATTATACAAACAGAATTTTCATTACTGTAACACAGACAAAAACTATCTAATCATTTTATTTATTAAATGATTTTAATGTACCAATTATTATAAGTTTATAATCAATTATTATAAAACCACAATATTCATTTTCTATACATTGGGAATCCCCAGGAGAAAGAATGAATTTCTTTGTCATGCAATTGGATGAATGCCTATTGTGAAATTGAATTTGATCCACTCTATTTGGATAAAGGGTCTATTATTAGTTCTGTAGAATATACAAGAGTACCTAACAACTCTTAGGAATAGTGTTTTAACAATGTTACTTCCATCTTTAAAGTAGGTTATGGACTGTTTTTTCTTTAACATTTGTGTAGTTTGCTTTGTTTGGTTTTGTTTACATCTTTCCAATCTTATCTCTCTCTCTCTATAGAAAAGAGGAATTTGATCTGATGTCTTTACAATGGGGTCTAGGGCCTAGGGTACTAAAACTTTACAATAGGACAAGGAAGAATGTAAGCTCTACAAGGCTAAGTAACTTTGATCAATGATGTCTATTCAGATGTACCAAAAACTAAACTAAACTAATTTGACAGCACTAAAATTGATGCCATCCTTTTTATTTAGATCGTTATGAAGGGGACAACAACATTCTTAGTCCAAAAGGCACACTGAACTGAGAGACATTATATGAAATAATTTTATCTAAGATGCATGTACTAAATGGAGCAAAAGTTAGAAAATAAAAGGCTATTACAATATTATAGCTATGTAGGTTTATGAGCATTCATAATCCTACAAGCAACAATATTCTTTCACAAATGATGGAAATCTAATTTATAATGCTATTTGATATTTTATGGGTTAGATTAGAAAGTTTAAATAGTTACCAGTATTCCAAACATGATACATTGTGTATCATGTTCAGCAGTTATGCAGTAATATTAATTGTTACATCGTCAGTTCAGTTACATACCCAGTCATGCATCCATGTAGGGTTAATCTTACACAACAACCTGCCACAACTTCAAAATATGGGTTTGTGTAAGAGTTGCCAGAAAAAATACCTGAAAGAGTATAAAATATACAAACCTGATTCTCAGAGCCTCCATTCTCTTTCCCCCAGAAACATTTCACTGTGTGTCCACTTATTTCTGTATTATGTGTCGCTTCAATGGCATGTGCCGCAGCTTCCTTAGTCATAAACCTAATAAAGGCATAGCCTTTGTCTCTGAAAACTCTTATATCTTGTATTTGACCATATTGTGAGAATGTGCTTTGCATTAGCTCTTCGGTAATAACATTGCTTGTGAATCCTCCACAATATACAGTAGAGTTGGTTGGTGAACTTTGGTTGTACACCTCATCAAATGTTGGTTGCTTGACTCGTTTGTTGATAGGCGCGCCTTCGTTCGGGCCTCGGCTGTTGGTCGGGGGCTTGCGCGTCGACCAGTTGGTGCGGATGGAGCGAGATCCAAGCCATTGACCGTTCATGGCTTGTATAGCTGCTTCCGCGTCAGCCTTCTTCACGAACGAAACGAACGCGTATCCCTTAGATTTGAGCGTTTGTGGATCACGGACTATTCTACAATTGGAGATCTCGCCGAAGGGCGCGAAGGCATCTCTCAATATGTGTGTCTCTATCTCGGGTGACAGGTCCCCGACAAATATGTGATGGTGGTTACTGGTGTCCGTCTTGGGTTGGTTGCCAGGACTCGTAGCCCAGTTAACCTTCATTTCCTTATCGAGGACTACTCGCTTGTTCATGGCGGCCAGGGCTGTAGCCGCCGCCGAATGGTTGGTGAATTCCAGGAAGGCATAGGGGTCGTTGCCGGGTTCTCGTATTATCTTACAACCTTTTACTTCTCCTATTTGTCCAAACAGGGTGCAAATGAAAACTTCTGTTACACTCGCGTCCAAATTACCGACGTAGAGAGTTTTAGGGTGGCTTTCGTCGCCCATATTAGCTTATAATGTAATCTAGCGATTACCTAATTTAAAACTATGAACACTAATATCGAAAATAATCGTTAAACGACGTGTTATTTCATCACATAAAACATTAGATGACGGATAAAAGTAGGAAAAATGTCGCAAACAGCGCCTAGAACTTCTCGAAAGACGTTGCTGTTGACTCGTGAAACGTTCACTTTTCGGAAACAAACGCATCTATAGACGAATTTCCGGTGAGCGAAATTCAAAAATGTAGCGGGAACAAAAAGAAACTATACATTTAATTAAAAAAAAATGTTTGCAAGAACATATTTAACTAAACAAATTTAATTTTACTTAAAATACTACAAAATAATATAGATTTCAAGGTAATTGACATTAAAAATAAATTGAATTTGGTTAACCACAAACAAAATAAACCCAAATTCATAAACAAATTGAAAACTTTTCCGGAAACGAGTGTCATTTTGAAAGTCTATGACTCATCAGAAAGTGCTGTTCCAATTACAGATCACGTAACATCAAATTAAGTTTTGACATATCCTTCTATCCTAGTGGTCAGTAGTAATTCAATAACGCTTTTAACCAATAGAATTAGAAATACGATATGTATGTACTATAATGTGTTGTTTTGATTGATTACCATAGACAAAGTCTATAAGAAAATGTCCAACAGTTTCAAACTACCAAAATAATGAAAGTTTTACGGACGTAACCATAATAAAAACTCGCCCGCGGCTTTGCTCGCCTACCAAGGTACCAACGTGATACTGGTAGTACCAACAGTTGGTACCACAATCGTCCTTGATACCACGTTAGTAATATCTAGCTAGGTGGTATTATAATAACTTAGGTGTGCTGAGTTGGGACTTGGGAGTCCGCTCCGCTTGACAAACTGTCTAGTTTTAACTCCACATTTGGTTACTGACTTTCATTCAGGGCACAACGCGCGGCGCGGTTGCAGGATTTTAGCTATTAGCATTTGATTTAAAAAAATCGTCTCGCTGCGCTAGCAGTTGCAGATTACCTGATTAGGTAGGTACCTTCATGTGCATTTTACAAGAAATGAGACATGAGTCTGACTTAGAATAGGAATCGACGAATCGACAGAAAATCTTCATATGACACAAATCAAGCCTGTTTTCAGTTCCAAGCAAAGAGCATGTATAGTAGTTCCAAGCAAAATCAAGGTGTCACACGTCGCGTTTTGTCTTTTCTATACCGTCTCGCTCGCTTCTTTCGAGTTTCGCTTGTCTCAAAATCTACGCTAGCCTAACCTGCCTGCCTGACTGATTTTAGCTGTTAATCTGCGTTATATACGATAGTCAGTAATACAGGAATTAGTATAACAAGTTAAACTAGCGCCTCTGACTAAGCTACTAAGGTCCTGTTTTAAACTTTACCACTTCTCAAGTGGGTTAAACTGGAATCGGACATTTGCGTACCTACCTACATTCATCTCTGCAAAACGGCTAGGCTATCGTGGTAATTATTGGAAGAGCATCCACAGCAACTAGCTAGACTGGCATGGCAAATTGGCACAGAATATTCTGAGCAAATTGGCAACAAACAGCAAGAGAGAGAGTGAAATAATTTTGATTACACTACATAACTAAGCCAGAAGCTTATCTCATGTACCTATTTAATTTATTTAAAGTAAGTAAGTAAATAATTATAATCTATAGTTGGATTGGGTGGGCTATATGGAGTGCCGGAGTGCCCCACGTTTTTAATATTTTATTTTCCAAACTTTGCAACATTTAGAATGTCACTCAATCTGTCAATTTGACGTAAAGCTGGACGGATGGCAACATTGTCATACGAAGAAAAAGACAACAAGACAAACGAAGCGAAACAAAACGCCAAGTCAAGTCGAGTGGTAGAGTGAGTTGTCGCGGAGAGTCGGAGACGGAACGCTAAGTTCCTAAAAAGTATTAATTTGTAACAATTCTAATACTTATTTAGATTAAAATATTAGTTGGCGAAACTCATCTACTCAGCTCGTTCAAATTTGTTGTATTCCATTCACAATTCTTCTTATCGGCAAGGTTATAGACCGTCTACGAGTACACGTATGCAGTGCTACATTTATGATGTTTTAGTGGTTTTTACGTGATTATTTGAGCAATGAGGTGAATTGAACAACGAGACAAGATGATAATCGAAATGCTACCCCTTACACAGAAGGATACTCGGGTCCAGCGTGGTCTGGTTGGCGGGGTCAGTGAGAAGTTTCAAAGTTTGTGGCGCCTTATAAGTTCAGATAAAAATTCTAGGAATTTATTCCTTTTCCTGATTCTCAACTTGTCGTTCGCGTTTGTAGAGCTATTCTACGGAGTATGGACAAACAGTTTGGGTAAGTTTTATGACATAATTTATCCTCTTTCCAAATAGTGATTTGTTTCCTCAAAATGGGTTTAATCTAATGTCTGTTCTGTTTTTGATTTTCCAAATTATTAACTGCATCAAATAAATGTAATGAACATAATAAGTTCAATGAATAGCCCCCATTTATTACACAGTACACAGAAGTGGTATAATTTGTATTTGGTCATTACAGGTCTAATATCAGATGCATTCCACATGTTCTTTGACTGCACTGGCTTGGTTGCTGGGCTGGCAGCCTCTGTGATATCCAAATGGAGAGCAAATGAGCGGTATTCTTATGGATATGCCAGGGCGGAAGTGCTAGCTGGCTTCGTAAATGGCCTGTTCTTGCTGTTCATTGCATTCTTCATTATGAGTGAAGCTGTGGAGAGGGCTATTGAACCACCAGAAGTAAGTTTTTGGATTCATAACTTTTATTCATAGACTTTTCCTGTTTGTAAAAGTTCCCGGTAAAAGGTTGATTTGGCATGGCATAAGGCACCTTGAAATCAAATTTAGATTCTCAATTACATAAAAGTATTTAATTGTGTACAATATTATTGAAGTAGGTACCTAAAATTGCTACAGAAAAGGTGTAGGTTTTATTCTCACAGCAGGAAAAATTTGATGCCTGCAGATCTTTTTGCTATGGATATTATATTCTCAATAATGCTGCTGAAAAGTACAGGCATCCATGCAGTGACAGAAAGATAACAAAAACCTACAGTCATCATTCTCCTGACCTTATCCCACCCTAAGTGGGGTCAGCACAACATGTTTTTCTTTCATAAGACTGCCAGTAAAAGTGATAAATGAAACTGCATATAAATTAGTTATTTTGTTGACTAATGTATAACTTGTTAAAGTGTGAAGAAATGGTAATTTCTTCAAATATTTGCTAGTGTCAAGTTTGTGGCAAACAAGGTCATGTTTTCATCATCATCAATCATAATTATAATCATCCAGAGCTTTGCTTCCTCGCTGTAACAAAAAAAAACGTAGGCCTTTACATCTTTACTAGATGATTTATACAGAGTCAGGAGGCAAGCTTTGCCTACTCTTCATGGGACACTGTAGTGCCTGGGACATTGTTGAGATGGAATAGGCTTGCCCAGCACCTAAACCATCCTCTCAGCTTAGCTGGCCATATCCACAGAAATGACAATGGTCAATATGTGTGGGGCTGACTAGCCGCGAGATTCCTCACGATGTTTTCCTTCACATATAAATTTTTCGACACGAAAAGTCCAATAATACACGGCGGGATTCGAACTGTAACAACCATAACTAGATAAACTTCCTTAACATTTAAAAAGTCACACCTCTTTCATGCAAATACAATTTAAATATTTTTGCAATTAAGTATTTGGTTTTACTTCTACAATAAGTTGATTACGTAAAAGGGGTTTATTTTGGTATCCAATTTTCTACTACCTTTATATGTATTATAGTAGTATTTTTGTAAACTGTCACTCCCCACTCCAGGAGTCCAGGGAAATAGATTTCCTATAACTAGATGCTTTGTCTTTTACTACAGTCAGTCATCCACATCTTGTTTTATATGAAGTTTAGGGCTTATATTCAGAGTTCTTATGAATCGGGTCTCAAGCAGTGATTCTTAACTCAGTTTCCATAGAGAACAGTCAAGAAATCGATACCTGAGCGAAGACTCAAGCCTGAGTGCAGACTCTCAATACGAACCTATAACTAGCTGCGTTACATACGTACTGATGGTATATTATGTAGAGGTATGGTTTAGGATGGTGATGATGATAGCATATAACCAAGCTATCAAATGCAGAAATATTTTTTCAAATCCGACTGCTAGTTCCAGATATTAATTAGCACTTTAATGAAACGAACGAAAAAACCGTTCACCTTTAAACAAGTATTATATTTGTAGGTATACTTAGTTATAAATGTCATTTTAATCATGTAAGTAACGTAGTTGTATGTATGTAGTCACTCATTCTGGCGGTGAACTTAACATAATACAATACATTAAAAGCGTTTCGGAATGCATTATGATTTTATCGTCTATGGCAGTCGATAAGGCATGACGGAGGTTTTAAAGCGATTACAAAGTTAAGTTATTTTCTAAGAATTTGTTCAACAAGAAAAGAAGTAGTTTATAATCCAACCTAATTAGTTTAGTAGCGATAACTAAGCTTTCAGCATAGGTAAGGTAGGTACCAGTTTGCTAAAATATCTATTAAGAATTCGGTGACGTGGCTCGGCAAAGTCAATCCGCCGCGCGTTCCAAAGAGCGTGTAATAGTAGTTGTCATAGCTATTTTGCAAGAAATTTGGTTGTCTCCCGTAGTCCCAAAAATTATGACTGAAAATTGTTTTTATTCTTCACACAGTGTTGTTTTTCTGTTACTAGACCATATAAGCTATGTTTCTAACAGAAGAAAACTTAAAATATTCTAGTGTTTAATACTAAATAAATATAAAGAAAACATGTCTTCTATGATGTAAAAATATGCAAAATGCGATTCGGTTTAATTTCACTTTAGCTAAGTATTTTGAAAAAAGCTTTTGGCAGAGACCTAGATAAATGCTATCCTAATACGAATAATACCATACTATGCTGAAGATATTCACAAATTTCAAATGGTTATGGTATTACGTTTGTATGGGGCACTCGTACAGCTCCGAAGCCTTAACTTCTCAATACTATAGAGACAATTCTTTCCTTTCTTCAACGGTAAGCAAATTTCGTCACTACGTCATTGAAATAATGTTGACATTCCGTTGCCACATTTTTCGATGAATGTTTGACACGTAGTTTTCTTTTAGCGACACTGAAACGTGATGTTACCGTATTTATCTTGACAGTCACTCACGTGTATAAAAATGTTTAACATTTCATTATGATGAATACTACCTATGTGGCACTGTGGGTGAAAGTCCGCTTGAACCGCAGGAGGTTGCGGGTTCGATACCCGCTGCCAGACAAAATGTTTGTATGATCTATGTTAATTTGGCTGAAGCCGAAGCTATGGAGGTGGTTTATTTAGGTGCTGGGCAAGCCTATTCCATTTCAACAGTGTTGGTATATATATTGCCTACTAAACTCTACCTATAAATCATCAAGTAAAAAGGCCGCTTTTTTTATATCGTAAAAACATTTTTCATACACTTAATAGAAAGAAAGAAAGAAAGAAAGAAAAATAATTTATTCTTGTAGGACCTCAAGGATCACTTAAGTATCGTTTTACATGCTAGGTGATTCTAATGCCTGTTCCAACGCGACTCCCTACACCAGGGAAAGAATCAGGCAAGAACCTGGTGGTGTGGGCCTAGCTTTTTTTTAAAAGCGATCCCTTAACAATCTAAAATAATCTAAATAGTCAAGCTTCAGTGGGAAGCCAGTCGAACAAAGTAAGGCATGTCAAAAAAGTAAAAGTAATTGTAAAGTTAACAAGATAACACCTCAACAAAATGTTGTCTGGCATCACACGCTACACTTGGCCGACTTAAGTGGTAGGTACCTACTTATCAAGGTAGTAAAGATATTGTATACCATCAACCGTCGAGGGGCAGAGCGACATCAGGCCACGTAATTTTATCATTAATAAAAGCCTCAATAGAATAATACGCTTTCTCTACAAGAATATTCTTTATGTATGTTTTAAACCTTCGAGTCGGTAGGTTAGTTACGTTGATTGGGAGCTGCTTGAATATGCTGCCAGTCCATTGACCAATAGGATTGCATAAAATCTCTGAGCGAATTTATGCTATTTTATTGGTTAATATTTATCCGTTTCTTTGCTCCGCGTCAATGGACAAGCAGCCTTAAAATCCGCATAATGTCACCAAGGTCAATGAACTTTGTGACCTGTATTGGCAATTTAGCAATTTTTTTTATTTAATTATTTAACTATAGCTACTAAGTATCCATAATACTTTTACACAAGCTACAACAACTTTCCAATATTTTAGTTAAGTACCTACCTATTCACGTTGCAAATTGACTTGCAAGTTGCAACACTTTTCTAGGTCTTTATCACTATTTCGATTAGAGAGCTCAATGGTAACACGTATTGTTGCTTATCTTAAGAATGATAAAATGTCTCGATAGTGCAAGATATTTTATTTAGAAAATATGCGTTTAACCAAATTTGAACACCTATTTTACCCCTAACTCGCACATTGCATGAAACCTACCTGCGTTGATGCGGTAACGCGGGTGTAGGACGGCACTTGCGAAAATGGAAGCAGGTATAGGTATTTACGATTGGGAAAATGTATATTTGTACGTGTTCTACTTACGAAAACGCCTAACACAAGTCTTCTAATTCCAGGTGAAACATGAGCGGCTCATCCTAGTGTCAGTGCTAGGTCTGCTCGTCAATCTCGTCGGCATCTACGCGTTCAGCCACGGCCACGCCCACGGCCATTCCCACGGCGGCCACGGCCATTCTCACGGAGGCCATGGCCATTCCCACGACGACGACCCGCACAACGACGCCGGCTCCGCTATCATGAGAGGAGTCTTCCTCCACGTGCTAGCCGACACACTCGGTTCAGTAGGCGTGATCATCTCCGCTATTTTAATGAGGACGTTTGGCTGGATGCGAGCAGACCCTCTCTGCTCCATGGCCATTGCTTTGCTTATCGCCGCGAGTGTGATACCTTTAGTGCGCGATTCGGCAGGCGTGCTCATGCAACGGACTCCTACATCAATCGAACGCGCGCTGCCGAATCTTTACACCCGGGTGGTAGGTTTGGCTGGAGTACACGCGGTCCAAGAGCCGCATTTCTGGACGCTCTGCAGCGACGTCCACGTCGGCGCTATAAAGATCGAAGTCGCGAGAGAGGTGGATCCGAGGTACATCACTGATCAGACAGCGAGGATCTTCAGAGAGGCGGGAGTCAAGCATCTGACCGTGCAGTTGGATTACTCCCCGCTTTGATCTACGGAGTCTGCCCACATGGTGGAGACGACGCCTTAGGTACTGTCTGTAACGTGAACTTAGCAGACTTGAAAGACGGTCTGAATGTGCTAGCTAGTGTTGCGCCTTTTCAGTGTGCGTTAAGCCAGCGTACACATAAGAGAATACACATTTTTTTTATGCCCAAAAAATAGTGCATAATTAGGGCAAAGCTGAAAAAAATAGTGCCTCTTTGGTTCAAGAGATAATGACCATTCTTTATGGGTACGCCAGCCAGCATAACGTTATGATAGCGTACCCATAAAGAATGGTCATTATCTCTTGAACCAAAGAAGCACTATTTTTTTCAGCTTTGCCCTAATTATGCACTGTTTATGCATTATTTTTTGGGCATAAAAAAAATGTGAATTCTCTTAATGTGTACGCTGGCATAACGGACACCCTTTTCATCTTAAAATTTGATTTTGTTTGCTTCAAGTTACAGGCGGACTGAATATGTTGTATTATTATTGTATGTAAATAAGGAAAGCAATAGGTAATTTCGTCTGTGCAATTGAGTTGTGTAAAATGTTCAGTTTTGTATGTTTTTTTTTATTTGTTGCTTAATTATTTTCACCTCGGTGTTTTATGTAATTTATGTATAGAATATTTTTATACTTAATATTTTATTGCGAATTTTATTGGTGTGTTAGAACATCACTATAGATAGATGATAATCTAGCTAGAATAACTTAGATTCTTCTTTCAAGATTCTAAATTATTACTTTCTAAACATTCCATCATCCAAGAGAGATTATACCTATCTAATAATATAATGGTAATGTCTTTATATTTGTAATAAATAAAAAACACACTGCATTTAATTATGTGTAAAATGAAAAGTAATTTGCAAGCGTAAAGCGTATGAGTAGAATAAATGTTGCCAATCAGAATGTGTTGAATGTTATTCAATATGAACTTTGTTACAGTGTACATAGGTTTGATATTTAAATGCTTATGCAGGTTACTTGGAAAGTAGCAGCCTTCTTCACAAGTGTAGGTAGTGTAATCAATTTCTGGAACTAAATCAAATAAGTTTTTATACAGGTACAGAAAAGAAGATAGGGCTCAAATTATTATTAAAATCACCAGTATACTAATATCTGTTTTTCATGTTTTATTTTTAACAAGCTCTTGAATGTCTGTACTTATTCAAGTTATTTCTTTCTTGTGGTTTTTGGCCACAACTCTTATAATTCAATGCGTTGTGAGAAGATGACACATTGAAACTCGAAATACATGTTTCATAGCAAATTTTTACAAGAATAAAATAAGTTACCAAAAATAAAGAATATATTTATTTATTTTATCCTTAATTAAAAGTTTTGATTTTGAAGGTTTGTGATTATAATAAAAAGGAAACATATTTTAAATAATATTTATTTTACATCTGTAAACAGACTTAAACACAATCATTTACAACAAAATTTAAGATGTTTGTTTTAAGTAAGTGGTATGTATTCAAAAATCTTATTAAGTATTACATTTAGGTAAATTAAAAGATCTATGTATTTAACATGGATAAAGTGACACATGATTTTGTGATACAGAGAGACAATAATAAGTTTACATAAAATAGTACTGTTCAGTCAAAAAAATGTAAAGGTACACCCAAGAGTTTTGATCAGCGTTTCCATGACAACGCAAGTGTTGCCAACATAAAAAACACAGTTTAGTTTTGTGCAGTCAATTCATCTGTCACTTTATCCATGGTTAATTAAAAAATACTATTCAATCAGTTTCTTGGCTTTGAAGTACCTACGTAGGTATAAGACCTGCCACGTGGCGAGACCCAGGAGACAGACCATGGAGAAGATGCTGAAGAATAGGACTCTGTTGTTGGTGGACTCTGAAAGAGAATCACAATGGAGACTGTTCAAATCATTCTGGCCTTTAAAAAGGCTTAAAATTACAGTCAACGGTAATTGTTATAACTTCAAGAAGCTTCAGGATTGTATAATTAATAACATTTGTATGATATTAGACGCCAGTTTATTCGTGGTTCAGTTCCTGTCTACATGTGCATAACCTACAATACAGACTTCAATCAACGATGACATTGACACTTGATTGACCATAGATTATACATAACACCTTCCCTCTTACTCTGTGATTATGACATATTTTAAATTTAAAATCAACATTAACTTCTAATCTTCAACATCCAATAATTTCCCTCCACTCTTCTGGTGGGGGTATCACCAAATCAGACTCATTGTCATTACATTCGCTATTCTGTGTACTGTGTTCATTTTCAGCGCTTGCCTGCGATGCATGTGGGGGGGGCGTGGTCCTCAGCAGCTGGTCCACATGTCTGCGATGCCGTCCTCCACCCTCAGCTTCCACCTCATACACCGCTGGTTCCCGTCTGCTTATGATCCTTCCTCTCTGCCATTTGATATCTGTATTATAGAGTCTCATTAAAACATAGTCACCTTCTTGAAACACTTTCTTTTGTTTATCTTGTGCCTGGCCTTCCTCCTTCCTTTCCTCACCCTCTGTCTCCTCAGAATTATCAGCATCTGGATGTAGTTGAGTAATAGGTGTTCTTAGCTTCCGGCCATTTAACAATTCAGCTGGGGTTTTACCAGTCACTGTGCTTGGAGCAGTTCGCATTCGAAATAACATATTGGTTACTCGCTCTGCCCAAGGCATGTCAGTAGGTTGTTTTTTTAGTTTCGTTTTTATTGTTTGAATGGTTCTCTCAGCCTGTCCATTTGTAGCTGGATGATAAGGTGCCCCTGTTAGAAGTTTGATAGAATTTCTGTGGGCAAACTCCTTGAATTCACTTGAAGTAAAAGCCAATCCATTGTCTGAAACTATAATGTCAGGTAATCCATGATCTGCAAATGCTCTTCTTAGCATTTCAATGACCGATTTGCTGGACATCGAGTGAACCATTTCAACAATTGGCCATTTACTGTACGAATCAACCAGCACCAAAAATGTCTTGCCCAGGAATGGCCCCATGAAATCTACATGTACTCTCGACCAGGGTCTTGTAGCTGCTTGCCAGGTGTGCTCAGTAACAGGTGGATTATTGCGACCAATCTGGCACAATTCACACCGACTGACTAGGTCCTCTATGTCTTTGTCCAATGTAGGAAACCATAAATAGCCTCTAGCTAGCATTTTTGTTTGAACCATCCCAGTATGTCCATCATGTAGTAGTTTCAAAACCTGTTTTTGTAATGCCGTGGGAATAACGACTCTATTGGACCACATCACACATTCTTTGTTTAATGTGAGATATTCTCTTCTTCGATGGTATGGTAGCAATTCCACATCTTCAATCTTTTCTGGCCAGCCATTCAATAGACAAAACTTTACTTTCTTCAGTACTTTATCTTTATCGGTCTCATTGGCAATTATTTTTGAATTAATCTTGGTACTACCCATCTGGTCCACCAGCATTACATCTTCACCTGTTCGCATTTTACTTGGTGTTGGCCATCTGCTAAGGCTGTCTGCATCCCCCATTTCCTTACCCGGTCGATACCTCAGCTCATAGTTGTATGTGCTCATGATCATTGCCCATCTCATCATTCTGGCTGACACTAACTCAGGGATAGGTTTGTTTCTACCAAAAATGCCTAGCAGTGGTTTGTGATCCGTGAATATTACAAACTGACGTCCCAACAAATATTGTCTAAATTTTACTAAGCCAAACATTATCGCTAAGGCCTCTTTATCAATTTGAGCATATCGGCGTTCATGTTGCTGCAGTGTTCTTGACCCCATTATGATCGGTCTTTCAGTACCATCCTCTATTTTGTGCACTAATACTGCACCCACTCCATAGTCACTAGCATCGCAAATCATGTGTAATTCCTTGTCTAAACTATAGTGCATAAGGGTCAGGTCTGATGTTAACATTTGCTTTGCTGTTTCAAAAGCCATTTGCTGTTCCTTGCCCCATTGCCATTCTGCATCATTCTTCAATAACCGATGTAATGGTTCCAATGTTGTTGCTTTGTTTTTAACAAATCTTTCATAAAAGTTGTACAGGCCTAAAAATGCTTTCAGGGCAGTCTTATTTGTTGGTGGTGGTTTCTTAGCAATTTCTTCAACCTTTTCTTTTGATGGGTGTACACCCTCTTCATCAATTTCAAACCCTAGAAATTTTACTTTCTTTGCTGCAAACACACATTTTTCTTTATTCAATGTCAAACCAATATTGTTTAGTCTTTTTAACACCTCTTCTACTCGTTCATTGTGTTCTTCTAATGTGTAACCACAAACTGCTATATCGTCAAGAAGGCAGGCTACTCCTTCAATTCCAGACAATAGGGATATCATCAGTCTCTGAAAGATGGCAGGCGAAGCATTCACTCCAAATGCTAAACGGTTCATTTTCATCAAGCCTAATGGCGTATTCAGAGTCAGAAGTTTTGCTGTATCCTCATCCACCTTTAGTTGATTATACGCCTGCTTGAGATCCAGTTTTGAAAAGTATTTTCCTCCAGATAAGTTGAAAAATGCTTCATTTGCTGTAGGTAAAGGAAAGTTGTCTACCAAGCATCCAGCATTTACTGTTGTTCTGTAATCTCCACACAGCCGCAGTGACCCATCAGGTTTTGTAACTAATCGCAATGGTGTAGCCCACTGTGAATGTTTCACCGGTGTCAAAATATTATTTTTAATCATTCTCGTTATCTCTTCATTCACCTTTTCTCGTAATGAAAATGGTACAGACCGGGCAGGCAGAAATACAGGTTGCGCATCCTTTTTGCAATCAATATGTATCAGTGGACCACAATATCTATCCAACCTATCTTTGAAAATTTCTGGAAATTTCTCTGCAAAGTCTGTGACCTTTTGATCAACTGTATGGACGCCTTGTATGGAAATACCTAGCGCGTCGAACCATGCCCGGCCCAGTAGGGGAGGGCCATTGCCATAGCTGACCACTAGAGGCAGTTTAGCTTTCCTTTCACCATACTGGACATCAACATTCTCTTCTCCTACCACTTTCAGCTCACTATTAGTCCATGTGATCAACTTCTTCTCAAATGGTACCAGTGGTCCCGGGAATGCATGTGCATGTCGCACATGAAGGCTATGTGGCATAATAGTACGTGCCGACCCGGAGTCTACTTCCATTTGTATCGGTACACCGTTCACTATTATCTCCACCATCATTGGTTCCACAGCCACCGTGCCCACACTTCCCGATACTCCATGTATTCTTACCCCGAAGTTGTCTTCATATTCTGAGCTTCCTTCTTCATTTACTTCACAAGATTGCACCTTGTCTGCACTCTTGATTTTGCAAGCGGCTCTCGTGTGTCCCTTTTTGTGGCATTTATAACATGTTGCATACATGAATCTACATTTTGATTCATGTCTCTTCGCACAATGAACACACGGCGATTTTAAAGCGATCGCATCGACACTCATAGGAACAGGCGCCGGCGCACCATCCACATCCGATGACCATAAACTACTGGCTCCCACTCCTTTTTGGATTGCTTCATTATTTAAGGCCCGTTGCACCACCGAGTCGTAGTTTAGCTCCACAAATTTTATCTTGAGAAGTTCTTTTCTCAAACTGTTGTCTCTTACACCCAATACTATTTGTTCCGTCAATCGACGTTCGCTGTTATCCTGAAAATCACAACGCGAACTTATCTCATGTAGGGCTGCGATAAAAGTTGTGATCGATTCGTTCTCTTTTTGTTTACGCTTGTAGAATTTATCCACTTCTAGTATCGGGTGTGGCTTCGGTACGAAAAACTTGTTGAGAACTTCTATAATGACTTCGAATGGAACTTCACTAGGTTTTCTTGGCGCCAACAATGACACCACAACCGCATACGCCTCCTTTCCACATTGAGACAGGAATAGGGCTCGTTTCTGTACGCTATCCACTGGTCCCGCCGCATCCAAAGCGAAAAACAACTGTTCCCGGTAATTTTCCCAGTTGTCCTTTTGTGGCTCGAATTTTCCCGGCAAGACCAAACTCGCGATGTGCGTAGCCGCCGCTCCAATTGTTGTACTCGTCGCCATTGTTATAACTTCAAGAAGCTTCAGGATTGTATAATTAATAACATTTGTATGATATTAGACGCCAGTTTATTCGTGGTTCAGTTCCTGTCTACATGTGCATAACCTACAATACAGACTTCAATCAACGATGACATTGACACTTGATTGACCATAGATTATACATAACAGTAATAAACAAAAGTACTAGAGTTGGCCACTTGCTTATACGAACGAACAAACAAAAGTAAAGAATTGGTCAGGTAGATTGATACGCACACTGTTCATTTGATCACGATAGTGTACCTAATTACTATCACTAACAGAGTTGGCCACTTGCTCATACAAACTTACTTAATGAGTCTGTTAGAAACATTATTCCCTTTGCTATCGTCTAGCTAGATAGATTATACATAATGACATCATCACACATATTTGTTCAGGTGAAATACAGGCAGGCAAGCTGAACAGTGTCAAATGTTATTAAGCTCCTACATTACGATACTTCAGCTATGACGCCGACTACAAGTGGCCTGTAAAATCATGCACTAGGCCACGAGTGCCTGTCATGGGCACTGAGTATGTAAATTTTGGGGGTGTTTTGGCCAAGTAGGATTGTTCTTTGACTTTTGACAGTCTCTACTGAAGATAATGAATTCTGTTCTGTGGCTCAGCTGTTATCAACTTACCATTAGTGTCTCTCATCTCCTCCTCTCGCTTCCTCATAAATGTGAAGTCTTGTACAATAGCCTCGGACAAGTCTTCCAGCCGCTTCAACTCCAGTTCCATAGGCTTCAACTTAGCAGCTTCACCGATCTGAGAATATTATCAATACTGATAAATCGGTCTTGGCTTTTAAAGTCGTTAAGCCATGACAGAGGCCTAATGGTGGCCTTAAAACTCCCGTCACCAGAGTTGGCCACTTGCTCATACGAACTTACTTATCAATACTGATGATTTCATTCCAAATTATGTCTTGAAAAATGTTTTGTCGCGTTTCCGAACGAAATATCTAGTGACAGAACCGCGCTACGAAACGTCAAACTAGTATTCAAAAAGTGACAATCAGATTCGCAACTGTAACCTATCGTGAACACATCTCTGTACCATTTTTTCAATAATTATTATACGCAATTTCTATCAATCTTTGGACTTCATCATTTCTTCAAGCCACCTGAGAAACCCCTTAAGTCTGCTACAACATAAATTGGACCTTCAGAGCCGGACATCTACAAGGGACTCAACGCACGCACGACCTTCGCATGACCCAAAGGTCAACGGTCATTTTTCTGAAGATTGATCAAGAAACCAACAAGGATTAAGATTGCTGTCCAGAAGCACGCATACCTACCCAGAAAGGGAGAAACGGTACGGCCAGTCATCCATCCTATCCAAACGCCTATCCTTTCTATTGTTAATCCCGTGGTAATAAATGTTTCAGTAACTGAGACGCAGTGAGCTACCATCCGTGTGCACAGTGTCTAGCAGCGTGTTCCGAGACAGCATAGCTGCCACTTGCCAAACGTGAGTACTCCACCTTTTACTGAGACTTCCAAGATGAGCAAAGACACTAGGGATAGGTCTCCTTACAAATTAACGGTTACAGACAATGACGCAACGAACAAACTTATACGTGACCTAGTAAAGAAAAGAGCTATTGTCAAAGGCCGTCTTACGCGCTTTTCTAACTACCTAAATACTTTGAAAACTGATGGTATTTTGCCTGCACAAACGCGTGTAGATTTAAAGCTACGTATTCAAGGAGCTACAAGCTTGTTTTCAGAGTTTAATAGTCTTCAATCTGAGCTAGAAGAATCTGTGTTAGAAGTTGATCTAGATGAACAGTTTAGGCAACGCGATTCATTCGAAGATAGTTACTACGATACCCTGGCTCAGGCTGAATGTATGTTAGGTACTGGGGAAACCGACACAGGTTCCAGGAAGGCGTGTAGCGACAATAAATCGGTAAAATTACCTACGATTACGATACCTACCTTTGACGGTTCTTACGACCATTGGTTAGAATTTAGGGATACCTTTCAATCGCTGATTCACGATTCCGATCATATCACTAGCATCCAAAAGTTTCACTACCTGAAATCATCACTAAAGGGCAGTGCAGCATTGGTGATCGAGTCGCTGGAATTCTCTGCTGCAAACTACGATGTAGCATGGGAGTTACTTCTCACTAGGTACGACAATAGTAGGCTTCTCGTACACAATCACGTAAAATCACTTTTTACTATTCAGGCTTTGACAAAAGAAGCACCAGATCTGTTACGTCATTTAATAGATACAATTTTAAAGAATTTACGGGCTTTAAAGTTGTTAGGTGAACCAGTAAACAGCTGGGACACGTTAATTATTTATCTTGTGGTCACTAAATTAGATAAAACCACGGAACGCGAGTGGGAACAATATAAAAACACAACACTAAAACAATCTGGTGATTCCAAGTCGATTCTGAAGATAGACGTCTTGTTATCCTTTTTGAAAGACAGAGCGGACATGCTGGAGACTTTGCAGGTATCACACGCGAGCACTAATATAAAAAAAACTGTATCGCACTCACAAAACAGTAATAAAGTTCACTGCAATGTCGCCACCAATCCGCAAAGTCAATCAAAGAAGTTATGTTCACTTTGTCAACGTTATAGTCATCCACTTTACGCATGTCAGAAGTTTTTAGGTTCTAGTTTAGAAGCTAGGCTAAAGCTCGTCAAAGATAACAAGCTGTGTAACAACTGTTTACGCGCAGGACACGAAATTAATGAGTGCAAATTCGGTCCGTGTAGGAAGTGTGATCAAAAGCACAACTCATTGCTTCATTACGACAGTGCAGTTAGACACGACGGAGCTTCACTCAATAACAAACCGGTTCTGATGCATTCGCCCCCCACCGCGCCGCTGCCCGCCGCCGAGCCTAGCAGCAATGAGCTTATCAAAGACACTCACACAAAGGTTCTATGCGCAAATTATCCGTGTGCGCAACCTGTATTGTTATCGACTGCGTTAGTGGAGGTTAGAGATAAATACGATAATTATCAACAGGCGCGCGCGCTCCTAGATTCGGGGAGCGAGCGATGCATTATTACACGTTCTTTATGCGATAAACTAGGCACGCAAATGATACAGTCCACTCACGAAATACGCGGGGTAGGTAATTCGGTGTCACAGTCTACGCAAACCTGTGATATCGATGTAAGATCACGAACTAGCCCTTATATTACACGAATAAAATGTATTGTTTTACCTAACATTACATCTACGTTGCCAGCGATACCCAAACAACACGCGCAGTTTGGGATCCCTGACAATATTCAATTAGCTGATCCTAGCTTTTATGAATCCCGAGAAATCGATATCCTCATAGGCGCCGATAAATTCTGGGATTTGTTGAGCGAAGGAAAGATGCGTCTACCTAAAGGTCCATTCCTTCAAAACACGCAATTAGGATGGATCGTATCAGGTCCCATAAACATAACGCGAAACAAAGGTTACATACGATGTAATTTTTCTCACACAGTAGAATCGCAACTACGCAAGTTCTGGGAGCTTGAGGAGCTGCCTAAGCTTTGTGACACGCGCACCGAGGAGGAGAAGGAATGCGAAGACCATTTCATCAAGACTACAACGCGCAGTAGCGATGGAAGGTTTTGTGTCAACATTCCATTCAAATCCTCACCACAAGCTTTAGGTGAAATATATCCTCAAGCCCTCAACCGATTTTTAGCTTTGGAACGACGACTCCAACGCGATCAAGAGTACAAACGGTTGTATATAGATTTTATTCACGAATATGTGTCCCTAGGGCACATGACGCGAATCGAGTCTTATGGACAACCACATTTTATCACGCCGCATCACGGCGTATTACGCGAACACAGCACTACCACGAAGCTGCGGGTGGTGTTCAACGCAAGCGCTGCGTCAAGCACTGGAGTGTCTCTTAATGATCTCCAGCTCGTAGGGCCTCCCATACAAGGTGATTTGCTCGCTATATTACTTCGTCACACAAAACAAGTACCGGAACTATTTCCGTTTTCCGGATTCTCTCAGTTCGATCGAATGAAGCGTTCTTTCGCGTACGTACTGAGATTTATAAACAACACACGCAACAAAGTGAATCGTCAGTCAGGCGCACTCACTTTGACCGAGCTGAGAGAATCTGAAGTAGGTTTAGCTAGGTTATCACAATTAGAATCTTTTAACGAGGAGTATAATCTAATCGCAAAAGGTTGCTCGCTCAAAAAGATACCAAGTCTTTTTAAACTAAACGTATTCTTAGACGAGAATAATTTAATACGAGTTGGCGGTCGAATCAGTTATTCTGACAGCTTCGATTACGAGAAGAAGCACCCCATCTTATTGTGTTCAAAACATCGGTTTTCAGCATTGCTCATGCGCAACGAGCACCAACGCCTGCTTCATGCCGCTCCTCAAGCGCTGCTGTACGACATTCGCCAGCGATGGTGGCCTATTGGGGGGAGAAATCTCGCGCGGAAAACGGTGAATGAGTGCGTAACGTGCAAGCGATTGAAAGGTAAAACTTTAAATCCTATCATGGGCAATCTGCCAAAGGAACGATTGATTCCTACCTATCCATTTCATTATTGTGGGGTGGATTACGCGGGACCAATTATCACTTTAAATCGCAAAGGCAGAGGCGCTAAAACCGTAAAATCGTATATTTGCTTGTTCGTATGCTTCGTTACACGCGCTTTACACTTGGAACTTGTTAGCGATCTTTCCACTGAGGCATACATTCTGGCTCTAAAACGTTTCATTTCACGTCGCGGAAAACCCGATGAAATACATTCAGACAACGGCAAAAACTTCGTAGGCGCTAATAACGAATTAGCAAAGTTTTTAAGTAAATGTTCAGCTGATCTTACTGAGTACGCTCTTAGCCAAGCCATAAAGCTAAGATTCATTCCTCCTTACACTGCTCATTTTGGAGGTCTTTGGGAAGCTGGGGTAAAATCGTGCAAGTTGTATCTATCTCGTGTCATCGGTAACGCACACTTGACCTTTGAAGAACTTACCACGGTTCTAACACAGATTGAAGCAATCCTCAACTCCCGACCATTAACTCCACTATCAGCTGATCCACACGACTTCCTTCCCCTCAGTCCCGCTCACTTCCTGGTTGGTCGTCCGCTCACAGCGCCGGTGTATCAGGACATGCGAGGCGATCCTGAACGACTGCTCAACCGATACCAGCGAGTGGAGCAGATACGACACAACTTCTGGACCCGGTGGACGAAGGAGTACGTCTCGGAGCTTCAAACCAGATGTAAATGGAGAGAAAACGTAGATAGCCTAGAACCCAACACACTTGTTATCATCAAGGATGATAAGCTTCCTCCCTTGAAGTGGTCACTCGGGAGAATCATCAGCACAATCAGCGGTCGAGACGGCGTATCTCGATTGGCAGATATTCGGACAGCATCCGGAACCATACGACGCAGTTTTTCGAAGATATGTCCTCTATTTCGAGAAGAAGAAGCCAAGCAGCAACAAGATGACACGCAGTAATCTTTGAAGCTGGTGCTTCCAAGGCCGGGGGCATGTCGCGTTTCCGAACGAAATATCTAGTGACAGAACCGCGCTACGAAACGTCAAACTAGTATTCAAAAAGTGACAATCAGATTCGCAACTGTAACCTATCGTGAACACATCTCTGTACCATTTTTTCAATAATTATTATACGCAATTTCTATCAATCTTTGGACTTCATCATTTCTTCAAGCCACCTGAGAAACCCCTTAAGTCTGCTACAACATGTTTGCATGGGCCAATTGTAAGTATTTGATTATATAACATAATCTTCATAGAATTAATAGTGTGGGTATGTCAAATACATAGCCAGAGCTACATCCCCCCCCCCAGACCTTCCTAATAAAGCGGGATTACATTTTTTGCAAACAAATTGGGACATCTGGCAACACTGGTATGTTTATCTTGAGTGAGTGCAGTTATTGTTGATAACACTGAATTCATTCACACTACAACTACAATCAAACACTCAGGTTTTGGCATTCATAAGATTTATGGGGATGGTCTCATTCAGTAGGTAAAAAGCATCAAAATTCTATATAAATACTGTCTTAGTACATTTAAAAAAAAATTGTAGTTGGGGGGTCAGTAGAGGAAAAAATATTATTCATCATTCAGTTTTCTATAAGGTAGTTAATAAAATTATATGCACGGCAAAGTCTCAGATGGCCGCTAGTAATATCAGATGTTATAAATATGTTAGGTAAGCTGCATAATCAATGCAGAAATGTTATTGGGTAGCATTTACAAATCAGACACACAACCTACCCAATTGTACTGTTGAGAAGCAGATAGTGGTGGCTCCCATCATATTACAGAAAAACCAATATGAATACAGTTATTCAACATTCTATTTGTTCTTATACTTTCATTTGTTTTTCATTTAAAAACCAAAAGTGATAATAATACAATCAGCCATCAAATGTAAAAGCAAGTTATAAGGCTAATGAAATCAATGAATTAGAAAATAATTTAATTGTTTGTGACAATTACAAAGACGTAATATAAAAATAAGCTCTCCAAATATTCGCGTTTGCCACAATATTATTTATTATTTATTTAAAATGATGTTGAATACTTACTCCTTCATAGTTTTTAGCTTCAATTCCAATCTTGATGTCTAAAGTTACATCCTGGCTGACTCCACGGCGTTCTAGAAACAAGTACAAGCCTTTTTAACCTGATAAGGAAATGTAGATAGTGTAGTGCAGAGGGCCTCCAAATCTGATGATGTGATTTGGTTGTGTTGCAGGCATCAAAAAATTTTTTTTAGTTGCAGGGCTACACTTTAGACACGCGAAATATAGCGAGAGCAGCGAGTACTCTAATATTGACAATGAACATTCTTATTCAAGATTCTGCCAGTGTCTTGGGCATGCTTCCTTCTGGCAGTGGTTTTGATCTGTTGACCTACCTATAGATTAACAATCAACTGGTTCTAATTGTATTTTGTACAGTCATGTAAATATGTGGTAGTTTAGTTTCTGTAAATAAATGGATTTCTTGAAAAAAAAAACAATATTCTTTACTTTATTGGTTGTAGAAGAACAGCAACTAGCAATAAATGAATATGAATATGAAAATACTGACTCCACTTAGTAGAATATGGGCTGGGAGATAATAATGAAGCTTTAATTGGTGTGCCATCCTAAATTTCTTAATTAAAACAACTTACCTTGGGGTACTTTTGAAATAAAGCACACTTCAAAAACATCATAAGTCTCAGTGACAAAGGTGAATTTTCCTTTCGTAATTGTGTCTCTCTGTGACAAAATGTGACCTTTTGAGTCTTTGACCTGTAAATGCAAAATAAACAATAAAAACTGTCATGGATTTGCTTGTAATTTAGAAAGAATACACACTCAAGACTCAGAATATTTATGTATACTGAGACTCAAAAATTAACAACAATTTTCTCAAACATGAATGTGTAGCAGCTATACAGTAGGCATTATCAGCTAGTTTGCAGATTTATCACTATTCACCTACTTTCATCAAAATACATAGAAAACTAGTAATTTTATGATCATTACGAAAATCTGAACCATAAATAAATTTACGGTTACTTTTCCTCAATAAAACTTTATTGCATAGTGTAGGAGTCTTACTAAAACTGTTTCTGATAATTTTATAACTTACACTGTAATCGACTCTTTGTCCAGGGGCCTCAGTAACGTCATACTCTCCCGCTACAAGCACGTTAGCGTGCAATTCCTCTTTCAGGCACTTCTGTGTGTTGGGAGCCAGGGTCCACATGATAGCATCTGCTCCATGCCAGAAAATACCCAAAAGTACCACGAGATAGGAAACCTCCATTGTTCTATTTGATCTTTTCCACTATCCTATGTTAAATAATTTACAATTTATTACATTTAGGACAGAAAATAAACATATTTCTGTGTCAAGAAGACCGATGAGTTGGCCCGAAAAGCAAAACGTCGTCGTTGTCTGTCTGTCGTGTCGGCTTTTCAAAATGTTGCCACACTAGTTTGCAGGGCACTATGCTTTTCTGCGTAGCATGGAACGGTTCAATAAAATACTATCTAACTAATTTCAGGTAACGTAAATAAGTTAACCAGGGAAAGTCACCAGGGACGCTTAAGTGGTAAATTGACGCGTATTTCTTTACATTTAGAATCTTCAAATGAATTTCAGATATTAAAATTTAAGTTGCTGAGAGTGTAAATTAATGTTTTAAATATATACAATTAAATGCGTTTAATGAAACACAAATACAACTTTCACAGAAACGTCAAAACCGTATAATTTTTAGCATGATAATGAGAGAAGGCACTAGAAAAAAAACCTGTAAAAGACCAAGCCAGCAATAATGCATTTTACGCACAATGCACATTTTCGTTGTATCAAATTTGACGTTTTCAAAATGAAAATGCACTTACCACAGATTAAATAATTATTATTGTCATGCGATGTTGAAAGTGCAGGAGTTTTCTAACCCCTTTCTTTTGAGTTTCTCGAGATAATTGTATTTATTAAGTTTATTTTGGTTACTAGAAATGCTCTGTTTAAAATCTGACCCACCAGTGGTGCAATAAAATGATTTGGAATCATCAATATTTTCTGCAAGTGCAGCCTCGGATATAGTTGACAGATAAAATTTCTATTTATTCCTAGAAATTAGTTGTGCTGCACTGAATAATTACGATTTCTGAAACCTAACTCGTAAATCGAAGACATTTATCCATGGCATTGTTAATTTGTAAGTATGTTGTTCCTGTGTCACCATGGATCATAGTGTTTACATAATACTTGCTATGTTTAGTCTAGAATAAGACTCATTCTTCTACTGTAAGTAATAACTTGGTTTAAATTCAACATACAGCTTCTGTAGATGATAACTTTATTCAAAAGATGGATTGGAGTTAGCTTACTAGATATTTAGTTACTTACCTATGTCTAGCATAGACAAATTACTACAGTTATTGAAGTAAATAATAGGTACAAATATATTAGCACACACTGTACCTATGTTTTTTTAATATGTTCATCGATGGTATCAATTGTGAACTGCTTTTAAAAAAATATGTTTTTGTGTGATAGTTTGTAGTATACTCCTTAATTTATGTGGTCCCAATAATCATTTTGAGGATGGAATTATGATCAGAAATGTACTATCACCCAAAGCACCGCTTTACCACCTTATGAGTGCTTTTTCTGTGACGCAACTAGCAGTTTACACCGCTTTACAACATTCGAACACCAATAGCAACAAAGTATTTCGGTGCTTTGTTATTTTTGTAAGTTTTTAACAATGGTAAAAGTCATCAAACAATTATTGCTTTTAGATGTTTATGTCTCCGATTGGTCAAAATAAAAAGGGCAGGATCAACTAGCTAACATCTTGCAAGCTAAACTGTTTCAAAATTGGTAAAGCGACGCTTTTGGTGATAGTACCTTGAGACTGCAGAAAAATTTTCTATTACAAGATTGAAGTGCCACAACAATACATCAACAAAACCTTTACTTTTGAAGGCAGTTTCCTAAATTTGAAGATGTATTCTGGAATGCATAGAAGACCTTAAATATGAAAATTCCCAAAACCCCATATTATTGTTTCCATTTTATTCTAAATTGAATCTGGCAACAGAGAGCAAAATAACTGTGTTTGCCATTTTTGTATCTTACTTTTTTGTTTATCATTTCAGCTCTTGGGCTAATTCGGTATAACCCAACTTTATCACATCCATGAAAACAATACAAAGGAAATATGTGACAGGCAGCCAACGCATAAATTGTGACTGAGGTAAGATATACTGTTTAGTTTGTTTTGGTCATTGTTTAAGAATCAGGCCCAGGGTCATTCTTCATCATCCTGCCTGTCCTTGTCCCTCATAGGTGTCAGCACAGCATTTATCTCTCTTTCACCACCTTCCAGCAATCATGCTAAGTTAAGTTAAATATACAAAGAGTTGTATTTATTATTTATATTTTATTAAAAAAAAATCATTCACACACACTCGCAACCACAAAAATAGATTGTGTATTTTTTGCTAGTAGTTTAATTTTCCTCTGACTACTCCTTTTAAAAATACTTAGAAAATTTCTTAAATTGATACAAGTCAATGTTTAACATCTCTGTTACAGTAGTTAAGCCATGAAAGGCCTCCGGCCTTTTGCAGGCCTAAAAACTCTTGTCCCCAGAGTTAGCCACAAACTTAGTAGTGATTACCTATATTTTTTTAGAATCTTTAATCATAGGTATTTCCGAGCTATCCTAACGGATGACAGTTGACTTTAAACTAGGACGATTAGAGGTAAAGGAATGAGATACTCCACCAGTCACTGGTGGAGTATCTCATTCCTTTACCACTGTGGTACTCATAATGATCAGACACAGTATATATTTTTTACTACATTGTTCCATTAACAATTGATATTTTCCCTAAATCCCCAAATGTTCATAACTTATCACATCCCACCATCCTCTCTCAAAATATTCAATTACTCTAAAGTAAGTTTCATTTCATGCTTATTGTAATAATAAATAATAAAAGCCTTTTATTCAGAAGATGTTACAGTTATGCTTAGATCTAATTCACTCTTCAAGCTTATTGTATGAGATGATAAATAATGAAGGAAATTAAAGAAAACAAACATTGTGCTAACCAAACTAAGTGGGATAAGGGTAGGGAGATGATGAGCATCATGCATGTAATACTTTGTTTTTTTTTTGTTTTATTTAATATTTTCCTTGAGGCGCTGTGTGTGCTCAACTTGCATGTGCTTACTATGCATTTGATTATCCTTTTTTTGGGACCATAAAATATGGGAAATTCAAATTATTATGTGTTTTCAAAATCATTTCTATTCAAAAAAATAATGTAATGAGGTTAGGAGACTGAACTGAGTAAAAACTCCAGATAACAAGTCTCCAGCAGTAAAATTGCATGGGCTCTGTGAATGTGAAAATACCACTAGGTATTTTAAAATTTTGCTTGTGGCTGCTTCATCAATAAATTAATTATTTATCAGTAAAGTTAATGACATTTTGGCAATTTCTAAAGTGCTTCGCTTGTGTTATGCATCAACTGCTATGTAACAATAAAACACTATGAATATTTAATTAAGCATGTTTTTTATAACCATTTTTACTAATTACCAAGTAAAATTAGTGGCTTTTTAATTTTTTAATTGCCAATAGTGTTCATTTTACTTTTTCTTTACGCTTGCTGCTTTTCTCTGCTAGACTTGTAATTACTAACATTAAACAGTGGCCTTTCTGGTTATCCCACGCAAGGTACACAAAAGTACACTTTGTAAGTTGAATTCGAAGTACTAACTAACGCTAGATGGCGTTGATACCAATAATTGAAGGCATTGTTTTTTATTCAAGTAAGTACATACTTAGTTTAGTAATTTTTAAAATGTAATAATTTGTGTATTAATTTAGATACCGCAATTTTAACATTTGAGACATGTCATCTTCGAATTAATACGCAAACTACGTTTACGTTTGCAACTACATTACGATTTCAAAAAATTTATCACAACTTGCAGAACTAACATCATTTCACTCAATGGGCTTTTTATATTAATTTAATATGTTGTATAATATCGAAAATGTTGTCATTTCTTCTCACTATTGTTTTAGTGTGATCCTACTAACGCATTACTAAAACAACAACTAATTTTAAATTGAAGAATATCTTGATTTTGTTAGCTTGATTATATTATTTCTATCATAGGATGGAATAAATTTTATTTTTTTAAGCATTTGAAAATATAAGTACCTAAGTACCTGAGTGGAAAAAAAATCAAATATTAACCAACCAATATAATTAGCGAAATAATTATTTTTTTAATTATGTTGCTTACCGACATGACTTATTCACTTTTTATGCCCGTAAAACCATTCTAATGCTTCAGTCACGACTCTAAGATTAGATAGTACCTAACTAAGGACCGCATTGACAGAGAGGTAGGTAAAATATTAAATTACATAGTGCAGAAGAGTATTGTTGTATTAAACTGTCCGCTAAAAGTAGTGTAGGAAAAACGAAATAAAAACAAAACAAAAAGTTACATAAATTAACCGGTCGCAAGTAGTCGGCTAGCGATAGCCGTGAGCATGTGCTGTGATTATCAGATAATCCACCGCTGCGCTGCAATGTGCAAAATGACGTAATGTTGCGAAGTGAAAACGAGAGTGCTCACACAAATGTGAACCTTATTTCCCGCGTCGATCCATTCAGGTGGCTCCGCCGCGCGACAAAGCGTGCGGTTGGGCGGGGGGCGGAGACGAAAATATGGGTCGACAACGACGCCGAGTAGTCAAGTTCAAGGCCACGCACAAAGGGATGGTAGGCGCCAATCGCTAGATGGCGTTGCGCGATTCGAAGTCAAAATTTTGCGAGATCGGGGGTGAGGCGCGGGGTGCGGGACCGCCGGCGGGAACGAATTTTCGGTGCAACATATATACGTCGACACGCTGCACTCGTGTACCGAACGTCGCGACGCGCAGTACTTTCGCGCACTAGACCCAGACTAAGCTAACCTAACCTAGACATCACAATAATAAGCAGACATGGACTGGATGGAAATGGACGTGGTTCGTACAATTTGAATTATTATATAGATGTTATTCAGAGCCGATTCCCGTTTTGTGAAATTTTCGTGAAATTTAAGTTTCGCCTTGACCTATCCTAACATTTTATCAGTGAAACAAGACCCCGCTGCCGAACATATCGAATTAGCGTTGTTTCCTCACACAGTGTTGTATTATTCATTTTAGGCATGACGAATTATTTCAATATAAAGTCTGACCAAATAAGTCATTTTAAGGTTTAAAATTTACTTTTTATAATTTCCCTCTTAGATTTTCCATAATATCGTACTCTCTCTCTACCATCGTTGACTGCCTTACGTCAATTTAATACTAAACTCCCTTGAATGAAGCCCTTTCCCAATAAACCAGAATATTTGATTATCTTCCTGTATCCCCATATTTTTTTTACATCTACCATAGATATTAATAATTGCATGAAATCCACGATATCAGTTTTGGTTTTCCAAAACTTTCGCTTGACTACACTTTCAAATGTTGCATTCAAATAGTGTTATAACATTCATAGCGTAGGTCTTCCTCTTTCCTCTTTGTGAGTTGATGTATTTTTGGTGGATTCTCGTCTCCGTGATTGTGAGCCCAGTTCAGCACGCATGGAAGGCGCGACCTGCCTCAACACGCCGTGATCGATCGCGCCGCCTATTCGCTGCCCCCGGCTGCCTAACGGTTACCTATCTATTTTTCACGCAATTCCTTGCTCACCTCATTTCGTATTTTTGACAACTCTCCAAAGTTTTCTTTTATTGGCATAATCCCTAAATCTTACTCATTTGATTCTTTGAGAGCTCTTCAGATGTTATTTTGATGTTTTTAAAATTAGCATTGTGTGTGTAGTATAGTAGTAGTAGGTATTAACACTGTGTACCTACTATAATTTTTTCGTGTGTTTAGTCCTTGGATTTGATGAATTAGGTATTTTGCTTCTCTCTGCGTAATATCATAGTCTACGAGTAATAATAGGTTTACGTGTGTTGGTAAATTATATATTAACGGCAGGTGTCTAAACTTTTTCTTAGATACAAATTCTAAATAAAGTAAGTATGAAGAATAAAACTTTTCTATGAAGCACTTCCGTTCCGTGGAGGGCACGCCAAAATGTGTCGGTTCAAACTAAATCAGTTGTCAAGCCAGGACTACGTCCTTGGGTGTTTCTTCTAATGGTACCTAACCTACCTTTGTCACTTAAGTGGCTGGCTACTAACTTGCAGGAACTTCGAGTTCCTTTCCAATATCTTTCATCATTATTATGTCGAGTTTTTATTTGTCTCTGCTTTTGGTGTAATGATGACATTTAGTTGCGCAATATTATTTATCTAGTGGTCTATCTTTAGTAGGAATAACATTTTAGTAGAGGTTATTTTTGTACCTATCATGTTCTGGAAAAGTTTCTTTGTTGTTATATTTGAGTATCTATATTAACTGAGTTAAACTGTCTGAGCCTTGTGCTTTAAAGTAATATTTTCTTTTAGGGTTTTTTTTCTTGATATTCTATTTAAACGTATTGGTAAAGCCAAATTCAGTATACAACCACCTATTAATTTAGCAGTGTCGCTTTCTATCTAATCTTTTGTGTGCACTTCGATGCATGCTAATATGATACCGCATGGCCTTGACTGCCATATTTATCTTTGCCGAATCTTTCCGTTTTTGCCTACTGACACATATATTGTGTATATTTTTTTGAGTTCTTAGCTTCATTTTGATATAATATTTTTGATATTCTAATTAAATACCTATACGATTCAGTACCATCACCTCTATTATGAAACCTTTCAGCTCTTTGAAACATTCCATTATGATAAAAGCAAAATTACCGTAAAAGTCAATTTTCTACGCACGTTTACTGAATATTTAGCTTGTCTATACGTAACTAAAATAATAATCTCTTAAAATTTATATACAGCACCTAATAATAAATTATTACGTTCGCGCATACCAAAACTTTAAACCTAAATTGATAAAACATAACATTTTTACTAATTATCGTTATTGTTCATTGGACATGCAATATTATTAATTAAAACTTCATCTAATCCTATACCTAGTCATTTCACTGTAGTAGGTACAGATGGTAGTCTGATATCAGCCGACCCTAGGTTACACTACAAGACCGTGGTCATGGTCATCCAGGCTTTAGATAACAAACTAATTACTAGATCTGCCACTTCCGCGATGTAGTTCAGTCGTGTTCGCAAACTTAGATATACTTTTAGCATCGTGAATATTGTGATGTCAACGCCAGATATTATTAACAGTTCCTTTCGATCTTTTTGACGACAATTACATAATACCCTCAGACTGTTGTTTTAGTCATGCAATTTGCATAGGTTCGCGATCAGACTGACTTATGATTATACGGTAGAGACCTTAATAAATCGTGCAGTCTATCATACATCATCATTTTGACAATATTCTAGTTTAGTCAAGCCTAGCGGATGCATATTGGTGTGGTTTTTGTTCCATCTTATTCTAACAGGCGTAACACACCACACCGTAGATAAAAAAAAACTGGCGGAATGCGATATGCAACGTTAAAAATATTCGATTATCGCGTCGACAGCAACCGCAAACTCGTATCACTAGCTGAAGACTGATGGAAACGATACTGAATTTATTAATATTGCATTAGGTGCCGTTACTATTGCGGTTTTTCTGATGGCCAACGAAAATGTTGGTTTCCACCGTCCGAGCAATATGCTTGAAGCAAGCCGATGTTTTCGACGATACAAATAATTGAGTATAGGTAGAGCGCGGTAGGAGGGAGGGGGGGCTCAAGCGGGAGATTTGGCTGTTGGCCTTGACAATGAACCGGCGGCGCGCACACATCGACTGTTTTATTTGTGTTAGAAACTCACGCACACATAATCGCGTGTTCTTCCACGAATTGCGTTCTCCCTCCTACACTATTCGGTTCTAGGGTTGTCTTAAGTAAATATTAAACTTTAGCTGCAATTAAACTTATCAGAATTCCTAGACTTTCCCTCGTTAAGCAAATCAGACTTAAACTCTGTAAGGAACAAGGATAGTTCCATGACACTAATTGTTTCGGTTCACATGATTTTTAATATATTATTGGTCTTATTGTCTTTATAAAAGGACAATTAAAATTATACTTATTCTAGCAAAGGTGTTTGAACAACACCAAAATCTGTCTATCCTTCACTATAATTATTTTTCTTGTAAGTACCTATCTATCTCATCTCCTCAAGATCCAATTGCTTATTCCTATTACAGGATGATTTGAATATTATTGGGCCATTTTAAGGGATCTCGAAGTTTTGTTGATATTTGTATTAAGCTAAATGTGTCTCGTAAATTCAATACCACTAGAAGTAGCAGCCCTATGGCCAAAAAAGCTAACAAATTGCGGCCTCCCGACGCGCCGACGAGCCGCGCCGCGTGCCTGCCCTAAGACAACCTACACATAGACAGCCTAGGGCCCGCCGGAGCCGGGATGTTTATCGATAATATAGCCGAAACTTCTCACTAACGAGCTCCAGGCCCCAGCTTCGTCTAACGTACCCCACAGTATACCTATAGGCACGCGCATGCGCTTACTATAATTCTAATTCTGCCTTTGTGCGAATTGGATGGATAATGGTCCCTTTCGGGCTTTATTGCTGTTTTTGCGGTTTGATAGTTGTTGGAAAGTAAAATGCTTAGATTAGACGAATGAGTTTAGGACTTTTGAGAAACCTCTTTTTAAAAATATGGAAACTATGTGCACTGTTAGACTAAGTAATTATAATTACAAGTAACAAAATAAAAAATGTTGAAAAAATCCACGACGTGACGGTTAAAAAGTAGTTATTTTTTTTATCACTTTACACACCATTTCCTTTCATTTAATACCAAACTTGAAGCTTAAGTTTTGCACAAACAAATGTTTAGGTACTGCAGCGCTCCCTGGTGAGTTGTCACCGTAACACCTATCTAAGAACATAAACCAATCAAACCCGAACCCATAACTGAAAACTGCATCAAAATCGGACTCGTATGTACCTACTAGTCCGATTTTGCGATTTTTTTTTGGAGAAAAATGGCAAAAATAAATTTACACCAGCAAGCAAACTAACATCCTCTCACCCCAAACGCATATACCGTCTCCGTTCCGTCGTGGGTAAAAATTTATCGTGTTTAAAATAAAATGACTCGTTTTACGAGTAATAAAACTCGGTGATAATATTTTTCAAGGCCATCATACCCTACAATATTAGTGCCTACATGATATTCGATTTGGAACAAGTTATTGTATTATTTTCCTACATAATTAACTGCAGACTGAAGATCTAAACATAGAGATCGGATTTGGAAACCAGTTGAACTTATTTCGGTTAGTTTTTGTCTGTCTACCTATTATCGCTGTAACTATGACATCATCGCGCTAGGCTTCCTGTTGGCTCCCTTTGTTAAAACGCTTGCAAGACATCAAAACGATTGTGCATGTTTTTATGCATTTGAATTCCTAAGACTGTTTAAGTTAGGGTTAGCCTTGACGGAATGGGATTCGAATTCTGATGATGTAAGGGGCCTTGATGTTCCTTTTCTTAAGCAATTAAACCTGTTTTCGTGAAGGATTTGTTCGTGGATTGAGTCTTATCAAGCAGACTGTTGGTAACAGAACATTTGGTAATATGAATATCACCACACCTTTCAGTTTGATCTCAGGAACCGATGCCAGTTGTCCTCCACTAATTATTTTTAGGCTCCTTACTCTTAGGATACCTTGCTCTTTTGATATTTAGCTCATTTTATAGATAACGTACCTTAACAGATATACCTATTACCTACTGTTTAAATAAATAGCTTAGTTAGATAACTAAAGGTCCATTGAAATCTCTACCTTGGTAGAGTTGGATCATAAAATGCATACCTACCTAAATGTACCTTATTTTATTGAATTCATTTAAAGATTTAATAGGTTTAGTGTGTTAGGTACATACCTACCTATAGCGAGGTATATTAACTGTATCTAATCTCTGTATTCTTTTGGTAGGTAGGGGAAGGTTGGCTATATCGTACCCCTTAACTTTCATCCAAGATTGCGAGCATACTATCAAGAATATTCTTGTCTATGTTTCTTTGTAAGTTACTTTAGTTATAGACATTCATAATACCTATACGTTTTTTTATCTAGAAAGCACTATTAACCTAATTAATTCTTATTTAAAAAAAAGTAGGCTTAGGTACGATATCGAGACCCGTACGTTTAATCGTACCACATGGTTTCTAAATTGTACTTAGGAATTTCCCATACAAATGTCTAGAAAAACTAAATTCCTATATTTTAACTATTTATTATGTTTGAGATCACAATTTGAAGATCTTGTTTTTTAACAACTAAATCACAACAGACCTCATATAATTATGAGTTTGAAATCTAATAAAAATTTAAAAATTATTTAATTAAAAAAATGCACAATAGTATAAAAATCAAATAACAAGTTTTGACGTATTTTTCATAAATCATACGGGTAGGTACACTGACACGTTGAAAGTTGTTAAATGTAATTTGTAACAATCACAAAAACCTAAGAAAGCAATAGTATAATACTAGTTAATATATTTTCAAAACTCATAAAATATTATCTCGATAAATTGTACCGGTACGATTAAAAAACCACCAACTGGTACGATTTACAAAACAGACCCAATTTCGAAAAATAACCTTGTCATATCCTAACCTCAAATAATTGCGCCGGTCAAGTTAAACAGATGAAAAGGATAATAACTTAGAATCAACATAATGCAATATAGATTCCTGAAAACTTATCGTTTCCGAAGTTGAGCTTAGGTTTTCCAGAATAAAAGTTGCGTCGAGCGGCACGAAAACGTATTTTATTTTTTTACAATTATTCTATAAACCACAGCAATGTGAAACACTGTCATGACTTCCAGAGTGTTGCCAACTATACTTTTATGTTGCCAGAATAACAAAAATAGTGCATTTAGTAGAAAATGTGTGGGTGGTACGATTAATCAACCGGTACAATATAGCGTACTCTCCCCTATAGAGTACCTTATTTACGGATTTACCTTGCCCTTCAAGATAAGGTATATTGTAGCCAGTCGGATGTCGTTTGCAAGAAAAATAAACGAATACCTACGTATAAGTATCAGATACCCTAATGATGTAGCTTCAAACTTGTACCTATAAATTAAAGCACTCGTACAAGTTGCACAGTAGGTAGGTACAAAAGTTAGCAACAAATATTCTAATTCTGATTCTGCTCCTGCCAATTTCAGTCTAGACTGCTTAAAATTAACAGCAAACAAAAATATCTATTATGCGAATTAGGTAAGTAGCTTATTGCAACAACTCTGGGGTGTTTCTTGATTTGTGTTTCTAAAACTGCCTAATAACCTATGATTAATTATGCGGTTGAAAACGTGTCTGGCTGGTCTAGCCTAGACTCAAACTTTCTTTATTCAGTAGGTAGGTACGATCGTTTATAGACCACTTTGACACGTCATGTCCTTAAAACTAGGGGATTGTACTGTCTGTTCCAACGAGACTATATTCCAGTGAAATAATCAGGCAAGAACCTGGTGGTGTGGGCCTAGCTTTTTTTTCAACAGTCCCATCTTAACAAATAAACTGAGTTGGAGCACATTCAGTCCCAAGCGTTTTTCTCATCAAAGTAATCTGATATTTTATAATAGTACCTACGCCTGTTTCAGATAGGAAGGTACTTACTTCTACCATCAGTGGTTGATGTTAATTTTAAACTTAGATGATCCAGAAACCTTAAATATTGATAAAATAATGTAGGCAGTTGTTTTTTTGGCCATACTGGCCTTTAGGTATATCTTGTTGTCAGACAACACGTGACTAATTATTGCAGTAATGTACCTATGCGCTTTTTTAGTAAACAAATGACAATAAATGGAAAAATGGGGTGCTACTGAAATCGTGCTGGTTTTAGTCTTTAGTCGGGAAGGTTACCTAATACCTACGTTCTTAAAAAATTGCATGAAAAAAAAATATATACTTAGTACATTAAATGAAATTTTCATTTTTGAATTAGTTAATTCTATAAGTTATTAAATTAAATTTATACAAAACTTTTTAGAAGTTTCGTGTCATGGACGTTAAAAAATTCAGTACCTAGGCTCTAGTAGGTACTAGTACCTAGGTACTCTCGGCTATTTATTTTTTTATTTTTAACTACTTTGCGTTCAAACTTATTCATTCTATTAATGACTGATTGTAAAAATCAAGTTAGAGTCAGCTACCCAGGACCCAGCACAGTTTAGGTACTTACCTACTAAGGTTTCAGCAGTCAATGCCTAAAAAATTTTTTGATAAGTAATCTCTTTCTTGCTTAGTTTCAACTGACTTTTATAACTCATGCTCCAGTTAAACGCGTATTATTTTGTAACATTATCCGAATGTTATTTCATTAATTTGCTGGCATGATAAACATGCGTAATAAACAAGTTGCATAAACAAACCGAAGGGCTTTGCACGATTCGCCGGCGCCGACCAATAACAACCGTTGTACCTTGGCAGCGCTTCAGGAGAATGACTTTTTGCCTTTATTCGTTGAGTTTGTATTTAAAGGGACCAATCTGAAAGGCGATGGGCTCGTGGTTTGACGCGGGGCGGCGCGTGCGTTCGTCGTGTTGTTTGGTGGGGGCAAGGCGGGGTTTGCGTGCACGCATTGCGTACAGACAGAACCACGGACAGTGCGTGAGAGTCGCTCAAACGACATGCTGTACCTCGATGCTCCTTTAAATAAAAGTTGACTGTGCAGTGCAATGGCCTAGATGTTACGATGGGCGCGGTAAAAGATGCGTGGCTGTTTTCAAACAAAAGCAGCACTTTGGAAATGATCGTAAACTTGTCAAGAAGTGTGAGTAAATTTCTGAAAGATATTGATAATTATTACATATTTACTTATCTAAAATCTTATAAATATTATAACTATTAAGTAAATACCTACTTACATGATTATATAAACTGGTAGAAATTTGTATTTTGCTACAAAATGTTAGAATTCAAATGATCTGTAGGTAATCAAGGCCAATATACCTACGCATACAGCCCTTTCAAAGTATAGATAAACTACGCGTTAGAATGGCAGAATCTTATATTATATTATACTTAAGATTGTTTATCTAACGCTCTTTGACTTTTTCGCACCTCGATGATAACACCAATCAATAGGTACAATGTAGGTACCTACATTGTAGGGTGATACAGTGTCTAATGATGAATCTATAGCTCCAATTGCAGATAAAACTTTAAGGATTACTTTGTAGAACAGTTTAACACTAGGTAGGTACTCGTAAAGAGTTGATTCAAGATTTCACTTTTGTGTTGAAAGCAAAAACTTAAAACGTGTAATTGTCTACAATGTCTAATGTTATTAGGGATATTTATAATTTAAAAAGTAGGTACCTACCTACATACATACCTACGACATACATTAGGTACCTAGATACCTGAGTTTTATAACAAGAACGTTTGTTCAATCCTACTAATATTATTGTAGGTAAGTGTGTCGGTATGTAAGTGTATTTGTTACTATTTCATGCTCAAACGGCTGGACGAATTTGAATGAAATTTGGTACCAGGATTGCTTATACCCTACTTTTGATCCCGGTATTCCCACGGGAACGGGAACTATTCACTGCGGGTAACACTGCGGGGCGCAGATATTTCTCTATAAATTATTATTTTTTCTCACGTCCCTCAATGTTAACTAAGTAATTCTCTTTCCTACAAATGGAATTAGGTATACCTACCTCATCGGTCACTTCAATGTCAGGGCATTGAACTGTAATTAGCATTCGCACTTGTTGCACTCTTTTTGCCTACGATTTGTGTCATGTTATTGAGGAGGATGTACTTATACCTACTATGTTCTTACCAATTCGATGCACATTTTTTGTGTAACACCCTTTGTTCGAGACAGGTAGTTTAGTTAAAATTTTGTAATTATAACAAAAAAAACTATTATACCTACCATCTGATGATTTGACTCTGGCTATACTTATATACCTGCATCGCCAACACAGGTGTACTCGCACAAAACCGAAAACGATACATCGTGCCTATAATCGCAGTTCAGCTTATTTTGGTAAATATTCCGAATTCTATTTCCACCAACATAAGCGGAACTGCGATTATTGACACTATCGATTTCGTTTTCGTTTTGGGAGTCGGGAGTCGAGCCCAGCGCTCATGCATGGCATAACTTTCCACGTTCTTAAAAGATCGTTGAAGTTAACCAACGCAAGTGGCTTCATTGCTGGGCGTTTCCGTGCTTAGAGCTCGTTAAATTGTTGATCCTCGGCTTTTAAAGTCGTTAAGCCACGACGTAGGCCTTTAGGCAGCCTAAAAACTCCGTCACCAGAGTTGGACACAAGCTCAAACGGACTTACTTACTGTAGGCGATACATCTTTGATTAAATTATGTCCTAGTCGTACTTAGTAGGTACTGTACTGACTGACACTGCAAACAAGAGACGTGTTTTTAACAGCTGTGTAATAATAATTGTGCAAAACGTAGTAAGTACATAATAATAACCATTATCTATTTATATTGCAATGAATTAATTGTCAACTAAAAAAGTTCATAATGTTAGGTAATTACAAGATAAGAACTGCAACTTTCTTTGTATTTGCATTGTAATCAGTACCTACAAATATAGTCAATTATCATCGAATAACATAGGTAAGTATTGGAGCATTAAAATGAGAAGAGAATATTTTTTTGAGATACCAAAGATGAATGTTGACAGAAACGAAGAAAATTATAAAAAAATAATTGTCCTGCCTGTCCAATAAGTTATTTCCCACCACACTGCTCGTTGCAATTATACAAAGTTTTAGTGTGATTTATTAAATTATGGATCTTTGAATGACTCATTTATTTATAACTAGTGTAGGTAGTACTAGTTCGTTCGTTCGTATGAGCAAGTGGCCAACTCTGGTAGTAGTACTAGTAGTGTATGTAAATACTGTACTGTAATTCCCATTTAAAACGTCCCAAAAGATGATCATACCATCTGATTATGTTTATAAATGTCGGTCAATTTCGTGACAAAATAAAGTTCTCAAAACGCATTGCATCATTTTTATGCAACAATGCGACGAGCTTCGAATTCGTAATGATTGTCAGTTTGTTTACCTACTGTTGCATTATTTATTTTTGACCTCACTTTTAAGGAGAGCAGAGATGATTTAAGTTACATTGAAGTAGTTACCTATACGGTTGTAAATTCGTACTGTTGTAAATTTTAGGAGGCTTAAGAATTGATGCCACAGTCTGTCACATTTATAATTAAATAGATGAGTGTAGGATCTGAAATATGAGAGCGGATGGAGGCGCTTTCCGCGGCTAGGTGAGGTGCGGGCGGCGTGTCGGCCGTGGCGTAGGTCGGGCATAATGTCGACGGCCGCGCAATGTCACCCCGAGCGCAGATATTCGGCCCTCCCGCACCTCCTCATCATCACCCCCGGCCCTCTTTGCCAGCCGACTCACATCATTTCCGAAACGCAATTTCACGTCTGATTCGTTTTGGTTTTTGGTCATTAGATTTTCTTCTACTCTTTTTATCAAGATATTAGATACTGATTGGGTTTTCACGTGTTTCTTTTGAGATAAGTTGTTGATGTGTTTTGCTGAACCCCTGTCTCCTCTAACAATTTCACGTGATGAGTTTCAAGATGTTGCTTTGCTTCCCAAGCCCCGTGCTGTTGAGGTAGGTTGCTGTTGGTTATATAAGAAGCCACGCACGAGGCGACAGCAGGTGCTTGAGTATCCTGCAATCGTCCGCGTGATATTGGGCGAAGTCGGTCGTCGACCTTTTGCTATCTGCGTTATTTAGCCCGGCTCAATGACAGCGCAATGTCGAATCGAGTGAGTTCACAGACCCAGTCGCGAGACGCTGTGCGTTCCTCGCTCAGCCGAACACGACCGAATTTTATAGGCTATAGATAGGTGCTTTCAATATTTTGTTAGGTAAGGTTACTTTGTTCGTCTTGTTCTTGAATTATTGACGTCTCACTTGATTAGATTCTGTCTGTGTATGATACTCACGCTGGTGCGTGATCTTAATAAATAATTAATATTCAGAAAATATTTGATTGAACAGTCTAATTTCTACAAAATCGTATTGTACTTTTTGAAGGTGTAAGAAATTTGTCGCATGGTTTAAGTTTGCCAAAGAGTTCAAGAACTTGCATTTTATTATTAAAAAACCACTATTCATCAGGTTAATATTTAAAGAAATTATTGGTCACTACCTACTGCTCTACTAGAAAATATACTAGGTTAGGTAGGTCCATTATGGTGTTAAAACATCTCAGCTAGAAGAACTCATAGTTCCAATCAAATAATTCTCCAAGAAGGCTGCTGTAGCATAGGTACATCAACTTGGGTTGATTGAACAAAATCATACAAGGAGGGTCACATGCTTGGTCTCTCCTGGGTTGCGTAAGCTTTGGTCTCACGGAAATGGCCAACTGAACAAGCAACGCATTATAAAGGCAGCTTGTTGCTTGGTCTCTTTTGGGTCCAATCAGCCTCTCTCACGGTCACGGAAACCGTCATCCGAACAATCTGAGAAAAAATACTTAGCTTCTAAACAAACAACGCTATAAGAAGGCAGCTGCTTGTCGTTTGGTCTCTTGTGGGTCGCGTCAGCCTCGGTCGCGCGGAAACCGTGTGACGGTCAAGGCCGATGTCTAGACGCAACCCCTCCCCACCCTTATAGCCCCCCGCCACGCGGCTACATAACCATACTACCTATTTTTACCTCCACACCCACGCCCTAATTTTGCCTGGACCAAGCTTGTACTAAGTAATTTATGTATCCCGGGTCCCGACCTACCATATAAATCATCGCGTAAATAGGTTAGCTTTTTGTCTGTCTTGTAATTTATCTATTATCACGTTTTCTATATTATTTAAAGAAAAATCTATAATTTAAATTGTGTAGGTAAATACAATACTCAAAGCACTAATGATGTTTCCAAATATTGGATTTAAAGCTGACCAAAGTTGGCTATCCGCCATGTAATATTAATATACCTACCTACCTTTTTTTCTTACGTCACATGTCCCTGAATATTTGGGCGACATAATAATTGTTTCTCCGACCATAAAAGCTTTATTTTTAAATTGGCTGTTTGGGTTTGAAATATTGCTTGGTTTTGAATTCACACTCGCAGAACGTGAATTTCCACCTATTTATCTATGTATGGGCGCGTGTGGTCACAATGATATACCCAGAGGATATACCTATTGTGATACTAATACTGCCTATTTATTAAAATAATATGAACAGAAGGTAAAGAAAATACTATGAAATCAAAAACATAAATTTGTTGACTGATTGGCAATTGACATATATGTGTCAAGTCCAAATTCAAAATTTATTCACATTTTCTTATTTCTAAAATTACAAAATAGTTTACATACTTCTTAACAAATAGAATGGTAATGCGTGAATGAAATAAAATAATTACTTATAGATAAATATAAATAAGTTCACCACATCACTCCCCCCAAGAGACCGAGTCTAACGGGCGATAATAGTCTGGAAAATGAACTTGGCGTCCAGAACGAGTTGTTTGGGAAGGACTAGCAGAAGAACTTGTTTTAGAAGAAATCGAATTGGGTAGTGACAGTATATAGGCTGGTTTCAGCCTATCAATCGATACTGTCACTATCCTGCCTTTAACCTTTATTTTAAAAGTTTTGGCAGTTTTTTCGATGACTTCATGCGGGCCTGTATATGCAGGCTGCAATGCACCTCTCAATGCATCCTCTCTAAGAAAAACATGTGAACAGGACAGAAGATCTTTGTAAATAAAAACTTTGTTATTCGAGTGATGCGAAGTTGGAACTGGCTGAAGATTATTGGCAAATGATCTGATACGAGCAGAAAACTCGGTAATGTCAGTCGTACATTTGTCAATTTTGTCGCCAAAGAATTCGCCTGGAAGGCGTAAAGGCTCCCCATATACTAGCTCGGCAGAGGAAGATTGCAGGTCTTCCTTGAAAGAACTTCTTATGCCGAGTAATACAAGAGGTAATGCCTCAATCCAACTACTACTATCAGCGTGGCACATTATAGCTGCCTTTAATTGGCGATGAAACCGCTCAATTAAACCATTGCTTTGAGGATGATAGCTTGTGGTCTTACAATGCTTAAAACCAATCAATGTTGATAGTTGGCTAAATAATGCTGATTCGAATTGCCGACCACGATCAGTGACGATATCAGTCGGACATCCGAATCGAGCTATCCATCCTGACAAAAATGCTTTGGCCACTGATTCTGCAGTGATATTGGTGAGAGGGACAACTTCTGTCCATCGCGTGAAACGATCGATGGCTGTCAAACAATACCTAAAATCACCAGCTGGAGGTAACGGTCCGATCAGATCGAGGTGGACGTATTTGAATCGCGCTTTAGGTAAATTGAGTGTGCCTAAAGGCGAAGATACATGTCGATTTACCTTTGCGCGCTGGCAAGCCAAACACGCCTTAGACCAATCGCGACAGTCTTTCCTCATCAGCGGCCAGACGAAGCGTTCTGCCACTAATTTTGCGCTGGCATTAGCGCCGGGATGGCTTAGCGAGTGCAAACTATCAAAAACTTGTTTGCGTAAGGACCTGGGAACTAGGGGCCTGGGAGTCTTTGTGCTGACATCGCAGTACAGTCTATGAAGACTTCCAGGTATGCTCAGTGTTTGAATACGCAAACTAGTCTCGTCCTTCAGAAATTGGGCTAGTTCAAGATCTGAGTTTTGGGCTTTGGCAATAACTTCTAAATCTACCGGACTTTGCAGTTCATCGACCCTGGAAAGCGTGTCAGCAACAACATTATCTTTTCCAGCGATGTGTTGAATATCAGTCGAGAACTGTGAAATGTAGTCCAGGTGTCTAAACTGACGCGGGCTGCAGTGTGCCTTCCTTTCATGGAATGCAAAGCACAGCGGCTTGTGATCAGTGTAGATAGTAAAAATTGAAGCTTCTAGCCAGTGACGGAAATATTTGACACTCTCGTAGATAGCAAGGAGCTCTCTATCGTACGGTGAATATTTCTGTTGCGTAGGGCTCAATTTGCGTGAGAAAAAGGCTAGAGGTTGCCAATTGCCATCTTTGAACTGATTCAAAACTCCACCCATAGCAAAATCTGAAGCATCGGTTACTAAACCTAACTTAGCGTTCGAGTCAGGATGGGCCAGTAATGCTGCATTACAGAGGCTATCCTTACATGCTTCGAAAGCTCTTAACGAGTCTCCACTTATATCCACAGGCTGCGAAGCTTTGATGGAGCCAGTGAGCAAAGCATTCAAGGGCGCTTGAACTTTGGCTGCTTGGGGAATAAACCTTCTATAAAAGTTTACCATACCCAAGAACCTTCTAAGCTGCTTGGCTGTCTTGGGGACAGGGAATTCCTTGATTGCCAAAACTTTACCTTCCAGAGGTTTAGTTCCGCGTTGAGAGATGTGGTAGCCTAAAAATGTTACCTCTGACTTACCAAAAACACATTTAGCGGTATTTATGAGGATGCCGTAGTCCCTCATCCTAGTGAAAAGTTCACGCAGGTGGGCTTCATGCTCAACCTCGTCATGGCTAAATACTAAAAAGTCGTCGAGATAGGGGTAACAAAAATCTAGACCTCGAGTCATCTCATCAACAAACCTCTGGAACGTCTGTCCAGCGTTGCGCAAGCCAAATGTCATATAAGGGAACTCAAAAAGTCCAAAAGGCGTAGTTAATGCGCATTTCGGAATGTCATCTTCGAAAATAGGTATCTGGTTGTAAGCCTTTACCAAGTCGATGGTGGAGAAAATCTTACAACCAGATAGACTGTGAGCAAAGTCATGTATATGACGTATGGGGTACTTATCTGGGATCGTCCGAGCGTTGAGCATACGGTAGTCTCCGCACGGCCGCCAACCTTTATCCTTTTTAGGAACGAGGTGCAGCGGGGATGACCAGGGGCTCTCCGACGGACGAGCAGTCCCATTCGATAACATTGCCTCGAACTCTGACCTAGCAATTTTCAACTTGTCTGGGGCCAGTCGTCGAGGGGTACATGATACTGGAGGGCCTGGCGTGGTGCGAATATGATGAACTGTGTTATGTTTAGTTGTGCGATGAATGCCCATTGGTCGTGTTAAATCTGGAAACTCAGAAAGCAGGTTATGGAACTTAGAATCTCCAGTCACGACTTTTACACTGGATATAAGGCAATCACTGACACTAGATATTGAAGCTACGGTTGACAAATTAGTGGTCGAATCAAGTAAGCGCTGGTTACGAATATCTACAATAAGATTGTAATGAGATAAAAAATCTACACCAATGATAGGTTTCGTGACATCCGCGACTATGAAACGCCACACAAAATCCCTACGGAGACCTAAATTGAGATTCATTTCAACCCAACCGTAAGTGTCTATAGAGGAACCGTTAGCTGCACACAGTTGATAGTCCGATTTCACACGCTGTCGAAACGCAGATCGTGGTACGACGCACAAGTCACTACCCGTGTCGACCAAGAACTGGACGGCCGATCTGCGATCTGTGACGAATAGACGACCAGTTGTAGTAGGGCAATCTTCAGCCGCCATTACCGACTGCCCCTGTCGTTTCCCGATTTGAAGTCGCAGGGCTGGATGCACTTGTCAGCTTGAGCGCCAAACCTGGAGTGGTACCAACAGCTAGGGAACTTCCTGTAGTTGGACATGGATCTCCTCGCAGGTGTACGGCTTTGTCCTCCATTTCCTCGACTTCTTGATGGCCTTTGGTTCCGGGTACGGGAACGGGAACGGACTTCAGCAGTGAGAGCGCTGACTTGTTTAGTCAACTCTGTGACCTGTCGAGCCATGATGTCCAATGGCGTATCCGCACTGGAACTGGACGTCGCTGCCACTTGAAAGGATGCCGGCGCGATGTCGTGGACACGATCAGCCAAGTCAGCAAGTTCACTCAGAGAAAGGCTCATCTGAGATGCGATGATGGTCTGCAGATTATTTGGTAGTCGGCTCGTCCAAATAGACCTCAAAAAGTCTTCAGGTACAGTGGGGCCAGCCAAATGCTGCAGATGCCTCAGGAATTGTGAAGGTTTGCGATCACCCAACTCTTCAGACTGTAGCAACTGTTTCACCTTCTTCTCCTTGGATACAGAGAGGCGCTTGATGAGCTCACTTTTCAACTTCTCATATTTGCCAGAAACTGGAGGTGAGATGATAACGTCTTCAACCTCCACGGAGTACTGCCGATCCAAGTGAGAAAGAACGTAGTGAAATTTGGTTAGATCGTCTGTGATCCGCGCCAAGCTAAACTGACCTTCAATTTGAGAGAACCATATTGTTGGTTTTTCCGGCCAAAAAGGTGGGATGCGTATGCCAACACGAAACAGCTCCGATGGATTTTCGGGCTGGTCCCTGGAAACGTGCTCTCGTTTCCTGGAAGCTCGGGATCTTGACTTCGGCGAATGTTGCGACTGAGCCGTGTCACCACTGTCAGTGCTCATTTTTTCGGTGGTGTTCTGTTCGGGGTCACCAGTTATGGGCGCGTGTGGTCACAATGATATACCCAGAGGATATACCTATTGTGATACTAATACTGCCTATTTATTAAAATAATATGAACAGAAGGTAAAGAAAATACTATGAAATCAAAAACATAAATTTGTTGACTGATTGGCAATTGACATATATGTGTCAAGTCCAAATTCAAAATTTATTCACATTTTCTTATTTCTAAAATTACAAAATAGTTTACATACTTCTTAACAAATAGAATGGTAATGCGTGAATGAAATAAAATAATTACTTATAGATAAATATAAATAAGTTCACCACATATGTGTTATAGAAGTGCCTGACAAAAACATAGCATTATGCAACTAAGCAAACACCTCATAATACTCGGTACCTAATTGTTAGAAAAACTCATATTAATGCGTAGACGAATTATTTTCTACTCACTGTGGGTGGAGTAGGTGTTAGCTCGCTATACACTAGTGACCCAATGACTTACATCTGAACCCAGCTGTGAACTCGCGAGGTGGAGGGTGTGGGAAGACAACAAAAACGCCCACCCTCGCTCAATAGGGTGAAGTAAAAGTGCTGGAACAATTTCGGCATCCTTGAATCAATACTGGACTGGGTTGGGTATACCAATGCCTGGGCCAGTTTTTTGATAACTTATTTCATTATTATGAATTTAAGAGCTCAGCTCTTCTCGGTGTAGGTAATAATGCAATTTCCTCCAACCCATCTTTCCAAGGCATTATCTTTTTCTTATATATAATTTATAGAAGGTGGATTTCTTTTTTATTGCAAAATAGGTACAGACAGATTCTACCTATTCCAAGGCACTAATTATTCATGGATACAGATGAGTACATATTGTGTTAAAGTGAAGTAGTCATCTGTGCAAACCGTCTTCTCTCATTGTTTCCCAAGAGTATTGTCATGCATTTTAGTAGGTACACGTTTTATTACAATAGCTATGAAAAATGGGTGCGCATTGTGGATTAAATTTATCGCGAAACGAAACTAAAGATATGATATCGCACGGAAAAATACTGAGTGACAAGATTCTTACTTAACATGTTGAGGTAGATCAGGGTTTTTTATTCGCTGGCAACAAGCCGTTAGCATTTTTATTGAAGCCTATTGTGAATTCAGGAAACTTACGTCACGCGTGTGATTAGATACTTCTATGTTTTTGTTGTTTGTTGTCTGTGTGATTTGTTATGATTGTAGGTATGTTTTTTATTGTGACTGTTTATCAGTGATTTAGAATAAAGAAGGTTCGCTGGGAATGCCCGAATTTAGATTACCTACTTAGATAAAGTTCCAAAGAACTGTTTTATTTAGAAATTTTTTCCGAAATATAATAGTTTTAGGTACCTACATAAAAAATGCCAAATGCAAAAACATTTATAATTGTTTTGTGATTCTGCATTTTGTTGTAAATATTAGGTTGTTTGTTCTCTTGGTTTTTGGCCAATAAAAATTGTAATCCAAAGCAACTTGAATGATTAAAATTAGTTTAATTTTATTTTGATTCTCTTTTCATCATCATCTTTAGGAACATTTTATTTCTACGCATAGTTTTTTATACTTCCTCTTTCCAAATGATCTAGGTATGTATAACGTGAACCGTTACGTCAATAGAAAGACAGCCTACCCGGATGCGGTATGGTATGATTCACTTGCGGAACATTTGAGTTGAGTGAGCCTGCCTCAACACTGGTGTAGTTACAGCCTTAGCACGTTGTTCGGCCGTCGCGGCCCGCACTATTCCAAATGACGTTTATCTACCGAAGGTGAGACCGCGGACACACGGTCGGTGAACTCAGCCGCGCTATACCTACATATTTGCGCCAACACAAACATAGTGTCGCTGCGCACTCAGAAATCATTCTATTTACATACATAGTTTTTTTATGTAGAGCTCTGAATATATAATCGTTGCCTGTTTTCATGATGCTGAAATATTGTTCTGTCACGTTGTATGTGTCTGTTCATGCCACCTACGCACAGCTATGACCTACTCCAACTAGGTAATCATAGAGTTGCCTTATGTGTACTTTTGATACATTGTCTTTGTAAAGGCACTGTAATTATAAAAGCGTTAATAGATTAGCTGTATGATTGACACGCCTACACTTAAGTTTTCAGGAGTCTTTAAATCGATTGCTGTAATATCAAATCTATGGTTAACCAAAGGCATTATTTTCACATTTTTACAAAAATTAAAAATATATTACAATATCACAAATTTTGCTCTTTATATAAAAACATTCCGATTTTGTAACAATTTGTCCTCTGATATGTTAAACGGCTCTCAAAAAACAAAACACCGTTACCGTTCTTGCTATCTTGTTTTAAGGGACTTGTTTTGTTATAATCCATATTTGTATGCCGTGCCGGGTCTCCTCACTGACCTACCTCAAATGGAAATCAATAGATCGTGTAACAGCGGTCTAGAACAATTCACTAAGTCTTCATAAATTTCTGTCGTGTCTCTGTTTAGTTTTATATTTCATACATTTTATGCTAGAAGTTTTGTCCCAAAAATATTTGTTGTAAGTACTAGATTCGGTCGCGGCTTCGCCTTCGTATCAGGTAGGTACCTGGATAAAAAGTAGTTTATGTGTTATTCCAGGTCATAAACTGTGTATATTCCAAGATCTATCCTACCAAATCCGTTCAGTAGTTTTCGCGTGAAAACTTACAAATTATTATTATTATTTATGTAGAGATCTGATCTGCTCGACTCACGGGAGTCGGTTAAAAACTGTTGTACACGGGCCTAAGCCAAGTGCACATCAGTATGCGCGATTATAGTAGTGGAATCGTTTTCTGTGCGAGATTCAGCATGTTATTATTATAATATTGGTGGGATAGATTGTATTGAGAAATTTCTAGTAGGTAGGTATTATGTGAACGTGAAATGTTGCTCTTTTAATAAGCAATGGATGCCACTTGCGCCTAGACAATAAGATAGGTATTACAAAACAAATGAATTAGTAATGCATTAAGTAGGTAGGTAGATACAGCCGTGCACTTGCCCATTTAACGCTTGCATCATGATTATTATCATACTAACACCGACAATGTCATGAGTACGATGAACTGCTCTCTGTATCCTTGAAAACTTTTTTAGTTATCGCAGATAGATAAATGTGTTTTGCAACTGCTCTAAGTATGTGTAGTCGAGGCGTGTTTTCGCCGGGAATTTAGTGAGACTGGATCGGGTGAGTGACGCCCGTTGGCACAGTTTTAAATGTTCACGAAGAAGCTGAATTTTACAACATATAAACCTTTGCATTCTTGATGCTGTATCCGCATCTGGTTTCTGAATTACATGAATAAAAATTTCGATTATCTGAAAGGATGTTTATGACCGAGCGAGATTATTTATTGTTTTTATTTCAATAACTCTACTTTTCAGAATATTGTATTACCTAGTAGGTACCTGTCTGATTTCCCTTGTTATCTTCGACACTTTTTCCATAGGTAGGTAGGTACCTACTTACTTACCTACTAGTAGACCCCGCGAACTTTGTACCGCCCTTGGTTTTTTTCGTGTTTTTTGTTTGCAATTTGTTATCATCACCGTTACCTAAATCTTCTCTGAAGAAGAATATTACAAGATTAAATTAAGAATCTCCGTATCTATTCCCAGGACATTATAATAACTAAACCATTGGGTCGAGGTTAAAACGTATTAGATACCTAGACAATACCTAAATGGCTAGAAATATCCGGTTCTTTCTAGTTGAAAGCGGCCATTGTAAAATTTGAAATATTTTACCTATCGCAAGATACCTACCTACTTGATTTGTTTTTATTACTTGGTTTTTACGGCGACTTTACTCGTGTGGCTTGCTATAAATCTAGAAACTATTCAATCTATTGCCATTTCTATTTTTCATATGTTGTAATATGTCAGCCCCCCCAGCCATTATTAACGTGTACCTACCTATAACAATTGGCTGGCATTGAATGACGATAAGTCACGTGGTCCAAAATGACATAACAAAGCATTAATTATTTATTAGTGATTAAAGATAAGAGATGTTTGTAATGGCTACAGGCCCGAGCCAACCCTTGCCATGAATATAATTCAATGTACAGTTACAAATGTAATTGTTTTGCTTAGTGCGATCCGTTTCAGGTGCAGATGATGGGATCTGTGAATGGGGATCCCATGCTACGTCGCGTGAAGCAGGAGGCGGACCAGTTGCAGTACTCGCCGGAGCCGCAGCCGCCGCACCCCCAGCCACTGCATCCACGACAGATGCCCGTTATCCAGCCGCAAGAGGTAAAACTGGTAAAGGCTTTGGTAATTTGGTAGTGTCTAGATAGCGCGAAAGCTGCCCCCTGATTGTGTAACTTGTATCAAAGCACTAATCATAGTAAATCGCGAAAACAACGGTCAGATTTAACGCTGATAGTAAATTGGTAAGTAACTTACTCAATTACTGTCATGTTTGACCGTTGTTTTCAGGATTTACTGTGATTTTTGCATTGATAGAATCGAGACAAGTTACACAGTCAGGGGGCTGGTACTAACGCTTAGAAGCTGGTAAAATCCCCACAATTTCAATTACAACTCCGTGTAGTTCAATTTGTTAAATAGATTGAAAAACATTAATTTATTAGTTTAATTAACTAAGTATGTACCTACGTAAATTTGTTTAATAGCGTCGTAAAACTTATGTTAGGTTAGATTAGGCTTAAGTTCAACCGGAAGTGATATGTTATTTTCTTTCACTGTTTCAAAAACACTATTTCTGAATACCTTAAGCTGTGTTGTATTGTATCCTGCAAATGTTTTATAATTAGTAATCATCGTTGAAAGTCAAAAAGTTCCTTCTCGAAACTCTTATATTTGTTAGTGCAAATTGCAAAATAAACATTGGTTCTAGTTATAGGAAAAGTTACTGTCAAAAGTTGGTGGATCGTTCAGTCACTTGAGTTAAAACTGGTAGTAACATTGGTCAATTATTAGAATGTTTATTTACGAACACGAGTGAGAGTGAAACAATATTTAGCCAGACCAGCCACAACAGTCGCTATTCATTTCATACAGCTATTTTGGTTCTGCTGGAAGTTAAATCAGCGAAACATTATTGCATTTAAAACACTTTATAACTGAGCATGTTTATCAAAGTAGCCATTAATGTGTCGCAGAACTAGAAAATGTAAATTAATTCCGTCAAAACTAACATGAAAATAACGTTTTCGAAGTGCTACTGCACAGACAACAAAGCGTGCACTCATAAATATCGGTTTGTGAGTCACACAGACTTTACCTACCTTGTGTGCTGGAACATATTGAAATTCGGCTCTGATAAGCAATAAGGACCTACATTAAGGTGCCTTATTTACTTTATTGGTAGGATTTTATCGTATCATCATTGGCAGCTCAAATGATAGCCCACTGCTGGGTATAAGCATCCTCCCTCAAACGCCACTCTAATCGGCCCTGTGCTGATTTTTTTTTATTTCTTTTTATCATCGTATGAATGGAATCTATGAACATTTTTGCAGTTTCAAATTGCAGAGAGCCCAAATTGAGTCTGTGACAGTCAGTTGTGAAATATAATTTTATTTTATAGAACAGTCTTTTGCCTACAGAGCTGTTATCGTATTTCGGTTTTAAACAGTTTCATGATTTAATTAGGTACCTTATTGGAAATTACCGTATTTTAAAGGCACCTCATGTAAAACAATCGTTTTACATGAGGTGCCTTTCCAATACAAATATTTCTTTAGTGTTTGCATAGTGGAATCACCGAAGAATCAACAGCAAATTTCATCCACAGTTGGAACTCGAGCCCAAAGAGGAGATGAAATTCTGCGTCTCCCCGGGTGAATCCACAATTGTCGGCAACACAAGTCCAGAACAACAGCATTGTTCGTCCACCACTGCTGCTGCCGCCAGTGGCGCCAGGGATGATGATGCTCCGAGAAGACTTTGCCTGGTCTGCGGAGATGTGGCCTCAGGGTTTCACTATGGAGTGGCCAGCTGTGAGGCTTGCAAGGCATTCTTCAAACGGACCATACAGGTACGAGTAAGTTTTGCCTTGTTACCTCTTATGGCCTCTTTTGTGTTTTGTCTCATTAGGTACTACATAAGGTTTCTTTTAAATCAAACTTAAATCTGTTGTTATTTCTGTTCTCATTAGAGTGAGAACATTTTTTTTATAAAGTCATGCTTATTATGAATAATGGAGTATCTTTAAATAAAAAATTATCGTTATACTTTATTTATACCTAAGTAAATTTTATTGCATATTTTTCTCTCAAAACAACCAAGCAAGGCGTGTCATCTGGCAGTTAGAGACAGGAGATTTGTACAATCTTGAAATGGTAATAAACAATTAACTTATTTTCAAAGTTCAGAATAATATTGCAAAGTAACATAACTGCACTGCTAAAGGCCATGGGTTGTAGGGCAATAAGATGTCGGTTATTTTACAAAACGCTTAGTATCTTTCTCAGGGCAACATTGAATACACATGCCCCGCGTCAAACGAGTGCGAGATCAACAAGCGTCGTCGCAAGGCTTGCCAGGCGTGTCGCTTCCGCAAGTGCCTGAGGACGGGTATGCTGAGGGAGGGGGTGAGGTTGGACCGGGTGCGGGGGGGAAGGCAGAAGTACCGCCGAGCCCCTGACGCTCAAGTCGCTTTGCAACCTCGCCCACATCTCGACGACATCAAGGTAAGTCATGTAGTTGTAAACCATAGGAACCACAGATAATATAATACTATACTAGTAATAGGAACAGAATTCTTACAGGTCATAGGTAACCCTATTATAAAATGTGTCAATTTACAAGAGGCAACATTAAAAAAAAAATTGAAACCGATTTCAATTTCGAAGAATTAAGAATACATGCTCATCAATTTTAGAGATAAACACAAAATTAAATGTGGTTTATTTACTCTATTTTCCGAGTAGTTACCTACTCAGAAAATAGAGTTAGTGGATTTTCCATTTTTGGATTGATTATTTCAAGATTAAATTTACCTAGCAACAGTTCCATGGCTGTGCGTTAGTCAAGGCTGGGTTATTTATTAATGCCCTATTCAAATTTCACAAAAACACTAAGCATGTAGCTCCCATAGCACTAAGCTCGTCTTACGCAAAATATAGGGCATTTATTTAATAAAAACTTAAGGACCACTTCGAATTGAAAAACGAGAAACGTAAATAAATTTTAACGTATATTATTTGAATATACAATAGAAATGAAAAAAATGAAATATGATCACGACTGTATCCCAGGGAGCGGTAGAAATTTATTTCAGATCTATACGATAAATAGAGTAAAATTTCAACGCCTTTCAATCTTTACTTGATGATTTATAGTGTCTGCAGACAATTTTTGCCTACACTTAACGGGACACTAGTACCTGCGACATTGTTACGATCGAATAGACTTGCCCAGCACCTAAACCATCCTCTCAGCTTAGCCTGCCATATCCACAGGAAGGGCAATGGTCAATACGTTTACAAGCATTATAAAATGAAAAAAATAATTAAATATGATCACGACTGTATCCCAGGGAGCGGTAGACATTTCTCACAGATCTTTTAGGCAATTTTTAGATCCTTTTGAAGATGTCTAAGGGGGTCAGAGGTATGGCCAAATACATATTTGGTACATGCCTACATCTTGCAGAAGTTAACTTTCCATACATGACGGTTGCAAGCATCGATGGCAAGCATTATAAAATGGAGTTATTATCCATATTCCAGGTTCTCGAAGCTCTATCATCATACGAGCCGGAACTGTTGACTAGCATGGCGCCATCTGCCGGCGTCACAGACGCATCTACGAAGACGCTGGCGATGCTGGCGGACCTGTATGATAGAGAACTGGTCGGAGTGATCGGCTGGGCCAAGCAGATACCCGGGTTCACTGACCTGCAGTTAAATGATCAGGTAGGTACTTACCTAGATAGATTTTGGTCATACGAAGAAGCGCTCGTGGCGAACCCGCTAAGAAGTTCTTGATAGAGACGTTCTGAGCGGTCACTATTTGCGCGTGCTAGAATTATTCGCTTCATTGATTTTCTGAAATAATATAGATAATTAGATACCTACTGTAATATTTTATACATCTCTCTGACTAAATAGTAATTATTACGTAGGTAACTATGGCAAGGTGCACTGTGAACGAAATTAAAAATAATGCAAAAAGAATCCTTCGAGCCGGATTTGAACCAGCGACCTATGGATGACAATGTTTACTCTACAGTCCACCGCTCTACCAACTGAGCTATCGAAGGTTGTGAGTGTTGCTTCAAAAATAAACATTACTATGTTAGACCCATTTTGATCTACGACGCCGATTATGAGTAGAATATTTCTGTTTCGGAAATAAGTTGAAACGTAAATCATGTCAGTAGGTAAGAATTATAATATCCAAGGTTTTGTTTTATCAGGTGGTTGCATTGCACTCTAATTAGAATGAAATAATATGTAGGTAAGAAGTGTGCAACATAATAATGATAACTTGAATTCGTATTTTGCTAACTAGGATTACCTACATTTAGAATGAGCTAATTTTAAGAAGCTATTTTTTTCTTTTTGTAGTTACACCTGTTTGTTTATTAACTTATAGATACTTTTTCTAACAAAAATACTCATTTTGTATTTGAATTTTTACACAGATCCATTTAGAAAAAAAAGCAACACTATTGGAATAAAAAAATGGTACATTTATATACACTATTTAATTGATTTAACACTTATACCTAATGAGAACAAAAACCTGTATGTATAGCACAAAAATGTTTCTCCTGAGTTTGAGAGTTTGACTCGAACCTACTTTGTACACTAGACAGAAATACCAAAAATCATTTATATCAGTAGGAATTTATTGATCTCATAGAATCGTCTTACCAGCTAGGTGATTCTACTGCCGCCAACAAAAGGTGTGGGCCAAGCTTGTACGGTATAATCCCTAACAATCTTAATAGTCAAACTCCAGTCGCCAGTTAAACAAAAGGCTCGTCAAAATATGTACTTAAATTATATCCTTATCCTTATATCCTTGGACATTTCACACAGCGTCATCTAGTCCCAAGCTAAGATAGATAAAATCTGTATTAATGCATAACAACAACAACTCAAGCCTTTACATCTTTACTAGATGATTTATACAGAGTCAGGAGGCAATCTTTGCCTACACTTAACGGGACATTGTAGTGCCTGGGAGGGGACATTTTTGAGATGGAATAGGCTTGCCCAGCACCTAAACCATCCTCTCAGCTTAGCCGGCCATATCCACAGGAAAGACATTGGTTATATATATATATATGTAATTGATAAATAAGGCTGCAAGTTATTAATAATAATCATATCACTGTTATACTATTTATATACTAATTTTTTTTCGGAGACATTTATGTCTCAGGCGGTCTTTCGCCCACTGCGCCACAGAAGGTTGTAGGTATATTATTTTTATGACCACAATTAATATATAAATAAATAAATAACTTTGGACACTTTATACTGCGTTATTTATTCCCAAGCTAAGCAACTTAATGCTTGTGTTATGGTAACCAGATGACTGATATAATACTTACGATACTTGTTTTTGTAAATACATACATATCTATAATAGAAAAACATCAAGAATTTTATTTTAGAAATACAAGGACAAAGATTTTTAAGTCGGTGTTCGTTACAACTCCTATTATAATTTCCTAGATGCGTCAAAAGCACATGGGCAGAGATGCTAAGCTTGATGCTGGCTTACCGCTCGATTCTTCTTCTTCTCGTGTCGAAGACTCAACTAAATAATTAAATAGTTTTGGACCAGTAAGTTGCGACTGCAACGCCCTTGTCTGTGGCCTGCATAAGGGTCCTCCCTGGTGCAGATGTTTGGGCACCGTCCAAACATCTGCATCGGAGCAGATGTGACATATCCTGCTTAGGGTCGCCACAAATGCACCGCTCGATGTCGAGTAACGAGGACACAGGTTTTTAAGTCGGTGTTCGTTACAATTCCTTTTGTAATTTCCTAGATGCGTCTGCTACAAAGCACATGGGCAGAGATGCTGAGCTTGATGCTGGCTTACCGCTCGATGTCGAGTAACGGCGGGACGCTGCAGCGGCTGCGGTTCGCGACCGATCTCACATTGGACGAGCAGCAGGCTAGGGAGATTGGTGCGCACGATCTCTTTATACAGGTATGAATATGAAAGAAAGAAAGAAAGAAAGAAAGAAAAAGCATTTATTTGACACACACACAAACTAAAACAATACACAAAAATATAATTTAAAAAAAAAAAACACAATGTGTCCCAAATAGGCGTCCAACTCAGCATTTGCTGTTTTGCGCAAGACAAGACAACGCTGATCTTCCGTTGGAACCTTTTGCGAGTCACTATGCAACATAGGTTTCCTTTCCTACTTCTGCTCAAGTGACTAAGGCTCAACTTACACCAAAAGAGCATCGAAGAGCAGCGAAGCGGAGCGCAGTTTCAATGTCATATGAATTTCAACTTTATGTTCATTACTATAATACCTACTTATTATCGCAAAGAAGGCGCGCGTATTCGAATTCGCCGGAATTCCCGCGAAGCCGCAGGCATCCTCGCGACTCGTTCGAGTTTCTCATGCGATAATAAGTACCTACTATAGTAATAAAGTTAAAGTTGAAAATCCTATGACACTGAAACTTCGCTCCGCTTCGCTGCTCTTCGATGCTCTTTTGGTGTGAGTTGAGCCTAACTCGAACTCAAAATTTCGTTATTCAATCCTACTAATATTATACAGGTGAAAGTTTGTGTGTGTGTGTTTGTTACTCTTTCACGCTCAAACGGCTGGACAGATTTGAATTAAATTTGATACCAGAATTGCTTATACCATGGATTCAAAAATAGGCTTTTGATCCCACGGGAACGGGAACAATTCATCGCGGGTAACAGCGTAACAGGTATAATATAATAGGCCACTTTGAAACGTCAAGTTTAGTCGTCAACATAGCTAGTTTTATTAAAAAACTCGAGCATCAGCTTTTATCTAACCGAACAGAAATGTATAGGAGTATTTTTTCCAGGTAACCGGGGTCGCAAAGCGCTTAGAGCGCGCTTCAGCATGTCGTGAAGAGTGTTATTTGCTGAAGGCACTGGCGCTCGCCAACTCAGAGGCGAGGATCGATGAACACGCCGCGTTGAGACGCTTCAGGGATTCTATACTCGCAGCTTTGAACGACGCTGTCTCAGCACTCAGGTACTTATAATATAAATATCCTTGGACATTCCACACAGCGTCATCTAGTCGTCACGACTTTGATGGGAACACTATCGGCGTTTTCATACGTGATATTCGCCGCCTTAGCCACCGCGCTAGGCTCGCAGTGTGGTCGAGTACTTAGTAAAAAAAACACTTTTTTATTTAACCTATTTTGTCCCACTGTCGGGCAAAAGTCTTCACCAAAATCATCCAACCATCTCGATCTTTAGCTGCGTCCCACTATCCTTCATCGAAGGTGACTCATGCCGGGTTCCTATAGCCAACTAACGGATGTCCGTACGTAAGTCGTCATAGCAACGTTGTTTATTCAACACAAAATGTACGAGACTTTTTGACAGATAACAACGTTGCTATGACGACTTACGTACGGACATCCGTTAGTTGGCTATAGGAACCCGGCATAAATCGTCCCGGCAACGTTTTCTCGGCCGACCCCGACGCCGCCTTCCATCGTCTGGAACTGGAACCCAAGACGTTGATATATAAAACACTTAGTTGAAAAAATAGGTACCTACCTAACAATTTTTGAAGAAATCCTCCTTTACAGGTCGTACAACGCTAACTCTGCCCTCCAACAACTACTTCTAGTGCTCCCCGCTCTTCGGCTAGCAGACGTAGCGGTCCGTCGCTTCTGGGCCGGCGTCCATCGCGATAGACGCGCGCCCATGAACAAACTATTCGTTGAGATGCTGGAAGCTTGTCTACGGTAAACTGGGACATAGGTACGACAAGTGTCCCTTTGTGAATGTGCGGTAGTGGAATAGCTGGACAAGTGTCCTTTACACCCGATAAATCGTACCGAACTCTTACTTTTCTTGTGATGGTGTGGTTAAATTTTGGGCCGGCGATGAACAGGCTACTTGTTGCGATGCTGGAAGCCTGTCTACGGTTAACTGGACGTAGATAAGACAAGTGTCCCTTTGTGTCTTGTGAACGTGCGAACACTAAGACAAGTGTCCCTTTGTGACCGTGCGATAGTAAAGCATCAAGGGAGAAATTGTTTCTTTACACTTGCTCGTAGGAAACTTACGGACTCTACGGTAAACTGGACATAAGAATCTAAGTGTCCCTTTGTGTGTGCGGTAGTAAATCATCAAGGGACAAAATGTCCTTTTTCATTTGCTAATTGAGACTCTAAGATAAGTGTCCCTTTGTGAACGTGCGGTAGTGAAACACAGCTGGACAAGTATCCTTTACACCCGATCAAATGTACGACATCTGAACTTTTACTTCTCTTGTGATGCGGTAGTGCAAGGCATCGAGGGACAAAATGTCCCTTTGCACTTGCTAGGAGACTCTAAGTGTACCTCAAACATGTCTTGTGATCGTGCAGTAGTGAAAAACATATAGCTGTGTGACACAGCTATATGTTTTTCACTACTGCACGATCACAGTCTAAACGGTCATTTTGTCCGTTGATGCGGGACACAGCCTGTGTCCCGCATCAACGGACAAAATGACCGTTTAGACTTGGTAATACGAGACTCTTAGGCAAGCTTTTGTGATGTGCACACTCGTTGTCTACCGTAAAAAGGACAAAGCTAAGACTCAGACAAGTGTCCCTTTGTGAACGTGCGCAGAGAATATGGCTGGACAAGTGTCCCGCATCGATGGACAGAATGTCCTTTTACATTTTCTGATAATTATGGGACTCCTAGACAAGCGTCCAATACTCTTACTTGCTCTTTCTATCAATTGTGAACTTTCACTATGAGCAAAATATGAAGTGCAAAATTATGTCTTAAAAAACTCTACCAAGGTTCTCTATCTCTACTCTTGGTGACACCAGTAACTTAATTTGAAGCCCATTTTGAGTTTTAAAAACTGACATTGTCTTAACCAAAGTTGCCGTCTTCGCTCCCTCGTGTCACATATAATGTTTTTTTAGTCAAACTGAAAGAATGAAAGAGTGAACTTACTTTTACTAGTGTGGTAAAAAAGTTAAGTGTGGTTATAATAAGGCAGTAAGTTTCATACTAAATGTAATGAAAATATTTGAGAACGGCGCGAGCCGCGAACACTGCGCGGAGAGCCATCTATACGACGAATGTGTAAATACAATTTACTCACCGCTTTGGTAGATGGCGCTGTTTTAAAGTTTGAGCGAATGTTGATATTAAATGGTGGGGATTGTATGACTGAAATGATGTTATGATTTTGTATGGCAGAATCCAGAGAAGATAAGTTTTAAAGCTCGTATTCGAAAAGTGTATTTGAACTGAAACTAAACTCAGATTTTAATTAAGTACCTACCTACTAGTTTTAATTTTATTTTTCGATTTACTAATACACAGTTTTAGTATAAATCCATTTCAAAGGAATGATTTTTCTATTGCTGTTATTTGTTTAAATCTCTGGGTGACGCCTTAATTGTTTATTCTTTAGGTGCTCTTAAACTGGCCATGTTTTCGCTTACCTAATATTTGACTCACAGATTGAGGGATAATACATCTATCGTTTATGATGTTTTCACCAAAACTTGGCGAAGAAGCTCCACGAGATAAAAATCCACCAATCACAAAGCGGCTTTGAGCAAGAATAAGAAAATGAAGTGATCTCATTGGTAGATTTTTTGCTCGCTGGTCTGGTGGAAACATCCAAAGTATCATAAGAACGCTCCGCCCGCTTCGCAAGTAATATTTAGCCAACATCACATAGACATATCACGGGCGGTTTAGTTTGCATTTAAAATTGAAAATAACTTCAAGTTAGACTAGTATCATGGCTGTGAATGGCATGTGTTTGGGTCAAACTGTATACTACTCGTTTTAGCATTCTGTCAAAGATCAACACTGATACATTACAGTAAGCGCAATCTAGGTTGGCCGAAATGAATATACCTAGTTATTGCGAGTAGCGTTGAAGTGGTCGGAAATATTACTATCTCTGTTTTACATGCTGTTGATACGTCTGTTTAGCTTATAATCATAATGCCTAACTTCGGTCGCCATAAGGGCCTAACTTGAGTCCGGTCAAGTTAGATTGTGCGTACTGTTAAGTGTCACAAAAAAATGTACCTAGTCTAGTAAAAAATACCTTCAATTAAGAAACGATTGCATCATTACAATATAGAGGATAATTCATTGTACTTATGTGTGTCCATTGCAAACATATTTATATTCCTAAATAAGTGTAATTTGAAGAGTTCATGTGCAGTTTGACCTTTTTTGTTGAATTTCTGTCGTTTCGTTGAATTGCCGGCGAGTGTACGTCGCGCCCCGCGCCCTAATGTACAAAACAAATCTAGTACAAAGCATGTTACTAATTGTGTATATTAAAGGTATATTCTAGGTTTACTGTGGTATCGAGATTATGTGCGGTCAGGGGGAAATTCTAGCAATATTAGTATATTATTTAATATATTATACAAGTATTAAATTGTCATATTTTACAAAGTTAGTTAAGTTTTTTCGGTATTCTCATTGATGTTCGGTACAAAATGTAGGTATGAGCTTCGTCAGATCATAATTTAGCTATTAGTTGAATTGTTTTATGAATAAAACAGGTATTTCTGAAAAATTACTATTAAATCAATAATTACCTTATCAATCAATAATTAAATAATGGTTTCCCCCGACCGCACTAATACAATACGAAAAGTAGATGGGTAAGCCGTTTTCGGCGCATTTACATCTAATGTTATTTTGTTTTATTTCACTTTTACGGCACTGCTCACAATTTCTTTGCATTTTGGGACAACATTAAAGAAAATTAGTTCTCAATCACTCACTAGATGGCGCGGACTAATTTGTTACCCTTGTAAGTCAGGGACGCCTTAAAGAGAATGCTTGATTTAACTAGACTTTAATGAATGTCCCTCACTGCTGCTTAGGATTTTCAACCTTCTGCTTTAAGTATGAAGTCGTGAATTGCATCACAATTAGCGTTAAAGCTATGTTATTTTATATGTCTTACACACCTGGGTCTGAATAAATGAGGAATGCCAGATTCGAGAAATAATTTTGTCCCCACTCTACATTGACTGTTGTTGGTGTGTTTATTAAGCCTGCAATACATGTTGGCCGAGCGTAGGCGAGTGAACACCAATGCCAACGTATGGACAGCATATTTGCCTTGCCTTGCAATCGCTCGTTATCACTCGCCTACTGGCCAAGTCCAAGCGTCGACGTGTAGAGTTCATTTGTCATAGCGAGGAGACGCGAGCGTCCACTCGCGAGTACGTTAGCACTTATCTTTGCATAAATTTGCCTACGCTCGTCTTGGCGTAGGCTCGGCCAACATGTATTGCATGCTTTAGAATTGTTATATTGGCCTCAGTGTGACAGTGCCTATTTTTATTGTACATACAGTTTTTCAGTAGCATAACACAATCATGTAGCAATATACAACTTAAACATACATTAACAAATAAATCCCATGCATGTACGTACAGTGACGGTTTGAAAATGTTCGTCGGTTTTCAACTTGATTCGTTCAACGAGCACATAATCCCTTTTGAAACTTGAAAAAGGAACGTCACTGGTAAATGTTGGTACAATAAAAATTGATTCTTGCAAACTGGTGCGAGCGAAAACCGACTTTAAGGTGACGAGCATTTACAAACCGTCAGTGTACAAAGTGATTCACATCATGGGATCAATTTGCTACTGGATCCTAGAGGTCTGTTCTACGATAATGAATCTGTAGATTAAAGATTTGTAATAAAACTTAAGCGATTGTGTCAGGATCAGATAGAAGTCAAAATAGTCAGTATCGTCATCGGACATGATAATTATCTTGAAAGTTAAACTATCTGAGACTGATTGCTTACACTAGAACATTAGTGTATATAATCGTAGTTGAATAAAAGTGGAACAGTATTTTACAACGACAATTACCTCAGCTACTTGTTACCAATAACTTGACTACAGAATAATGTGAGTTTGGATAGATGCGCGATGGATCTTGACTGCTTAAAATTATGCGTTTTCTTTCTAGATAAATATAATTATTCCATCTTCTGATAGAATAATTATACAATTTATACATCCATACAAGTAGCAAAATTAAAAATCTTATTAAACCGACTTCAAGGGAAATTTACGAAAGTAAGAGGGAATTTCTCTCTTACAAAGAACTCTTAAGAGGAAATAAGAGTAAGAGAGTTTCCTGTATTCTGAACATAGAACCTCCTCCTTTTTTAAAGTCGGTTTATAAAAGAACCCGTCTGCAAGTTTATTACATTGTCTCTAGTTTATTACATCATTTTTTAATATAACGATATCTTTTAAAACATCATGGAACTTATAAATCACTGCCACTCGGAAGTGTACCTTCCTCAAAACGCTGGTTGCATTTTCATAGACATGTCAAAGTGGTCTATAAACGATCGTACTGAATAAAACATTTTGAATTTGAATTGTTACTATAATTATAACAGAATACATTTAAAAATGCAAATTTAGAGCGAGCAAGGTCCTTAGTGTTTGATAAATGAGTTTATAACAATTTTGATATACACTTAAATAGCTACTTATACCTACTGTAATTGTATCCATTTTATATTTATCAATCAATAGTTATATATTTCGATTTTGACGTTAATTTGAACAAGTCCATGGTTGTATAGGCAAATCAAATTAGGATTTAGAGCGCGCATTGTCTAATAAGTTATTATAAATCATTTTAATTAAACGAAAGACTTGAATGAATAACTAAATCATTTGAACAAATCATCATTTTATAGGTACTTTGGATTGTAAGCCTCTTTTCGGAAACGTATTTCCTAGGCTAATCTTTATACCTATGAAGTGGCTATGGCTATACGAACAATGTGATTTGAACGAAATTACGAAACGTAGTACCTATTCAAGTGAGTTTAAGTTCTGTTGTAGTTATTCTTATGTTAAGAATATTTACTTTGTTAGGTTTTAAATAATTAAGAGCTGGGTGGTTGGGTGGATGAGTGATGTGCCAGATTGTAGATTTAAGTTTAATTTTACGAGAAAATGTTGTTGATCTGCGTTATTATTGAATGGATAAGATAGGGCGAAACTGCGGTCAGAAAAATTACAAATTAAATGGGAATAGAATTGTCAGCACCTTTCTGTGTTGCTCACTCTTTCTGCTGTTGGTATTAGACAGAGATGGTACTACAAAATGGCGTCGTGACATTTATATTCTCTCTGAAACTATAGGCCGATCACTTATTAGTACCGGCATGTTTAGCTTTAACTAGCGGTCATCATTGTCATAAATATCAGCTAGCGTCCAGTCTCAATAACCTATCTATCTTTGGTTTTGCTTACTGTGTGTGGTTGACATTATTTCCCTACAAAAAATGATAATCTACCGACAGTAAGCAAAACCATTTCATCTTTATTGAAACTGGTCGTTAAGCACCCGGTTATAATCTGGTGAATTAGAACTAACATCCTGTTGTATACAAGGTATGATACAGGACAGGACATAAGCCTGCATTTTTCTTTGACCACATTTTGAACATTTCCTAAGCGTCAAACACTATTGTGTATTGAATTATTTATATACCCAATAGACATGCATTCGCTTAGTGTGTCAAATGATCTCATTATCCAGTGTTTTTGGCTTGCTGACCACAGAACTATATTTTCTTAAACGGACTAAGTCCAAAATGAATGTAAACTATTGTACCTAAATTGTAACGAATGGAATTCTATTTTTCATGTGAAAGTAGTTGATATATTTAGGCGGTTAGCGCTCAGGTAAAATATATGTATAAAGTAGTACTTTTAAACCCGTGTCTTACTTTTTGTATTTAATGAATCGTACCTTATTTTTCTTTACATATTGTTATTAATGTGAACCGGTCCCGGAATTATGTGAATAAAATATTTTAAAAAATGGTGAAATTTTAATTTGTGCTTTTATTTCAGTCCCTATCTATATATCTATATCCCTATATATCCTGAGAAGACCTCGCCCAAACAAAGTCTCGAAAACGTCGCGGGACGGTTCGTGCTCAAATTTTGAGTATATCGACCCACTTTTGTAAAGGAATACCTATCCTCTTTTGAGACTTTTTTTTGGGTAAGGTTGCCCGCAAAAAAAAATAAAAAAACTAATACTACTGCTGTAGGTACTTAAGCAAAAGCTATTTTAAAGAAACAAAAAAAAAGATTTAAGTTCATAAATTATGCCTAAGTTACCCTTCAGAATAGTTTCAGAAAGATTAAGTTAAAAATAAGTCTAGAAAATCAATATTTTATTACTTATATTTTATTATTTACAAATTCAGTCATCCACAGATAATACCGGCATAACGTGGACTACACGATAGCGAACTGTTCATACAGTAACTCTCTCACTTTAAAATACTCTTCGGAAAGCACACCCTCCAAGGCCACGCGTCCATTTTCCAACTGAAACAATAAATTAAAATAAAATAAATATCATTGGACATTTTACACAGCGTCATCTAGTCCTTGGGACTTCATTTATTCGGACAACTAAGATCCAATAGGTAGTGTTTGTAAAAGTCTCACGTCCAAATAATAAAACGCTTTGTCTATACAAATCTGTTAAATAAGAACGTCTCAAATGGGTAATACGGTTTTGAATAATTTAAGGCTCAACTCACACCAAAAGAGCATCGAAGAGCAGCGAAGCGGAGCGCAGTTTTAGTGTCATACGAATTTCAACTTTATTTTCACTAGGTACTATAATATTAGTATCGCAGAGAAGGCGCGCGTATTCGAATTCGCCGGAATTCCCGCAGCGCCGCGGGCATCCGCGCGACTCGTTCGAGTTACGAGAAATATAATCGGCGCGCAGCTCGGAGAGCCGCACCGCGTTGATGAAGTACCTACTATCACCAAAAGCATCGCTTTACCAATTTTGAAACAGTTTAGCTTGCAAGATGTTAGCTAGCTGATCCTGCCCTTTTTATTTTGACCAATCGGAGTCATAAACATCTAAAAGCAATAATTGTTTGATGACTTTTACCATTGTTAAAAATTTACTGTTATTAGGTATTTGTTCTTCAAACTTTATAACAAAGCACCGAAATACTTTGTTGCTATTGGTGTTATGTTGCAAAGCGGTGTAAACTGCTAGTTGCGTCACAGAAAAAGCACCCTTAAGGTGGTGAAGCGGTGCTTTGGGCGATAGTACATTAGTATAAAAGTATAGATAATAGTTATATATACCTTCTTGTTATTATGCTTCTGTTGCCAAATAAATGTTATTCTAATCTATTCTATATACCCGTCGTATGGCCAGCGTGCCGTTACAGCACTCGAGCGCTCCGGCCACGAACTCGGCGCCCAGCCCGTGCCGGGCGAGCGCGGCGCGCAGCTCGGAGAGCCGCACCGCGTTGATGAACGCGGCCGCGTGCGCGCTGCCAGACGCCGGCGCAGCTTCCAGGGACAACATCACTTCCGGATCCGGCTCACCTTCCTCTGTCAAGTTCAAAATATTCAATTAAATATGATCACGAATTTATTCCCAGGGAGCGGTAGACATTTCTTCGAAGCGCTCGTGGCGAAGCTCGCTAACGGCCGGTTTCAATATTAAACTTACGAATGATCGTAGATTGATCGCCATAGCAACTTTGTTTAGACAACAAAAAATTTAGGACACTTTTTGACAGATAACAATATTACTATGGCGACAGATCCACGATTATTGATAAGTTGAATATTGCTACCCGGCATAAGACGTTCTTGATAGATCGCTGAAGTTAAGCAACGTTCTGAGCGGTTACTACTTGGATGGGTTGTGCTTCGGAGAGCACTTTAACTGGTACTAGGACACGGCTGGAGGAATTTGTTTTTACCCGCGGGTAACACCGCGGGGCTAGACTATAATATAGATTTGGTCCACCATATTAAATTTAGTGTATAGGTCGCGCCACGTAAAAAGAGCGCTGAGGGGAAGTAGTGGGGGTACGTTTGCGTCTGTGTTCACTCGCTGACGAACCAATAGCACTCGCTAAATCGAAGGTATGAAGTGCGCCGCGTTACCTCTCCACCGATCATCGACCACTGCGCAGTTTGACAGCCAGCGCTCTTTTTACGTGGCGCGACCTATACATTTTATATTTTGTTTGGTTGTTAAATAGATATAACGAATTAGTACAACTGTAATGTTATATTCTACGTGTGTGTATGTAAATAAATAATAAATAAATCATTGAACTCACCCATATCAGTATCGGAGTGTCGTATCTGTCTCTGTGCGACGACACACGACAGCCAGGCCAGCTCGGCCGAGCCAGCGCTCTTCCAAGACACGCCAGACATCAGGCTGTCTGTTAGCTTCACCTGTTAGGACGATACTCGATATTAAATGAAATGAAATGAAAAATGAAACGAAAATGAAAAATTAAATATGATCACGACTGTATCCAGGGAGCGGTAGACATAATCCATACTAATATCAAGGATGTTCTTATATACTTTTCTATACTAATATTATAAAAAGGTTAAGTTGGTTTGTTAGTTTGTTTGGGGTAATCTCACTACTCATCCGATTTCAAAAATTCTTTCACCGATGTCAGGTCTTTCCGAATGAACATAGGCTATATTTTATCATGGTAGGTACGACGGGAGCAAAACTGCGGGCGAGTAAGCTAGTAAAAAGTAAAGCTTACTTTTTAGTAAGCTAGTGTTAAATAAAACCAATGATTGAATGACGAAAAGGTTCCATTTGTTCTATAGAACATGCTGTCATAGAACAAAAGGTTAGTTTTTCTAAAATTGTTCCATAAAACTACATTACAAGACTTGTCGCCCGAGTTGCATTTATTTGTGGCGTTATTGAATTAAATTGTAATTAAGTTTTTTTTTATTGTTCCATGATATTAATAATCATGGCATACATGACAGTTGTCAATTCTACATTATATCTTGATGCTGTAGAACCTCGCCAGGACCTCGTTGGAGAATTTCAATGCTAAATGTACACTAAATCTAAATGTGTACATTTGACTTCTTTAAGCTGCTAATGGCACTGATTAGTGTTACAACAGAATCAGCGCCAATAATGACGTTAATATTACATTTGGATCATAAATACCTGGTAAATATGCGATTCTGTAGTCGCGTCTATTGTCTCGCCTTTGCCGGGCATGAAGATTTTCTCTATGCCTTCCGCCTCGCAGTGCTTTCTGAAAACAACAAACAATCGGAAAACGTTTGTCAATTCATACCTCTGACTAGCCACTTAGACCTATTCATAGGTTCTAAAAGATCTGATAGAAATGTCTACTGCAACTTTGAATTAATTAAAAACATATTTAATTTAATTTAGTAAAATTAAATTAATGATCACGACTGTATCCCAGGGAGCAGTAAACATTTATTTTCATTTATTATATTGTACACAAGAAAAATACATTAAAAAAACTAAATTAAACAAAGGCGAGCTTAACCCTAACTAGAGTTTTCTTCCAGCAAACCTTTATTTTCTTTCTTTAATATAGAATTTTCTTTCAAAACCAACTAGTATTTCCGGAGATTAGTTAACAAACTTTCATTAACTTACTTGAGAGTATAAAGCGCCTCCTGGCTAGCCCTCAGGCCTACTATCGCCCGCGGCTTGGACTGCGCCACGACTCGCAGTAGCGACTCGCCGTCGCAGCGCCCCTCCAACTCTATGTACTGTATGTTCGCCTTCACCGACACTTGGCGGACGGAGGATACGCATTTCGTAGGGATCTCTTGCATTTCCACTGTTAAAAGTTAGTCTTTATTAGATATAGACTACTATATATATATACAAGTGGAAACTTTTAATTGGCCTTCAGCAAACCTGTACCTACAAAATAGGTGCATGTTAGGTTATTTCTTTTTCCTATTTTCTTTGTCTAGCTGTAAGTTTTCCTAATAATTTAAAAATAAAATAAATAACTAAATAGGCTACTTACCCTATTTAGTTATAGACTAATACCGGGTTCCTATAGCCAACTAACGGATGTCCGTACGTAGGTCGTCATAGCAACGTTGTTTATTCAACCCAAAATGACTTTTTGACAGATAACAACGTTGCTATGACGACCGACGTACGGACATCCGTTAGTTGGATATAGGAACCCAGCATAAATAAGCTACTTAGTGGAAGTGGTGCTTATCTATTACATTATTTGTCGTTTGTCTCTACGAATCTGACAGGTAAGTGCGTCCTAAAATTTAGGACGTGTGGTGACGGAGTTTACCGTCATGGCTAATGACTTTAAAAGCCGGGACCGACAATTGAACGTGCCCTCTGAAGCACAGAAACGCTCAGCTGATAATACCACTTGCAGTCACCCATCCAAGTAGTGACCGCCTAACCTGGATGATATTAAAATATTTAGCGGTCCCGAAATGGATGGGTGCAAGGATCACAAGTGGCATTAATATATTATATAGTAGCCTACGTGTTAATCCAGGATATAAGCTATCCTGGTACCAAATTTCATTCAAATCCGTCCAGCCGTTTGAGCGTGAAGGAGTAACAAACATTCACACTTACTACTTACACACACAAACTTTCACCTTTATAACTTTAAGCGGCCTAAAAACTCCATCACCAGAGTTGGCCATTTGCTCATACGAACAAACGAACGTACTATCACCCAAAGCACCGCTTCACCACCTTAAGGGTGCTTTTTCTGTGACGCAACTAGCAGTTTACACCGCTTTACAACATTCGAACACCAATAGCAACAAAGTATTTCGGTGCTTTGTTATAAAGTTTGAAGAACAAATAATAACAGTAAGTTTTTAACAATGGTAAAAGTCATCAAACAATTATTGCTTTTTAGATGTTTATGACTCCGATTGGTCAAAATAAAAAGGGCAGGATCAGCTAGCTAACATCTTGCAAGCTAAACTGTTTCAAAATTGGTAAAGCGACGCTTTTGGTGATAGTACCTTTATAATATAAGTGTGATTACATTACCTTCTGGTTCTTGTTTCTGCGGCACGGCCGGCACGGCGTCTCTGATCTCTCCGTCCAGGTCAACTACCTCCGCCAGTCTGTAGTCTTCTGGCTGGCATAAACATAAATCACATAAATATCTTTTGTGTATAACTTCTAATATGTTTATAGATGATCTACCCAAGGGCTGGCGCAGAGCATGCTTAGACCGCACAGAATGGAAGAATCTGGAAGAGGCCTTTGTCGAAGGACAACCTGACCTACCTAGGTGTAGACCAATAAATTCAGTTTAGTTAGTAAGTAGGTATTAGTGGCAATTCTGAGTGTCGCAAAAGCTAAACTAAGCTAACTAAAATTGTTGCCGTCCCTTTCATAGCGATGGGAATAAAAAGGATGGCAATAATTTTAGTTAGCTTAGTTTAGCTTTTGCGACACTCAGAATTGCCCCCGATAACAAGTTTAGTTAGTAAGAAATCTATTATAAAATTTATTAAGTTTACCATGGTCAGCGAATAAAGACTTTTATTTATTATTATTTTATATATTTATTTCATTTGAGATCAAAGCTCAAAGGACCAGCATTGCCATTCAGCGCGGCAATTCTGCCAGTGCCTTGGGCACGCTTCCGTCTGGCAGTGGTTTGGATCAGTTGAGCTACCTATAGATCGTTTGTAGCGATCCTTAGGTGGCTCAACTGGTTCTAATATGTAAATATGTAGTAGTTTAGTCACTACATAGTATAAAACAAAGTCGCTTTCTCTGTCCCTATGTATGCTTAAATCTTTAAAACTACGCAACAGATTTTGATGCAGTTTTTTTAATAGAAAAAGTAATTGAAGAGGAAGGTTTATAATGTATAATAAGGCTAAGTGCCTCTTTCACCATCCTCAAGTAAAGTGTTGATTATTTACTTAACGAGTAACGTCATTCGTTCTATGCGCCAAATGTCAATATTGTCAATTACTCGACACTTTACTTGGTGACTAGCCTACTAGTGAAAGAGGCGCTAAGGCTGTCAAACTGCGCAGTGGTCGATGATCGGTGGATAGATAACGCGGCGCACTTCATACCATTGATTTAGCGAGTGCTATTGGTTCTCGTCAGCGAGTGAACACAGGCGCAAACATATGTATGTATGGGGACTCCCTTTTCCGCATTTAGACTCAAAGGTGGTCCTTTATGCGTGGGGGGCGCAAACATACCCCCGCCACTTCCCCGGCCACGCTCTTTTTACGTGGCGCGCTATACCTTGATGATCTCCCCGTAATCATCAGCTCTGGTCCTTAGCGAGTGCTATTGGTTCGTCAGCGAGTGAACACAGGCGCAAACATACCCCCGCTACTTCCCCGACCGCGGTCTTTTTACATGGCGCGCTATACCTTGATGATTTCCCCGTAATCATCAGCTCTGGTCCTTAGCGAGTGCTATTGGTTCGTCAGCGAGTGAACACAGGCGCAAACATACCCCGCTACTTCCCCGACCGCGCTCTTTTTACGTGGCGCGCTATACCTTGATGATCTCCCCGTAATCATCAGCTCTGGTCCTTAGCGAGTGCTATTGGTTCGTCAGCGAGTGAACACAGGTGCAAACATTCCCCGACCGCGGTCTTTTTACATGGCGCGCTATACCTTGATGATCTCCCCGTAATCATCAGCTCTGGTCCGCTCCTCATGGCAGGGGTACATGGCGTGGTGCCGCTTGTTGGACTTGAAGCAGCCGGTGACCCTGACATCGGAGCGCACGGGGATGTCGTGCCGGCCCGTCACCACCCACATCTCCAGCTCACCTTCCGAGTCAGAGTCGGAGGATATACCGGCTACTTCTTCTCTGGAAATGTAGAATAGATTTATTATTAGCCCGTTGTGTCCCACTGCTGGGCAAAGGCCTCCCCTTGGTCTCTCCAATTAACACAGCGTGGGTCCAAATGGTAGAATAGAAATGAAAAAAATAATTTTGAACATAATTGGGTAAAACAGAAATGAGAAATACTTATTGTGTTGAATTTTGATATAAATGAATATTTTTAGACCAAGTTGAAGTGATCCTTGAGTAGATCCCGTTCCCGTGGGAATATTGGAATCAAAAGTAGCCTATATTTTAATCCAGAGTATAAGCAGTTTTGGTAGTACTTTTCATTCAACGACACAGCGAGCAAACAAATACACTTACACACACAAACATTCACCTTTATAATATTAGTAGGACAATCTTGGTACCAAATTTCATTCAAATCCGTCCAGCTGTTTGAGCGTGAAAAAGTAACAAACACACTTACAAATACTTACACACACACAAACTTTTACCTTTATATTAGTGGCAATTCTGAGTGTCGCAAAAGCTAAACTAAGCTAACTAAAATTGTTGCCGTCCCTTTCATAGCGATGGGAATAAAAAGGATGGCAATAGTTTTAGTTAGGTTAGTTTAGCTTTTGCGACACTCCGAATTGCCCCCATTACTTTATTACTTTATTTTTATTTTTTCTTTGATTTGTGGTCTGTGTCTGTGACGCGCTACATGCTGCGGCATCACTGAAAACCAGCGCTGTAGTTGCTACCTCAGCTTCTACAGCAAATGCTGAGTGGTGACCAATTTGCTTCACTCATATTTCCTACAAATAATTGTACCTGTACCTACTGTAATGTGTGTGAGTGAATGTAAATAAATATTTTTCTATTCTATTCTATTCTATTCTATATTAGTGGCAATTCTGGATGTCGCTAAAACTTAACTAAACTGATTTGACAGCACTGAAAATGTTGCCGTCCCTTTCATAACGATCGAAATAAAAAGGATGGCATCTATTTTAGTGCTGTCAAATTAGTTTAGTTAAGTTTAGGCGACATCCAGAATTGCCACTAATATTAGTGTAATAGTGTGATTACATAAAAAGATTTCAAAACCCCATTTAATAAATAATACAGACAATTTTAACTTAGAACTCCATAACTATTTTTCACTTCTTAATCAAGATGAATCTGATGACGTTGAAAAACAATACAATGACATTGTAACTGGTATACACAAAATTAATAATAAATTTAGGGAAAAAAGAATTAAAAACAACAAATTCACAAACAAAACTTTAGAACTAATTCAAAATAGACTAGATACTGGAATAAATACAGAAGAATATAGGATAATAGATAAAAAAGGTTAAACGTAGCATTAGACATGATTTGAGAAATTATAATTGTCATTTAATACAAATAGCACTTGAAAACAATACTTCACTCCGAGTAGCTAAACAGGGTATTTCCAAAGGGAAATGTTGGATCAATAGTTTACTTGACGATCAAGGTATAAAACATAATAACAGGACTAAACTATTAGAAATCTGCACAAAATTTTACAAAAACCTCTATTCGGACAAATCAAAAAATACTATAACAACCTCAGAATATTCGTGTCCTGATACCATTCCTTTCATTACTGGCCAGGAAGTTGATAAAGTCCTCAAAAGCATGAAGTATAACAAAAGCCCTGGAGAGGATGGTATCACGTCAGAAGCATTAAAAATCGGTTCCCCTGCTCTTCTACCCCACATTACTAACCTTTTCAATAGCATACTTTCTACTGGCATAATTCCACCCCAAATGTGCCATTCTAACATCATCCTCCTCCACAAAAAAGGAGAAAAAACAAACATCAGCAATTACAGACCTATCAGTTTAATATCACACATATACAAAGCCTTTCTGAAAGTTATTTTAAATAGAATAGACGGTCCACTCGACATGCACCAGCCCCCAGAACAAGCTGGCTTTCGACCTGGCTTTTCAACTTCTGACCACCTACATAGCATAAATCAAATAATAGAAAAACACCACGAGTTTAATAAACCCCTGTACCTGGCCTTTGTGGACTACACAAAGGCCTTTGACAGCATCAGCCATACAGCCATTTTTGAATCACTAAAGAACCAAGAAATAGAAAAGACATACATAGACCTATTAAAAACTATCTATAATAACAGCACAGCCACCATTCAGCTTGAGAACTCTGGTTCCTCCTTCAAGATTGAGAAAGGTGTTAAACAGGGTGATCCTCTGTCCCCTAAACTTTTTACAAGTACTCTGGAGGAAATATTTAAAAAGCTAGCGGCATCCTGGATAACATACGGAATCAAAGTTGGTGGTAAGAATCTTACGAACTTACGCTTCGCTGATGATATTGTGCTTTTCGCATCATCAGCTCAAGAACTGCAATCGATGCTACAAGACCTCAGCACAGCAAGTCTTGAAGTAGGTCTGGTCATGAATCGGTCAAAGACTCAAGTCATGTCAAATAGCACGAAACGTAGCGTCACCGTCGATGGGCAGGTAATACAATATGTCGATGAATATATCTACTTAGGCCAAGTAGTCTCCTTCAAATGCAGGCAAGACAGAGAAATAAGTCGCCGCATTGAGAGCGCATGGAGGAGCTACTGGGCCATGAAGCAGCACATGAAGGGCAACCTTCCGATATCACTTAAGCGCAAACTTATCGACATTTGTATCCTGCCCATACTGACCTACGGTGCTCAGACATGGTCTTTGACCGAATCACAAAAATCAGACCTCAAGATTTGCCAAAGAGCTATGGAGCGGAGTGTTCTTGGGATCAAACGGACAGACAGGGTCCGAAATACTGAAATCCGATCGAAAACGGGCATAGCGGATGTAGGTACGAGGACTGCGCGCTTGAAATGGGATTGGGCAGGTCATGTGGCTCGAATGCATCCAGAACGTTGGGCGAGACTCGTCACTCAGTGGGTGCCCGAAGACAGTCGGAGACGACGCGGCAGACCTAGGAAAAGATGGCGAGACGACCTGGATGCATTCGAATCAAACTGGCAAACTGTTGCCTTGGAGCGCAAAGAGTGGAAGTTGAAGGGGGAGACCTTTGCCCAGCAGTGGGACATGATAGGTTAGATAAAAAAAAAAAAAAAAAAAGTGTGATTGATATGTGGGAAATATAGGTTAGAAAAAGAAAAAAAAAAGTTTGATTAATAACAGTGTGCTTCACTCACTTGGGCGCAGTACTCTGGTGCAATTGGTGCTGCTGCATCAACTGCTCCAGCTCGGCACCTTCAAGCCGTATCCTCTTGTTGACCGTCAGCTCTATCGTCCTGTTCCCGCCTTTCTCTATGAGGTCCCGCGCTAACGTGCCGGGTGATGTTCTGAAAATATTATTATTTTCTATTATTAGTAAGTTATGAATGATTTTCGTCTTTGCGCGCTCGTGGCGAAGCTTGCTAAGACGTTCTTGATAGATCGTCGAAGTTAAGCAACGTTCTGAGCTGGCTGTCACTACTTGGATGGGTGACCGCAAGTGGCATTATCAGCTGAGCGCTTCCGTGCTTCGGAGGGCACGTTAAATTGTCGGTCCCGGCTTTTAAAGTCGATAAGCCATGACGGAGGCCTTTAGGCGGCCTAAAAACTCCGTCAGCAGAGTTGGCCACTTGCTCATAGGAACGAACGAACCTTTGGCTACTAAAAAAGGCAGGGTACCATTGTGTTGTTTTCTTTTCTTGGTGTGTTGCGTTTGGAACAGGCAATAGAATGACCTCAAGCTCTTAATTCCATCTATGTGGATATTACATAATGCTTTAAAGTCTTTTTAAAGTCGGCTTTTAAAGTCGTTAAGTCATGACGGAGGCCTTTAGGCGGCCTAAAAACTTCGTCAGCAGAGTTGGCCACTTGCTCATACGAACTTACTTTTACTTACTACATAATGCTGGGTTCCTATATCCAGCTAACGGATGTCCGTACGTAGGTCGTCATAGTAACGTTGTTTATTCAACACAAAATGTATGAGACTTTTTGACAGGTAACGTTGCTATGACGACCGACCTACGGACATCCGTTAGTTGGATATTATACATGTACTTTACCTGGCAGTTAAAACTATGGAATTCTGTGGATGAGGAGCCCATTGCAGGAACAGGTCCCTTGCAAAGCCAGTCTCCAGGTCGGGGAATGAAGCCAGCACGACCTTCGGGCCGGGCGTGCGGGTCACCTCGCCTACTGAGTGACACAGCTGCAAGTGACGCAGGGCGAAGGGGTTGCTCCGCGCACCTTCAAAAGCACGCGTCAGCTTGTCCGACATCCACTCTATCTGTAACAAGCGAAGGCATGATGACTAATTTTGAAAAAACATTCTAAAGCTGGGTACTCACTTAGCAGTGTAGCACGTAACGTATCAGATACGCTTTAGTGGGAAGCCAGTCAAACAAAGTAAGGCATGTCAAAGCAAGTAATAGTACATAATTGCAAAATAAACAAGATAAGAGACAAATAACAAGATAAGGCTCAACTCACACCAAAAGAGTGGCGAAGAGCAGCGAAGCGGAGCGCAGTTTCAGTGTCATATGAATTTCAACTTTATTTTCATTAATATAATACTTATTATCGCATGAGAAACTCGAACGAGTCGCGTGGATGCCCGCGGCGCCGCGGGAATTCCGGCGAATTCGAATACGCGCGCCTTCTCTGCGATTATAAGTATTATTGTAATGAAAAAAAAGTTGAAATTCATATGACACTGAAACTGCGCTCCGTTTCGCTGCTCTTCGCCGCTCTTTTGGTGTGAGTTGAGCCTAAGACAGATAAGATAAGAGACACCTCAACAAAATGTGATCTGGCATCACACGCAACTTTCATGATATTGGTAGGATCTTGCTTACCTGAGACTTGGCGAACTCCACAACATTATAGCTGACATTGGACAGCAGCAGCAGTGAATAGGCGACCAGTCCGGAGTCCTTGTTCCGCCACAGCTGGTCCAGCATGTGCGCCAGCTCCAGCACTCTGGCGGCCGTGTCGCTGCACACCAGGACACAGCCACCGCCACGAAGCGTTGTTAGAATTGTTGCTGTAAATTATTCAAAATCTCACTTTCCAAAGACTATAAATGTTAACTTTTTTATTGCAGAACATGTTTTTTTTTAAATAAGAGCGATAGAGGAGAGTGAAAGAGAAAAACATGTTGTGCCGACCCCACTTAGCGTGGGATAAGGGCAGGAGATGATGATGTTTTTTTTAAACGATCAATATGATAAAAAACGATAAGAATAAGAAGCTACAAAGCAAGCCAAGACTTAACAAAACGATTAATATAAACGATCATACTGAATAAATACATTTCGTATTTGAATTTGACTATACTTACTTACTTACTTAGGTATAAATACTTTGACTATACTAGGTCCATGCTTACTCATCAATTTCTCATCCCTCAGTCTTCTTCTCTGTTGCACATAGTCCGCGTTCATAGCCCCTAGCAGCATAAGCGAAGGTCGCATAAGCCGTTCAATCTCGCATCCGTTCAGATGCCGTTCCTTCTTATGGTTGAAGTCGGGTGCATACACTATGTCTTCTTCGCCCGGAGCTGCGATGCGCCAGACCGTGCCGCCGAGGGAGTGGCCGGCGGGCAGGGGCGTTATACGAAGGCCTAGTCCTTTGCCTGGAATATTTGAAAATGAAAAATCTTACTAAAAGTTTTTACTGCTTCGAGGGGATTTGAACCCGCGGAATACAAGCGATTGTCCTTAAGCCGGACTGCTTTTATAATTGTATATTCAATAAGAAGCTACAAAGCTGGCCAAGTATTAACAAACTTAGAAATTAAAATGAAATATGATAACAACTGTATCCCATGGATATTCCATGGAGCAGTAAACATTTCTTTCACATCTTAATGCAATTTTTAGATCCTTTTGAAGATGTCTAAAGGGGCAGTCACAGGAACATACCTCTGACTATTTATTTGGACATCCAAATACATATACATGCCCACATTTTGCAGAAGTTAACTTTCCAAACAAACTTAGAGACCTCAAATATTTTCCAATTGCATCATGCACACTTGTAATCAGTTACCAATCTAAGTGAGTGTAAGTCCCCTCTATAAAAACATAAAACTTTGTAAAATAGACTAGACAAATTACTCAATTTGAACCATGTTTTGGATAGTCTGGATGTCTTTCAATATTTATTTATTTATTTATATTACAATCATAGTCATGGTTGAAGTGGGCCAATTTGGTTGTATTCATAAGTTTGTCAATTTAATTTTATTTAAAGAATGTTTTTTTATTGTTACTCTTATGTCAATGAAAAGAGATAGCAACAGATTTAATAGTGGCAATTCGGAGTGTCGCAAAAACTAAAGTAAACTAACTAAAATAAATGTCATCCTTTTTATTTCCATCGCTATGAAAGGGACGGCAACATTTATAGTTAGTTAAGTTTAGCTTTTGCAACACTCCGAATTGCCACTAATATCTGCTTTAGCTAAAGTAGGTTTACTAAACTAATATGCTTATGGGGTAAAATGTATCTTAATTCTCACCTTTCATATCAACACTCTGATTATACTTCAGCTGGACAATCCGATCGAATGCCATATCCACATCATCTAGCGTGAACAGATCAAACTCGGACATATTCTTGTGGGACTGGTATAGGTCATACATGAACATCTGCCCCATTTTGTAGACGGGTAATGTTGCATAAATGGGGCAGTTGAGCCCAAGTTTACCAACTGCGTAGGGCAGGGCTCCTAGGTGTAAGGGGTCTGAGTGTGAGATCAGGACTGCATCTATTGTGTTTATTTGTCTGAAATATAAAAATATGTGTTAGTATGTATAACCAAACACTTTGTTTTGTTTGTTTTGTTGATGCAATATTTTTATTCACAAAGGGATACCATAGATACTAGATACGGGATAAAATACATAATTAGAATGGGCATAGGCAGTTATCATAGATTTCAGTTGCTCCTATGATTCTGACATCTCAATCATTCAGTCTTCTTCAAAACAATAGTTTTTTGTGTAATTATTATTTTATTATTATTACCTAGGTATACTTAAGATTTGTGAATTCCATGTTGTCAACATAACTAACGTAGATATATAGTACCTAGGTAAAAGTAAATAGATTGTTGCTGTTTAGGTACTAATCAGAAGATGAAATAATTCCATTTCTTTTTCATATCAAAGACCTCTGTGACACACTGGGTGAAAGTGTGCCTGAGACGCAGAAGTTGCGGTTCGATCCCCACAGGGCGGGACAAATGTTTGTATGCTCTGCAAGTATTTGTTTCTTGTCTGGGTGTTTTTTTATGTAGGTAAGTAAGAAATAGTTGTATTACAAAAAAAAATTATCCATGTAGTTTATCAGTCATCTGGATGGTAACCAGATGACTGATAAACTATGTTGAACACAAGCATTATATTGCTTAGCTTGGGACTAGATGACGATGAGTGGAATGTCCAAGGATATATTTATTTATTTGCAAGCTAAACATAACCTCAAACAAACCTTTTTAGCTCCTTTATAAACTCCATATCGAACTTCTCGTCCCAACCGCAGTCTAGAAGGAACTTAAACTCGTCCACTTGCAGCACATAGCAAGGAGGCGACTCGTCACCAGCCCCAGAAAGGCAGTGGACTTTGATGATGGAAGTCATATTCTACTGGCTATTTTACTTGGTTCTTTAGATGTATTTAAAGTGTTAGCATTATGTAACCGGAGTTCTTGTTTGAGTTATCGTTTCGGAATGTGTCCACTGTCCGCGTACTTGAATAAATTGAGGAAGCGCGTAACAACAACAAAACTTGTTCGAGTACGAGTACAGTACACAGTACAGTACAGCAGCGTACCGCAAAGAGCATGTACCGCACACGAGCGGCTTGTAAGACAAGACAGACAGTAAATAAACGTCAAAGTCAAACGAAATGAAAGTATGACATTGACGTTTCCACTTTTCCGGTTACGCAGTAGCCATACTAGGTAGCACAGACTATTAAGATGCTAACGCATCTAGGTAGCCCCATGAATGGAGTGAATTGAATAAAATAAAATAAAATAACAGAAAACTAAAAACTTTGCTAAAAAGTAACAAACTGAGTAACAAACTAGATGCTAACGCATCTAGGTAGCCCCATGAATGGAGTGAAGTGAATAAAATAAAATAAAATAACCGAAAACTAAAAACTTTGCTAAAAAGTAACAAACTGATTTTGATCTAAAGTAGAGCAAACTGTTTTATTTAGACTATTTATCTCCTTTATTTAGTTTAGCATGTCCAGTAAAATTATACATTTCTGCCTGGGAGTTTCTAGGCCCGGTTTCCACCGGCTGGACAATCGGACGTCTATTACAGTCCTAAGAGAAATAAGCTGGAAAGCGGACTCTGTTATATAAAATGCATGGTAGGTTGCGAAGTAAACGGGTCCGCTCCACTCAAAAATTCCAAACGTGTCACAGTGTGACTTGTTGGTAACTCACCTCGCGGAGCAAACTGGGCTAGCCGCCTGAAGCACTTAAGGCCTCTTGTCCTGCCTGTCATTAAGCCGGCGCGGCGGGAGCGACAATTTCTATTTGCCTTTAGCACCCTTGATGAAATGAAAGTCAAAGTTGTTTTATTAATTTATTAACAACATCCAGAGGTTGAAACTTTAGATTGTCCATTATTCCTATCTAAATCTATCGCAGTCATCACTGGTTCTATTTCCTTCGTCTTTATTATATCAAATGCCCAGTCTTTCAGTTCATCCTCATTTTGCATGTCAATCAACTTTTTAATGCTTGGTGTTGATTTGCTTTCATTCATTTTCCATACCATCCTGTCAACTATATCATTGAGGATACTATCTCTATCTGCATTGGATAAACTTTTGGTCTTGTCAATGGCTGCCCTTTTTTCGTACAGTTCTTTGTAGATGGTGCCTAAAAACACTGATTTGTTCATGTCATCGTCTTTTGCTGAGTGGGTAGAAGTAGAACTGCCCGCTGTGTAGTTTTCTGGGGAATCTATGTTGATAACACAGTCAGAAACGCCACTGTTTCTAGGCTGGTCTTCTTTCCTTTTTTTTCCTTCAATGAGGTTTTCTTTCTTGTTGAAAATGAGTGAAATCCCCTTGTTAAGGTTATTAGCAATGTTTTCAGAAGGTATTGGTCTGTGGTCATTTCCCAGCGGCCTTTGTATTTGGGTGGACTGGTTGGTGGGAGCCTTGTTTAGAAGATTGGATAATCTAGTTCCAAGCCGAGCTTCTGTTGAAAATTGAGAGGATGTTGAAATGTAGGAAATAGGTTAAAGCAGTGGGTCAAGGTAGGTAGGTAGGTATTTACATTAAAAGCTTGGTAAAGCGCAGGACTGGGCAGAAAGTAAGGGTGCCTACAAATAATTATGAATTATTAGGTACCTACCTAGGTGCTTACCATTTATTTTCTTAACGATGTAATTGAGAAGCATGGCACCAAAGAACACAGAAATAATGACTATGACATAGTACCACCACGCAAATGACGCGACCTGAAAAATAATAATAATAAGTAGGTATTAAAGTAACATATAATTAAGTAAAAAATTTAATGAGGAGATGGTACCATATAACACTAGGTACTATTATACCACTACGTTTATGATGATACATAAGAACTTTAAGTCCATATGGCCTAAATTACCTACCTACCTACTTACCTTATGCAGCTCATAGAGTTTTCTTGCAAGTTTGAAGATTTTGACGCTTACCCTAGCTATAGTGGCTAAAGTGTTTGGATTCATTTTGAGTTAGGTAGTCCCTCTTCTTCTTCTTCTTCAGAATCCTATTTATTATTTCAGCATTATTTTCCAAAATTTTCCGAAGAAATGACATTCCAGTAGAAAAAAAAAGAATTGTAGGTCAAAGAATAGGTATAACCACCAAAGAGAATAAAACCACTATAAAAAAATGTACTACGAACGTTTTCAACATAAGAATATTCCACAGACTAGGTATACCTACATACTAATTTATTTATTTATTTATATATTATTTATTTTAAGGATCCCAACATAGGGTTACACTGTACATGCATCAATTTATAGCCAAATATTAGAAATAAAAAACTAGTGCTCCCATAAGGGTATCACAACATGCGTTAAAAAAAATCCATCTTAATTCTAAGTAGTTATTTAGGTACCTAATTATAAATTAAAAATTAAATTAAATTACTTAAATTCAATAGTTCATTGCAGATTGCAGTTTCAATTCCAGATAAGTACCTACCTAGGTACTTATTTATTATTATTATTAATTTATTTGATGCAAAATAAGTACGCATGTAGACGTAGGTAGGGTAGACCGGGTACAATAGTAACACTTTTTGTTTATCGGTCGATAGCACAAAATCTGTCAATATATCTTGTACTGTATATAAATATTTAAGAACCTACATTCAATACCTTCATGATTTTCTGTTTAAAGTTTCAGTAAGGGTTATAGAAAACTACGAAAACTGAGGTTGAATCAAATAAGGTCCAGTGTTACAATTGACCTGGAGTCCGGGTCAATTGTACCAATATTTCAAAAAGCAATAAAACATGGTAAAAATGTTTAAATGATATATAATATATATCATTTAAACATTTTTACCATGTTTTATTAAAAAAACTAATACGATAGCATATTATGCTATCGTATTAGTTTTTTTATTTAATAAACAATCAGTCTAATACATTAAGAACTCAAATTGTAAATATTTTTTTAACAAAATCAATACACAAAGTGTTATGAAATTCAACATTAAATTTTCTCCGCTTAAAACAAAACAAAATAATAATTCTTGATTTATCATAATCGTCTTGGCTTAAATGTTTCTTCTGCGTCTCTAATTAGTCTCTAAGCTTTATAATAATAAAAATATTCATCAAGTTGTTTTTTGTATGGAGGTACAATTGACCCCTGGTACAATTGCCCACATTAGAATCATCATCATCATGATCATAAAAACAGAATGTTCATAATATTTTACAAAATTAAATTGATTTAAAGTTCTGAACATTAAATTATTTGTTTACCTCTTTAGATATTGAAATATCTAGCACGTATTTTTTGTCGTTTTACTATTATTTTACTTCTTTATATGCTTTTTTTATACAGAAAAAAGGTCTTTATAACTACGGTCTGTTTTTTTTTATTCTGGTTTGTGGCATCTGAAAGAAATCGTTTTATAAAATTAAAATAAACGCATACATAGTGACTTATTAAAAATAAATATATAAATGAGTGTTGGGTCAATTGTACCATGGGTTCAATTGTAACGTTACAATTGACCCCGTTGATGGTGTTACAAATGACCTCAAGGAGACATTTTGGAAACATCACTAAATTTTTCAGACAATTGTTAAGAATTAGGCACAAATTATACGCAATTGTAAAGTTAGATATCTACACGAAGTCATGGTAGCAACAGTTTTTCAAAATATTATATAGTAATCGAGTGACAGACTAAAATATCGAGTAAAAAACTTTACTCGGTCACCTCGAAAATCGAAAAATCCTTCCTGACACGTCAGTTTCACAGATAGCGCGCTGCTAACTAGTGAGCAGGTGGGGACATGCAAGGCGCTTCTTCTGACGTTCGCGCATATAGTAAAAGTAGTCTAGTATTAGAAATATCGTTGATGGTACTATTGACCCGTGCTACTATTGCCCCCGGTCTACCCTACTACTTGCCTTTAACAGTGTTGTGTGTGTGACACAGAATACAGATAGGTACGGAACAGTCAGTGTCAAATTGATATGTGCGTCTAGAGTAGTCAAAATGATCTGAAAAACATAAAAGCAATTTTACATAGGCAGTTGGAATCATCATTTAAAATATGATATAATATGATTCATATTGTTGCAAGCTGCTCAGTTATAGGTGCTTGCAATAATAAGTATGATGATTCGAACTGCGTTTATCAAATTGCTTTTATGTGTTTCAGATCATTTTGACTACTCTAGACGCACATATCAATTTGACGCTGACTGTACCTACATAAGTAGGTAGGTACTTAAAATCAGAATCAGTGTCTACAAAATGCAAACTCCATTGAAACACTTTCAAAATGTTAATGTTTAGTTTACCTACATGCAATTAGAGCCAGCTTCTCATTTAGCGGTTTCGAAACCTCATAATGCGGGCAGACTGAAGGGTATTAAATGCTACAATAGTGTGTGAGAAGCTCTAACAAGAGACGTCTATACAATAAGAGTATCAACATCGGGACTTTATACCTACCTACTTAAGCTACTTACTATACCTACATTTTTTTTTTGCTTTTGGTTATTATGCCCGGGCCTACTCTGCAATTCGAATCCGAATCCGGCAACGCTATTCGAAAAGTTCCCGTATTCCGAAACGTTATCGAAAAACCGCACTTCCGGAAAACGATCAACATTCGCTGTCAAATGTGTCAAAATGGAAAAATAATGACGAGAAAACCCGGGTCTTAGTCAGCTCCACAAAGATTGACCATTGCATTTCCTGTGGGTGGATAATATGACTGAAGTAGCTGAGAGGATGGCTTAGGTGCAGGGCAAGCCGAAAATTGCTTTCTGACAATGTAGGCAGGTCCATGAAACTCGCATGGCAGAGTTTTCGTGTCCTTTGTTTTAATAGTCCTAGTGTGACTAATACCTCGTTGTAAACTTTCTATCAACGTTATTACGTTACAAAGAGGTTGTAGGTACCTACTTACGAGAGGTTTTCTTCGACACAAGTTTATTTCGGTTTGGATTGGGTTAGAATGTGTAAGCTATGATTGTGTTTGTTTGAAGCAATGCCTAATGTAAAAACTGGTGACAAGACAATCTTTGAGTAAGGCCAAGTTAAAGTTACCTTACCTATTATTGTCAGTGCTTAAAGCACATTTAATTTTATTATACTTACTGATATAATAACGATACATATAGGTACTTAGTGAGAAATACAGCTCTTACGGCTTTGGATAATGTTGTAGGTATAGGTATACCTACTACATGGATGACTGTAATGTTAATATTTTCCCAATTACTTAGTTAATATTTGCATGTCTGAGTACGTAGAACACATTATTGGAAAATAACCCTAGCATAAGACAGTACTTAATTGCTATCATAATACAAAACTAGGCCCGAAAACATTGTAAATTCATAGTTGATATTTTAAGAACACACGGACGGATCCCGTAGGCTCAGTTAATGACTTGTAAATAAGGGGAGGGCGTCATTAATAATGGGGGGCTGTCTTCTGCAGCTCCTTCCAGCAATTACCCAGAGCAGTAAAGAACAACGAGTAAGACATGTAGTTACCCAATAGTGGCAATTCTGAGTGTCGCAAAAGCTAAACGTAACTAACTAAAAATGTTGCCGTCCCTTTCATAGCGATGGAAATAAAATGGATGGCATTAATTTTAGTTAGTTTAGTTCAGCTTTTGCGACACTTCGAATTGCCACTAATATCTTGCCATGTTTTTTGGCGTTTACATCTTAAATGATTTAATATGGCTTTTCGACTATGTATATCTACATAACTTTATTTAATCGTGATAAGACCAGTAGGTAGTTAGGTACTTAATAGAGCCTGCCAGGCACAAAAATATTCCTTAAATTGAATCATAATGAATGCCTATACTGGGTGCACTGCACATAGGTACGTAGGTACATAATATTTTTATATGAATGTTTTTTTTAGAATATGTAATTGTACCTACCTAATTATGTGTACCTAGGTACTGTTGGCGTTGCCTTAACAAATAAATAAATAATCAAGACAACACCTTTTTTGACCACTTGGACCACTGGAAATAAGCTAGCCCCCCACCTTCGTGTTACTGCCTAATTTTTTGGTTGGTGCGTCGCGTTGAAAAGAATCCCATAGTTTTAAGGACGCAACGTTCCACTGGTCTAAGTACTTACTTTTTACTACTTTTTAAATTTGAAATTACCTTTCTCATGTGGGTTCCCAACGAGGCACACCAGATCCTGTCATAGTGTGACCCTCTCTAATTTATTCTTCTGCGTCCAACTCAACTGTGTCCAGGGCACTTTGTTAACTTCGTATGTGCGTCTTACTTATGCACACTCACGTGAATAATCGTTGCTACTTATGTAGATAACTACACATAGGAAGGTACCTATATACCATGTAGGTTATATAGATGTCTCACGTTTGCACTAACCTGAAGATGGTGGGGTTAAAACCTAGAGCAGGGTTAAAATTATCACTAAGCTTTACCCTACCTACCTAATTTTTATTTTTTCATCTCAAAACCTACCAACTTAGCTTGGTTAAGCTAAGTTGTATTGGATTTGTGTTGGCATTCACATTAGGACCTACTTAGGTAGGTACTAACATTATTATTATATTACATTCACATATACCTACTTAAAGGTATAGGTACCTACCTACACAATTGGCATAATTAAAAATGAAATGAAAAACATAAAAAAAAAAAAAAAAAAAAATATATATATAAGTATAAGTATATATTATATTCATAGTACCTACCTAAGTACTTATGCAATGACATTACACCATGGCAACTACCTACTTATAATTAGTACTTATAATTGTATTCATAAATAGTGTAATAATTTTGAAAATCAGAACTGGGACAGATTTACAAACGAAAATGATAACTTCTTCATAATAGTAACCTAACTATCGAATGGACCTTAATATAAAATCCAAACGAAAGTAACTTTCAAACACAATTGCTTCTTATCCCAAATTGATTTCGACAAAGCGACGGTCTCTTAATTTCAAGTCGAACTCAGTAACTGAGTTCCCAAATCAAGCGGGTGGTTAATCAAATTTCTGTACAAAACTCGATTTGGTACCAATCGTACCAGCTGGCTGATTAATAGCGCAAATTATTCTTGTGCCAGTTTCGAAGCACTACTTACTTATTGGCAGTAGTTTCACTAACGGCTAGTCTCAATAACCTATCAATCTTTGGTTTTGCTTACTGCGGGTAGATATTTGACATTTCTTCCATACAAAAAACGTCAAATAGCTACTGACAGTAAGCAAAACCAAAGATAGGTAGGTTATTGAGACTGGCTGTTAGAGAGATTGAACTTATAACTACATAGGCACCTATATTGAAACTGCATTGCCGAATTCGTACACTTCGTACCTTAGTACATAACTACTTACGATGTTATTCGTAATAGATTTTATAATATAGAAGTCTATACTTTAAAATCAGAAATGTATGGTAAAAAATACTGTCATTCGGGTCGGACTGTCAGGTGAAAAAGCCCCACACGTAATGACCTTGTCTTCCCTGTGGATATGGCCGGCTAAGCTATGAGGAAGCTTTAGGTGCTGGGCAAGGTTATTCCATCTCAACAATGTCCCAGGCACTACAGTGTCCCGTTAAGTGTAGGTAAAATTGCCTCCTCACACTGTATAAATCATCTAGTAAAGATAAGTCCTGACAATATCCAGTAAAACCTGGACGAAGAAATCCAAATTTACAAAATGAGCTCACATAACACCGTCTAAGGTTGTGATTCATGTGATTGTGAGTATAGTTTAAGTTCTGGGAAAGGATTTTATATACTATACCAACCTTGATCTGAAATTTCAGCTCGGTAAGGGGATTTTGACACTAAAATTACCAAAATCCCCTTTGAAGTGAATTTTTAAACGGAATTTTGAAACTAGGCCAATAACTTCAGGAAGCATAAGGCACAAATCACACCGAGACGGCTTTACTTTATCTTCATTACTGTAATGCATAATGTTAAAAGCTCTTTGAAAAGTGCTTTCGGCGCCTCATGCGGTCGCTTGTGGTCGCTTGCGTTTTATGCGATACTATGTATTATGTTAATGAAGATAAAGTTTAAAATTACATGACACTAAAACTGATCGCCGCTTTGCTGCCATCTCGGTATGTGTTGAGCCTAACGACCCAAGATTGCTTCCTCACGATGTATAAATCATCTGTCTCAATATATCTCTGTGTAAATATAGTATGGGGTATGTTAACTCCCCCATGCAGTAGGTACCTAAGTTCACAAAATACATCATGCACTATAAATATTCGTACTGGCAGCTCCGATGGATTTTTGCACCCACTCTTAATTTTCGTGTTTACGCATAATTGCCGTGATTCCAGGGAAAAGCTCGTAAATCTGTCACAATGGTTATTTATTCGCTATTACAGGAATATAAGAATGGAGGTAAATAGCCGTGGGTTTTATACATTCATTTTATATTAGATACTTTGTTTTAATAAGGTCTTTAATCAAGGACATTGAAGAAATATTGACTTAGCTGATTACTTATAAAAAATAATGGTTATCTGTAGAATAACTTTTATGGATTAACTCTGTAATGGAGATGTTCTGCAGATTATATTACAAACAAGCTGTATCGGCAAACACTCAAACGCATTTCAAAGGCTAAGTAGAATACTAAGTCCCATCTCGATCCTATTACCATCTCGGCCCCACAGAAGATTCCTCTGACTTAAGGACAGGACTGGACAGGGCAATGACCTCTTCTCTGCTCTTGAACTCTGGATGGAGCGAATACGTTTCATTCTGCGAATTAAATAAAATGGTCTTACCTATACCTCTGTATTCTGTGCCTGTACTGTCTCCTAGATTGTGTCTTCTAAAAACTGTAGCCGTTATATTTATTTTAGATCCTTGGTATTGAGGGTGAATTTTATAGTGGTTATGTCTTTTAGTCAAGCGGCGATGGGCTTGCAACCTGTCACGTATGGAATGTTAGCTTCTGCAAAATGTGTTCATGTACCAAATATGTATTTGGAAATTCCTCTGACTACTCCCTTAGACATTGACATTGGGATTGTAAATACAGTTGTTGTGAATACATTTTCATGGAAGATTTCGCTGAAAATATTATGACTGCTATGCGACGGTCACTGCTTCCTAAGAAATCAAAACCTAAGTACCCCAAGCTAACTTGTACGTTTTATCTAGCGTGGAGTTTACAGAGTATTTTGCTCCTAGATGTATTTCTAAGAAATTAGAATTTGAATTGAATCTGTGATAGACTATTAAGATAGAGATAATTATTATGTCTGTGCTGAGGGCCTAGACAATGTAACAATCGATTAGCGAAAGCGATAGTAGAAAAGTCCAAAATGTATAGGAATTGACATTTGATGACGAAAACTCGAGCGATCAGAAATGTCAAATCAAAGGTGTAGCGATGATAGAAATCGAATCGCTTCATAGCGAATGCCGGTTGGCTAGGCCCTCTGGTTATTATGTGTGATTTTATGGGCTGTATTGGCCGGGTGGAATAGTGCGCCACGGTCTTTCAATTCAAAGGCTATGGATACCGACCGGTTATATCAATACCTAAGTATATTTTCAGTTTCTGATATTTTGTTTGTATTTTGACGAGCTCTAAAGGGTGAAGGAAAACAACATGCGCAAGCTAGTGGCTAATTCAGGTTTACACGTAAATTCAACACATGCCATCTCTTTTCTGTGAATTAAGTTAAGAGCATAGTTTAAGCTTAAAGAAAGCCTCTTCCATGTTAGGTACCTACCTAATTAATGTATTCAGAATAAAATATGTACTTAATACAGTGTCCTGTTAAAGGTAACATGAGACGGTAGTAGTACCTACTTACATACACGAAACTTATCAAAAGTTGCCTTCAGAAACTAAATCATCATACCTATTTAAAGTTATGTGCGTGAGTGTCCGAAGACCGTGTGATGACAAACATAAGTAAGATTAAGTTAGATCTTTTATTAAATATACGTAGACTAGGTATCTCGGGACAATGTAGGACATTGTTGAAATTCAAACACAGCGATACACAAAACAAATAACCAGTGATACTTACCTACAATAAAAAGTTAGTAAAGGGCTATGATGAGTAAGCACGTTCACATTTGGCCGATCTACAGAGCTCAGCAGTTCAAAATTTACATACACGACACATCAAAACCCCGACAGAAACTAATACCAGCGGAATATAAATCACAGGGGGATGATGGATTAGTCACTAGCGAGCGGGATCTATTAGTTTTGTCTGTCTGTCTGTGACGCATTGGCAGCAGCGAATGTAGTGTTTTTGCAATAGTATAGGCTAGCACTTGTCGAAACACAACAGATAGAACTTCGAATTAAGATAGGTACTGCTGACTGCTACTGCTTTAGGCTCAACACACACGAGATGGTAGGTAAGCGGCGAGCAGTTTTAGTGTCATATAATTTTAAACTTTATCAGCATGCCGATGCTTTTTGTATCGCGTGTATGTATCGACAAACGCGCATTTGTAAGGTGTTTCAATAGTCCATTGTTCAAAACTAGTTCTAAGGTATCTAGTTGAAATTAATGCCAAATATTTTATAACAAAAACCACAAATACAATAAGCATTACGGTTCCTTGAATAAGTAAAAAAAAATGCTTTTACAATTGGAATAAAATGTACAGAAGTCGAATGTCAAAAGAAAGTCGCCAGACTTTCAATTGCCCTATAGTTTAGTCGAGCTTTTGAACAGTATTAAAATGTGCAATCTTCCGATGAATAAACTTTATAGCTTACATTTTCCAACTAAACTAATTTGTATTATCGACCAGCTTTTGACTGTATGCATTCTATAAAGAGTACAATTATCTAATAATCTAGCTAGCGCTTGTGAAATCGCGCGCGTGCTATTATTTTCAATGTAGGTGCCTCTATTCCACAATCTATACCTACCTATTTAATCGAGACACACAAAACGTCCAAACTTTTTCTATAATATGTTGCGCAACTTGCGAAAAGAAAAATATGAGTATAAATAAATAAATATGAAATTTCAACAGTTTACAATAAAATGATCTATCTAGGTATCTATCTAAAAATCCATGCCCCTTTCATACAAAAAACGCATCAAATCAGTTCATCCGCTCCGGAGCTGAGATTAGGTATAGGTACACACTAGGTATAAACATATGACACCCTTTTTTTTCGTCGGGGGTTAAAAAGACATTAAACAAAAATATTTGCATCTATTGCGTTTAAAAACATCATAAACTAGTGCTCACTCAAATGGTTTTGTTACATTACAATGAATGGTTTGATATCTGCCAGGACCAAAAATCATACCACTGTTTTGGATTTTCAGAAACAGTCTTTTTTAAATACTCTTTTTACACAATAGAATAGACACAAGCTTTATTTTTCTCATATCGTGCTTCGTACAAGAAACACGCTAATTGTACGCTAAAAGTAGTGGCAATTCGGAGTGTCGCAAAAGCTAAACTAAACTAACTAAAATTAATGCCATCCTTTTTATTCCCATCGCTATGAAAGGGACGGCAACATTTTTGGTTAGTTAAGTTTAGCTTTTGCGATACTCCGAATTGCCGCTAGTATGTACCTATCTAGGTAGTTAAAATTTCTACAGTTCTTCCATAATTTATAGTAGGTAAGATCTCGGTTTAAGATACCTATAAATCCAATCCGTCATTATAAAGTGGTCATACACTATTTTATACCTTTGAACGAGCAATTCTTGTACATATTTATAATCTGAATACAAAGATTTTTTATGAAATTTATTATGCAGGTAGTTTTGGAGGCAATAAATCGATTTAGCGAGGATTTATTTTTGGAAAATTTTGTTTTATCCGTGTTCTCAAAACTGAAAAAAAAAACTGAGCAAAGTCCAGTCATCCAGGCCTACTGTAGATAATAATACAACTATCGATCCTCATGTTTCGTTCTTTAAAAGAGAGGGTCAAATGGTATTAAAATATATTCCTCTCGAATACGAAACAGGTGCAAATCTTATATGTCTTCTCTTTTAAATGTCTTTGGCAAATCCCACTGCATTCAGGACACGTGCGCCACGGCGACGGATGGACATTGGACAGCCGTGAAATGTGTGTAGATGTCCCTACTAGCTTACTCACCCGTGGGTTCGCTCACGTGGTACCGTGAAGGCCCCAATCATGGACACTTTAAGGATTTAGTTGTAATATTTTGACTATAACTTTTTTATTGTTCAAGTGACAATGTTGAGGTAAACATTATACAATAGCAGGATATTTACTCTACTTAATACATACGTAAAACATAAATCATCATTTACCGTGTCATTTTAATTTAAGTATTTCTAAAATACCTACAAAAACACCAGTGATGGACACCCAAACACCAGTGTTCGACAACCAATAATGGACACCTCTCCAGTAATGGACACCTAATGATGGACATCGTGTGGGTACCTAATTAGCTATGAATGCAACGTTTTTCTGGCATAATAGTTATGATTATTTCCGTTCTAAGATAGGTAGGTGTTCAGTAGGGTGCTATAGGTAATAATATTATTATTATTATTATGTTTGTCAACTTTCGTATCTCGGAACTATGGAGTCCCGGACCTTTGATAGGCATGCATGGGGCCGAAGCCAACACACGGAGGCCCTTTTGACATTTTTGATCTTATTGTGATGGACACACATACCGGCGGCTACCCTGAATAACACTATAAAAAAGCATCCAAAAGCAGCGTCCGGTCTGTGCAGGACTATTACAGATGTGGAAAACTACTACTGGGCTATGGGAGTGTGATGGTAGTGGACTGGTTACTGGGAAACTATGGGGACTATGGCACCCGCCGACACAATGTTAACGAACATGTATAAAATGGCGGGCGGAGACCGGAGACTCGCCAACTCACAACTGGGCCCCCCAAAATCGTTGCAAATGTCGCAACAAGGGGGCAACATGACGTGAGTAGCTAGAGGGTGGTTGTGATGTTGCCGGGTTTTAAACGACGATCACGAGCTCCCTGAGGGTCCAGCTTCACGTGCCCACTCACCACTTACGTAACACCGCCAGCCCCCGAGCAATGCTCTAGCGACTCCACTCCGTCCGGCCGGTGAAGGCAACACGGAGGTGGGGGACCTGTTCCTCGTCAGTGTTCACTCCGGCCGGCCAGTGAAGGCAAGCGTAGGTGAGGAACGGTGACCTCCCCCGAGAGCACTCGGGTCCGCGGGGTCGCTACTCCCCGACACCACGCCTCAAAGGTGCCCTGCGTCCTTATTATTATTATTATTAGGGGCCCGTATCATCCCACTGCAGGGCAAAGGCCTCCCTTCCTTCTCTCCACTCCTCTCTATTGTGAGCTAGTGTAGTCCATTGTGGACAGTAGGAGTCAAGCTCGTCTCTAATAATAATATTACTTAAATAAAACCAATATAGATAGGTAGGTATGTAGTTCTTTTTATTTTTTTTTAATTAAATATCTAGCCTTCGTAGATTACACTAAAGCTTTCGATAGCATTAAACATTCCGCAATTTTTGAAGCCCTTGAAAAACAAAATACTAATAAAACTTACATAGACCTCATCAAGCTTATTTACAGTAACAGTACAGCGAACATAAAATTAACAACATCAGGACCTCATTTCACAATTGATAAAGGAGTGAAACAAGGTGACCCGCTCTCTCCCAAATTATTCACAAGCACCCTAGAAGGCATTTTTAAAACAATAACACGATCTTGGGAGTCAAAGGGTATCACAATCGGAAACAAGAAACTTACAAACTTGCGGTTTGCCGATGACATTATTCTCTTTGCCTCGACCGCTGCAGAACTTCAGAATATGCTCGAAGAACTGAGCACTGCAGGCCTGGAGGTTGAACTGATGATGAATCGGTTAAAGACACAAATCATGACTAACGGCACCAAACATAAGATCGAGGTTGATGGGCAAGAATTACACTATGTCGATGAGTACCTACACTTACTTAGGCCAGATAGTCTCCTTCAATAACAGGCAAGACAAAGAAGTCGATCGTCGCGTTGAAAATGCCTGGAGGAACTTCTGGTCTATGAAACCGCTAATGAAGGGAAACCTTCCACTGTCTCTAAAGCGAAAACTCATTGACATGTGTATTCTGCCCATTCTTACCTATGGTGCCCAAACATGGTCTTTAACCGAGGCTCAGAAGTCCAAACTCAAGGTCTGCCAAAGAGCCATGGAAGCGTGCTTGGGGTAAAGAGAACGGACAGAGTCAGGAATACTACTCTTCGCGCAAAGACCGGGATCGAAGACGTCGGCGAAAAAACTGCCAAGTTAAAGTGGAACTGGGCGGGCCATGTACGCCGTATGGATGGTGAAAGGTGGGCGGGGATTGTCACGCCATGGGTCCCTGCAGATGGGCGACGAAGCCGGGGCAGGCCGAGAAGACGCTGGCGAGATGACCCTGACACCTTTCAGGAAGGTTGGTGGGACATGGCAAAAGACCGAGAAAGATGGAAACCATTGGGGGAGACCTTTGCCCAGCAGTGGGATGATATAGGTTTAAAAATAAAAAAAATAATAATTTAAAACTATTTAAGAACTAAACACAGTCCGTCCGCAAGTTAGGAGAGAGATCAATATTATTTGAGATCATTGCATGGGGATTTCACCTGATATTTTGTTGTATAAAATGATCCGTGGAACCCTAAAGCTCTTTGCTGCAGCCTCTACAGATTCTCCACCTCGTACCACCTCAAAGGCATATCTACCATTTGCTTAGGAATACTTTTTTTTGGACGCCATCTAAACAAAATAAGAAAACCAGTTATGGACCCCCAATTATGGACATAGTGTACATTATTGGTAGTTTATGTCCATCACTGGTTTACAGTAAAATATACGTACCAGTGATGTACACCCCTTCTAAAATGGTTCCAACAAATTCTAGCTTTCATCTTTCTTTAAAACTATCTGTTAAATTTCAGTTTATTTCCGTAAAATCATAGTAAAACATAATAAATCTTGAGAAATACTTTTCATAAATAAAAATGTACACTTACCTCCTTAACGATTAGCACAATAAATCACAAAAAACTTGAAAAATAACGCCGCACAAGTTTTTTTACTTCGCCATTTTTAATTGATAAGACTAATACTGAATGTTATTTGTCAATATGTCAAATCGAAGTTTATGCTTTCAAATTGTGGGGTTGTCATTTCCGTAAAACTATTTTTAGCATTATTTTTATGCCATTGAAATTTCATGTGTCCATGATTGGGTCTTTGTCCATTACCGGTACGTTCACGGTACCTACCTTGATAAAATATATGAATCGAATGAAGAACTAATCACTACAGATCATTATTCTAACTTTGACTTTAAATAAATCCTTCTTGGTGCGCGGGTGAAAATGAATTTCGTAAAAAGTTTTCATATTTTTATTTTTTAGTTTTAATGCAAAGAAAATGATAATACAGCCTAACTCAGAATAAAATCTCATTGCATCTAAACAGTTTGACGCATATACCTAACCACCTTAAGTAGGTACTTTATTTATAACATACATGGTTTCAAAATTGCCTCGCAGAAAGTATAAAAAGTAGAGTATGCATCGCGGGCTTAAATGTTTATTTGTCTTGGGCAATCTTAAACCCCTCGTACTTAGGATTCTAGCCTTAACTAGCCTAGAATCCCTCTTACTCGGTGTTCAATATAGCACCCGGGACATTATACACTACTTTAAACCCTCGTTGCATAATCTACTATTGTTGTTTGTTTAAAAGTATTCTTTTTTTTTAATTATTATGTCTTTTGAAATTTTGTATCATATGTTTATTAAAATAAATTATTATTATTATTATTATTATTATATCGTAGACAGCCGATATCAATAAATACCTCTCTAATTTCTTAACATTATTTATTTACCAAATAAAACATGTTTGTAGGTACCTAACTTACTTATGTTATTACTTGCCACTTATAAAACTCTTTATCCAAATAAATTGCGTTACTTGAAAGGATTAGTTACAAGATGAGCACAAATCTATTTAGGCGCGCCATTCACTTACCAACTTCTTTAAAAGTAAGTTCGTCCAATTTTGGAGTTTTTAGGACGCCTGAAGCCGGTCGTCATGGTTTAACGAATCGGTATAACTTCTGTGAAAAGTCTACTGTGAACATTTTTCACTGGTACGAATAAATGTTTTTTCCTTTCTTTTGAATGTGTTTTAAGAATGTTTTAGCACCTTTTAGCAGTTCAACCACATGGAAGAAAGTTCTTGCGGTCAGTTTCAATATTAATATTTAAGTATGTATGGTATGTATGTGAATTTGTTGTGGTTACAATTAGACTTACACCTTCGAATAACATTACAGAACTTAAATGTTATTCTACTAGTAAGTAAGTAGTGTAATTCTACTGAGATCAATTAAATAAAATACAAAATGATAACTACAACAAACCACCAAAAATAGAGAAAACAAAAGACCTTACATTACATAATAATTCCACCTATTAGTATGTATGTATTTACAAAAAAATATGTATCTATGTAGTATATCAGTCATCTGGTTACCATAACACAAGCATTAAGTTGTTAGCTTGGAACTAGATGACGGTGTGTGGAATGTCCAATTAATGTGAAAATTACAATAACATTACTACAGTAAGCAAAGCCACAGATAGAGTATTAAAACTTGAAGTCAGTAATTCACACTTAAGTTTCAAAAGTAAAGAAGTTTCGGTGTTAATAAAAGATATACCTATATATATTTTATATTTTTAATATTTTTGTACAGTAATATTTTGTTAGCTAACAAATCTGTCCATGCATGATCCCCTTTCTTAAATCCCGCTCACACGAGCAAGTACAGATACTTAATCCAAAATCGATAGCTCGATGCTAACAACACAGCTGATTGGAAACATTTAACAGCGTTCCGTTCACACATGATAAAAGTCCAGGATTACATGATGCTTCTTTATAATGTGCTAATAAAATAGAATATTTTTTTAAGTTTTGCAATAACAACAATTTAGATCGTTGTAACTGGTTGTAACGTTCAAATGGAAATAAATAAATTTAATGCTTGTGTTATGGTAACCAGATGACTGATATACTACATATATATATTTTGTTAATACATACTTATTATATCATAGAAAACACTCTGGGTGTTTCCTCAGACAGATATTTCAGACAGCCAGTCTCAATAACCTATGGCTATATCTGAAAAGAATATGTCTGGCGATGGCTGGGAATACAGACGTGGTCATATTTAATTTAATTTATTAACGAATTAAAAAACCTAAACCAACACCACTAAACGGAGGATAAGTCTCAGCTCGCATCTAAAAACATGATCTTTAACCAAGGTATATAGACAGAGGCACGTCCTTACATTTGTTTGAAAACAAATTAAACAGCAAAGCCATAACAAATATTGCAAAATCGAAATGAAAATATGATTCCACCATCGAGCGATCCATCCAATATCAGCGAAATCCAGTTTTTCCCACATGATATAAGCATACAAAATGGTAGGATGTATACAAAGTATTCACACAAAGCCGCATTGGGCCCGACTGATGGAGGCTTCGACGGCAGTGAAGGCTCTGGTGTACGAACAATTTTTCACAGAAACTGATTCTGAAAGAAAGAAGCATATTTCTAAGAGAAATCTCAACAGCCTATCGAAAGGCGGCAGTGGACTAACAAAAAGGCTAAGTGTGAAATAGATTTGACATAGTTCATTGCTAATGCCCGATTCCTATATCCAGCTTACGGATATGTTATTTTTTTTTTAATTCACCTCTATATTGCATGAAATTGATCTTCTTATGGAATTGAAGTCGGTTTGTATTTTAAATTATTTTGCTACAATTAGGTATTAATTACAGTGACGATTTGAACATGAGTATATTGCTCTTGTAAAATTGTCGATAATTTAACGTGAGTAATGAAAGTAACAAAACAACACGGTAGCTTCAACTACCCAAGCTCTGGCTGATATGTTGCGTATCGTGATGTGCAGACGTGTGATATTCAAATATATTTTTCACGTGTCCCTTTGTTCAGGCGTTTGTAATACCCCGATTTAAAAAGGCTAGTCCTTATAGATAATCAATGTTGGTTGACATTTACACAGCGCTATCTAGATTTTTATTGAGTCAAGTACTGTGAAAACTACATAGTAAAAGTTTAATAACTATCAATAATGTTCCTTCAAAAAATAACAAAAATGTATAAATATATGTTAGTGAATGTCTACAATCATTGAGAATAATTATTCATGTCTACGGTTTTTCTTTAAAAAGCCAGTACGTACCTATTGGAAAGTTATAGTCCAGAAATTATTTAATTCAAAATAACTAGTTTCGGAAGTTCTTGTTCAGAATTATAATAAGATACTCAAAAATGAGTACATAAATTACCTAGTATGCACACGGGCTTAATTGGATAGTCGTAGCTCGTAGCTCGTAGCTCGTAGCTCCGTAGCAACTCGTAGACCCGTCTCGTTAGTGCATTTTGGTTGCAGTAAGAATTTGAGCAAAATTGAGCGGGATGTTACTAAGAAATACGTATAGATGGAACTGTAAACATTTATATACGGACACTATTCTGCTATGTTTAGGTATATTCAAATTAAAGAGCCTAATAAATATATTTACACTCTGCATGTAATACTAGGAGCTTAGTTAATCCATATTAACTACGAGACCGTTTAACAGTTTTTAAATGACGTCATAACTTTGGCTGTTATGTGTGAAAATTGCTATATATTTAAAATTATAAAAAAGTAGCTTCTTCTCTGAACAATTAAAGATTATTTTTATAAACTTTATTCATTCATTCATTCATTCATTCATTCTCTTTCTAACTTGCAACAAGAAATAATGTTATCTCTAAGAGCAAGGGGCATCAAGATTAAAGTTAATTTAATCTTGATGCCCCTTGCTCTTAGATAACATTTACTTCTAAATAGGTAAACCACCTTCAAATACCTATTCGCATAAATATAATATTTGAATTTTGACATACTATGATGGCTACAGGAATTTGAGCTGTAGTGATATACATTTCAAGATCCAACTTTGTTTATAGATACCAGCTGCTTAGAATATGCAAACCATAGCAAACACTTTGGCAGGCACCTCTCAGGCACTCGCCTTGACATCGATTTAGGCTCTCGCTAAATGGCTAATGAATAATTTGCTCGTGCAAAGCGACAAGGGGAAGCTACCAAACGGCTTCTAACATACCTACACAGGGTACTGAGTGTCACAGTACTAGATATTATTTCAATATTTGATTGTTATTTATGGAAATTAAATATCGTATCGTCGTTAAATACGTTTGTTTTATGGGAACTATTCTTCTTATTTACATAACTTTATAATACACAACAACCAGTTACTTTAAAATTTCAAAACAATTAAAAAATAGCTTTGCCGGTTCACCCAGTAATTAGTAAAGAATATACAATGAACTAAACAGTTGATATCAAAAGGAGTTCAATTCAAACGCAATCAGCTCGCGCCACGGCGACTTGAAAATTCAGAACGCCAATTTAGCAAATATTGTCTTCACACTGACCGACCCGATGCAGATAATTTTCGGTAAAATATAGTTATTTATATCTTCATTTAAATCTAGATTCATATTCATCAACATGAAAATTGGTTGAGGCATGAAACACAAACATACCAACTCTCAGGTTCATAATATTAATTACTACAATAGTAACCGCTCGCGGCTTCGTTTGTGTGGTAAAAAGTATCCTATAGATGTGTTATCCAGGTCATAATCAATGTACTACCTATATTCCAAGTTTTAGCCAAATCCGTTCTGTAGGTAGTATCCGTTTTCCAAAGACGTTCTTGATAGATCGTCGAAGTTAAGCAACGCTCTGAGCGGTCACAACTTGGATAGGTTTAGGCAAGTGGCATTATCAGCTGAGCGCTTCCGTGCTTCGGAACAGGCACGTTAAATTGTCGGTCCGGCTTTTAAAGTCGTTAAGCCATGACGGAGGCCTTTAGGCGGCCTGAAAACTCCGTCACCAGAGTTGGCCACTTGCCTCATACGAACGAACGACGAACGAACGATGGCAAAAGTGCGTAAATACCTACATCACGAGTGAGAAGTTCTCTTACTTTTTTACAATTTGCTGTAGCCATAACTTTTGCTGTACCTAAGTAGTCAAATTCGGATTTACTTTTCGCGCTGATAAATCGTGTCGTACAGTCTAAATGGTTTTACTCTTCCAATCGGCTAATTGGCATGCGAGCGTGACGCAACGATTTCGAAGTTCTTCTTGCAAAGTTTCGTGTAATATGAAGATTCAGAGTAAGATCCCCAAGATTTGCGCACCAACTTCCACGGTTCATAAACTGACTTTCGGCTAATTGCTGTGGTTGACTTTATTTAATGGTAGATAGATACTTATATAGGTAATCCTTTTTAAGCAAACACAAAATCTTTTTCACTTTCAAAAAATCTTATTTTTAATTTTAAAGAATGAGGAGAACCGAAGATAGGGCTGAGTTGTGTATCTTAGGAAATACCTATACTTAAATAAATAAATATAAATATCCACACATGACAGGACATTCCACACAGCGTCATCTAGTCCCAAGCTAAGCAATTTAACCAGATGACTGATATACTACATAGATTTTTTTTTTTTTTTGTAAATACATACTTACCTACATATTATACATAGAAAAACAACCAGACCCGGAACAAATATTTGCAGAACGTGCAAACATTTGTACCGCGGCGGGGATCGAACCCGCAACCTCCGCGTCTCAGGCGAGTTTTCGCCCACTGCGCCAAGAGGTCGTCGACCTATGTCCTGTATGTATGATGATGAAACCTTATTTAATCGATCGAAGTAAGGTATTAATTTAAAAAAGTATTTGATATACTTGTACCTCAAAACTTAGTGCGATTGTACCTGGACATTGTTGAGATGGAATTAGGCTTGCCCAGCACCTAAACCATCCTCTCATCTTAGCTGGCCATATCCAAAGGAAAAACAATGGTCAATACGCGTGGGGCTGACTAAGCCGTGGGTTTCCTCGTGATGTTTTTCTTCACCGTTTAGAGTTCGTGTTCATGCGCATATAAACGAAAACGAAACAAAAAAATTATTGATGCACGACCGTTATTCGAACCTACGAACGTCGGATCGAAAGTGCATCCCACTCGGTCAACACGCCATAGGATTAACAGACAAAAGTGTAATAATAAAGGAAACTTCACTAAAGTTGGCCAAAAGCTTAACGAGTTACTTACCACCATTTCTGCTTGATAATCCTGTCTGTATCAACAATAAAACATCCTAATAATAATCTATCGTATAAACCGCTGATGGGAAAATAAAAAGGAAATCCTCGCAATACTCGAATCGACTCAATTATACCCAGGACGAGTCGTGTAGAACTCATTACATAGAATATATCTCGAAGTGGGGCGGAGTTGTTCTTACAGCGATTTAAAGATATACCTATCAACTCAATCATATGACAGTTTCAAACGCCGTGTAGCTATAAAAATAAATGAAATTACTAATGAACCAAAAAACTAATGAAGAATATACAAATTATATTAGATACTTAACTATAGGTACGTCCTAAAATCTTTACTTACATCGCTCAACTGCAGAGGTGCAGAGCCAAATTGCACAGGCGAAAAATAAAACACGCAACGCCAACATTTCAAGGCCAACAAGTTGACGTCCTGGACAGTTACCTGGCAACGATTGTCATAAAAATTGCCCAGTTGTGCATTTTCGGTTTATCTGAAGCCGAACATTGGACTCCACCCAACTGGAGCATCCCATTTCGCGCCGCGCACACTTTTAAACGCTCGCACTTGACGTTTATTTCCTTTTTATTCTTTGTAATCTACGAATTTAATATAGCCAACATAAAAATATAGCGTCTGAAAAAAAATTACGCGCCTATTTAATTTGAAAGTGGCATGGAACGCATGGAACGTTTATTTAAATTTCGTTTTCGGCCATGTTGGTATGCGAGTTTTTATCGTCTCAATCTTGGAATGAAAGTGGTTATTGACATTGTTAGAGTTCTGAAAATAACTTCTAGAGAATACCAACTCTATTTATAAATTATTTTTCTTCGTTCGTTAGATTTCGTTATTCTTTTTATAAGAAAGGCTAAGTATTTATTCATTTTAAAGTTCTTGAATAGCTTAAAAATAGATTAAGTGTACCTACTCGAATTTGATTGTATATACCTACTTATTATATTTGAATGTTGTAGGTAGGTACTTGTTTTTGTAATTAGTTCCATACAACCTACAATTTTGGATTTGAACTGTATTTATTTTTTTAATTCCATAGTAGGTAAAGTGTTAGGTGTTTCTATATCATCAAAATCGGTTCATCCGTTCAGAAGCTATGATGCCACCTACACACAGAGACAGATAGGTACATACTTCAATCAAACTTATAGGTAATACCCATCTTTCTCGTCAGGGGTTAGATAAAATTTTGCAATACCTTCAAACACTAAAATATTTATATTATATAAAGCGAAATAATCTTGTTAGCCTTTCTTTGGTTTTTATATCATTCAACAACCTAAGTCTTTGTCCTCTAAGTTCGACAACTGATAGATAATCGATTGAACTACATTGAGAAACTTTCGCGTCAAAAGATATTACATAAAAACGGAGAAGGCTATTATTTTTCTGATATACCATTTTATGCAGCTGTAAAACATTTTATGAAATGCGCCACCGTTACACTCTTGCTCTTGTTAAACTCTACGCGCTATTCCTAACGCAATAAATACCAAAATCATTTGTACCGAGTGAGTTTATCGCGTCATTCACGGTGCGTCAACTGTCAAGCGGCTGTCATCGTCTGCACACGGCCAGTCTAAGAGGACCCATGCTTGTTTTTTATATGTTTGAGATAGTGGTTCATGTTACGCTGGTTTTAGGGATTATAATTTTTGATCCTGGGAGTGCAGTAAACCATATACGTGGCTCATTAGGTCTTGATCTCGTGGTTAACGAGGCGAGTCTAATTGCGGCACAGTCTCCGCCTCAAAATACCGGGCGGGAGAATATGGAAGGCAATGGTAATTTAGAATTTATGTTTCACACTCTTTTGAACTTTTTAAAGCAACGTTTGAATGTTTTGTTTTGTGCGGTAAGAAACCGAAATGGTTAAAAGATAAACAGGACCACGACCGTATCCCCAAGGTGAAGTAAAATGTTCTTTACGTCATGTATGATCCTTTAAAAATGTTTAAGAGTAGAAGCACTTTCAAATATATTGGTATAAACCCAGTGCAGTAGAGCTATTCTGTAAACTCATTTCGAACGTCGAAGAGCTGAATCCGCTGTGAGATTCTTTCGTATTATGCAAAACTCGATAACGGCTGTGATTTTTTTTTAACCTACATTTTCCCACTGTGATTAGGTATTATTTAAAAATATTATCGGGACTACAGTAGACAGAGTAGAGTGTCTATTCGTGACCACGGTGACTGTAATGTCATCGAAACGTCGAGGTAAATAAATAAATAATAATGATTTCAATACGCGATTAAGTCCGTATAATATTTTTTAAATAATGTTTTCAAGTCGCGATAGTTTAAAAAGGCTGTGATTATGTCTAGGATGTTGCCCTTACTTTTCATGACAAAAAACAACCTCTAAACTCCCAAGACTGTCCTAAAATTCCTTTTATAATAAAGCTGTATGCCTTATTCTTAGTACCTCAGCTAGATAATCCATTCAAAGACGCTGTGACATCAAAGTTCGCTTTGTGAAAGCTAATTATATCTGTGACTGCCGTGTGTGGTCTGCATGCGATACGATTAGGATCAAGTCGAGTTCCAGTCGAGTGTTAGTGAGGCTCCTATTCATTCTCAAACAAATAGTAACTTGCTTGTGTTATGCTAACCAGATGACTAAAAGTAAGTAAGTTCGTATGAGCAAGTGGCCAACTCTGGTGATGGAGTTTTTAGGCCGCCTAAAGGCCATGGCTTAACGACTTTAAAAGCCGGGTCCAACAATTTAACGTGCCCTCCGAAGCACGGAAGCGCCCAGTTGTTAATGCCAGTTGCGGTCAACCATCCAAGTTGTGACCGCTCAGAACGTTGCTTAACTTCAACGATCTATCAAGAACGTCTTAGCAAGCTTCGCCATGAGCGCTTCGACCAGATGACTTATATACCATGTGTGTTGGTCTGCTTGGTACCTACATCGGGACAATTAGTTTTGAGACTACAGATATAGTTTAGAGACATACCTAGTCTTGGTTAGTGATTGCATATCCGAAGGCTAGAAATCTATTTAAAATAATTTAAGCTTGATAATCTTACGGATATGGATGTGTGGATGTACATAAAGTAGTTACTCTTTCACGCAAAAACTACTGAACGGATTTGGCTGAAACTCGAAATATACATAGTAATTGGCGAAGAACACAGTATACATAAAAATACATAGTAGAACATCGAACTCCTCCTTTTTTGAAGTCGGTTACAAAGGTTGTTTTATTGGAAACCTCTTGCTTGTTAGTTGCACCACAAAGTCACAGGCTCTCTTCAACAAAGAAGTGTGGGAACAACAAGTTTGCAGTCACGTGAAACAAACTTTGCGACTTGGGGCTAGCCAGACCTACAAGCTTGCTTCAGCTTACGCTAATATAATTTAGCTTACTTATTTAAGGACATGCTTCTGACTACCTATAGAGACATTAGACCACGGGAAATACGTAAAAAATCGTAAATTTGATACCGACGATTTACTGTGTTTAAATTGAATTCATCCGGTGAATTTATATCTGGGTAAAAATAAAATTAAATATGATCACGACTGTATTCCCAAATGACGGTAGACATATTCTTTCAGATCATTAACATTTGAATATGTCTAAGGGGGTAGACTACGGAAATCAAGATAATCATGTTAAATCAGGGATATTTAAAATAGCTTGTAGGTACTCAAAACTTACTAAACTGATAGTTCAAAAATAACATTTCTTACGTGTGCAATGATATGCAGTTGGTCCTCTTTACCCGAAATAACTCAGAAGCTCGTGAGACCTCAAGTGAAACCGAAAAACAAGACAAACTCCAAGTTGGACTTAAAACAACGTTCCTTTGAACGAACCGTCGTTTTTAGGTGATTCTTATTAATTTGTTCTTTTGTCACTGCGGGCATAGAGCTCGGAATTAAATATAGTTTTATTTCTAGACATTATTTTAAGTTGCATTTTGATCAGTAGAAAAAAAAATTACAAGCAGAGCCTTACAACAATGTAATGAGACGTCAACAGAATAACATGACCTCTTTATATACTTACCTATTTATTTATTTTAACTAGCTCGCACATAAATAATAATAAACATGAAGCAAATGACCTTATTAAGATGATTTTCTTCCAGAAAGCAAGCACAATGACTTGCAAAAAATGAACAGGTGATGTTATTATGTTTTTTAATGAAGAACGCAAGTTAATAGCAACACAGTGTAATTTAGTTAGGATTTTATTTGAAAAACAAGATATCAAACCTTTGTTTTACCTAAAGACATGTCTGTAACTCAATAGCTCTACACCGAGACCCCTTTAATTTCTGCGGGAAGCAGTGGATTAATGGTACCGTCTTTAATTAAAAACCTTAAATGAAAACCCGCGGTTTTACGACAACACTTTTTTCTCTTCCACTGGGACTAAGGTTTGTGGAATTTCAATTAGGTGGTATTTATCGCTAGATTTGAGGGATTGTCGAGCCTTTTTAGCATTCTGTTGATGTTGTTCGGGGTCTTTGTTTGTTGTACCTATGTGAAACTATTTATTGGCGTCTTATTTTTATATGTACTTAGTTAAAAAAACTCAGGCCTTTACATCTTTACTAGAAGCGCTCGTGGCGAAGCTTGCTAAGACGTTTTTGATAGATCGTCGAAGTTAAACAACGTTCTGAGCGGTCACTACTTGGAAGGGTGACCGCAAGTGACATAATCAGCTGAGCGCTTCCGTGCTTCGGGGGGCACATAAAATTGTCGATCAGGCTTTGAAAGTCGTTAAGCCATGACGGAGGCCTTTAGGCGGCCTGAAAACTCCGTCACCAGAGTTGGCCACTTGCTCATACGAACGAACGAACGAACGAGATGATTTATATAGCGTTAGAAGGCAATCTTTGCCTACGCCTAACGGGACACTATAGTGCCTGGGACATTGTTGAGACAGAATAGGCTGGCCTCTCAGCTTAGCCAGCCATATCCACAGGAAAGACAATGGAAGCGTGCCCCACTGGCAGCATAGAGTGGATATAATTTGTTTATAAACGCGATTAATTATGTTGTTCCAGAAACTGTACAATGCATGCTCTATTAGCGTGAGTGTTTCCCATGTGCAAAATAAAACTAACATTATACACGTGAAGTTCAGTCCTCACTATCGGAAACTTGCAGTGCGCCACAGAAAAATGAATTCAGCTGGTTATACTCGTGTAAAGCGAAAGAAATGTGCAACATAATGTAATAGTAAATAGATAACACCCAGACAGATAGCGTCCTCAAGCCGGACTGCCTTTAACCAACTCGGCCACATAATGTTACGCCAAAAGCTATTGGTAAGATGATATTTAGTTAAGCACCGATTAGCGCCATCTACAGGTAACTCAGAACTCCTGCTCATTGTATAGCTGGGTACTCACTTAGCAGTGTAGCACGTAAAGTATCAGATACGGTATCAACCTGCAAGTGGGTACGGCTCGTCCACGGTCCTCCGCCTTTGTGCTACGAGTTGCCTTTGTGTTCGCAGTGAAACCGCCACTCGGCGGGTCACTGCGAGCTTACAGCGCTCCACGCGCGAGCGGCTCGCAGCTGGCCCGTGCCTACGTACTCACTTGATACCGTATCTGATACGTTACGTACTACACTGCTAAGTGAGTACCCAGCTTATGATCTAGTGTTTTGCCTTGAAATCGGGAGAAAGTCTACTGCGCCTTGTGATACAGTCGTGATGTTCGTTTCATCATAGACAAGGCGGAAAAGCTGCATTCAAACAGCTGTCTAACTATGGGCTTTCTGCAATCTTCCACAAGATTAAGCCCGCGCCAGGCTGGTAAACAAAACTCGCGCCGGCCGCAACGGGCTTTAAATTGTTTTTACAGTTTAGTTTACTATCATGATTTATTGCGTGAATTGTTTATGGGAGTTTATGGTAAAGCTCTATGAATAATAAATAAATAAATAAATAAATAAATATCCTTGGACACTCCACACAGCGTCATCATGAATGTTTTGATAACTACAAATAAACTAAACCTACATAGTTTGTTCATTGAGCAAGTGGCCATCTCTGGTAACGGAGTGTTTAGGCCGTCTTAAGGCCTCCGTCATGGCTTAGCGACTTTAAAAGACCGGATCAACAATTTAACGTGCCCTCCGAAGGCATTAGAAAGGCATTAGAATCACCTAGCATGTTAAACGATACTGAAGTGATCCTTGAGGTCCTACCAGAATAATGATTTATCTTTCTTTCAAAGAAGCATGGAAGCGCTCAGATATTAATGCCACTCGCGGTCACCACCCATCCAAATAGTGACCGCTCTCTATCAAGAACGTCTTAGCAAGCTTCGCCACGAGCGCTTCAATTAATGAAAAGAAGATATAGTACCAGATTAGCACCCGTTTGAGCTATAGAAGCCTTTATATCTTTTATAAAGGCAAGTACATATTTAGCTCAGTCCGAGAGAAACGTTGGTAAGTTCCCACTTCATAAGGTGCTTTTCATTTGAATTCCAGTTCTACTTTTCACTACGAAACGTTACCTCCATTTTTGCAATGAGCTTTATTAAAATGTTCTCTGCCACGATATTCTTTTACGTTACGACTATTTTTATGATTATACGCGAAAATATTAGCGGGTGCATCAGAAAGCGAATGGGTTTGTCTCGTTTTGGAAAATGATAAGACCGTTGGGGTTAATGTTGAATGCAACATTACTTTTTGATGCTTAAAGGCTCAAACTTGAAAATAGGTGGGTTACACCACAGAGTATAAACAAGTATGTTTAATACTTAAATAAATACGTTATTTTTATTTATTAAACAACTAGCTGTTGCCGCGTTGTGGGGCCCGAACAAAAATAGCATAATGTCCTTTTCCAAGGTCATGTCTATATTTGTATCACCTTTCATCAAAATTGGTTCAGTGGTTTAGACGTGAATGCGCGGTAGAGAGGCAAATTGATTACTATTTATAACATCATTAAAAAAGAAGCAGAAGTACCAAATTCACAGATTAGTCTTGCTATGCAGAACTCGAAAAATGAAACGGTACAGCTGGGAAGAAAAATGTTAGGCGCGGGACAGACAGAAAAGACGTAAGGCGAGGACGGGGCGCAGACATTTGTCTCTTCCGCGTCCCTTTCATACAAAATGTATAGAAGCGTCACGACGCAAAACATACAGAAGAGACGGGGCGCGGGCGCGACGCTTTTACGTCTGCGCCTTTTGTTCAAAACACACAGAAGAGACGTGCCGCGGACGTGGCGGGGGCGAGGACGGGGCGCGGGGTGGCATGCCTGCCGGGCGCGTCACGCACGCTCGCACGCTCGCACTGCGTCGCGTCCGCGCCCCGTCTCTTCTGTGTGTTTCAAAAAGTCGCGTCCGTGTCACGTCTCCGCCCTGTCCACGCCGCGTCTTCGCCTTACGTCTTTTCTGTCTGTCCCGCGCCTTAGATTCACGGCTTCATGTGTTGTTTCTTGTTTATTATTGTTTTGACTAATAAAGCAATGTTTGCTTCAATAACTTTCTCGTTGCGCAGTCTTCAATCGGAACGGTAGAAATGGCTAATGAACCCAAAGGACAATGGATTAAACATTCAAATTTATCTAACAAAGTTACCCAAAGTTTGGAACCCTTCTCTATTTCGACTCTGAAACTTATTTCAAAAGTCGTCAATCATAATGTTATTCGCTTTTGTTCAGTCGCAGATGGAGATCGCGTTATTTATCTATCTAGTAGATAGTACCTACATAATGTTTGTTTAAATCTAGACCCAGGTTGGTCTGAGAACCTAGAGTTGTATCGTTCCTCGTAAACAGATTTCACATTTATATTTTACTAACTGCGTCCCACAGAGTTACCCGTGGTGAATCGTTCACGTTCCCGTGGGAATATCGGGATCAGAAGTAGCCTATTTTTAATTCAGGGTATAAGGCTGCTATGAAATTTCAATAAAGAAAGAAAGAAAGAAAGAAAGAAAAAGTTTTTATTTTCCATCAACATAAACATGGGTAACTTAAACAAATGAAAATAACAGACAGGAAAATAAGGCTACCCCTCAGCATTTGCTCCAGCAGCATCATGACTGTTGGAGCGCTGGTTTTCAGTGGCGCCAAAAGCAGTTGCGCATCAACTGCTGTGTGACACGCGCATACAAGTTTATTGGGTATAGGTACAATAATGATCATAAAGAAAAGTTATACACTTCAGTAGGTAGGTACTAATATAAATTAAAATAAATATGATACGCAGACATAATTTAACAGTTAAGTATATGAAGGTATATAAATGTAGTAGGATACAACGAAGAACGACTTATGGTACGGATTTTTGTAAATCTATCAAGTACTTTTTAAATTTTACTTTAAATGAATTAACAGTAGTTAAATTTCTTATTGGAGGAGGGATATTATTCCAGCATTTCGTGGAAGCATAACGAAAGCTTCCACGAAATGCAGTCGTTCTATGTTGTATATGATTCAATCTTATTGCAGAGCGGACACCGCGAGCAGAAAATTTAAGTTTCTCATACAAGTACACAGGTACCTGACCTCTTATGATTCCGAACAGTAGTGTTGCAAAGTGAAGGCTACGTCGCGATGACATGTTTAAAATACCGTGATTATTGATGTATGGAGATATATGAGCTCTTGCAGGAATCGGGAAACAAAAACGAACGCATGCGTTTTGTACGCGCTGTACAAGCTTCCTAGAACTAGCCAACATACATCCTCCGAAAACATTGTCTACGTAGTTAAGTTTGGAGAGGACTAAAGAATCACAAAGCTTGATTCTAAGGTCGGTGCTTAAGTATTGTCGCATACGATACAAAACAGACAATCTATAGAAACAATTACGAACGGTTTGTACTACGTGATTCTCGAAACGCAACGAACTGTCCATCAGCAGACCCAGATTACGAACTTCTGTAACTCTATCTATTAAAACGCCTTTAATATTTACTTTAGGATCTTGTGAAAGTATTTTACTAATTTGGGTTTTAGACCCAAGGACAATAAATTTAGTTTTTGTAGGATTTAGAACAAGCTTATTCGATGAACACCAATCGTCCAATCTACTCAGGTCTTGGTTTAATTTATGTACAGATTGATTCACATTATTAGGCTTAAAGGATATATACAGCTGTAAATCGTCTGCGTAGGTGTGATAGTTGCAGTCTTGAACACTAAAAACTATATCTGCACAATATAAAATAAACAAAATAGGTCCCAAAATCGATCCCTGGGGCACCCCACGTGTTACTGGTAATAAGGATGACATCTGACAAGTACCGTCTGGCTTTCGAATTTGGACAAGTTGAGAACGTCCACCAAGGTAGCTTGAAAACCATCCAAGTGCAGTGTGGTCAAAGCCATAGTTACGCCATAATAACGACCAAGAGAGCGCTTCCCTGCCGCGTCATGTTACACCTGTATTCAAACTATAAAAAATCCTAGCGCAACCCAGCAAAACCACCCATCAACATAACCGATAGAACAAATAAACGGCATAAAATATATCACACAAAACCAATAAAACGTGAAAAGTAGTCGTCGGCGCGCATTACCACGCGTGCGTCGGAATATCTCACAAATACTCACAATTGGAGCGCGCCGCAGCATCGGCCGGCGAATAAATCAGCCTGTCAGTGTTGCCAGTTATAAATTCGCGGGCGAGGGACGCACCTGGCAACATTACCTTGATTGCGAGGCATAGTTCCGACTTCGTAAGGAAACGAACGAATCGAAATTAAAAAATGTTATCTAAAGTTACAATTAGATTTGTTGATAGACTCGGATGATTTTTTCAGGTCATAACTTTTGAAGTTGAAATATTCAGATTTCAATTAATTAAATAATACAGGACAAAGGTGGGCTATCAAGTTTTAATTATCTTCATTTTCTAAGAATCTGATCTCGATTTTGTTACTTGTTTCTATTTTGAACTCAAATATCGGCTTTGGACCGATGAACAAGTGATGCGAAAGTAATGAAAACTAAGAAGATATTACTGACGGATGGAACAGACAGACTCTTTGAGGTTCCCTCAAGATAGATTTGTTTTGCAAGAGATTAAATTTGAATTGCTTTTGATCAAATTCTTAACAGAATAGCTATGCATCTTATCGCTTTTAAGCGATAAGACCGCCGATTGTATACCTATCATAATTAAGTTGTTGTAGTCTACTGCATTGTTAATTTTTCTTATATAGTGTGCAATAAAGTATTTTCTATTCTATTCTATTCTATGCATAGTCTGTTGTTCCATCCTATTATATTTTTAACCAGCTGCGCCCCGCGGTGTTACCCGCGGTGAATAGTTCCCGTTCCCGTGGAAATACCGGATCAAAAGTAGCCTATGTGTTAATCCAAGATGGAATCTAACCCGGTACCAAATTTCATTGAAATCTTTCCAGCCGTTTGAGCGTGAAGGAGTAACAAACATTCACATTTACATACTTACACACACAAAAACCTTTATAATTATTAGTGTGATTTCAGAAAATTCATAAAGGCGGTATTCACGACCTTCGGCCAAAACGGCTCTAAAATAGCCGGATATGAAACGTGTCCCATCACTACCAAGCTCGCGGGTGCATTTGCGTGCCCCCACGTTTCCGGCCGTGTAGTCTTTAGCGAGATAGTCTATAAATATGCGCACTAGCTGTTGCACGCTACGCGCCCATTTCCTTCCATTTGGAAGTCGGCTTTGATGGAAGTCAATGCCATTTTAACTTGCTTTGGATCAGCGGTAGTCTTTCTTTTTCAACTTTGAAAATTAAAATTCGTATAATTTTAATAACAACTGAGCGCTTTCATGCTTCGGAAGGCATTGTCGGTCCCGGCTTTTAAAGCATGGCCCTTAGTTAGGCGGCCTAAAAATTCCGCCACCAGATTTGGCCACTTGCTCATGGCACTTGGCCACGAACTTACTTACGTTTTTGAAAACCTTATGCGGGCACTTTTAGCTTCAACTTGGGTTCCAACATTGGCTACGAATAGAATGGCCAATGGCAATGCTCCGTTTGTGTCCATTACCGTCCAAGATCGATCCTCACATTGGAGTGTTGGAACGTGTTAGTTCCAACACTCCAATGTGAGGATCGATCTGTCCAATGTGTGGTGCCCGCATTAAAAAGATATGAAGAAATACGAGTTGACTATTAGCTCATACGAACTTACTTGTTTACCCAAGTTTTCGTTGGAATACCATTTTGAATACCTACGTCGAATGTAAAATAGTACTATGTATTTTACGTCTGTTTATAATGGCATGCTAGAACTTTCTCGCTTCCTGCTCATAGCTCTTTGTCTCGCGGTAATGAGTCAAAAGTTTTGGGCTGTTTTGGCATACTTATCGTATAAGCTAATTACCTACGTATGTTTATTTCATTAGTTTCACACTAGCCAAGATTTATTTATTTTATGTAGGTATTTATTTACACTAGCATGGAAGAAGAACCAATTACGCTATTTATAAAAACAGCTACGCGTAATTAATATAAACTTTCAATACTATCGTGAGTTATATTAGACATTATAATAGCACACGGGAAATTACTCACGTAAAATTATCGTCGATTTAGATACCGACAATGTTTCGATTCTTCCGGAGAATCTTCATCTGGGTATGAGTGTGGTCACTCCTCGCGGTCGCGTCTCACTAATTTTACGTGAGTAATTTCCCGTGTGCTATTATAATGTCTAATATAATATATTAATTTTCCGAATGTGCCATCACTTAACCGTTTAATGGAGAGATATGCATCACTTGGAATAAGTTGGGGGCAAGGCAGCACTCAAGTTTGGCGTAGCCTGTTTAGTTTGGCAATCACCAGAAGCTAGGAAACCTTGGATATGATGATGCATGATTTCATGAAGTATGAGTAAGATATATTTTTTGAATAATATTAGTAAGATTACTCATACTTCATGAAATCATGCATCAGATTGAAATTACCATCTGAGTGCTATTGTTTATTAAAAACCTCCGTTAGAAAACCTGCTTTTAAATAAAAAACTGCATTCAAATCGGTCCACTCGTTTGCGCTACGGCACCACAGACACACATAGCGATCATACTTATATCACCTCTCTTTATAGGTAGGGGGTTAAAATAAGGCTAGTTACTTACCTATTTCGTAGTTCCTCGTGATATCGGATGGCACGTCTAGTTTCCAAGGCGCAGTCTGCGTCGTCAATATTGGTTAATTTGGTCCGAGAGAGAACCACCGTGACCCAACCACTACACTAAGAACCTTATAACACACACCGCAAGGTCGACTTTCACTTAAAAAGTGGAGTTAGATGTTATTGGGACCGTATTTCAGTCGAAAGTCTTATTGTTGGTAAGCTTGGCTTACCTTAGGTTCTAGATCGGCATGTATTAACTGTTTTGAGAAAATATAGCGTCTAGACTTAAAACCCTCGAGTGAAAAGATTATAAAGTCTGGAAATATGACGACCTCGGTGGTGCAGTGGTTGAAAGCCGATACGATGCAGAGGTGGAGGATTCGATCCCCGCCACCGGACTATTAGTATTTGTATAATCTTCAATTTTATGTACAAATATGGCGTAATCAAAATACTTTTCAATTTCACGGAATCTCCATCAAAGACGTGAAGGAATGCGACCGCAATTTCCCAAATATGACGTGGTTAAAGTCACGTTCGAATAGCCCTATATGCCATGTTTTGTTTGTCCTAAATAATTATCACAAATTACTCACTCATTTCGGGTCCTTTCTGCGTCGACAAGCTAACATAACGATGACGGAATGCGAGGCTGAGTATTTTTTATTACATTACAACATACCTATTACGAGTATGACGACAAGTAAATGAATATATGGAGTGGAAATTTTTGCTCTGCATATCAAAAGTAAATGTTTTATCATTAGCGTTTTATCACAAAGATCGATTTTAATTTTTGTAAATAGAAAACACCATTGACATCTACGAGTATAACAAGTAGTAAATATAAAAAAATATAACTTCGCTTTCGTAAGAAGAGAGCAAGCTCGTTGGTTTAGGATACTTGATGATACTTAAGGTACCTAAATTATGCAATAAATACGAAGAGCTCCCATTGCTGTTATTTATTAAGAATAGCCTATTATTCATCTGGATATTTTACCATTGAATATGATAGAGATTGTCAATAACAGGGCTCCTCTTTATACGAAACCCTAATATATGCAAATAAAAACATTGAAACCGCGTTTTTCCTGTTTGGCGATTCAATTGCTAATACACTCCGCACTCAAGATACAAAGATACGGTTTACAAAGAGATTTTAATTAAAATGGGAGAGTGGGACTGTCTGATCCACGCTAAAGACCTAACATTGAAATTAAACGAACCGTTACAGCTAAGTACCACATTCTTTAATTATGTGGGAAACAAAGTTCTCTTTAAAAGTACTCAGAAAGATTCATATAAAGTTCTCTCTTAATCTATACTAATGTAATAAAGCTGAAGAGTTTGTTTGTTTGAACGCGCTACTAATATTATAAAGGTGAAAGTGTGTTTGTTACTCTTTGACGCTCAAACGTCTGGACGGAATTTGAATAGGTACCAGAATTGCTTATACCCTGGATTCAAAAATAGGCTACTTTTTAACGGGAACTATTTACCGCGGATAACACCGCGGGGCGCAGCTAGTAAATAATAGAAATGAAGGCCTAGCTAAATAATGTTATCTTTCAATTAATACCTACTTTTTAGAAAAAAATAAAGCACTGAGATATTAATTATGTCGTAACGAGATGGCTTTTAAGAAAATATTGTCATGGTTTTTGTTAAATAACCTTTTGCAAAGATAATTTGATATTTACTGTTACCTAAGAAGCGATAATATGAGAAGCTCAATCCTAATTTAGATTCATAATTTGTTTTACGAATATTCTAGTTGACACAAAATTAACAGTAACGTGTTGGGCGCCAGTTTAGACAAATGTACAGTGACGGTTTTAAAATGTTCGTCAGTTTTCAACTTGATTCGTTCAACGAGCACGAGCACATAATCCCTTTTGAAACTTGAAAAAGGAACGTCACTGGTAAATGTTGGTACAATAAAAAATGATTCTTGCAATCTGGTGCAAGCGAAAACCGACTCTAAGGTGACGAACATTTTCAAACCGTTAGTGTACCTACCCTAAATTATGTTTTTCGAATACGCTTGTCTTATCTTATTATTTTTATTTTCAAATATGATGGATACAAATAGAACATAAAGTTAGGAGAATGAGTTGAACCAAATAGTGGCGCCCAACGTGGGGCTATAGTTTCCTGAATTAAAACTGTAATTAACTTTTTTCAAGCTTAAAGGAATAGCATTTAAACAGCTGAGAAGATAAAAAAAGAAACACCAAACTCGTTGGCAATTAAAACAATCGTATAACAAAGGTTTAAGCGACAAAACATGCATTTCACTAATTAATTTATGTTGTAAGTGCGACTAGGGAAGGACTTACTTGCACAGAATCCTCTGTACTAATTAACATCTCTTTTAAGCGTAGAAGTGTTTTAGTTGCTTTTGTTTACACAACCATAGAAGTGGAATATATTTCAACTTCAAGACTTATTAGAAAAGGCTTCAGTGTTTTAGTAACCTAGAATAACATTTCCTTTGAAATAATATCAGAACACAAATTCAATAAACACAATTTCCTAAACAATTCAGCGCTTGGGTAAAGAAACATTTTTTCACGAAAATTATCTTTTATATGGTTCGACCCGTAAGCCCAAAAGGTTGGTAACAAAGTAACATAGCACTGTTTCCTATGTGAAAATAAAAATGCTAACGCCTAATAGTTGGGTCTTCTGACATTTTGATAACTCCTTGGCCTAGCCCGAGCCGATATAATAGGCGACGTGACACGACTGTTATTAGAAGGTAGCTACCTTATAATGTATCGGATTGTTCAGTTTCGATTCTCTTTTATAATAGTGGGAGGTAATTTGTACAATAAGGATTGGAATCGAATAGCAGGGACAGTCCACACCATCGTGTTGTTGCCGGATATTTATGCCATGATATTTTCAAAATTGTTTTTATTAACCGGTCGACACAATATACAGGGTGTTACCAGACCACTACCGAAAACTTAAGGGGATGAAAGTACCCATCAATATGAACAACTTTTTCTAAGAAACCAACACTGTGAACGCGAAAAAAAAAAACAGCTGTTCCATACATAAGTTCAATACCTACTTGGCTAAAGTGTATGAAACAGCTGTTTTTTTTTCCGCGTTCACAGTGTTGGTTTCTTAGAAAAAGTTGTTCATATTGATGGGTACTTTCATCCCCTTAAGTTTTCGGTAGTGGTCTGGTAACACCCTGTATAAGTATCATTTTCATTTTCTAAAAACTGTGTTACGATGGCGCAAGAAATGATAGCTACTACCTGACTATAAATAAATAATAAATATCCCTGGACATTCCACACAGCGTCATCTAGTCCCAAGCTAAGCATTTTAATGCTTGTGTTATGGTAACCAGATGACTGATATACTACATAGATACATTTTTTTTGAAATACATACATAATATAATACATAGAAAACAACCAGACACGAAACAAATATTTGCAGATCATACAAACATTTGTCCCGTAGCGGGGATCGAACCCGCAACCTCTGCGTCTCAGGCGGGCTTTCGCCCACTGTGCCACAGAGGTCGACTATCTGTGAACCCTTATGAAAACTTGTATCCAATTGCGGGTCCATACAAGCGAAACTTCCAAAACTTGCTTACAAACACAAATTAAGTTAGCGCAATCCGCATCTACGTACACGTTTAACATCTTGACGTTAAAACGTAGGTGAATGGGATTATGATTAACGTTGACGCGGGGACGTGTCTAAGCAGATATTGGGCTAATCGACGGTTATACTCGAGGGTGGAGTTAGGGGTTTTGAAGACAGCGGAGGTAAAGTCCTGTTAGGTAGCGGTGGTCGTGGTTTTGAAGCAACAATTTAAATAACTATTAAAATCGAATTGGAGTTCAATTTAATTTTTGCGATTTTCAAACAGTAAATGTCCAGGAAATTCACACAGCTCATCTAGAATTCTAGACCTTCACTCACTACGCCACGGAGCTAATACAACAGGTGATTTTTCTATGGAGAAGGATAATCGATACAAGAAATTAATCAATAGTATTTATTTATTATTTAATTATTTTAAGCCTATTGTGTCCCACTGCAGGGCAAAGGCCTCCCTTCTCTTTTTCCACTCCTGTCTGTCTTCAGCGATATGTAATAAATATAATATGTAATCAATAGTATGATAAGGGAAAATAAAAAAATCACTACTATACAAACATAATCAAGAACGCCAATTTTAAACCCACTGAAGAAGCTAATAAGTGTTTCAAACAATTCGATTTCTTTTTAATAATGTCGTTTTTCTTGGGACTCGATTTCGTTATCCTGGGTTCAATTTATACTAAATTTGCTGATCCTTTTGAAAATAAAGATATTGTAGTAAAAAAACAGTGCTATGTTAAATAGTCGAGTTTGTAAAATTTATTGTAATAAATAAATAAATAAATATCCTTGGACATTCCACACAGCGTCATCTAGTCCCAAGCTAAGCAATTAAATGCTTGTGTTATGGTAACCAGATGACTGATACACTACATAGATACATTTTTTTTTGTAAATACATACATAATATACATAAAAAACACCCAGACACGAAACAAATATTTGCAGATCATGCAAACATTTGTCCCGCAGCGGGGATCGAACCCGCAACCTCTGCATCTCAGGCGGGTTTTTTTTTATTTTATAAAAATAAAAATAAATGTTTTTATTGTGTCATTTGAAAAAATAAGGAGCAAGTATGTTTTTAAATGTAGTAATAAAACATTTAAGATGATATTAAAAATCTGACGACCTTTGTGGCGCAGTGGCACCCGCAACCTACGCGTCTCAGGTGGCGTTCCGCCCGAGATGCGGATGTTGCGGGTTCGATGCCCGCCCCGGGATAAATGTTTGTATGTTCTGCAGATATTTGTGCCGGGTCTGGGACATTTCGTTTGTCGTCTCTACACGTTGCACATGTTAGACCTACAGGAGTGCAACTTTTGTCGAGTTGCGCATGTTGATACGTCGGGCAAAGTCCTTTTAACTTCGTCAGTTCTTTTTTTTTAAACTGCACCACGTAACTTTAATCTTCAAGATCTAATTTCAAATATGAAATCTCAGAAGACAAGTTCCTTAAAGCAGAATCAGCTATGCGAAAAAGAAGTAAAATTTCAAACTTATGACTCCGACATAAGGTATAGAATCCATTGCATTTTAGTAGTGCCTTTATTAATTATTTCAATGGCTCTCCTATTAAGGTAACGAGTCATTCAGTCCCCAATTAATTTTACGGCATCTTTTAAATTAATTGTTAATGAGTAAAGGAAAATATCCTGGTAGATGTTTTACCTTAAAATTAGAGGTCAAATGATGTTGAGGTAATTAATTTATATAAAATGTATTGTAAAGGTGCAGTAGTTTACAGAAATAATGCAGTTTTGCTCTTTGCTAGAGCTAAACTCAGAGGATAGAATATTGATCCACAGATATCTCAACTGATACTTTCATTTGTCTCAACTGGTTTTAATTGTATTTTGTAAAGATAGGTCGTTGTATATATATATGTAGTAATTTAGTTTTTGTAAATATATATAATTATGTATTCACTTCCAAATATTATGATACATTATAATCACACTATCACACTATGTTACGCCTATGTTATGAAATGTAACTATATATAACTATATGGTTAAATAAATGAATTACTAAATGAATTACTGAATTACACTAAATTATAAAGATTAAAGTTTAATTTAAACATTTTTAAACATTTATTTATTTATTTCTTTAGGAAGGTGCCTATCAAATCAAAATCAAATTGTTTATTTGTTTCTCTCACAAACATAAATAAAAATATATAATAATTTTAAAAATAATAAAATAAATACAGTTAAAAAATTATGATAAATTCAAACAATTGTAGGTTAGAGGTAGGAACCTGTTTTGTGAGAGACTGGTGCCTGAAATAGGTATAAAAACCTGTGCTACAGGTCACCAGTGCCCTGTAGCACAGTTTGTGTGTTAGTGTGTTTGTTACTCCTTCATGCTCAAACGGCTGGACGCATTTGAATGACCAGAATTGCTTATACCCTGGATTAAAGAATAGGCTACTTTTAATCCCGGTATTCCCATGGGAACGAGAACTATTCACCGCGGGTAACACCGTGGGGCGCAGCTAGTGATACATATAATTTAATTATATGTATATTCATCGATTCACAACAGAGTTTAAAACTAAAACTAAGTTACAACGTAAGCAGCGCCTCAATTTATACCTTCAACCGTTTGGTGCCTATTTATGTGAACAAATATACAGTGAAACTGGTTTTCCCTAGGAGCTAAGGAGGTGACATCGGAAGAATTGTGGACCACGCTGCACTACAGAGCACGCTCCGCCAAGATGACGTAGACAAACAGAATCTGGATAGAGTTTGTTTAAAAAAAACGATACCACAGATAAAAGAATACACGATACTTAACATTTTGAATAGAATAACAAATAAATATCCTTGGACATTTTATACAACGTCATCTAATCCCAAGCTAAGCAACTTTATGCTTGTGTTATGGTAACCAGATGACTGTTATAATACTTGGATACATTTTTTTTGTAAATTCATACATGTCATACATTTATAGATAGAAAAAGATCCAGATATTTTTTGTGAGTTTCTTTGTTCATTAGCAATCATAAGATAGTACGAATATGGAATATCAAAATAAAAACAAATCATTGAAAAAGATCCAGACCCGGAACAAATATCTGCAGAACATGCAAACATTTTTCCCGTAGCGGGGATCGAACCCGCAACCTTGGCGGCTCAGGCGGGCCTTCGCCCACTGCACCACAGAGGTCGTCAAATATAAATAACGACGAAGGAAAAGTTCCTGCAGCATCGTCAGCTCAACATAGGATTTAACATTTTTTTTTATTGAAAATAGGCCTTTGTTTGGCCACAATCTCTTCTGAGGGTAAGTGACAATGTGGCCTACGATGTAGATGGTCTAAAAGAGATCTTTTCACTCTTAAATTGAAGAGATCTATGTCTAATTTTTGGAAAAAACAAAAGCCAATAGCGAGGTCCATACCTGAGGTCTTGATGCGCGGTACGGATAAGATAGTAGTGAGCCAAGTGCATGGAATGTTTACTAGATACAGATGGTAATGCTTCTGCTTTGTGTTGATAAGGTCTAAGCCGAAGTAATGATGTAGATGCTCGTAAAACGAATTAGGTACCTACCTACATTAAAAAATTCCAGTAGTTTTTATTTTATCTAAAAAAAACAAACGAGTTGGTTAAAGGCAGTCCGGTTTGAGGAAGATCGTCTGTATTATAACGGGTTCGAATCCCGTCGGAATTGAAAATTTTGGTATGAGTTTTAATTTTCCATTTCCCAACCAAACGCTGTTTAAGCTACACAGTACACATGTCTAGGCTATTTATATTCTTTAACTTTATAGCTTTTCCACCTTTCCCATCCAGTACTTACCTTATTCTGCGGAGTGTCAGTTCAGGCGTGGTAAACATTTGGTCGGCGATCCACCGCTAATGTAGCTAAATGGGTGAATTCAGTTGAGAACCTCTGCATTGGAAGCGGACCCTGAGTTACAATGTGTATTTAGATTTTTGGGTAGAAATTTTATATTTGTAAATTGGTTTTAGTGAAATTTAAAACGAAACATGAACTTAGTAGATAGATAGATATATAAAAAAAAATATTGCACACCATATTCACAAATCAACAATAAGCACTACAAACTAAAGATACCTTAACTATGACATTCAATCGGCAGTCTTATCGCTAAGAAACGATCTCTACCAGACAACCTATACCTATATGGATATATAGATGAAAAAAAGATAGTATGTATTTCAGTAGGTAGACATTTCGAACAAATATCTGCAAAACATGCAAACATTTGTCCCGCGGCGCGGAGATCGTCCATTAGCCGGACTGCCTACTGTACAGGACTAAAAATGTACGTTACTAGCGCCATCTATACTTGTATTTCCTCGGGCAATATCCCATTTGCCAACGCTCTGCATACGACGTCATGCTAGGATGCGATTCACGCGACAGCGCGGAGAAATGAGCCGACGAACGCACCTGAGTCGAGTCGTCTGTTTCATTTCGATCATTGCGTCACAGCTCATAACTTTTGTTTATTTTGCTTTGTTTTGTTTGTGAAAAAAATAAAATGGCCTCTCGTAATAGCGTAATAGATACATATAGATAATATCTATAGGCATTATAATTATAGGGTTGGTCATCTGGGAAGCTGAGTGACATTTGAATACAAATTGAAATGTGATACAAACAGGTTGAAGACAATCATCCTGTCTGGCAGAATAATATCACTTCTTTCTTATACTGAATAATTTGTATTCAAATGAATATAAAAGATCCTATAACTACTAACGTCTAGATACGTCAGAATCAAAACTTATTGGAATCAAAATAAACGATTAAAACGATTTTTCATCTCCGGTATAAAGTAATCCTACTAAAATAATACAAGTCCTAACCAAACTTTATAGGTAGGTACTCCCCGCTGCAGAGTGATTGACCCACATACAAACAAACTTTCACAATAATGCAAAGACGCGCGACTCTGTAGCTAATAAAGAGTCGCGATTCAATAGAGTAAGTCCAAACAATGTATTTATCGGTCAATGAGGAAAACAGAAGAAAACAGGTAGAGAACGAAGGATTCTTTTTCTATATCGCGTTGTTCCTCCCGTCATAACAAAACCTATTTACTTTCTATCATTCTAATCTTGTAGATATATAAATGTGGGTCTGTGTGTCCGACTATAATGTAACTTACATATAGACGATGTTTGGAAGTTCTACTCTCTTTTACAGTAACCTATGATGACTTACACAACCTATAGTGTATTGTGCAATAGGCGGTCTTAGCGCTTTAAAGTGATCTCTTAAAGTAAGTAAATTTGTGATATCATTATACTCGTATAGGTAGGTGTTGCTTTTTTCTTTAAAATTATTAGACTTTTTGTAAAGTACCATATTTATGAAAATAACGACATGCATGTCATTTTTATAAACAATAAAGCCATCTCAGAAAAAATTCAAACGTTCTAATGGTAACTCAACTGATCCAAAAGATCCAGGGGGGTTAACACCAGTTTATTGTATTGAATACTGTTCTCGATACCTAGTCAAGTATCACAAATGTATGAAAACCCAGTGCAGCGCCTCCCTCGGTAACTTGCATGAACTAAAAATTCCATACATTTAGAATACTTGACACGTGAGCGAGGATAGATTACTATACTACACAAAAACCGCCGGTAACCCTACGGGTCACTACCAAGCGTATCCGTCTATCAAGATAAGCAAAGTCAAGAGAGAAACTAGTAGAAAAATAATTCTATCCTCACAGGAATGTCCTTCAAGATTTTCCATACGAGCAAAGCAATTTATGTGATAACGTTGGGGAAAATTGCCTTCTAGCCTTTCTTTCTATTGAATTTATTGCCCGATTCAAACGAGTGATATTTATTACACAACTGCACGGCGTAATTTTTTATGGACAGTATCAAAACAGGGGGAGTCAAGACTACAGGTAAAATGTTTTTTACTTGTATTTTTTGCCTGAAACACAGAATAATGGTACTAGATTTAAATCAGATCTTGGGAAAATAGAGATTGGAGTGGATCTAATTTGAGCTTAGAGATATTGTTTTTACTTTGCTTTTATCTGAGTGAGAATAAAAAGATATGTACGGCTATTTACTACACGTTTTAGAGGGCTAAGATAATCTTTATAAAATAACAATTGACATTACCCTAGATTAGAATCTGAATAAATCAGCTAATATTATATTTTCACATCTTTTGTTTTACGGCTTATAAGGAGATTCTGTGAAGACACGATGTTTAAATAAAATCAATATATTGAAAATGAAAATGAAATGAAATATGATCACGACTGTATCCCGGGAGCGCTAGACATTTCTTTCATCACCATTATCATTATTCATCAATACATTGAAAATTTTCTAACAACCAGATTAAGAACTAATAGGGTTGGACAGTCCAAAGGTGGCGTTTGTTAGTAGGGCCCTACAAAGCGTGGGCCCCGCATGGGTCTGGCTTGTGAGGGTTACGCATGGTATGATAAGGCATAATTTCTGTATCCAATAACTAAAACCTATTCATGCTTGGCTCTGCGGATTTGTGCCAGCCGGGCCCTTCCTGCTCAGCCCGATCCTAAGAACAACTCATGAACGAAGTAGCTATGGAATGGAACAACTATGTTCATCACACTATGTCCTGGGTAGGAATCAAACCCGACCGACGACCTCCAACGCAGAATGCAGAGCTCTTACCAAATCAGCTGAGGGGCCAGTCAATAGCGGCCCCTTTACACAGTGAATATATCGCGCGTTCTCAGATGTGATTGTGCGCCGGAAAGCCGCAATCGTGCGCGATTATGTTTTTGAAGCTGTTCGTTCGCGCGCGATTACACGTCAGTGTTTGTCAAAACAGAAAGAGCGACCGTGTAAAGGCTAATAGCGCGAGATAGATCGTCCGTGCTGGCGCGTGTTGGAGTGTGTACAATTCGGACAGTTTTGTGAGAACCGCCTGATATCAGTAAGCGTGTGCGAAATAGTTTACGTGTAAAGTATAACTTTGGAACGCGCGATTACGCGTACGACTGATGGAGAGCGCACGATTGCTATATCACGCGCAATAGAGTGTCCGTGTAAAGCCCGCCAATGAATAAACTAACACGAAAAAGCAATACAGGTTTTGCGTTCGGTGATACAAAAGGTCAGAAATCACTACATCATTGTCCCGATACATCATCCCAACAAAATCCGGCGAAAACAAATACGCAAACGCGAAGCACAAAATAATAAACCATTCCAATTCGACCCAATAACCAATCCACAGTGGTAGGAACCACAAAAGAAAATCCATTGCGAGCCGTCGAACATCGCGCAAAAAAACCGAAGCATGCACAGTCTGATTCTGTGATGTAGCTTTAAATTTGAGGTTTCAAATGACGGTTAACGGCCAAAATTAATATTAAATCCGACGAACGATCGCAGATCTATCTCCATAGCAACTTTGTTATACAACACAATTTGTATGGCACTTTTGGACAGATACCTAACAGCGTTGCTATGGCAATAGATCTTTGATCGTTCGTCGGATTTAATATTAATTTTCAGCTTTCGAGAAAAAGTTAATGGAGTTTTAGCAAATTTGAAGTGTAAGTCATAATATTATTGGCAAGTTTGAATGAATGAATGGAATTCTATATTGCACACCAAATAAATACAAAACAAGGAGTACCTACCTATATAATAAGTAAGAGTGTAAAATGGGCGGCCTTTATGCTAAAAACATCTCTTCCAGGCAGCCTTTGTACATAATTATAATGGGTAGTAGAAATGGAAAAAATTGTCTTACTATTCCGCAATATTTCATGAAGATTCCTGTCTCTTGCTGATTTTCAATCTGGGAAGAAATTTTCGGTTGAAAAGTTTTCTTTTCCATCTCTATATACTATTAATATTTGACACATTTCGATAACTGAGATAAATCCAGTCCCAGAATAAGCTCGCAGACTGGGAAAGCGCGCCAATACAAGTTCTGTCTTTGAAAAAAACACAACGAGCTCTGCCTATATTTCATTCCAGCAATCCGCAGCCACAAACTCGATAAATCCTGAACCAGAGATTTCTATTACAGATAACGCCCTGATTCTTTCCGGATATTTAATTTTATGTACGATACTCTTATTTTAAGTTGGCTTTTGAAAATGTGGCGACGTGTTCGAGTGAGGGAAGTAAGCGTGAGTCGGTCTAAGCAAGAAAAATCGTTTTAATAGAACACGGGAAATTACTCACGTAAAATTATCGTCGATTTAGATACCGACAATGTTTCGATTCTTCCGGAGAATCTTCATCTGGGTATGAGTGTGGTCACTCCTCGCGGTCGCGTCTCACACTCATTTCCCGTGTGCTATTATAATGTCTAATACAACTCACGATAGTTTTAAAAGTAAAAGAAAAATCGTTAGGACCTCAAGATAACTTCAGTTTTGTTTTACATGCTTAGGTGTTTTTAATGCCTGTTACAACGCTTCCAAACTTTGTCTTTGGGCATTTGTCTAAATAAATAATAAAGAATTTGGCTACCGCACCTTGGGAATGCAGTTGTGATCTAATTAATGTTTTTAAATAAATAAATCCATACTTTTTATAGAACACACGCAGACAAATATTTGCAGATCATACAAATATTATTCCTGCATAAATCACAAATATGAAAAACAAAACAAAATAAACTTATATTTCAGATTTTAAGACTCGTTTCTCGGCAATGCGTTTGTTAAACTGATGGATCAGTCAGGGCATACATACCTACTATTTTATAAGTAAAGATGTTTTGAATGTTTTGCGCTCGTGCTATGACCAAACCCGAAAAGAAACAAATTCAGAATTCGCATTAGGTATGTTCCCAGAACATAAACTGTATTTATATTAAGATAATGTCTACATAAGTACTCCACTCTATTGTCTTGTTCAAATGGACTTTGTATTTTGTTTGCGAAAATATTTTTAAAAGCCAAAGAGGTACTTGTAATTTCGTTTACCGTCTTATAAAATTTAAAAGGGTTTTATGTTATTATATTACCCGCTATACTTAGTAAGAAAACATGGTAAAACTAATCACTGAATTTGTATTTTATATTTTGAAAATTGAATTATAAACCGAACATTTTTAAAGAAATTGGGAATTGAAAAGTGATTTTACAATTATTAACGATAAAAATTAAATGGAAATACGTTTGGCATTTCTTATAGCCTATCCACACTTCGCGTCGTGTTTCGCGCCGCGGATCGAATCAGCACTTACAGAGATTTGTCAATTTGCGTTCTTCTGTCGCGGGATTAAAAACCGACTAAAACGAGAACCCGGAGCGCGAAACCGTGATGAATATGTGAATATTTCGCGTTGTTCCGTTAAATTAATGTTGACTTGAAATGACGCAAGGCAACGGTTGTCTCAAGTATAAAGTACCTAGATAATATAAATTTCGACTTTACACATTTATGAGGCAATTTCCCATCCCGTCCGAGAAACACAAGACTATAATGTTTTCTTGGTAAACAAACATTGAATAAAACTCAACGGGAATTATGTTATTGACTGTGACGAGGCTATCTGATATCGTTGTATCCACGGCAATAAGTATTTATTCCATCTCAATTATTCTGCTACTCTGTGACTTTGAGCGTTACTCACTTTGCTAGGAGCTAATGCAGCGTTTAATGTTAATTTGAAATTGAATATAAGAACTTTACATTTCAGTTTACGATGTAATTATCTAGGCAATGTATTTATTTCCCTTGGTGAATTAGATTACATTTATAATTTGAAATTATACGAGTACATTAGAGCCTAGGTACTTTTACGTGACGCGTCCTAAAACAGATCTTAGAGCAAAAATATCCTCAAACGGATATGATATTAAATTATTTTACGTCGAAAAATCGTCATGCTATATTTCTCCCTTACCTAACTCATAACTTGAGGTAACCCCTCATAGGTAGTGCTTTCTCCTATCATCATACAATCTAAACCTGCCACGCCATCTTAATCTCAACGATAATTCAAAGAAGAGCTACATAGTATTCGTTGAATGAAGATACTATGTTTCCAAGAGGAAGAAAATATTTTCATTCAGTTTGGCCTTACATCTTGCTTCAAGTATTTGGGAATGCGAGGAAATCACTTGAAAACGTTATTATAACGAAAATAGGAGTTTTACGGTGAAATTCAATTTAACCATTCCGGGAATTTTCTATTCAAGCTTAGTTTTCTATAAACTATTGGTCGAAAGGTCGAATGATGTCGATGTCGTCTATATCCAAAAATGTGTAGGCTTAGATTGATTATTATTATAAATCTAATCTGATTTTACTAGTATACACCCGCAGCTTTGCTCGCGTTGTACTAACTCGAATGAAAATAGCATATTAGGTACTGTAGTGTTATTCTAGGTCTTAAACTCTGTATAAGTATTAAATGTTTCAGCTAAATTTATTCATTAAAAACATAATGCAAACGGGTATTTATCACGAATTTTACCTTTATTTTAAATTTATTCAGTTGTTTATGCGTACATATTTGGACCAAATTGGTGACATTTTGGAGAAAGGCCAGGTCCGAAGTTACCCTAAACCGGAGAGCGTGTATGAAGAATGTAATGAGAGTGAATGAGGCGAAAGAAGTGTGTCAGGATCGTAGCAAGTGGAGATCCGTGGTCTCTGCCTACCCCCATGAGAAAGAGGCGTGATTTTATGAATGTACTTATGTATGTTTATGCGTAAATGAATTAGAAATCAATCCGTAGTCACAAAATTTCCAAAAAATAATCACTTCATCTTTCGTTGTATATGCTAGATGATTCTAATGCCTGTTACATACATTCAGTACAAATGACCAGAGATGTTGTTTTCTTTTACCCCTCATTCCAGGGGTTTAAGGGCGAGGCCACAACACGCGTCGTATCGCAAAAACAACATCGCACAGCAATACAATGTGAATAATGATTGAGACGCGCCGCATCGCAGTGTTGTGGGCTCGCCCTAAGGACTGCTACTTTACTTACAGACTTAATGTTATGCAAGTCGACAAAGTAGTTATTTAAAGAAATAATGGAAGACGCTAAGACGCTGAGAATACTTGACAATGATAAAATGCTGTAACCATTAGTGCAGTAAAAACATTTATAGAGTACTAATCTATGTCAGCCACGACAGAAAAGGGTTTTTTGTAATGAATTGAATTTGAAGACCAAATTGAATAATTTGAAGACCATTTTGGAAATAAAAGGGTTGTTATTGATGAATATGTTACAAAATTAAACATAGGTAGGTACTCATAATCACGACTATATTCCCAGAGTGTGGTATACTCTTTCGTTCCATAATTCTTTTCAGGTCTTTAGACATTTTTTAGATCCTATAAAGTTTTCTTAGGGTAGTCAGAATATGTCCAAATACATATTTGGTACCTACTACATGCCCACATTTTGCAGAAATAACTCATTTATTTTTAATCTAAGATGATCTCCAAAACTAAGCGAGCTACTTTGGCCAGTTACTCGAAGTTGGATGCTGTATGTAAGTATGTATTATTAGCTTCAATGCTCGTTATCTCAGCTTGATTGAAATTTATAGCGCTCTGCAATATGTTGGAACATCGACCAGATTTACTCTCCAAAATGCGTTTACCGTTATAATGTTGTGTTAACCTACACTATTCACTTCACGGGGCAGAAAAATAACACTTTAGAGATTAAAAATAGCATTTTAAACAAATTTTCAAGTATTGTCAGGACTGAATACTATTATTATAGTTTTCATGATTCATCTAAAATGTCGAGGTAAAAACAAGTGGCAAAAAAACAAAGTGCATTTCTGTTCTAAAACATACATATAAAAATACTAGAACCTCCTCTTTTTTTAGAGTATTTTATTATATTACCTACGTGATTAAATTATATTATTACTTTAAAAAGTCATGATAAAATGTTTGTCACAGCTGGAGATTATCCCGGACTTGTAATTTATGATCTTAAAATAGTAGAGACCAGAGTTGGCCATTTGCTCATACAAACGAACGAACGAACGAACGAAGTAGAGACTTATTTTAAAACTTTTGGTTAATTATCCAATGTTGTTTGATGCATGAAAAAATTGAATAAATACAAGGGACGACGTCAATACAAAAACAAACATTAAAAATTGTTTAAGGTGACGTGGAATTTAAAAACAAGAACAGCACACCGATTTACGAGTATAAGCATAATTTAATATCGCTTCGTTACGGTCGTAATTTAGAGACACCGCTTCTTAGGAACTAAAGCTGCTTTACCTGTGTCTTGAGCGCAGAGAAGGATTTAAGTTTAGCTGATAGCTTTGATGTTCATTATGTTTTAAGACACGATGCATTACATCGTATCCACCTACAAGATAGGTACCGATTTTTCTTTTTCATTATACTTTTTAACAATATGTTTTTTAAAAAGGAAATGCATTTATGTTGGCCACTTGCTATAGTGTCTCGACTTTTGATTTGAATTTTAATACTAAGTTTAAGATACCTATTACCTACCCATCTTCATATTCATCGAATTACAGTAAGTAGCACTTAGGGTTTCAGTAAAGAGTACTGGGAGGGATAAAACGTGAAGAAAACAAATAATAGTTACCGTATCGTAGAGGCATCGATGGATTTGCACCCGCTGTCGCAATTGGTAATTTTTATAGAGTTAGTTAGTTATCATCGTCAAAATAAAAAAAGCCTATACGATTTTTTTCAAAGGACAGAGATGGAGAGAATTGGGGGAGACCTTTGCCCTGCAGTGGGACAATGTAGGTTAAAGAAAAAAAAATACGATTTGCTTATTTTAATATGATAACAATGCTCACAATTTGCAGCTGCCAAGGTTGCAAGTCCCCTTAGTGTACAACTTTAGGTCACTATAAAATAAAAGACTATCTGGTACCTACCTAAACTGTTAACTTATATTCTCTCTGAAATGTAATTTATTTAATAAATATGTTCAACCAGTGACCTAGTTGATAGATGTTCCTCATAGATAAATTCTAGACTCAGCCCCGCAATTAGGTAAGTAACCAGCTGCGTTTTAGCATTAATTCAGCATAATATTGCTAATTCCTGAATCCACTCCCTGCAGACTGAGACACATGAATAGCTGCATATCACTACACAGTCCTGTAAGAATAGCTGGTTAGCTTTCATTAATCTTGATAGTTGAAGGCAATCGAACGCCTCGAGCTTGATGTCAAAATGTCAATTTTCAAATCAAATGTCTCCAAAACCGAAAAAAAATATGAACTTATAGCTTTGTTTTGATTTTACAAACATTGGAAACAAACAAAGGCACTCTTAATTCTCAGTTATAAGACATCATTTGAGTATTTCACGAAAAAAGGTAGTCATAATTACTTCTACTTCCTAAAATATCAATAACTTTCAGCATGATCGGCGTGAAACCGTAACAAAATCACAGAGCTATTTTTCTATTATTTTATAGCTACTACTAGCAGTTTCATCTGCATAGTTCCCGTGGGAATACCCCGGAAAATATATGGAAATATATTTTATCCCGGTACTACTTACTACTATATAGGTACTATAGCTTTCTGGTGAAAGAATTTTTGAAATCAGTCCAGTAGTTTTCCGTTTCATAGTATGACTAGGTTTAAATGGTTAAAGCTATAAGTGTGTTAGCTGTTTCCTTTTATCTGTACCCCCCAAAGAGAGGGTATTCATAAACTTACAGAATAGCGTAAGATTTTACAGTCAAATGTATGAATAAAACCAAGTTTCGTCGAGCTCAGTGGATGCTTTAGCTCAAATATACGGGATACGTGCATTTTAACGCGGATATAAATGTAAAGAAATGCAGCTAAAATGCATGGTAATAATGGCACGATGTTTTAAAGTTATGACTACTGAGTAAAATAGTTTAGAAATACATGGACACATGATTTTATCGCGTTATTTAGGTATTGATATTCTATTTCATGAAGTCTGTTGGGATTTTAATGTCAAAGTGAATGCATATTTGACGACCTCTGTGGCGCAGTGGGCGAAAGCTCGCCTGAAACGCAGAGGTTGCGGGTTCGATCCCCGCTGCGGGACAAATGTTACCATGTCACCTGGTTACCATAACACAAGCATTAAATTGCTTAGCTTGGGACTCGATGACGCCGTGTGGAATGTCCAAGGATATTTATTTATTTATTTGTCCACAGTTTTAGTGTGTCTAAGCTCAGAAGCAATCAGTCTCATCCGAGACGCTTCGGAGTGTCGCAAAAGCTTAACTAAACTTACTAAAATTAATGCCATGCTTTTTATTTCCATCGCTATGAAAGGGACGGCAACATTTTTAGTTAAGTAGTTAAGTTTAGCTTTTGCGACACTCCGAATTGCCACTTATATCTACTTTATTTATATCAGGACGTTTCGGCTATGTTACAAGCCGAGGTCGCCGGTAGACTGATACCTACTTATTACAATAAACTGATATTACATATTGTAACATAATTTTCAGATACAAATGGCCATGCAAATAGGTAGTTTAAACTGCCATTTCCAACGTAGAGACAACTAATAAAGGGCGTCACGATAATATTATCACAATTGTATAATTTGTGATTTCCGGTTAACCTATATCTGCGGTTTTGTTGTCACGAGCGGTGATGTGCCCTTAGCATGATATTCCGGCGCTCTCAAACTGCTACCGATTCTTTTAATGACAGTAAAAAGATGATATGAAGGGTTGGCTAAACTGAGATGTTTTCACTTTCCTTTACCAGTTATCTTAGCACTGTTTCCTTAGTAACTAGATCAGAACTATAATATATCCGCTAGCCATCATTGAGACAACTGTTCATTCATTATACGACCTCTGTGGCGCTGAAGGTTGCGGGTTCGGTCCTCGCAAATTAATTACTTCTGCAAAATGTGGGCCATGTACCAAATATGTATTTGGACATGCCTCTGACTACCCCATTAGACATCTTCAAAAGATGTAAAAAATGCCTAAAAAATCTAAAAGAATTATGTCTACATCTTGGGAATACAGTCGTGATCATTAATTTTTTTTCATTTCATTGTTTTTACAAAGTATTAAGACATTTTTAAAAATCATCATCTGTTTTATATGGAATTTAAATTTTTCACTTGTTTAATTTTTTCATTTCAACGCTGATGTATCAACATAATTATTAGAATATACATTAATTAAAATTGATTGCGAAACCTCCAATGAGTGAGCCTGGTTATCTCCAATTTGTGAAATGTATTATTATCATTTAGTAAAAAAACTAGTGCTAAAGATACAGAACCCCTTTATCGGTAGATAATTTATAGAGGTGCCTTTTAGAAGTAAAGTAATTTGGATATCGTAAAGTTCAGTCGGCTGTAAGGGCTTCTAGCGATTAGGATCATTATGGACGAGCCCTTGTTTCCACGCTGGTCATCTTGACTTGACCAGCGAAATTGTAAAAGTGTACATAAAATAGCACAAACCATAATCACGTACATTCGTGATTATGGTTTCACTCATTTTCTGGCGTCACGGAAGAGCAGCGTTGTATAGGTACTGTGTATTTATTATTGATATACCACTATTTTGTTAAAAAAAATATTTTATCATGACTGTATCCCAGGGAGCGGTAGACATTTCTTTCAGATCTTTATGCAATTTTTAGATCCTTTGAAGATGTCTAAGGAGGTAGTCCGAGGTATGTCCTAATACATACATACCTATTTGGTACATACATGCGCACATTTTGCAAAAGTTAACATTCCATACGTGACAGGTTGCAAGCCCATCGATGCTTATTTTTTTTGGTAGTCACAAAATAATGGTGTTTAAATGTAACTTGTTTAAATGTAACTAATGAAATAAAGGCAACAATATTAATTAGCAGACCGCTTCGGTTATCAAATCGAGTCGAATTTCATGTTCCATTGAAGCAAGTAATTGCTCGCTAGAGGTTTAAGGCATTCGATATATCTAAGTAAATCTAGGTAAAATTGAGTGACTGACTGACCGAAACAAAATATTTTGCAATATTTAAGGTATTTTTGGGCTTGATTAACTAAGATGGCAGAGTCCGATTCCTATTTCTTTTAGCCACGAGATACCTTTGTAGTCTAATAACTGTCCGGTTGATGATGATTTTATTTATCAGACGTATGGCCGATTGCACTCAACATCGCCATGTGCATAGTAATGTAAAACACGCTCTGAGCGGTCACAACTTGGATGGGTGACCGCAAGTGGCATTTATCAGCCGAGCGCTTCCGTGCTTCGGAGGGCACGTAGAATTATTGGTCCCGGCTTTTAAAGTCGTTAAGCCATGACGGAGGCCTTTAGGCGGCCTTAAAACTCCCGTCACCAGAGTTGGCCACTTACTCATACGAACGAACGATCTATAGTAAAAAATAGGCACTGAACGCGATAGAAGGCACTGCAAGATACTCTTCACACTTGAATGAATTATGGGAAACAAAGTCACGAGCGTTACCTAGTTTTTATTTAGGTATTGCTCATTCATCGCTCTTCCATCTCTCATTGTCTACAGATTTCGGAAAATTCAGTACGAGTTTTTAAAATAATTTACTCGTACTAAATTTTAACTACGAATTATATCAATTTCGAAATTGGTAGTAGGATTACCAAAAAAGGCTAGACACATCTTATTTACTTATTTATTTATTTGTTAAGGTTATTTTTATAGTTTATTTTAAGACACAGTGTTGGTTTCTTGATAATGGTTTACAAAAGTCGATTATAGATTCAGATTGAAATTATAATGTGGTGTGTGAAATCAGGTTCAGTGTTTGTTATCCTAGGTGTATGTTTCAGTAGGATTTACGGAACAGAACCTACAGTTAATTGCAGGGTAAGTTTATGATTAGTTGAGGCTTTTAATAGCTTTTTACTATGCACTAGTTGTGGTTACAGAACAAAGTTTAATTGCAATTAGATTAGTCTTGTATAAAATTTACCAATTTCCTACACAATTTTTGCATATCTTCTATCGTTTAAATCGTTTAAACATTCCCTAGACTTCTACATTACATTTCAAAACCAAAATCAGCCAAATCGGTCCAGCCATTCTCAAGTTTAAGCGAGACTAACGAACCACATCATAGAGATGACAAACCTAATATTGTTGAAGCTTTGGTTTCTTTGTTTATTATTAGGCAGCAACACATCCTAACATTGCTCTTGTTAAAGTTTATGACCATCCAGAATGACGTAACTTTTAAATTGTTCAAATGGTGCCGGAACGTTGAAACAATATTTTCCTACTTCTTCTATTACTAAGATTGGTTTGTAAATGAGTCCATGTTATTTCAGTATCGAAGCAACCACTTGCGACAAGACGGAGGCCTTTGCTTCGAGATACCGCCGTGGCAGCACCAGCCTGTGGTGCTGGAGGCTCACGTGGCGGCTCTGAGGGAACGCTGGGGGAACTATACTAGACGAAATGAGCCGAATCTGGTTCTTACTAACAGGTAAAACCGGTAGGCTGAATTATTTGAATGGGTGTTGCATTTACGTAACCATGCACTATTCCGTCGTAGAATTTAACAGAATTACGATAGTTTTTATATATTTTTGTATTATACTGTAAAACCACATTAGGTATTTCATTATAAATGAAATAGAAGAATTACAATGTTTATTTTTTTATGAAAATGATGCGAAGCTGTCTGTTTGTCTGTCTATTGCATGTTAAGGGAAATTAGGATTCCAGTGGTCTTTTTAAATATGCATTCTGGTTTTCAGTGAAATTACCCGCTACATGGACACAGTCCTAGCCCCATTTCTGGACACTTACCATCGGAACATCCAGAATTCATACCAGCAGCTGACCGGAAAGATTCTTCGGCGGATCAAAGACGAGATCAATGCGGCGGTGCAGAAGAAGCAGCAGATATATGCCGAGCTCAACCAGTTGGCTGATGAGCTGAACGTTCCACGTGAGTAAAATAATGACTTAAACAAAGAACTGTACAGCTACCGATCTCTGAGACGTATAATACCTTACTATGACATATAAAACAAAGACACTGCACCCAATGATGGACTAATTATTTATCTTCAGCAATGTGTGACGAAGAGCGTCGGGCAGCCCGCACAGTTGCCAGCAAGCATGTCTCCCTTATCTACAGCTGCTCGGAAGAGGCCAGGAACTCTATCACCAAGATGGGGAAGTATGCAGAAGAGATGATCGGCATCACACGGAACCACATGCAAGGAAGCCTGGTTGCAGCTGCTAGGGTGATTGGACTGGAGCAGAACCAAAGAGCTATGCCGAAGTTAGTATACTAATTGCATGGCAGTTTCTTGAATGTAAAGTATATTGGCCAGGGGTGGCCAACCGGTCGATTTCCTACTAGTCCAGTCGATCGTACCAAGCCAAAAAATATGAGCTATTATACTGTTTCATTAAAAATTTTAAGAAGTACATTTAATTGAATAGAATAGAGTAGAATAACATTTATTTATTTAATTATTTAATTGGTAGATTGTACAAGGGTTCGTCAGTAAACAGTAGATCTTGGGTCTAATCAAGTTGGCCACCCCTGATAGGCCAATATAATTTGACCTTTCAACCTGAAAGTCGGGGATTAGTAAAGAAAAAAAATCTTGGAAGATGACATCAAAGCCTATACATCCAAATATTTACTGCTCTATGTTCTTTAGGCATTAGTTACTTTTTAACGCTGTATGAAGTCATAAGGTTTTTTGGATGGAGAATTTTTCCAGAGATGATTTAAATTTTTCTGATTGTAGATCTGGTGTCTACTCCTGCATCAAGGAGCTCTCTCGAGCAGCAGTGGTGCTCGGCTACGAGCTAGACCTGAGCCTGACAAACGCTCGTCGCCACAACGAGCAGTCGTGCGAGCGCGTGACGTCCTGCACGAGCAAGGCTCAGAAGCATACTGACGATGCTGTTGCGGAGTTGAAAGACTTTTTATACCAGTGCGTTTATGCTTAGAACTTCATTCAGTTCAGTTTTCCCCCCTAAGGGGGATTTTTCAGGGGGGAAACCTAGAATAAGCCGTTTAAATCATTCTTACTGATAATTACTTTTTCTTACATGAAGGTTAGAATATTATTGACCTTTCATTATAAATGAAAAATCTTACTAAATGAAGAATACACTGTTATTCACTTCACAATCACTTTATTGCAACTTGTAATAAAGATAACACAGCTTTACTTAACGCTATAACTATCTTGAGTGTGAACCGTGTTGCCTGCTCGGCGGTCAGTGGACAAGTGCCGCACCTTCTCACCTAGCCACACGAAGAGTGTCGAGTTGTCAACTACCCTCACACTGCGGGAACGGTGTAACGTCAAATGTCAGTTGACATCTTACAGTTGTTTATTTTAGTAGTTGACTGTCAGTATTCTACATCTCTCCCTTTTCTAAAAATAAAAATCGGTTTACTTCTTACATGCATGATCAACAAGGAATGTTATTTAACAACTAATCACTATCATTGTTCATATCCATGGGTTTTTCTTCATCTTTGTTTTCATCCGGTTCCATCCTTGAAGATGTGCTGGGACTTGAGTTATCTTGCATTCCTGTGTTTCCTTCTTTGTTTTCTTTATTCATTAGTTTCCATTCTCCTCCTATTTTCTTTAAATGTATAATATTCCTACGGTAGTTTTCTCCAGTCTCATCATTTCTAACATTAACATCACCAGATTTGGGTGAACATCTTGTAACGGTGTATGAAGTGGGAGCAAAGTTTGGTGTTAGCTTGTTTTCCTTTTGAAAGTTTTTAATGAAAACCTTATCACCCTCATGCAAATTATGATCTTTAGCTTTTCGTTTTCTATCACTATAGTTTTTTCCAGCTTCCTTCATCATTCTGTCTCTGTCTCTTAACTCCGACTGCTGGTCATCTTTGTTTTCAATATCAATAAATGATGGTATTTTGTCTCGAAATTGTCGTTTGTAGAATAATTCAGAGGGTGTCTTACCCGTTACTGTATGAGGAGTACTGTTGTACATCATTAAATAGTAGAGCAGTTCATCCTTCCAGTTTCTTCTTTCTATTTGACTAATCCTTATTCGTTTGAGAATACTCCTATTCTGACGCTCTACCTCGCCATTTTGTTGTGGCCAGTACGGGATGGTGTTATGTAATGTTATACCACATTCGTGAAGATAATTCTTAAATTCTTGACTGGTAAACTGTCTACCATTGTCAGCTGTAATAAACACAGGATACCCCAGTCGCGAGAATATTTCTTTGAGTAGCAGGATCATATCAGCGGATGTTATGCTCTTGGTGACTTTGATTTCCTTGTAGCGGCTAAAGTAATCTACTGCCACTAATAGATAATCCCTAGATGGCAAGGGTCCCAATAAATCGATGGCGACATCTATCCAAGGTTCGATCGGTAAAGTGCGACGTTTCATTGGAACAGGTGGATTTGGTGCAGATACAAGTGTACAGCTTTTACAGCTCTTTACCATGAGCTCTGCATCCTTGTCTATTTTCGGCCACCAGACTTTTGTGCGTAGTCGTTGCTTCATGCTGACGATTCCCGGATGCCCTTCATGTGCAGCCTTCAACACCAAGTCTCGCAATTTCTCTGGAATGACAATTCTGTTACCTCGCAGTAATACATTGTCCTGGAAACAAAGCTCTGTTTCGAAAACTTTATAACATGTAACTTCCGGGTTCCAGTTGTGTTGATATAAACCCTGTTTAACTTTATTTATCTCTGTATCATCACTTGAATACCGCTTGATGTCTCCTAATGACACCGCGTTAGGCCTAGAGTGTTCAATTATCTGGTAGACGTGTTCGTCACTACCTTCACACACTTCATCGATATTTCCGCAATTGCTTGAGCAAAGTCTGGACAAAGGATCAGCTACGTTAGACTTTCCAGGGCGGTATACAATTTTATAATTAAATGACTGCAATCGGAGAACCCATCTTTCAATACGAGCGCAAGGCTTCGAGTTTCTGCCAAAGATCACTTCAAGAGGTTTGTGGTCACTAATTAAATCGAACTCTGTTTTACCATAACGGTATATTTTAAAATGTTCGACTGCCCAAACTAAAGCTAAAGCTTCTTTTTCCGTTTGGCAGTAACGTTTCTCGCAGTCGGTCAAGCTCTTATTGCCGTAAGCAATAATTCTCGGGCCTTGAGAGTTAATTTGTATAAGGACTGCACCCAAACCTACAGGACTCGCATCTGCCATGACCTGGGTCTTATCATCTGGATCGTAATATCCCAATGTTTGAATGTTGGATAGTGATTGCTTTAACTTTTGAAATGCTCTTTCTTGATCTTCTGTCCAAACCTTTTCGATGTTGGCATTCTTTCCCAGTTTGAGACGCAAGAGTTTTCTTAGAGGATCAGTTAGGGTTGCTAAGTTGGCAATCCATTTTCCAACGTAGTTCACGAGCCCTAGGAAACTTTGCAATTCGTCGATGGTCGTCGGAGCTCGGAATGTTTGAATGTTATTTATATATTTATTTAAAGGTTTGATTCCTTTATTTGATAATTCATGCCCCAGGAAATCTATTTTATTTACCCTGTATACACATTTATCAGAGTTAAGTAGGACATTGTTTTCTTCTAAAACTTTTAAAGTTTGATTGAGTCGTCGATCATGTTCCTCTTCATTGGTTCCGAAAACTACAATATCGTCGATGAAATTTACCGTACCATCACATTTTAGCAGGATACGTTCCATGATCTTCTGAAATAATTCCGGGGCACACGATATTCCAAACATTAACCTCTTATATCTGAACATACCTTTGCTCGTAATAAATGTTGTTATGTAGCGAGTATCAGCGTGTATTTCACATTGATGAAAAGCATTCTTGATATCAAGCCTAGAAAATATTTTGGCTTTTCTGAAACGTGGCAGTAGTTGATCCATCGTAGGAAGCGGATGATTTTCTCGGATAATTGCTTCGTTTGCTCTACGCATATCAACACAAATTCGAACATCTCCATTTCCTTTTAGAACGGGAACTATAGGTGATACCCATTTTGAGGGCTCAGTGACTTCTTCAATAATATCCAGGTCTAAAAGTTCCTGTATTTTTTCATGAACCTTACTCTCCAAGGGTATTGGTATTCTCCTGCATGGCTGACAGACGGGTTTAATTTCTGAATCAATTGGAATATCAATGAGGACATTTTTAAACTTCGGAAAAACGGAATTGATATTCTTCTTTGGTTCTGCGTCTTTTTTTGATTCCAGGACATTGATATCAATTCCTAAACGTAGTACTCCTAAGGCCATTGCCGTGTTTTTTCCTAAAATGTCTTTGGTGCCTTGTTTGATCACATAAAACTTAGCTGTTTCTGTGTTGCTCTTTACTGAGACAGTTGATTTGAATGATCCTAGAATAATCAATGGTTCCGTACTTCCATAAGCATAGAAGGTTTTATCCGAAGACTTGCTTATTTCAAAGGCATAAAATTTCTTTTTCTTCATGGTTTCCCAAGTTTTGTCTGTCAGCAAGTTGCATTTGCATCCTGAATCAATCAAAAGTTTTGTATTGATTCCTCCGATATTACATTCAATCATGCAGTCATCATCCACGTGAAAAACATAGTCGATTTCTTCTTCCTTCTTTTCTTCATTTTGTGTCTTGCTTTTTTTTTGGTTTGGTGCATTTTTACTTTGCTGATTATACGGGTACTTTCTTTTCATTGGTTTCTTGCTAAAGCATTGCTTCTGATAATGTCCATGTTTTCCACATTTATGGCATTTTACTTTTATTGCAGGGCAATTCGAAGCTGAAGTTACATGATTGTTGCTTCCACATCTTGTGCATTTTGTATTGTTATTGTGTTTTTTTGTGTCTATCTTATTGATTTGACTGCTTCCTGCCTTGTCAGTAAATTCTTCTAATTGTCTATTAACATTTTCCAGTGTATTTGCCTCGATAATTATGTCTTCTAGAGTCATGTTGTCACCACCTTTAAGAATCTTTTTCCGAAGCTCGTTTGAAGAACATTTCTCAGTAATTTGATCGATCAGATGCTCTTCCTTATTAGTAAATCCACATTTATCAGCTTGTCTTCTAAGACGAACCAAAAATTTTTCAAATTTTTCGCCTTGTTCCTGTTTCATCAGCCGAAGAATGTGCCTTTCATAAACTTTGCTCTGTTTAGGTGCAAAGTATTCGTCCAGTTTCTTGAGAGCAATACTAAATACATCAAGATCACCAACATTTTCTGTCACATGTGCACCTGGTATGTTGTGGTATATCTCTTGTAGATTCAAACCACCCATATGAAGTAACGTTGCCCGTTTTTTAACTGGTTGGTCAATATTTGCTGCTTCTAGGTATATGCATAATCCTCTTTTCCACTTCTCCCATCGCACTCCAACACTGTGTGGTTCATTTTCGCAGTCGAAATTTTCGAGAGGCTGTAACGATGATGACATCATTATTTTCCTGGAAATCAGAAAAATCTTGTAAGATAATAAATATAACCATATTCAGTTGACCTTAGTCCTTTATCTCGGTAGGTAGTACTATTCTCGTAATCAAGGTAGGATAATAATTTCAAGGTTAAAATCTCACAAATAAAGGAGTAGGTAGGTAGGTACCTATTCATTTTTAATATCAGTAGGTAGTAAAGATATTACTTACAAACTATTGACGAACAGAATATGAATTTTACGAAAATTATGAATGTATTGAAACCTTTACCATTTTGTATTTAACTTACTTATGTAGGTATTTAATCAAACATTATTAGTAGGTATTGTATCAGTTATGTTCTCCTACCACAGCCCCACTTGGTTGTGGTGTTGATGTTGTGTGAAATGTCCACAAAAATAAAATGAATATTAAATTTATTGCACAAAAATAAAATTAACAGTTTAAATAGGCGGACACACCTACTATTAACCATTAGTACTTTATTACGCATCTTGCACAGTCAATAACTAATCGCGTGTCCATTTAAACTAAGCAACCGCTAAAATAAAATTATACTTGTCCAATAAAGCTAGACCATCGTATTAAAAAAATCTTAGCGTGTCAGTTTTAGCTGGACCGTCGCAATTAAATAAGCATGTCTATTATAAGCTGGACCGTCGCTTAGAGATCTAAACTAAACGTGTCCATTTCAGCTAGACCGTTGCTTTAAAAATAGTTCAAGCGTGTCTATTTTGCTAGACCGTCGCTTTTTAAAGAATTTAAGCGTGTCCATTTAGCTGGACCATCGCTATTATTCATCTTTTATTTTACTGTGCAAAATACGTAATTTCGTGCAATAATTTTATCATTTAATTTTAACAGTTAGTCAAAATGATTTGCATTTTGTTTAGAAATAATTTTTTACTTACGGTTTTACTCCTCGTCGCCACTGAAGAATACACTGTTATTCACTTCACAATCACTTTATTGCAACTTGTAATAAAGATAACACAGCTTTACTTAACGCTATAACTATCTTGAGTGTGAACCGTGTTGCCTGCTCGGCGGTCAGTGGACAAGTGCCGCACCTTCTCACCTAGCCACACGAAGAGTGTCGAGTTGTCAACTACCCTCACACTGCGGGAACGGTGTAACGTCAAATGTCAGTTGACATCTTACAGTTGTTTATTTTAGTAGTTGACTGTCAGTATTCTACACTAAAAGTTAAAGGCTCCGGCAGGATTCGAACCTGCGTAGATACAAGCGATCGCTCTTAAGCCGAGCTGCCTGACCACTAGGCTACGGACCCTCTAAGCCGAGGCCTGAAACTATTAGTAAGATGATTTTGTATCGGTTAAAGCACCGATGAGCGCCATCTACAGGGATATTAGAATATCACCTGCTCATTGATTGAAGTTGCATTCAACACAAATGACCAGAGATGTCGCTACGCTAATTCTATAATTTATTTATTATTTTACAGTGTTAAACCACACTTAGGTATTGGAAATTTCATTATAAATGAAAAATCTTACTAAAAGTTAAAGGCTCCGGCAGGATTCGAACCTGCGTAGATACAAGCGATCGCTCTTAAGCCGAGCTGCCTGACCACTAGGCTACGGACCCTCTAAGCCGAGGCCTGAAACTATTAGTAAGATGATTTTGTATCGGTTAAAGCACAATTATAGAATTAGCGTAGCGACATCTCTGGTCATTTGTGTTGAATGCAACTTCAATCAATGAGCAGGTGATATTCTAATATCCCTGTAGATGGCGCTCATCGGTGCTTTAACCGATACAAAATCATCTTACTAATAGTTTCAGGCCTCGGCTTAGAGGGTCCGTAGCCTAGTGGTCAGGCAGCTCGGCTTAAGAGCGATCGCTTGTATCTACGCAGGTTCGAATCCTGCCGGAGCCTTTAACTTTTAGTAAGATTTTTCATTTATAATGAAATTTCCAATACCTAAGTGTGGTTTAACACTGTAAAATAATAAATAAATTATATTATTGACCTTTTCATCTGGTCAAGAAGAATGTGATTAAAATGTTATTTAAATAAAATAAATACAATTAATTTACAGTCACATAAATAGTCCTAATCCTTCAAAGATTACCTGTTTTGTTACAAAATAACACAATCTTTTAAAACGTATCGCATTTCCACAAAAGCTGAAATTATTAGGTAAGTATAATTTGTGTAGAGAGAAAGTCCTTCAAGGCAGGAACAGTCCAAATGTACCAAGGTCTCATAACTTTAAAATTAAACCTTTATTTATTATTCATGTGTTTATTATTCCTTTTGTATTTAAATACGTATTGTGAGTGATATTCAAATTCAAGTACACAAACCCGCTTATTAATATGTATTGCGTAGAATTTTGAAACTAAGTCGCCCTACTTCGAACTCATTTAGCATTGGAGATTGCGGTAACTTAGACTGTATTGCAGATTTTCGATAACATTATCTAGATTATTTCACAAAATTATTCTGCAAAAAGTGGGCAAATATGTATGTATTTGGACATACCTCTGACTACCCCCTTAGACATCTTCAAAAGGATCTAAAATTGCCTAATGATCTGAAAGAAATGTCTACCGCTCCCGGGATACAGTCGTGATCATATTTAATTTTATTTTATTTTTTTATTATTTCACAATAAGTAATTGAAATTAAAAAAAAATAATTAAATATTAATTCAATAAAAATAGCGTCAAAATAATATTTTAACTCAATAGCTACTCTTTTCTTTTCTTCTTCTCAATTCTAACAAAAGACGTATAGTGTGAAAAAAGTTGTAATGATAATTCAAAAATAATGATTTATCCGTATTCGGTCCGGAGTTTCGGCCAACATTCTTAGAAAATCTTTGTTCGTCCATCGTCATCTAAATTACTTACTTATTTAATTTTTTTTTCTTATCATGACAATTATTTAAGTAATGTATTTGATGTACGTACGTATTAATAAAATAAAATAAATTAATCCTCCTGCCCTTATCCCACGCTAGGTGTGATCGGGACAACATTATTTACCGTTCAAAATACTGACAAGTTACCAAGTTACTGACAAGGTACTTATCTAGGTATTTTCTTAAAAAATCTAGATAGGGACATCGTTAACTATATTACTACTAGTACCTATTATAATAGGAGACGACGAGCTTGCGACCTGTCACACGAAAATGTATGTAACAAAACAAAACCGTTCGGAAAATACCCGTTCGCAATTATGTTTTAGAATATGTTTTGATCGCGAAAGTTTTAAAAGAAACGAGGTGTGTTAATTTCTACAAACGTGGTTAAATATGTAATTAAAATGTATCTCTGACCATCTCAACTAATTATCTTCAAAGGATTTTATGAGTCTTTTGTGCCTTATATTGCTTCGTATTTATCGTCCCAATTTATTATAAAATACAGGACTTTGTACGTTCCATACATATCAAAGGCTGTGTTATAAATATAAAGGCTTGTAAAAAGTACAAAATGTCAGCCATTTCATTCCGTCTCAACTGATTGTCCTAACCCTTGTCCCTGTCCTTTCTAATCATGGCCTCTTCATAACAAAGGCCAAGGAAAATAAATATAGAAGTGGAACTGCTTTTGTTGTTTACGTCTGGTTAGTTACGTTACGCAAACCAAACTAAAAATAGTTTGGTTTTTATATAAAACTAGCTAATAACTGCGGTATTACACGCGCCGGTAAATAGTTTCCGTTCCTGTGGGAATACCGGGACCAAAAGTAGCCTTTTTTGCGTCACGGGAACTAAACGCGTTTAGTAACAGTGCTTTATCATTAATCGTTGCAGTTTGATAGTGTCTCATGTCTTATTTTTTATAAAACGCTTCTACTTTGATGACCACAACATGAACACCGAATGAATTAAGATTTTCAGCTAAGTAAAAGGAAAAGGAATCTAATTTTGTAAGCCCCTGGGGGCGCGGCGGTTTCACATCTATTCGTCGGCTTTCTTTTGTAATTCGCAGTTATTCGACAAAGAGAAATCAAATTATTCAAATATTTAGACAACACTGCTGGTCGCTAATGAATTTAGATTAGTTGGTCCTGAATTAAACCGGCGATGGAATTTAAATGAGCTGCGTTGATTGGCTACGGGTAAAATAGTTTGAATTTAGATGAACTTTTGTACAGTGTTAGCCTTTGTGTGGTTAGTACCTAAGTACTTATGTAAGAATAGAAAAAAAATATGTTCATACCTTACAAAATATGTTTCCTCACGATGTTTTCCTTCACCGTTCAAAGCTCGTGATAATGCGCATATACATTTTTCGATCCATTGATGCACGGCCGGATTCAAACCCACGACCATCGGCTCGAAAGTCGAGGCACAAACCTACTCGGCCACCACTTTATATTAAATAAATATTTGCTCTAAAAAATTAAGAAAACAATCTCTTACAAACCGCCGACCCAGATAAAGTAATTTGACCGACATTTTCGAGGATAAATATTTATTGAATTACTAGCACTGCCCCGCGGTCTTACCTGCATTGTTATTTATAAAATGGTACGAGTACCTGCGCAGTTTATTGCATGCATTGACCGTACGTCATTTGCATTGTGTTTTCATTTTTTTTGTCATGAAACGTTACAGGAAAGGAAATGAATTTGAGGTAAGTATAAGATATTCCACATTACATGTCAAATTATATTTCAACTTCCATCAAAATCAACTCATACCTACTCATACTTGTTATCGCAGAGAAGGCGCGCGTATTCGAATTCGCCGGAATTCCCGCGAAGCCGCGGGCATCCTCGCGACTCGTTCGAGTTTCTCATGTGATAATAAGTATTATAGTACTGAAAATAAAGTTGAAATTCGTATGACACTGAAACTGCGCTCCACTTCGCTGCTCTTCGATGCTCTTTTGGTGTGTGAGTTGAGCCTTAAGAAACAAAATAATTTCACGGCAAGGAAGCGCGTTCCAATAGTTAAGTTTATACCTCAGAGAGATCTTCACCTTCAAAGATACCTTTAGGAGGTATTTCCTTTTATCATTTTACACGTTTACGCATCACATTTACTCATTTTACAGATTTACGAACTTTGAGCACCATTTTACGAGGTAATTTGTGTACTCACATTTTTGGTTATAAAGGGGAATAATTATTGCCGGTTTTAACAACTGGGTGGGTTTGTAGATCGTGTACGATGCGTCACCGAGAGGTGAGACAGAATGTCTGTTGTTTTCATACCCTGAATAATTAAATAATTAAATATCCTTGGACATATTCACGGCGTCATCCAGTCCCAAGCTAAGCAACTTAAGGTGACTGTATGCGTCAAACTAGCGTCGCCGCTTATTTTATTTTATTATTACGTTGAACAAACCAATTTTAAAAACTGAATGTTCCATTTGAGGCTCATAACTCATAAGCTTTTTAATACCACTGTAATAGTTTTATTTTGTATAGTTTAGGAGGCACTTGGTGTGGCCACTAAACTCTGTTTTCGCTACTATTTGTTAACTATACAAAAAATGCTGTTTCAATAAAAAAACTTGTTTTCTGTATATCTTTTTCTTTCGCTATGTCCCATTTTCCAAACTTTTCTACCTTTTCAACCTGTATAGGTAGCTCTAGCATTGTCCCACGCACTCGGAACCCGAATCAATGTACACAACATACGAGTATTTATTCATAAGCCAGTCATACCGCAACAATGGCCCACCAAAATAAGATGAATGTAGTGTATAGTGATGTGGTGTTCGTTGGGAATTCATAAAAAATACTTTTCCGTATATAGTTGTCTTCTGTAAAACAATATTTTACGGACATTTTATCACGATACCTTTAAAGTGCCTGTATGGGTCAAACTAGCGCCGTCGCCTAGTTTATTTTATTATTTTACGTTGAACAAAGGAATTTTAAGATATTTCAGTTTGTGAAACCTATCATAAAATATTTTTTAATACCTCTGTAATATTTCATTGTAAATGAAAAATCTTACCAAAAAATAACGGCTCCGGCAGGATTCGAACCTGCGTAGATACAAGCGATCGCTCTTAAGCCGAGCTGCCTGACCACTAGGCTACGGACCCTGTAAATATCCAATACCTATGTGTGGTTTAACGCTGTAAAATAATAAATAAACCTCTGTAATAGTTTTATTTGTAAAGTTTAGGAGGAGTAGCGAAGTTGAACTTGGTGACCACCAAACTCTGTTTTCGCAACTCTTAAATGTTAAGACTTTTTCCGTATCCGTAATTCTGTGATAGGTTAATAAGTACATCACTAAGCTGTGTACCTCTCAGGAGTATGGGGAGGCATTATGGCATCCTTATACAATATTTTTATGACAAAAACGGTAGAGGGCTTGCAGGTACGTTTGTACGCTTTTTCGGGCAGAACCCTGGGTTTCTAATACACTACAACCAGCAGATTACAAACATCATTTAGTATGAATATCAGTTGAAGTTACAACTTTTTTTAGCAAGATGATTTTGCTATAATCTCTGTTAAAACTTGTAGAGATTGTTAACGAAGTTTTTGCAGTTCAAGGTGGCTCTATGCCTTCAGCATCATCATCATCATTTTCAGCTTGTAGTGATAGTGACCCACTGCTGGGCCTTTTCCCCTAACCACCGTACAAATCTAACATAGGCCTTTAGCAACTTTTTCGACTGCGAGCAACTGTACCTTTTTCATTATAAATGAAAAATCCAATACCTAAGTGTGGTTTAACACTGTAAAATAATAAATAAACTATATTACCTATGTACCTACCGTTATTTTACGGTAAACACGTATGAACAAGTGGCCAACTCTAGTGACGGAGTTTTTAGGCAGCCTAACGGCCTGCGTCATAGCTTACCGATTTTAAAAGCCGGGTCCGATAATAGAACGTGCCCTCCGAATCACGGAAACGCTTAGCTGATAATGCCACTTGGGACCATCCAAATTGTGACCGCTCAGAACATTGCTTAACTTCAACGATCTATCAAGAACGTCGCAAGCTTCGCCACGAGATAGATAGATAGATAGATAGACTTGTTTATTGACACACTTACAGCACAGATAGGTAAGAAAATAGGTAAGTACACAAAACAGGAGGCAGAATACATAACAAACAGGTAGGTAGGCACCCAGGTAACTAGACACCTTTGGTATAACACACACAAACACTAATTTAAAGTAGGTACCTACCTACCTACTTAGTTGGTGCGAGCGCTCAAATTGCAACGTAATTGTAAGTGCAATTAACCCCTTCCTAACGGCTACTAGAAATATTTAAAAATATCGAATTTTTGTGTTTAATTCTTAAAAGGGAGCATGAAAGGAAACACATTTATAATTTTCAGACTTTTAGCTTTATTCTAGGTACTATTTCCAGAACCTAGACTTTTTGGTACCGTCAGGTCTCGCTTCGCCACGAGCGCTAAAATTGCAAATTTTACGGTTGTGATATAACTTTCAACGTTTTACAGAAACTCAAGGCTTTCGGTTCAGTAGGTTTGATGGATGGAAGTGGTTCGCGAGTGGTTTATTTGAATGTATGTTTTATGTTTGAATGAATGAGTAATGTTATACATACTCTACAGCCACTTGGAGAGCTCGAGTGGCTTTGCTTATACTGAACGAAACATGCGTATTACAGCCTAAATAACCTACTTTCTACTAATAATATAAACGCGAAAGTTTGTTTGGATGTATAGCTCCTAGCCACGTGGTTTGACAGAGCTTTAGATGATTCACGCAAAAACTGCTAAACGGATTGGGCTGAGACTTGAAATAGGTAACTATAGGTAATTACCTGAACTAAATTTAATCTGGGAAACTCTAAAAAGGAAACATTTTGAGCTTAAAGAATCTTTAAATATATTTCACGAAATAGACACAGATCCCTTGCAAACTTACAAGTAAGTCATAATGCTAAACAAGCTTAGAGTTATATCAAGCTAGCCATAGGTACTCTGAAAGTGTGAAGGTTTTGAAGGAAATTTTACTTAAATAATTGAGTTGAATCGCAAACAAACAGCAGTCAGTGTTACCAATTACCTATACGATTTGTAGCATTGAAAGCATCTTGTTCTATTACACTTATTCTGTGAATAAGAAGTGGCATATGCTTGAGTCGAGTTGATAACACAAATTTTAACTGCTCAGTCTGATTTTTGTTCTTAGAATTGGGTCTGGTAGCGAATTTTAAAAACGTCGATTTGTAAATACCTAAAACAACACATGCTTAAATATCAAAATCAAAACCACGTTCATATCGGTATCTAAATCGTTTTACGTAATCGTTCCCGTGTATAATTATAATGTCTAGTACAACTTACGATAGTTTGTAAAATTACCATGTTCATAGTTAACATTTCGATTTATATACAGTGACGGTTTTTAAATGTTCGTCGGTTTTCAACTTGATTTGTTCAACGAGCACGAGCACATAATCCCTTCTGAAACTTGAAATAGGAACATCACTGGTAATAAGTTGGTACAATAAAAATTTATTCTTGCAATCTGGTGCAAGCGAAAACCGACTAAGGTGACGAACATTTTCAAGTTCAGTGTACCTTAGTAGATAATTTTCACTCTCCCCTTTCAGGTTATCATCGCGGTAACATGGAACATCCCAATTTAAACTTTTCTGTAAACTCTATTTTGTTCAGCGCACGTTGTAGGGTAAACGACCCTATAAACGGACGAGGCAAAAACTCCTCAACACAAAACACACTTTGTGACATAGTAGATGTAGCAGAGTGAGTGCTCTGCCAAAATAAAAGTCTATGATTATTTAGTTTCTTACTGACAGAGGAATCCATTGCGTAGTATGGTTTACACCCCCTTTTTTAGTGTTTTAAATAATGTTTTAGAAGACCATAATAATTTAAATGCATAAAATATTCTTTTTTAACCGAAAACCACTCTTTCATTCGTTTTTTCGTATGAGTGTAAGTAGCTCTGGTGCAAAAGTTTTTAGGCCGCCTAAAGGCCTCCGTCATGGCTTAACCGAAAATTACTAAAAACTAACTATAATTTATCATTCGAACGTTACGATCGAAAACGTTAGACGCCATGCTATTTGGGCTCGCGATGTCACAGTGCTAGTTGAAATCCTAGGTCCACGTATAACAAGAATGCGTTGTTTTTTTCCGGACGAATTGAACATTGTTTGTAAATCGATGATAATTATAAATTTTCGTGAGTAAATCCCGTGTGTAATACTAAGTGCAACTCACGAAAGTTTCGAAAGTGTTATCAAAACTTCATGGAGTTTCCCTACTGCTATTAGTGTACGCGTGTGTTGCCAGCAATCCCGTGTTTATCACAGTGTATGTTCACAATGTGCAGCGCTGACCGCACCGGCAACTTTGCCCCATTCGTTGTATTTAATCGGCCATGCTTTAGGAACAACTGGAATATACTTTTCGGCTTTTTGGAATTACTATCTGTTCACAACTGTTATAAAGCTGCTGACAAACAGCAGATGTGACTAGTGCATTGACTTTTTATATGGAGGTCAGCATTCGTTTTGGAAAATTAATAATATAATATCAACACCAAATGTCATATCAGATAAGACGTCCACTACTGGACAGAAGGCATATCTCCCTCATAGATCTACAGTTGTTTCGGTTGGAAGCGGTCTGCATCCACCGTGAACCTGCGGCTTTTACCAGATCATCCATCCATCTCCTACGCTGCGATATTTCGATAACTTTTAGTCCCCAACGGCTGCGTGCCATATGGCCTGCCATTTCAATGAGCTAATCCGCTTGGTTATGTCGATGACCCACGTTCTTCTACAGTGTAGTGTAGAATCTACACTATTGACAATATTTAGTGTTAATTTGGACTTTTTTTCTGTGGATAGTATCGATTAAGCTAATTTCGATTGTTGATTAGGTTTAACCACTTTTTCTTCAGCCTTCCTCTTTTCAGTCTTTTGTACTTGAGATCTAAGAAGTACTATAAGACTATAAGTTCAATATAAACAACAGGGTTAATGGTTAGGTAATATTAAAATCAAGAAAGAACTTCCAGTATTTTCTTAGAAGTCAATGGCATTTTACTGTATAAATCCCGGAAAATTGTAATTCTTTCTGAACTCAGAACTCAAGTCCCAAGAAACCGAACAAATACAAATCATTTTCTACAACCGCAAGTCGAAACAACGCGGAGTTATTGAAAGGCAAAAAGTAATAACATAGGACTATTCAACAATAGACATCGTATACTTTGTCGCTTGTTAATGAACCAGACCCAATATGGCTTCGTAGTCATGTTGTTTAATAAAATATTAATTCAATGTAGGTACCTACCTATATTGACTACATTACCTAACTTTGAGTAACTAGGTATTTATAAAATAATTTACCATTTCAGAACTTCGGGCATACAATGTCGTGCTGTAGCGGCTAACGGGTCTAAAGTGGCCACTGTGTTGCTGTCATGTAAACACAAAATTATGTTTAATGTAAAATGACTACATCGTATGAAAAAATGGCCAAGTTTTTGGCCATAATTCGTAATGGCTTAAGACTTTATAGATTAAAAAAAAAACATGTCCTGACACGAATGAACACAAAACAAAAAAAAAAAACAATTTGGCGCAGTCGATAGGAACTAATGCGCGTAGGTATATAGATTTCGGAGATACATTTTTAATGGGAGAAGTGGCCGCACTAGCCCGCAGGATGGCGTGCCTCTGCAAGACATGCTAATTTCTGTAAGGGCCGTCCAGACGTCAATAGCTCCAAGAATAAAACAGTGTGAGCCTGAACAGGCAAGACCGTAAAAACTGTTCAGTATTCCGCCGGTGCGCCGCGGAACGGATAATAAATCTGGCGAGAGGTGAAGCGGGGATGGGAATGTGGGTTCCGGACTTAATTAATTCCCTTTTTTTCTAGGATGTATAGCTGGAGGACATGCTTGGTCAATATTAAGTGCTCAGGCGTTAAGTAAATCGTTAACTCATGTTTATAGTGGTCTCACTATAAACTCATGTTTATAGTGGTGTTAAATATCTGTTTCAATAACTACTACAGGTAGGTACATTATCATCGTTATTTCTCTATCGTTGTAACTTATTTTTATGTTCAAATAAAATTATAAATGTTTAATGTAAAATTAATTTGTTTTCGAAGTTCTTATAATTGTTAATAGTTATTGTTTCATATTAGGATTGGCTTGACTTCTATCTTCAAGCATGTCAATGACTCAACATCTCTTTCAAGTTCGTTTATGAACTGCTTGGTACACTAGTTCCAACGGAAGATCAGCGTTGTCTTGTCTTGCGCAAAACAGCAAATGCTGAGTTGGACGCCTATTTGGGACACATTGTGTATTTTTAAATTATGTTTTTGTGTATTGTTTTAGTATGTGTGTGTGTCAAATAAATGCTTTTTCTTTCTTTCTTTCTTTTAATAACCTATCCTCACTTGCGGACCGTGGCGCAAAGCTGTCAACAATCCACACTTATTGACATTGCGTTCCTTTGTCTAACAGGAAAAAGGCGCGAACCACACGCGAAGCCGTGAAGAATATGCGAATGCAATCTACACTTCTTTCGCGTGTTTCACGGCTTCGCGAGCGATCGAGCGAGCGAGAAGAGGCTTTTAAAGTAATAATCCCGAGAAGTCTAAATATGAAATGAACCCTAATACAGTGAACTTTCAATATAATTGGGCAGAACGGCACCTTTTCAATTGGCGGAGTGAAGTCCCGTGATTTCATAACGGAGTTAATCTCTAGCACAACTTTCTTGTATTTTTAATCGCTCAACTGATAATGTTAAAAACAAATACTGTATCGTAAATATTGCACAAAAAAATAATCAATATCGCATATTATCTCCTAATGAAAAAAAATGGCAACTCTAGTAGGTACCTACTCGTTTTAGCTAAATATACAAACTCATATCCCCCTGTCAATTTTGTTGAAGTTTTAACAGCTTGCCTTCTACATTTTGTTCGGCTTGCGTTACAAACGCGCAGTTACTGCGCGTTTTATTTGCGTTTGTATTGAAACAAACGCGCAGTGACGGTGCGATCGAAAAGTTGCTCTAAGTTTTAGAGCCTAGACCACAACGTTTTTCCATTTTTAGAGTCTAAAAGCATAAAATATATTTTTAGTGCTCTAAAAACGAATGCTAGGCATCTAGTCTGAGCTGGACCGCTAGTTTGCAGTTTAGATGCCATAGTGAAGTTTTTAATGTCTTGTTTGCAAAGTTCAATAGAGTTTTTAATGTACTTTTTGCAATTTTAACTTTCTAGCGCTAATAAGCGGAGCCCTGGTTTTTTCGATCTTAGACTTGGTACCTTAGAGCTCAAAATTTATTGTAATTGAAATACATTTTCTACGTTAAATGTCTTCAACATAAGTAGTCAGTTTTGGGAAAATAGATACCTAAATAGGATCCCAAAGGCAAGGTACCGTAGGTATACATAAATAAAACGTATACCTACATGTGCAATATTAAAACATTTAAACTATAATTTAACTTGTTTCCTCGCGAGGGAGGAAAAACGTCGAAACCTGAAGGATTTAAATATAGTATTAATACAAATGAAATTTTTCACCAAAATGTTCGATTCCGGCGGGAATGGAACCTGCGATGAAACAAGCGATCGTCCGCCGGACTGCATTACCATTGGCCATTGAACCCCGAAGTGTGGTTTAACACTATAAAAATTATATCAAAAATTATAAAATCTTTATCTAAACCAGTTCCAACCAGTTATTCATATTGGACTAGTAAACTAATTTTAACTAAAACGGATATTAAATCTGTTGTTTTTTTTTTAGGTTGCAAGATAATATATTTACAGAAACTAAACTACTAGGTACATATTTACATAACTGTACAAAATAATCTGTTGCTATCTAGAGATAACCTAAATTAAGTATAATAATTGTAGAGTTTAATAGAGAAGACTGTACAATTTTCAATTGCCGTAATAAAGTCCCTTATTCATAAGAACTCAGTTCAGATTGTTGGACGACCAGTTTCCCGTTTTTCGAAGCGAAAGTTCAAGGAAGTTTTAATATCTTGGTTGGTTTATTAAATACCGAGTTCGTCGCTTGCTTCGGAGTCACTTAGTCGCGAAAAAAGCGCGGCAACCAAGTTACACATGGTGGCCACCGAACTCTGTTTTCGCTACTCTTCCTAAACTTTACAAAATAAAACTATTTCTGACTTGACTTAGAGGATATTTAGATGGCAGTTGTCGTCTCTTTCCACGAAACTACTTAACTACCTACTGCACTTCTTATTGTACCTACGTACTTCTTATTGACGACGTATTGTTAGGTAGTAGCATTAATAAGCGCGCTTGTGTTGAAGCTAAGACGTTCTTGATAGTTGAAGTCAAGCAACAATCTGAGCAGTCACAACTTGGATGGGTGACCGCAAGTGGCATTAACAGGCTGCCTAAGCGCTCCCGTGCTTCGGAGGTTTCGTTTAATTGTCAGTCCCGACTTTTAAAGTCGTAAAGCCATGACGGAGTCCTTAAAGCGGCCTTAAAAGTGCGTCACCAGAGTAAGCCACTTGCTCATACGAACTGCGTTGACCAACACTAGGAAGTAATCAGATAAAACTCAAGGTTTTATATTAAGTACATAGATTACATTTTTTAATCATAGAACATCCTTAAACTTTACAGAAAAACTACTTACAACTAGTTAAATAACCATAAAGAACGTGCCACCTTTTTGCGTTGATACAATCACCATAACGACTTTCCCGCCATTTCATAAACCGTCTTTTTCTACAAAAGCTAAAATACCCTTAACTTTGAACCGTTATCTCAAACACTCAAACTCAAACTCTATTTTTATGGTTTTAAAGTTCAAAGTATTCAGCACAAGTTGAACTCTTCAACAAACACTTGAATCTCGACCTTATTAACAGTCACTAAGGTTCTATTGATTTAGTAGGTGCTTACAAACTGTTGAGAGCCTGTAGCCAAGTGACAAACGCTTCGTATATATTTCTATCATAGCTATTCCTTGGATTTGACATTATCGATTGCTCGAGTTTTCGTCATCAAATGCGAATTCCCGTACATTTTTTCGTTTCGAAAGATTGTAGATGTAAATTGTAAATGTGACTTGTCTAGGGGGGCAGGGTTTTTTGTCCTATTTGGTGTAAAGTTGGGAACAGTCACTAGTGTTTCGAGTGAAAGTTTGTTCAGTTGTGGTAGGATTCCAAAATCAGTTTATGGGAATATAGCTCTTAATGCAGTGACGAATGTGAGGGATGTGGAAGTTTTTTCAATGAAGAATTAACACTGTAGTTGACTGCTAGTTTTTAGTAAGTTTTTATTAGTTCACGTTTCTAGCACTTTTATATGCAACTAGCTTACTCGGCCGCGGTTTCGTTCGCGTGGTACCTACCTTGATAAAATATAGCCTCTGTTTATTCGGAAAGTCCATGCTACACAATGGTGAAAGAATAATAGTTTTGGAGATTCCCCAAACATACAAACAAACAAACCAACTTTACCTTTATAATTATTAGTATTAGTATAGATTTAAATAAATCAGAATTTACAGAAAAAAGACACATTGAAACATAGAACCTCTTTCATTTTTGAAGTCGACTAAACAAAGGTAAAGGTGTAAAAAAAGGTCACCAGCGGTCTCTTGCCTGTTCGTCACGCTCTGTCACCTGAAAAGGCGTGCTAATTGTAAATGTCAGTTGGCAATTAGAATGGCTATTGTGTCGTGTACAAAGGGCCCGGAGGGAAGGGTGTCCTTTGTCATAGCTTCTCCATTGATTTCATATTTGCTCGAAACCGTTCGTCAACATTTTCAGTGATTGTGAATTAAAATCATAAAACGTTTTAAACTATCGCGACTTGAAAACATATTTAAAAATAATAACGGGACTTAATCGCGTATTGAAATCTATATTATTTATTTACCTCGACGTTTCGATGACATTACAGTCACCGTGGTCACGAGTAGACTACTCGTGACCACGGTTCCGATAATATTTTTAAATAAATTAAAATCATATTTCTAGGCTTCTCGCTGCGTTACGTTTGCGTATTATCATTATTTTCAAATTATGCCAGATCCAGGACTATTTGAAGCTTTTTCAAAATCACGCTCGAACTTATATCCTTACTACATTATGTATAAATATCTTAATGTAAGTTTTGAATTATTACAGAGCAATAATTGAATGCAATAACACGCACTTTATTGACGTTCAATAATTGTAAGCAACTGTTGTTTAGACCATGCAAGTCATGATGACAGTCAATGTAATTGTATGCAACAGGCAAGAATCATGCATCGTGTAAATGACACCATGAAGGGAATGAAAGCATGTTTTATAAAAATAAATAATTACATTGGTTATATTAAAACGAAGCTTGCTAAGACGTTCTAGATAGATCTTCGAAGTTAAGTGACGTTCTAAACGGTCACTACTTGGATGGGTGACCGCAAGTGGCATTTTCATCTGAGCGCTTCCGTGCTTCGGAGGGCACGTTAAATTGTCGGTCCTGGCTTTTAAAGTCGTTAAGCCATGACGGAGGTTAGGCGGCCTAAAAACTCCGTCACCAGAGTTGGCCACTTGCTCATACGAAAGAACGAACGACTAAAACGGATCGCGTATAAAATAATAGAAGCATAATAAATAAATAAATATCCTTGGGCATTTCACACAGCGTCATCTTATAGTATAGTTTTATAATTTTCAGTAACTTTTCCAAAAAAACCATACAAATACAAAACAATTATTTCAGAACATAAAATATCCACACAGATTTATATCCAACAGGTTGGTTAGCTAACTGTCGAACTCTATACTAATAAATACCCGTGGCTGTGGCTATATTTCAGTACAGTTTTCCACTTCGATTGCCAGCAGGGACAGGACAATGACGTAGGTTTAGTAAAACAGCTGGGCAACTCAAAGTTTTCTATTGTAAATATCAATACGAAAATGTTTATGATTATCTTCAACATGCAGCCTGTTTTTATTTGAACCACACTCGTACGGCCAAGAAAGTGGTCTACCAGTTTTGATAAAAGTTTCTATGAGATCTAATTGTCGATAAAGTTGACTTTTTCTTGCGAGAATTTGAACTTGACATAGAGCATGACGTAAAAATAGTAAATAAAGCAATTGTCACTTTATTTATTGCAAGTAGAAATCGACCTTGTTGTTTAATAACGTTAAATGAAACTCAACCGTAGGTTGGATCCACATTTTTGGCCGACCGTACCTACATACAATTATTTGAACCAAACTGCTCTAGTGTTATAATATCTACAACTCACAGTTTTGTTCTGCACTGATCCAACAGGGGGACGAGCAACGCTTCTACGCTTCTCTCGAAGCCTACTCTGCTCCACTTTTCTAAATTGCATCTGTAATGAGAAAATGAAACACGTTAAATGAAGGTATTCTGGCAGGATAACAACTGTACCTTAGTCCTTTTAGATCTTAAAGTATTTTTCCTTCATAACATAAAGATGTCTAGTCTAACAGCCGGTTCGCAGCTCGAACGCAGATCATCTCCAAATCAAATTAATCAATGATTAAATCACGTGACAGTGTCGAATTCATTCCTAATTTGATATTTATCACGTGATTTGACTATTGATTAGTTACCGGCGGTAATTATGTAGCTGGAGGTACGAGTATATCCAAATATAATATTTGGTACACAATTATTTTTAGCAGAATAGCTCTACGGCTCTACCCATTCAATCGCCGCTATTAGCAAGTATCAGGGTGCGTAGACAAGTGACAAATATTTCGTATCTATTATCGCTACACCTTTGATTTGACATTTCTGATCGATCGAGTTTTCGCCATCGAATGTCAATTCCTATACATTTTTTTTAATTTCTAATCGAAAGCGATTGTCGAAATGTAACATGGCTAGAGCAGCTGGTTACCTCAAGGTATTTTCCTTCACCGGTGTAATGTGAACCAACTGTTTGCCTCTCAGCTGCAGTCACCAATATGCTATTTATGTGTCCGTCCTCTGCAGCTAGTTGACCGGACATAATGTTTGGATCAATAACTGTAAAGCTCTAATTTTGGTAGCCGACTTTTCCTAGTTTCTGTGGAGTTTACTTGGAAAATGTCGTTTAGAATTAAAGTTTGATTTCCACTAAAAGATCCGTAGTTATCGAGATAAATATAGAAATACGACTTGTGCCATAGACAATTTACGAGTATGTGACGTTTGGTTCCATCTCCTAAGTAGGATTGTTCTATGAAAAGATTTTTCTTATAGCTATTATGTTAAGATTTTCGAGTCTCAACGATGGCACGTGACCGCAAAGTGATTAAAACGCGACAGCGATAATTGTGTATTTTTTGATTATAAATTACTTATTTGTATTATCTAAGAGCTAATTAACCACTCAGTGGAGCCCTGAGACAGCACGACGGCGTCGAGGCAGACCTAGAAAGAGATGGCGCGACATTCTAGATGGCTTTGACAAGGCGTGGGTCCAAGCAGCATAAAACCGTGATAGTTGGAAAGATCAAGGGGAGGCCTTTGCCCAGCAGTGGGATACGATGGACTAATAAAAAAAAAGACCTAATTTGTATTATATGATTGCAAACAATCGACAGTGGCTTTGCTATCGCTCTTAGACAATACGAATTTATTTTATTTAAACATATGGAATTAGCGATTTAAAACCAAAAAATTCTCAAATATCACTGTCATGTGCAGTCGCATTGCTATCGCGAGATACTTAATAAGCATGCCGAGTTGTGCTTAACTGCCAATATAACTATCAAAGGTACCTGTCATAACCAGGTTAAAATGCTTGAATACAAAAACACAATAAAAAAATATTACAGCAAAAGTTTTGGAGAAGGATCGAGAAGAAAATATTTCTCCAAAAAGCCTAGCTGTACATGACATGGAGTAGATATGAAAACTACAATGAACCTATTTTCGCGAAATCTTTTCTCAGAAAATAAATTATCTTCCAAGTTCTTATTGGTAAAATGAAAATAGCCTTCGTATAGAAACTAAATATAGCACCCAACTAGCAACGGAATCCTATAATAAATGACTGTAGGTAAAATTAGACTTATAAAGCTCTTATAATGGCTTTTCTGGAGACTCTTGTGCTAATAATAGCATTGTGCAAGCATTTATACTCTCAAGAGTAAATTCACTTATGTAATTGCCTTGTAGTTTACTACTAGACTATTTTATAGGATAGTTACAAGACATATAATCTTATAAGTGCATTGACGAAGTCTAAATAGTCCTATGAAAATTGTAGTCTTATAAAGGCATTGTGTAAGATTCCCAGAATTTATAATACACTTGTCTAAGATCATTATAGGATAATATAATCTAATAAGTGCATTGACGAAGTCTAAATAGTCCTATGAAAATTATAGTCCTATAAAGGCATTGTGTAAGATTCCCAGAATTTATAATACACTTGTCTGAGATCATTACAAGTATGCAGAAATATAGTTTTATAATATACTTAGCTGAGATCAGTATAGGTAGGTGAGGCGATGTAGTCTTAAAAAAGTCGCTTATAAGATTTTTATGAGAGTAAATAATCTTATAAAGTGCTAAGCTAACACTATGAAGTCTGTTTACCAGTTTTACGTCGCCAGGTTTGGAGACATTGAAAATTATGATTTAGGTAGGTATCGTTGTTATCAATATGGATTTGCGAGTATGGAAAAAAGAAGTGGAGCATATTTAGAAGAACTGTAAATAAAAGACACGAAGAATTGGTACCACAAAAGCGATCATCTGAAGCAAGTTCTGAAAAATCAGAAACCAGCAATTTATTGAAGGGTTCCGTAGGTACATTCCGAAAATGTATTCGAAATACCTAGCGGTATTCGAAACGGTGTTTTTCAAAACAGCCTAAGTAGGTACACTTGAAATATTTTTCGGAATGGCGTGCTTCGAAACCATACAGGACTTCCCCCTGTCATAACTAAGGAAAACAAATTAAATAAAAAATGTGTAGCCGTTGCAGGGTTTCAGGCATCAATCGAGGAACTCTAATTTGATTCAACATGGTGGAGAGCTATTCTTGGCTAAGAGTAAATCTAGAGTTCTTTTACCTATAACAGTCTGATAATTGTCTTCATGCAGAGCAATTTTTAAAACATGGCGAATGAGCAAAACACAATAAATAAATGCTTGATCGTATTTTTATAATAGCTGATTTTATATTCGATTTATGTAAGCGCGATCAAAAATCAGTCGAAACATGGTACACTTCTACAATAAAAATAGATTTGCCACATGTTTAGTAATTTGTAGGTAAATATTCTTAATTAATTTTAGTCTTTTCATTCAATGAAACAATAACTATAAAATTACTTACGAGGTAAAATAACACTGCACAAATAATAAAAACAAAAAAAAATGACTGTCACCAGCGAGTAAAATTTGTAACAAAAAATGAAAAACGAAGTATGTTATAAGAACATTACTAACATAATTACACTTGTAACAAACTAGAAGTAGATAATAACAGGAGTATTGACTCCAGTAACAATCTTCTTTAGGGCAATTATAGGAGCATCAGTGCTTCCGTAATACTGGTGCAAGACAGTTACTAGACTTATTAGCATTCTGTTAGCTCATTGCAGGAGCATTACTAGAACTTGTACTCCAGTAACTGCGCCCAAATCGAGGCTTGTAGTATGCTACAGGACAGTTATAGGATAGTCTTGAAGACTGTTATAGGATCTATTTTGTTACTTGGGCAGTCTATTTTTTTCTAAGAGCTTCTTGAAAATAACGAAACGGTCAGGTAGCACTAATTACATTGGATTTTATATTTAAACTTTAATTAGTTTCTCTAAAAGATAGTTAGTAGTACCTATTAAGGACGATATAGCTACCTATATCGTCCTTGACAGTACCCATGTACCTATCGTCCTTGAGTATTAAGAGAAATGTAATTTTTGGCGTATTTTGTTGGCAACACTTGTTAGTACGATTACTTGCATTTTGTACCAGTTTTCGTGGCTTCGCTCATGTAAAAACTATAAGGCTTTTGTAGCAGGAATTTGAGAAGTCATGTTGTCTTTCAAACTTGTGTTTTAGCGAATGTTAATGTATAATAATGGTGGATTATTAACTGTTGAGTGTTCGTGAACGTACATAGGTGAGTAATATTTGTGTATATTGCTCACCTATGTACATTGTACACCTATGTGTGTAATATTGAATTATTTATGTTACTTAATAGTGGCTAAATACACAAGTCGAAGTCAAAATAAAGAGAAAGAAAAACTAGTAACGCTATCTATAGGTACTATATATCTGTATCTATACTAATAATTATTATCAAGAGGTTAAGATAGTTTGTTTGTATGTTTGGGATAATTTCCGAAACTACTCATCTGATTTCAAAAATTCTTTCGCCGATGTGTAGCATAGAATTTCCGAATAAACATAGGCGATATTTTCTCAAGGTAGGTTCGCGCAGGTGAGTAAGCTAGTTCCGTATAAGTTGGTAAGACGTGAATACAGTTTCTAATATGAGAAGAGAGAAAATGTACAGGGAAAATATGGATGCTAGAAAATTGAACTAGGTACATGATTTCCATCCAGGGAACAGTTGCGATTTTACAAAAGTCAGGGTAATGGCAAACGACCAATTTTTTTTGTAAAAAGTCTTTTGACGAAATAATAGGTGAACATACAAAAAATTTGACATTTCTGATCGCTCGGGTTTTCGTCATCGAATGTCAATTCCTATACTTTTTTTTGTCTATTCTAAAGCGATTGTAGAAATGTACTTCGTAGCACAGCAGCTAGGGCAGTTGGTCGCTCTAACCGCGGAATTTCTTAGAAAATACCGCGCAGTACCAGTAGTACCAGTAGTACCTCTACCCACGGCGGCAGCGAATACCGCGTAGGTTTGAATAGGCCTTTATGCTCAGATCTAATTTCCAAGTATGTTGCTAAAATCAGCGGGGCGAAGTTTAACTTCTCCATATTGCGATCCAACTGTCACGATCACGCAAATGAAGACACATATCACCTTTCTACGCAAACTGTTTTATCAAAGTTATATTCTTTTTGACACGGCGCGTTTCGCCGTGAGAATTGGAATAATTTATCTATGAGATTTCCCCCGAGCTTCGCAGAGAGACAAACGGAATAAAAGTCGCCATTTTGCGAGTAGAGTCGGGTTTTTGTAAAGCGGTGGCATGTAGATGACGGACTTTGGACTAGATAACGCTGTGTTGTCCAAGGATGGTAAAACGGTGGATAGTAGATGACAGAGATAGGATTCGCAAAGCATAGTTATTAATCTTAGATATGAAGTTAAATAAAATATGATCACGGCCGTTTCTTGAATAAATGTTTTTATTATTTTTTATTATTATTATTATGTAGATATACCTAAGGTGAGGTAGACAGTCTACCTTACCTTGGGTAGGTTTACATATTACCTACAGATCTTTAGGCTTTTTAGATCATCTGAAGAAGTCTAACGGTCACGTTGGTGTGTCCATCCATATTTATATCATAATTTACTTACTCGTATGCTACATGACGGATCAAACTTTCTGTAAACCCCAGCTACATGCTAAGTAGGTCCGTAGTGCGCATTAGGACGTGTTTGTTGTTACTTCGACATAATTGGGACACGTTTAGCAGAACATAACTAAACTGAGGAAAGTATCGGGCACTTAAAAGATTTATGATCGCTGGGGGATCGAGACTTATGAATGTGAGCTTTTTGGTTAAATTCCATAGGTACTTTTAGTATCTTCTATACTATCATCATCATCATCATATTCAGCTTTTTGTGACCACTGCTGGGCATAAGCCTCCTTCCATAACCGCCAATCAGCTCTACTTTGGGCCTTTTGCATCCAGGTCTTACCCTGTACGGCAACTATGTCGTCCATCCATCTAGCAGGTGGTCTGCCAAGAGGTCTAGTGAATCCCCGGGGCCACCATTCAGTTAAGCCCTTACTCCACCTGCCATCACCAAATCTTGCCAAGTGTCCTGCCCAACTCCATTTCAAGTTAGTAATACGGTCCCCAACATCTACCACTTTGGTACGACGTCGGATTTCCGTATTACGAACCCGGTCAAGTAAAGTGATACCAAGCATGGAGCGCTCCATGGCCCGTTGTGCGACTCGCATTCTGTGCACAGTCTCCTGAGTGAGCGTCCATGTCTCGGTACCGTAGGTCATGGTGGGCAAGATACACTGGTTAAAAAGCTTGGCCTTCAGGCACTGCGGCATCTTTCGGGCCTTCTAACTTACTGAACGCAGCCCAACCTAATTGGATGCGGCTAGCAATTTCCTTTGCTTTGTGTTCGGTGCCTAAAGATAAACAGTGTCCAAGATAGATATAATGATCCACTATCTCCAGTGTCTCACCACTAACACTGATGGTTTCTGATGATACTATACTATATATAACGTATATATAACTAGCTTACTCAACGAGCACTATATAAAACTTTTGATTTAAATAATATGTTTTGGTGCTATACAAGTAGGCAGTAACTCTGGCAAATAGAGCCTTCACTAAAATCGGGTTAAAAAAGGTATTGAACCGAAAAACGTTCAAAGGTCGAGTCGTGAAACTGGTCCCCTTGTTTACCTCTTTGTAACCCTTATTACAACTGAGCATGGCTTAAAGTCCCGTAACCTGATTAAGTAAAGGCAAATTGATTTTGCTAAAGATGTTATGTGACCTTTCTTTGAATTTGATCTTATGTACGTGAGCTCTGAAATCCCTTTCAAAAACTATAGTGTAATAGAATTCCAATATTAGTATTTATTAGCCATATTACATACCACTTCTTATCGATTCTCTTTCTATCATCGCTAGTATTTTTATTTGAAACTTTTGACCACACGACTTTTCTAATGCAAATTCCTAGCTTACTCGCCCGCGGCTTCGCTCGCGTGATACCTTGATAAAATATAGCCTATGTTCGGAAAGTACATGCTACATACGCACATCGCGTCGTAGCAAACACTTTGATCACAGTCTGTTTGAAAGTAGTTTTATTCAATTTCCATAATACCTTAGTTCAGTAGAGCGAAGATTCCTAGGAGACTCCCTTCCTTTTAAGAGAAAAAATCTAGATAATATTCTATCAGTTCTTGCTATCATTTTCTACAAAATTTCGAAAGGGGAAAACATGTAAAAAGCAATCGTCTTTGACATAAGGATAATGGTGGCGATTCTGTTGCAACACTGACTAGCTAAATTATGACTAAAACCGAAAGCTTTTATTACGTTCATGCTAAAGACCAATCTAGCATAGCACTGAAAATAACATTTGAAGAACAAGGTTATTAAATTTTACTAAATTATAGTAATTTTAGAGATGTCACTCAGTCTGTTATTTTATTTTGAACTTTAACTTGAACGAAATAAGAGCTTTCGGATTTAGGAATAATTTAACTAGTCAGTGTTGCAACAGAATCGCCACCAATGTGTTTTTAAAACACTATTATTTTTTATGTGTAAAATTCCGCGATTCGCGGCGTGGAAAGCGAAGGGGCTATTCGTTTTTTAGGGACCAGGTAAGTTTTCAGGGAACAAATTGGCATTATGACGTCATGAGATTCACTATTGGATGAGTCACGCTATATCGTGATCGTAGTTGCATATCGTGACATCAAATAGCACAATTTTAATGAAATTATAGCATACCGTTACGTACATTTAAAGTCCAAATTTAATGCCCTGTGGAAAGTTGGGCCTATGTATCGTCCGAAACAGAATAATCACAGCGCAATACAGTGTAGTAGTACTAAGGGAAAACAAATGTAGGTTAATTGGGTTTAATATTTTTTGTTAGGCTTTTAAAGTCATTAAACAATGGTGGAGGCTTTTAGGCAGTCAAAATAGTCTGTCAATAAGCCAATTTTTCATGCAAACTCACTAACTTATTCTCCTAGGGCAATACATTATTTATTAGTATTATTTTATCTGTGGCATAGAATAGTATTTCATTATAAATCTTACTAAAAGTTTACTGCTTCGACGGGACTCGAACCCACGAGATAAAAGCGACCCTTTAGCCGGGCTGCCATAACCACTTGACCACGAAACCTTATGACGCCGAAGACGAAACTATCAGTAAGATGTTTCGGTTAAAGCACCGATTAATGAAATACCTAAGTGTGGTTTAACACTATAATTATATAAACTATAGAATACTAGCTGCGCCTCGCGGTGTTACCCGCGGTAGTTTCCGTTCCCGTGGGAAAACTGGAATCAAAAGTAGCCTATTTGTTATTCCCGGTCATAAACTATGTATATTCCAAGTTTCAGCCAAATCCGTTCAGTAGTTTTAGCGTGAAAGAGTAACAAACACACTTACACACACACACACACAAACTTTCACCTTTATAATATTAGTAGGAAGTAGGATTACAAAACTCACATTACTCTAGGTCCCTAGTTCCAACCCTGAGGCCCAACAGTTACATAATAGAATTGTTACACATTTAATTTGGTTGCCACGATTTGTGTATGACACACAAATTGAGTCGAGAAACTAATTTGTGAGTTCGTCCGAAATATGTGAAGGCATGGACTTCCTCGTTAAAAGTTAGGAATGTGGAATACGTGCTTACTGGATATGTCTTAGAAACAAGTGGCAATACCTTTTTTTTTTATTAAATCGACTTCAATTTCGTAAGTACTTACTTACTTTATTTCGTAAGAAGAAAGAAACCTGGGGCCTTACTCGGGATCAACGAAAACAAAGTGATCTATTACGAATTCAGTATCCACCAACATAAGCTGACCCCGAAAATTGTCACGAAACTTCGTTTTCGTTGATCTCGAGTACGGCCTCTGGATCTATTTTCAAAGGTTTTTTGTACTTATAATAAATAAGCTACATTCATTAATTAGATAATCGTCTCCCACTGGGCAATAGTATTCTCTTGGTCCTTCCTGTTTCCTGTTACCTGAAAATATTAAAAACAAGATTTGTTTCATAAATCATTTGATCTTACCACAGAGTTACAAACACAAGAAATGTTTGAGAACTTATGTTAACCTAAGGCTATTTTATTATTGAAAGAAATTAATTGTTAATACTTACTGAAAACCGTGTCAAATTTAAATTCCGAAAGGTTTCGCATTGGGCTAACAAATGTTTCTTTTCGATAAGATAAGATAAGATAAATTTTTATTGTAAAACTGTTGAATGATAAAAAAAAATGATAAAAAAGAAAAATAAAACAGACAGATAAGAACATTTAAATTCCGACAGGTTTCGTATTTTTGGGCTAACAATTTATGTTTCTTTTCGATAAGATAAGATAATATAAGATAAGATACATTTTTATTGTAAAACTGTTGAATGATAAAAAAAAATGATAAGTAAAAGAAAAAAATAAAAAAGACAGATAAGAACATTATTAGAATTGATTTTTGAAATCAGTCATCATGCCTATTATCGCAGTCGCGTTGCGGTCACGAGATACGTAATAAGCCTGCCGTTTCTAGTATTTGACGAGACCCACGTTATACCCGCGTAGGCGTCTTGTCATGAGGCACAGAGTATATTTTGTGACAGTCGGATAGATGAGGAAATGTTACGTTTTGTACCTCATATTCATGCCGGGGGATTTATGTGTTTACGCTTATTATAGTTCGCATTTTAATAGGTTATTTTGTTCTTTGAGAAACAAAACCTATTTTGCCGAAAATTCTTTTGGAACTTTTGATGCTCATAATTGTATTTTTTTGTTGTATTTTGTGTATTGTACTTTTTTTTGACATGAAACGTTTATTTTTTTTTGTGATCAGATATTTTTAGAGAAAAAAAACCTAGGTCTAATTGCATATACAATAATCAATAATGTCTTAGAGACACAGTTAAGAAAAATAAATTGAAATAAAATTAAATAAAAATTTTATAATAGCACACGGGAAATTACTCACGTAAAATTATCAGTGTGAGACGTGACCGCAAGGAGTGACCACAATCATACCCAGATGAAGATTCTCCGGAAGAATCGAAACATTGTCGGTATCTAAATCGACGATAATTTTACGTGAGTAATTTCCCGTGTGCTATTATAATGTCTAATACAACTCACGATAGTTTTGAAAGTGAAAAAATAAAAATATATTTTTTTGTAACACTAAGTACTCAGTATAGTAGTTCTGTACGTATAGTAAGAATACACCAGGCAACAATTGGAACTTGTAGGCTTATTTTGTAAACTCACTTCGAACCTCGTTAAGCTGAATCAGCAGTGAGATTCAAATTTCGTATTCTGTAAAACTCGATAGCGCCTGTGACGAGTGTGCCAGCGATATTAAAAAAAAAATGGTAATTTTCAAGTCACCACGACACTGAAAACCCGAAATCACTTATCGACAAGGGACAAGTGAGTTCAGTCACTAGAGTGAATTCGAGTTCGATTTGTTACGGAATGACTCTACTGCTTTGAACCACGTCTGTATAATGTATGCAGCATCGTAACTTATTACCATAAAAAGCTCATTGAATTAATATCCTGACTAATTAGTCCGTATTCCTTTGAAGTTCCTTTGCAAGTATGAAATACAAAAAGCCTTAGATGAAAGTAGTGCTTAGATATGCTTTGGCATTTGAGTATTCAAACATAGGTCCATTGGACTCATTGTTATTTTTAACCCCCGACCAAAAAAGAGGGGTGTTATAAATTTGATTGATATGTGTCTGTGGCATCGATCGATTTGAATGTAGGTTTCTAGCGGTTTTTATATAAAATATGTTTTTATTAAAATCGGCTCAGTCGCTTACAAGATAAGAGGGTTGAAAGTGAAAGGAAGAATAATCGATTACCTATTCCAAATATACCTTTTAAGCTCTTAGGACTATTCTATGATCAGCAGTCCTACTAATGCCTTGTTGTAATATTCAACTTACTATTATCCGTGGATCTGTCGCCATAGTAATATTGTTATCTGTCAAAAAGTGTCCCACATTTTTTTGTTGTCTAAACAAAGTTGCTATGGCAATCAATCTACGATCATTCGTAAGTTTAATATTGAAACCGGCCGTAAATCAATGCTTATGACTTTAATAAGACCCAAGAAGTTGAAGATAGGAAAAGTCACATACTATACCGACCAGTATAGCGTTCAAACAACAAAACTGCTTTTCTCAGTTTAAATAACTATACCAACAACAGTACAGCGTCAAATGGTCGTATCTCCTTGTAATGGACACGGAGAGCGCAATTTATTCGGAACAGAAATTAGTACGGACGTCGGACACTGGGGACACTCGCATACACTTTTGTGTCTGTGTATTTGTTCACGTGAGAAGCGGGTGGACGCAGAATACCAGTGCTTGTAAGTTACAGATTATACAAAATGAAATGATTTATTTGTTTGAAAAAGGAAGCCCAGGGTTTACACTGTACAGTCAGAAAATAAAAAGGTAGTAACTATTATGTATGGGCTAACCATTGAGTTAATATACTAAAGAGTCACAATCTAATAGCTGACAACACTCAAGAAATGTCCAAGAAAATTCAATGTTCTACAATGACATTTGACATTTGAATGTAGACGTTATGTCGTTGGTTTTAATGTTCAATGTCGCTTGTACGCAAAAAAGTAAAACTCGGTGCACTACGTAGCGTGCGCCGAGTTTTGGCGCGGACATCCGTCATGGCTCAACGACCTTTGGATTAAAAATCATGGCCTTATTTGGCCAATTTGAAACAGAAGACAACGAGCTTATTATGTGAAAATTCTTGTGTGCATTTAACCAGTATCTCTCATGGAAGGCAGAATTCTGATATTACAGACATTCTGCGGCTGACGGTGCAGTCGCGATTACTTTGTGACTTGAAATAATATCTTTTCATTATTGAGATAAATGAAGATAATTTCAAATACCATGAGGGTAGTATTATCTATACTAATATAGGAGGTGAAGTTGGTTTCTTTGTTTGGGATAATCTCCGAAACTACTCATTCGATTTCAAAAATTATACCGATGTGTAGCATGGACTTTCCGAATGAGCATAGGCTATATTTTATCAAGGTACTACGTGAGCGAAGCCGCGGGTGAGTAAGCTAGTGTTACAAATAGTTCAATACAGAATCATGATTTATAGTACAACCACTGAAAATAGACCATTTTTAGCCTCAATAGGGTGTAAGTCATATCTTAAACATGAGGCATTCCTCGTAGTGCACCAAGATGAACCGCACCCAGATGAACCGCACCTAAGTACTTCCACATAGCGCACCCGTTTTGGTGCGTTTCATTCAGTAGGTATAAATGTTGTGTCATCAAAAAAGTAGATCTCATGAAGGTCTTTCTTTTGAGCTCACAACGGAATTGACGCCGTAAAAGAAGATAATTAAATTAAAATAAAATAAATATCTAAGGGGGGCTCCGATGCAACAAACTTATCTCGATGTAGACAATATGAAGACGCTTGAAATATTCACAAAGTGATACAGAACCCTGCATGTGCGTACGGCTTGCACTTGGCTGATTTTTTTCTATTTTTTTCGCTTGCTATTTTATTCGATACACAAAATATAACCGCATTTTACGTATAAAAATCCATTACTGATTTTATTGGCTACTAAATATTAAATTTTTGAACTCACAAGCCTCGGATCGAAAGTTGGGGCCCTATCTAAAATAAATCTTATTGCTTTTTCTCTAAGGTTCAAATTAATAAGCCTTACTGAAATGCAGTCCTCTTCAAAATCCGAAGAGTAACCAACTTACAAATTAAGTAACAAGTTAGACCGCCGCGGACTTAAGTAACTTGGCCAGATTTAGTCGCTAGTCTACAATAGCTTACTCTAATCCTAATGGCTTGTCTGAATAGAGGAGAGTGGGGATGACTAGTCGGGTTAGTGTCGAAATCCCCATTTAAGTGGATTTTTAGAGTTTTAGTCTCATAATCCCCTATCATACAAACTTTCGCACTTATAATATTAGTGGGACATCATCATTATCATTCTCCTGCCCTTATACCACACTAAGTATCGGCACAACATGTTTTTCTCTTCCACTCTCCTCTGAACTCTGACCTCACTCCTCTTACATTGATATTCTCTTTCACACAATCCATCCACTTCTTCTTCGGCCTTCCTCTACTTGTATACCATCCACACTCATGCTCATAACTTTTTTAGTGATATGACTGTTGTCCCTCCTCATTAAATGACCATACCATGCTAATCTAGCACTCCTCAGATCATTTAAAAATGTCTAAGGGGGTACAAAGGTACCTATGTCCAAATATATTTTGGTACATACCCACATCTTGCAGAAGTTAACTTTCCATACGTGGCAGGTTGCAAGCCCATCGACGCTACAAGAACGCTAACTGATGTCCTCACCATGTTTTTCTTCACCATTTAGAGGTCGAGGTAATGCGCATATAAATTTTACGAAACGAATAATCCATTGATGCACGGCCGGATTCGAACCCACGACTCGGCCATCACGGCTACAATTGTAAGTGTAAAATTGTGTTGTTGTGTAAAATCTAAATAATCTTATTAGACATTATAATAGCACACGGGAAATTACTCACGTAAAATTATCGTCGATTTAGATACCGACAATGTTTCGACTCTTCCGGAGAATCTTCATCTGGGTATGAGTGTGGTCACTCCTCGCGGTCGCATCTCAATAAATAATCGTCTAATAATCTCTATGAATATAATAATATACACAGATAAGTCACGTAAAATCAGAGGCTAGATATCGTATTCCTTTGGAAATGCAATACAACGGCAGCTGGAATGCCATGCTCCATTTCAAAGAAACATGTAGCGTGGTTCAGTCGCCCGTCTGCAACCATCAAGGCTGGTTTCTTAAAAATCTGTAAACGTTTATGACGACCGTAGTCCTACCATAATAATATTAGAAAGGTGAAAGTTTGTGTGAAGTGTGTTTGTTACACACTTGTTGTGTTGAGTGTTTGTGTGGTTTTTGTTTTTAAGCTCACTTAGCTGTAATTTATGAAAATTTGTTAAAGACTTTAACGAGTAATCTGTTCTTTTCTAGACGATTAATGTAGGTTTTAAATTAAAATTTTAATTTAATTGTTATTTATCACAGCAGCCGACTTTTAGGAACTGCTTTAGACAAATGCCTCCCCTAGCTTCGCGCCGCAAAACGCTAGCGAACAATATGTCAGCACTTGACCGCAACATTCTGCTCAAATTAAGGATATTAATGTAACAATCCTTGCCCAGCTAGAAATTAGAATAATAGCCGATAATTTGTCGTTTTTGTTATAATTTTCAGGGTTTTGTGGCTATACTATTGGACAATTCCGAATTAGGTGGTATGTGTTACCATAAAATGCTTAGACCAGAAGGCCATACAAATTTACAGTGTTGTGTTTTTTTTCTACCCTCCGCTGTGTTTTGTTTCGATCAAAATGTCAGTCATATTTTGCTTGAAATAGTTTGAAATAGTTTGAATTGATCTGCCTGTCCATTGACGCGGAGCGAGCTGACGGAGCGGAGAAACGGATATAATATATTAACGAAATTAGTGGATTTAATAAAATCTTCGCTCAGGGATTTTATGCAATCCTATTGGTTCCTTTGGTATCCTATGGACAGGCAGCCTTATCTATGCTGCACTAGCCAAAGATTAGTAAAATTTTTAATCTTGTCTTGCTCCTGGACTCACAAGCAAAATTGTTTTTTAATAAATAAATATTATTATGTTATATTCGTCAAATTAAATATCTAATTACAATAAGCAAAAACAGAAGTAATTAAAAATTGTGGCTGAACGTGAGTAGTCTATTAAGATATCCGTCGAGAGCATCACAGACCTTTACTTCAGTAACTTAATATTTTTCAAAATAATGATTTAAATACAAAATTACGTCCGCAAATAAAACTACGCTTTTTTAAATGCTTGGTACACTAATGCACGAGGTAAGGAGATAAGCAACTTTTAAAAGATAACTAAATTAAACGAACAAACTCAATAAGCCAAACTAACAGAATTTAGCCGCCATTGCAAGTTGGACACCCTTGAGCTTCTAATTTGGCGTTCAGCGATTGAAGCGCTGTCGAGGTAACGAGCGCCACGTGTGTTGGACCAACTAGGCCGCTTCAAGCACTTTAAGCGCTGCACGCGAATCTTCAACTGAGGTAGTGCGGTCTTGTAACAGACTAACAGTATAGAAATATTTGAGCAAGAATTACCGTGTTTAAAATATGTTTCCATATTGACTTACCAACTTCATTTAATAAGAGCTAAGATATAGATCGCGCCATGTAAAAAGAGCGCTGGCTGACAGGTGCGCAGAAGGCAATTTATTTTGAACATCGCGCATAAAAGTTTTAGATTGGGAAATGGTTTTACATAAAAAAGTAGGTAAGAAATAATGATGTAAATAATATTTATAATGTAAGTACCTACCTATATTAATTTAGAAAGGGACTCATAATAATGTAGTTGATAATTTAAAACAAATAGGAACAACAGAAGCAAGAAAATATAAATTATTAAGTAAGTATCTTTTTAATAAAGATACTTACCTATCAATAAAAATCTATATACTATAATCTACAAAGCCGCGAAAAGCGAAATGCTAGTTCAAAAATAAAATAATAGGCCTGGTACTTTCGCGCGCGAGTGTACCCATGCGCAAACGTACCCCCTCCACTTTCTCCCAGCGCTCTTTTTACGTGGCGCGGACTATACTAAGTATAATTTATGACAAGATAGATTTTCTGTATTAAATCGAAAAACTGATTTGTCAAGAAACTAAGACCACAAACAGAACATTCGGTTTTTTTTAATTCAATTGTTAAAAATAAAATAAAATAGGCGTCGGCGCTAGTTTGACGCGTTAGACACCCTAAGTAGGTACTTATATTATTGACCATTTGGATGTTTTGCAAGATCTCACTAATCTCAGGAACTAAAAGTCAGATTTGTAAAACACTTTATCATTTTAAATGGTAAAGATGAAATGTGATCACCATAGATTTTCTAGAACTAACCGGGTAAAGCTAGTTTAGAAAGGTATACAAGAATGAGTATTTTATCAATGAACAAATTTATCTACTTTTCAAATCGGACAGTGTTTTCTGTGTACATCTCATTCGGGTTAAACTACTAGTTTTAATCTCCTCGTTATGTGTGCATCAAATCAGGCAGTGAAGTGTGCTCCAATTTGCAGCGCGCTGACATGCCAGTCCTAATTCCAAATGTAGAATCTAGATTTTCATAATTTAGCTTATTTGGGCATTTGTTTGCGCAAGGCTCCGCGTTGGCTGAGTGGTTTACGTAAAAAAAAATTATCTATACAAAATTGAAAAATTTCTATGATTATAGGCATTTATCTCTAAACGGTGATATTGCAACGAATTCAATAGCTTCAATAGTTTTTTTACGCAAAGCTTTATGTTAAAAATGGAATTCACAGAACATTCCACAAACTTAGTGGGGATTACGATTTACTTGGAAACTACTTTGTGCCATTCAAATTCTACGAACATTACTTAGGGGTTTTGAGAGTTTCGTAGAGCTAAAGGAATGATATGCAGTTCAATTATGAATCGAACCGTGCAATTAATCTGTTCCCGCACGTAGCGTAAACTGGCACCACACAAACTTGTAATTCATACACACACACAGACACATACACACATGAGTGTGTGTGTATATGTAACCTATAAATTTTACTTCACGTGTTGTACTTAAAAAAATCTTAAAGTGGAATTGTAATACGTGGCAAAATTAATGTTTCCATAAAATCTACTTCAATTTAGTAAGAGAGCGATTTCCTGCAGTCTCGAGGTGCATTTCTGTTCATAACTCCAAAGATCCTCATCAGATCCTCAAAATGCATCCACGACTCCCTCAGGAGTATACTCTTCCTAACAAAAAAGCAATTTTCAAAATCGGTCTAAGTACTATTTGACAGAATAATCGGTGAACGACTTAAAAAAAAACTGCCAAATAACTATAGGTATAGGTCGCACCACGTAAAAGGAGCGCTGAGGGGAAGTAGTGGGGTATGTTTGGGCCTGTGTTCACTCGCTGACGAACCAATAGCACTCGCTAAATCAATGGTATGAAGTGCGCCGCATTTCCTCTCCAGCAATCATCGATCACTGCGCAGTTTAACAGCCAGCTCTCTTTTTACGTGGCGCGACCTATACGCTAACGTGTAAAGGCTGATTGGAGCATACTGTTAACAAGTAGATTTTCAAGTTACTTAACTTTTCAGTCAAGAATTAGCAGTAATATTTCAAAGCTATTTAAACTGTCGCTACGAATACGTTTATAATATCAAATGCTTGACAACAAAGCTGTAGTATTCGCGTCTCAACTTTTCAGCTGACACACGCCCCGGGCGGATAAACTGCTATGGTGGCAATAATTTTGGTATTATGGAGATATACTACAAAAAAAATTATAAACAAATTGTCATGAGGTCATGACCTAATGAGGATGTCTCGACTTTCGCTCGTTAAATCGAGATCGTGTATTAATTGTTTTAAAAAAAATGCGCATTAACACAAGCTTTAACTAGAAAATATAGTGAGGAAAGTAGTTATACTAATAGCATCGATGGGATCTTGCCAGTGTTTAACTTAAAGTCTTAAAGGTTAAATTGCTCAAAGCGTAATCGCTTTGAGCAATTTAAACAACCAACCAACAACACATTGGCAACCATTGGCAGTTCTTGGATCACACGTCGTTTCTACCAAATTAATAGAGATTATAAATCTTTAGTAATAGTATTTTATCTTAAGTAATAGTATTTTTTCAAATAAAGACCGAACAAGGAATGGGACACGTGAGTGATAATGAAATAAAATCTAAGAATAAGAAAAGTTCAAAGTGTGGTCACCTCGCTGCGGTTAGCGCATAAGAGGTAAGTAGAACGAAGTAGCATTCGAGTGTTTGCATATCAATGCGCAAGTTTCGACAGGCGATGGTAAACACGCTCTGTCCGGGATAAACTTTAAACCGCCATTCGGGGATATTGCGTGCGCCTTTGCACATGCAAGCTATCGTGCCTTTACACATACATGTAACATTTGTGATGTATACATTCATGCAACATAACTTGTCCTGCAAGAGGCTGAAACATGCACGCAACCGTGTGGAATGTCCAAGGATATTTATTTATTTATTTATTATTTAACTATACTTTGCATATTCAGTATACGACATGTATAATATTGTATGTATGTCCAACGGTTATTAGTATCAACGTGTACAGAACTGTTGGGTGAATTTTCTAAGGAATGTTGCAGCATTAGTCATGTTATATAACAAAAACATGTTGCATGTTGCATTTTGTAAGTTCATGTTGCCTGAATATGCAAAGTATAGTTGCGTGTATGTTTAAGGCCGTTTGTCACCGGGACGTCAACGAGAACGAGATTATTTCTGGTCGAGTTTAAGATGACGTGACGGCCTTGCGGTGGACACGCGCCTATAGTAAGTCTATGTATCAGTACTTCGGCGCCGTCACCTGTTTCTCGTTGACGTCCCGGTGACGGCGGCGGTGGTCAGAAGCCCTAAGGCTCGTTGCAGGACAAATCATGTTGCATGTATTTGAAGACGTACCTATTAAATTGAAAATTCTCAAACAATCAACCGCACTTTTGTATTATAAACAAATAAAATATCAAGCATGAAAAGTTACATATTGTAACTTCTTCATTTTTAAAAACTCTGTTACAATCCATTCAAGTCTCAGTTACAGCTAAAATATTCTGAATTTCATAGTAACTTGATCATTTTATATGCAGTTCAGTGCTCTGCAAAATAATTCAAACCTCTGTATAAAGGCTACTCTACACACACAGCATAGTCAATACGTGCAGAGCTTCAACGATTAGTGCATAGCTAATAATGCGTTCACTGCTATGCCCTATCTATTCTATCCAACAAAAACGCGATAGTTTGTATGGAAGTTTAGATTGATCCTTGTTACTCTCTCAAGCAAAAACTATCTTGTATAAAATTTTAATGAGAGTGAATGAGTCCAGAAAATTAACCTCTTTCAAAAAGTTTTTTTTAAACTATTTCGTTTCACTGCTGGGCAAAGGTCTCCCCCAAACTCCTCCAACCATCTCTATCATCAAACGATGGAAAGCGGCGTCGAGGTCGGCCGACAAAGCGTTGGCGCGATCTATATAATATATAAAATACACTTAAGAATCGTTACAAACGATCTATATGTAGCTCAACTGATCCAAACCACTGCCAGACGGAGGCCCAAGACACTGGCATTGCCTCGCTGAAGTGTAGTGTAACCCTATCCGCATGAAACGACAGAATGTCTGTATAATACGATATCACAAGTATGCATCACAGATTTATGAATTTTAATTTTGTTTCATCCAACGCCGAGTTATCTTTTAGATGGGGCGTTATTTTGTAAAGATTTTTCAAAGCGTTTACAGACAGAAGTGACTTTACTGATATTTCTTAAAATAATAGTAATAAAGCATCGAGGTAGTATTATAGAGCCACAATCAACAACAGACAAATAAAATGTTAACGCCAAAATTCGGCGCACGCTACGTAGTGCGCGGAGTTTTTCTTTTTTGCGTACAAGCGACATTGTACATTAAAACAAACGACATAACGTCTACATTCAAATGTCAAATGTCATTGTAGAACATTGAATTTGCTCGTATAAAACATAGTCGCTTTCTCTGTCCCTATATCCATATGTATGCTTAAATCTTTAAAACTACGCAACGGATTTTGATGCGGTTTTTTTTAATAGATAGAGGAAGGTTTATATGTATAATAAGGCTAATTTTAACTACCGCGGGTAACACCGCGGGGCGCAGCTAGTAAATTATAAAAAGCTTAATATAACTTATCGATACGATTTGTCGCAATGATTTCTTTCGGATCTATTTATAATATTCCCATTTTAATTTTTCGAAATGAAATGCACAGCCGATGTTCGAACACAAATCTTTTGGATTTATTCTACAAAGCCAACTCAACTCTGTGTTAATTGGGTACGTGATGTAATCTTTGCTAATTTTATTGGAAAAATCTGATGTATCATTATTGTTAACCTTGGTATTCAATGTCTTTGTTATAGCTATAAAATCTTAATAGAAACCTAATTTCATCTACCAAGTGGGTGGGTCTACCAAGTGGGCAATACAAATATACAAATTACTCAGGCCTTTACATCTTTACTAGATGATTTATACAGAGTCAGGAAGCTTTGCCTATACTTAACGGGACAGTGTAGTGCCTGGGACATTGTTGAGATAGAATAGGCTTGCCCAGCACCTAAACTATCCTCTCAGCTAGCCATATCCACAGGAAAGACAATGGTCAATACGTGTGTGGCTAGCCGCGGGTTTGCTCACGATGTTTCCTTCACCGTTTAAAGCTCGTGTTAAAATATTAATTTCGACACGAAGACAGATTGACACACGGCCGAATTCCAACCCACGACCTCGGATCGAAGTACTTATCCACTTGGCCAACACGGCTTTTTTGTCCCATCTACACCCAGCTTATCACAGTTCGCAGGTAAGCGTCGGTATTCCGGGTGAAAGCTTAAGGGCCCGCCCTTTATCAAGCCCCAACAATGGACCCAGTAAAATGAAATACGAATTCCTACGAGATAACTTACACCGATTGTTTCCTTCGCTTACCGTATTTATACAGAAACCTGTTTGAGTTTTACATAAAAAAGTTAGTTCGTATAAGCAAGTGGCCAACTCTGATCTGTGGCGATAAGACCGCCCATTGTACAATTATACTAATAGGTTATTTAGTGCTTAAGTTTATGTAAAGTGTACAATAAAGAATTTTCATTCATTCATTCATTCTGATGACGATGTTTATAGTCCGCCTAAAGGTCTCCGTCATGCCAATTGTTGATTAACCGATTTTGAAAACGTATTTTTTGTGTTGAAATTGATCTTTGTCTTTCAATAAAGGCAGCAAGTTTTCAGAGATCTTTCTCGACTGCGTAACTCCACCTCGGACGCCTTTAGGTATAGGAAATCTCTATCCACTTACCGAAAGTAGGGTGACAAGGAATAAAATAACCGTTAAATCAGCTTGCGTTAACCGCATTTAATGTAAATGTGCTTCAGGTTGAGAACGTTAAAAATAAATGGCCCCTTTTTCGGTACATTCTGTAATGTACGTTAATGAACGATTTTTGATTTATTCAGGGATCGTAGGTATGGGATAATGACCTGCGTTTTGTATGGATCCGATAAATGTATCGAGAAAAATATGCATGGAATGATAGGAACTTGGTTACATGCTATTAATCGGCGCAATGACACAGCATTTCTTTGTTATAAGAATGCAAGCATCTGTTAACCTATTTGGTTGTATTTTTCTAAAGTTAATTGGACACTGCTGATTATCTTGATGAAAATTCGGTAGAAATTAATATTATCAGGTATTGAAAACACTTATTGGGAAACTTACATTCGTCATATTTGTAACAATTTATAGAGAATAGGAATTATTCCCAATATTTATTTTTACAGTATTTTTACAGAGACATGTTAAGTAAGTCCTTCATTTCTTTTAAGAATACTCCTAAAAAAATCATTCTTTGTTTGAAAGATCGTCTTATGCATATAAAAACTATAACTTGCAAGGCATTGTGGCAATTCGGAGTGTCGCAAAAGCTAAACTAAACTAACTAAAATTAATGCCATCCTTTTTATTCCTATCGCAATGAAAGGGACGGCAACATATAACTCGAGAATGGCTAGACCGATTTGGCTAATTTCGATCTTAAAATACTTTAGATGATTATTTTCTTTTAACCCAAAATAATCAGTTTAGTGACTTTAATAGGTTAACTTTATACCCTATTCAACAAATTATTACTTAATTTCTATCTAGGTGACTTCGCGTGGTCAACCTCTGTCAATACTTGGACCCAATGATTAATTATACAACCCAAGTCTTACGTGAGTTTAGTCACCGTGAAAGGGTTAATTAGGGAGTCCATGTTGCGGGCTCGTTCAGGACAGAGGTGTTTGTGGTTGGATTTTGACGCTTTTTCTCTTTGACACGCTTTTTTGTTGTTTTATTTGTTGCGTGGTATTGTTTGGTATTCAAATTAGTATCACTGTTGGTTTTGATAGATTGTGAAAGTTTTTGCTTTTCACCACAGCGTTTTTTGTTTTACCTGTCAGAGAGGTTTTTTGTGTTTTCCATCTGCCATACAGCTTTCTTGAATTTTAAAGAGATGAGATATTTGGACGATATAATAGGAGTATGTAGAGGAACTATACTGAAATTTTGAAACCTGCGTAAAAAGTTAGGGCTTTGCTTAGATTATTAGATAAAGATATTATAGCATGATAACACTTTATTTGATTTTTACAGAAAAGATTAAAAAATTTCCTTTTAAACTTTTCGCGAACAGAACACATTATAAAACATGCATATATTTGCCACGAATTTACCTTTATTTAAGCCTGACGTTTCGACCGGATAAAGGTGAATTCTTGGAAAATACCCTTTTGCATTGTTTTAAGATTTCAAACTGTCTTTGATGTTTCCCTTTTGTAATAATTGAATAAAGTAACCAAAATACGAGTACTTGTGACCTCTAACGGAGTGTTGAAACCCGCAACTGTTAAGTTCTATTTTCGTTGTCAGTTGTATCGTTACTAAAATAAGCAGTATGTATATTTTAGTTATTAAACCATGTAGGTACTAGTAAATTATTAATGTAATTTACAGCAGTTTAACTGTAGGTATGGCTCTAGACAGATAGACTGAATTTAATAACTTTACTCCGACTGCAAATTTGCAGTTTGAATGCAGTTATTATCGTGCAGCCTTATGGTGGTGGTATATTATCGTGCAGCATGGGAACTTACGAAAGACTGCTCGCTGCCTGCAATCGCACGCGGTTTTTTTGCAGTTCTATTCAAGTTAAAATATATTAAACTTCATTCCGTCTGAATAGAGCTTAAGTAGTGAAGTGGAACGCAAACACAGCTCTCATTTGTTAGTGTGATAAAATGATAATATAAATCTTAAGAGCTCAGCTCTTGTCGGTGTAATGATACAATTTCCTTCTTATAGTTATTCCCAATGCTATTTTTACTTCTTGATACGACATGACAGCGACCTTCTCTTTAATCTGACTTATGTATTTAATTCTCGGTCCCTTCTTCCCCTTCCTCGTCTTCCTTCTACTTTTCCTTCTATGATGTTCCTTATAAAGCTGTCACGTCATATGATAAAATGATAGATGTATAAAATTTAACTATTTATATCATAAACAATTATATTTTGTCCAGCGTTAAATTGACATAAACGTGGTTACCGCATAGTTATAAAATACTTGAAGGTCCGATGCTAGTCGATTCTATCGGGACCTTTATGTTATTGTCACAGAAATCCATCTATTCACGACAAAATATAGAGTATCTGGGAATTTTAAATAATTTTGCGGATTGTTGTAAATTTTTCAATCACTTGCTTTTATTTGAGTTGAAATATGTGCTTTGATAATTACCCTACTCTATCCCACTATTATCAGTGCTATCCTCATAATTATTTTTTATGAATTAATTTAATAATCACAATGAAAACAGTTGCAAAATTGAAAAATGTTTATGTGAGCTAAGAATAAATCTGAATTCACAGATAATATTCCTCATAATAGTTAATATTGGTAAATAATATTTCTCTGTACAAATCCTTTTTTTCTGGATAATTCATCAAAAAACATTTTCCTTGATTACCAGCAACATCCTGTTGGTAACGTAATCGGCCAAGCGTGAGCGGTCCGAAATCGCCAGCGGCCCTCAACTTGCTTACGTCATTAATGCCTAATTCAATTAGGCTCAAGGGCTTATGTACATAGCTATACTATACGTAGGTACTGTATAAAAACTTGGGTCTAATACATCTTTAGACGATTTATATGACTTTGGTAGGCAAAATGTATCCACGCTTGAATTACAACGCTGTTATGCTTAGAATAATAGTGATAAGTCAATAATACCTTAATTTTTTTATATCAATAGTTATCGGGTTTTGAACCTATGACATTGAAGTACAAAGAGTATCTACTACAACACAGTAGCTTCACCAAAAACATCAAGCCTTTTATCTCTAATCGAATTAATCTAGAAATTTTCTAAAAGACTTTATTGCTCTCAAAACAGCACTCGAACAAAATCAAGAACCGATTAAATTTACGAAGAGTGCTGTAAATTTAAATTTAAACACAGCAAAGTTGAGGAAGGTATCCAGTGACCAATTATGGAAGCCCGCAGCGAGTAACTCACGACAAGTATTTCTAAAACAGCGCTCAGACGGAATATTTTATCCGGTAAACGACATTGAAGATCTGTGACACTGGATGTGACTGATCCCGGGGGAACTTGAACTCAAAATCATTTATCAGTACCTGAAGGATCACTTTGAAACGTCTTACGAGCTAAGCGATTCTATTGCCTGTTTCAATGCGACACACCAAGAAAAATAAAAAATCAGAATTTCCAGGAAAATGTACTTAAATGCAAGAAAATCAAATTATCTAAAACAGTAGATACAAATTAATGGAAATTTACCACAATTTTCTCATCAGTCAACCAATCGATTTCATTATTCATTATTAGTTCAATACCAAAACAGCAATGTTTAGAATTGCATTTTTGAAATGTTTTTTCTTACATTTTCTAACATGGCCTTTTCTTTTAAAAAGTCGGTCAAATTTCTCAATATTACACAGTGAAAGCTCCCAGTACTGGACATCGTTCTTTGTTTAGTGCTACGTATAGTGCTACGGAAAGTGCTACGAAAAATGCAACGCTACGAAAATCGTGTTCTACACTGACGAAATTCATTTTCTGTTGTGAATTTCGGTACTGGTATAATCTTAGTTATTTTTTATGCCAAAAGTCGTTGGTTCGAATCCTGGTCATGCATAAATGAATTTTTGTTTCGAAAATATTAAAATATTGTAAGGAATTTAGCTTTTTAATAATCTGAAAATAAGCCTATCCTACCCTATATATACTATATGGATAAGAAAAGTTGAAACCTTGGGGTTTCAACTTTTCTTATCCATATATACCTATTTTTGGTTAAGACGGGATTCAAAGAAGCTTTAATCAAACCAATTATTCTTAAGCTTGAGTGTTTTACCCAACTTAATCCCACGAAATCGGCTCAAAAATCGAGATATTTAGCACTGATTAAAAAAATCTGCTATACTAAAGTGTGTAAGTAATTAAAAAAATACATAAATAACCATCATGTTTTACTTTATTTATTTTTTATGCCATTTCTAGTATTACCAGTATTGTACATCAATGTTGAAATCTAATCTGCTGTCTCAAAACTTGTTCTTTGATCTCACACAAGTGTCTAATGATGGACTTCTAAGTCCTCAAATTCTTTGTTCAGATGTTTTTCAATAAGTCAATATTATCAAGTTTTGAAAGAACCTAAGGCTTCTAAGCCTAACTTTCGCATATTGACGAAGTTGAGAAAGTGCGGATTTTCAGATGATTAAGTACTATATGCCTAGTGAATTTTGTTTTGTTAGTAGACTCAGGGTTACTGTACTCTTCAACAAAGATTCTATTCGTTAAAGGTCATGCATGAAACACAGACATTCATTTGATTATATTGTACGTTGGTTTTTTCAAATTAATTGGCTTAAGGACAAAATATCATATTATTATCATATAAATATTAATAATAATTATGATTAAATTATTATTATTATTCTAAAAAAGTTCCCTAATGATCTGAAAGAAATGTCTACCGCTCCCGGGATATAGTCGTGATCATATTTCATTTCATTTTTTTTATCATTATGATAATTATGTCACTGACCACCTGTACTGACCTGTACTCAAAGAATGAAGACTGATGAAGACGGTTGTATACAAGGTATATTTATCAAAAAAATAAAAAAAGATTTCAATTTAAATATAATATATTCATATATATTTTATTTAAAAAAAAAAATACAATGTAAATAAACTTTGCATATTTTGTTAAAAATTTTTGTACTTATCAACTTTTTTTAAAACCTATAATAGATGAGGAGACCTTTTCCCAGAAGAGAAACACCTCTTCTGGGAAAAGGTCTCCTCATCTACTTCCACTTTTTAAGTTCAGTGGGTGAACTTAACCCCTCCGTCTTTCCGGGAAGGCATCACATTACATAATAATAATCGCACCTCATTTTAATTTAGAAACAAAGCAATCCGAAACACTCCGGGAATCAGGCGATAGAAATCAGAGTAAAATCCTCATAATTTCCATATCTAACCCAATATTTCAGCATGAATAAACCATTCGCCGATGCCTGAGCTTAGCTCTTACTAAGAACTCTCGAATGTGGTCGAGTATGCGTGTAATTCTTAAAGGCTTTTGTCCTTAGACATTATAATACTCACGTAAAATTATCGTCGGTACCGACAATGTTTCGATTCTTCCGGAGAATCTTCATCTGGGTATGAGTGTGGTCACTGCTCGCGGTCGCGTTTCAAACAATTTAGCACCTTATTCTTAATTTAACGAACGATATTGCTAAAGCACTTAAATCTTAATATGACATAAGAAGGATATTGCTAAAACGGCCTTTTTAAGCTCCCTGAACTCATGGTAGGGTCCCGGCCTAATTTCCGATTGCAACTCGACCAAATTGAAAATGCATAAGCCGGCATAACCCGGGTGTCTAAACTACAGATATTGCTCTTGGCCATATAACCCTGAACCGTGAGAATCTAATGAAACTTTGCTCTTTGAATATTAAACCTTGGGTTTCTAAAAAGCGGTATGATTACAGTCGGTACTTTGCAGATAGTAAACGGCGGCTTAAAAACTCCGTCACCAGAGTTGGCCACTTGCTCATACGAACGAACGAACGAGATAGTAAACTAAGGCCTTTACATCTTTAGTAGATAATTTACAGCGTCAGAAGCCTACACTTAACGGGACACTATAGTGCCTTACTATAACAATGTCTCAGGCACTGTAGTGTCCCGTTAAATGCAGACAGTAGTGGCAATTCGGAGTATCGCAAAAGCTAAACTTAACTAACCAAAAATGTTGCCGTCCCTTTCATAGCGATATGGAATAAAAAGGATGGCATTAATTTTAGTTAGTTTAGTTTAGCTTTTGCGACACTCCGAATTGCCACTAGTATTTGTCAAGTTAAAAAGCCGCGTTGGCCAAGTGTAATCCACGACGATCCGTCGTGGATTCGAATTCGGCCGTGCATCGATCGGATTTTTCGTTTCGAATAATTTATATGCGCATTTGCACGATCTCTGAACGGTGAAGGAAAACATTGTAAGGAAACCAGTTAGCTTTCTAAAGCGTCGATGGGCGTGCTACCTGGCACATATATTTTTTCGTATCTATGTTTCTGAAGATTCTAAATAAATTATTTTTATTCCTTTAATCATTCATACAAATCACGTTGATTGGTGTCGATTCTTGGGAACTGCACCTTAAGGAATTAGTTCCCGAATTCGAAATGATTTATTGGTAGATTGGCACTTTCCGAAGTCTTTCAAATCGAGTTATTCGCCACTGTAGCAGAAACATTTCTGTACAGATAATATTAAATTAGATTGGGGCGTTGTTATAGAAATCGTAGTGTCTTTGTTGGTGATTTTGTGACCTAATAGTCCTAGTTTTCTTAGTGTTACATTATTTCTTGAGAAGAAAATACTTTTAATTCATTTTGCGGTGACGAGAACGTGGATAACGATTGGATAACTGTAGATTGATAAACATAAGAGAATAAAATTTACCACAAAGCACCTTTATCATATTTAAATTGTTTAGAATAATTGCTGTTAGGTATAACCGAAATCCATTTATTATTAATTTAACTTGTGTCACTTATTTACAGAAACTAAACAAGGTAAGTACCTACTATAAATTTACCTAACTGTACAAAATACAATTACAACCAGTTGAGCCACTTACGGATAGTTACAAACGATCTATGGGTAGCTCAACTGATCCAACTGCCTAACTTTGCCTTGTATTGGGACTACGAATGAATGTAATGAGGATTCAATATTGAGCGCTCGAAACGTACAGTCCAATCAAAAACAGATGAGTTTTAAATTTGTCACGTCAATAAGTAATTTATATCAAGTCGTGTTTGTTATTTTATTATTAAAATTATAAAAAGTATATTTATTAACATAAGTACTACTACATAATTATGTCACTTATGTCACTACATGTATCACTTATTTAAAGAAACGAAACTAGGTAAGTACTACATATTTACAAAACTGTATGAAATACAATAAGAACCAGTGGAGCCACCCAAGGATCGTTACAAACGATCTATAGGTAGTTCAACTGATCCAAGCCACTGCCAGACAGAAGCGTGCCTAAGACACTGGCAGCATTACCGCGCTGAATGCCAATGCTGATTAAAGGATCAGCAATTTCACTTGTTAGACTCAAAGGAGCCAAACAAGTGAAATTAAATTGATGATAATCTAAATTAAACCAAAATTATTAAGAATAAAGTAAAAAGTAGGTCGTATGAGCAAGTGGCAAACTCTGGTGACGAAGTTTTTAGGCCGCATAAAAGTTTTAAAGCTGGGACAGCGTCCGGAACAATAAACATGTGGGCATAATCAAAGGCATTATATATGCATACCTTTTTAACATACCTTTGACTACTACTAAATCATACTTACACTACTTTGACATCGAAAGTTTCTTAAGTATGATCTGCCCCCTGATTGTGTAACTTGTTTCACATTGTATCCAAGTTGTATCAAAGCAAAAATCACAGTAAATCGCGAAAATAACTGTCAGATTTCACGCTGATTAAGTAAATTTGTAAGTAACTTACTTAATTACTGTCATATTTGACAGTTGTTTTTGCGATTTACTGTGATTTTTGCTTTGATACAACTTGGATACAATGTGAAACAAGTTACACAATCAGGGGGCTGATCTTGAATAACAAATCAACAGTCACGAGATAACGTTTCATTTTATTGTTCGTTTGAATACTACAATTTATTAGTTTTTGTCGCTAACAGTACTCCAATAATTTCTTGTTTTTGTTTGTTTATCTTCGAAAACTTATTTCATCCCGACTCCTTCGCAATCAATCTCCCACTGAACCCAAGGGTTCCCGCCGTGCCTTTGTACACAATGAAACGGAACGCAATTTCGTTTTGGTGTTTTTATTAATTTGCTTTTGGAATTAATGCAATATGCCATTGTGAATTAAAACACAAAACAGTGTTTATGATAATTGAAATTGGGTATCTTGGCATATAAATATCTATGTAGTATATCAGTCATCTCGTGGTATACAAGTATTAAATTGTATTAGCTTGGGACTAGATGACGCTGTGGAATGTCAAAGGATATTGATTACTTATTCCGAAGTATTCCCATTTGAGCACCAATTTTTTGAGCCATTTCAACAATTACCCGGGACATTCACAGTGATAAGGCCTAAGTTTTTGACGTGACAACGTCTAATAAATCGAAGAACGCTGGCTGCATGCAAAAAGGATGACTCAAATGTCCCGTTACGCTCTGACGTTGTCACGTTAAACTATCGTCCGTAAACCAACTTTCCAGACGCCCATTTTTTTTTAATTCTCTCATTTCTCGCATAAGAAAATTATGCTAAAAATGAACCCTCAACCTGCAGATCGAAAGTCAAGTCAACACGATGAGTATTTGTGAATAGATGGTTATTGCGAAAACAGGATCCAATCGAAGATAAGCGCTCGAACTTGATGCGACGGAGTAAAACTAAGTTGTATTTGCAATTCACGTTGTTTCGAATTGACTGTGATTTGATTCTGAGCTATTCCTGCATCCAAGTTCTGGATTCAATGCATTGATGGGAATTGGTGAATGCTTAAGTAATGTGCTTGGAATGTATTGAAAAATGTGTCGTACGTCTCTAGAAATAAGCTAAGGTTCATACTTAAAATGAAAACGACGTTTTTTGGTAAGCGCGTAACTTGAGAACGGCATAGTTCAATGTAATCATTGAAACATCATCGAAAATAAAAATAAATCTTATCTTTTCGAACACGTAATTCAAACCCGTGTTAATAATATAATAGATTTCGTGTCCCAAGCGGTGATTCAAATCGTCAAAAAAATGATACTGGATCGAAGACTCAAGCCTGAGTGCAGACTGATACGAGCGTAAGTGTTCATTAGTTACAGTCTAAATAACGTTACTTGTATAATAAAAAATACTAGTAAATGCTACTAATGACAGCGCAAAGCAGCGGTAATGATAATCGGGCTAATAGAAAATATATAAACCTATTATTAGGCTTACACAAAGTACAAATAAAATTGCCCGTAGTCTGGTTAAAAATAACAAGATGGCGGAAATTTTACAAGCGTATATTCACAGCACAGGCTTTGTTTCGAGCTACTATCTGTATGTTAAATTTTAATAGTTCTAGCAATTAGCCTACGCAATTTCATTTTGTTCATATTGTATTTCAAGCCCCACTAATCGTGAATTTCACAAAACAATTAGCCAAACCGCAAATATAACATTTAAGGCCGCTGTACACCAGGAATTCGTATGAGCCGTGTTGGCTGAGCGGTAAGGACAATACCTTGCGTTGAGAAGGTCGTGGTTTCGAATCCCAGCACTGCGTAAATAGATTTTTTGTTTAGAAATAATTCTATGTACTTTAATACGAGCTCTCGACGGTGAAGGAAGACATCTTAAGAAAACTCGCGGCTTAGTCAGCCCTACACGTATTGACCATTGTCTTTCCTGTGGATATTGCCATCCTCTCAGCTTAGTTTAGGTGCTGGTAAAGCCTTATCCATCTCATATCCATCTCAACAATGTCCCTACAGTGTCCCGTTAACCCTGACTCTATTTAAGTCATCTAGTAAAGATGTAAAGGCCTAAGTTTTTGCAGTGGAGTGGGCAGTTATAGTGTGTATTTCACCTAAACCATCCTCTCAGCTTAGCCTGCCGGCTAAGCTGAGAGGATGGTTTAGGTGCTGGTAAAGCCTTATCCATGTATACCTACCTTATCCATATTTTTTGTTTTTCTGTCTCTTTGTTTCTGAAGCATGATATTTGACTCCTGTATGTTTTTATAATTAGCGTAATTGGTGTTTGTACCCGTGCTAGTTAATAAATAAATAAATATCGCAAATATCTCATATCCATCTCAACAATGTCCCTACAGTGTCCCGTTAACCCTGACTCTATTTAAGTCATCTAGTAAAGATGTAAAGGCCTAAGTTTTTGCAGTGGAGTGGGCAGTAATAGTGTGTATATTCCTTGAGTTGGTGCGGTCGGTATCTAAGCTATGCGGACCGCGCGGTGATAGTAATTGGCAGTTTGTACGCGACCAGTGTTTGCTTTTGAGTGGTGGTCAACCGTAAACCATGAACATGGTCTTAATAAGCAACAAATAATTATATATTTTATAGAAATAAAACATTGAGTTACTAAACTAAAAAATCATAATCTAATAGCTGACAACACTCAAAAAATGTCCGAGTAAATTCAATGTTCTACAATGACATTTGACATTTGAATGTAGACGTTAAAACAAACGACATACGTTTGTTTTAATGATCAATGTACGAAAAATACTTTTTGGCGCGGACTTTTTATTTGTCTGATTGTGGCTCTATTGATTGTACCTCAATGAAATAAAATCATTACTGTAATACAGTCATAATGAAGTATATTTTAGCCTTTGTGTTATTCCAAGCCATGAACTATGTATAATCTAAGTTTCAGCCAAATCCATTCAGTAGTTTTTTTGTGGAAGAGTAGCAAATCCATACAAACTTTCGCGTTATTATTCCCAAGATGCGGTAGACATATTTTTTTAGATCTTTTAGGCATTATAAGATCCTTTTAAACATGTCTAAGAAGAGGTATGTCCAAATACATTATTTAATACTTACATGCCTACATTTTGCAGAAATTATCATTTCGTACGTGAGAAGTTACAAGCCCATCGACGCTACTAGAAAGCTAACTGATTTCTTCACGATGTTTTCTTTCACCATTTAGATTTTGACATTCATTTAGATTTTATTTTTCGTTCTTCGAAAAATCCATGATGAACGGCCCCATTCAAACCCACGACCTTCGGATCGAAAGTCAAGGCACTAACCCACGATACAAACGCATAGTGACTGCATATTCGGAAAACGTGTACATAGGCTCTAATACAATTAATTTAACAGCTTATTACAAATCAATTAGTACAAAAGCATTAACATCAGAATCATTTACTAAATCTTATTCATGTATCAGACAATTGTATGCACTTCGCAACGTTAATTTAACAAGAACGACAGACCCAGACCCTTGCCAAGGCTACTTTTGTATAATCTATGCCTTTTCTGTAGTGTTGTGACGTTCCGTAATAAGGCTACACGTAAGTATTACTTTTCCATTATAATAAAATAAATAATAAATAAATATCCCTGGACATTCCACACAGCGTCATCTAGGCCCAAGCTAAGCATTTTAATGCTTGTGTTATTATAGAAACATAGAAAGCACAAACGGTTTTATCATAACGCACACTATAAAAACTGAAAGATGATTTTATAGAAAATAAAAAAGGCAAATGAACTGGCAGGCTAGAATGCAATTCAGTACAGTTCCATTTTGTCAGTTTAGATATAAAATTACTTTAACTTGACTATACTCATAAAATTATGTAGGTATATCCTCAGGATATTAGATTAGATCAGGATATGATCATGTTCAATTTGCCTATAATTCTCTAGTACCATCAATGGTATTAGGACACTACTTTAAATCGCTAGAAAGAAAGAAAGAAAGAAAGAAAAATCATTTATTCTTGTAGGACCACAAGGATCACTTAAGTTTCGTTTTACATGCTAGGTGATTCTAATGCTAGGTGATTCTAGTCCCTACTCTCGATAGTACTAACGACATTAACTTAAATCGCTAATTCCTATTTGTTTAAATTAATCAATGTTTTAACAAGTAAAAGTTAAACAGTTTTAGAATTAAAAAAAATCCTCACATCTTGGAAATTTTAAACACACCGTATCCGTAACCTGTTCCGCAGTGTTCCGTATATAAACAGCTGTCAGCTCTTGCCCTGAAGACGCCACACATCACTGAGAAGCCAGCTCCATTAATCATTGCCAGCGGAGGATCATTTCTCAGTCTTCAGAAAAACTGCTGTAAATACGCCGCGGCGATGGCGTTTTGATTTCTATAAAAAACATCGGGCTAAAGACGTCGCCTTTTCAGGGTTGTTTTTTTGTAGTTTTCTTGGAGATTTCTGTGATTTGAGGAACACCATTTGATAAGCGTAATGTAGCGGTATCCTTTAATTTAGGGTAGTATTACACTTATCAAATTTTAATACCTTTGTCCAATTTTCATGTTCAATATTTGATCAAATTTGTTGTCAATACACGGTGTTGCCAATACATTTGATGAAGTCGTCCTATTTCTTTGATCAAATGTACATTGGTCCAAGATATTGATAAAATTAAATGTAATACAACCCTTAGGCGTAAGTTGTATGAGTGGCTAACTCTGGTGATAAGTTTTTGATAGCTTGAAGGCAAATGAAAAAAAACAGTAGTGCTTAGTTGTGAATGCGACAAGGGGCCACTCATTCAAATTGTCACAGCTCTGAATGTCTTTTTTTTATTATTTAAAGGCCTTTAAACATGTTTTGACTAGGGACATTGTTAAAATAGATCAGACTTGCACACCACCTAAACCAATCATATCACCTGCTATTTGATGTCGTATCCACAGAAAAGACATCGTCATCGATATACGCCGCGGGCTGACTAACCCCCGGTTCCTATATCCAACGTACGGATGACCGTAGATCGGTCGTCATAGCAACGTTGTTTATACAACACAAAGTATGACACTTTTTGACAGAGTACATAAGTCACGAGTGTCTTCATGTCGAGTGTTCATAATAAGTGTGTTGGAAACAAAACTACGATTGATGCTCATAGTTCAGTCATAATAGAAACTGAAATCGGAACATTGACCAACATAAATTGAAGTACGAAATTGGCATGAAATCTCGTTTTTGTTTGGGGCCCAAGGTTCAATAATTCACCATTACACACTTGATTGAAAGTCTGGAGTTACGGTCAACACAACATGAAAGAAATACACAAGAATCAATACAATAGCGATCTTAATTCTCTCAATCACTGTTACACAGAATAGCTGTGGTTAATCTCCAGCATTGAATCAATTGTTTCGTAGTTCGATGTAGTCTCAAGGGACGCTTGCTATCACTCGATTCCCTGAAGCGTTGGGACTGACTTGTGTAGTTGTTTCTGTAACTATTGTTGGACGAATCAATACTGATACTATTATAAATTAACGATACATGACCCCGACTGTATCAAGACTGTATCAGGGCGCATATACATTTCTTTGTTCCTTACTATTTTTTACAAAGATCTGAAAATAAATATCTATTGCTGGGAATACAGACGCAATCATATTTTTTTTCTAATCTGTACTTTTATAATAATCAAATCAGAAAGTTTTTGAACACATTTGGATGTTTGCATGGTTTGGTTTTATTTACGCCTTTACCTTATATCAGTTTAATTGAAACTCGGAATAACTGTAAGCCGTGACCTGGAATAGACTAGACTAGGTATACCAAGCCACGAGCAAAAGTTAGTATAAGCATTAAATTTTGATTCTGTGCACCTAGTATTTTTCTTTACGATCACAAAAATAAAGAACTGGTTGATGATGATGAATGAGTATATCCATGTGCACTCACCGAGTACCGAAATTTGAGTCAAATTTGAAATTAATTAGTGCACAAATAATGTACAGCAATTATGTAGCTGATATTTCGGTAATGGCGATCAGACTCTAGGGTAATGCTGGATTAGTTGGCACGTGAAATTGGCTTGCTTTGTTTATATGAAATTGCACTAATATCAATATGAAAGTTTGGATGTTTGTTACTCACGCACGGAGTCGAATGAAGCTAGTTATATTTTTAAAAGCATTAAGTTGCTTGGGACTAGATGACGGGGACTAGATAAAAAGATGGTTTGGAGCAAAAATATACCGGTGAATAGTTCTCGTTCACGTGCGATTACCGGGATAAAAAGTCCAAACTCCAGTCTCTGGTACCAAATTTCATTTAAATCTGTCCAGCCGTTTGAGCGTGAAGGAATAACAAACATTCACACGCTCAAACTTTCTCCTTTATAATAATTATTGTGATATCACAAGTCTCACGAGATGAATGTAGAGCAAAGACGATTAATATCTAGAAGACAGACAAAGGCCATACACAAAATCGTAACCCTGATCCCGCAGTACCAGATAGCCTGGAAACTTTAAAACATCAATTTTATCCAAGAAATTTCAATACTTAGTAGTAGGTAGCAACAATATTCAATATAAAAAATTTTTTAGGTAATTTTAACTAGAAAGTAATTGAAATTTCTTGGATAAAATTGATGTTTTAAAGTTTCCAGGCTATCTGGTACGGGTTACAATTTTGTGTATGGCCTTTGTCTGTCTTCTAGATATTAATCGTCTTTGATGTAGAGGAAAATTCTCAGCAGTGACGTATCATATCGTAGTTTATGCAGATTGGTCTTAATAATATACACAGGTGGAATAGTAATCCCTGTACGTAATTGAGCAAATATAACTATTCTAAGGCCCGTGCTAATTGGTAGTAGCAAATTCAGCAAGCAGTTATGCAAGGAAAATTGATTTCTAAGCAATGGATATAATGGTGTAATTCGATTACTCCCAGTTCTTTACTGTCCCAATTTTGCTTATACATAAGTCGTTTTTGGCGCTACGGCGTTGTCGCGGCACGCTCGCTCTGCTCGCTAGCTTCGCACGTGTTTGTCACTACACAAACATTACCTAACCAAGACTACTAGGAATGTAAAAAATCGGGCCTGTGTGTTTCCTAGCAGAAAATGTGATGTATAGCAATCTGCCATTGTCCTTTTAAGGCTCACAGCTTCGCGCGCTATCCGCGTTCGAGCTAAAGTTTAAATTTAATGAGCATAATTATAAATTTCCATTGATGCACGGCTGGATTCAAACCCACGACTATCGGATCTTAAGTCGAAGTAGGTACCTATTAATCCACTTAGCCAATACGGCTGTAACCGTCCAAAACTTTGCTTGACTAAAGCGATTGATCAAGAACTTCTAAGCACCTTACACTTAAAATAACTTGCTTTAAATGACACTTAATTGTATCGTTTAGTAATGAAAAGCACTTTTGCTCGTGAATTTTCGAAAAGCATCGAGTCAAGGAATGGTGAGGTCAGTTCCCAGGAGCATATCTGCCAACTCACAGATGTTTTCTGTTTTTCTGTTCCACTGGCACACTCTATTAACGATATTAACTCTGTAAGTGACAGGCCTGTTAGGACCGCGGGTCTATTCTTTGTCTGAAGTCTATCTAAAACAGATAAATAGAAATCACCCTGTATAGAGCTTATCCTGGAGTTTTAGGTAAGGTGCCTTCTGGTAAGATCGGACAAGGAGTAAGTCCGGATACATCATGTAACTACGTAATTAGCCGATATTTTTAAATTATGGCAAAATCGCCTTACGCGCAATTTTGTTATGCCCCTCCCATTAGCCTGCATCTAACTCTACGACCACCCAGATGTGTGTTATCGTCGTTCTTGTGAAGGATGGACCAAAAGTGCAAAAAGGAGATGATCCGATCTTTTACCTCAGACTTTTACGAGCAATTTGGTAAGTCATTTTTGTTTATTTTTGAAGTTTAGCTGTTTTATCACTATGCGCGTTGTAAAATTCATTGATTAGTATTATACAATCGTGTCTAAGACGTTTGTAAACAGAGATCCGATCTTTAGCCTCGGAAATTTCAATAGGTGAAGTTCGGACTATAATCAGCCGGTCTTTCCTTTCACAGTGAATCTCAAACTTTTTTTAAATGGTTTTTTTTTAGCTAAGGCACGTAAGCGTAGCAAATCCATTTTCGCATTAAGTATAGTATTTATTATGATAAAGATGTATTGTGAGGATTTCTTCTAAATTTATTACACTTTACAGATTCGACATGCCCAAAACATCACAGCGAGCAACGGTTCCTAATAATGTAGTTCTTATTGTAGGTACTTACTTTAAAAAAAAAAATAATTAGGCATAAGTTCAAAAATGATTCAAAACGATATTAAAAAAACGGAGCGAATAAAGTTGATTGATTAATATTTTTTGTTATTATTTGAGTTTGAAACTGCAAGTTTCAAAACTGACTTCTATTTAACTAATTGCCTGACTGCTATACAACAGAATAGCTTCTACTCCTTCGTAGCTTAGCTTTCGTTAGTAACTGAATAAAAAAAACATAAAATTGCTAAGAATATTGCATAGGTTTTAATAAGCACATAATATATAAATATAGTCGTAAAACTTTGAGAAACACAAAAATCAGACTTTTATGCATGCGGGGTAAGATCGGACATGAAGGGTAAAAAAATATATTAAATCGTAGCTACAACTCAATTTTGACAACAGATTCAATTCATTTTTTAATATGTTTTTACTTAGGTAAGTCCGAATATTTTCTTGAGATAGAGCTTATTCTAGCTGTGACAGAGGTGGTTTTATTACACAGTCCGGTCTTACCTCAACAAGGTCCGATCTTTTCCTTGCCATTCTGAAAAATTATGCTCGTTTCTATCATTCATAAAACATTAACCGTTGTGTTTATCGAAACACTTAAACTATGAAATTAAACCTCTGTATTTTCACTTTAGTTTAGACGCTATTGCGTTAGAAAAGAATAACCAGAGGTGATACAAAAAAATATTTTCTAACACTCTTGAGGTTTTCTAAAAAATAGTCCGATCTTACCAGAACGCACCTTATACCTAGGGGTGAGTTTTTTATCAGGGCTAAACGAGAAGTCTAAAATCTTTAGAGTTATCGAATATAATATGAGTAAAAGCTAAAAATAAGTTTTGCATTTTAAGGCCGTATACAGAAAGAAAGCTGGAAACTTATAAGCGCTTACCGGCGCTTGACAACTACACAAAGGTACACAAAGGAAGCATGTTGAAGCACAGTTGTATATTAATTTTTAATGGCAGCGCCCAGCGTTGACCAGCGCGTGTTGATGCTTGTGGCAACTTGTCGGCACCGTTCAGTGCTTATCGGCGCGCGTTCATTTATTTTCCTGCGCGCTTACCAGCGCTGCCAAAAGCTGGTAAGCGCTTATAAGTTTCCAGCTTCGCTTATAAGTTTCCAGCATTCTTTCTGTATACGGCCTTTAGGTCTAAATCACTCGAAGCGAAAATAGTCAGATACGAGTATTTCAGTCATTGGTATAGGTCGAGTCATGTTAAACTCAACCAACATAAAATTAACAGCGATTATTGACACGATATATCGTTTTCGGTTTGAAGAGAGGGGCTGTATCGTTTCATAATGAACCTGCGCTGGATGTCAGCGCGGGTCGGTTTCAATTTTGAAACGATACAGGGAAGAAGAAGCTCGTGACTCGCAACGCTTTACCAACCGCGATGGCGGTAAAAAACAGCCTGAACGTAATTTCAATTATCAAGACGACCTCTGTGGCGCAGTGGGCGAAAGCCCGCCTGAGACGCAGAGGTCGCGGGTTCGATCGCCGCTGCGGGACAAATGTTTGCATGATCTGCAAATATTTGTTTCGTGTCTGGGTGTTTCTATGTATAATATGTATGTATTTACAAAAAAAAATGTATCTATGTAGTTTATCAGTCATCTGGTTACCATAACACAAGCATTAAAATTGCTTAGCTTGGGACTAGATGACGCCGTGTGGAATGTCCTAGGATATTTATTTATTATTTATTAAGATAAATTATTTTTATGCGTGAATTATACCATAGTTTAATACACCCGCAGTTATAACAAAACTGGCAATCTCATGTAAATTACAACAGAGGCAACAATATTTTATTAAAACGCCACGTTTCTGCCTTTTCATGAATTTTGTGATGAACAGACTTTTTGTGTAATATCTTTTTAGTGGCTATTATTTATGACTGGTTACATTTTTAAAATACCTACGTAGAATTCAGTAACAATATAGTATTTTATTTGCTGGAGTTTTAAATATTCATTGTTGTGTATAAATGTCAAACTCTTTTTGGATCTATTTTAGATTACCTTTTACCACGACGGACGGCAACTTTGTTTGGTTCCTTTTTTTAGATAGGTGCCACGGTGACAACTCACGCGTAGGCGAGTGAACGCCAATACCAACGTATGGACATCATTTTGCCTTGCCTTGCAATCGCTCGTTATCACTCGCCTACTGGCCGAGTCCAGGCAAGCGACAACGTGTAGAGAGTTCATTTGCATAGCGAGGAGTCGCTCGTGTCCACTCGCGAGTACGGTAGCACTTGTCTTTGCATCAATTTGCCTACGCTCGCCTTCGCTCACGTTGGCGTAGGCTCGGCCAACATGATAATGTTAATAAACAAATTGTTGTACGGCTTGGTCAAAACGGCTCATATCAAACATAATCTTGAAAAAATACAAAACATTAAAGAAAAAGCAACAAAGACAGTATCAATAAAGCGATATCGAGAACCTTCGAAGATTTAATTTAAAAGTATTTTTGCTCGGACAAAGAATTAGGCACAAAGGTTTTATTCCATTTTCTTCAATTACTTAAGAGAAATGTTTGAATTTCGCGCGTGATCGGCCGAATCATCTTATTAAAGGGTTTTGTGTGGTGCAAATTACAAGAATCCTAGCAAAGCAGTTTTTACGTACTCTACAACAGAATTTGACCATTCAATGTCTTATTTAATTGATGGTGTGCGTCGTATGTGTTGATGGAATTAAATAAATATAGGTACATATTGAAGAACAGCTCGTTCGTCGTGAGGAGCAGTAATAATGACCTAACAATATTAAACAATTATGTGTTGCCCTTTTTTGTAGAAAATTTTCTATTTCTGCTAGGTATTTTGTTTATTTTACAAATACTTTTACTTATTTTGACGTGCCTTATTTTGCTTGACTGGCTCTTCACTGAAGCTTGACTATTTAGATTGTTAAGACATCACTGTAAAAAAACTAAGTGCGTCGCGTATAACCTACTGAAATGTATAATAAAATAAATGATTTTTAGGCTGCAATGAGAATCTTAATACTTTGAAAATTCAGCATCTCAATTCCCGGTCGCAGATCTAATAAAAAAAAGGACCCAAGACAAGAAATAAATATGTAGTGTTGAAGGCTATAAGAGCACCAAACTTCGGAAATGATGTCAAAGACTGAGTGTAGAGAAAGCAAAGGATAAGGAAATCTTACCTCACCAATATGGGACTTGCATGCTAGCATACTCGTAGCTTGTAAGAGATAAATATACAGTTTCTATTTATAATAAAACAATTCAATCAAATGTTTAACTTAAAATCTTTAAAACAGATAAATAGCAATTTCTACATAATTAAAAAGATTGTTTAAAAAAACTTTGAATGCACTAAAAATACATGCTTTGGTATAATCAAAACAGAAACCAGTTTTATCTCAAACACATTCATAATCCGATTAATTTTACAATGAAATTCCAAGCAAAAATTGCCTTGGCAATTATTTTTGATACCGGACATAAATAATAGCCTACATGAAGCATCAGGATCGTAATTAAATTTTAACATGAAGCTTTTAAAGTAATAGCATTACCACGCCGCAGTCAAAGAACAAAAATAAAATTAAATCAACTTACACAATTTGGCACAAGACACGAAGAGAAGTTCGTTCCGTTACAGAAATGAGATAAAAAAGCCGGTCACGTGTAAGCTGGACGCGCGGTTTTAGTGTTCTGCATGTAATTTTTGACTGTGGCGCAGTGTGCGAAGGCTCGCCTGAGACGCGGAGGTTGCGGGTTCGATTCCCGCTACGGGATAAGTGTTTGTACGTTCCACAGATATTTGTTCCGGGTCTGGATGTTTTTCTATCTACAATATGTATTTATTTACAAAAAAATATATATAAGTAGTATAATTCATCTGGTTACCATAGCATAAGCATTAAGTTGCTTAGGTTGTAACTAGATGACACTGTGTAAAAAAATATATTTTTTTTCACCAATAGAGAATTCGGTAGTGGGCGGCATAAACTTAGGGAGGTCTATGCCCAGCAGTGAGTCGGGCGAGTGATGACGATGATGATTAAAAGTTACTATAAAAAAAGCAAGTTAAGCCCACACAGTGAAGGGAATGTCAAGCATACCAATAAAAGTTTGAATAAAAAAAGAGTTAAATAAAAAAAAAAATCAATTGGATACACCTTTAATTTGCGCCACAAACGCAAAGTAGGTATTTAGCTTCTATTTCAATATGCTAAAGGTTTTTCTTGACGGACAAACGGTAATTATTTAAGGCCAAGAAACATCTCGCCTTTTTTACCGTTCTCATTCCCAGCTCGAGACGCGGAACCCTAAACTGCCGAGTTCATTATCGCAAATTCCTTTTTCATCTTGATGCTTTTAATTAATTAAAAACGGCCATCCGAATGATAAGGGTGTACGTACTTTGTCGCGAAAAAGTTATTAAATTGACCGGAAACTTCGAACTTTGTAGCTTTGGCAAGGCTAATGAGATTATAGATAATAATTGATTTTATATTTTTCTTATTAAGATTGTGCCATAACGCCGAAGAACGAGCGGGATAGCGAATAAAGTTTTTTCTCGGGAGTAAGGAGTGCAGAGCGATAGACACGCAATATAATTAATAGATAAAAAACTGTTTTTATTTAATACGTTAATTTAACCACCAATCGAAAAATTAAAAGACAAAACTAAAGAAATACTCCTAGGTTATTTGACAAAACAAAAATCCAACAAAAATAATGTCCTGTTTGTGAGAGTTCCTCGAATGATTGAGTTATGGTAACCAGATGACTGATATACTACATAAATTCATTTTTTTTTGTAAATACATACATACATATTATACATAGAAAACACCCAGACTCGAGACAAATATTTGCAGATCATGCAAACATTTGTCCCGCGGCGGGGATCGAACCCGCAACGTCGTCGTCAAAATGAAGAGTCACTGCTTTATTGCGTAGGGAATAGAAGTTCCTATTTGTTTATTTAGTAGGAACTGTCGAGTCCAGACGCATGGGACTGAAATTATCCGTTGCATAAATTTAAACTCGGTTCAGCCATAAGGCGTCCAACAAATTTAACAACCCATTATAGTTGGCTGACAGTCACACTGTAGCGTAACAATTTTACTACCATACCATAAACAATAAGCATTTTTCTGGAATCAACGCACAGACCAAACCGCTGAAGCTATGAAGCTGAAATTTGGAAGGTAGCTTCCTTTTAAAACAAAACTGAGCACTAAGAAGGGATTTTTCGAAATTCCACCCCTAAAGGGTTGAAAAGGGGTGAAAACCGTTGTATGCAACTTTTTAATGCGTGAAGCGATTTTCTTCAAACTCAGTATAAATATTGTAAATGATAAATAAATTTACATGTTTTTCAGGAATTAAAAAAAAAAACGCCTGAAAAGAGGTAAAATGGGGTTTCAAAGTTTGTATGGGAACTTTTTAATGGGTGGTTCGATTTGCTTAAAACTCGGTTACAACACTAACAATGCAAAATAAATGTACACGTGTTTAAGGGTTTTTAAAAAAAACCCTTTATAAGGGTTAAATGCAGTGTCGAAGTTTATGTAAAACACGCGAGCGAAGCCGCGCGGGGTCTGCTAGTAAATAAATAAAGACACGTGATGCATTGTGATTCGTGCAGTTTCAGAAATTGCGAGGAGATTGAGAAATACATAGGTATTACGCAAACCTGAACTGAATTTTGTTATTTTTCGTTTGTTTTTCGAATTGAGATTAGACCTTGAAAGATAAAATAACATGGCGGCTAGAGTCAGAGAAAAGGAGTATGAAGGAGGGAAAGGGTTAGTGGCTCAGATTAGCTTTAAGTCGTTATGCTATTGATAATAAAAAAAATATAAAATTTATTTTAAATGAAATACGATATTTTGTAATACAGCCCAAAATAACTTTCGATGCTAATAGCATTCAAGTAAAGACAATAGGCAAACCAAATATAAAACAGCGGTAACTTACGAGTATTTCAAAGTATTTTTATATTCTAAATACTCCTAGGGATGGATATCTTTCAATCATAATCGTGACATTAGGAAAAGCTTTTATTTTTACAAAATTATTTTTTTATTTAAAAAACAGGTTATAATACCTTTCGTTTCTCTATGATTTTTAACACTTTTAATGCAAATTATACATTACAAAACGTAGTGGACAAATTAAATTCATAGGCATTTTTGTAGCATTCCTTCTGCATTCACTTTGGTGTAAAACTCATCCATTTTAAAGCTCTTTTAACTAAGTTTCCGCAAGATTAACCAACGGATTCCCGTTCCTAATTTGTAAGTATTAAGAGTCATAGTTGATTGCACGATATAATATCTCCTTGAAATGTAAAGTAACGAAGAATAAAGTCTTTGAAGAGTATTGGATGGTAAACTAAATGTTGTATTGGGAGAATTAATTGTCTTCTAGTATACCCGTTAGTGGTTTAACTTGTGGGTTATTTAAATAAAATTAAAGATTACTTGGTTTTAATAAAGTGGTAGAAGACCTAGGAGAATATACTTGGACAAAATTTGGGACATTTTGAAGAAGGGCCAGGTCAAAAGTACCTACCCTAAACTAATGAAAGTGAATGAGGCGAAAGGAGTCAGGATCGTAGCAAGTGATCCGTGGTCTCAGTCTACCCCCATGAAAAAAAAACGTGATTTTATGTAATAAAGTGATAATGTATTCTAATTATTATATCAGTCAACTGGTTACCATAACACAAGCATTAAGTTGCTTAGTTTGGGACTAGATGACGCTGTGTGGAATGACCAAGGATATTTATTTATTTATTTATTATTTATTTGTACGTGAGTAATTTCCCGTTGTGTTGAATAATTTCTAAAAACTAGGTTGTGCATCTACGAGTATTATAGCGTAACGAATGTTTTTGTCATGATAATGACGATACACGCTATTTATTGTTACCAACACATCACAATAGCTGCACTAACGAAGCAGTTAGCATGACGCACGCAACGCACGCATTGTGGATTTCATCACTAAATCGGCTAGGCCTTGTAAGTAATAGATGGACTTATCGGTCAAATACCTAGCTATTTTACTTACGTTTGTTATCACAATTCATAACTAACAAAACAGGTGTCTGATTATTAGGTTGTAGTTATAGTTAGCTATGACCATTATGTTACGTAAGAACTTTTTGCAGGAGTTAGCATTTGCAGTGACGTGACAGCAAAGAGCATGTGGTGACAGTTCGCAATCCTAAGACGCTAGAAAACCTTGAATGCTTACTATTTTCATTCACCTGACTTTGTTTTCACTCTTTAGCGACTTTATATTTTTTTAAACGAAAAAGCCATTAAAGCCAAAAGTTGTTAAGCCATGGAGGAGGCCTCTAAGAAGCCTAAAAACTAAGCCACCAGAGTTGACCACTTGCTAGAAATCTCTGGCTTAAACATATTTTAATATTTTCCAACAAAATAAACAACAAATATTTTTTTTAGCCGACGATTTATTCGGCTTCATTAAACCCAAATTTGGCGCCTTTACCCCACACTAGTTATTTCATAGTTGAAACCTGACTCAAGTGATGCGCACGCTAATTGGAGAGTACCCAAAGTATCGCGTTCTCATGGAGACCTATTAGATAGATTTTGACAACCTCTTGTCTGTGACTTGCAATGGAACCTGTCGAACTTCGGACTTTGTTTAGAAGAGCACTAGAACAAGCTTTGGTTGAGAATAATGTCACTTACAGCCAGTTTCTCGAACGCAGATCATCTTGGTAATTAACTAATGGTCAAATCACGTGACAGTGTCGAATTTGTTCCTAATTTGACACTTGTCACGTGATTTAACCATTGATTATTTAATTTTGGAGACGATCTGCGTTCAAGAAAGCGGCTGTTAGTATATTCTATGTAGTTAATAATAATAATTATGTCAGGCATGACTGTATACGCTTAGCGAGGGACCGGATTATGTGGTATATACAGAAAGAGGCCTACATCCAGCAGTACCAATGGGCTGTGGTTAACGATGATGAAGAAGAAGAAAGAAAGAAAATAAGTTTATTCAGCTAAAAATTTTATAACTAACAGAGATAAAAAAACTAAATTGAAACTAAAAAAAGAAATAAAATAAAAAATATTAGCTGAAACGGCAACAACTCAGCCTATTTGCCTAGATCCAGAGATCAGGCGCTGTTTTTCAGTGTCGCCCGGGAGGGAGGGAGGGAGGGAGGGGGGGGGGAGGGTGAACGGGGGCGATGAGTAGTGTATATAGTGAGTATGAGTAGTGTATATTTAATAAATAAAAATAAAAGCGATAAGTACCTATATATCAAAATAAATATATACTCAAATAATAAAATAATGTGAATTGTGTGAACAAAGACTGCATGTGTGTGTGTGTACCTATTAACTGAGAGTATGTGTGAGTGTAACCTTCAGCCCTTGTAACCATACCCAATAACTTAAATCTTTTACATTTTTTGTAACGAAATGCGAAACTCACAGTTTAAAGGCATTTTGGTGTTCTTAATGGTTATTACCAGCAGGGGTGCCGACTGTTTTAAGTCGCATAGAAATTAAGATAACAAAACACACTGACACAATGCGAAATTTATTTCCTTTTTTATGGATTACCGAGCCAAATGTGGGAACCCAGTGGTTCTCAACCTGGATCCGTTATTTCAACATCATATTTTATTAAGCTAAGAATGAAGGCAAATCAGTCTTAACAAATGATGATCAAAGGAATAGATGATTATAAGGCTTTCATAGTTTGTCAGGGTGATTGGGGGTTAGTGAACTATGTTCACCTGGTTAAATATACTGCTAAATTGAAGCATTCGTCATTCGAGGTAACTTGGTACTATGTACTGGATAATTAGCGTGTAATGACTATTTAGTCCAACAAAACCTACCGCCGAATGCCGGCCTCATACTACTACGACATTTACATGGCTAATTTATCACTCATACTCGTACCTATACGAATAAAGCGTCCGTCGGTCATTGCGACCCCAATGTTGAGAAAGGGATCACGTCTGGCATGACTTTGAATAGCCTTTAGAATCTTCTTAGAAAGTTTAAAACTGCAAACTGATCATAAACTTTACTACTTTTTGCCTTTGTTCTAAGTGGACAATACAACGGGGATGATTGCGTTGCACGTGTGGACATTTCGGATTTCTAGGAAGACAAACGTGGTATTTTGTGCAATGAGCGGGGCATAGCCAAGGATGGTTAAAAGGAAGTGACGCTTGATGCTCAGGGTTAGACGGGTCCTTACGCGAGAATAGAGAGGAAGGTCGGAGGCGCGAATTGATCGGTTGTGTGTGAGAAGAGGTTCGATTGCGGTGTTGTTGTTGTGTTAGGAGTGTAGATTCAAAGTGAATGTGTAGCGAGTCTGTAAGTAGAGGAAGTAATAGAGTGCGGGTGTGTAACGTTAGGGTGTGTAAAGAAGGAGAGGCGTGATAGCGGGACGGTAAGAAGATTGACCTCGGTAAGTGACCCATACGATCTAATATTAAGGAATAATTGTGTGTTATTGAACTGTTTGTGTTTTATGATAAAGGTGTATGTTTAGGAAAGGGAAGTGGGAACCGTCTCGATTATTAAACGTTGCAATATCATTTAACGCAGTATTACTCCCGGGTGGACGTTGCCGGACATTGTTTAGTCGTTAGACACTAGTTTTAAGTTAGAGTAGGTGGTTAAGGACCTTTTAAGGACCGGCGCAAGGCGCACGGCGGCAGTGGGCAGTTAACCAAGTCCGGGAGTAACTAAATCTGACCAGTAATCGGTCTTAAGTGGTCAAGCGAGCTTGTATAGCGAGCCCAGAGGATTCCAGCTGTGGAGAGTGGGAAGGTTGGCCCCTCGTGTGCAAGTTTGTTCGTTCACCCAACCCGAAGGATTCTCACGCTACCAATGAGTGCGGAGAACACGTGTCCGCGTTAGTATAAAAAGATTCTAAGGAATCTAGTGTCATAAAATATCTTCATTAAAATATCATGTTTAAGGTTTCCTTACGGATCCTTACTCATTCTAAAGTCACAGTTGGCAAATTAGAGTCACGCGGTTGATTGAGAATTGTCCTCTGTATTTAAGTTTATGTATGTCTATCCTATCGTAATGCAAGTCTGGGGGAGGTCTGTCCAGTAAGGGTCGAGGACCACCGAAGAGAGCGGAATCGGGCGAGGGCTCTCTTTCCTACCCACAACAAAATATAATTTAACCAGGGTAGCCAGCATTTTAAGAATATATAAAGTAATCTATGTAATCTATGTTCTGATTATAACCACTATCTGATTTATTCGTATACCGTACAGCCTGGGGTTTTACAGGGGGGGTTACATGTGGTGCCGTGACCAGGATATAGGTCATTAAATATTGAATTATTTGCTTAATTCAATAACCTATAAAAAGATTTTGCGTTACTACAATACGTACAACACAACGTAGACATTCTGACGATCACGACCATACAGTTTTATTAACCACGCACATCTGAGTTTGATTTAATTATTAATATTGCTTCAGTCTGAGGGAGGAAATGTGTTTCCAAATTACGAACCAAATAAAGAGATTATTTTAAAAGATCGTTTATAGGTACCTAATCGATAAAGTAACAAAATATGAATACTAAATGATCTAATAATACTTATTCACACTATTGAGGAAGCATCATAACAGTTTATTTTGGAAAACATCAAATAAATATGATCACGAGTACCTAGTAGGTATTAATCAATTTTTAAGTTTCTGTGTTTGCGTGTCAATCACACCCTAATAGATGGACAAGGTTGGATGAATTTATCTGCAAACGATTAAGGAAACTATTTATCAATTGAATTTCAGAAAACATCAATTGAAATGATTACTATTAGTATAATATAATGAATTAGTAAATTATATTATGTTTGCTTTCCACCGACACCCTATCTGGTGGATTAGGTTAGATATATATATCTACAAATGATTGAGGAAAGTTTATCAATTCAATTTCAGAAAACATCAAATTAAAATATTTATAAGTAGTAATATTCAATCTATAACTTTATATGCTTAGGTACGTGTCAATCGCACTGTAACTGCTGGACAGGGTTGGGTAAATATACCTGCGAGCGTTTGAGGAAGCTGTTATTAATTGAATTTTGGAAAACATCAATTAAAATTATTACGAGTAGTACCTATATTCAATTCGTAAATTTATTGGTTGAGGTTCAATCACACCCTATCTGGTGGAATAAGTTGGATGAATATTTATGTACACTATATATTGAGGAAGCTGCTTATCAATTGTGTTTTGAAAAACATCGATTACGAGCAGGTATGTTGTATAATATTCAATTATTAAGTTTGTGTGTTTGCTTGTTATTCGCACCCTAATCAGTCGACTAAGCTGGATAATTATGATTTAGAGTGTGTGTAAATCGTGGTCTGGAGCAGTGTGTGCGCTGTTTGTAGTGTTCGTGCCACGCGGGTAAGACTGCGGGACGGAGCTAGACAAGATTACAAAATCAATGTTTATTGTTATTATGGAAGAGACAATGTATTACATTGTTCTCACATAAAGTTCGTCATATTACGCTCAAGCTAAATTTGTACGAACATAGGAGTAGCTGTTATTATAATTATTAAGTGAGTAAGTGACCAATTAGAAATATAAGGATGTAAATGTAAAAACGCATCAGTTTGGATGTTTATAACGGTGACTAGACAAATTAGGAAACGATAGGTACACAGACAGCTAATTGCTTGGATGAGATGATGCGTTATGTTTGGTTACGTGGAATTACACGAAAAGATTACGCTGGCAAAGTCGCGGGCGACAGATAGTTTGTAATAGCGATATATAAAGAAATTAATGTTGATAATGAGGTGTGAGGCGGAAGGATGATGTTGATGTTGATGATGATGATAGTGAAGGAATTTGGTTTTATTTGTTTAAACGTGCTGGTTTTGAGAACTAGTGGACGGATTTGAATAATTCTCTCTGTATTTGACTTGATTTTTGCTGAAAGTTATGGAATATATTTTATTGTCATCATAATCGTTGTGACGTTTCGAAGTGGCCTATTATAAGACCTAGTTGATAAATATACATATTTTGAATTTGTGTTCACCATAAGGTGAGGTGTCACCACGAGTACGAAGCTAGTATATGTTGTAAGGTGGTCATAAAGGTTTTGTGAGCAGTAAGACAGATTACTAAATAATATGGCGACGAGGTCAGGGCCCTTATGTATAAATAAAGTAACATGTCATTGTAAATCAAAGATGTTATATAATGGTCCTCGGAACATGTTAGACATTTTCTCAGATTATTACGTAAATCAAAGTCTTTTGGATGCCTGGCACTCTTTCTCTCACGTTTTCTTTCACTGTTTGTGGCACATTTTAATGCGTATGGGAATCCTCTACAACGATAAGTTAATTATGTCACGGCAATTCGAACCCGGGACCGCTTCAACCGGTCTTCACAACCCTTTGCTTATAAGTGGAATGTCATAAAAGAATGATAATTTCATAGTCAAAGACCTACTGGAATCTTGTAAGAGCTGTCTAAGTTTAAGAAATATCTATAGAGTGAATTAAGAATCTTATATGAGTTGCAGAGTTTATTCCTATAAGAGTTGTAATGCACCTACGCCAGACCATGATAAACATAATTGGAATACGCTACTCCAGCGATTGAACTAAGGAGGTTTAGGAAAGCTTAAGATCGCAAGTGGATTTCTTATAAGAATATTTAGAAAGCCAACACTAAGTTTACACCAAATTAATATCGATCATAATAATTTGTTAAAGGAGGAACCGACGATCTTATTGGAAGAGCTGAGTACTGTTGGTCATATGCACTTAAGAAAATCTCCTCATGAATAATGGTTGAAAATGATGATTCTATCCTTTATTATGAAATAGTCTACGAATCTCATTTTCAGAGGGAGGAATGTAACCTTCAGCCCTTGTAACCATACCCAATAACTTAAATCTTTTACATTTTTTGTAACGAAATGCGAAACTCACAGTTTAAAGGCATTTTGGTGTTCTTAATGGTTATTACCAGCAGGGGTGCCGACTGTTTTAAGTCGCATAGAAATTAAGATAACAAAACACACTGACACAATGCGAAATTTATTTCCTTTTTTATGGATTACCGAGCCAAATGTGGGAACCCAGTGGTTCTCAACCTGGATCCGTTATTTCAACATCATATTTTATTAAGCTAAGAATGAAGGCAAATCAGTCTTAACAAATGATGATCAAAGGAATAGATGATTATAAGGCTTTCATAGTTTGTCAGGGTGATTGGGGGTTAGTGAACTATGTTCACCTGGTTAAATATACTGCTAAATTGAAGCATTCGTCATTCGAGGTAACTTGGTACTATGTACTGGATAATTAGCGTGTAATGACTATTTAGTCCAACAAAACCTACCGCCGAATGCCGGCCTCATACTACTACGACATTTACATGGCTAATTTATCACTCATACTCGTACCTATACGAATAAAGCGTCCGTCGGTCATTGCGACCCCAATGTTGAGAAAGGGATCACGTCTGGCATGACTTTGAATAGCCTTTAGAATCTTCTTAGAAAGTTTAAAACTGCAAACTGATCATAAACTTTACTACTTTTTGCCTTTGTTCTAAGTGGACAATACAACGGGGATGATTGCGTTGCACGTGTGGACATTTCGGATTTCTAGGAAGACAAACGTGGTATTTTGTGCAATGAGCGGGGCATAGCCAAGGATGGTTAAAAGGAAGTGACGCTTGATGCTCAGGGTTAGACGGGTCCTTACGCGAGAATAGAGAGGAAGGTCGGAGGCGCGAATTGATCGGTTGTGTGTGAGAAGAGGTTCGATTGCGGTGTTGTTGTTGTGTTAGGAGTGTAGATTCAAAGTGAATGTGTAGCGAGTCTGTAAGTAGAGGAAGTAATAGAGTGCGGGTGTGTAACGTTAGGGTGTGTAAAGAAGGAGAGGCGTGATAGCGGGACGGTAAGAAGATTGACCTCGGTAAGTGACCCATACGATCTAATATTAAGGAATAATTGTGTGTTATTGAACTGTTTGTGTTTTATGATAAAGGTGTATGTTTAGGAAAGGGAAGTGGGAACCGTCTCGATTATTAAACGTTGCAATATCATTTAACGCAGTATTACTCCCGGGTGGACGTTGCCGGACATTGTTTAGTCGTTAGACACTAGTTTTAAGTTAGAGTAGGTGGTTAAGGACCTTTTAAGGACCGGCGCAAGGCGCACGGCGGCAGTGGGCAGTTAACCAAGTCCGGGAGTAACTAAATCTGACCAGTAATCGGTCTTAAGTGGTCAAGCGAGCTTGTATAGCGAGCCCAGAGGATTCCAGCTGTGGAGAGTGGGAAGGTTGGCCCCTCGTGTGCAAGTTTGTTCGTTCACCCAACCCGAAGGATTCTCACGCTACCAATGAGTGCGGAGAACACGTGTCCGCGTTAGTATAAAAAGATTCTAAGGAATCTAGTGTCATAAAATATCTTCATTAAAATATCATGTTTAAGGTTTCCTTACGGATCCTTACTCATTCTAAAGTCACAGTTGGCAAATTAGAGTCACGCGGTTGATTGAGAATTGTCCTCTGTATTTAAGTTTATGTATGTCTATCCTATCGTAATGCAAGTCTGGGGGAGGTCTGTCCAGTAAGGGTCGAGGACCACCGAAGAGAGCGGAATCGGGCGAGGGCTCTCTTTCCTACCCACAACAAAATATAATTTAACCAGGGTAGCCAGCATTTTAAGAATATATAAAGTAATCTATGTAATCTATGTTCTGATTATAACCACTATCTGATTTATTCGTATACCGTACAGCCTGGGGTTTTACAGGGGGGGTTACATGAGAATATGTGCGATGATGTGATGATGAATAAATAAATATCCTTGGACATTTGTGGTAATGGTACCTTTGTGGATCCAAGTACCTGTGTTTTAGAAAAACGTGGGTTTCAATTCACGCAATAATATAATTATCGTATAACTTTCATGGAACATTTATTTTACTAATGCATTATACTATTTAGTTTAAGTATTTCTTAATTTCTTTGGTATTCCAACAAAAAAATTAACGTAAAAAAAACATATATTTTTAACGTATCGGCATAAATAAGCCCATCAAACCTCCATGAACAGACACACTCCTTGTCAATGTTTAACAAACATGCCATTGTAGAACAAACCTTGTATACACAACGTAAAATAGAGAATCGGTTGGTGATAGCATGCTTCTGCTTACTTGTGCCTGCCTTTAATAGGAATTAGATGGCCAGTCCGTTCGCTCTAATTGCACAGAACACCTATATCCTGGGTGTCGAATGCATATGTCAGCGATAACTACACACAGATAAATAGTAACACAAACCCTCAAATTTTTACAAAATTCCAAAAATAAAAAATCACATGCTCATTGCTCATGGCTTAGTAGATATTTTTTCATACTTTATTATACATTTAGAGATCCTTTGAAGATTACTAACTGTTATTAAAAAACTGGGCTATTTAATTATCCTAACAGTCATTCATGATCAGACAAATATTACCTACATTTAATAACAAACATTTGGAAATGTTGACGAAAATATCGGTAAGCCACATTAATATACAAAGAAAAAAGAGACAGACTTACAATTGTTTTTCTAAGTGAGATAAAAACTTACGCATATCTTGTTGCCGTGGGACGAAAAACATATCTGATCTTTTAGGATTTTTATTTGAATTGAGCGATCTCAATTATTATGTTTTATATTTATTTAATACTTTATTGCACACTTATACACAAATACAAAGTACAATAATAATTGGCGAGCATAATGCCAAAGGCATTTTCTACCTGCTAACTAACCAACATAAGGAAAAAGTTTAAAGGCGTGCTAATTTATAAAATAAAGACAAAGCTTAAAAACTAACATACCTAACCTAAATTTAAAATATAACACATATTTAATATTATTTTAATAACATGGACGGACATGGGCTAGATTGGCGCGAGACAGTGGCGAGTGGCGGAAGCGAAGAGAAGCCTATGCAGCAGTAGGATAAGAAGGGCTAATAATGATGATATGTTTATCAAAAATTTTAATTGAAATGTTTGTTGAATTTTAAATATTTTAAAATCATTTTAGTTCGAAGCCGTCGTTAAGCCATGACGGAGGCCTTTAGGCGGCCTAAAAACTCCGTCAACAGAGTTGGCCACTTGCTCATACGAACGAACGAGTTCGCAGCTCGTAGTATTTCGTAGCAGTGTGTGACGTCATCACAGATGTACGTAATAAGCCCCGCAAGCTGATGCGACATCCCTCAAATTAATTCAGAAATGCAATCCACGGGGTTTTCAGCAAGACGTTTAATTTTCCTGTAATTAGTAGCTGAAGTTCGCGAAGATCTAAATAGTTTGGTAATTATTCACCTTAATGAAATGTTAAATCGACATGTTTTGAAGACGTTATAATAATAATGACAAAAGTGTAGAAGGTAATAAAAATGGTATGCTAGAAGGTAACTATTTATACATATCCTCTTCCATGAAGGGAATCAAGTTCGTGGGTTTGAATCCCGGCCGTGCATCGATGGATTTTTCGTTTTGAAAAAGATATATGCGCATCGAGGTCTCGTTAAGGTAAGGCAAATATTGCCTCCTGACGCTGTATAAAATAATCTACATAGTAGGTACAGATGTAAAGGCATGAATACACTTTGTTTTTGGTGCTGTAGGTGCTATAGTACCTACTCGTGATAGCAGTGAACGCATTATCTATTTAAAAGTTTTAATGAGAAAACAAAATATACTTTCTGAAAATATAAATTCAGGTAGCTATATAAATAATCAGTGCTGGATGTTTCACACAGCATCATCTAGCCCCAAAGTAATTAGAGTTTGTGTCATGATTACTACAAGGCAGACAATGTTAATTTTTTTTAATACTCTTAAATACATAGATATATAAAATGTATCATGAATAGTAAGGTCCTATCTGTAATACTATGATTTACAAAATTCATTCTGATATTAATTTCTGTGTTAAAAAGTCGGAATTAAATTACCATCGTGACTTCTACGAATATTATTATTAAAATGACCCGCGTATCGGAATAATACTATAAGTGTTAATATTGTCGAGTTCTGTGTCAAAATTAATTTGTTTTTCGTATCTCTATAGAATAATACCTGATAATAATCGTTCACATTTCTAAGTATACTGATATAAAAGAAATATATTTAAACTTTTGTGATTTGGTTACAATAAATAAATATCCTAGGATATTCCACACAGCGTCATCTAGTCCCAAGCTAAACAATTGAATGCTTGTGTTATGGTAACCAGATGACTGATATACTAGATAGATACATACAAAGAAAGGACTGTTTTTATTTTATGTTGTGTGTTTTGTATTAAAATATATTTATTAAAGAAAAAGACTGTTAAATTTTAAGTCTTTACGTGTCTCATTTTTCTGCCTCAAAAACCCAGAGACCACTTTTCTATTCGTCCGAGAACTGCACGTAGCACTGCTACGAAGCTACGAGAGCTACGAAGCTGCGAGTGCTACGACCTAAATTGGCTACGCTACATTTTCGTAACTTCTTACAAGTTTTTTAAAGTGGAAGTAGAAATCTTTTAAAGCGGCTTAAGCAGGTTTGGTTTGTTGATTTTGTTGGCGTTAGCCATTCTAGATGAAAATAAGTTTTTGTTAAAATAATGTTATAATGTAATATTAATCTCTAAATATTTTGGCTGTGTGATCAAGTTTCTAGGCGTTTTCATGCATTATCTCTGTTAATAAGTAAACTACATTGAAAACAAGTACAACGGCAAAATGTGTATGAGTATTGAAATGCCATAGAATTCAAAAGGCATTTTTAAAGTTATTTAAAATGATTGATAATTTTCATGTGTATTCTGCAACTGTGGAAATGATTTTCTTCTGAAACTCAAAATGCAAAATATGAGAGAATAACAAGAATATCATGATTTTAACTCCCAAAATACAAAATACCCCAACATTTCGGATGACATTACAGTGGTCACGAGAGCAGCTTACCTCTATTTTGAAATTTCCTTAATAATTATAATAAAATATAGTCAGTTACGTATATTTTAAAATATATGCTAAAAACTATATAAGCGTGTTAAAAAGAGTCAAGTCGTGAAAAGGTGTAGTAATATTTATCGCAATTCTAGTCAACAACTTTTTCTCAAACTACATTCAATTCTAAATTCATCGTCGGGACAAACAAACAGAATGCTTTAATTATTCAGCATGAAATAAAGTGGTGCATAGAAAACAGCTTACCGTGCAAGCAAAGCAAACGCCGGCTGTATGGCGACCGAATTGAATAGGCCAAATTGCGGGGCGGACACGACGGCAAATGGCTAAGTCGGGGACGGTACAGGGGACAGGTTTTAAGCGTTAATGACTGTGTAACAGGGGTTTAAGTCATGTGCTCGAACTGTACTTTTAAACGCTTACAGCCAATTTTATACAATGTTTTAGTGGCAAATTAATAATGGTAGTCCCAAGCTAAGCATCTTGACACTTGTGTGTCCAGATACCAGATAGTAAAATTGTTTGTGCTTGTGTACAATAAAGAATAAAATCATTATGATTCGCCTTATGAATCGAAATGTTGCGATTTTTAGTTGTTTGAATCTATAATATTTTATCGAGTAATTATCGTGTATAATAATAATAATAATAAATGTCTTTAATAATAAATGGTGTATTTCTATCTCTTATAACTTACTCCATGTTTCAGTACACAGGAAGACTGGAAGCCTTAGAGGTGCTGCAGGAAATTGCGCGGGGAGGAGTGCAAATCAACCTTACGTACTGTTTATTGTTAGCACTTGGAAAAAATGGCGGGGACCGTCATGTTTTAGGTTGAACAGCCTGTAAGGGATATATGGTTACTGCCGCGGTTAAATCATATGGTTAGTGACCCTTGAGAGGTAAATGGGAAATCGATGTTGGGTTAGTTGATACTTTTGTTTTGATTTTATTATGAAAATATAAAGTACAAGCTTTCGCCCACGGCTTAGCTGACGTGGTACTAACTCGGATAAAAGTAGCCTATGTGTTTTTCCAGGTCATAAACTATGTGTATTCCAAATCCGGTAAGTCGTTTTTGCGTGTATGTATCAAACATACAAAATATCACAAACTTTTGTGTTAATATTATAAGTTGGAGGTATAATTATTTATTTTTGTAAAGTATTTTTTAAATTTAAATTATTATTATTATTATTGTTTTATTTATTTACCACTTACTTACATTTTTTTACAATAGAAACTTAAATATTTATCAAATCATCAAAAAACCACTAAGGTTTGTAAACAATATGCTATAAGAAAGATGAGTCTTCTAAATTAAATACTTAGGTGTAGGTAAAAGAAAAAATTACATTTATAGCTAAAGTTCTAAATTATCTAAACAATATGATTTCAATTTTACTTTGATATTTTTAAAAAATTACAGCGTGCTTATAGCAATTTCAGGTAATGTTTTAGTTTGCTACTTTATGCTAGAAATAATCTAGACTAAAATAAATACCTAAGTTCTTATGTTGTTATTTTTGCATTCAATTACTAGCTACAACAATAATTAGCTTCATAAAAATAAGTTCAAAACAGTTCAATAAGTACAAAAGCTTTATAAAAGCTCTTATATACTTTTTTCAATAATCGCAGACAAAGTTCTCTGTTATATTAAAGAGAATATTCACAAAGAAAGCCCATTGTCTCCCGTAGATTAGTTTCATAGTTATTTCAACTTGTTCTTGGGAAAATTAATTTTTAGTTCACGCTCTGCCTTTTCTAAGTTTGAAGCTGAGTTTACGCTGTTAGGGGCCTTGTTTTGTATGTCTAGGAAATAAAACAAAAATATAAGAAAAATTGCGTATTTCGTTATTAGGCTTGCTTGATATTTCTTGTTCTTATTTTATAATCTCTTGTAGTACTACTTGTAGTCATTTACATTATTAGTTGTATTATATAAAATGAAATATCACGACTGTATCCCAGGGAGCGGTAGACATTTCTTTCAGATCTTTTAGGCATTTTTTTCTTAATCCTTTTGTAGATGTTTAAGGGGATAGTCAGAGATATGTCTAAAACATTAGATACATGTGTGAACATATATCTAATATTTTAGATATATAACAAAATATGATTGGTCGTTTTAAAACACGAGTATGATCAGCTGCCCTAGCCATGTTACATTTCGACAATCGCTTTCGATTAGAAATTAAAAAAAATGTATAGGAATTGACATTCGATGACGAAAACTCGAGCGATCAGAAATGTCAAATCAAAGGAGTAGCGATAATAGAAAGAGAATAGATACGAAACATTTGTCACTTTTCTACGCAACCTGAGGCCCTAGCCATGTTATATTTCGACAATCGCTTTCGATTAGAAACTAAAAAAAAATTATAGGAATTGACATTCGATGACGAAAACTCGAGCGATCAGAAATGTCAAATCAAAGGTGTAGCGATGATAGAAATCGAAATCGCTTCATAGCGAATGCCGGTTGGCTAGGCCCTCTGGATAGTTTTTAATTACATAAAAGATTTGATTAATTCCAAACTTATGACACCTACTTGTATAACAAAACCAACACGGCCAAAGCCAAGTTTTAGCTGCTGCTGCTAATGCCAATAAAACGGAGTCGTTTGAAAAGGTACTCGTCCAAGGTTGCTATTCATATCAAGCGATGCTATAAATAACAAGTTATACCCCAAACTCCAGGGACTTTGTCAAAATTAACAAATAAATCTTGGACTGACTTACGTAACTCCGCGACAAGCCGTGAAGTGTTTTTATGTATTGAAATGGGAAAGTTTCGGAATTTCCAAGTTCCATTAAAGGAGTGTTCTTATTAGGGAAGTGTAAACACTTACCGCATTTTACTTTTTCAACTGTTTCACCAAGGCTTTAAGTTTGTTTGTCACTCATGTGTCAATGAAAAGAGATGACAAATACCATTTTTCATCCAGTTGAGCTCTAGAAAGGCTTTTTGACGGGAATTTGAGATGTCATGTTGTCTTTTTGTTTTATTTTCCGAAATTTGTGTATTAGCGAATGTTAATGTGTAATAATAGTGGATTATTAACTGTTGAGTGTTCGTGAACGTATATAAGTGTGGGCAAATGAAACAAAACTGGATTTCATTGCATTCCGAGTTCTCTCAAAAAGTCGTGTTCATACTGTCTTTATTGGTAACAGACTCTTTTAGAAGAATAGTATGAAAATCTAGAAATAATAATTCATATTATTAATATGAACCTTGATTATCCCACTGCTGGGCAAAGGCCTTCCTCCACTCCACTCTTCACGATCCCCGGCAACTATCCTCCGATGCGTCAAAAATTAATCCATTTCGGTTTCATTCATATTTTTTTTTAAATAAGTCTATTATGTATAATAGATAAGTGTACTTTAATATGAATATTGTGGTAAGTTCATAAGTATAATAATAATTTTTTTTCTCCAATTCGGGATTAATTTAAATAATATACACTAAAACCTTAAATTTTCGCGAATTTTTACACTATAACTTGTGTTTGTAAGTGCAGCAAGCTTAATTTTTACTTAATCTATTCATTGATGGCGAGATGAGCTTGACTCCTTTAATAGAGACTGGCTCCAACAGGCACAGAACAGAGATCAGTGGAGGGAGGGAAGGGAGACCTTTGCCCTGCAGTGGGAAACGTCAGGCTTATAATAATAATAATAATATTCATTGATATTTTTCTATTGATATTCAGCTATTTTTAACCGACAATTACAAGCCCAGTGAAGTGGCGCCCTAACTTGTTGAACTGCCAGGAATGCTGTGCGAATTGCTAATGGCTTATTGCGAGAGTTGATTCGGAGCATGCCCGGGTTCACGATGAGCTGAAGGTACTTTGTTTTGTTAAATTTGGATTGTCACTGTTTTTAGAGAGTTGAATCATCTAATTCTTTAATTTGTAACGATCCTTAGGTGGCTCAACTGGTTCTAATTGCATTTTGTACAGTTATGTAAATATGTAGTGTTTAGTTTCTGTAAATAAATTCTTACTAGTAGCATATCAGTCATCTAGTCTTAGCTTGGAACTGGAGAAAGCGACTCCATATCTCTTTATATAAGAATGTATAGCTAAACGTAAATTATTTTAAAAGCAACACAAAAGAAGAAGCTCCGGTCAAGCTCGCACACTTGTTTACTGGTATCACCTAAGCCAATGATGCCATAATAAAAAATAAAGCGGGAGTTGGCCGGAGTCGGCGACATCTTGGCAACACCGTTGAGTGATTAAAATCTTCAGAGCGTGTACACGAGATAATCTGGCATCAAACCAAATGTTGTGTTAGGGGGATTTTACACGAAGCGAAACGCCACAGGCTGCGTCTAAGAGTCGCGTTTTTAACGCGTGTTTGTGTACTCTATGCAACTGACGCCATAGGCTGCGCCGCTGGGTTTGTAACACATTCGCGCGTTTTTAACGCATGTTTGTCTACTCTATGCAACTGTTTTGTTACTAAAATTTGTTTGTTTCTCGAAAAATATGATTGCACTGGAGTGGAAAAGTTGCGTCATAGTTATAATCAGACTTATACACAATCTTAGTCTTTCTTAAACTTTCGCGATCACAATTCTTTTGTTGTTGCAACACAGCCGAAACGTTAGAAAATAATAAAAGGTAAATTACGCGATAAAATCCTGTGAACTATTTAAAAGTATTATACACAATCTTCTTATACCTATTCACTGCAGTTTTTTGCACACACTGCAAAGAAGATACGAGACAATGTAAGACTATGACACGCAATAAGCCTTATGCTCACTAACAGGCATTAGAATCACCTAGCATGTAAGACGAAACTGAAGTGATCCTTGAGGTCCTACCAAAATAAATGATTTTCTTTCTTTCTTTCACAAATTTTTTATTTAAGCATTATAAATACTAGCTGCGCCTCGCGGTGTTACCCGCGGTAGTTTCCGTTCCCGTGGAAATACCGGAATCAAAAGTAGCCTATGTGTTATTCCCGGTCATAAACTATGTATATTCCAAGTTTCAGCCAAATCCGTTCAGTAGTTTTATCGTGAAAGAGTAACAAACACACTTACATACTTACACACACACAAACTTTCACCTTTATAATATTAAGTAGGATAGTAGGATTCAAAAGGCACTACGAGTAATAAAACTGGGAATTAAAAAATATACAAAATAATGGTCACGACTGTATTCCCAAGGTGCTGTAGACAAATTTAACACCGTAGAAAATGATTAGAAATGTTATTAAATTGGATTTAGTTATATTAAAGGTCTGTGACATTAGGCTAGTTCTCCAAATGACGTTTATAAAACCTCGTCAAAAACACGCCTAAACAAGCACTAGATCTCTGTAATGCTGAATTGGTAAATAAGAAAATTCAAACAGCTTTGTACCATGCTGTTGTCGTCGGAAATAAACGTCGAACAAAATAAAGTACCTTCTAAATTATGTCTAGATTTTAAAGGAAATATATCGCTATCTTAGCTAGCGAAAGATAAGAGGTGAAGCTTTTGTGCTTTATTGCAGTATACATTGTTGAACGCAGATGGTTTTATTATAAAATGTAGACTGAGTGCTTGGATAAGTGACATCTCTAAGACAAATAATAAAACTGTAACACGTCGATGTCTGCACATTTGAGATATTAATGAAAAACTAATATGGGGGTTTTATTGGAGCAACATAAGCCAAAGAAATGGTTTTTAAAATTTTTATCTGTCTGTATGTATGTTTGTTCTCGCTTCACGCAAAAACTACTGCATGGAATAGAATGCAGTTTTCACCGATGTACTGCTAGAGGTCTAACTTAAAAAATAAGCGCCATTTTACCGCAGGTTTACCCCTTTCAAGGTTTGCAAACACGCAAGCGAAGCCGCGCGGGTCTACTAGTCATTAATAAAGTTATTCGGAATGTTTTATAAAAGCTTTATTTACACGATGCAAGATTCTTGTTTGTTGCATACAATTAAATTGACTGTCATCATGACTTGCATGGTCCAAACAACAGTTGCTTACGAATTATTAAACGTCAATTATGTGCGCGTAATTATTGCATTCAATTATTGCTCTGGTACGTACAAGAAAATGGCATCATGTAAATGGTACTTTAATTTCGTAAAGAATGAAATATTGGAAAAAGTTACCTCATAACATAACAAAACAAAAATCATCTATTTTTATATTCATAAGTAATGTTCTAAAATGCTCTTACTCTTACTCATACCTAAAACTAATTCAGAGTGAAAGAGAAAGAACATCTCTAATAAATCACAATTAAATCTCAACAAATTACTATCAGTATAAAACTGATGAAGTACAGTTTAATAATGAAAAGTTTACTCAGCACGGCAACAAGACCAAGTCTGAAAAGTTAAGACTCTGGTACCTCATGAAACGGTGACCGCTATATCGCTTTAGAGGTTATGATCACTGCTGCACCGTTTTCGTGTAGCGCTCCACCTGCTAATTCGCAGCGCGTTTTACAAACGCAAGGGTCGTGTGCACGGGTCATAGCTTGCCGTTTGCCTCTTTATCCTGTTTATATTGCATTTGTATCGATACAAACGCGCCGCGAAAAGACGCCGTGTACTCTTAGGTACATCTATTTAAGTCAAAGTCAGGAAGCATTTTTTTCAATAAGACTACTAGGACCACCTAGAGCCATCTTAAGAGCTTGTTCTTTTCTTTATTATTTTCCTGTTTTATCAAGTTTGTTGATAATCATAAAGATCAATTGAGTTATTAAGCTTAATGCACAGCATATACCTTCTCTATCTTAACAATTTCCCAGGCACTGGTGCCTCTTTAAGTGTACGAATACTATGATGTATTGTAATTAATTTACATTGTCAAAATGAAAATGGCTATAGTTATATTTTTTTGTTGTTTTTTTATGTATATTGATGTATTTGTAAATTATGGTGTGCAATAAAGTATTTTCTATCTATCTATATCCGCTATAATACGACCGTCATGTTAGACTAGCTATCTATATCCGCTATAATACGATCGTCATGTTAGACCGTAGTCTCAGAACACCAAACTTGCTGTTTGTAGAAACTTCTAATTAATTTCGACTGTATTGAAAAAGCAATGCAATTTGCTGCACCTTTTGTGAATTAAACTGAATTTATTTTGTATCCAACCAGGTTTGAAGGGGCAGTTCGCCATTCTCGTTTTTTCTTGGAAGGCCTTGATGACGTACGATCAGAACTTTTAGATCTTTAAGTCTCATGTCTATGGTACGTCCAAATATATTATTTGGAATATGCCCAAATTTTGCAGGAGTTAAGGCGTGGGCTTTGCTTTGCAAGAAAATGTACGGGTTTGTGTCCATTGCAACCCACGCACACGCTACGCATGTTACGATACGTTGTCAAGCAAATTAATCCACACAGTCGAAATCCGCGTGTATAGCATGCGCGGGGGTGGATCTTCGCCTTTTGCGTTCCATACGTGACAGGTGGCTATGAGCCCGCATATTAGAATAGAATACTACAATTTACACATTCCAAAATATTAACGTCTAACAAAATCTGCAGAAGATCAAAGATGTAAACAAAGATTCGATCGCCTTTGATTTCGAACAAAATTCAGTTCAAAACAATTTGACTAGCATCGAAGTTCGTCCCAGAAGATTCGGCGAAACTTTGCGCCCGTTTTTCGCGCACTTTAATGATTATGCAAATTGGAATTGAATATGAAATTGAACGTACTGCAGTGATTATGGTAATGCGATTCGGCGGCGGGCTGGGGTGTATATTGATATTGGTTTTTGGACAATGCTTATTTGGGAGCTCTGAGTTCTGCGTAGGTCCGAAAAATATGTGTGTTTGGAACTCATTGCTAATTTAATTTTGACTGGTGTTGTCCTAAATATCAGATGGTTTTTTTCAATTTTAAATTACTTATACCTACGGGTTAAATGGTAATTATAATTATTGTAAATTGAAATAGTTTAATTTCTTCAGGATATATTGAATTGCAAAAATAAGTTTAGCTCTAATCTATAGACCATTAGTTCATCGTAGGTTGTTTTTTAATTTTGTATTACTTAAATCAGTGTCATGACTTTCCGAACTACGTGCGTGCTAGCGTGTAGTTGCATTACTATAGTGTACAATTTTAGAACTTCATTGATCCACTAGATGCATTGTTATAAGTTTTCATACATTATCTGCCAAATAACTATACGTAAACATGATGCACGGCCGGTGTCGACCCCACGACCTTCGGATCGAAAGTCAAGGCACTAAACTACTCGGCCATCACGGTTTTTTATAATATAAGTAAATGAGAATAATTATTATCTTTTCCTTAATGATTGGTGAGTCCTATCAGTCCAATGTATTCTGAAAAATATCGTAATAAGCAAGCCCCATTCGATTCCGGAAACAATTATCTGATAGTACCCACTGGTAGCGGTTATCGCGTTAATTTATCGTTCGCTTTCCCCTTGCGTAAGAGCTCTTTACATTGTCCTGAGAAACGGTCACAGTAATATCAATGCGTTGTATTCACTCAATAAAGTGTACGAATGAAAAAACTTACTAAAAGTTTTACGGCTTCGAAGGGATTTGAACCTGCGAGATACCACCTCATCATCAGCCAGGCTGCATTTACCACTCGGCCACGAAACCTTATTAAAGGCAGCCCAGCTTAAGGGTGGCCCTCGTCATCTCAATGTTTGAGGTTCTACACGTTCAGAATTTCGAAAAATCCTTTCTTATCGAATGCCTTCGTCATACAAAGAATATACCCTTCAAGTTTCAGGTCATTACGACCAGCGGCTTAGGCTATGCGTTAATCTGTCAGTCATTAGGACAAAGCATTTTTTAAGTTAGTATAAGGACTTTTTGACGGGAATTCGAGAAGTCATGTTTTCTTTTTGTCTTATTATCCGAAACTTGTGTTTTAGCGAATGTGTTATAATGGTGGATTATTAACTGTTGAGTGTTCGTGAATGCACATAAGTGTGGGCAAATGAAACAAAACTAGATATCATTGCATTTCGATTTCCCACAAAAAGTCTGTGTGATGTTTCAGGAAAGACCCCACATCTTTACTGACTCATAACTTTAATTATAATAAGACTGATAGTGGCTAAATGCACAAGCCGTGCGAAGCCATAATAAATAAAGAAAAAAAAAGTTAATATAGAAGATAGATGAGAACGTTGTCCACTTTACAAGAAACTTAAGTTTCAGACCTCATACGGGGCACTTGGCCTTATTTCTGAGTTGTTTTCTATGATAGCATAACAAGGTATTGTTTGTACTGCGCTGAAAAGGAGCGGTCTGAGAGGACATCAACCTTTTATTACACTGGTTCTTTTGTTGGTTGAGATGCACTTTAAATCATAATATCATAACAGGCGGTGTGAATTCTTAGTCATATATTAAGGAGGGTAGTCATATATTAAGGAGGGTCCCTTGATAAAACATAGCCTATGTTCATCCGAAAAGTCCATGCTACACATCGGTGAATGAATTTTTGAAATCGGATGAGTAGTTTTGGAGATTACCCCAAACATACAAACAAATAAACCAACTTTACCTCTTTTTAATATTAGTATAGAAGTATAGAAAACTAATTTGAATTTTTGCTCATCATTCAAAGTTATTCACATACCACAGAGCAGAGAACAAAGCATTATATCTACTTAAAACTATTATCATAACCGTCCCACTTAACCAGTCAAGTTAACCTTCCATGGTCGATGTTGCCAACTTCCCAAAAGTAATCTCTAATGTCCAGGGTCGGAGTTAAAATCAATTTTTATATACATTTTTGTACATACACGGCTGTATTCTCAAGTCGCATTCTTAGACTTTCAGCAGTTAGGAGAGAAAATGTAAGATCTCTGCTAACTTGAAAAGGCCGTGAAGCTGTTTTCGATGAAAGGTAATTAATGTAATAAATGAAATAAATGATGGAACCATATCCAGGTGAAAATGACCATAAAGAACAGTCATTTCTGGTGTGTTTTTTTATATTTTTAGGTTAAAAAAGTATTTTTATTAGCATTTACATACATAGTACACATACATAGTAAAGCATTTAGTTTTTAAATACATAGTAAGTATAGATGTGTTAGCAATACTTTTACTTCTCAAAATATTACGTTGTAAGAAATATATAAAACAAATAGTAGTAGGATGATCGTGTCCCATTTCCCTGTGTGCATCCCTGGGTAACAAGATGGTTCAAACCATAAACATTGTACCACGTTTCCGATCTTGTTGGCTAGTATGAAATAATATTATTGCATTTGGCAATACAAACGTCTGGAGACGTATTTTGAATCAAATTCTTTCGCATCCAAAGCCAAGTCCTGACAAGTATACAAATTGTAGATTTATTCAGGATATTCTATGGCTTGAATGAGTTTAAAATGTTTTTAAATTGTGTAATATTGACTTGGGAATTTGTTAAAATGAAAAACCGAACGTGACAGAGTTTGTATGTAATGTGGATGGATAAATATGTAGAGGTACACCAATTAAAAGACGGATTTATTAAGTGGAAGGTTTAAGTAAATAGTAGTGGCAATTCGGAGTGTCGCAAAAGCTAAACTTAACTAACTAAAAATGTTGCCGTCCCTTTCATAGCGATGGGAATAAAAAGGATGGCATTAATTTTAGTTAGTTTAGTTTAGCTTTTGCGACACTCCGAATTGCCACTAGTGTGTGTTTTGACCAAATACTACTGAGGCCTTTACCTTTACTAGATGATTTATACAGAGTCAGGAGGCAAGCTTTGCCTACACTTAACGGGACACTGTAGTGCCTGGGACATTGTTAAGATGGAATAGGCTTGCCCAGCACCTAAACCATCCTCTCAGCTTAGCCGGCCATATCCACAGGAAAGACAATGGTCAATACGTGTGGGGCTGACTAGCCGCTGGTTTCCTCACGATGTTTTCCTTCACCGTTTAAAGCTCGTGTTTATTTATTTAATCGTATGACGTAGGTACATAGGTATTGACTGATATAAACACAAACAAACAAAATAATTTCTATAAAAACTAAAAACAACAAAATAAAAATAAAACATTCACAAGTCAATGCTCAGTTTGCCAAGCCAAGCAACTGCCTCGTGTTAAAGCTCGTGTTAAAGATGATATATAGGGATAGATGATACATAGGACTACATAAATACATATTCTGTTTGTAACTACATAATTATGTCTTATAGAAAACATGTTTGTTTGAATTTCAAATATTTGTCTAAGGACTGAGCTTCGACAAATAAATAAATAAATATCCTTGGACATTCCACACGGCGTCATCTAGTCCCAAGCTAAGCAATTTAATGCTTGTGTTATGGTAACCAGATGACTGATATACTACTTAGATACATTTGTTTTTTTTTTGTAAATACATACATATTATACATAGAAAACACCCAGACACGAAACAAATATTTGCAGATCATGCAAACATTTGACCCGTGGCGGGAATAGAACCCGCAACTTCCGCGTCTCAGGCGAACCTTCGCCCACTGCGCCACAGAGGTCGTCAAACAAATATTTGTCCCGCAGTTGGGATCGAACCCGCAACCTTGGCATCTCAGGCAGGCTTTCACACACTGCGCCACAGAGGTTGTCAATACTAGTTATAGTAAATTCACCATAATTGTTGTGAGTGACGATCATTCTAAGCTTGCCTTAAATCCTCGAACACACGAAGCGTAAGTCGTTCGTTTGATAGGCGCCTTTGAAGGATTAGGGGCTTTCAGACGAAGCACTAATATGTCCGCGCCACGGGTTCTCCTTTTCACCCTTTTCAAGCATTTTGTAAGCATAATCTGTACACGTTTTTTCTTAGTAGTCAAAATGAAATGAAAGTTCACAATTGTTCACTACTTCAAGATAGAAGTAATACATTTATGACATTAAATATTATCTTGAACTTCATAATAAGTATCACAGTGATAGTTTGCGTGTAAGTGTGTTTGTTAATTTTTCACGCTAAAACGGCTGGACGGATTTGAATGAAATTTGGTACCTGAATTGCTTATTTCCTGGATTATTTATTAAGATAAGGAATAGGCTACTTTTGATCCCGGTATTCCTACGGGAACGGGAACTATTCACCGCGGGTTACACCGTGGGGTGCAGCTAGTCTCTAGAAACACTATTTATAAGTGATACAGGAATAACACGAGAGCCTAAGCACTACATTTTTTTTTCTATTTTCAAGCAATTGTAGAAATGTAACATGGCCAGTGTTCTAACACTTGATTATTCACAAAAATAACACTACAATCATTTTTTTATAGTAATTACTTAAGTTATATACAACAATTACCTGAAAGCTACTTAAGAGAGAGTTATAGTGCTTGAAGTAAGAAATTTTGAAACAAAAGCTGCCACAGCAGGAAATTACCTATTTCGTAGAATGAAAGGATTAAAAGGGATTATAATTGAATATGTGTTGCGAGAAAATTTACCTTAAACATTAATTTGTAAAGAAAGTAGCTATGTTATAAATCCCAGGTTATTATACCTACAAACATACCATCGAAGCAGAACCATCGTTGTTACTTATTGACACAAAATCTACTCAACTTGGAATAAATTATAGTTTAAAACCTGGAATAATACACAGTTTTTTTTTAATGTTTGCATGTCTGTCGATATTTATTTCAGGTCTGGGTATTTTCCTATAAACAAAACTATAATGTATTCACAAAAAAAATAGGACATAGGTAGGTCTGGTTACCTTAACACAAGTATTATGTTGCTTAGCTTGGGACTAGATGACGCTGTGTGAAATGACCAAGGATATTTATTTATTTATTATTTAATTTTAAGGTATTGGCAACAATGAAACTGTTGTTGTTGAATCATCTAGATAATAAAACTAATATTAAATTTTTGTAATTATTTTAATTTAATAAATATGACCTTACAGACTTAAATGATACCAGAAGTAATAAAAAAGTATTGTTTAGGCAATTAAAAAAAATAAATTATTGCCTCTTATTTTTGTAATTTTTTCATCAATTATTTTTACCTTTTACTAAGAGAAGTTACTTTTATATTTCCTAGGTTTTCGATATCAACCTCCATATTCTAATCTTCAATAAACACCTGTGGCCCTAGCCATGTTACATTTCGACAATCGCTTTCGATTAGAAACTAAAAAAAATGTATAGGAATTGACATTCGATGACGAAAACTCGAGCGATCAGAAATGTCAAATCAAAGGTGTAACGATGATAGACATCGAATCGCTTCATAGCGAATGCCAGTTGGCTAGGCCCTCTGTACTTTCAAATAGATGAATCTGTCAGTTTGTAAGTAATATTAATTACAAAGGACTGTTCAAGAATAAAGATCCACTCCAAAGCAGACGAGGCATAAATTAATATAAAAATAACTTCCTTTGCAAGCGTTTTATGTATTTTCCTAAAGAGAAAAGGAACAATTAGCAAATATCATTATGTTTTGCGGAATTGCGTTATATCTCGTTAATATACAAAATACCTGCTGAATTATTTATTTTTTGCTTTGTACTTTAAATTTGTGCATTTGTGTTCATTACTCTGAAGATTATTATATATTATATTGGAGAGGTAGTTTTGAAAATAAATAATATCACTTTTCTCAAAATGGCAAGCCAGTACCTACGACCAGTGTTTAAGGTAGGTATGTACAACACGTGAGCGAAGCCGCGCGGGTCTGCTAGTATTATTATATATTATCAGATCCTCAAAATTTTTTTTAAGACGACACGAGAAACTCCAGCTTTCAAATCAAATGAAAAAGAATTTTCAAAATTGGCAAAAAGCTGAAAGTTTCAAGTTAACACATTAAAAAAAACACAGTCAAATTAAGTACCTCCTCCTTTTTCTGAAGTCGGTAAAAAATAGCTAATCCTACCAAAGATTTTCTGTCTTGTCTTGTCTAAACGAGTGTTAGAATTGAATGTAAAAAGTTATGAGGCTACCTGTTTTCGTAAAGTCAGCGATAACTCATTTATCTATCCGGAAAAACAATTTCCATCTCTGCTCATCAAAATTCATGTGCCGTCCGCCTAAAAATAACTAAAAGTCACCGGTCAAACTCACCTAAAGTACCTTTTCACAGGCACAAGGACTGAGTCGGATTGATGGATGAGTGCGTCTGAGGAGCAAAAGGGTATAATTAAATATCCTTGGACATTGGACGTGTGGAATGCCACACGACGTCATCTAGTCCCAAGCTAAGCAATTTAATGCTTGTGTTATGGTAACCAGATGACTGATATACTACATAGATAATTTTTTTTTTTTGTAAATACATTATTATATATAGAAAACACCCAGACTCGAGACAAATATTTTCAGATAATGCAAATAAATAAATAAAATAAATAAATATCCTTGGACATTTCACACGGCGTCATCTAGTCCCAAGCTAAGCAATTTAATGCTTGTGTTATGGTAACCAGATGACTGATAAACTACATAGATACATTTTTTTTTGTAAAAACATACATATTATACATAGAAAACACCCAGACACGAAACAAGTATTTGCAGATCATGCAAACATTTGTCCCGTGGCGGGAATCGAACCCGCAACCTCCGTGTCTCAGGCGGGCCTTCGCCCACTGCGCCGTAGAGGTCGTCTAATTGTCATCTTCGTGTACTTTTTTGTGAGTTCAGGGTCTGGGCCTGTGGTTGTGACATACGCTTCGTATCGCTTCGCTATTCCTTCGATTTGACTATTATGATTGCTAGAGTTTTTGTAAGGCATACTATCCAGAAAATCTTTTCTATCCTCTTTCAGCGCTAGGAAAAATCGTAAATGTAATAAAAGTAATAAAACTTAATTTCAGGTAACACTAATTCAACAAGGTACAAGGTGTAAATACCTAAAACTACGGCCCATATATACCTAACCTTAGTCCATACATATTTTATAAATTTATCTGATACCATGTAATGTACATTAGAAGAGCACACGGGAAATTACTCACGTAAAATTATCGTCGATTTAGATACCGACAATGTTTCGATTCTTCCGGAGAATCTTCATCTGGGTATGAGTGTGGTCACTCCTCGCGGTCGCGTCTCACACAGATGAAGATTCTCCGGAAGAATCGAAACATTGTCGGTATCTAAATCGACGATAATTTTACGTGAGTAACTAATTACCCGTGTGATATTATAATGTCTAATACAACTCACGATAGTTGAAACCATGTAATGTATTTGAACCAGCACATTCTTCAGCCAGAATTCTTTCTTTTAATGGGTCTTAACATTTTCAGTCGGAATACGCACCACAAAAGACTTTGTTAACTTCTATTTACTACATGTGAAAAGATACCAACCCTACAAGTTCAAAGAATTGACCTGATTACGCGCCCTATTTAAAATATTCTCGAATAAAAGAATAAGGTAATTACTGAACCGGAGTTAACCAATTTGAATAACAGATCTGAGAATTTACAATTTTGCTATCATTCCTTGTGGCAGTGGACCGCGACGGGACGAGGCCGACAAGGAATTCAAGCAAAAACTGTGTACTTTGATATTATCTACATACATACATAAAATCACGCCTCTTTCCCATGGGGGTAGGCAGAGACCACGGATCTCCACTTGCTACGATCCTGACACACTTCTTTCGCCTCATTCACTCTCATTACATTCTTCATACACGCTCTCCGGTTTAGGGTACTTCGGACCAGAGGGCCTAGCCAACCGGCATTCGCTATGAAACGATTCGATTTCTATCATCGCTACACCTTTGATTTGACATTTCTGATCGCTCGAGTTTTCGTCATCGAATGTCAAATCCTATACATTTTTTTTAGTTTCTAATCGAAAGCGATTGTCGAAATGTAACATGGCTAGGGCCTCTGGCCTTTCTCCAAATAATGTCACCAATTTGGTCCAAATATGTTCGCCTAGGTCTTCCCCTTCCAGATGTCCCATTTACACCCGCCTTGTACACCTGTTTTGTTAAACGACTTTTATTCATCCTCTCTACATGCCCAAACCATCTTAACATGCCCTTCTCAATTCTCATCACTACATCTTCTTTCACTCCACACTTATTATCTTTAATAAATAAATGACAATCCTTGGTAACCAGATGACTATACTATTTTCAGTAGTAGTACTACTATTTTTCACAGAGAATCAACAATATTGTTCCTTTGTCACGGGACAAAATACCGACAAAAACGGGAACCACACGGTTTTCGCCTAAAAATTAAAATCAAACATTAATAACTTAGAACCAAATCTTACAATATTCAACAATTCAACAAACATAATTACTGTTCCATTAACCATTAATGAGAAAACCAATTAGCTTGCTATAAATCCCGCGTGTGTAGATTGATTACTTCTCGTGTGTGAAGTTACGAGCACTTCCACGGGGGTAGTTTATTGTGTGAAATTATCTCATTAACAAATACTGGGAGGGTAGTTCACAAGCACCACACAATCCGACTGACTTATTGGTTTGCTGAGGGGATTACGATTGTATCTTAGAAACTCCAATTACACTGTAATTACATGTTCTTAAACATGCCTATAAATAAATATAAATATACTGGATATATTTTCATACGTCATCTAGTCAAACGCTAAGCAATTTAATTATTGTGTTATGGTAACCAGATAAAGGCACTTCCTACATAAATATGTTTTTGACGTGACAACGTCTAATAAATTGATGAACGCTGGCTGCATGCACGAAAAAGGATGACTCATTGTCCCGTTACATTAGACATTTTATACCATAGATTTTTTTTTCTGGTCTAGGTGTTATTCTACCTAATAATGTGTGTATTATTAGAAATGTTTCTTAGTATTATTATCAGTCAGTTACCATAACACAACAATTGAGCTTTTAGATTGACATTAACAGGATTTTATCGCGTAATTTACCTTTTATTTTTTCCCGACGTTTAGGCTGTGTTGCGACAACCTTGGTCGCGGGCGAACTCGAGTTAGAGAGAGTTCGCCCGCGACCACGGTTAGCTTGTGACTAGATGACGATCTATGGAATGTCCAAGGATACTTATTTATCTGTCAAGTAGGTCAGGCTGTCCTATACAATTTTACTTTTTTCCTCGTTTTAAGTACGAGTATACAATCTATTTCAAATCGCTACAGTCCATCATGTATTAGGGAAGTTGAAATGCGCCCAATTGAAATGCAGCGTCGCTTGGCGCTGCTCCAAATGGATAAAATTTCGTTTGTTTGGGTCAAATTCATTACTTTATTCAATAAAATGCAGTTAGGCCTTAAAAAAACCGTATAAAACATATACAAACGGGTATTTATCACGAATTTTACCTTTAATATTCGCCCGACGTTTATATATGCTTTATAATGTGTTCTGAACGCGAAAGTTTAAAAAAGACAAAAAACAGTGTTTTAATTTTGTTCTCATCATTACAGAAATACATAATTTATTAATAACTCTATCTCATATAGTTGTGAACTTAAAACTCAAACAATTAATCGGATCTTGGTGTAAACAGATACCTTATCTAGGTGAGGTGTTGTTGTAAAGTTAAAAACAACAAACATTGTAAAGTAAACATTCATCAATCAAAATGTCATTATCATCTCTCAAACCTTTAACTAAGTAGGGTCAACACAACAGGCTTTTTCTTTTAACATTCCTGTTAATTAAATAAACTTTATATTCTCGAGCACGTAGTTAAGCACAGACTGTATCCACTTACAAGAAATTACCGATAAAATGAAGGAGAAATACAAAATCATAAACAAGCTGCCGCTTAAAAGCGTGCCACCGCCCGTAAAGCAAACTCTTAATAATGAAAAACCTTATACCGTGGTTCTTAACAACAGATAATTATCATACTGCCACACAAATATAAACATTATTTTTAGAGCGTAGAGTTTAAATTGCTGAAGAATTCAGATTGTGAATCTCAATGAAAATCAATAGAAGATAATTAGCACTTTTGCTCTGATATTGCTGCTTTGTTTATTATAGAAAATGGAACAGAGCCACAACTCTATCGATAGCCATGCTAAAAGTTCTTTCAAGAGTCCAATGCACTTGCTAAAATTAAAAAAGCAACAGCAGGTTAAGTATGTATATATTTAATAAATAAATAAATAAATATAAATAAATAAATATCCTTGGACATTTCACACGGCGTCATCTAATCCCAAGCTAAGCAATTTAATGCTTGTGTTATGGTAACCAGATGACTGATAAACTACATAGATACATTTTTTTTTTTGTAAATACATACATATTATACATAGAAAACACCCAGACACGAAACAAATATTTGCAGATCATGCAAACATTTGTCCCGCAGCGGGGATCGAACCCGCAACCTCTGCGTCTCAGGCGGGCTTTCGCCCACTGCGCCACAGAGGTCGTCAAATATAAATGATAAATATTACGTGTTTCACAAACTGATTATAATTCTTATTACGTTACTACATGACTAAGCCGAGTGAACGGATACGAGAGTTGACGCAACACGCAAAACCTCCATGACAGCTAGTTTACCTGTAGCTACCTAGCCGAAACAACGGTTTTTGATGTTAAATGATCGCATGAGGCATTAAGTAAGTCCGTATGAGACAAGTGCTGTGAGTTTTACGCCACCAAAGACTGGTATCATGGCCGAACAACAGTAACATTATAAACGACAGTACGTACTGATGATCTGGCATGCCTCACCATACACCAAACGCTTTTCTAATAATACTAATACTAATACTCTCTCATAGTAGGTACTAATAGTCGTTACCCATCTATGTTTTCTAGACATCGTTCAATTTAACTTCAATAAAGACGAGCAAAGCTAAACCACGTTGCAACCATAAATAAACCACTTAGCCTCAAGTATATTCACAGCAATAACCAATAATAACTCCATCCAATTTATCCGTTTAACCCACATTTTGTTCATTAAAGCAGTAATCAATAACTGTGTCCATAATTTTCAGTTTGAACCCTTTAATCGCGCGACAAAAAACAATAAATTGACGTCGTTTTGCTGCGCTGCAGCGCAATCATGCAACGCCCCTCTGTGAAACTTGATACTTGGGGCTATTATGAAACCTTTCGATAAAATAGAATAATAGATCATACTTAAAAACTTGGTGGATCTAATGATAAAAGTTTATATACTTTTGGTAAATTTTTCCTTGTCTTTATATATATATATACTGGGTGTAAAAAGACTAACACCGAAAACTGATGGGTTGCAATCAGACCATAGTACTGAACATAATTAGCGGAAAAAAAATTTTTTTTTTTTACCTAAGCTCTTTTCTATTTTTTTTTTAAGTTACATACACATCGTACAACATAATAAGACCATATTATCCACCTAATTAGATTATTTAATAAAGGAAATAAACAAGTAAATTAAAGAAACAGCAATGAAAACCCTAGCATTTTACGCTCGTACGACAGCGAACAGCTGATCTCACCCGCGGCAAAGACGATTAATATCTAGAAGACAGACAAAGGCCATACACAAAATCGTAACCCGATCCCGCAGTACCAGATAGCCTGAAAACTTTAAAACATCGATTTTATCCAAGAAATTTCAATACTTAGTAGTAGGTAGCAACAATATTCAATATTTAAACATTTTTAACTAGAAAGTAATTGAAATTTCTTGGATAAAATTGATGTTTTAGAGTTTTCAGGCTATTTTTTAGGGTTACGATTTTGTGTATGGCCTTTGTCTGTCTTCTAGATATTAATCGTCTTTGCCCGCGGTCATCGATCGCCCGCGGTCATTTTGCAGACAAATGATTTTTCTTTAGATGGTTTTTGGGGTGCTGTACCACCCCGTTTCGTTTTCGGTAGACGTCTTTTTACACCCTGTATATATATAATATATATATATATATCGCGGGCCTTGAGCGTGGAGACCTAATCCAGAAATTCCGTAACGAAAATAACCTAACACCCCCCACTCCGAAAAAATGCTATGCAATAGCTTTACCGCGGCAGTATCCGAGTGCCACACGTCTTTTTTTCATTCTACTAGTGTAGTCAATTATTACAGACTGCTAGGAATTGAGGACACGTAAAATTAACTAAATATGAATTTTAAACAGTGAAGGAAAACTTCGAGTACTACGAGTACTAAGTATAGGCGGCGATGGGTTTGTAAAAAGTTAGAATCCAATAATTATTTATTATTGCAAGTTATCATGGTTAATATCTTTATTAATTACTTTTTATTATCTGAAAATCAAGAAAATTATAATTATTTCAGGGATTTAATTGAATTTATAATGATATTATTATATGATAAACACCGGAAGCTCTCAAATGCTCTTTTGTGAGCGTTGTTAGCGATATCATATCAAGTGATTCTAGAATACGCCCTTATTGCGAAACCGACAACTACTGGCAATTAAGTGTTGGAACTCAATTACATCAAGTTTGAAGAAAGCTCGGTCTCATTCGCGACCAAAGTGCTGCAGGGGATAAATATCTAGTTTTTATAGTTAGACTAGCTTCCGCCCATGGCTTTGTATTGGTAGTACCAGAGACTAGTAAAGTAGTATAGATCAGTAATAATTTCAACGAAATTCCTATGAAAATTCTGGTTATAAAACAACGGCATCTAGATATAACCAGAATTTCGAGTGCACTCAGATTTGTACAGAGATTAATCGATAACTTCTTAATATTTTGTCTAGTATGCTGTTCCATTTTACAATCTATATCCATTCCAAGTTTCATCCAAATCGACTGGTTAGAGCGTGATTAAAACACAATTTACAAATTACAAACTTTTGATTTGTTGATACAGCTTCTCATCGCATCTGTCATGTAACCACGCTCTTATGTTCTGTAGCTCTAAAAGTGAATGATATGGAAATGGAGGAAACCAGGAAATGGAGTGGAGCCTCAGTTTTCAAATTAAGTTTATGAGCTCTGAAAAGTCAGAGACAACAGGAAACGTGTGAAACCGCCTTTAGAATGTAAATGTATGCTGGGAGTAATGTCACTTGAATTCGATGGGGTACCTTTTTAACCCTCGGCGAAAACGAGGGGTGTTTCAAGTATCTGTACAGTTGTGTCTGTCTAAGGCTCCTGAATCAATTTGTGATGCGTTTTTGTAAGGGAGTCGAAAGAGTTTTTAGAACTTAGGTTTCATTGCGCTATGTTTTAAAATAAATAATGCTAGACATTTTCACAATATCCATAAAGTAGAGCTTGTGTAATGAGGGATGATGGACTGAGAATACTTTTTTGTAGGTAAATAAATACTTACATTGAAAAATACTATGACCCAGGGCAAATGTTTGTAGATTATACTCGTACAAATACTTAGTAGAGAGAATCGAACTCGCAACCTTCTGTGTTTTAGGCAGGCCTTTACCCACTTCGCCACAGAGTTCGTTGTTTTAATAAGCCATCAAAAACTATAGTTTTAACAACAAAGCGTGTGAGAGTTGTCACCCAGTTCAGCTTCTATTTCCAGTTTGTCCGTTAGGGAAAAACCCGTAAAAAAACCCAAAACTAGTCCGGGAAAGTTGGGGGTCGTCGTACGAATTCAATTTGCGAGCAGAAATTAGCCCGGGAAAAGTTCCCGTGTGTAATCCCGGGCCGGATTACGGATTTTTGATTTAGTTTCTCCCGATATTTGAACTTTCCGTCCTTGGCTTGTTCACTTCTTGGAAAGTCGTAATAGAATTTTGATCTTTGAGATTTGTAGGCAGCATTTTAAATCAGATACAGTCGACCGTAAACATCGATTTATATATCTCTGTGGTGTAGTGGGTGCCTGCCTTAGACGCAGAGGTTGGGGGTTCGATCCTGGGTCTAAAGTTTGTATAATCTGCAAATTTTTGATCTCGAGTCTTGGTGTTTTCTACTTACAAAATAAGATAGATTAATGTCGTGCTTCAGAAGAATTAAAACTTACAATGAGTTTTTGTAGCTGACTGTATTTATAAGTTTGTCTAGAACATTGAAGGCTGCTAAGCTGAACTACACAAAGTCAGGTAGTAAGTTTATATAAACTTGCTTATGCCCGGTTCCTATAACCAACGTACGGATGGCAAAAAAAAGAACATAAAAAACAAAATGTATTTATTCAGTACGATCGTTTATAGACCAATAAGACATGTCACGTTCTTAAAACTAGGGGATTCTACTGCCTGTTCCATCGCGACTCCCTACACCAGGGAAAGAATCAGGCAAGAACCTGGTGTCTGGATCGATCGATTGTCATAGCAACGTTGTTATCTGCCAAAAAGTGTCATACTTTTTGAGTTCTTTATACAACAGGCATTAGAATCACCTAGCATGTAAAACGAAACTTAAGTGATCCTTGAGGTCCTACAAGAATAAATGATTTTTTCTTTCTTTTCTTTCTTTCAACGTTTCTATAGAGATAGATCGACGTTCATCCGTACGTTGGATATAGGAATCGGGCATAAGTCGTTCTAGCTAGATAGATCGTGGAACCAGAACATTTTGCGTGATCACAAAAAGAGAAGTATTTTTTTTTTTTTTTAAATTCAAAGAAAAAGCGATGAAAGAAAGAGAATAGAAACAATGAATTATACGTTTACTCTCTGTAGATCTAGTGATCAAGATCCAATTGGTTCTATACTACATACCTAGATAATTCATTGTTTCTATTCTCTTCAGTCATCTAGGTAGCATAACACAAGCAAAGCATTGAATTGCTTAGCAGGGACTAGACTATTTATTATAATATTATCAATGCAATACTTAATAAGGATAAGGTTTAAATTTTTTCTCAGCTTATAAATCTTGTTCGGTACAAAGCTCATACGCATTTACGTAGATATACAATTTAAAATTGTGCCACAAACTACAACTTTCAGATATTCCGTGTTTTAATGCAAAAATTTCCCCAACCATTTATAGCAAGCCATCTCTGAGAAGCATTTGTCTTTTCTATGTATTATTATTGTTTAATATAAGACCTTAAAGTTTCGCATACAGAGTGCCTCATTTCATAACTCGATGGCAACTATTATTGTATGGGAGAAGACAGCTGGTTCACTTCTTAACAAAATAACTTCTTTCAAATTAAAATCTTATAATAATCTTAAGCGTTTTTGCAGCAAGAATAAATATATTTCGAAGACCGAAATAAATAAGATTATGTACTTATTCTAGATGATAATATTAGTGGAAGGCTCCGCAGCTTGTAAGCGTTAGAACTGTCGAAGTTCAGTTGTCTTTTTTGATAATTGTAACATTAGAACTCTCGAAGTTCAGAGGTACAGCCCATTTTTTAGAAAAATTACGCTTAATTATATAAATTTTAAATTAAATATTATAAATTTTAGAAAAAAAATTATCGCTCCATAATTTGAAGTCCGATTTCCAAACAATCTGTGTTCACAATATAGGACACGTTACAATATGTTTCAGTTTTGGTTGTGCGTTGATTTTCTAATTAGTGGGTTTGGTGTTAAAAGCACTTGAAAACAATCAGTTGTTTCTTAAATGTGTTTAAAGACGAGCTGTTTACCCTCTATACTGTGGTTCCCAGGAAATGTACAAGTTGTGAGTTGTGGCGAGTGGTGAGATCGAACCGATAATTGCTTTGATAGTGCTCTTGTTTGTTAGTTAAAATATTTCGAACTCGATTCTTAGTACAATTTCAACTTAATATAATTTAAATGAATTTACTTTTTACCCAGATATTATCTCTGCTACAGAAATAATTCTTTTAATGTATGAAAATTCTTACATATCGTAAACTGGACAAGCTTACCTGAAAAAGAGAAAAGAAAAATTTAAGTTCATATTTTTTATAGATCTTTGGTTCTCAAGAGATTTGGCCGCGAACAACCTTTTCTTCTAATTTAGTAAGCTGTCATGAAATAATATTACAGTAATATAACTTTTACTAGGTGATACTACGGCGCCAGGTATGAAATGCTTATATTGTAAATAAAAATAAAACTCTAGTTCTTCCCACTTAGACCAGAGAAAAGGAATATTTATCGGAATACTGGAGGTGCTTTGTTGCGGAAAAGAAATGAAAGAATTCTGTGATTTATTGGGACTGAAACTGATGTTTGAATAATAAATTAAACCAATACAAAACCGGTAATCAATCTGACCAAGGGGTTTAATTTAATTTAATTCTCATTCTAAATTCTAATATTCATGATTATTGGATCAGATTACAATGAAGAACATAATATACAATAATTGCTTTATCACCTTGGCACTTTAGCCATTATCTCCAAATGTCATACAAAATCACCATGAATAAAAATAAGTATCTCAAAGTCAAAACCTTTATTCAATAAAACTCATTGAATTCAACTGAATTAACATTGTCTTAAGAGATAATTATGTGATAATTATATTCAATCAATTAATTTTTAATTACATAATAATATGGAAGAAGCATTTAATTTTCCTACAAAAATTCAATGTCCCTATAGTCAAAATATTGATTTAATGAATAATAGCATTTAATATTAAGCCATTTTATGAATGAATTTTATTCTAAAAAGATCACCCTCTTTAGTTTTCTAGAAGATTATTACATATTAATAGATAAGTTTATATTCCATAAATGTAGTTTTAGTTAATGGTTTAAAAAATCTTGCTTGCATCTCTATTGTGCTCAATTTTTGCTCAGTCTGTTTCTATCTGTGAAAACTTGTTATTAGCCTTATGTTTCTATTAACTCCTTGGTAACATGTTTTTATGTGCTGTTAGTTTTCCAAAAATAAATAAATAAATAAGTAAATAAATATTTTAATTGTCATGTAGTATGTTTGATTGTGTGTAATTTTTCAATATAATACAGCTGATATTGAGTAAAGTATCTTTTTATGTAAAGAAGCTAAACGAATTATAAAACTTCATTGTAGCTGTTGGAGGCGCTGTTTCGTAGCTTCCATAAAAACAGCTCTCTTCAAAACTTTTAATTTTCCGTTTGGAGTCAGTCTCACTAATTAAAACTGTGGTAAATGAAAATGAATTTTACATTTTCGGATAATTTTAACTATGGTTTTTGAGCTTCACCGGGAAAACGATTTTATTTCATGCGTTTGTAAACATGTTATACCGTAATTACATCACAAATTCCGCTTATAGGATGAAAGAAAATTGTACAAATAACATGAAAAAGTCAAACCCAGAAATATTTCAAATTAAAATGTACAAAGAATTGTGATGTGACCATTTCAACTTTTTCAGTGGAGTTCAGAAACCAAAATAAGACCTATATATTTAAAATGATTATAATGTTCCTCAATAAAACATTAGGTAAGGTAAACAGTCGCTACAAAATGGCGCACACAACCTCACTTCCTCGCGTAGATTAGTTTTCAGCAACGCAATGACCCACAGAAAATACCAACAAAGTATCGGGCAAAATGGCTACCGTACGTCTAGCCTCTTTATAGTGCACTCAAAAGAACCCACCTCCTTTCACCGAGCTCATTTTACCTCGAAACCCTGCGACATGAAAGCACCTAAAATTACACGGTACTCTCTTTTTAATTTCACCCAAGAGAGGTTTAAGATGGGAATGGATTTTCGCGTTTAGAGGTTGTAAATATGTAAGGTTATCAGCGACCACAGCTTGGAATAAATTCACATAATACATGCGTAGAAACTTGCATACTCTTTGTCATATACATACCAGTAGAACACATTCTTATAGTAGGTGTAGGGAGTCGCGTTGGAACAGGCAGTAGAATCACCTAGTTTTAAGAACGTGACATGTCAAAGTGGTCTATAAAAGATCGTATTGAATAAATACATTTTGATTTTGATAGGTACATCGTAAAGTTGGTTATAGAGCCAATGTTGAGTGGTAGTTACTAATTGGTGCCGGAGTTTTTGGCCGCTTGAAAAAAATCCTCATGATTTTAATAACTTAGGCCTACGCTGCATTTAATGTAAAAATCGTCGTGGATCTTTAGCCTCAGAACGCCAGTCAGAGCCTCTCCACATTTGATGTAAAAGTTGTTGCGAATCGTTCGCGTCTAAAAGCCAGTATGAATCTCTTTCGGAGGCTTATAAGTGGCCTAACAACACTCCATTACCATAATTTTATCACCACCTCATATAGAATTTGACAAGTTTATATTCTGTACTTTGATATAAATGGGAGTAGATTTAGTTCAATAATTCACTACATTTGACAACCATGATATGTCTTGCTATTAAATTCATTGATTTTCCTATATTGCAAGCACAGAAAACAGAATTCTGCGATTGCAAAATTGATTCTGATAGTTCTAAATTATACTATAATACAGCTGAATAAGTTTCAAAACAGCATGGAGTGATTATAGAGTTGTACTATCGATTCTATTGTATAATTAAACGGATAAAATTTATTTACGAGCTCGTGATTTGTTTATTTGTGTGCCTGGTTTATGGCGTCCTCTGCGGGCTGCATATTATATTTGTACGCTATCGAATAACGCTGGTGAAGTTATCATGTGCGACTAGTCATCGCAACTTTGTTGAATACTTATGCTGGGTTCCTATAACCAACTAACGGATGTCGGTACCTAGGTCGTCATAGCAACGTTGTTTATTCAACACAAAATGTATGAGACTTTTTGACAGATAAACAACGTTGCTATGACGACCTACGTACGGACATCCGTTAGTTGGATATAGGAACCCAGCATTAGACAACTTGTGATTTTGTTTACGAGTTGCGTATGTAAAAATACTGTGGATTTTATAACATTTTATAAAGGATTAAGTTAATTTGTCTAGTGATACAAAGAAATAGTTTATGTTTGATGTAACCTCAAAGTAATAAAAAGTCGTCAAAGTTTTGTCGGTATTTTGTCCCGCGACAGTATTGTCTTCTTCTTCTTCTTTATTTTGGCTTCGCCGGCTTTTGCCACGCATTTAGCCACTACCATGTCATTATAATCAAATTCAAGTTAGTAAAGTCAAGTCATTGTCAAATCTCGACTGTGGATTGCTGACAGCTCGCGTCAAGGTTCACGCCGCTACGCGAAGTGTGGATGGGCCGACGTACATAACGTACTGTCATATCTGTACATTATGTACATAATCCGGCTTACCTATTTTCCTTCATCAGCACTCCTTAACCCTAGGATTCTTTTCTATCCTACTATCCCAGTCAGTCCGGTCTTTGCCCTCGACAAGAGCACACATCATTTATTGTGTCATATTGAAAAAGTTAAATAAAAGTCTTTTATAATTTTAAAATCGTTTTTTAAAATAACAATATTCACGTCCCGTATAACAGTAGGACGTCGGGCGATAAAGTCGCGCCCGATACTATACCAAGCTATTATTTGTACACGCGAATGGGTAGTTATGGTTGTACGGTCGATTGAGTGTCGCATTATTGTTGATGCATCGCTGACTTGTTCAACAGTTTCAGTTTGGTAAATATGAGGTAATTGAATGTGATAGAATGATACCCAAATGTTTGGAATGTTTGTGTTTAGGAAAATAATTTCTTTGAATAGTTCTGAAACCGTGTTGGTCGAGTGGGTAAGAGGCTTGACTTGCAATACGAAGATCGCTGGTTTGAATCTCGGTCTTTGATTCGATTTAAGTCACAATTAGAATGGTCACAATTGTGGGCAATGAGTGCAAATGTATTGGATATACATCTGACTACATCCACAATGGTAATACATTTATCTGAGATAATGTATATTGTGAGTTGAAAGATATGGGCAGGCTTTGCCCAGCAGTGGGATGATTAAGAGCGGTCAACCCGGCTCACTTTTCATACAAACGCTCGTACGTGATTATGCCGTTGTTACAGATCTTTCTTTTAAACTTTTGGACTAATAGGTATCTTGTGCACTATATCTAGGTTTCTATCGAAACTAAAAATCTAAATTTTGAGAAACAAATTCAGTATAAGCTTCCAAAAACCTGCTTTTAGCATAAATTTTACCTGAACTTTGGCCGTTCATAATGTACTCATAAATTGTAAACGTAAAGAAAATATTGTCATAGAAACCTTGCAAATCTTATGGAGATTTTAAATGACTAATATTTATTTTACAAACTTGTAAGGCTTACTGAAAAACACGTATTTCCTGGAACACTTTTTATGAAATTTCCGCACACTATTTTTCGAGTGAGCGAGTGAGCGGCGAAAGTACCTACTGAATGCCGAGCGCTGAGGCGCTATCTCTCTTTTTTCGCTTTGCTTCTTTTTCTAGCATTGCGCTGGATGAAACAACAAGCTTTTCAGCTATGCCCGCGTCGATGATAGACGCACCGGGAAGGACCACCTTAAGTCAGTCTATTGTCTTAAGGACATAATCTTGACTCGCTATTTAAACCGACTTCAAAAAAATAGGAGGTTCCACTATATGTTTTTTGTAGTTTTAGTACCTACCGTAGTTGAAGTAAAAGTCGAGAGAGCGTTTTGCACTGATTATTTTTTGATTAACTCTGTTTTTGTCAAATTTTAATAGAACCAGGACACTAAATATAAATTAATTGTATAATTAATATCACGGTAAGCAAGATGAAAAATGCGTATTCTTACCTATTTTGTTTTTATTTTACATACCTACTTCCTATGTACCTACACCCTTATGTGATACACAACATCATACAAACTAAACCGGTTATTAAAACATTAATAATACCTCATTTTGATATTAACTGTACGAGCTTTGTTGTACCGCGTTGCTTAATTCGAGAGCTCTCAGGTACAACTTAAGCGTTTGAAAATAGCTACCCCAGAGGACTTTACTAAAGTAACGTCCTAAATATGCTAACCTCATGCTACATCATTCCTAGAAGACTCCTTAGAGTATTCATTTACTAAGCTTTGAGAACTTATAGAGGTTGTATAAACAATTTCATTCCTTGTTTGTGCATTTGTAACTCATCTTGCTTATTGTACTAGCTTTAAATTGTGAATAAAAACATCGAAACATCAAGGACTCTAATCCCTGTATCTCACGCTTTCCATTTATTCCTTGATAGCATAGGCGCAAATTAACAGAAATAACTTACTTCACTAAAACGGTAAAGAAAAACATTGATAGGAGAAGGAAAATATGCGACTGTCTATAAGGCTCTGTAGACATAATTTAAGCATTTTGATATCATTAACTTAACAAACTTTTTTTTTTCAATCGTTCGGTCGTTCGTTCGTATGAGCAAGTGGCCAACTCTGGTGACGGAGTTTTTAGGCCGCCTAAAGGCCTCCGTCATGGCTTAACGACTTTAAAAGCCGGGACCGACAATTTAACGTGCCCTCCGAAGCACGGAAGCGCTCAGATGAAAATGCTACTTGCGGTCACCCATCCAAGTTGTGACCGCTCAAAACGTTGCTTTTTTTCAATTACAACCAGTTGAACCTTATAGAGCTCGTGAAGCTAGTATTCTAATAAGTATTGATGTGATTACAACCGTTAACGTAATAACGCTAAATAACGCATTGTGAATTCGTTATTAAAAGCTTGCATTTAAGTAATAACCGCTCACCTTAATTACCTTAAGTACGACATTTTTAAAAAGCGGGGACCGTTATTTTGCTAATGTCTAAGGCTACTTATTAGCCATATTAGGTTTATTTAGCCATTTCTATAGTGTTTAACAGCACAGTTTAAAAAATGCATTGGTAGGTAATTGCATTATTGTTATTGTAAAGTATCTAGGTACTACGTAGGTACTACTATTTCCTCAAACATTGTGGTGTCCCAACGGGGCTCTTGTTGCGGCCAAACCTAATTTTTAAGACCTTATGTACCAACTTGAAGCAATAAATTAATATGAATATGAATATGCATTTCATCTTCAATGCAGGCGTCAAGGCAACCACATAACGCAATTAATTTGGCCTCATTTTACAAAAATACATTTTAAATAAGCCGAAGCATCGACACCATAAGAAGAAAAGTCGTAGACATAATCAGGGTCCATACTCAAGCGTGAATGGTGTATCAACCAGTGATTCATCACTCAATTTCCCTAAAGAACTGTTAAAATGCGGATTGAGTGCAAATTCTGAATAAGAGCCTTAAAACCATGACGGAATCCATCAAGTGGTGCATCAATTCTGTTATCAGGGGCTAGCCACTACTGCTCATATGAACACGCTATATAGCGTTGATCGCTTTTTAAGAGACCACGGCTTTACGCGCTTTTACCTTGATGAAATCAAATACTTGATTCGAGGTTGAAAAACTTAACCAACTTAGAGGGAAAATAAAAAATTTCTTACGTTTTGTAAGAAAATCGCTCTTGCGTGTTTTTATATTGATAAACATCTTTTGGTAAAATGGTAGCGTGTTACGAACAATTAAACTAATCAAGTATTGTGCTCGATTTCAAAAGAAAATGGGGATTGATCTTTCGAATATTTAACGCAATTTAAACTTATTTTATATGAAGAAAGTAAGTACCTATTTTGGGAAATTGTAAATTAATATGTAAATAAAAATGGATAAGTATAATTAAATAACACTACCTAGTTACCTAACTATACTTATTCAGTCAGGGTAAAAGATACCAATTCAATTGTTTATTATTATTGATAATTTAATTATTATCAACAAGCTTTGTTCACTATCTCATTTTCAACACGTGAAAGTAGCTTATATGTTATTCCAGGTCACAAACTATATTTATTATAAGTTTCAGCTAAATCCGTTAAGTAGTTTTTGCGTGAAAGAGCAACAAACATTCTCTAGTATAGTATATTACTAGGAAAAATTGTAGAAAAGGTTAGATAACGCTGCTCTTTTTCATACAAATTAAGTAAAATTTATAAAAACTCGCAAGCGCTTTTCACCTTTACTTCTGCCGGGTTGCAATATTCTAATAACCGTGGATCTGTCGCCATAGTAATATTGTTATCTGTCAAAAAGTGTCCTACATTTTTTGTTGTCTAAACAAAGTTGTTATGGTGATCAATCTACGATCATTCGTTACCTAGTTTAATATTGAAACCGGCCGGTCGGATATGAAGCTCGATTCGTGTAAACAAATGAAAAGTCAAAAACAATAAACAACCATAAATAAAATTCGATTTTTTGTGAATCTGTACCAAAGGGCCTGTAATTTATGGCGCGGAGCCGGCCTGTGCCTAATTTATTTATTGGCTCTGCCCTCAGGCTTTTGCACACCACTCTTTTTTGATACGTGACAATTTTTTTGTTTAGCCTGAGGCTTCTACGGTTTGTGGAGGTAGTATGTTTTTGGACATTTTCTATGTTCTACTGTAATTCTCATTAAAAGCAGTGAGTCGAAAAACAATGTGGATTCATTATTTACGGAAATTATTATTTCAGTGTTGTGCTAAATTTATTTACAACATTTATTTTTTTAGAGAAACAAAACTAAGTACTACATAATATACATAAATAACTGTACAATTAGAACCAGTTGAGCCACCTAAGGATCGTTATAAATGATCTATAGGTAGATCAAATGATCCAAACCACTGCCAGACGGAAGCGTGCCCAAGACAATGGCAGCATTGCCGCGCTGAATGGCAATGCTGATCCTTTGAGCCAAATAAGTGCCAGCCCTCGGATCACGCGTCGCTTCGACCAGACGGACGCCCCGATAGAATTTTAAAAACGCGATGGGCCCCGGTACCCTGTGGACAGATAATAATTATCATAATACTAATTGTATCATTATTACTTGATTTGTTTTTAATTTAATTTAAAACAAATTAAATCTATATACCATAATGTAACACCTTGAGAGATTGGTGGGAAGTCTCGAAGGACAGAGATGATTGGAGAAATATAAAATCACGATATCACGAAGTAAATAAAATATCCTTGGACAAATAAATAAATATGCCTGGAAATTTTTACACGGCGTCATCTAGTCCCAAGCTATATGGTAACCAGATGACTGATATACTACTTAGATACCTACATTTTTTTTGTAAATACATGCATATTATAGATAAAAAAACATCCAGACTCGGAAAAAAAAATCTAAAGGCAACAAAACAGTTTTCCGTGTCATTTAAGCAGTCGTGTATAAGAGCCTAGAATTCATATTGGTGTCATACGTTCTTGTAGACTGATTATGTTAGACCTTTCCTAAGTTGGATAAAGTTTTGAATTATTACGGTTCTGATAGTTTTTCGATACAGTGAACTACAATGTTTTGTTGACGCCTTTGGAGAGAGTCTAAGATATACTTCAGTTATTTTTCTGTTAGTTTTATATACCTACTTAGTTGCTTTATAAGAATATGCCCAGTAGCACGTTTTTACACTATAATTTCACATAGTTCTACACCAGATGAACTCAAATGGAGAGACAAAATTTTTTTTTTCTTTCTCTGTAAAAAATAGTCTATTTCTTTTTAAAAAGGAGGTTTCTCAATTCAACCGTACCTATATTTATTTATTTTTTTGCTTTGTTCCAACTTAGCGTAAGATAAGGGGCCGTACTCTGGATCAACGAAAACGAAGTTTCGTCACAATTTTCGGGGTCAGCTTATGTTGGTGGATACTGAATTCGTAATATTTTACCAACATAATTGAAACCCGAAAATTGTGACGAAACTACGTTTTCGTTGATACCGAGTAGGGCCCTGTCAACCGGCGGAACGACCCCGGAGTCGTTGGTACTTTAACTAACTAATTCTGTCGAATAATTCGCGAATTTCGACATTTCGAATCTGAATCGGTTAAAAAAGCGATTACCTAAAACTTAAAAAGTCATAGAAAGTTAAAATTAAAAATTAAGAACTAAAATTAAATTAAAATTTTTAATCTTGAATATTTAACTCCAACTTTCTGTAAAAGGTACCAACGACCCCGGGGTCGTTCCGCCGGTTGACGGCGTTGCGACATAATTAGCCCGTCAGTTGACAGGTTAAGGTCAGGAAAATGATGCGATTCTTTCTATCGTTCACATAAATTAATACAGTGAACGAAGCCAGTAATGCTAGTTCGTGTGAAATACAAAACGTGTGGATACTCCATACCGGACGAGTGCACAAATCGTGCAAACACGCCCGAGGGTTGGTAAACTGCAGTTTGTAAACATGACAACGGACGTGTTTTCTTACTTCTTAGATCCTTTTGATTATCTAGGACACGAGCACCTTATTTGCCTTCAGTGCTAGTACATGCAAACTTTCGAAAATGAAGTGTAGTTCCGACACTAGTCGACTTCACACGGACACTATCGCGCGTGATTATAGCAATCGTGCGCGAAAGAGTGCGTGTAAAGATGTTACAAGGGAAAATCATTGCGCGCAATCCTGTACGCGAGCGATAGTCTCTGTGTAAAATCTAGACGTGTACGCGTAAGGTACAAATCGCGCGTTCCAAAGATATACTTTACAAGTAAATTGCACACACGCTTACTGATATGCGTTGTACTCCAACACGCGTTAACAATGCGCGCGAATGAAGGCGTAGCTTAAACAGCTTCATAAACATTCGCGTAAGATGTGCAGGCTTTCCTGTACGCTCCTGGAACAGCGATAGAGTGTCTGTATAAAGGGGCCTTTACATTTTTACTAGATGATTTATACAGTCAGGAGGCAAGCTTTGCCTACACTTAACAGGACACTGTAGTGCCTGGGACATTACTGAGATGGAATAGGCTTGCCCCGCACCTAAACCAAGTAACCCATATTGGTATCTAGCAATATGCTAATGTTCAGATAGAAAAATTAGCAGTGTGCAGTTTTTTAACCAGACTAAAAGCCAAAATCGAATCCAAGCTAAAAGCCAAAATCAAAATACTCTGTTTCCCCGGTTATAGGCACGGTTCTGCTAAAAACCGGTACACGGCGATACCCGTATTTCCAAAGAATAATCCCGCAGCCGGGTATTGTTTACATCCGTGCATCCGTATTACCCAGTTAACAAAGCCGGACACAGTGTGAGAATATAAAGTTGACCTATATCTCAGTTGACAAGCTCAAAGATTGATAAAAATTTAAGGTTTCATATTTACCTCGACGTTTCGATGACATTACAGTCACCGTGGTCACGAGTAGACTAACAGCCGGCATTAAATAGTGATTTCAATACGTCATGATTAAGTCCCGATAATATTTTTAAATATGTTTTCAAGTTGCGATAGTTTAAAAAGTTTCAATGTAGCTAATTGAGAAAACAATACCTATTAAAACATAAAATAAAAAAACTAGAAATCGACTTCGAAACTCGGTTGCGCAAGTCACTATACTTTAAGTTCTATTTCACCGAATGAAACTTTATAAATCTTCCTTCAGTAATCAATTGAAAATAAGTATTTGTATTAAATTCCAAAAACTTTAATGCATAAATGTATTTTTCGTTGTTAAAATCATTAAAAGTTAGACTTCTGCATTTATTACCCTGTGCCCCAGGACACAAGGCAACAAAGTATAACAGGCTCACCCCGCCGTGAACTGTAGAAGGAACTGCATAGCTGGATGATGATTTGAATTATGGCTTGTACGCGCACAATGGGGTTAGTGGCACGGTGTTTATCAACATTTTTCTGCTAGACTTGACCCGTTTAAATAGAACAGCTTTATTTCTAGCACAACGCTCTAGCCCTCTTATAAACAAAGATCAACGAAGTATTAATTTTAAGTTGTATTTGTATGTTTATTCTGTGTACAATAAAGTGCTAATTCATTCATTCACGTTCATGCCGTTCTTTGTTAATCTTCGTTTATTAATAAGAGGGTATAAGTATTATAAGTTTCTATAGAATAGTATTTTTTAAACTTTCGCGACCAGAGCACTTGATAAAACATACATTTCCCTGCCCGCGACCACGGCTAGTGCAATCCAGTCGTCGGGATAAAATTAAAATTAAATAAAGGTTAATAGCGATAAATACCCGTAAATGTATTTTCTATAGAATCTTATAAAAATCTATTTATCCGTGGAACGTGGACGCTGACACAAAAGCAAGAACACAAACTGCTGGTGATTGACAGGAAATCATTCGGAAAGTTTTGGAACCCGCACGAAGGGAAGGCGGTAGCTGGCTACTTCGAAATAACCAGGAAATCGAAGACCTAGTGTCTGAGCCTAACATCATAGGAGAAACAAAAGCAGCTAGACTCCGATGGCTCGGGTATACTGTCCGAATGGATGAGGACCTAGCGAAAATGGCCCCAACTCATCTTTTGCAGGTTGGAATAATCCTTGCTGGTCTTTAAAGTCGACACAGGCGCACTTTTGTATTTTAACGCTATTTTCACAATTTTAAGAGCTAGTTCCCGAAATGTATCTAGATAGACGACAGGACGTCCGCCCGCCATCTTGCAGCCGGATGTATAGTAGCTGATAGTGTATACTGACGCAACGATACTCGTAATTATATCAAATAAAACTTCTGAAATAACGTTTTAATCTTATATAAATATTTATAGATTTTAGGATATATATTTATAGTTTTAACCATCATGTTTAGGACCCTTTAGGATTTCTCAAGTGCATCGATGCATGCGAGGTCTATATATATCTATACAACCTAGCGTATAGTTATTTGACAGATAATGTATCAACAAGTCATATAATAGCAGATAGATGAAGTACTAAACCTGTGCATAATATTATTTCTACTAGTTGATTTATACCCAGAATTTACATAAACTCCCCTACAAAATACACGTGACAAAGTATTTTTATAGTATTACTATACTATACCCTTAAATGTCATAAGCTAAAAATAACCCTTCATAAAGCATGGGGTCAAAACGACCAGTCACACCATAAAAATCAATTTGACAATACAAAAGAACATTATTACTTGCCGACGTTAGATAATAGAATATGGAGTGAAAAAGCAACATCGCGCACGCGTGAAAAATTACCTCAGAAGCCTTTGTCCATGGCTTGAATGGACCTTTTTGGTTTTACGAGCGAATTTTACAGACTTTGAATGAGGGAATGCGAGGGGTGACTGTGATAGCGGGCAGGGGTGACACGTCAGCGTTTCTGTTTACAGCTTTGTCTGAATTAGCTTGTTTTGTTTATTTTGAATACTTAAAAACAGAATAAACAGTTATAAAAAGTGTAAAAAATTTAGTCTTACTAATGTTTTATGTAATGGTAGAATTATTTCGTACAATAGTTGCTGGCTGTTTAATATACAATAAACATTTTGTAGAGATTGTTTGTGGTGTTTTAGGTGTGTACACAACGATTTTATACATGTAATCATTTAAATTATAACTGAATTGTAATTAATTTGTTGCTTCCAATCATAAAGTTAAGCTTTGCTTGTTAAAAACTACAAACATTTTTGATGTATTCTCCGTATAGCCAAACAACTTTTAGATAAGTGATATTAATATAATTTAAATATCTTAAAATGAAACTACCTCAGAATCACACTAATATTATAAAGGTGAAAGTTTGTGTGTACGGCTTGGATTTGAATTAAATTCCAGACTTGCTTATACCCTGGATTAAAGAATAGGCCACTTTTGATCCCTATATTCCAAACTATTCACCGCGGGTAACACCGCGGGGCGCAGTTAGTTTACAATATTTCCGATGCAAATGATCAGAAGGTACGTTGTGACGAAGCCAATGAGAGGTTTTCTTTTTGAGTATTAAAAAAAAAACATCGTTTCCAAGAACTCAGGAGATGTCGTTTCACTGACTACGTTACTAGGGTGGTAAATCGTACTAACCCGGGTAAGTACTATGGCGGTCTCGTTTTATCTTGTGGGTTTTTAAATCATTCTATTTCACTCTCGCGGATTGAGATCGGTTCATTAATACCACCATAGGGGGACGCTTGAAAAAATAAGAAACGTAGTAAAAAGTAACGCCATCTAACGAGTTCCTAGATTCTATTTTTATTTTTAATACTTAAAAGAAAAACCTCTCATTGAAAGACACATGAAACGATTTCAAGTTTTGACAGCCCTATCTGTAGGTCATTCGATTCATGACATAGAGGAATTGTTTATGTCGTCCTACAAGGAATAGAGCTATTCTGCGCACTACTATTTTATTACCTTAACATCTTTTATTCAGGCTAATTTTGCGACTGTCTTCTTTATTTCATGACACATGTTTCTGGTCATTGGTGTCCATAAAGTTTTTTGTCATTGATTTGTCCTAGTTGTAAAAGTTTATGACACGGCTATGTAATCCCTAGTCTTTAGTAGAAAATGTGGATTAGAGTTGGATATTTGCTAGACTGTATGCAATTTGAAAAATATTATAATTATTCTGGTAATTTTTTTTTCTTGCTATTATTTATTTATTCATGCACGTGGATACTAGTTCTTAAATTTTTAATGAGAAAATTTTAAACAGCCAATTTATCTACAGCAATTTTTATTTACCCAATAAATAAAATTAAATGTTAAAACTCAAAAAATACAGTAAAATATCGAATGAGCTCATTAATCATCGCCCAGTCATCTGGGTCATTTCACTCGAGATGGGGCGAAAATACTCATATAAAATTACACACTGACTGACGGTTGACACAAAATTTTAAAAAACTTGGGCCGGTATTTGTTCTACATGAGAAGATGTTACAGTAAAAAAACATTTAAGAGCAAGTATTTACTATCATTATACATAGAAAACACCCAGACTCGAGACAAACATTTGCAGATCATAGAAACATTTTGTATGATTAATAATAACATATCCCCGAGGCGGAGATCGAACCCGTAACCTCTGCGTCTCAGGTGAGCTTTCACCCACTGCTCCACAGAGGTCGTCAAGGTATTAACATTTACAATCGTTTTATAGTAGAAACCAAAAAAATGTATAGGGCATTCGATGACAAAAACTCGAGCGATCAGAAATGTCAAATCAAAGGACTATCGATGATAGAAATATAATAGATACGAAGCGTTTGTCACTTGGCTGCAGGCCCAGGTTCGAAGTCACAGGCGTGTAGTATCACATTTCCATACAAATACCCTTCCCACAGTTTTCACAGCGAATTCTCTCAGTTTTCGGTAACAAGCGGCGGGTGGGATAAGCGGATAAACCTACAGTTATCGTGCGTCGAGTGTGGCTGATATCTTGGGTTGCTATAGTTCATGTGGAATTATTTGAGAAGCTGAATATTAAAATAATAATATGGACGGACAAATAGCGAAGTTGCACTTGGTGGCCACCAAACTCTGTTTTCGCTATTGCTCCTAAACTATACAAAATGAAACTATTACATAGGTATTAAAAAAAAGCTTATGGTAGGTTTCACAAACTGTACATTCAGTTTTTTTTAATTTCTTTGTTCACCAGCTAGTTTCACCCGTACAGGCACCTTAAGATAGGAAATAAACGAGTAAACCCTGGATCATATCAACGCACATGTTATCTTCCTCCTAGCACGCCATGCATAATCAATAGGTAGATTCGGCAGCGTCCATTGTGCTACCTCATTTGCCTGTGAATGTATCGGAGTTCACATGCCTACAATAATATTGGGACGTGGCTGTCTGAATACACGTCATTCTGCCGATAATCCGGTTAGTCTGAGATGTTGTGGGTAGCTATGAGTCAATATCAAAGCACATGATATATATAGGATACAAAAATATGAAGATGTGGTATCATTTTGTGTAGATCGTTAAGGGCCTGTGCTCATGTTTTTCGAACGCGCAGGCAATGTGTAAATTAAAAGAAAGAAAGAAAGAAAAAATCATTTATTCTTGTAGGACCTCAAGGATCACTTAAGTTTACATGCTAGGTGATTCTAATGCCTGTTCCAACGCGACTCCCTACACCAGGAAAAGAATCAGGCAAGAACCTGGTGGTGTGGGCCTAGCTTTTTTTAAAAGCGATCCCTTACGGGCAGTGACTGCGAGTTTTTATCGATACAAACGATCAAAATGTAGGCAGCAAGCTGTGACCGTGCACACTAGCATTTGATTGTGAAACGCGCTGCGAACTAGCAAGTGACGCGCTACACAAAATCGCGCAGTGACTGCTCGTTTCACAAACGTAGTGTGCCAAGGCCCTTCAATACCTACCTTATCTGTTTATGTGAAAAGGCCAAGTGCGAGACTGACATCCGCGTACCAAGGGTTCTTTAAATTGTGTTCGATATTGTGAAGAAACTTCATTCCGTGTTGTAATAAACATAGTTACAAACTTGATACCGTGCTTCGGAGGGCACATTAAATTGTCGGTCCCGGCTTTTGAAGTCGTTTAGCCATGACGGAGGCCTTAAGGCGGCCTAAAAACTCCGTCACCAGAGTTGGCCACTTGCTCATCGATCGAACGAACGAACGAGTACAAAATTTGTAGATAAAAAAAACAAAAATGTTTTTTAATAAATTCTATCTGCAAATTTATAATATTCTGTGCCACAACCAAGATCTCACAGCACAAAGAAATACAAAAACTTAAAAGTTGTAGTTTTAGTTACTAGAAAAAATATTTTACTTATAACTGTACTCTTTTTCGTTGGGGGTTCAAAACCGGTATGGGTTTAACGTTTTGATTTTTCTTATCAACTCTCTTGCTACAGAGATTTTGTACCATTGCTTTTGATTTAGCAAGTATTTCAAATAGAACTGATAAATACAAAAGTAAATGAATACTGGTATAGTAAAGCCTGCAAGGTTTGAAAGCTTGACATATGATTTATCTGCGGTGCTTTGCTTTCTGTATCACGTAGAAGCTAATAACCACTACTATCGAAAAAATATGAGTTCATTTTTTGTAAATCGCAATTATAACGAGACAGGTTTTTGTTGATTAAAAATCTGTTTGATTGCTGGAAAGTCAATTTCATATAAATATTATCCAATAGTAATATTATTTTACGTTTTAAATATGCACTTTCCAACGAGCTCCACAGTAAAGAAAAACAACGAGTATAACCCGCGGCTTTATGCTACTTAATATTACATTTATTATGAATAAGTTAACAATAGTGGCAATTCGGAGTGTCGCAAAAGCTAAATTAAACTAACTAAAATTAATGCCATCCTTTTTATTCCATCGCTATGAAAGGGACGGCAACATTTTTGGTTAGTTAAGTTTAAGCTTTTGCGATACTCCAAATTGCCACTATTAGTCAATTAGATAGCAGCACGTACAGTACAACAAACTTAAGTTCCACTTTCGGCCACCGGTCCAGATAAGTTTGTGGCACTGTACATGACGTAGTGTTTCAGTATTTGCCGTCTCTCTCTTATCTACATGAAGATTCACCAAATGCTTCTTAACATTATTTATCGGTATTTAAATCTCCTTGATGTGTTATTTTCTTCATCTTCCTTTCTTTGTCCCAAATTACGTTTGGTCGGCACAACATGAAAGAAAGAAAGAAAGAAAAATCATTTATTCTTATAGGACCTCAAGGATTACTTAAGTTTCGTTTTACATGCTAGGTGATTCTAATGCCTGTTCCAACGCGACTCCCTACACCAGGGAAAGAATCAGGCAAGAACCTGGTGGTGTGGGCCTAGCTTTTTTTAAAAAGCGATCCCTTAACAATCTAAAATAATCTAAATAGTCAAGCTTCAGTGGTTCATGGTTCTTGTCTTCCATTTCCCCCTGTGTTATTAATACAAATAATTGAATACAAACTGCCATGCTCTGTTTGGTGAATATAACAAGGCAAGCAAACCCACAGCCATCTCATAGTGGACCGAAATCTTTGATGCGGTTACTCGTCAAGTCATATGCAAATTTAGAGTATAGTTCTCTAACGGATTGGTTCCTGTGCCCTTAGCACACCTTTCTTGTTTTAAAGATGCACAACTTACTAGTGATATTCGACACATTAGCATGGTCCACTGCTGTGACAATCGCTTTTCCTTGAAAATAATCGATAATTTGGCATTCGATAAATTACCGCTTCGTGAACTTAATTCACCTGAGCTAATTCACCTAGATGTATTAAATACACTTTTATTTAACTTTAAGCTCCTGGGTGCATTAAAATACGTGGTCAAGATTAGTAGTATTTTTTTAATGTGATAAACTCATAAACAAAATACGTCATACGATAGACGAAAAATCTAAAATTTTCGTTTCCAGAATTTTATCTCAAAAATTTTAGGTATGGGATTTCAACCCACGACCTTCAGATTATTATCTGACTTGGCTAACACAGCTGCATGTTATTTTCGTTAAATTAATCATTTTTTAACATTACAGGGGATTGATATAAATCGATAGCTTTAGTAAATCTTGCTAATGGCACTGTATAACTTGAAGCTGTGATTTGAAGCTTTTGTGAGGTTTGACGCAATTTTCGCAGAGAATAGAGATTGGGTATCATCTGGTAAGTGGTGGGAAACCCGAAAAGCCTGGACATTTCGTAAATAAAAGGAAAATGTTTGACATCAAACTTATAATAGAAAAGGTAATTGAATTAATTTAATAGCGAAAACACCCATAAATATAATTATGTTTTATTATGAAAGAAATAAATAATCTTTATTTCTGTAGGACCTCAAGGATGACATCGAATCGTTATGTGATTGTTAATATTCGTTTCAATGTTTTTAATACAAGTGCATCGATGCTTATTATATCAGTCATCTGGTTACAATAATACAAGCATTAAGTTGCTTAGCTTGGGACTAGATGACGCTGTGTAACAATGTAAAAAAAAATTCTCTAAAGAAAACTATCTAAATTCGGTGTAATTTATGACGAGGTATATAGCCTTTGTAATTTTTTTTAGCACTCTCAAGACCTCTGTGTGATAAGAACAAGAATTTCCAAGTATCAATTTTACTTTAATTTGCTAGGTTTCTTAGTGAGACAGCCATAAACTTTTCACATTTAAGAATATAAAGTACCATTTACATGCTTCCATTTTGTTGTACGTACCAGAGCAATAATTTAATACATTAATTAAGCGCGCCTAATTGACGTTCAATTGTTAGCAATAACTGTTGTATAAACCATGTAAGTCATGATGACAGTCAATTTAAGCCATGACGGAGGCCTTTATGCGGCCTCCGTTACCAGAGTTGGCCACTTGCTCATACGAACGAACGAACGAACGAGTCAATTTAATTGTATGCAACAGGCAATAATCTCGCATCGTGTAAATAACACTTAATAATCATTCCTCTCTAATCAAAACTAATAACTGTTTATCGGCAACAATTAATTCTGATTAAATTCCTAGTTTTACCGCAACCCATAAGTTGAAACTTCAAACTATTAGATTAACTTAATCTCCCAAACTGACATAATCGTAGTTATTATTAAATTATGTATCTAATATCTAATACCTACTGGGTTGTTTGTGCACCGTTCGATATTGTAGCAATAAACTTGAGATACGGGCAAATATTATTGAGCGAACGCTATTGGGCGCTTATGTACTATACGACATGATATTTGGAAGACTTACTATGATAGTAGCAATTCTGGATGTCGCCAAAACTTAACTAAAGCAATTTGATAGCACCTAAAAATGTTGCCGTCCCTTTCATAACGATCGAAATAAAAAGGATGGCATCAATTTTAGTGCTGTTTCCCTCCGTCGACCTAGACACATTCTTGGTTTTTCAGATGATGACATCACCACCGCTAACGCGGCTATGGCACCATCGCCGCTAAGGCGGCGATGATGCACTGCATGCTTTTCTTTCAGCTCAACGTCCGATGCCGACCCCGCCTTCGGGGCACTCGTCGCCCCTTCAGGGCAGGCCCTTCAGGCCAGGCCCTTCAGGCCTTGCCTCTCATGGCAACAGTCCAATCCAAGGTCAGTACCTTGAGTAGGTTAGCTTAAATTCATTTTTACGGCGTAGATGCCTTCTGCACTCGCCAAAGCCCGGTGAAGTTATAAAGGTCCGGAAGACCACTTAACATAAAAATCCGTCAGAAAAAAAAAAAAAAAAAAAATTAGTGCTGTCAAATTGGTTTAGGCAAGTTTTGGCGACATCCAGAATTGCCACTACTGAGGCCTAGATGTATGTAAATCGGCTTTCGTTTCAAAGGTTGGGAGTTCGAATAGTTTAAAAACCAGTGACATTCAGCGCGGCAATGCTGCCAGTGTCTTGGGCACGCTTCCGTCTGGCAGTGGTTTGGATCAATTGAGCACCTATAGATCGTTTGTAATGATCCTTAGGTGGCTTAACTGGTTTTAATTGTATTTTGTACAGTTAGGTATGTAAATATTAGTAGTTTAGTTTCTGTGTATAAATTTATCGCTAAAAGTTTATCTTAAAGCTTGCATGTTCTGTATAATTATTTTTACCTAAAATTTACTTGATGTGTAAAACTAATTTAAACAATAAAACAATTATTTTAAAAGTTTTGATAACCACCTTAGCTTAATAAACGTTTCATAAAGCTTAATAAAGTGTATGTTCTAGGATAAAAATTAACACTGGAAATGTACTAGTTTATAAGATATTTAATTTAAATAAAGAACTTTTGAAATTGAAAATTGAATTAAATAAATAATAAATAAATATCCCTGGACATTCCACACAGCGTCATCTAGTCCCAAGCTAAGCAATTTAATGCTTGTGTTATGGTAACAGATGACTGATACACTACATAGATACATTTTTTTTTGTAAATACATACATATTATACATAGAAAACACTCAGACACGAAACAGATATTTGCAGATCATGCAAACATTTGTCCCGCAGCGGGGATCGAACCCGCAACCTCTGCGTCTCAGGCGGGCTTTCGCCCACTGCGCCACAGAGGTCGTCACAATTGTTGTATGTTTCTTCCGATGTAGATATCGTGTCGTGTACTATAAGAACTCTACCGCGATACCTCGCAGAGGTACACAAGTACGCAATATCGCCGATCGGATATGTGGGATTTAATAAATTTAGTTCGTTTTATTTTAATACTAGCTGTGCCCCGCGGTGTTACCCGCGGTGAAAAAGTTAATACATTATTTTAACGACTTCAAAAAAGGAGGAGGTTCTCAATTCGTGGACTGGGTGAACCGATTTTTATGATTCTTTTTTTGGTCTGATGAGGATCGTCAGAGATATGAATAAAAATGCACCTCGAGGGTGCAAAACATTACTCTCTTCTTACGTAATTGAAAAAGTTTTAATATTTTTTTTAATTTTGCTCCTTGTTTAAGACCAATGCGTCATTTGTAACTTGATTTTGGTGCTCATAGAAAAGGATGACTGCTGGTCGGATATATGGTAGGTATATGGTCTGACATAGTTTATCTTGCTTGCAAAATATTCAAGAAGCAACCATGCGAGCGAAGCGAGCTTCGAACCAAGCGAGCGCAGCGAGCCGAAATTTTTTAAGACAAATTCGTCATGTGACACTTGATTTTGCTTAAGGTGCTCATAGAAAAGGCTGACTGTTGGTCGGTCCCTATTTTTTGGTCTGACATAGATCAATTTGCCAGCAAAATATTGAAGAAGCTACCGTGCGAGCGTAGCGAGCTTCAAACTAAGCGAGCACAGCAAGCGTCTTAATCTCGCGAAGCGAGCTAAAATTTTTAAAAACAAATGCGTCCTGACGTGGCACTTGATTTTGCTAATGGAGCTCATAGAAAAGGCTGACTGTTGGTCGGTTCCTATTCTATAGTCTGACATAGTTCAATTTGCTAGCAAATATTCAAGAAGCTACCGTGCGAGCGAAGCGAGCTTTGAACCAAGCGAGCGTAGTAAGCTTCGAACTAAGCGAGCATAGCGAGCCTTTTAAACCGAAATTTAAAAAAAAATCATCATGTGACACTTGATTTTGCTTATAGTGCTCATAGAAAAGGCTGATTGCTGGTCTGTTCTTATTCTATGGCCTGACATAGTTCAATTTGCTAGCATAATATTCAAGAAGCTACCGTGCGAGCGAAGCGAAGTTTTTATTCGGTTCAGGAATTTATTGAATTATGACATTTGTGTAATTATTATTCTTAAAATGCATGCAATTTTTTGTAATTTTTTTTATATAAATTTTGATTACTAATAATTTAATTTAAAGTAGGTGTTGACTATTAATAATGAATGACCAATGATTGTGAATTGAATTTTAATTACAATATACCTACTTACCTAACTATTTGTATGTCATGACAATGACTGAATATGCAGAACTATTTAATGTACCTACCTAACATGCTTGTGACATAACCATATTCAGAACAAATAAATAAATCTTTATCTTATCTTTATCTTTAAGCGAGCATCGAACTAAGCAAGCGCATCGAGTTTCTTAGACTCGAAATTTTTAAGACAAATTCGTCATGACTGACACTTATGTTTGCTTATGGTGCTCAAAGATAAGGCGCTGGTCGGTTCCGAGCAAAGCGAGCGCAGCGAGGATTTAGAATTGCAGCGATCCGAAATTGTGGGAAATTTAATAAAATAGCGATGATGAATGAGGTCCTTGTACCTAATATGTTTATTGAAGACACAAATTTAAACTTTGTTCTAATGGTTTATGTTGAGCCAGAAATCTTTTTATCGAAGATTTATCTGCGTACATAAGTACCAATTCCGTGAGATTATCGGGTCAAAATAAACAATATTTGAAATCCGTTAAGCCGTTTTAGTTTAAAGAAGCATAATTTAAGTAATTTGATAATCTCACGGGAACATACGCTTTTAAGGGATTTAAAGAAGCCTATGACATGTGTTAATCCAGGATATCAACTGTCCTGGTATCAAATTTCATTCAAATCCGTCCAGCCGTTTCAGATTGAAGGAGTTATAACTTTGCTTGTGCTGCCATCTATTAACATTATTTTGGCTAAAGTTACGTTTTCACGGCTAAACTATTTTGATGAATAATTTGGTTTATAATCTTACGGAACCATTGCTTTTTTCAGGAATTTAAGGTAGCCTATTTGTTAATCCAGGGAATAAATAATCCTGCTATTAAATTTAATTCAAATTCCAGCCGTTTCATCGTGAAGGAATAGTAACTTTGCCTGTGCTGCCATCTATTGAAATTATTTTGTTACTTTTTCACGACCAAACTATTTTGTATAAACTATTTTAATGAATTTGATTAATAATCCCACGGAATCAATGCACTTTTTAGGAATTTAAAGTAGCGTATTTTTTAGTTCAGGGTATAAGCAATCATGCTACCAATTTTCATTCAAATCCGTCCAGCCGTTTGGCGTGAAGGAATAATAACTTTGCCTGTGCTGCCATCTATTGAAATTATTTTGTTACTTTTTCAGTTTTTTTCACGGCCAAACTATTTTGTAGGTTTAAACTATTTTAATGAATTTGATTAATAAAACCACGTAGTCAATGCACTTTTCAGGAATTGTAAGTAGCGTATTTTTTAATTCAGGGTATATGCAATCCTGCTACCAAATTTCATTTAAATCCGTCCACCCGTTTGAGCGTGAAGGAGTTGTATTTTTGCCTGTGCTGCCATCTATGAAGTTATTTTGCCTGACAGCTACCTTTTGCACGGCCAAACTACCGAAACTATTTTGATGAATAATTTGGTTTATAAACTCACGGGAACACTGCACTTTTCAGGAATTTAAAGTAGCTTATTATTTAATCAAGGGTACAATCTTGCTACCAAATTTCATTCAAATCCGTCCAGCTGTTTGAGCGTGAAGGAGTAATATTTTTGCCTGTGCTGCCATCTATAAAGTTATTTTGTCTGACAGCTACCTTTTGCACGAATCCCACGGGAACACTGCACTTTTCAGGAATTTAAAGTAGCCTATTTGTTAATCCAGGGTATAAGCAATTCTGGTACCAAATTTCATTCAAATCCGTCCAGCCGTTTGAGCGTGAAAGAGTAACAAACACACTTACACACACATAAACTTTCACCTTTATAATATTAGTGGGATTAGTGGGATTTCCTTCCATGCTTGTCTCTATCAGGCATTGCAAAGTATATCTTTTCCGCTGACTGTATGCTTATACATCTTTTAAATTACGCTACGGATTTAATTGTGGTTTCCATTAATCTGGCATTTAAATCTTTAATAGATAATTTGAACAGCTCAGGAAGCAATCTAAACTAAATGGGATATTGTAGTGCCTGGGATATTGTTGAGATGTAATATGCTTGTCCAGCACTATCCTCTTAGCTGAGCCATATCCACAGGAAAGACAATGGACAATATGCGTGGGTTGATGTGGCGATGTTTTCCGTCACGTTTGGATCTGTTAATACGCATATACATTTTTCGAAACGAAAAACCCATAGATGCACGGCTGGGTATCGAACCCACGACCTTTGGGTCGAAAGTCGAGGTACAGAACGAAGGCTCATAATCCAAGTAGGTTATTCTATAGTGCGATATTTAATGTTATTTTATGGTTATTATAATTATTATCATTAATAACGCTTCGTTATATTCATTTGTGGTTTTCCAAACTTACAATATCAATAACGTTATTTAAAAACGATAATTCCATTTCACGTTTACTGGATTTAACGTGAAAATCGCGTGTAACTATTAATTTCAATTTGCTAACTTTATCAAGCAACAAGCACTTTTTTCTAAAAAACTTCAACATATAAATAAATATTACTGCCGCCATTACATTTTATAAAGCAAATTGTAATAGATTGAAATTAAAATTTATAGCAGGCCCCAGTTAACTGCACTCTACGTCAAAAGTTACTTCACAACTGGGGCGACCAAAATAAAATGTACAAAATAAACAATTTTATCTCATTGTCTCATTTTGCTTGGAACAACTGTTCGTAATATTTCAATTGCAAACCTGATCATTGAAAATGTCAGTGTGCGATTACCAGAGTTTTAAGATACTTTATTCCACATTTTACTATAAAATTTGGAGATTTTCATTACATTCTTTTGTAAATGTTAGAAATGTAGTACATCGAAAGCGTCCCTACGTTCTAAATCATAACTAAAAGTATGATTTATATTATTTTCAGTAAGTAATTATAATTACAGTCGTGATCATATTTCTTTTTTTTCATAATTAATTACAGTCGTGGTTTTTTTTATTTTAAAAATTAAATCACGATTAACAAGATTTATAAAATAAGTTATATTTCCAGTTGTATGATGATCTAATATAAAAGGTTATTTACAAGCTTTTAAGCATATAATGATCTAATATGAAAGGTTGACAGTCTTGCCATGTCTTTTAAGCAAATTTTCATTTCTATATGCAGCTTATTTTATCAGTCTGTATGTGAAGCTACTTTTGTTCCATAACGTACAGAACGCTTTCTGATTTCAATTAAAATTTCAATATATGGTAATGAATCATGAAATTTAAAAGCTGGGACGTTATATTAATACGAAAGCTTAAGGCTCCAAACGGCATGAAGGCATTAAACTCTTACAAATGCACGTATAATAAGTTTATGAATACTTATAAATATTGTGAAGAAAAGTTAAGGATTTATGAAAATGTTAAAGAGTTATTTTCTCATTTAATAGTTTGATAATGAAATATGGCTGTAATTTTTTTCTCTCTGAGAATTATGCGTTTTACAGCAATAGCTTAAAAAAAACTTTCAGTTCTTCTATTTTGGTTTGTAGTTCTATATGACTTATTTTTATGTTAGTAATATGATATAAAACATAGGTTTTAAACTTTATATCACCTAAAAAAATGTTTGCTTGCTACTTGATCCAGGGTAGCTACAAACCTTTTCGCAGCAAAGCTTCTATGTCACAGGCACTACAGTGCCTCGTTAACTGTAGGGTTGCTTCTTGCTTGACACTGTATTTTTTGTAGTTAAGAAGTAAAGCAGTAAGGTTTATCCCATTAGGCTAAAAGTACCAAGGCACTAGCTTAAATTAACTCTACCAGATGTTTTTGAAAAGGGTTATTTTTTCAGTATGATTTTTGAAAACAGGGTTATACTCACGTACAGATATCATTACCCTCTAAAAATTCACCGTCATCTGGCAAATTGCGATTTCTACCCCAATTTCACCCCTTAACTCAGAACAGCTGCTAATATTGAAAGAATCGCACCACATCGAGTGTTAAATGGGTGGCATTACAGCGAGCTTGATAGTTCAGGAGCAGGCAGTACATTTATAATTTAATACTACATACATACGTAAATTATGACCACGAATGTATTCCCAAGGTTCGAATTATTTCATACATACATTATAACACGTTAAAAGAAAATTAACTACATAAAGGGGAGGAGGGTTACAGTACACAACTTGTAATGATACTACTTGAAAGATCAATGTGCAGCACTTGTACATCCTTGTCGCGGAGCGCTGTAACGTAATGCTCAAAATCGAATCTAAAATCTTGTACATCACAGGCGAATGCTCCAGGTAAATGCACTTGTATGTTGGTGAAATGTTCCGAGTTCTGCTTACACCAATAACGCAACACCAATAGCGCAAAAGTAAGTCTGCATGACACTTTCGTTCGACCCATCTTGTTGTATTGCTCATTATTAATGTACATAAATAACTGTTGTCTCCTGCACTATGATTTAATAGCTCTGTCGAAATGTTTCACGGCTGGATTTGGGACAATCGCAGTATTTGCCGAGCAAGCCTTTGTTCCAGACAACTGAAAAGTTGGCGTGTACATTGTTGCAATTATCCTTCATTCATTATTAAGTATTCGTAGCGTGACTTGCTTAAAAAAAATGTTTATAAGTAAACTTCAGCCAAATTCACCGTGCCATTTAAGTGAAAATTCACACATTAAATTGACTTGCTAGCCAAGGGTTGGTTTTTTGACAGAGTTTATAGTACTATACAACGCGATTCATAATTGGTTATATGTTATCCCGGAAGATGTTGTTCACACTGATGAGGTGAATGACCCCTTTTCGAGATAACATACCAATCACGTTGTATATATTGAAGGAATTGGTCACAAATCATCAAATCATGAAAGTAATTTTTAGATTAAGTACTGACTGTTTGTTTACCAATATGTCACGGCGAATTTGGCTGAAGTAATATTATATCAGTCACCTGGTTACCATTGCATAATTAGCTTAGGAGATGACAATGTGAATTTAATAAATAAATAAATAAAATAAAATGTGCGAAATGTCCAAGGACTTTAATTTAGTAGACGTTTTTGATAAATCTTTGGAATTAAGTGACGAAGCGTTCACAGCTTCGATATGTGACCATTCGTTTTTATCTAACAGAGTGCATGGAGTAAAAAAAAACATATACTTAACAGAAGATCATAAATTTATATGAAATTCGTGATTTTAATGTAAAAATAATTTATACAATATAAACAAAGACTTTTTACAATAAAGTAAAATGTTAAAGTCTGCCAATTAAAATTAACGAGAATCATAAGAAATTTCTTGTTCTAGCAACTTTAGGCAGTGTTAATTTTACTCGTTAAAAATAATTATATTTTTTAAAATACACAGTTTTCAATTTATCTCTATTACCCGAAAATGCTAAAACGTTATTAGAATATCAGTCTGAAGAAAGTTTATCTTCTTGTTTTTTAATGTTGTTTATTTATTTGTAGGAAAACCAACAGCAGGAGATTACATATCGAAGCGCTCGTGGCGAAGCTTGCTAAGACGTTCTTGATAGATCGTCGAAGTTAAGCAACGTTCTGAGCGGTCACTACTTGGATGGGTGACCGCAAGTGGCATTTTCATCTGAGCGCTTCCGTGCTTCGGAGTTCACGTTAAATTGTCGGTCCCGGCTTTTAAAGTCGTTAAGCCATGACGGAGGCCTTTAGGCGGCCCAAAAACTCCGTCACCAGAGTTGGCCACTTGCTCATACGACGAACGAACGAACATTAGATAACTTAATAATAACATAATTATAGCTAATTAAAGGTTTTCACGAGTAGAAGTAGAAGTTGTAGTAGTAGAAGTACGAGTAGAAGTTGTTCTTCCATTGTTCATTTATTTTTCAAAAATCTCAGTGTTTTTTAACAGCTGACCGTAAAATCCAATACGCACATTTACCGTGAGCTGGAGCCATAAATAACAGCCACCGAGCAGCCTAAAATTAGGTTAATGTTGTAGGCCATTAATTCTGAGTCACTTCACGAGTCCACTTGGGACATAAGTTAGAAGGCTCGGAGGTAAGATAAAAACTGCGTGGACATTCTTAATTTATATTGCTTTTATATATATGTTTTAATTTATTCATAGGTTGAGTTTAAAATAATATAATTTACAATCAAATCTCATCTACTTATTTTATTTTATTAGGAAATTCTATATTAATTTGTTCATAGGTAGTTTAAAAATATATAATTTACAATCAAATTTCATCTACTTATTTTATTTTATTAGGAAATTCAATAAAGAAATCACATGTCAAGTCATAATTGTCTTAAATCTATGCGTTTCACAGGATGCCTCAGCACGCGGAAAATATTAACTCTATAGACTAATTATCGCATTAACATTTTATTTGTTGTTGACAATTTTGTAAAAAGTTGGCGCAGCCTGGAGGATGAAGGAAATTATAACGAACTGCAATTAAAATTAACAGTTATGTTGCTTTGACTTTCAATGTCTTGGTATTTAAAGTAATGTGAATTGACTCTTTCAAACCTCGGCGACTTTCTCCGATTTGCCTGTACCGCAACTGCCATCGTCTGCCATAATTTATCATGTGCGTTGGTGGCACTCAATGTGTCTTAACTCAACTAAATTCTGTTTTATGAATCCATTTTGGTACGTGGAATCTCGAAGTTAAGACCTCAACTGCTAGAAATGGATTGCGAATTTCTACATTTGGCCTACCATGCTGGATAATGCCTCAAAATTCCACCGTAAATCGTGGATTAAACCAATTAAAAATCACAAAATAAATTGTCTTTGAAGCCACATCCAAACTATAACAGTTCAATTCCCTGCTCACCTAAAACTACACAGAAATGCACTAAAAGCATAGCACACGAATTCCTTGAATTATTTATAGATGTAGAGCATAGTTAAGTGTTCAAGTTTCATGCACTTTGCAAGAAGGTATTAAAGTTAGTAATAAAAGAATGGCGCCTTAATTAGTTGAACTTAAATTACAAAGTTAAGTTTGGAAAGTTTTCGTTGATTTTGCTCGGGATAATGTTTTTGGTTTGTTTTTGCTTTTTATTTGTGTTTTACTTTGATATACGAGTATTTATTTTGGATATCTCTTTATGTTGGAAAGCTGATTTTGTATTGTAAATTATGTACATGGAAATTAGATTTTCGATATTTTTCATTACTTGGTTTTTGATATAATATGTTAATCTTTGATCAATACTGCCGTTGTTAGTATACATTACACGTATAAATATATTTTATATTATATTCACAACTGCTTTATGCTTGTTTCACAGTTTATTTATTTATACTATAGAACCAAAAAATAATATTATGTAATAATATGATATAAAATACGTCAATATTGTCTTTGGCACGATTTCATCTTGAAGTTGGATCAGTTCAGCAACCTTTAGATCGTTTACATCGATCCTTAGGTGGTTCAACTGTTGGAATATTGTATCTGTACACCATTCAATTTGTACTTTATCTGTCAATGTCATGTTTAGCGTCATATTGTTTGTCTGTTCCTTTTCTTTCTACTTTCTGTTCTGAATGGCGCGCCGTACTGCATGTTAGCTGATTCCCATATCACATAATCATTAAGTAATCATTAAGTGTAATAAAACCTTTTCTTCAATGAACAATTATAATAATTGTAAAATGTGATCGTGAGTATTTATTTTTGATACTAGCCGCCTGCACCCTGCCTAACCTCACCACCGCCCGACTCTCTGCTCTTCAGGTTATGGTGTCCAGTAATATTTTATGCTGATCACGGGCGCATCATTGAGGAAGACTATCTGCACGGTGCAGGCGGGCACACGAACACGAAGAAGCGGATTTTATATCGTGTGCAATGTCACAGCAGCCGCAAGAAGGTTCCGTTGGCGGGCACACGCCTCATGTGTCGTCAGCAGGTCTGTACACTTTTGATAAATTAGATGGAATTGGCTCGTATCACAACTGGAAGTTCCAGATGCGAATGGCGCTTATCATGGAGGGCTTATGGTCTTGTATTGATGGTTCTGAGACTAGCAGCAGCATGGATCAAAAAGCTTTGGCTAGAATATGCTTGGCAGTTAAACCGAATTGCATTCAGTATTTGCGCGATGCTACAAGCGCAAAGCAAGCTTGGAAAAAGCTGCAGGATGTATTTGAGGATAAAGGACTTTATCGGAGGGTTGTGCTTCTTAGAAAACTTCATAGATCCGACTACCATGAATATAATTCAATGGGAGCTTACATCGAAGGTATAATGACCCTAGTACAACAGCTTGCAGACATCGGAAGAGTCATAGATGATAAAGAAGTTGCAGAAATTTTACTCAGCGGTCTACCACAGGATTTTGATGTTTTGGTTTCTGGTCTGGAAACAGCAAACCTTTCTGAAACTCTCACGAGTGAAGCAGTGCGAGCTCGATTACTTCAAGAGGAGTTCCGGAAATCCACAAATAATGGCAAATCAACTGATGATGTGGTTTTATTAACTAAGAGGAAACCACTTAAATGCCATTACTGCCAGAAGCAAGGGCATATCAAATCAAAATGTTTCAAGTTGAAGAATGATTTGAAGAAACAAGGCAGTAGCGATGTCAACTTAGCTGCGGGGTCTGCGGACACACTGTTGGTGTCAGCAGTGTCACTCTTATCTGTTTACGGAAGCGTGGACTGGATAGTGGACTCCGGGTGTACTTCGCACATGTGCTGTGATATGGACCTTTTTAGAGACATTGACATAAACTTTAAGTCACAAGTGACAGTTGCTAATGGAGAAGCACTGAAATGTCTGGGTCTTGGTGCCGTCTCTTTGAACCTCAATAATAATAGTGATCTAAAGATTTTGCCAGAAGTAATGTTTGTTCCTAAATTGACTACTAATCTTATATCAGTTAGTCAACTGACAAAGTCAGGTTTTAGTGTAGTATTTGGTGGGAACAATTGCAAAATTATTGATCCTCAAGGCCAGCCTTTTGCTAATGCAACATGTTTCAGAGGTATTTATAAACTTGATTGTGTTTCTAAACTAAATTGTATTTCAGAATGTAATGTTGCTACCACAGATTCTAATAAGCAAGCAGAACAAAGTTCTTTAGCTTGTAATGTGCCATTGGAAGTATGGCACAAGCGACTTGGGCATTTGAGCTTGCATGGTATGTATGGGATACGGAGTCTTGCAGATGATGTTGTTTTTGAAGATGACTGTCATGGTAAGTTGAAAAATTGTATCTCATGTATTAAGGGGAAGCTTACAATGAAATCTTTCCCTAAGGGCCAAGCAAAAAGAGCTCATGATCTTTTAGAATTAATACATTCAGATGTTTGTGGGCCTATGTCGGTTAATAGCTGGGGTGGTGCACGTTATTTGGTTACATTTACTGATGACTTCTCTAGAAAAAGTTTTGGTTATTTTATGTGTCATAAAAAAGAAGTCATGAAATGTTTTATACAATTTAAAAATTTAGTTGAGAAACAAGTGGGTAAAACAATCAAGCGTTTCAGAACAGATAATGGTGGGGAATACTGTAGTAAAATCTTTGAAAAGTTTCTGTCTAGCGAGGGTATTATTCATGAAACTAGTATTCCCTATAGTCCTCAGCAGAACGGCGTATCTGAACGCCTTAATAGAACCCTTATGGAAAAAGCCAGGTGTATGCTCTCTGAGGCCTGCCTCGACAAGCGTTATTGGGGAGAGGCTATTGCTACTGCAATATACCTAAAGAATCGAAGCCCCACGGCAGCTTTGTCCGGCGGTATTCCTGAACAGGTATGGACAGGATCCAAAGTGACCCTGAGCCATTTGAGAGTATTTGGTTGTAAAGCTTTTTCATTGATTCCAGAACATAACCGTCACAAACTCGATGCAAAGTCAAAGGAGTGTATTTTTGTGGGTTATTGTGAAACGTCCAAGGGTTATAGATTAGTAGATCCAACTAAACCAACGAAAATAATTAAATCTAGAAATGTCCATTTTATTGAATTGACGGACTCTAATGTGAAATCTAATATGATAAACAGTGATATTAATACTAATAAGTTGGATTGTGACATGAATATTAATAATACCATTAAATCTAAAAAGATAAATTTTAATATGAATGACAAAGTTTGTGTTCCAATGTTGAACTGTAGAATTAATAATTCTAGTGAATTGATACCTCCTTCTGCAATTTCAGGTGGTGAAATGGAGAGTGGAAGTGTTGGGACTGAGGCCCCCAGCACAAACACGTCTGCAAATGCTGATAGGTCAGCATCGCCATCTATATTTGTCGACTGCGACCAGGTGGATGTAAATGAGCAGTCTTGGGCAGAGGAGAGCGACTCTATGGTAGAGTCTGAGGGCAACTCTATGCTGGATACTGAATGCAGACCAAGCATTAACGAATTGCCAAGCAAGCGTCCTGTACGAAGTACAAGAGGTATCCCACCTAAAAGGTATGGTGACTGCGAGTATGATTATTCTCTCTACTCTCATGGGCAGATTGCGTTTGACGAACCTTTGTCATATGAGGATGCTATGGCCAGTCCTTTTCACTTGAAGTGGCAGGCAGCCATGCAAGCTGAGTATGACTCTTTGTTAAGCAATGGTGTCTGGAAATTAGTAGAGAGACCACTGGATAAAAACATCGTTAAATGTAAGTGGGTATATAAAGTCAAGCAAGATACTTCTGGACATTTTGAAAAGTATAAGGCTCGTCTAGTTGCTCGTGGTTTTAGTCAAAAACTGGGTATTGATTATGATGAGACTTTTTCCCCAGTAGTCAGACACTCAACAATGCGTATATTGTTTAATTTGGCAAATGAGTTAGATATGGACATAGAGCACATAGATGTTACTACTGCTTTCCTTCATAGTCAGCTAAAGGAGGAAATATTTATGGAACAACCCATTGGTTTTATGAATGATAGTAATAAAGTGTGTTTGTTACAGAAAAGCATCTATGGGCTAAAACAAGCAAGTAGGGTGTGGAATGATACTGTAAATAAATTGCTACTTACTAATGGTTATTCTCAAACAAAATGTGAACCTTGTGTGTATATTAAGAGAAACTCCAGCAATTTAACTATTTTAGCCCTATATGTTGATGATTTCTTTTTGTTCAGTAATGATAATGTAGAGAAAAAAGAATTATTGTCCATTCTAAGTAATAAATTTAATATTAAAAATTTAGGTCCAATTAAAAATTGTCTTGGAATAAATATTGTTAGAAATAGAGAAAAGGGTACTATATTCTTGAGTCAAAAGGATTATATTAAAAGACTGTTATGTCGTTTTGGAATGTCAGACTGCAAAGGCATTTCAACACCGATGCAATTAAATGAAAAATTTTATAAATGTGATAATAATGTATCTGAAAATGATTATAATTTTAGAGAATTGATAGGCAGTTTAATGTACCTGAATGTCTGTACTAGGCCAGATATAACATATGCATGTAATGTTTTAAGTCAATTTAATAATTGTTATGATAGGTCTCATTGGTTAGCAGGAAAGAGGATCCTTCGCTATTTAGCTAAAACTATTGATCATGGTTTAGTTTTTATTAAATGTAAAAATTTAGATCTTGTAGCATATGCTGATGCTGATTGGGCGAATGATCCTATTGACCGAAAATCTTATACTGGTTTTGTAATTAAGTTCGGGTCTAATACTGTTAATTGGGAATGTAGAAAGCAGCGCTGCGTCGCTATGTCGAGTACTGAAGCAGAGTACCTAGCCATTAGTGACGCCTGTAAGGACATTCTGTTTATCAAACAGTTTTGGTTTGAGATAATGAATAGAAATATTGTGTGTAAACTATTTAATGATAATCAGAGTGCCCAAAAGATCTTGAAATCTGTTCAGTGTCATAAAAGGACAAAGCACATTGATGTACGCTATCACTTTGTAAGAGATTTGATTTCTAAAAACTATATTAATGTTTTATACATGCCTACCACAGAAATGATAGCTGACATTCTAACAAAAGCTTTGTCTTCCTGTAAACATAATGAATTTAGGTTTCATTTAAATGTAAGAACTCCATAAAGTTGTATGACTGTGTGAGGGTTGGAGTTCCATTGTATGGTGTAAGGGGAAGTGTTGGAATATTGTATCTGTACACCATTCAATTTGTACTTTATCTGTCAATGTCATGTTTAGCGTCATATTGTTTGTCTGTTCCTTTTCTTTCTACTTTCTGTTCTGAATGGCGCGCCGTACTGCATGTTAGCTGATTCCCATATCACATAATCATTAAGTAATCATTAAGTGTAATAAAACCTTTTCTTCAATGAACAATTATAATAATTGTAAAATGTGATCGTGAGTATTTATTTTTGATACTAGCCGCCTGCACCCTGCCTAACCTCACCACCGCCCGACTCTCTGCTCTTCATCAACTGCTTCTAATTGTATTGTGTACAGTACCTATGTTACTTATATAATCCTTGTGACTTATAAAACAATTTATTAAAGTTCATATTGCATTTCATTTTATTTGAAATATAAATTGGGAAAATTTACCGTCTAATTTTGAAATTGTCTGTAGACTGTGCTATTTGTATTACAAGATAAATTCAGCGCCCACATTTCAAAGCATAGTGATATCCAAGTATTAATAACAAAGGTTGTGTGGCTTCCTGGTAGTGCATAGTTGTGTTATAAGTTATAATTGTTTCGAGAAAATGTCTCTGAAGCTGATTATGCACTCTGATGGAACGAATTATGCCACGTGTTACGGAACACAGTAGTACTGTTTAGATACCAAGGAAAATGGATGATATTTTTCACTGAAGATAAGATCAATACTTATGTATATAGGTACGACTGCTAACGTCTTCAGTTTTCCCTCCCTACTCATAGCTAGATTTTATTATACACTTCACAATTAATTCGCTACTCCAGGATACAGAGTCTCAAAAAATTGTAATTTACCTTTTAATATGACCAATAAAAATATTTCTATTTCTATTCTATATGATGGTTTAGATATTTACCCATAGTCAGTAGCATTCTCATTGAGAAACATGTATGGCAAATATTTACATCTACTTCACCTTTACACATACCTACATTTTCATAAGTTTCAATTATTTTTGTTCTTACGCTCTTTACATAGGTTGAATAATCAATTAACAAAATATTAGATATTTTAGATTATAGTGTTAAACCACACTTAGGTATTTCATTTTATTCATCTAGAATACCTGCATGTCGCTCATCGGTGCTTTAACCGAAATATTATCATCTTACTGATAGTTTCGTCTTCGGCGTCAAGGGCTTCGTGGCCGAGTGGTAAGGCAGCCTGACTTAAGGGTGATCGCTTGTATCTCGCGGGTTCGAATCCCGTCCCGTCGAAGCCGTAAAACTTTTAGTAAGATTTTTCATTTAATAACAAAATGTTGTCATTACTTTGACTATTAATATTATAGCCACGATGATAGATTTTTAGAATGTTATTTTTAGATCAAATCATAGCAACCCTAACTGATTCATTATCACGAGTCGTAAGGAGTATAGAGCTTAATAAAAACACATCAGTGACAAAAGTATTTTACCTGCCCTAAATTAATTTACACCGCTTGACGAAGGTCTACGATTTACATACGCAAAACACATAACCTGCAACCTGTGAGAATACGATTCAATTTAGCACCGAAAAAACATTTCAATCATTCTGCCTGCAGTCGCTTTGACTCTTGATGCGATGGAATAAGGTGGGTTTTTGAGTGAGATTATGATGAAATTATAACTTAAAAGGGTAGGCATAGGTGTTAATTAGTTGTAGAGATAACGTATGGTGTTTACATTTTCTGTTAGATGTTAAATATGAGGGGTTCGCAAACTATAGGTACTACAACCTGGTGTCGTGAATTAGGGTTCTGTACTAAAATTGTAAGTGAAAAGTTTTATAATCTAACTTTTGTGTTATATTCATGTTATATTTGATGAATTGTGTATAAGTAAATCTGGTGAATATCTACATAACATTCATATTTACTGAATGTCGTAGCTAATAGATAAAAATACTAGTTTAATCGGGCAATAGTTTGTTTGGATCGATCTGTTAGTGCATCTTCATACTGATTAAGAAATCTTTAGGCTGCCTAAAAACTTGTCATTTAGGTATAATATTTTTTTTAAGAAAGTAGATCAATTAGAAAAGAGTTTCTAGTAAAATATAGAAAGGTCATTGGGCACATACAGTATGAAATATTTACCCACGTTGTACAGAAATAAATAAGGGTGAAATAGATAGATAAAAAATAAAATTAATGGTTTGAGTTTGCGATGGTATGAATCGCAAATAAAAAAAAATAGTAAATATTTTTTTTTATTTACTAGGTAGGTACTTACCTATTTTATTATGGCTAATTTTAATGAATGAAAGAAAAATCTTTATTTGGTAGGCCCTCAAAGATCACTTCAACTTCTACATGCTAGGTGATTCGGTTGCTTGTTTCCTACACCATGGAAAGAAGAATTGAAGAGAAGAATGTGCGAGAGAGACAACATAATCAATTGTCTTAGTCTCTTATTAACGTACAAAGAACAATAAAAGTAAAACCAACAAAACAAACGAAACACCATTCGAATTTAATCCTCCAAACCCGTATTAAATTCCCCAATCTTAAGCACCCACAAATCATCCACAATAGAGGTAAATTAAACAATCACGAATATTACCTTTCATGGCGAGCCGTTAATCATGTTTACAAGGCAAATAATTGTCTAGATCTGAATTGAGACAAAGATTTGAATGGGTACGGTCGAATGGCTGTCCGGTGCTGGAATTGGTGACTAATATTCGAAGAATATAGTACTATTGGTTTTAGAATGCATTTAGAATAAAAATTCAAAAAGTGAATAAAAATGTTATTTTAGAAGACTTACTGGTAGGAAGTCCGGTGCTGGAATTGATGACATTAGTCACCAATAGTAGGTACTATATTCTTCGAATATTATTTCGAAGAATATGGTACTATTGGTTTTAGAATGCATACATTTAGAATAAAAATTCGAAAAGTGAACAAAAATGTTATTTTTAGGAGACTTCTTAAAATGGCAGGAAGTGGTTTTTCTGAAGGTTGTATGCGTCAAATGAGCGCCGCTGCCTATTTTATTTTATTATTTACTTAAACAAATGAATTTTAAAATACTAAATTAACCTACCAAGCTTTTTTTAATACCTCTGAAATAGTTTTATTTTGTAAAGTTTAGGAAAAGAAGCGAAAACAGAGTTTGGTGGCCACCAAGTGCAACTTTGCTACTTCCCGGGATTTATAGTGTTAAACCACAGTACCCACTACAAAATCAGGAAACTAATAATAAGTGGGTACCAATTACTACCAATAATTATTTCGTTCGACGTGAGTTTCATTGACAACACTAGGAATATTTCATCGATATTCTAAATATAAACTACTAATCTGACTCTTGATATGGATCTCATACAATTCTGCTGATAAATGTCACTCCTAATTTTGTGATAGTCTGTGGTATTTCAAATCACGATCGAATATCATCGAGAACCGTAGTAAGGGTGCTTGTACATGATTGGCTTATTAGAATGAGAACAATAATTTGACGACCTCTGTCGCGCAGTGGGTGAAGACCCGACTGAGACGCGGAGGTTGCGGGTTTGATTCCCGCACCGGGACAAATATTTGTATGTTCTGCAGATATTTGTTCCGGGTCTGGGTGTTTTTCTATCTATAATAATATGTATTTACAAAAAATATATAACTAAGTAGTACCTATACAGACGAGCCATACAATGAGCACGTAATTTTATTTTATTTATGTTATAAATATGTAAGTTGCTGTGTTGCTTGTATGACAATCAATGATTATATATCTATCTATCTATATAGATAGAGATAGATAGAGTTATCTGGTAACCATAACACTAGCAATCAGTTGCTTAGCTCGGGACTAGATGATATTTAATTTACACTGAACTTAAAATTATGGCATCATCCGGTAAATTATCTTCACAAAAAGTAGTAATAAACAACTTTCCATATAGGCTCGAGAGGCTAAGACACCCAAATACATCTGTCTTTCTTGAACTGCCGATTGTCTTGGACAATTCACACCAGCAATTTATTGGCGAACGGGTCGACCTAGGTGTGCCAGTTATTACTCATCTCTGATTTATTTGACCATTTATTTAGTAACGATTGTAAAGGCAATATCAGCTACCCTAGCCATGTTACATTTCGACAATCGCTTTCGATTAGAAACAAAAAAAAAGTATAGGAATTGACATTCGATGACGAAAACTCGAGCGACCAGAAATGTCAAATCAAAGGTGTAGCGATAATAGAAAGAGAATAGATACGAAACATTTGTCACTTGTCTACGCACCCTGGACTCTGTTGGTATAGCGGTTTGTGGTTCGATTTTCATAATGAACTTACGGGTCACTCGCAAAATCATATGAACTAACAAGGCCATAGTAATCAGTTTTCTAATAGCATTTTAAGAGGCGAAGAATGAGCGACGCGTACCCACTAATTTTCAAAACAGCATTTTCGTTTAAAAACGGCGGCATAATGTGCCGTTGCAATGTTCCTTTGAAAGGCTCAAACATGTCTGAACACGGCTTTGTAGTGTGTAATGATTTTTACAGACCTCTTTCGTGTGGCCAGGTCATTAATGAGAGATAAGGCGCAGATAGTTCAGGCTTTAGTCTTATGCAGAAGGTTATTTTTATATATTTTATCTCACAAAAGTTTGAATACTCAAAAACTTGAATTCGACAATTTTTTGATTGAAATATAAGGATTTGTTAATCTAATATAAAATTAAAGAGTGTTTTTTTCTTGTTACACTTATAGCAATGAAAAGAGATAGCAACCGATTTAATATCCGTTTTAGCTAAAATAAAGTTTACTAGTCAAATATGAATAACGGGGTAACTCTATAAATGTTAGTGTTTACTTTAAAGAAAGGTATATTATTACTCGTAACATACCGTTACCGAAGTAAGTTCGTATCGTATAACTAAATGCGCCAAATTCAGTGGCGGAGTTAAGGCATCCGTCATGGCTTAACGTAAAAGATACCAAATCGACAAGCATTAGGATCACCAAGCATTAAGAAGAAACTGAAGTGATCCTTGAGGTCCTACCAAAATAAACAATTTTTCTTTCTTTCTTTCGAAGTTTAGTTAGATCTAGTCATTTTTCGCGATCACAATAATTTAAAACAGGATTTTATCGCGTAATTTACCTTTTATTATTATTCCCCGACATTTCGGCTGTGTTGCAACAACCGTGGTCGCGGGCGAGTTTTAGTTGGATCTACGAGTGTATGCGAAATATAAAAAAAAATATTTCAAATCTTAAACAAACTTTGTTCACTTATTTAAAATAGCAGACCGACATTGCTCAAAATATTCCGGAAGTCAGTATGGAAATCAGGCGGCATAATTCACCGAGGAAAGTTTCCACGACGGTTCACCAATTAAGAATGCCTACCAGTTCATTTCACTTTCAAATTCGACGGTGATTTGTTTTATTTTGGCCCCCGAAGATGCGAGAACTTTAAAACGAAATTGTTATTGGAATCGTTTGTGAGGACGTAAATGGTTGCGCTTTTGAAGTGCATTACGGTTTCTCAACACCTGTTAGATCGTTTAGTAAGCTAGAAATGAAAAATCTAACGAAAAGTTGATGAACCCGCGATAATGCAAGCGTTAACATTAGCGTTAGTAAGTTCTTAAGGTGCCTGTATGGGCGAAACTAACGCCACTGTCTATTTTATTAAATTATAACGTTGAACAAAGGAATTTAAAAAAACTGAATGTACAGATTGTAAAACCTATCATAAGCTTTTTTTTAATACCTATGTAATAGCTTTTATTTTCTATAGTTTAGGAGGAATAGCGAAAACAGAGTTTGGTGGCCACCAAGTGCAACTTCGCTACTCCTAAACTATACAAAATAAAACTATTACGTAGGTATTCAAAAAAGCTTTAGCAAAAAAAAAGTTTGCGTTGTGACTGCGACTGGATTCGATACAGACGAGTACGAGCACAAATTAGACTTAAAACACCCAAATAATTACTTAAAATTTTAGTTTTTACAAGGCAAACAAAAAGCCAAATTTTAATGAAAATTAGCGATAAAATGCTAGAAATCGCTTATAACCTTTGATATAACACTCGTACTAAATCACACGAACGATAAAATGAACACATTCATACCGCGATCGGACGCGATACATCTCGGAGACGAGTCCGAGCATAAACACATTATTTTTGAAATACATATAAATTACTTAAATGTTTTTTAAATATGACTAAGCCACTCAAACTTCCAAAAATGTCCGTATTATTATGCTAGAAATTGCAAAAAACCTTTAGTACACTCGTACTAAATTACCCGGGCAAATGAAAACGTCCGTACCGTTACATCTCAGACATTATTTTTAAAATCTCAATATTGAAATTAATTTACTAAAAAGAAAGACATCTTGAATCCTGAACAATAGAAAATGCTGGAAATTGCTTAGGTATAACCTTTAGTACAACACTCGTACTAAATCACCCGGGCAAATGAACACGTCCGTACCGCGATCGGATGCGATACATCTCAGAGACGAGTCCGAGCATAAATTGGTTCGCGGACGCGGTTAACGGCGCGCTGCCGATTTATGGCCGTAACTCCGTTTAGAACGGACGGATGGATTTTATTTCTGTTATGATGGTTGACCTTGAATAATCATTTTATGTTCGCATTATTCAATAATGCAAACATAATGCTAATATTTGTATAAGGGAGTCTAAAATGTTGGTAAAGCTTGTGGTGTGACTGTAGGTACTCAAACTTAACCTACCTATTTTAGAAATATATGGACATGGGATTTTATCGCTTATATACCTTCTTTTAAAAGAAGTGACGTAACAAAATCCCGTGTTTGAGTTCTAGTATGGCCCAGTCGGCGCGAAAGAAAGAAAAATCATTTATTCTTGTTGGACCTCAAGGATCACTTAAGTTTCGTTTTACATGCTAGGTGATTCGAAATTTGGCGAAATTTGGCGAGCTCGTCCCTCCATCTGGTTCGTGGTCTGCAACGACGTTCGTCACGACGTATCAGGGGCCCGGTGTTAAATTATTATTTTTAGCCGTTAGTGTCCCACTGCTGGGCAAAGGCCTCCCCCCACTCCTTCCAGACGTTACGATCTTGTGATAGGATCTCCCAGTCGGCTGTAAATTTGTCGAGTTCGTCCCGCCATCTCCGTCTCGGTCTGCCGCGTCGCCTTCTCGCCGGGTCGGGGCGCCACTCGGTGGCTACCTTCGCCCACAGCTCATTTGGCATACGACAGACATGCCCAGCCCAGTGTTAAATACTATATAATATACTTATGAAATGCAGAAAATATATAGAACCGATGGAATTGTCAGATATCCGGAGTGTTAGCAAATATAGTACTTCATGGCACGGCAAACTGCGTGTATGTACCTACAGTGTACACAAAGAAACTTACGTTTCTATTCGTGGATCTTCAAAGATAAGATTTTCGTTTAAAACCCTGTCCAAACTTTACAAAGTTGAAACAGGCCACTCAACTTAATACAAAATCTACTAGAAACCAATTTCGATATTAACCATTAATTCGTACAACTTGTTTACCGAATTGATGCTGAACCTTTTAATTAAGTTGATTGCCGCTTGTTTTCGGAAACTTTAGCTGGAAGACGGGGGCGTTTCTATAAAACGGTGGACGTTACAGTAGTTGCAAAACATTTAAACCCCAACCTATTCAGACCAACAAAACGTGCTTCACCCTAAATTTTGTCGTAGCGCAGAAAATCTGGGAGCAGCTTAACGCCCATAGTCCTGTCTTGTAGACATAGAATAGAATATAGTTAACAAAATGTGTTGCAATACCGTCTTTTGTTTTTCAATCTTCTTCTTAGTTTGGAAAAGGCAATAGAATAGATAAAGATGTAAGACGATTAAAATCCGTGAAGTGATACTGAAACAAATGATATTTTTCATACTTTTCATCTATACCTATCAAGTAACGTTGTTAAATAACGGCGGCCGTTTTTTTGATCATCTTGTTAAGAGTTACCTTGTTATTGTTGCGAGGTAAATCTACCTTGAATCTTGGACTTGAGTGTTTTTTCTTGGAAAATTGCAGACGCTCTATAAACTTGTTAAAAGCTACGACTTTGCTCAGGTAATTTTCTATGAATCGTTTTTTTACTGCCATTTTAAAGACAAGCTTTTAGTATCTCTTACAAGTCATTTCATGTTGTATCTATGATATAATTGCAATTTTTATATAAAAAGAGGCTGTTGATGTGAATAGAGTTGAATTGAATTAGTAGTTAAAAAGCCTTACACCCCCTTATGGATAATAATAACGAATATTTTTTTACTCACAAAGTTTGCTACTAGAATTCTAAACTAAAACTTAAAGTGTACGACACAACAGCAAAACGTACAAGAAAACTTACCGCGCGAAGTCACGAGCAACAATTAATACCATAAAACAACTTAGCAACCCATTTATATATCAAAAGACTGCAAAATAGCGTCTATTTTCTCAAGTTGCGCCACTTAGTCGGCCCTAAATAGCAACAAACAGACAACAATGCAATTTTAATCTGTTTCCACGACAGTTGAGAGTTAAAAGGTTGGGCGCCGGTCGCGTGAGAAGGAAACATTTTTCTTGTAGCAGGTGCACGAGATTAGTTCGATACCCTAAGGGCTGTGGTGCTCAAACTTTGCTACTTAAAAAACGAAATTGCCTCATTGTTTTTGCAAGGAAATAGGCGCGCGTGATCTCATTTGTTTACCGCGGTTGATATATGCGTTATAGGTTAGAGGGAAGTAGGCGACTAAAGCGTAAAAGAAAGCTACAAAACTGCATCGTCAAGATGTATCGTATTTAAATATACTAAGAAAATGGTTATTCGATGATAAAGTAATTGAAATACAATCCATAAGTGATTTATTAATTAACTTACCTACTTGTCATTCTATCGAGTATTCCACTAATTTTGTGCTACTTCAATGAAGAAATTATTAACATGTAACTAAGACAACAGATACTTATCTTAATTAAGATTAAGATAAGTATCTTCTGTGATTTATGAAAGCCTTAATTATAATCTCATATTAATTAATATTAATATTAATTTGATTCATTACTGGGATATAGACATTGAAATGATAACAAATTTAGCATCCATTTATAGTATAGAAACTTATTAGACCATGATATTTTCAAAAGTTTAACTGTACTACTGATTCCATAATTAACATCAGCGAATTATTTTATATAAAAGTCATATTTATAGCATTTAAACAAGATCCTACCATTAGTAACTCCGGGCATTTTCAAAGCTCAATTTGACTAAACTACAGCAAAAGCTTGACAATAATTTATCAATTAACTGGAACGGGCAAAGTTTGAGCACCGCTGCGCAGTTTCGGTGTTCAGTACTATTAATCCTGCATCGGTATGGACAGTGGACTATGGGCGTTAAGCTGCTCCCAGATTTTCTGCGCTACGACAAAATGTAGGGTGAAGCATGTTTCGTTGCTCTGAATAGGTTGGGGTTAAAATGTTTTGCAACTATACCTTTAGGCAGACTTTAGTAAAAAACTTGTATTTTGTTTGTAAATTTAAGATTTCGAGATTCAATGCCAGTCGATTTGAAAGATTTTAATGCAAAAACATGAGTTCTTAAAATAACATAAGAAACTAACTTTTCATGTAAATGTTTAGTACTTACTTAATCTTAATAATATAATAATGATTAAATTATTTTAAATTAAAAAAAAAAAAAATTCTCTCGCTGGTAGGTAAGTACGTAATTTAATCAACTTATTTACAAAAAATGAGTTTTTTCGTACTGAGTTTTATTACGTGACGTGTCGTGTCAAAGTAGTCTATAAACGGTCGTTTTGAATAAAGAAATTTTTAGATTGAGTTTGATCAACCAGGTTGTATATTCCAAGTTTCGTCCAAAGCCTACTGCAAAAAAGTGCAAAATCTACTGACTAGTTTTTGCAGGAATTACTAACAAACATCCATCCATCCATCCCACTTACTTTCGCATTTATCATTATATTGAATACGAACAAAACTATTGGAAGTAGAAAATGTTATTGAGTAAAAAATAATGGTGCTAAAAGATTTTTTGTTTTGTTTTGTGCGTAATTCGATGAGCATCAACAGGTTTCCATCTATTGTATCCAATTTATCTGAACCAGAGCTGACTTCACAATTGAAACCAAACGCGATCAGCTCAATCTAAATCCAATTCGGTAATTTTAACCAAGTTTAGAGCATTTTGCCAATATAACCCCTATTTTGTGGCAGCTAAATGCAGTTTAAAACTGTTAACAGATTTAGAAACAAGGAAATGGTTCTTAACTGAATTGACGTTTTAAGATCATTGATCTTGTAATGTGGGAATGTACCAAATATGTATTTATATACCTCTGACTAACCCCATAAAACTAATTAATAAATATCCTTGGACATTTTACACGGCGTCATCTAGCCCCAACTAAGGAACTTAATGACAGTCATCTTGTTACCACGACACAAGTGTCATGGTAACAAGATGACTGATATACTTAGATACATTTATTTTTGTAAATACATACATATCATAGATAGAAAAACATCCAAACCCGGAACAAATATCTGCAGTATCAGATAAGTATCAGTAATTATCAACTACACAGTAATTTAAAATTTCTAAAAGATTATCAGCCTTATGTCAGCCACTCGATGGTCAGACGACATTGTAGGGGTGGTAGGGTAAACCCAGGATAGATGCCCCACTTTTTGAAAGAGCCTCGTAATTTTTAAACTATTAATTTTCCATAAATAATTCCTATGAATATAGCTAGTTCAATATTTTATCTTGCATTACGCGTTGTTTTTGTAGTCCTAATAATTACTGATTGTGCAGAAATTGAGTTTTCGCAAAACCTTTTTTTTGGGGATAGTTGCCTACCTATATGGATAGATGCCCCGCTATGAAAATGCTAAGGAGGATAGATGCCCTATATAATCAACACATGTAAAATATAATTTTTATTTGAGCATTACTATAGAATAATGTTTCTGTCAGTTGAATTTGACTTTGTTTAAGGTATCAGCTGTTCTGAAGTCCATAAAATTACTCCTGCCTTTCTTTTGTACTTTCGTGGCATGGTTCACCTACAAACATTAGGTATTGTATACAAATATGTACATATAAGATTATTACTTAAAAATGTATGTACCTACTAACACAACAACATGTTTCCGACGTATAATACAACATAATTATGTTTTTCAACAAACACTGCACATGTTTAGAGTATTAGGGGATAGATTTTCTCAAGGGCACCTATCCCCCGAAAAATTTGGGGCAACTATCCTTTTTGATACGGATAGGTGCCTTTCTAAATTTAGAACTTAACTAAATACAATAGAGTGGGTATTGACATCTAGGTATGTACTCAAAGTACCAGAGTATTGACATAAAAAAAAAATTAAAAAAAATTATGACCACATTAAAAGTTATGCAACACTGAATACTCATGTTTTAAACTTTGACGCGTTATCCTGCGTTCGCCGCGCAGATAATCGCACACACAAGAAAACCTAATATACTCAGCTCAACTGCCTTTTGGGCCTGAAGAGTGTGGCACGTACGCTCCTTATTTAACCTATTAATTAGTATGTGCGATTTCGGGAAGTTGTGTTTTTTGAACACGCGGCATCTATCCCATTGAGGCATCTATCCTGGGTTTACCCTATAGGAGATTAGTCGTGGACCCGACTGGCACAAAACCGTCAAAAGTTACATGAAAGAGAAGAGGCCCAGTTTTTGCCCAGCAGTGAGTGCTACCTACTGATTAGATAGGTATAAGTCATGATCGTATCAATTAATTATTATTTCAACTTAAAGTCTGTTTTAGTTTTAAATTAATTTTTAATCAGCAGAATTGGGCTACAATTTCCACAAAAATCTTCTACCATTTTAAAAGTCATAGTGCACTTTCATCGCAATTTTCGTTGGAATTTAACTCACAAATTAAGCTGAACCAAAATATGCGAGCTTAAAATACAGTTTTGCGTCGAAAGAAAAATATTAGCTCTTAAACTAAAGACGTGAACAATTTGGCTCGCAAAGCACTAGATAGCTAGTGATTTAGTACCAGGTATTGAGAGCCCCAACGGTATAAAGTTACCTGTACAAACAATTATGCATTTAACAATCATATTATATTATTATTATCTATCTGTGGCGCAGTTAGGTAAAGGCCCGACTGAGATACGGAAGTTGCGGGTTCGACCCCCGCTGCGGGACAAATGTTTGTATGTTCTACAGATATTTGTTCCGGGTCTGGAGGTTTTTTTATATATAATATGTATGTATTTACAAAAAAAAACACGTTTTATAATTATCATAGGCTATTTAAAATGGCTGTATTATAAGTCACGGGTATATCCTTTAAAAATAAGTCTAGAAGCTGAATATTTTGTGCAAGAAAACCGATGCCTGCATTCTGAAAAACGATGGCGTAACCTGCCGTTTGAACTATGCTCTGTAATAATTGAGTTTGAAAACGTAATTACGTTTCGCGGTGCCGAGCGCAATAGGTAGCAATAACTCTTAGTACATAACTAGTACAAGCCTCTGACAAATCGACGTGCCGTGTTAGTAAACAAACTGTTAATAATCCGGAAAATAACTATCTTTTTATATTTCTATTGATTTTTTTATACATTTCTCATTTACGGACTTTAGACAACTTCCTTTAAGGTGCCTGTATGGGTGAAACTAGCGCCACCGCCTATTTTATTTTATTATTCACAAACTGTACATTCAGTTTTTTTAAATTCCTTTGTTCAACGTAATAATAAAATAAAATAAAATTTGACGCATACAGGCACCTATAAATCACTATCAACTCAGTTAAAAAACAAACCCTAATTTATTTTTTAGGTGACAATTTCTTTATTATAGCGGAAAAGCTACCTAGCTTCTTCTAGCTTGGGACTTCCCAAGCTAAGCGACTTGTGTTATGGTAACCAGATGCCAAATACATACTACTTATCTCCTTTTTTGAAAATACCTACTTATTATAGATAGAAAAAAATCCATGGTTTTAAATTGAATTTACAGGATTTTATCACGTAATTTACCTTTTATTATCTCCCGATGGCTGTGTTGCGCGAAAGTTTATAGACCATAGAAAAAAATACAGACCTGGAAAAATATCTGCAGAACTTACAAAAATGTGTACCGCGCTGGAAATCGAACCCGCAACCCTTCTGCGCCTCAGCCGGGCGTTAGACCCGAAAGCTACCCAAATCCTACTAATATGGACAAATGTTTGCATGATCTGCAAATATTTGTTTCGTGTCTGGGTGTTTTCTATGTATAATATGTATGTATTTACAAAAAAAAATGTATCTATGTAGTTTATCGGTCATCTGGTTACCATAACACAAGCATTAAATTGCTTAGCTTGGGACTAGATGACGCCGTGTGAAATGTCCAAGGAATATAATAAGTGCTTTGTGTCTTTCTTTGTATGTATGTCTGTGCTTTTGTTGCCAAATAAATGTTATTCTATTCTATTCTATTCTATTCTATTCTAATAAATACGAAAGTTTGTATACATGGATGTTTTTAATTGTTTCACGCAAAACTACAGAACGGACTGAAACTTGAAATATACTAGTAGGTATATGACCAGGAATAACGCATAGGCTACTTTTTATCCAGGTTAGTAACTCGCGAGCGAAGCCGCGGGCGGAAGCTTATTAACAATAAATTACACAATATAATAACATTAATATACTTATAAAGCAGTATTCTCATACATTATACTAAGTTAGCTTAAAGCCATACAGCTTTTGAAGGCATTAAGAAATAATTTCCTTAGCAATAAGAAGCAAGATTTTAATTAAGTCGTGCACCCTGTATCACTTTGATTCTGATTACAATTGAATATGAACTTTGTTTCCGAGGATTAGCATTTGAAATAAAGATAAAGAAAAAATAATAAGTTATACATAGATGTATATTGTATATATTTTAACTTGCACTCCAAAGCACGGAAGCCTACAGTTGATTATACTACTTCCGGTCACCCATCGGTCGTTGGTACTTTATCTAACTAATTCTGTCGAATAATTCGCGAATTTCGACATTTCGAATCTGAATCGGTTAAAAAAGCGATTACCTAAAACTTAAAAGTTAAAATTAAAAACTAAAATTAAATTAAAATTTTTAATCTTGAATATTTAATTCCAACTTTCTGTAAAAGGTACCAACGACCCCGGGGTCGTTCCGCCGGTTGACGGCGGTTCGACATAATTCGCCCGTTAGTTGACAGGCTAAAGTACAACGTTCAACTTATTAAAGTTCAACGTTGTGCTTCAAAAATTATAGACCAAGGTCGATAATTTTTGAAACAATAAAAAATAATAGTAGGATGAAACCGTTTGGAAAGGGAGGACAATATTATAAAAATTAAAGGAAAGTGATTTATTAATAATAATTTATTAGCCATTTGGCGTGGTCACTATCTATACCACGACTTCTGTGGCGCGGTGGGCGAAGGCTCGCCTGTGACGCGGAGGTTGCGGGTTCGATTCCCGCCACGGGACAAATGTTTGTATCTTCTACAGATATTTGTTCCGGGTCTGGATGTTTTTCTATCTATAATATGTATTTATTTACAAAAAAAATGTATCTAAGTAGTATATCAGTCATCTGGTTACCATAACACAAGCATTAAGTTGCTTAGCTTGGGACTAGATGACGCCGTGTAAAATGTCCAAGGATATTTATTTATTTATTCTGTCAGTGAAATTCTAGAACAACACTATTATTTTACTCCGTGGCCTACAAGGAAACGGGCTCATAATAACTCCAGCATATTTGATGCTTGCTCGCTCGAATTACGCAGAATACACTTGAGGCCGTAGAAAGTACACGGTTAACATTTATACGGCATCTTGATATGAAACCGTCTCGTCTCGTCATACGGCTACATTATACAGATTTATGAATGGAAAGACAACGCGTGAATTCGTATTGTCATAATTATTCGCGGAATGTTGTTTAGATTATTTAGTTCTATTTCGTAAACACTTTAGTTACGAACAAAATACAAGATTTCGTAAATTTAAATTAAAAACACCAATGCGATCGCTTCTTAGCGATATGGCAGACCATTGTACATTGTTTTTTCACAAGTTGTTAATATCTCATAAGTGAGTGTACATATATACATTCATCAATAATTTTCATTCATTCATTCATTCAATGCGTTATCTCACATGTAGTTCTAATGTATTTTGTAAAGTTACTCAAATAAGTAGTAGTTTCATTTTGCCTTACAAACTTAAAAAATCTTGTTGTAATAACATTATTACAACATGATTTTGTAAGTTTGCGTGGATTTTGTAAGTTTGACTGTTTGTTAAGATCTAATATTTTGTCCCGCAGCGCATCTTTAAGTGCAGTGGGATGATGGTGTACTGCAAACAAGCTGGGAACGGGATATTGCTGTAACCACTTCGTGGTGTGCTCGTCTTACTACGAGTACATAAATAAACAGCCTCTATCGATGTGTTTAAATAGCCTACCCATAGATTTTAAAAATATTTTCAGCGAAAAAAACATAAAAGTCAAGTTAAAATCTTTTTATCTTGCTAACCTGTAAAATCTTTATAATTATTTACCTACTCACTGTTAGTACCAACCTTTACTACTATTTATGTAAACTCTTATAGCTCCTTACAAACCTTAGTGGTTTTTTGATGCTGTATTAATATTGTTAAAAATATTTTAAGTCTTTATTCGTTAAATAAATTAAAAAAAAAAAAAATGTACAAATTATGACAATTTTTAATTTAGGATTAAAGATTCATAAGAGGAATGTAATGTATGTAATGGTGGCTATTCGGGTTGTCGCCTAAACTAAAATATACTAATCCGACAGCACTAAAAATGTTGCCGTCCCTTTCATAACGATCGAAATAAAAAGGATGGCATCAATTTTAGTGCTGTCAAATTAGTTAAGTTAAGCTTTAGCGACATCCCGAATAGCCACCAATGTATTCTTATAAATTTTTGTATTGTTTTTTATATTATAAAACTTGTGAAGTATTATATTCTTTACTAATCGGGAAATAAGACAGACAATGTACACAAAGATAAAGATAAACAACAATATCTAGAGACCAACTCCGACGCTGAAAACCGTTTTATCTTCTCTTGACTTAGCATCCTTGTGGTAAGTAGATGGTACAAACCATCAATTTCAACTCTTCAGTGAAATGTCTCACAATTAGTGTATTAGGTTGAGGTGGATTGTACTCAAGATCAATTTGGTGTCATAGGCGTACGTAGTGGAACTTAAGTCTCAATCAACGCAAACATTTGCTATTCAACTGTTACTAACTGTAACCCGCGTCGATGTACGCGTTAGTGTGCCTTTCCATTGACGCAGAGCGAGCTAAGCGGAGCGGAGTAACGGATAAATATAATATTAACCAATAGTATTGTATAAAATCTTCGCTCAGAGATTTTATTGTAATCCTATTGGTTAATATTTCCATTTCTCCACCTTGCCAGCAGTCAATGGACAGCCAGCCTTAGACAGCTTTTAAAAAGTACCTCCGTAGTGCAGTTTTATATGGTTTGTAAACATTAACTATCGAAATGTCTTAAATTAATTAACATCAAATAAAATATAGTTATGTTGTACCAGGCCTAGCATCCTCTGTTTCTCTGTAAATATTCTGTAATATTAAAGTTTATTCCCCATGCCCCTAAAGTGTCCCCTACTTACCTCTCCGCGTTCCATACCTGTACCTTTATTGTGCTAGTGACAAACTACATCAGACGTTTAATAAAAGCAACATTGAGAAATGTCGACCGCCGTCCAACCTTTGTCCCCGCCATTTGTAAACCTGAAATGTTTTCAGTTGAACCACGGAACTTTAAGGTTATCAGTACATTTTTCAGGTACAGCTTTTCCGTTTTCCAATAGAATTGATTAGGTGGTTCCTAGAGTTCAAAATGGTTGGTGAAATATCATGCAATGATCGGTAAGTTTTTTATGATTGAGTCGTGTAGCCTAATGAGGTGACTTTTGATAAAGAAGTTGCAAGTTTGAATTTTGGTAAGGAACAATTATTATTTTATTAGGAAAATTATTATACAAATTATATTATAACATATGAGTTTATGACAACGCAATGACTTGTATCGATAAAAGTTGTTTGAGTTACACTAACTCAGCTGATTTTAATGTAAAATGAAAAATATCTGTAAATTATGAAATTCAAATATCCATAAGTTTGTAACACTAATTCAAAATGGGTTTCAATTCTAGCGCTAGTCGAAGTCGGTACATTCCGCTTTACGCCGTGTCGGCGTGACAGATATCCAATTCTGGCTGTGTCCCGCAGAAAATACATGGCCAGCGGTATTCTGGCGCGATTAGACGATTCTGTACGGCTATAAGGTCGAGGCAGGCCAGGGCGCGTAGACAAGTGACAAGTGTTTCGTATCTATTCTCTTTCTATCATCGCTACACTTTTGATTTGACATTTCTGATCGCTCGAGTTTTCGTCATCGAATGTCAATTCCTATACATTTCTTTCAGTTTCTAATCGAAAGCGATTGTTGAAATGTAACATGGCTAGGGCAGCAGGCATAGTCTTTGTGATCACAGCGTATTATTTTATAAACAGGTTAAATATTGCATGTAGTCAGCCACAGTTGCTATAACGCAGCCTAAAAGTTGGGATATAGTATAAATAAATAAATATCCTTGGACATTTTACATAGCGTCATTGAGTCATTGAGTCCCAAACTAAGTAACTTAATGCTTGTTTTGCCTGATAGTAATATTACCGATAGTTAGGCCATGATGGAGGCCTTTAGGCGGCCTAATATTCCGTCACCAGAGTTGGCCACTTGCTAATACAAACGAACGAACATAATATTTAATCAAATTTGCTTCTTTTTGAAATCTAAAGAATTTGAGTAAATAAATGTGAGTATAACAAAATGTGTTTGACAAAATGTACACGCTCATGGAAAACCAGCATGTAAAAGATTCTGTCGGGAGAATACCGTTGCATTCGAAATTGGACAAAAAAAGTGTTTCTACCCTCATGTTCTTCAGAATACGTTCCCGCATCGATTTCCGTAAATAGGGCCGGCTCAGACAAAAGCACGATGCGTAATGAATGCAGATTGGCCCGGGCGTTCGATTCGCGAGGTGTAGTATGAATCAATGGCGGAGTAACAGCGGAATCAAGAACACTTGGCATGTTTACACTTTGTTGTTTGAAATGATCGCGAATATATTTGCAATGTGCGGTAGGCATATGCTTTTAGATATTTTAGGCATTTTTTAGATACTCCGAAGATGCCTAAGATGGTAGTCAAATGTCCTAATACATATTCGGTACATACCCTTAGACTTAGAAAGCTAACTGGTTTCCTCTTCGCTTGTGTTATTCAATGATTCGCAAACAATAATTAAAAACTTTATTTCGACTGACTCTCTACAATTACTCGTAATTTACAGTTCTTCTGAATAATATATAAATACAATATGTTTATTATTATTCTTACAAATCAATTTATTAAAACCCAAAATAGTGGTATTATGATTACTAGAATTGCATCAAACATTACATACTGGTCCTAACTGGCCTTCCCAAGTTTGTGCTATCCACTACCAGTCCTGTGCCAATCGTATCCACTAACGTGACGTGTACTATGTCGTCGATCCACCTTGCCACCGTCGCCGGACACTTCTTAGACCTATCCTCAGCCACCATCATGGGATATTTAAAGCAATGTAACCTCTACCCTGAGTCGACCTGTGTAACCTGTTAGGTGCGTCCTCTCCTAGCATGGAGAATTTATTCGTCCTGTTTCGAGCGTATTGTTGAGATCAAAGGACGTGTAATTTATTTAAATTACCTGATACCCGGATATAAAAAATGGATACGAATAGGTGCTAACTCTTGGTATTTATTGGAAGCTTAACATTTTAAATAATTAACTTGATTTCTACGAGATTATTCAAATGTGTCCCAATTTTGATGTTAAAGAATATGACAAAAAAAATTAGTTCACATTAGGCCAGAAAGTGACAGGTACTTACTTCTATTAAAAAAACTAAAAAAAATCATAATAATTTCTAAAAATGCCTAAGAGTCTGTAAAACATCTATCGCCCCCTGGTATACAGTTGTATCATAATATTTTTTTCATTTCTATATGTATATTTGAACATACTTACTAAACAATAAAAAAATACAGCAAACTAATAGGTTGATTGCTTACTGTTTACAATACATGCTACAATTCTTATTCCACAGTTTGTCACAGCGATTAGCTATCAAAGAAAACACTCGCTCAGTGATGTTCGATTGACGGTGAAAACGCTTACTGAAAAATATTAATTTGTATAGTGTACATAATAGAGGTACCTAAGTAAAATAAATAAATAAATAAATATCCTTGGACATTTCACACGGCGTCATCTAGTCCCAAGCTAAGCAATTTAATGCTTGTGTTATGGTAACCAGATGACTGATAAACTACATAGATACATTTTTTTTTGTAAATACATACATATTATACATAGAAAACACCCAGACACGAAACAAATATTTGCAGATCATGCAAACATTTGTCCCGCAGCTAAGTGCTTTGTAGGTGCTACGTATACTGCTACGTAATAGTGCTACGCAAGTTGATAAAACTACTTGACACACTCTACTCGTTGCTAATAAATTTGTTTCTAATTTCTAAGCTTAAAAATTACGCTCGTTTGGCCTTACCCGAAAATACACTTCTTCCAATCAAAATCGTATTCAATCTAGAGAAATCTAGAAAGTTCAGGAATCAGTCAAAAAACTATTACCTAGAATAAAACAATGTAACTTTTGAATTATAAAATCATTGATTATAATGGAGTTAAGTCTCAACGGACGACTTTAGGGCAAGGTTGATAACGTTACCAAACCCCATTAAAGTAACGATAATTATTGCTACTTAAATTTAAATACATAGTTATGGCGAAACATCGCTACCTGGATACCGTATTCAATGAAATAAAATTATCATTAATTGTTAATAACAATAACATTAAGGCAATATACTTACATATTTATTTTAGAGCGGGGGGCAGCTAGTATTTATATAATTTAGACACACAATTTTAATAGTTTCACAAACGGACCAATCAATTTTTTTAAATATGTTTGTCCTTCGTAACGCCTCTTCATCTCAGGCGGGCTTTCTACCGTGCGTAGAAAGTTTCGTTTCTTTTTCTTTCTTTCTTTTTTTCACTGCGTGACAAAGGTCGTCGAAAATAAAGAAAGCAAACATAAGAGTTACGCCAACCCCACATAAGCTAAGAACAGATCACGATAATAATATTCTATAGCAAAACCTCTTTGAAGATAGATCAATAGCCAGGAACTATAAGTGTATCTACTAATCAGGATATTCAAAACGGTTAAAGCATTCAAGTAATATCCCGACCCCACTAATAAAACCGTCATAAACATTGATCGGTTCTGCTGGGGTTAGGTTAAGGGGTTTATCCACTACACCTATTAGTTATTTATTTAATCTTAAAACGCTACGATAGTAATATAAAAAAATACACAGTCACGTTTGATTTCAGACTTTACCGATTTTATCCCGTTTAAAACTATAAGTCTACTCAACTGACGATGTTTTTCCTGAAGATAGCTAATTATGGAGCAATCCATAATACATAGAAGCAATGTATAAGTAATACATACATAGGTACATAAATAAAATCACGCCTATTTCCCATGGGGAATTATTTAATTAATATTTTTTGTTGTATTTTAACATTATGTAATTTACAAAAGAAAATCTAAATCTCTCTTGTTGTTTAATGCAAATAATAATTTCTATGTCGACCATATCGAAAGATGTTTATTGTTCTAACTGCTCTACTAATAAAAGTATTTTTAGTTGACCTATGTATAAAAACTTATATGTTTGGATCAGTGTAGTGGAACCTCACCCTTAGCGCGGCGGCACGCGCAAACAAAGGTTGCTAATAATCATTAGTCAGAATCACGCGCCAGGCCCGATGCGTTTTAATCAGTGGCTATAACGGTTCTCCTATTGACGACTTTGTATTTGAGAGATTTAAGTAAAAATATCCGGGTCCATACCAGATGATCCATCGTGCGATCTGAGATCCAGGATCGTGGAGCATAGATTAGCCAATCACGGATGGTCCGGGTGGATCCAGCTAATGTCAGAATATTATCTAACCTATGAAGAAAAAGTCCACGTCCACTGACTGCTGCTTTTTATCAGCCGAATACTTTTTCTAATTCTGTGACATTTGATCCAAGTATTATCATACCATCTGGTCGTGAATCAATGGACTTTTCGTTTCGAAAAAATTATATGCGCATAACATCGGCTCTAAACGGTAAAGGAAAACTTCGTGCTTCACTTAATGAAGTGCTAACTGGAAATGTACCAAATATATATTTGGAAATACCTCTGTCTACCCCCTTAGACATATGTACCGATCCCTTAGAATACAGTCGTGATCATAGTTCTGTCTGGTATTCTGTCTAGTCTTCTGAGGTGCTGAGGTTTACCTTCCTGTTATTGAACACTATACTTAAATATTTTGATCTTTTGTCTTTTTAAGTTTATTCCTTAACAAGTAGAAATGACATTATAATAGCACACGGTAAATTACTCAGTGTGAGACGCGACCTCGAGGAGTGACCACGCACATACCCAGATGAAGATTCTCCGGAAGAATCGAAACATTGTCGGTATCTAAATCGACGATAATTTTACGTGAGTAATTTCCCGTGTGCTAATATAATATCTAATACAACTCACGATAGTTTTGGAGGTGAAAAGTATAAATGAGTATCAAACTCAGCGACATTTACGTAAGCTCGCACGATCATATCGCCGATGTCCGAATTGACCATGTAAACGTGTTATGAGCTACGCTAACGTTTGCACGTTCGCTCAAATCCATCGCGGAACCCTAATAGTTAGGCATGCTCTAATTCTTATACAAACTAAAGGCCTGTTTGGTAATAGGAAAATGCAGCGCAGGTATTTTCTATGAAATTCCGCGGAGTATTTTCGCTTCCCACAGCGGCAGCGAATACTGCGTAGGTCCGAACAGGCCTTTATATCAATGTACCAAATTAATGAGGTTTTAGAAGCAAAATGTTTGTTAATATATACAATTAACTGCCTAGGTCACTTACATTTATATCAAACGAACAAATAACATAGTTTAGTAGACAGTTGAAGTGATCCTTGAGGACCTACCAAAATAAAAGATTTTTCTTTCTATCATAAAAATCACATTTCTTGAAAACTAATTTTGATATTTCCTTTTCCAGTGAAACCTTCAATTATTTCCCGTTCCTCGCTGATTGGTACTGAACGGAAAAATGTAACTCGGATCAAAGCAGAAAAAACTTTCATTATTCACGTTAGGGAGAGTAAATGAAAAATATTTGTTTCGTAGCATCTTCCTACTTTGCTATTTTAGACTATTGCACATAAAGAGTCAACTCGTGGCGAGCCACAGTAATTTATATACCAAATGATTACACAGAATATTAAAAGTTATGATTTTAGCATCAAAATAAAAGTTTGGTAATTTAAGTGTATAAATCCCCTTGATCTCTTTGACACTAAAATTCCCAAAATCCACTCAGAAGGGAATATTTATAGGAGATTTTGACACTAACCCAATAATAATTTACATTGACATTGTATTCTGTGTTGTACCCATTTTCAATTTGAAAGGATTTTTATTACAAGATAGGAAGTTATTGGGTAAGTTTCGATATTTTCTGTAAATGTCTTGAATTAATTTTCAATGTAATCTTGATGATCCTACTCATCATTATTCTACTTTATCTTAAACATCCACAATTCTCAGATCTGAAACTGGCTACAGGGGTTGTTTGAGATTCAGCGTCGCGCAAAAGACATCGTGTGCAAGAGCTTTTAGCAAATCAAAGGCAGAACCAAATGAAGTTGTACCTTTAGCCTTCTGATCATGTTTCGTAAAAAAATAAACAAAGAAAAATTTACGATTTGCTATAAAATTGAAGACAGAAGGTTCTCGTAGAGTCACCTTCCTTTTTATATACTAGAAACGAAAATAAAATAATATGGTAAGTATACAAAAGTCTATTGTTGTCATTTTTTAATCTTGATCATAGTTAGGTCTCTTTCATTTTTTAACCTTCTTGTCAAAACAATACCTTTTGTCTTTCATGGGCAGACGAAGCTAAATAAATATAAATAAGTATTCTTGAACATTTCTATAGAGAACTGTCAAAAAATCGACACTTAAACCAAAGACGATTAATATCTAGAAGACAGACAAAGGCCATACAAAAAATCGTAACCCGATCCCGCAGTACCAGATAGCCTGAAAACTTTAAAACATCAATTTTATCCAAGAAATTTCAATACTTAGTAGTAGGTAGCAACAATATTCAATATTTAAACATTTTTAACTAGAAAGTAATTGAATTTCTTGGATAAAATTGATGTTTTAGAGTTTTCAGGCTATTTTTTAGGGTTACGATTTTGTGTATGGCCTTTGTCTGTCTTCTAGATATTAATCGTCTTTGCTTAAACGAAGACTCAATTCTGAATGCAGATTCTGAATACAAGCCTAGTCTTATTGAGTTGGTATATTAAGTAACTAAAACTAATTTTTCACTAAAAAGGTTAGGAGCTGTACATAAAGATTAATTACAAAATAAATTGTTTTAGTAAATTCATAGCTTAGCCAAAAACGGCCAGCTCATCCACGCTTTTTCTGAAAGCAATTACTGAAAACTCTTGTAAGCCTCGCTTAGTTGTTTCAGCAAAAAATCTCTCAGCAGAATTGGCCAATGTACCTAATGCGACTACATTACCGGAACTACGCCTTGACACAGCTGTATTTACTCAGCTGGGTAACTTTATGTAATAATTTCATTATAAGGATTCTAGGACCGAATAATGTTATCACCTATGTACAGACGATAGGTGGAAATAAATAAATAAATATCCTTGGACATTCTACACAGCGTAATCTAGTTCCAAGCTAAGCTATTTAATGCTTAGCTAGCCATACTTTAGATAGAAAAACATAAAAGATACAAAACCATAACCAGACCCGGAACAAATATCTGTAGAAGATACAAACATTTGTCCCGAATTTATTATTTTTGACAATAAACATAGTTAAATGTAATATAATGTAATATAATATAATGTTAAATAGATCGTTTGTAACGATCCTTAGGTGGCTCAACTGGTTCTAATTGTATTTTGTACAGTTATGTAAATATGTAGTAGTTTAGTTTCTGTGAATAAATTTTAATTATAAAAAAAAAAAAAAAAAAGTTAAATGTAATTCTGATATGTCGGTACTGAGGCCCTAGCCATGTTACATTTCGACAATCGCTTTCGATTAGAAACTAAAAAAAATGTATAGGAATTGACATTCGATGACGAAAACTCGAGCGATCAGTAATGTCAAATCAAAGGTGTAGCGATGATAGAAATCGAATCGCTTCATAGCGAATGCCGGTTGGCTAGGCCCTCTGAGCTGTGCAGCTGTACATTACCTACTATTTTTCGACTCAGCTTTCAAACAAAATCAGGATCATGTCGAGGCCTTTTAAAAATGTTGTCATCAGAATTGATTACTTACTAGCTCATGTATCACTTTTGTCGTAAAACAAACTCAACTCAAATTGGTATTCAATATTTTAAAATATTGTAACCTTACTGTGTATTATTTAGCCATTATCGCGTAAGTAAATACGTATCAGAAAGTATAGACACAACTTGCCTAAAGTAACATAATTATCTAGCTATTCAGTTATAAGCTGTGTTTGCAGACAGTAAATTGTGTCCAATGGTGTGTATTGACTGGCTGAATTTGAGAAGGAACTAGCTATTTTCTACAAAGTAACGTTTATAGGAAAAATTGTGTGAGTATCGCTTCTGTTACAGTTTGTGAGTCGAATTATATATGAACTTATCTTTATAATTAAAATTGACTGTAGATTATTTGACTAGAGATCAGCATTACCATTCAGCGTGGCAATGATGCCAGTGTCTTGGGCACGCTTCCGCTTTGCAGTTGCTTGAATCAGTTGAGCTAGGTACTTATAGATGAGTTATTTACGAGCCTTAGGTGGCTCAACTGGTTCTACTTGTGATTTGTACAGTAATTCAAATAAGTAGTAGTTTAGTTTCTGAAAATAAATGCTTTAGTAGATACTCGTATTTCATTTCAGAATATATTCTGCCTAGGAATGTATGGATTTGGAATTCATGACGTATAGAATTTATGACAATGTCATAATGTCATAAATTCTATACGTCATGAATTCCAAATAGGAATTCCTAGGCAGTATAAATTCTGAAATGAAATACGAGTATCTATCTACTAAAGCATTTATTTTCAGAAACTAAAACTACTAGGTACATAAGTAATTAAATTACTGTACAATCACAAGTAGAACAAGTTGAGCCACATCTGGAATTAAAACAATCACATGTCCGCTTTAGTACCTAGGTACCTACTTAAAAAATATGACTTTTCACACAAAGATATAATTCCATTTTATTTCATTCTATGTATAGTATGAACGCACCCCGTCTTCGTGCGGATCTCTAAATAGGCTACTTCTCCCAGATATTATACTTTTTCTAAAATGCAAAGATATGCAAAATAAAAGAACTTGGCGGTTCATTTTACATCTCCTTAACATTTCCTTTCTTGCATTTCTTTTGAAATAATTCAGGTCAGCTCCTTTCAACTGTAACTTAGAGAAGTATTTTGTTGGGTGTTTTTATTTTGTACACCTATTTTCCTAAGGTTGAAGTACTTAGTACATCAATGAAGTCTCGCTTGGAAATGGATTTATTTATGTTTGCGTTGTAAAGAGCCGTGATGGCATAGTGGATTAGTTCCTCGACTTTCGGATTTGAATTCGGCATCAATGAATTTTTCGTTTCCTAAAATGTAAATGCGCTTTATCAAGAGCTCTAGATGGTGACGGAAAACACCGTGAGGAAACCAGTTAGCCTTCAGTAGTATCGATAGGCTTGCAACCTGTGCGGGTTCGATTCCCGCCGCGGGACAAATGTTTGCATTTTCTGCAGATATTTGCTCCGGGTCTGGGTGTTTTTCTATGTATAAATGTATGTATTTACAAAATATATAGTCATCTGGTCATCTGGTTACCATAACAAAAGCATCGAATTGCTTAGCTTGGGACTAGATGACGCCGTGTGAAATGCCCAAGGATATTTATTTAGTTAGGTAAGCACCACTGACCTTATTTAACTGCCGCTGGCTGAAGATGATGTACAGCACTTAGCAGACAAATCCACGTAAAGAACGACTTATCAGTGCTTTTAAGTCCCACTCACAACACTACACTAGTGATCATAAAGACAAGGATGGTAACAGGACAAGAGAATTGTACCACAACTAAAAAAATAATTACAGGATGGAAACGTCCACCCATTTCAACGCATCACGACATTCTGCCATCTAGCTAGCGTCAATTGGCAGTATCAGTAAATTATCAAACTACCCTCATTTCGACAAAGTGCTTTTATTCATAAAGATTTGCCAATTAAAAATATAGATCTAGTATCTTTTCTTGTCCCCATTGAATGAACTCGTAGACCCCTGAAGCCACAAAGTAACATAGGTACCACATGCAGTTACTGCAATTTGCTAAGTGCAAGTTGTGACTATCATAGTTGGGTTCTAATATTTTAACGAAGGTTGCTTGCTTAGAGATAGTGGACATCTTGTTGTATCAATAGCTCGTGGTGTATTTTGCTTTGATAATTTGCTTCAAAGGGCACGTTGAACTGTCGGTCCTGCAGGTCTACTGTACAAACCAAAAACGATGCTTCGTCTCAATAATCGCAGGTCAGCTTATGTTGGAAGAAACTGAATTCGCAAGAACAACCAACATAAGCTGACCTACGATAATTGTCACGATGCATCGTTTTTGGCTTAAAGAGTAGGCTGGCTTGACGTTGTTAAGCAGCAGTTTCTTATCAGGAAAGCAGTTTTGACGATACGCATAAAACTCGTTAGCTCATACGAGCGTATTCACTATTAGGCCGTTTGTCCACCGTCACCGAGACGTCAACGAGAACGAGATGACGGCGCCGAAGTACTGATACATAGACTACTATAGCCGCGTGTCCACCGCAAGGCTGTCACGTCATCTTCTTCTTCTTCTTTATTTTGGCTTTGCCGGCTTTTGCCACGCATTTAGCCACTACCATGTCAAAATAATTCAAGTTAGTAAAGTCAAGTCAAAGTCATGTCATAGTCAGCGTCAGTAAAGATGTGGGTTCTTTACTAAAGCTTTTCGTGGACTTTTTGAGAGAACTCGAAATGCAATGATATTCAGTTTAAACTCGGCCCAATAATCTCGTTCTCGTTGACGTCCCGGTGACGGCGGCGGTGGACAAACGGCCTTATACGAGTATTGTTAGTAAGGATAGAAGATGACCAATTTTTAATGCATGGTGTTAAGGATTTCTGGCTGGACTACGGATCCCTAAAAACGTAATCCGGGATCAGGCGAGTCCTCCGACCCGTGACGTTTCCGACACACGAAGAATTAAGGACAAATAGGGTGTGGTGCTAGTGTTAGCGAGCTTGATTGTGATAATTTAAACTAATAGTAGGTACCTACTTATAGTATTATTATTGTTTTTATGCTAGTTATATTAATCTTTAACCTTTGTTAAGAGAAAATAAATATTTTTTTAATTAAGAATTGCATTTATTTTAATTTATCAATCAATTAAAATACATTCCTGAGAGCCAGCGGCCAAATGTTGAAAGCGTTAATACCAATTAGGTTTTCAGTAAGCGGTTGGCTGTCTGTCTGACTCTGAGTGGGTCGTAGCTAACTCAGCCGCCGGTCAGCGAAACGCTGCGCCGGCGCCGGATTTCTTGAAAATTTTAAGAGAGTAATTTCTGACTTTGGTAGACTTCTAATATCTAAACTAAAGCACTCACCTTACAGATAACTTTACAAAATACAATTAGAACCAGTTCCTTAGAACAATCGTTATAAATCATAGGTTTAGAAATTATAGTAAAATAAATAAAACTTCAAATACAAACGTTTGCGAATATTCCCATTTATTTCCATTTCTCAATAGTTATTGAAAACATTCCGACAGAAAGATTTTTCAAACTTTTTACAATAATGAAACGCTCCGTAAACTATAAGTTGTAATAAAATCACATTGAGATATATTAAAGAGTCACAATCTATTATCTGACAACACTTAAAATTATGTGCGAGCAAATTCAATGTTCTACAATGACATTTGACATTTAAATGTAGACGTTATGACGTTTGTTTTAATGTTCAATATGGCTTGTACGCAAAAAAGTAAAACTACATTTTGTTTGTCTGATTGTGGCTCTATAATACATCTCAATGTAAAATTAACTATTCTAGCAACGCAATAGGATATTTCATATCCGATTAAATAAATTGTTTACAATGCAAAATATTTAACTAATTCTTTTATTTATTACGTACCATTTATCGAGGATTTCGATGATATTCCGTAATATGTGAATATTGTGAGTTTTTTGGTCTAGAATTTTCAATCGATTCGCCATCTATCTCCCAGAAACAAGCTTACAAAATTAATTTATCTTTGAAATATTGCTTAATTTGGGTTTAAACCTATTCTACTAATTTTATAAACGATTAAGTTTGTATGGATGTAATGGATTTTGTTACACTTTCCCGCGATAACTATTGAACGGATTTTGCTGAAACATGGAATATACATTGTTTATGACCTGGAATAAGACATAGGCTACTTTTTATCCTGTTATGTACAAGCGAAGCCATGGGCGAGTAGGTTTGTATGTATGGATGAAAGTGTATGGCATTTGATAAAGTAATAAAGTAAAAAAAACACTAATTTTATCAACCATAATGCGTTGCGTGCTTGAAGTTTGTTTTCATGAAAAAAAAATAAACATTCTTGGACATTCCACACAGCGTCATCTAGCCCCAAGCTAAGCAATTTAATACTTGTGTTATGGTAACCAAATAACTGATAAACTCCATAGATATATTTTAGAAATTTTAATATTGATCAAAAAAACTCACAATATTCGCATCTTTAAGACACAAATAGGATTATAACCATATAATACAAAACATATTTACACAGTAAATGGTATGTTATGTACAACATTTTCTCTTAATGGACATTATAACTATTTTAAGATATATCAGCCATTTTATTCATCCGTAAATAAATTGATTCTTAATCAAATGAGTTACAAAAACATATTCCGATTCATCTTATTGAATAATAAAAAAAACTGTTAAACAACAATCATAATTAATCATTTAAACCTCATTTAAGTAAGACATTCGGCTTTCGATAGAATAAAATAAAACTGATACATCCGTACTGTGCTATTAATATTATTATCACATTTCAGCATTGAGATGTATTAAAGAGATCACAATCTAATAGCTGACAACTCAAAAAATGTGCGTGCAAATTCAATGTTCTACAATGACATTTGACATTTGAATGTAGACGTTATGTCGTTTGTTTTAATGTTCAATGTCGCTTGTACGCAAAAAAGAAAAACTCTGCGCACTACGTAGCGTGCGCCGAGTTTTGGCGTTTACATTTTATTTGTCTGATTGTGGCTCTATAATAAATACATCTCAATGCATTTCAGTGATTATGTTTAACTAGACTAATTAACTGGCTATATTACAGTTAAGTATTTGTTGACAAGCGGTTTTGAATTTTGTTGCTGTAGACTTAGGGATCAAGTTTACCTAGCCACCGATCACAACAAATTGTTGCCACCGATTGGTTTTAATATTCATCATTGTTTTCGTCACCACAATTTATAAAAGTGTTTTTTATCGGAAATCGTAGGTATTACTAATGAAGGTAGGGGTTTATTTTGATAAATCTTAAAGCCTATGCACAGCACGTTTTTTGCGGTGCGTTTGTATCGATACAGACGCGATACTGACGCGCAGCGAACGCAAGCCAGTTGGCAAGCTGTTAGAGCATATTATTGAAAGAAAGAAAGAAAAGAAAGAAAAATCTTTATTTTGTCATTATATACAAAAGGAAACACATTACATATAAAAGGAGAAAGAAACAAGAAAAATTACAAAAATGGCTACTACTCAGCATGATGCTTCGGCAGGAACCAAGGAACCTGCCGGAGCGCTGGTCTTCCGCTATTGCTATTTGTATTGACAAAAACGCTTAGTGGCTCCACGTTCGGCAAACGTGGTGTGCATGGCTATTCACTGTTAAAAACTGTACCGGGTTTGGTCAAGGAAACGCGGTATTCTAGAATCTAGACAGTTGGATTTTTCCAAACGCAATAAAGGTGTGGTCAGAGTAAAAGAGATTAATTTAGTCACGCTCGTTTCGAGTTTTTGATAAGAAGAAACCGCTTGTCCAGTATTGTTAGGAATATATTATTCAGTTTTTCCGTACTTACATTGTTTTAAAAAGTTGAAAATCGTTATATAAATCGCATTCAATACATTATGCTAACTTTTTACATACCTTTGATTTATTAAATTTTCTCACAACCATTCATAACGTAAAATTTAACTAAAATATCGAAAAATTCAATAAATGGTTTAACAATTTATTAAGATATTCTGATGAATTCGAAACTAGATAAGGGTTAGCATCTATTTACAACTTTACAATGAAAACTTAACGGAATTTATTATTTTTATATTACCCTAACTACTTACTTTAACTGAATTAAACTAATCTGGCCGATCTTAAGTACTTATCGTTGGTTAAAAACGAGGCAGTGATAATTTACTACTTTGACACAATTAAAAACAAATTACAATAATTTTAAAATTTGCAGTCTCATTTCTTGATGTCGATATAAAAATGTAGAAAACATTTTGTAATATGAGTATTGCTTTTAATACTGATACAATCCATTGGTCAAAACACACCAAAAAAAATTCATCACCAATCACTACAAAGCACTCAAAACCGGCACTCCCATTTGAGCATAGTCTTTATTTACATGTTCTATAGTTGTGTGGTTTGTCAGAGGGGGGTGTCCCGGGGGGGTACGCGGGGTGTTGGAGTCGGCGCGGGCGAGGGGGCGGGGAGGGGGCGGGGGAGTGTTCGTAGGTGCTGAAGCGGGATGCCGCACCTCGCGTCCGCTCCGCTGATAGTCGAGCCACGCGGCAGAGTGCAAGAGCCGCTCGCAAACCGCGCGGGCGGCGGGATGCCTGACGTGGCATTCTGTGGACAAAACATACTGTAAAGTCTACTAACTAGGCGCTGAAAAAAGGCTGTCGGGATTCTGGCTTTTTGGTGGTTACGCGTTTTTTCTGTGATCGTTTTTGTGTTTGCACTAAAGTTAGTTTTAGGTAGACTAAATTTAAAGCGTCAGTCGTGCAAAACTTTAGCAAACTTATACTCAAAATGTTTTTAGTATATGTACGATCATTTAGAACACTTTGACACGTCACATCCTAAAAACTAGGGGATTATACTGCCTATTCCAGCCATGGACCTAGTATAGTACCTTTATTCTTCATACAAAGGAATAAATTAATCATTATAATAGCACGCGATAATTTTACGTGAGTAATTTCCCGTGTGCTATTATAATGTCTAATACAACTCACGATAGTTTTGAAAGTGAAATAGATTAATCGTTTCTCTCTATGTTTTTATATAATACGTGGTGTGCCCGAGCACTTAGGCTTAGTCCCCAGGCCTAGCCTCTAGTCACCGCGCATTCAGTGTGAACGCAAACTTAGTCTCATTATAAATATATCGTAGTAATTGTTAACAGGATCATAGCTTCATCACTAAGCGCTTTAAGCATCCTTAGATCTTCAAGACTCCCTTTGATATCTAATGAGGGTAGTCAGACGAATAAATAATTGGTTAGAGCTTTGGCTCGTTACATTTTGCACTTGACTACATAATTAAGGTCATGATCTACGAGTACGAGTATATGCAAAATTTGTACCATTTGGGGAATGAGTTGTGTTTTTTGTAAAATATATTGCTGAAAAAACCATTTGAAAACCCACGGCTTAGTCAGATTCTCACGTATTAACCATTGCCTTTCCTATGGATTATGACCGACTAAGCTGAGAGGATGTTTAAGTGCTAGTCGAGCCATCTCAACAGTGTCTCCTGACACTATTATAAAGATTTATTTCATTTATTTAATAATCTAATAAAGATTTAAATGCCTGAGTTTTTTTGTGTTTTAGTGACATTTGTTTTTCCAGCGTAGGAAGCTTGTAGTATTGCTCGTAGCTTTGATTATCCGTTCTCGTCTGTCACCAGAGGTGGCCACGAGCTCATACGAAATTACTTTTTAGATATCGGGTACCTATTCTAAATCGTTTTAAACTGCATTTGGGTTTGCATTCAGATCAGCGATTGTCAAATCGAAAAATAGGAAAACTTGTACCTACCTCAAATTAAAGTTCTTTCATTTCTACAGAAGAAAATTTAATAATGAATAATAATTGTTATAGTAAGTATAGTGTTTCCATTACTTTGCCAGCTCATTAAGTGAAATAGCATTACAGTTTTTGCTACTTAGCTAAGTAGGTACAAAAGAAAATTACGCAAAGTGTTAAGTAAGAAAAATAATAAGCCTTGTTTCAGACGAGCTAGAAACAAAGCTACCTACTCGTAGTATAGCTCGTGACGTCATACCTTAATGGGTTCATAGCTTTATAAATTATTTTTAACGTTTAAAGTATTAGAAATTAAACTAGTTTTAACTATGAAATGAAGATTTATTCTAGATAATTATAAAATGCACGCGCTCTACTCTAACACAGTTGCCGCCAAATCTAATGTCAGTCAAGTCAAGTGAGAAAAATTAGTGATGGGACACATAGCGCTCTTGAGTAGTGATGTGCTACATCGATTGAGTAGGTTTCCGATTTTCTTCCGTCTAACAAAAGCTAGTTTTTGAAATCCACTTCAATCAATACTGATCTAGTTTGTATTGCGACCTAATTATTCACATGCTTTAAATTCTGGTGTTATTGTACAGTACAATCTAAACTGAATTTAATAATAATTTAGGTACCGCAAAAACAATTAGTGATGAAATATAGCCTATCCACATTCACAGACATTTGAAAATATTGTTCGTGTGTCAAATTACCGATAACAAACGGAAACAAGGCGCAAAAAGCTCTCGAAACCGTAAAGAACTTGCGAATGGAATTCACACTCCTTAAGTTGTTCACGGCTTCGCACGCGATCCACAGGAGTGTGGATAGCCTAAAAAGAAGAAAATAGTGATACCTGTCAACTTTCCAGACTAAAGTTTCTTAAGTTTCATTTAAAGATTTTTGAATAACGAACTATTATTTCAAGAAGAACATAAATAGTTCGTAATTCAAAAACCTTGAAATTGAAATTGAACTGAATTTATTTTGTAAATCGAAGCATCGAATCAATGTCATTAAAATAAAAAAACATTCTCCCAAATTCATTATGGAATGAAAACAGCCAGTGGTGGATAAGATAAGGGCACGCGAAGGTTCGATGGGCACTCCACTGAAGCGCCCTTTGAGAAAATACAACGTTGCGTGTGGAGAGCTCAGTTCAAGGTTGCGAAAAGATTATTTTATTTATAATGGGACGAAAATAATTTATTTTTCATGTTCTTGGAATGTTTTTAGGATAAAAAAAATATATTTTTTTGTATTAAGTACCTACATTGGAATATCCCTTTAAAAGTTGCTCTTAGTCTACTCTTTTGATTTAGCACATTTGCTCTAGGATTTCGTAGAATATTAATAAATAGTTTCTGTGGTAGAATAAAACCCAGTCAAGTTAGCTAGAAAAATGGAGAACCTCTTCAAAAAAATCCCAGATAGCTGAAATTGGAATGAATTACCAGATGAAGATTCCTGAAGAATCGAAACATTGTCGGTATCTAAATCGACAATAATTTTACGTGAGTATTTACCCGTGTGCTTATAATGTTTCATTATCATTGCTTGTATTCGTATAAACTTGAAACTTACAGAAGGCTCATGATGGTGCGGGGGCGGCGCGGTGCGGAGGGGGCAGTAGGCCGGCAGTCCCCCCCTCACCCCCGCCACGCTCCCCCGGTGCCCCCGGCTGCCCAGCGGGGGGGAGATTGTGGAGACTTGCTGTTGACGGTAGTAGTCCATCTATAAACAATCTTGGTTGGGATTTACAACGAAAACGAATGAACTGTATCTTAAACTAGCTGATTTTTTTTTGGAAATATTAGGATAACTGAATAATCATCTCAATATTTTAATTGATGTAATTAATACGCGTTTCAACTAATACAGTTATTTGACAAAAGTTATGGTATTGGTAATAATAACAGGGACAAGGTCAGGATACTTATGATTTCGTTGAAATAGCTGCAAAAAAACACGAAATTGTATGAAACTATGGTTCTTAAATATAAATATATATATATACATAGTGTTTAAATATTTCTGGCGCAGCCTGTTAAAATCAAATACTACCGGCTGCGGCAAAATTACCATTTTTTTTTTCAATATTAGACAAAAATTGGAATGATGATCTCTATAGTATTCCATGATCACTTACTTGCATCTGATCGGTATCCGAAGGTATAATATCCGGGTTCCTCTCATCACTTTCACTGTCATCTTTTTCTCTAAGTTTATCAGGGCTAGCTGGCTGAGAGGACGGCGGAGGCGCTGACCGAGGTTTCCTCTTCGCGCAACGCTGACGGACCGCGACCATAAAGAGGACCAGTATGACCATGATAACTCCACCACCTCCGACTGCAGCTGACATGGCTCCGGACATTTGGAAGGCTGTTCTGGGCAGATCTGTGGAGGTTCGTACGTTATCTTAATGATCTCACTATTGTAGGATCCAAATTATTTGGAACATAAACGCCCAAATCTGTATAAAGGTCATGGCTTAGCGACTATAAAAGCCGGGACCGACAATTTAACGTGCCCTCCGAAGCACGAAAGCGCTCGGCTGATAATGCCATTTGCGGTCACCCAAGTCGCTCAGAACGTCTTAGACAGCTCCAACTTACCCAAACTCTTATCATGCACGTGGTGTTTTTCCGGGGGTCGTAAAGTGCTCGCTCTAATAGGAAAGGGCTCCCCTCGTCCCTTCGCGTTGAAGGCCAGTACTGCAGCCGCGTATGTCTTTCCGGGGATCAGGCCTACTGCTGTAAACCTTGGTACTGCGCTTGACACGTTGGATACTATTTCCTGTAGGAAGAGAAAAAAATTGTGGAAATTGTGGAAAAAGATTGTGGTAGGTATGGCTTTTGAAGTTAAAGGAAAAGTGCAATAATGGAATTATTTGATATTTTGTTAATGTTTTCGACTTAGCCGAGAGGATGGTTTAGGTGCTGGGCAAGCCTATTCCATCTCATCAATGTCCCAGGCACTACAGTGTCCCGTTAAGTGTAGGCAAAGCTTGCCTCCTGACTCTGTATAAATCATCTAGTAATGATGTAAAGGCCTGAGTTTTCTTAATGTAATTTGCTTGTATGCTCTCTCTACACATTGAGATGATGAATTATATTTGAATTGAAGTACCACGATGTAACTATTTTAATTTTTTCTTATTGTCTTATTCGGAGTGTAAGAGCATTTTAAATTCGGTCTGAAAAGGCTTTAAAAATATGAAACAGTTTAATTATTAATTACTTCTGGTTGCAACTTGCAAAATCTGGGCACACGCCAAAAATATAATTGAATGTGCTCCTGACCATTTCGTGGGCATTTTCAAAGAATTTTAATTGTCTTACTTGTGATGATGTTTTCATGTATAACGTAGCCTAACTCTACTATTCAAAATGAAGTTATGTTCTAACTGGAACATATTAAGGTGCTTGTATTATGGTAACCAGATAACTGATATTATTACCATTTTTTTATAGATTATATAATTATAGATCGAAAAACACCCAGACACAAAAGAAAATAGCGCAAGTCGAACCCGCAACCTTCTGTGTCTCGGGTGGGCCGTCAACCACTACTCCACAGAGATTATCAAATTGGGATAATAAGACTGTTTTGTAATTAGAGTCAGCCCCACATGTATTGACCATTGTCTTTTCTGTGGATATGGCCGGCTAAGCTGAGAGAATGGTTTAGGTGCTGGGCAAGCCAGGTCCAGTAAGCGTAGGCAATGATTGCCTCCGGACGCTATAAAATCATCTAGTAAAGATGTACATCTGTACATCTGAAAAAAAAACAGGCCTGTACTTACGTAAGTAGGCCTGTTTTTTCAGGGTTCAGTCCCGCTACAGTCTCGTATAAATCATCACTTAGACTAACCTAATGTACCTTAGGTTTGTAAATGACAGCACTTTTAAAGAACCTTTTATAGCCTGCGCAAACTTGCTTAGATAAATTTGATTTCGTTCAACCTATTTTACCGTGAGGTCGCTTGGAAAAAATGGCCTTGATAGCATACTCGATTAAATAAAATCGAAATGTAAAGAAATTGAGTTTTTTCGGCATTCACTGAACTGTGTAATGTGTATAAATATGGTCAAAGAATTCAGAGCCTGACTGTAGTCAAGTGACAAACGCTTCGTATCTACTCTCTTTCTATCCTTGGATTTGTCATTTTTGAACACTACAGTTTTCGTCATCAAATGTCAATTCCTATATATTTTTGTTTGTTTTTATTCTAAAGCAATTGTAAATTGTATGTGTAACTTGGCTAAGGGGCCTGAGGCCTTACTTGGATTAAATAAAAACGAAGTTTCGTGCCAACTTTTGAGATAAGCATTATGTTACTGAACTATTACGAATTCAGTATCCACTAACATAGGCGAACGAAAATTGATACAAAACTTCGTTATTTTAAGCCAAGTATCTTTCTGTTTCAGCAGGGGACCAGGAGTCCCCTATTGCCTATCTTGTTGTGAAACAAACAGTAATCCGCGAAAACAACTGTCTGATTGAACGCTAACTAAGTAAGTAAGTTGTTAGGGTCACCAACAAGACCTGAATGCAATTGGTTCAACACCGGAACGAGTGGCAGACATTGGAGGAGGCCTACACCCAGCAGTGGGTTGACACAGGCTGAAAATTATGAAGTAAGTAAGTAACTTACTGTGATTTTTTCGTGATGTCGATCAATTCTGATTTGCGACATGTTAGGCAATAGGCAATACACAGGAAATGAGTCAAAGAAATACTTGTCAGTCTTCGCTTTGCGACATTTCTTTGAGTTTTTGAGTTGTTCAATCGAATGGGCTTTGTGATACACGTTTCTAGAAGCTCCAAAAGATTTACTCAATAGTGAAGTTACATACTAGTTGATTCGATAAGGTCATTTTGAGTTGTTCAATTTAAATGGTTCGATAGTACACGAAATGCATGGGGTAAAAACTGCATGAGAAGAATTTGAAGGGCTGACTAAGCCGCAGACTTCCTCACTTTGTCATTCTTCACCGTTTTGAGCTCGGATCGGTACATCCAACTCGGCCAACATGGCTCTGAGCACTACATGCAGCCTGATGCCGGCACCACACATGGACTTCAACTTGGGGCCAACATTAAAATGGCCAATGGCAATGCTCCGTTTGTGTCTAATAACCGTAAACGGAGCATTGCTATTGGCCATTTTAATGTTGGCCTCAAGTTGAAGCCCAATTGTGTGGTGCCGACATGATGTAACAAGTAGAAAACTTACATGTGTGTTGATTTCTCGAACCTCTAGGAGAAAGGACTGTGGCATTCCTCCGTTGAAGCCTTCGGAACATCGAACGCCGAATGACGTCAGCGACGCGTTCACCACTGTGCAGTTGTGGACTTGATCTGGGCGACCTGATATTAACGATATATTAATGAAAGACAATAAAATTTGACTAAGAAGAGAATCAAGAACTAATTCTGGTCACAATGCGGGAAATAATATATTTATTCAGAACAGCTATTGTGCTGATCTCATTTATGTCGTTTTAGAACACAATTCTAGCTTAACACAGACAAGTAAAATGCAAGATAATGCAAGATTGTAATAAAAATAATGAAAGAAAAAGAAAAAATACCAACTCATTGGAAAATAAATTGTTTTTAATTTGTCCTATAACTTACAAAGTCTAACAAAATTATTCGTCAGGTATTCTGTTCTTACGTAAGTTACTTATTAGTTAGTACATACCAGCGGCAATAATATGGTAGACACACGGCACTCTTTGCTTCCCTATCCTGTTATGCGCCCAGCACAGCAGCGTTCCATAATCCATCTCTGTGTTAGGAGTGTAGGTCACCGTGGAACTAGTGCCAGCTCGCGACACGTACGTGTTGCTTACTTCATTGCTGTTCGCTGTGTTGTTGAAAGTCCATCGAAACTGTGAGAAAAAATGACACAATTGCATGATGACTAATTTTGAAAAACCATTCTAATATGTTCTTATCGGTCTCCTTTGTATAAAAATCCCTATTTTTATCGAAAAGAAACATTTATCAGCTCAAAATTGAGATTTTAAAAACATTTTGTGTTTGACGCCTAAACGCTCGCAGAGGGCCTAGCCAACCGGCATTCGCTATGAAGCGATTCGATTTCTATCATCGCTACACCTTTGATTTGACATTTCAGATCGCTCGAGTTTTCGTCATCGAATGTCAATTCCTATACATTTTTTTTAGTTTCTAATCGAAAGCGATTGTCGAAATGTAATATGGCTAGCATTTCGAGTGTCCTTTCGCTTCTTTTCGTTTACGTGGAATCCAAGAAGGGCCTCTCGTTTGCAATGAGCAGACACAGAATGTCAGTAATTAAATCGTCAAAACTTTAAACAGGGTGATTCTAGTGTGATTTTATACTATCTAGTATATTGACAATAGAAAAACAATAGTGTAGTACGAATAAGAAAGAGAGAAAAATCATCTCAAGGATCACTTCAGTTTCGTCTTACATGCTAAGTGATTCTAATGCCTGTTCCAATGCGACTCCCTACACTAGGGAAAGAACGAGGCAAGAACATGGTGATGTGGGCCTAGCTTTATTTAAAAAGCGATCCCTTAACAATCTAAATAGTCAAGCTTCAGTGGGAAGCCAGTCAAACAAAGTAGGGCTAATATACCTCACGAATGATTTTTCATTTTATATATACTTTTTTTATATTCGTTCCTTCTTTGATATTTATCCTAGAACGTATCAGAATCATAATACTTCTATTACTTTTCAAACATGGAATTTCACTCTCAGTATATTTCCCAACAACACACAACGGGCACTTTCAAATAAAAGCTAAATGTAACAAAGTAAATCCAATATTTCCTCTCAGTTCCAATAACAAAGCTCAGTGACCTTTCAGAAGAGCACCAACTGCTTTGAAACATTTCAAGTTTTCAGCTACACAATTAAACATCTTCATCAAACAGGGTGCTTAAAAAAGCCGTTATAGCAATATCCTTCTTATGTCATATTAAGAATAAGGTGCTAAATTATTGTTCGAATTTTAAAAATGACTTCTATCAGCAGAATTGCTCGAAATGGCCATTTTAGCCCCCCTGGTCCTCAAATGTGGTTATATTTATATGTTATAAAAAAAGTTTATTTAGGCATTTAGATGGCAATAGCATTTATTTTAATAAGTTTGTTTGAAGTAGGTACTACATCGTCGTCTACTTAAGTTGACCTTAGATTTTCATTAAATATTTTTTTAGTAACTTACTTCAGTGTCCGCAAAATGTAACGTAATTGACAAAATGTAATGAAATTGGCGTAAAAAAAAAATTTTTTTTTTAATTCACTTATGTTCTATATTACATCTAATTTATCTCATAATATAACTTGGCTGAAAAAAATACTTTAGTCGACTTATATTAAAGTACATAATGTATTTTTTTAAACTTTAATATTTTCCGACCGTTTCAATATTTCCTACTTATTGGTTGGCTGTAAGTAATAACATCAATACTTCAGTTACTTACAGTGACCTCCGGCGGGTTCGCGTCGACATGGCACGTGATGTGAGCGCGCTCCTGCTTCGCCACTCCGTGCACACGCTGCTGCGAGCTTCGACATGTCGGTGCATCTGGAAACATTTGGATAATTGAAGTTATTATAATAGTATAATAGTAGTAGTAGTAGTTTGTGAGTTATTATATAAATCGATGCGAGGTTATTGAACCTGACTATCGAGAAGTACCTTTACAAGCCACTTTTAGTATTAGTGTTAAGCAAAACCTCTGTTTTACTTCACCGTAGTCGGGTGACGAAGGTCAACTGATTTGGCCGTCTTTTTTTAATATTGCTATTATTCTGATTTAAGTTTTAAGGTTAAAACAGGATATTTCACAGTACTTTCTTACATAATAACAATACTACCCTCTGACTACCCCCTTAGACATCTTCAAAAGGATCTAAAAATTGCATAAAGATCTAAAAGAAATGATATACAGTCCTGGATATACAGTCGTAATCATATTTTTTATTTTACTTACATAAAACATCCAGAGTGAAAGGTTTGCTCTCGCCGTCCCCCTCAGCATTGAACCCCACACACGTGTAGTTCCCAGCAGTTTTCCTGCCGACCCCCTGAAGCACCAGCGACTGGTTGCTGATGATGACTCCGTGACCCACGTTGTGGACAAGGGTCTTACTCTAAAGAGATAAAAGATATACTTTATAACTTAAAGATATTACTTTATAATTTACGGAATGAATTTGGGTATGTACCAAACAATATGTGGACGACCTCTGTGGCGAAGTGGGTAAAAGCCCGCCTGAGACGCAGAGGTTGCGGGTTCGTTCCCCGCTGCGAGACAAATGTTAGCATGATCTGCAAATAATTGTCTCGAGTGTTCTTTATGTAAAATATGTATGTATTTACAAAAAAAATACCCAGACTCGAGACAGATCATACAAACATTTGTCCCGCAGCGGAGATCGAACTCGTACCTTCGCGTCTCAGCTTTTGTTTTAATTTTAAAAATAACAAGAGTGTTATTACTCCTGTGTTATTAAAATAATAAGCTCAAAGTTTATAGATTAATTAATAATCTGATTACATCGTTACATAACTAATTTCGTAATCAAAAATTTTAAATCACGTGACCTAGTTTAGCGCAGTGTCGCTTTAATATTATGTTCCTATTAAAACTCGCTTTCGCCCCGGCTTATTAAGTTCCACTTAATTATTTTGCAAGATTTTATGCTATGAAGCACTTCGAGGGTAAGTTATGTTAGCTTGATGGTATCTTGGTTTTTGATTTGAATTAATCATTGAATTTTCAGATAGGATGAAAAGCAATACACGTATGCATTGTAGAGATGTTTTATACTTAATTAATCAAAAGAAAAAACAATCACTGTTGTTCATGAAAGAAAGTAACGTAAAAATTTGAAAGAATTATCCTTATCGGTCATGCCATTTTTGAGTTATTGAGTGATAACGAATTAGGATTCAATTTAATATAATTATATAGATTACGAGTTAAGTCAGTTTGAAAAACTGTTACCTAAATTGATATAAATAAGTTTTTATGAAGGCAATTCTACTTCACTGAAGATATATAACCTGCAATTCATATTTAAATAAGCTGCAATAAAATCACACCTGTTTCTTGATGGAAAGGGAGAAAATAGGATGAAGTTAATATCGTTACTGTTGGTAAATTCAATAGTGGAGATATTTGTCAAGAAGGGTATTAGAAGTGGGTGTATAGAATTCATGAATTGGTCGAAAGAACCAACAAGCAGGAATGTGATAGTGAATTAGGCGAGAAAAGTTTATAAGAATTATGCAATATGCATAATAATGTGTATAATAATTATAAGTGTATCTACTCATATTTTACTTCTACATGCATTTCATCTCCATAATCAACCAATTCATTAAATGGTCGAAAGAACCAACGAGCAGGAATGCGTTGATTAGGCTAAAAAAGAGTGTGTTAGGACTATGTAATATACATTATATTATGTTTATAATAATTAGAAGTTTACTCACATTGTGCCTCCACTCCACTTTGTAGACGTATGGATGAGCTTTGATGATGCAGTCGAAGTAGACATCAGACCCTTCTCTTATGTTCTTAGGGTCCAGATTTGTTCCCAATCGAACCACGGTTTCTGGGACATCTAGAAAAAAAACAAAAATCTATTTTATTATGCGGAATGGTTATAGAATTATAATATTTTAGGAATATGGACAATTGGACACGGGATTTTATTGCGTTACTACTTTATTAGTAGATGCATACTTCGTATTATGACTGTTTCAAAACTGTTAGTGTTGTGTGTTGTGATATAAATTGAGCCGTTCAGAATTCATAAGATCAGTGAGGGTAGTCTATAGTTGTTAGAAATGGTGATAAAAGGTGGCGAATGTACTTACACTGGATATCCAAGGTCCAATCGTCTTCCAAAGCCACCACAGCCGGCATCTGAGGGTTGGAAGCTCTGCAGGCCAGTTTTGCTCCAGCATCAGCCTTTGTCAGCTGCAGAGATACTGTCGACGTTGTCGTGTTGCCATCTGTTGATAACTGTGGAAGAAATAGCACAAAAATAAAATAATACATCATGACTGTATCCCTTAAAACTTAGGCAATACCTACATCTAGAATTTAGATGTACAGTACAGGCCTATAGTTTGTACATTATTTTTACACTTAACGGGACACTGTAGTGACTGCGAAATTGTTGAGATGGATCAGGCTAGCCCATCACCTAAACTATCCTCTCGGCTTAGTCGGCCATATCCACGGGAAAGACAATGGTCGATACGTGTGGGGCTGATGAAGCCATGGGTTTCCTCATGACGTTTTCCATCGCCGTTAAAACAAACAATTTATTGATGTATGGCCGGAATTCAAACCAACGACCTTTGGATCGAAAGTCGAGGTCAAATATCCCTAAAGAGCGCTAGAAATTAAAGATCTTTTGAAGATGTCTAAGGAGATAGTCCGAGGTAAGTCAAGATACATTATGTTGTAAATGCTTTATGTTGTTAAAAGTAAGAAAGTAGTAGGAAACACCTATTTTAACATAATTATAATATCATCATTTTCATTTTTTCAATAGCAGCTTAAGAAACTCAAAATAAAAAATATTATTTCAACTCTTCAATACTATCTCAACTGGCAGGTAGCAACGGTAGCACAATATTTATTGAAAATTATTTTTAAATGTTCTTTTCCAATATTTCCAAGATTATCTCAAGTTTTCTTTATAAATATTTTATTCATTGGTCCAAGTACCTAAAAAATAAGTAAAGCAGTAGGTAATAATTTCCGAGAAAGCTATTAAATAAGTATTTTCTGCGAATTCAGATTGAAACGTGGCACGTAATAAAGTGGGCCCACAAGTACGCACCTCTTTCAATAAAGCCCACCTACATTTTTCCTCAATATAAATGTAACTTATCATAATAACTACTGCGTACCATACCTTTTGGAACTCTATAAAATACTTCGGATAGTAGAAACCCCGCGACTTAGTTCGGGGTTTCATCACAATTATTTAACACTGTATATAGTTTTTTACAAAGAGTCCCGAAAAACAAAGACAGTTGCTTAAATTTCGTTTCAAAATATTTCGATAAATGCGAAATGACTACGGGAATTTTAGGTTCGTTTTTTTCGAAATTTCGGAAGCTAAATTCGCATCCATTGACAATACTACTTCGGTAGCTACTTATATTATGGAATACTTTATAATTTTCATTTAATAAGCTAAATTAACAGTCAGTCACTCAAACTAGTTTTTATATATCACAAAATCGTTTGAACCAGCTGGTCCATTATTCTTTTCATGACCCAAGAGACAAATTACCAATGGCCGTACTATGTTTATTAGTTGCCGTATTACAAAGTGGGCCATTCCACAACCCAAACACATTATGTGAATTGAGAAAACACATTATGGTGAGTGATGTCTTTTAAATGGTAGAAAAGTCCCTGAAAAGGTTTTTAACTACTCCTACAGGGGCATTGAAAGATATAGAGTTGGGGTTCGTTAGTTTATGACTTGAGTTGACAAGGTTTGTGGGCTACCGATTAACTTGCAGAACCAATACTGTGACGTCAGCGTTTAAAGGCTTCGGCAACTCGTTCGTTATAAAAATGTTTGCAAGACAAACTTCATAACTATAGTGTGCTGTTTAGGATTTTTACCTCAACAGCGTAAAATTGGTATAGCCATTACCTTTATGATGTATATAAGATATCTACCGTGTGTTAGGGATGCAGTCTTGAACCGCTTTCATTTCGAGGAAACAGTTATCTTGGTGGAGAACCAAGTACCTGGCTTAAGCGAGGTTTAAATTACATCAACACCTGAGCTTATTGATTTAGAAGTTCAAGCGTAATATCAAAACTTTACCTCATAACAAGGTTGTACCCTGTAATAAATAACAGGCGCGTCAGTCCCGATGGCGCGCAATATGCGACGTCATTCAAACGTTACGTACGCCTGCCCAATTAAGCTTGCGCATTGGTTGCGAGGAAATTAAATATATTTTGAGTAATTGGGGGTAATAAAGGTTGATGAGGCGTCATTTATTCACTATGGATTTTAGCACAAGCAAACAGCGACTCAGTTTCCTAGAGATGAAAACTGGTTTCTCTTTGAGCTAAGAGCCTGCTTGGATTTATTGTTTTTAAATTTATAAGCACTTTAATATAGCTCTAAACAATGAACGGAAAAATCATGAGTTACACGATACCATTTTCTTTCCTATGGTTGTGGCGTTCTTAGAGAGGGGGGTAGAAAAATAAACTAAGAAACGTCAACAACAATAAAATAGATATATTAAATAAGGGGGGGGATCGAAAGGCCAGTCTGGTTTCACTTTGTGGTCCGGTACTCTCCTGGCTGTCTTGATGAAGGCTGCTCAGGTGTGTTCGGATCTCGACGGCGGAGGACAAAAAGGGCCGAAGACGTCAGCCGACGAGTGTGTGATGCGGTCCTTGGTTGTCGTCTAGGGATATAGCCCTAGCGTAGGACCCTGTGAATAAATGTTCACAATAAATAAAAATTCAGAAATCCGTCCGTGGATAGTGAACACCCTGTATCGACGAGCCTAGGAAGAGAGCCGAGTAAGCAGTTGGTGCAGAGGTGATTCACTATCAGAACGGAGTTACACAAAAGCAGAAGATACAAACTAATGGGCATGATTGGCGAATACAAATGAAATGATTTAAGCAATAAAGTATGTAGGTATAATGTACAAAATAACTAGCCAATACCCAATGCGATGAAATGAAATGAAAGTGAAATGATTAGCTGGTAGATTTAGGTAGTAGGTACGTAGGTACATAATGTACGTAACCTTTGTGAAATTAAAATGTTTTATATTTTACAGTGCAATAAAAAAAAGAAGATAAATTAAATTATAAATGTTGCACTCATAAATTATAAAACAATGTTTAAAAGATAAATAATTAAATAGGTATAGGTAATACAATAAATGCGTAATGAGTTTTTACACGGCTGATATGATAAAAAGCTAAGCTATGCCTACCTACTTCTAACACTGTTCAACACTTACCCTATCGGGGATCAGGAACAAAACTGAATTTAATAATTTAGTTTGAAAATATAATTAAGGCCTTTTTAAAATTAAATTTGCACTAGCGCGTATTGTCACTGATTAGAGAGTGAACGCTCTAAATGCAAACTAAAAGCAAGACGATTTTAATCAGCGCGTATTGTCACTTCTACGAGCGAACGCTTTGAATAAAAATATACGTCCGATGCTAAAGGCAGGTAAAGGTTTGTGTCCGGCCGGTCAGGTACAAGATCACAGGCGATCGCGTATCCCCGCGCTCCGCGACCCGTCGAACATTCGAGTTATTAGAACAAAAGACTCACGCACACAGAGAGCGTAAAAGAATATCACGCCACCTTTGCGGTACTGTCGCGGAATAAAGTGTTAGAAAGAAATTGTTGCTAGGCAGATTATTTGATACAATTATTTTTACGGTTTTATTAATGTTATGTTTCATAAGGTTTTATTAATTTATTTTGAGATAAAAGTCAAAATTTGATAAATTGTAAAAATAAATAAATATCATGTAAACGCAACGTTACAATACCCCCCTTGTCACAAGAGGATTTTATATATTTTGATATATAAAATCCGCACTATAAGTAATTTATCCATATTTTTTCTTTCAAAATCTCATTCACACTCTCCTAACATTTCTTTCAAAATCATACTCATCATACCGATCTTTCATACTTCACGCAATCAAAAATTAGCAAAAGCAACCATTACAAGGGTTACTAACGCGACCTTTCATTAATTTTAGGTAACCATTTAAAAAGAGTAAATGAGTGACCCATTACGAATAATTTAAAGTGCAACTGGAATTAAAAATGTGACAATTGGGTAATACATCAACAATGCAATTACTAGTCATTTAGTAAACCAACATATTTTTTAAATTAATATCATGAGCGAAATCTTCAGTTTTACGCGGCATTTTGTGAATTTTGGAATATAAAAATTTAGCAAGATATTCCAACCCATCTTAGTAAAAAAAAAAATATTTTGAGAAAAAAAATATTACCGCAATAAAGTAAATGTTGGACAGTGCTTAAAATCCTTCTCCGTTCTGTTACAAAGCAAGCTAATGAACGTTATGGTTGGCAAAAATAAGCAAAATAATAAAATTAAAAAAAAATAATCACATGAAAAAAATAATGCAACTAATGTGTACAGCCACGAGAAACAAAATTATGAACCAAAAATAAAAATAAAAAACTTTAACACTTTTGTACTCGACAGTACAAATCTAGTTTGCAATAGTTGCAGTTTACGAGTCTATACAGGGTGCAAAAAAAATTACTACAAAAAAATTCTAGCAAATAAATGATTACCAGATTAGACTGATAAAAATGTATAAAAGTTAAATACTTACAGGGTGTACACTTTAGTTACGAGCAACCAAAAAAAAAAATAACGTTTCACAAAAATAAAAACATACACATAACACACAACTACTACGAAGCAAAACCAGACCTTATTTTTGAACCACGTTTAAAGGCGCCAGTGTGGCGTTAACAACAATAAAAAGATATTTAAATAAGGGGGGGGATCGAAAGGCCAGTCTGGTTTCACTTTGTGGTCCGGTACTCTCCTGGCTGTCTTGATGAAGGCTGCTCAGGTGTGTTCGGATCTCGACGGCGGAGGACAAAAAGGGCCGAAGACGTCAGCCGACGAGTGTGTGATGCGGTCCTTGGTTGTCGTCTAGGGATATAGCCCTAGCGTAGGACCCTGTGAATAAATGTTCACAATAAATAAAAATTCAGAAATCCGTCCGTGGATAGTGAACACCCTGTATCGACGAGCCTAGGAAGAGAGCCGAGTAAGCAGTTGGTGCAGAGGTGATTCACTATCAGAACGGAGTTACACAAAAGCAGAAGATACAAACTAATGGGCATGATTGGCGAATACAAATGAAATGATTTAAGCAATAAAGTATGTAGGTATAATGTACAAAATAACTAGCCAATACCCAATGCGATGAAATGAAATGAAAGTGAAATGATTAGCTGGTAGATTTAGGTAGTAGGTACGTAGGTACATAATGTACGTAACCTTTGTGAAATTAAAATGTTTTATATTTTACAGTGCAATAAAAAAAAGAAGATAAATTAAATTATAAATGTTGCACTCATAAATTATAAAACAATGTTTAAAAGATAAATAATTAAATAGGTATAGGTAATACAATAAATGCGTAATGAGTTTTTACACGGCTGATATGATAAAAAGCTAAGCTATGCCTACCTACTTCTAACACTGTTCAACACTTACCCTATCGGGGATCAGGAACAAAACTGAATTTAATAATTTAGTTTGAAAATATAATTAAGGCCTTTTTAAAATTAAATTTGCACTAGCGCGTATTGTCACTGATTAGAGAGTGAACGCTCTAAATGCAAACTAAAAGCAAGACGATTTTAATCAGCGCGTATTGTCACTTCTACGAGCGAACGCTTTGAATAAAAATATACGTCCGATGCTAAAGGCAGGTAAAGGTTTGTGTCCGGCCGGTCAGGTACAAGATCACAGGCGATCGCGTATCCCCGCGCTCCGCGACCCGTCGAACATTCGAGTTATTAGAACAAAAGACTCACGCACACAGAGAGCGTAAAAGAATATCACGCCACCTTTGCGGTACTGTCGCGGAATAAAGTGTTAGAAAGAAATTGTTGCTAGGCAGATTATTTGATACAATTATTTTTACGGTTTTATTAATGTTATGTTTCATAAGGTTTTATTAATTTATTTTGAGATAAAAGTCAAAATTTGATAAATTGTAAAAATAAATAAATATCATGTAAACGCAACGTTACATGGTTGGCTAAGCTGAGAGAATGGTTTAGGGCAAGCCTTTTCCATATGCACTACAGTGTCCATACCTCCTGACTATACCAGTTGTAAACATGTAAAACGGCCTTTATTTATATAGTTTTAATAGTGTTTTTTTCTTGTTCCTCTTATGGCAATGAAAAGAGATAGCAACAGATTTAATATCCGTTTTAGCTAAAATAAATTTACTAGTTCAATCTGAACAACGAAGGCTAGAAGTGGGATGAATCAGGCTGAACTGAAGACCTTTAGAAAGTTTAATTTATATGAATATTAATTTATGAATATATTTATTCAAAGAGTACAATAAACAGATCCCATCCCATTGATCCCTAAAACGATACGGAAATGGGAATATAAAAAAGGAAATCCATTGTCCTTCGCCTCAGGGAAAGGGCGATATTTTCTATGGAACAACGAACAATATTTAATTTCTAACAAACATGTCATGAAAAGATGTTACGAGGATAATAAATTATTATTTGAGAAATAAAAAAATAATAATTTAGCTACATAAAAAACTGCGAGTACTAGAGTGCTTTTTGCAGAAAATAGTCTCGCGAATTTTTGCAGAGCTGGCGCTAGTTACATAGTATATCCACACTTCGCGGCAGAAGAGTAACGTAGTAACCTTCGATAAATAATGTTTCTTATCTGTTTTCATAGCGGCATTTTTTTTGCTGTCATAACAATTATAATTTATGACAACCATATTGATTGCATACCCATACAAGGGGCTACGAAGGTTAGCTACGTTTCGTAGAAGTTGCTACGCAAAGGGCTACGCCGTAGCTCTACGGCTTGAAAAATGAAGCTCAACAATAAATGAGAACGAGACGCGGATCGCGCGCGAAGCCGTAGAGAATATGCGAATGGAATCCACACTCCTATCTCGCGTTTTGTTTACGTTTAAGGCACTTCCTTATGATAAGGGCTTTAGTTTATAACTAGCTATTGGTTTCACACGAGGATAGCCGAACATCCCCGAAGGGCAATTTAATTAAATCTCTACTGTACGAACCGGTATTAATAATAACTTAATTAAAGTCAATCTATACGCAAAATGTAATAGATAGTTGTAGTTGATGAAGATTAGAGATATTGCTAATATATGGAAGGTCAATAAATAGTACCCTGATTTTACAATGGAGATTTCAACCTAGTCCCTTTTTAACCGACTTCAGAAAACGAAGAGTTTCTCAATTCGTAGTTGTATTATATAATGTTACTGATAGTTTCGTCTTCGGCGTCATAAGGTTTCGTGGCCGAGTGGTTATGGCAGCCCGGGCTGCCGACACTGCCACTTTTAACTTTTGCAGTTGTCAACGTTTCATTATTACACAGCAGTTTTAGTTCAAAGAAATGTTTTTTTTTTTTTACTAAAACACTTGAAACTTCTAAATAAGGTGAGTATACCTCCTAAAGCATCTCATCTAACTAGCATCTTTCAAACATAGAACTGAAACTGGCAGTCCCTTATGAGCGATTTGAGTCGTGCCCGCTCCTAGCCCCATTCAATCTACATTTATTACTTCTACGTGCCCGTGGACGGACTCAGGATGAAAATGAGCCCATATAAGAATCAGCATTTTTAAATTGCCCAAAAATTTGAGCGAAACTTTTTTGGATTTTTGCATAATTGCAATTCACCCTCGGAATTAATATCAATGGCAGTAACGCTAACACCTATAATGCCAGTTTAAAATCGGTTCTAATGTGGATTTTTTGGTTGTGTTTTTCTGCCACCATATTTTTTTTAAATCTTTTCAAATAATAATTATCAGTTTCTTAATTTTTTTGTAATCTTACTGTCTTATTAGTGAGGAACTTATCATTAATTTAATCTTGAAAAATAAAATAAGTAACTTGATTTGATTATAATTTACTATGATTTTGTACTGATTACTGTTTATATTTTTGTCGTACTCGTACCTGTATGTAAAATGCTTTTATTCTTTTCTCTTTTCCGAAAACAGCTTTTACCAAAATCGAGTAATTTACTAACTCATTTTAATGGGCACTTAGTAAAATACAAAACAATATCGATAATCTCTGTAAACAAAATTCTCAATCCGCCCTCCAAAGTAGCCTATTATAAACTTCGACGCTGTTGTGTATAAAGTAAAAACGGCTGACGATAAAATCCAGCACGGAATTAGCTTTTTTAACAGTTTCGCAAATTGATGAGGTGTGACCGGGCCCTTATCTCCCAATCGTTGATCTTTTGAAGAGTTTAGGGAAATCTTTTGACAATGATAAGGGCAACCTTACTGGAGAGATTTGTGCCAAAGTTCACTCAGAACCAGTTGTCGGCTTAGTCTTATCTGACAGATGGTTTTTGCTTTCAATAGTACTTGAGATCTAGCATATGATATTGCTCAATGATTAAGAAGTCCTATGTGGCGCAGTGGGCGAAAGCCCGCCTGAGACGCAGAGGTTGCGGGTTCGATCCCCGCTGCGGGACAAACTTCGTTTCATGTCTGGTTTCTATGCTATGGTACAAACCAAACATAAAAAAAGTCATTTTGGTCAAGGGGATGAGTACTTCGACTTTCGATCCGAAGGTTGTGAGTTCGAATCCGGTCGTGCATCAATGTACTTTTCGTGTCGAAAAATGTATATGCACTCGAGCTTTAAACGGTGAAGGAAAACATCGTGAGGAAACCCGCGGCTAGTCAGCGCCACACGTATTGACCATTGTCTTTCCTGTGGATATGGCCGACTTAGCTGAGAGGATGGTTTAGGTGCTGGGCAAGCCTATTTCATCTCAACAATGTCCCAGGCACTACCAGTGTCCCGCAAAGCAAAGCTTGCCTCCTGACTCTGTATAAATCATCTAGTAAAGATTTAAAAGGCCTAAGTTTGTATGCTCTGTAAATACTTGTTTCATGTTTGGGTGTTTTCTATGAATAATTATGTATTTATTTACAAAAAAAAGTAATCTATGTAGTTTATCAGTTATTATTATTATTTATTATAAACCACACTTAATACTAAATAGCTATGCTAAGGACAAGTTAACTACACCCCACACCACCAGGTTCTTGCCTGATTCTTTCCCTGGTGTAGGGAGTCGCGTTGGAACAGGCATTAGAATCACCTAGCATGTAAAACGAAACTAAAGTGATCCTTGAGGTCCTACAAGAATAAATGATTTTTCTTCAAGCCTATCAAAAAATGGAGGCGATATTGTATAATAACTATTTATTTGTGGATTTTAGTTAAACGCTTAGTTATTTTGTCTCTGGAGAAGCAGCATTTACTCGTATAACTAGGTATCTCTCGTGGCTTTAACCGAGCCTTGATGATTATTTGTAAAATATTTATTCTAACCAATAAAAGCCGTTCTTTTTATTAAATAAAAATAAGATATTTCAGTTTACTCAAGTTTTAATATTTATTTGCCTCTAAAAACGTTTGCTTTACAACAAAAACGAGTTCTGTCAACTCAGAATCAAACAAATATCAATATTTAACACATTCACTTATATTTTCTAGTTGCCTCGAGTATTTACACAATTTACTGACGCTGTTTTCCTTCCAAAAACAAACTCTTAGAAATTGCTCTGTCAATATAACTCAAGTTTTTTCTTTGGAAGCGTCCCAAATTTAAAATTTTATTCGGTAAGCCAATGTGAACTCTTTGACTTTGTGATAACGTTTTAAGTTGTGCGTTTGTTTAATCAGCGAGCAAAACGACAGAAATGATCTCGATGGTAAAACTGTGTTTGACTGTTTTGTTAAGTTTTTCAGGTTCTTTGTTTATTGAAGAAAGTTATTTTGAAATAGAAAAGAGCAATTTATTCTGTTAGGTCAGGTTACTTTGTTTACCATGGCTTAACGACTTTAAAAAAAGGGACCGACAATTTAATGTGCTTTCCGAAGCACGGAAGCGCTCAGCTGATAATACCACTTACGGTCACCCATCCAAGTTGTGACCGCTCATAACGTTGCTATACTTCAACAATCTATCAAAAACGTCTTAGCAAGCTTCGCCACGAGCGCTTCGTAATAAGTCAATTAGAGTATAAAATGACAATTTAAGTCTTCTCACCGTCTCCTTAGCGTTGTTTATCCTATGTCCATTCTTCCACCATGTGATGGAAGCCGGTGGACGAGACCCTGAGCTTTGGCAGAGCAGGTCGTATCTTCTGCTCGCTGAGAGCGGCTGGTTCGAGCCCAGTATGTGGACTGTTAGCGGAGGAACTGAAACAAAAGAAACAGTTAATTAGAAAGATATGTAAAAATGGTTTGATTTGCAAAAAAAAACATAAGTGTAGTACGTTGTAGTACGGCTGAAAATTCGGTCGTAATACTACGACGGACGTGACGTATTTTCGGCAGATCTGTCATAGTAGGTAGCGCTGGTCCAGTAAAAGTTGGTCGTTTTTTTTTTAGTCAATAAGGTAGTAATAATTTTGTACCATCTCATTAAAGAATACTCACAATTCATATCTAAAGTAAGAGTGGTCTCTATAGGATGCGCCCGCGCATGGTTCGACGCTCTACACGTGAGTGCCGCTCGCACGTCCGCTCTCGTCAGCGGACCCACTCTGATGACCCCCTGGACTCCGTCGCTGGACAGCGGCGTTGCAGGCGTGTCTTGCTCTACTTCATCTCTGAACCACTTCACCCATGGTCGAGGACGACCTGCAATAACGAAATACATTTTACAGCTATTTATCACTTAAGTAAGCCAAGTGTAGCGTGTGATGCCAGACAACATTATGTTGAGGTGTTAACTTGCTAATTTTACAATTATTTTTACTTGCTTTGACATGCCTTACTTTGTTTGACTGGCTTCCCACTGAAGCTTGACTATTTAGATTGATAAGGGATCGCTTTTAAAAAATGCGAAGCCCACACCACCTGGTTCTTGCCTGATTATTTCACGGGTGTTAGGAGTCGCGTTGGAAGAGGCATTAGAATCACCTAGCATATTAGACGAAAATTAAGTGATCCTTGAAGTCCTACCAAAATAAATGATTTTTCTTTCTTTCTTTCTCTTTATTAATGTTTAAAACAACCGAGTACATATCTATTTGCATAACTTCACAATTAGACCTTAGTCAGTGGTATGCCAAGATACATAAATATTTGATACTTGCATGCACATACTTTGAAGAAGTTAATATTCAAATTACAATCTTATCAACGTTTTTAGAAAGGAAACTAAATAATTAACAGGTTAGCTGTCCGATAAGGCACATGTGCCTCATGGGTGATTGCACTGGTACGTCCATGAGGCATATGTGCCTCATGTTAGCTGTCATTATTTACTACGAGGACGTGTACAAAGAAGATCGAAACTTGCTTCGGGACAGCTAACCTGTTAAAATTCAAAATCAAAGCAACTTCATAAAGGCTATACAATAGAATATAATCGTTGGCAACACATAAATAAAATATATAGTTAAAAGTACAATTATTAAGTGTTATATAACTCGTCAATTAAATGTTTACATTAATTAATTGATTGTTGAACAAAAAATTTAATTTAATTAACATTAAAATAACATTTTATTATTTATTCGCTGTACGACGTACGAAGGCTAATAAATAGTTTTAACCTGATAAATTTACTTTAGTTTCTAAATCACATGAGCCGTACATTCAAAGTAAACCAAAGTATTCGAAATCTCTTTGTGAATTCTATTCCAATCTAGACTAGTGATACCTTATCACCGAAATTGCAAAACTTCTCTAATCTATGTAAATTGCTTTCGTAAAAGGTTTATTGGAGACAGCGACTCATTTTTATCAAAGCGTTCTAGGAATTCTGAAACTGGATGAATGCTTGAAAAATGAGTTTTTGTACAATAAAGAGGTTTTGTTAAAGAAGCGCGCCATCTGTCGACTATGATTCTATTCAAGTTTTATCTTTCAAAATATTAAAGACTGAATCGTGGTTTTAATTTACTTATTTTCAAGCTTTTACCTTAAATCATTATTTTACTTTGGGTTACATAAAGCTTTGTTTATAAGAAAATCTATTTTATCAAAGCCATCTTGGATGTTCTTAGGCACGCTTTTTAATATATTAACTTGGAATAAAATTAAATATTGTAAAGAAATCAGTTAGTATACTGCTATGAGCGGTCGGTTATTCGGTCTGCCTTTTTAATCCTAATAAAAAACGACATAAACACAGAAAGAAACAAATATTCATTTTTATGTATCAGGCAAAGACGATTAATATCTAGAAGACAGACAAAGGCCCTACACAAAATCGTAACCCTGACCAGAAAGAAATTTCAATACTTAGTAGTAAATAGGTAGCAACAATATTCAATATAAAAATTTTTTTAGGTAATTTTAACAAGAAAGTAATTGAAATTTCTTGGATAAAATTGATGTTTTAAAGTTTCCAGGCTATCTGGTACTGCGGGATCAGGGTTACGATTTTGTGTATGGCCTTTGTCTGTCTTCTAGATATTAATCGTCTTTGGTATCAGGTCAAGTTTACCTCCGGAGACGTCACATTTGAGCGTGAAGAAGTCCCCCTCCACGTAGGGGCCCACAATCGCTTGTTTCACGTCCCCCTTGTCGTCAATAATCACCATCTGGTTTGGTGGAACTGTGGACAAAATATATTACTGCATAAACTTATAATTAATAAATAAATAAATAAATAAATAAATAAATATCCTTGGACATTTCACACGGCGTCATCTAGTCCCAAGCTAAGCAATTTAATTGGAAACAGTATTGTTCTTAGAAAAACTTATGTTTTTTTGTTGAACAAAGATAAATTTGGGGAACCCATTTCGTCTCCGAAAATCGATTGTCCGTAAATCACAATCAATAACAAGTGTCTCCGAAACATAGGAATCCATAATATTATGGTCCCATAACTATAGTTTGTAATAAGGTATTGTTCATCCTTATGCTCCTAATCCATAAATTTATGTTACCTAATATTATAATCCCTAACTTTAATCGTTATAAACATATGTGTCATAATAATAAAGAATCATAATACTTCCACTTCCGATTAATAATGTTTTCGAACGTTTATAAATTATGTAAAACAGAAACAACTTCGGTTGTATTCACCCAGATCGAAATCAGTTGGTTAGGTTAGGTTTGAACAGTGACCACTAACGTGCGAGACGAGCGAGCGTACCGAGCGTGCCGCGGTAGCGGCCGCCGAAGCGCCAATAAAATGTGGAATAAAAGTAATCAGCCACCCAGATCGAAATCAGTTGGTTAGGTTAGGTTTGAACAGTGACCACTAACGCGCGAGGCGAGCGAGCGTAGCGAGCGTGCCGCGGTAGCGGCCGCCGAAGCGCCAATAAAATGTGGAATAAAAGTAATCAGCCACCCAGATCGAAATCAGTTGGTTAGGTTAGGTTTGAACAGTGACCACTAACGCGCGAGGCGAGCGAGCGTAGCGAGCGTGCCGCGGTAGCGGCCGCCGAAGCGCCAATAAAATGTGAAATAAAAGTAATCAGCCACCCAAATCGAAATTAGTTGGTTGGGTTAGGTTTGAACAGTGACCACTAACGCGCGAGGCGAGCGAGCGTAGCGAGCGTGCCGCGGTAGCGGCCGCCGAAGCGTCATTAAAATGTGGAATAAAAGAAATCAGCCACCCAGATCGAAATCAGTTGGTTAGGTTAGGTTTGAACAGTGACCACTAACACGCGAGGCGAGCGAGCGTAGCGAGCGTGCCGCGGTAGCGGCCGCCGAAGCGCCAATAAAATTTGGAATAAAAGTAATTAGCCACCCAAATCGAAATCAGTTACATTCCCTATGCTGCCTTGTGCTTGAGACACAATGCTCTTATGTTAAAATTATTCTCATAAACTATTATGAAAATAAAGTTATGAGTTATTTACATTATGGATTATATTATTTATTGAGAATGATTTTATGTATTTTAAACATTAGGGATGTTGATATTAGCCGTAACTATATTAGGGATCCTTATATTATAGATCCTGATTATACGGGCAATCGATGATTATGAAAACCCAATTTATAGATTTTTATTTTAGGGATATAAAATTTCGGAGACAAAATAGAGACCCATAAATTTGGTATTATAACGAATGTTTTTCTGGAAGCTTAGATGCAATTTTTTTACATTTATTGTTTAGGTATAAAAAGTTGTGGTACCTAAAGAATAAATGTAAAAAAATTGCATCTAAGCTTCCAGAAAAACATTCGTTGTAATACCAAATTTATGATTCACGATTCTGACTAAGTTTCGCAAGACCCATTCGTAATCAAATCTAAGTTGGTCTGACCACCAGCCAATAACCAATTGCTACGAGATAGTTTCAACTTAACTAATGCTGCCTAACTATTAATTTATATTGCTGACGTTATAATCAAAACCTATGACTATTGAATTTTAACCACGCTAAATAAATGTAGGTATTTGTTACGGAGTTTTTAGGTTAAGAAATATGATTTTGGCTAAACTAAAGTAAGTAAGTTCGTATGAGCAAGTGGCCAATTCTGGTGACGGTGTTTTTAGGCCTAAACCCTCCGTCATGGCTTAACGACATTAAAAGCCAGGACCGACAATTTAACGTGCGCTCCGAAGCATGGAAACTCACATAATTATGTTAATCCAATTTGTGACCGCTTAGAACGTTACTTATAATTCAACGATCTATAAAGAACGTCTTAGCAAGCTTCGCCACGAGCGTTTTACTACCGCGAAAAGCAAGAATTCAATATACCTATCAACTATGCAACCCTAGATGTGGTACTCTATATTATGGGGTAGAAGCCGTAACATATTTTGTTGCGACTTTATCGCTATTCAAAATCGTATCGCATCCAGATCGAACGATAATCTGATTTATACGTAAAAGCCTCCACTGAGCAGAATGTGCATTTACTGGAAATATTTTATTGTACTATGCAAAGTGGTGTCGAATAGGCAAAAAGCCTTCGTATTTCCATTTTCTTTCGTGGTTGCACTAGAAGTTTGTTTCTGTCGTCTTATTCAGAAAGTAGGTGTGAATGTAACTTGTCTTTGATGGTTGGGTATGGTTTTAATAAACGTTTCGTTATCGATGGCTTTAGGTATCTTGCTGTCTTGCATAGGAAATAACAGCATATGTGTTATTATACCAAGGCTCTTTCTAATCTTAGATTTTAAATTTCGTTAACATCTTTTAAACCCCAGTATGTATGTATTTATAAGTAGTAATATCAGTTATCTGGTTTCTATTACACAAGCATTCGATTGCTTAACTTGGGACTAGACGGCGCTGAGTAAACATTTCAAGGTTTTTTTTTTATTTTGGTTCAATGGGGACTTTTCACAATTTATTCACAATGATCCTAAAATTGAAACAAATTTTCAACTTTCTGGGAATTTTTGCAATGGTTTCTATTATGATGCGCTCAAAGTCATTCTTTCTAGCTTTAAAAATGAAAAAATCAACAAAAAGCGTTAATCCCAACACTGTCCATTGTTCGTTCGTTAAAATATTAGGTCCGATGGAAAATTAATAGCGCAGACACTTCGATAGCTCTGTAAGCCGATTTGAACGGGGATTTCCCGAACAGTTAATTTATTTTTGTGTTTCACAAAGTTAATCCAAACATTTTATTAGAGATAAAAATTGCCGTTGAAAATTCAACCTAAACACAATGATATACAGTTGTCTGATAAGCTCTGTAAAAATTGGATTAAAAAAATCACATCGTTGTATACCGATGGTAAAATAATATTGTTTGTTTTTGGGGAGTACCTACTGTTTATTTTTTTGGTCGTTTTAATAATGAAATAAACATTTGCTTTTTGAAGACTAGTTCAAACATTGGTCCCTTTAGAATTATCATGGTCATCATAAACAGTCTGTCTCTTTCTACCAATATAACCTTATAAGAGTACGCAAACCTTCTAACTTAAATCTAAACTTTAATCTAATCAGAACTGCAATTTTTACAATTTCAATTTATATATTAAGCGGTAATCAGATAAAAAAATCACACTTTAGAACTCTAGCTTTTTTTCCAATATTTAATACATTTTAAGATGATTCACGCACTTCAGAAATCAAAATTTCTTAGTTTGAATTCCTCACTGACAGCCAGAGCTAACAGACAGACAACATAACAGATTATGCACTAAGCCATACTGCAGCTCAAAATAGATTCTACATGCTTACATTTAAAAGACATATGGGCTTACTGAGAAAAAAACTTCTATACCTACCTTGAAGAATAATATTCCATGAGTTTTAACTTACCAATAACAGTGAGGTTGACTCGTGAGTTCCGAGTCTGGGCTTGCTTGAAGTCCACCCGGCACCGGTAGATGCCCTGGTCGGAATCTCTCACGCGGTCCACCCCGAGCTCAGCTGGTTTCCTCTCTGGGAGGAAGTAGGCTCGGGAGGCGAAGACACTCTCGTCCGACCACCGCTCGGCGACGCCGAAATCTCTTTCCCTTGCGTCCACGCTGCAGAAGAAATGATTTTCCGTTAGTAAATAAATATACTTAGTGATTTTTTTTTATCGACCTGTCTCGTCCCACTGCTGGGCAAAGGTCTTCCCCAAACTCTTCCAACCGTCTTTATCCTTTGCCGAGTCCCACCATCCTTCGTCCAAGGTGACGAGATCGTCTCGCCATTGTTTCCTCGGTCGACCCCGAATATAGCGATTAGTCTTTCTGAAACTTTCGCGATCACAATTCATATAATACTTTTAAATCAAAATAACGAAACGAAATGTTGGGAAATAATATAAAATCCTGATAATTCAATTTAAAAATATATTGATTAACTATCATAGAATATCAAGGATGCTTGTTCTACAATCTTGCGTTGAGTTCATCATTTTAGGGTTTACGGAAATGAATTTTTAAAGTTATTTATTAATGAGTTTAAATAAAAAGTCTTTATTAATTAGACCCACATAGAACAAATTCAAAATGTATTTATTCAGTACGATTGTTTATAAATAAATAAGTTATAAGACCACTTTGACATGTCACGTTCTTAAAACTAGGGGATTCTACTGCCTGTCACCATACAGAGAAAATTCACATAATTATGCCATCAAAAGGTGTAAGACAAATGTATTGATATTGGTCACAAAGACACATGATTATGTACATTTGACCACATACGCTATCTGACGTTTAAATCTCAGCAAATATTTATTGTATTATAATGTGTGTCAGCATTTTCTACACCATCAGAATCCATAATATTCAAATTGTCACTCAAAACTTGTCGACAAGAGCTAGACCAATAAAACCTAGTCCATAGCAAAGTTCAGTAGCTTTTACGAAGTCGTGACGTCAAAGGCATCGATACATCTTTTACGGTGCAGAAGAAGCACTCGAAACTTTGTCGTATGCACAACTCGTGCTGAGTTGATTGAAAACAGAGAGAACACTGCATATACTTTAAATAAATTTGATGTTTTTACTGAACGAAATAATAAGTTTTTATTAAAAAAATGTTTTGAGTGACATACTTTTTGTAGGTTAATCGTGAGCTTATTTTTGTGAACTTAATAGAGGTTTTTATTCGCAAAAAGTCACCAAAGTATATTTCATGTTATCTAATTCACATTGTATGATTTTCAGCTGAATCTCATACCAGTGATTAAAAATGGTTTGCAAGTTACAGAGATCTACATGCAAGTTATTTTTTAAAGCTACAATGATCACATTAAAAATTTATAAAACCAATGTACGGTGATGCATAACTCAAAGATAATGACTATTTTAATTATTATTTTCATTAATAAACGTAAATTTAATAATTATGAAGAATAATAATTTATTTCCCACCCAAATGCAAATACCTAGTAAGTATACAAAACAAACTAATTAAAAAAACAAAAATTCACAAAAAGGATTACAGCACAGCATTTGTTGTGGCATTGATTGAAATGGTACGCTTGCCTTTCGATGGAAAATTTCCATACTTAAGTAATACGTACCAATTTGATACCTGCTGTATGTAGTGACTTAGCTGCTCTTCTCATAAGCTTTCTATAATAACTCTCATAGATACTCCAAGCCATCTTCATAGCAAGGCGAAGACAATTCAATTCAAACTTTCTGCTTGCATACCTTGCATAGTAAAATGTGATCTTTAGAACGTTTAAAGGGCCAGACAGTTTTATATCTGCGAATCCTTTTAAAAGAGACATTTTTACTTTTTATAACGAGACGAGAAAAAAGCGAAGGTAGAATACCTAATGATATGAAAGCAGAGTTGTTTTTTAAAGGAATACAATTTACGAGAACTACGTTATGTCTGCGTATCTTTATACTAGGAATTCTTTTATAAGGGTAAGTTTTTGCAAAGACTTGATATTTTTGCTTTTGTTATGAAACTGTAAATACTTAGAAATGTTTTTTTAGAACATAGAAACCCCGACAAGATTTTTTATGGGAGCGGACATTACTGTTGTCCGCTCCCATAAAAAATCTTGTAAAAATATCGTTCAAACCGTTTTTAGTTTTAGAGTAACTAACGCATTGTGCAATCTATTTTTATATTTGAGACATGAAATATAATATTACTGTATTCCCAAGATGCTTCAATATATTCTTTCAGATCTTTTAGATCCTTTCAAGATCATCTAAAATCAAAAACAAATTGAAAATACATGGGTTCAAATACACACTTCACACTAATCACACTAATCACACTTCACACTAATATTATAAAGGTGAAAGTATGTGTCTGTAAGTGTGTTTGTTACTCTTTCACGCCCAAACCGCTAGACGGATTTGAATGAAATTTGGTACCAGGATTGCTTATACCGCGAATTAAAAAATATGCTACTTTTGATCCCGGTATTCCCACGGGAACGGGAACTATTCACCGCTGGTAACACCGCGGGCGCAGCTCATTCACAGCTCATTTGTATAATGCAAGTTCATTATTTAATTCTTACCTGTAAATAGGCGTGCCCAAGTCTTCCTTGTACCACAGCACGAGAAGCACGGCGTCCTCTTCGCCTGACGTCTCGATGTCACATGGCAGGTACACCGGCTCGCCTGCCACGGCCACCACTTGTGTCATCGGCACTAAAACAAACAATCTATTATTAGCCGCGTTTTCCGCTACGTCACAGAACTTTAATTAATTAATATCCTTGAACATTCCACACAGCGTCATCTAGTCCTAAGCTAAGCAATGAATTGCTTGTGTTATAGTAACCAGATGACTGATGTACATTTCTTAAATAATTTTTTTGTAAATACAAAAAAAATACATATTATAGATAACACACAGACTCGAGACAAATATTTGCAGATCTAACCGGGGATCGAACCCGCAGCGGGCGCAGCTAGTAATTTATATAGTACCTGTAGGTATGTTTAAATTACAAACAGTATTCTATATCACAAGTAAGCAGCGACCGCTTGCGAATACATTTTCGGCAAGCGCCAACCACTTTCGACCCGGAATCGAGACGATAAATCGAGATGACAGTTCATTGATCGCAGTACCCCCTACCGTGCTAACTCGAATCTATCAGAGAGAATGAGTAATTGAATGTACGGGGATATATGTATTTGCTGCTTTTATCTTTTTCACTTTGAACACATTGTGAGTTGTACATTCATCATCTTCCTGTCCTTTTCCCACAGTACGTGGGTTCGACACAACATGTACTCTTCTTCTACCTTCTCCTGTCAGCTGTCATCTCAGTACTGAGAGTCTTGCGCACCACGTATTTTTAAAGGGTAGTCACTGCGCGGTTTTGTGCAGCGCGTCACCTGCTAATTTGCAGCGCGTTTACATGGCCAACCATGTTTTAAAAAGGAGTTAATAAGTAGCTAATGTTTTATTCCAGTTCATAAACTATGTATATTCAAAGTTTCAGCCTAATACGTTCAGTAGTTATTGCGTGTAACAAACATTCATTTATAAATCCATACATCCATACAAATTTCAGTGTTTATAATATTAGTGGAATCACACTAATATTATACCTAAAGGTGAAAGTTTGTGTGTGTGTGTAAGTTTGTTACTCTTTCACGCTCAAACAGCTAGACGGATTTGAATGAAATTTGATACTAGGATTGCTTAGACCCTGGATCAAAAACTAGGCTACTTTTGATTAGGTATTCCCAAAGGACGCGGGTAACACCGCGGGGCGCAGCTTTACCTGCAAAATATAGATACAGTCCCTTACGTCATATGTTTAGGTTTCATTGTTTAATAAAAATGTACAAATATATTTTTGTATGTTTATCATTTACTATTCTACTTATTGTGTAAATGTGCCAATCAAGTTTATTGTACAACGGAAATTTCGTCGGAATCATGTTCGCAAGATTAAGGCCCTAAAAAGATTCGCAATATTCTTCCTATTTCATCTTTTTTATCTGTCTATAGCCATTTGTTTTTGTCAAATAAAATGTATTTTATTGTTACGTACGTGCATAAAAGGTAAAATAAATAAAAGCTAGCAAATAATGCTAGAACTGTCTCCACAAAGACAAAGAAATATTCACTTTAAGCACTTCTCTATCAAAGAACGAACGTTGAATGTCGCTGTGAAGTTCGGTATTATCTTCGGCTCGCTGTGTTAAGGCAGGGACTTGCCAAAATATAGTTTGTTTTATTTCATCTTTAAAATGCTAAACCACACTACTGCGGGGATTATAAGGGTGACTAGCTGGTCGATTTCGCGGTCGATCTTCGTACATTCGTCGTGCGGCTTGGGGACGACTTGAAAATGTATGAAGATTGACCACGAAATCGACCAGCTAGTCACCCGTGTAAATCCCGCATTATGGTCTATCTTATCCCACGCTAAGTGGGGTCGGCACAACATGTTTTTCTCTTCCACTCTCCTCTATCACTCGTCAACTCTGATCTCACTTCTCTTACATTCATATGCTCTTTCACACAATCCATCCACTTCTTCTTCGGCCTTCCTCTACTTGTATACCCATACACATTCATACTCTTAACTCTTTTGGTAATATGTCTTTCATCCCTCCTCATTACATGATCATACCATGCTAAACTGGTATGGTAACCAGACGAAATACAATCGTTTGCAAGCCACTCTTAGAATACTGAAATGCAACTCAATGTAAGTGGTACTTATTTGATAAGTAAATGCAACCTAAATGAAAGAAAGAAAAAATCATTTATTCTTGTAGGACCTCAAGGATCACTTAAGTTTCGTTTTACATGCTAGGTGATTCTTATGCCTGTTCCAACGCGACTCCCTACACCGAAATGATGAATACGCTCCCAAATATTTAAGTAGCGTTTCACTCAATATTCGGGGGTGAGTCTAATGGTCTTATTCATAAAGATTTGTCAATTTAATATAGATTTAAGAAATGTTTTTTTCTTGTTACTCTTGTGTCAATAAAAAGAGATAGCAACAGATTTAATATCCGTTTTAGCTAAATTAGGTATTCTAAACCAATATGCATAAAGGGGTAAGTAGGTATTTAGTTAGTTTGATATGGCCTTGAAAAAGCAATCGGCGTTTTTTCTGGAATCGGCCCTTTATTACCAACCCTGGGGCATTCACAGTCAGCGTGATAGATGACATCGATTTTAAGAGTTTTGGAACTCGTTTTTTGTAGTGTCAAAATGTATTAGTTCCATCTGTTCGGCTACTTTTATTGAATACTAGCAGACCCGCGCGACTTCACTTGCATGTTGCTGTTGTCACGCTACTTTCCATAGAAACTTTGACACCTATTTTACAACTTTTTAAAGGTTATTTGTAATTTTTTACCTATGTCTTTATAAACTATGCTATGGATTAAGTTGTCCGAAATAAACGAATATTATTAATATTATTATTATTTTGGAAAGTCCTCAGACCCGTATCTATTTTTTTTGCATACATATTCCAACCGAGTTTCTATCTAATTGCACTTTCCTTTTAAAAGTTCCTAAACAAACTTTGAAACCGCAATGCAAGCCTTTTAATAACTTCTACAATATTTGAATTTCATTTCACATACTACTAGGTATTCAATTTGATGCTTCATTGCAATGGAATAGCACTTTATATTATGTATAAATTAGTTTCTTTGAAACCTATATTCTAGAGGTTAGTCTCTCAGTCGAAGAAAATTCAATGCACACTCAACCCCGCTAAAGCAACCTTCACTTTTGTGTATTTTCTGTACATTTCTGACTACCCGAATTTCGGAGCAGAATTTTGCAGGTGTATTTTTAGAGCGCGATGGTGTTATTTTTAAAGGGAGGTCACTTATCGTTTTTTCTACGCGGAAAGTGTTTTGCTTCGTCGGTCGGAGTCGTGGAGCGTATGGAAGTTTGGAAATGCTTTTATAAAGCTGATGACTATATTTACGTAGTTTTCGTATTTTAAGATTGTCAGCTTCCAATCTATTTTTGTTTTATCACAGGTTTTATCAGTTAACATTTGAAAGCAACACGTAGAGTCGTATTCAGAGTCTGTACTCAGACTAGAGTCGTCAAGAAGTCACAAGATTTTTTGAAAGTTCTATAAGGAAACTGAGTGATGAATCACCGCTTGAGTATAGCCTCTGAATATGAGCCATGGTATCCTTGTGATTTATTTCAAATTTGTTATTTCATTTAAAGTTGTATTAAAAATAACTTTCTTGACAATAGTTTCATAAAAAGTTACTCTATCTACAAAAAGTAACTTACTCAATCTACGATGAATAGAAATATAATAATTACTTAGTCCAAACTCACTCTTTATCAACTCACAAAATTTCATCAAAACCAATTAATATAAAAATGTATACAATCTGAATATCAAAAACGGATTCAACGATTTTTTTCAACAGTTTTAGGGTCGATAAATCGATCTAGCTTGGATTCATTTTTAGAAAATGTCGTTATATCCGTGTTTTCAGGCAATGAAAAAAAAATACCGAGCGAATTTCGGTCATCCGGTACTATTATTGAAATATAGATTGGCCTAAGTTCTGCCTCATTTGACTATTTACTGTAACAAAGTAGACAGTAAATAACAGGATAGTTCAGATATTCAAACTTTTAAATCTTATCCGGATTCAACGTCAATAACCCACCAGGTAGTTCCTTAGATCAACGGGAGCTTTCGTATTGTCTCTTTGTATCCGATCCGGACGGCGAGTAACCGGACCGGACAAGACACATCCGGACGTCCGAACCGGACGTATGTCCGGGGCCGGTTCGGGCTTTAGCCATCTTGAAGATTTTATTTTGTTTTTGGTATATTTTTGTAAGGTGTGTTAAAATCGTAGCAAGTTAAAAATTATTTAACTATAAGTACATTTAAAATGAGGCGTGATTATCTTCTAAGCATGTTCAAGAGCATATTTTTGAATTATAATTAATTCTAAAGCAAGCCCATTTATGTACCAACGTGAAGCATTAAATGAATATGAATATGAATTCATACATTATGCATGTATGTATGACGAATGCATAATATTGAATGCAAAAAACTCAATAATATGAATAAGCGCAGAACTTGCCTTTGACTACCCGCGCGTAAAATATTATTAATTCTCGAATCTTTTAAAGATGCTTAGAACAGTCAAAGACAAAAACAATCGTTTGTTACATTCAAAAACTGTCCTTAAGGATCCAGTAATTTTGCTCACTGTAAAAATTCATCAAAGCCTTCACAAAACTGCAATGTTCATACGTAACGAACACACTGAACTCGCATTTCCTACACTCGTTCGTAAGCGTAGACGTGACGCGGAGGAAATAGAATTTCCCGGCTGCGGCCGTTCCTGACGCAAATGGAAAAGATCAGGAACAAAGGTCACTGGCCTGTAATAGAAAAAAAAGATCTCCAAAGCTAGTAACAGTCTGAATACGCAATACGTTACGTTTTGGTAATAGATTTCCAAATATCAAACTCTTCGGTTAAGCTCGCTATTGTAGATTTAATTTTTTACATGTATTTTACGAGTATGTTTAATTTTTGTCCGAAGTAGAATAAATCATTATGAAGAAGGCAAACTTATTGAATGTGGATGGATTTATGTGTAGAGATAGACCTAAGAATAGATGGATTGTGTGAAGGGTGAGAACACTACGTAAGGAGTGAGTGCCGAGATAACGTCTGATAGAGGGAAATTTAAGAAGAATACTGGGATAAAGGCAGCAAGAAGAAGAAGGAAGAAGGCAACGTTTTAAAGTGATACCTAATTATTTTAGAAATAAATTATAATCTGTAATTATGCAGATCGTTGTTAGAATTTTTGTATTTGTTTTTAAATAAATTATTATTATTTAAAATAATTATGTCAAACTAAAACGTGATACGAAACTGAAATTAACAAGTTAAATCATTACAACTGAAACAGTCATCAAAAACTCACTCAACTTCCCGTTAAGAGCCCTCAAAAATTTGGCTGCAAAATCGGACACAATTGCAATTCAACCCGAGACCTAAATAAATAGATAAAGCCGGCTTTTAATTATTCAAATGTCCTCACAGCAAATTGAGCTCAAATGTCTTTACAAAAAACTTGAAAGTTACACGCTGATATAAAAGGTGTAAGGTTTAGTTTTGCGTGTCACTCCGTGTAAGGGAGTCGTTTTTTTGGTTTATATTGGTACTGTATAATAAGCTTTTTGTCAGTTTAGAGCTTGCAGTTTGTGAGTATTAACTTTTTTGTGCAATTTTGGCGACAAAAAGATTGGATTGCCTGTGATAGTCCGATTTCCATAATGGTAACGTTATTGAGAAATATGGTTTCGACTGTCCATTAGACATTGTAGATACCTAATTATTCTCTCAGATTTGTCATGTCAGAGGTAGCTGCTTGCTTTACAATGTTAACCTTCATCGTTTAGAGCTTATGATAATGCGCATATATATTTTATAAACACAAAATCGTTGATGCGTTGGGATTTGAACCCACGACCTCTGGATTAAAAGTCGTGGCACACCCTCAGCTAGCAAGGCTCTTGGAAATAAAAGAGTTCTTGCATAGTAACTAATGGGATCGATTCCCGCCCGAGGCGATATATATATTTTACAATCCGTCTCATTTCAATAATTTTATAAAACAGATTTTTGGATCAAAATCAAGATCAAAGAGTCCATGAAAAATACTTTTAAAAAACATTATTATTGTTGCCGACGACAGTCAGTCGGCCAATATTTTGTTTTACGATTTTTTTTAATTAAATGAAAATCGAATGATCACGTAACGACTGTGTTTCCAGAGCGGTAGATAATTATTCAGATCTTTAAGCAATTTTAAATCCTTTATAGATGTTTAAGGGGGTAGTCAGAGGTATGTCCAAATACCTCTACATGCCCTCATTTTGCAGAAGTTAACTTTCCATACTTTCCATATAAAGATTTGAAAGAATATGTCTACCGCATCTTGGAAATACTGTCATGATCATATTTATTTATTTTTTCATTTTCCTCGTTTCCTAGTTGTGATACCAGCCCTTATTCAATTTCGAATTTTGCGCTGAACATTTCGTGGTTGCAGCAAAGGCTTCACAACTGCACACACTAATTCGAAATAACATCAACGCCCGTTTAGACATCAAAGCTGTATTGCAGGGGTATAACTGTCGTTATATACATGGTTAATTCTAAAATTTGTAAATCACCAGTAACCTCTACGGATTCGGATATCTATCACTAAAAGCAACAATATTTTGTTTTTAGTGGTTTGACAACGCGTTATGTGAGTACAAATGTTGATTTAGAATGTGTGACTCTAATACGTGTGTCGTGTACTCTACACGTAATAGAGACACACATTCTTTAGGTTTTGTTTGAAAATCAGAAATACGAAATGGTTTAAAGTAACAAAGTACTTAGATAATGTTTCTTTGACATTTTTATGACAATGAAAAAACCACAACGAATTTGGCAGCCATCTGATTATAAAGCAGAATGTCTGTTTTAAATAACAGGGTCATAAAATATAGATGCTAAAATAAAACTACTCTTTTAGCATTTACCCAGTGTGTTCCAAGCACGATCCATTCAAAACTGGATTTATACGGCTGGGCCGCTCGGAAAGCTTCCCAACAAGATTTACTGGATCCATAAGGGTTCTCGAGTATACGCTGATCATCATGATAGCTTGGTTCGGTATTTAGAGTTTGTTTGAAGTTCCGGTCTGAATAGAGACTGGTTGAAATCGAATACAGCAGATTTAATAGATAAATGCAAAACGTGCAGTTTGCTTAGCTGCCACTGCCATCAACTAAGAGTAGTAACTAACTACGTCACCTAGTAGTAACCAAAGAGTAGATTAACTATACCAAAAAATAGTAACTACGATTGATTGGTTTTTGTGTTGTTTTGTTGTAAAGAAAAGGGAAGGAGAAGGTAGACTTGTCGCTGGCGACATTGTCTTGATGTAAAGACGATAGGTATGCTTAGATAGTATGAGCAAGTGGTCAACTCTGGTGACGCTGTTTTAAGGCTGTCGTCATGCCTTAACGACTTTAAAAGGGACCTTCAATTTAACGTACTTATCTAATCGTATCTGAGCAGTTTGACTAACATATCGACACTATTCTTTGTACCCGAAATTATCTGAAGTGAGTGTGAGACGCGACCGCGAGGAGTGACCACACTCATACCCAGATGAAGATTCTCCGGAAGAATCGAAACATTGTCGGTATCTAAATCGACGATAATTTTACGTGAGTAATTTCCCGTGTACTTTTATAATATCTGAAGTGGTTTCGTAATTAGTTTTCTATGTAAGCTGCTAATTTTTTTTGTCATCTCTATTCATAAGCATTAAGGTGACAAGGATAAAAACATCCATAGATTTATATGCGATAATTTTTTATATTTATTTTTAAAATAGATAACCTTTACATAACTCGGTAATCCTCAATTCTGTTGACAAATAAAACATTGTTTGAACAGAACTCTCTACCAATAGCTACTTTGAATTTGTGAATGAAATTGAGGAAGATCCAAATCTTCCAAGACAAACACCGAATATTGATCAACAAGACCTTAAATTGGCTAATAATAGATCTTCCGATTTCCCCTAAAATTATGATACCCGAGTGCTGACAGAATTAAATAGATACAAGGTGGTTCAGTTGCTTCTTAAAAAAATATCATACATAAACATTCTTGGACATTACAATTTATTTCATTTGGATAAGTAATTAAAGTAAAAAGTAAAGTGAACATTTTCAAAGGAAAAGTAGAAAGAAGGCAAGGAAAGGAAAGATCGAGAATTGAGACAAGGTCGATGTCACGTCGTAACCTAAAAGAGATCTCATTGAAAAGCTGAACTAATTTATAAATTGTGTAAAATATTTGATAAGGTGGCCAAACTGTTGATTAATAAGTATACAAATTTTAAAATTCTTATGCAGGTAGGTACACAAAATAACTTAACTTGAAAAAGAACACCCCAAGCTTCTTCAATAAGTGTACAATATTCTGCCAATCAAACAAAAAAACGAAGCGTAAAGTTGAAACAAATTCAAGCATAAAAATCCATTACATCTGAGCCACCCTATACTTATTTTAATTATCTGGGCTTAGAATTTTTTAATTAAAAACACAAAGTTTGCACACGAGATGACGGTAACCGAATTAAGGGTCTTTTATGGGCAGCTCCGTTTTATGTGATTAAAAAAGTTTTTCTAGGGACATAATTATATTCGGCAACTCAAGTGACAGAAGTTTTTGTGATGAGCTGACAGGATTTGAGAACGGATAATTGTTCATTTACCATCGATCTTGAGCTTTTGCGGTTAAAATATCGTTTGAGATTTTAAATCTCGCTCGGGTCAATGGACTTTTTATTTTAAACATCTATCTATCTATCTAATCAGCCGGTAACACGGTACTGCTGGGTAAAGGCCTCTTCTCTATCACGCCACTCTTATTAAAATTTTAAACATTTATTTATTTATTAATTTTTTTTTTATTAACTAGCACGGTTACAAACACCAATTACGCTAATTATAAAAAATATGTTTATTTATATCGGGGCCCTAAGAACTCTCTATGTAACTACTATATTTACAAAATTTACAGAGTAAGTGAAGTGTATGACATAAGAAATAAGAATAGCATCTAAAAATAATCTTTCTGATGAATAAAACAGTAATTCATTAAAATCACTGTAGATTATTTTGGGTACAGTTTATTTGGTTAATTAATAATCAATCAAATGCTTTCTTAGGGTGTTGTTACAGCGAAATCTATTATACTATCAAATCGTAACTGATTTGAGAGTAAAACTATATTATTACACAGTACCTACTGTTTAAGAGGAGAAAGTCGTGAGTAACTTTATGTTTCTAATGAGGTTTATAGGCTAAAAAGCCAAAATGAGGTTTCTCATATTTAACACATATAGGTATAGATAATTATGTGATACCGCAATTTTTTACCGCCTCATAATTCGAATCATTTCGAAGAGTTTCTAAGCGAAGATTATATTATATATATATATATATCGACCGTTTAAATATATAATTATATATTTCGGTCTATAATTATATATCGGTCAAATTAAGAAACCTCCTTTTTTTTGAAGTCGGTTAAAAATGAGAGTATAATTATATAAAAACTGCGTTGTATGTTTAAGACCTTGTTTACTTGGAAAAAAATAATTCTGTTCTGCTAAAAAGTAAGTAAGTTCGTATGAGCAAATGGCCAACTCTGGTGATTGTAGGCGGTGTTAGACTTATAACCTAACATAATTTCTCAGGTAAAACCTCTACCTAAAAGCTTTGCTTCCCAAATACTCGTAAAATGCATTCTCTAGCCTCTTATTGCTTCATGGCAGTATAACTTAAATCTGATTTTCCAAGATGGCTTCGCAATAACCACTGACGCCTATCGGGTTATTTATTAGACAACCTAGGTCGTGAGCCTTTATTTATTGTTGCTCTATTAACTATACTAGCGAGCTCTTGTGTAGGTTGTCTGACGCAAGATCGAGATGAGAGACGAAAAAGTGCAACCATAATAAGACTTATTAGAAGCTAACAATGATGACGGAGTTTTTATGTCGCTTAAGGACTGATTTAATTACTTCAAACACTGAATCAGCAATGTAAAGTGATATCCGAAGCATGGAAGCACTGTTTTTACCGCTATAGGTCACCCATACATTTTGAGACCATGCAGAACTTTGTATAACTTCACGATCTATCAAGAACGACTAAGCTACACTATTGTTTTGACGACCTCTGTGGCGCAGTGGGCGAAAGCCCGCCTGAGACGCAGAGGTTGCGGGTTCGATCCCCGCTGCGGGACAAATGTTTGCATGATCTGCAAATATTTGTTTCGTGTCTGGGTGTTTTCTATGTATAATATGTATGTATTTACAAAAAAAAATGTATCTATGTAGTTTATCAGTCATCTGGTTACCATAACACAAGCATTAAATTGCTTAGCTTGGGACTAGATGACGCCGTGTGAAATGTCCAAGGATATTTATTTATTTATTTATTTATTTATTATGAAAAATCTAGCTAGTATTTAAAATTTTTATTTTAACAAAATCGCTATAGAAACTATCCAAACAACATTGTCTCCCGTGATGTGAAAACTGCACTTATATAAGCGAGCTACGTTAAAAGCAAAGCGAGCTACGTTTCAAACGTACATGAGTGATAAGCTTTATACTAAAGTAAATAAACGTCAGTATTATTTAACGCATAGCAAGACTTTATGGGCAAACCCTTTAATGGTCTGGAAGGATAAACTTTTACGGCCGTGAAATGTTTTTAGTTGGATTTTATTGTTGTGCCGATATTGATTTACGATACGTGTTCAAGAGGTGGAGATATAGAGGATACACAGCTAGTGAGAACTTTTTGGCCTAGTGTACTTTTAAATTATGTTTGTAAGGCCTTTGTTTATCTTAAAATCATTGTAAATGTTCTGCATATACGAGTAGTTGAACTGGTTTTTATGTATTTTGTAAAGTTGGATCAATCAGATTATTAGCTGTGAATAAATAAATATTCTTGGACATTTCACACAGGGTCATCTAATCCCAGGCTTTAAATTAATATTAATCAATTTAAACCAAACACTTTTATAACAGAATGTTCATAATAATCTACATGCTTACTCTGGTTAGAAAGTTCTTCAAATTTTGGAATGCCACAAGGAGTTCTTATTAATTTGTGACCACTTCGAAGGTTGTTTCAACGATCTATCAAAAACGTTGTCACTTGAAAAAAAGCATTAGGATCTAATCATTCGAACAATCCCAATGGATTCAACTGCTGGGCGAAGGCGTCCCTTCTTTTTCTCCACTGTTTCTTTTTATATACTTTTCAATAAGAAATTACCTTAAATTCAGGAGGGTGGATTGCTTAAATGATTTATCTTAAATCACAAATCCTGCGAACTTGAGGTATTTTAATTACAAAGCAGTACAAAGATTTCTGCGACGCAGAACACCCGATGCAGAATTATTCCAACAATTTCATTTAACTTCGGTTTGCGGTATCAAAGACTAGAACGCGACTTAGTCCGAATATAGCTGTGTACATAACAGCTGAGTCAGTGATATCTGTCATTTATATTATTTGAACATTTTTTTATTTATTTTTTTAACCTATATTTTCCCAGTATCCCCCAATGGTTTCCATCTTTCTCGTTCTTTTGCCATGCCCCACCAACCCTCCTGAAAGGTGTCAAGGTCATCTCGCCAGCGTCTTCTCGGCCTGCCTCGGCTTCGTCGCCCATCTGCAGGCACCCATGGCGTGACAATCCCCGCCCACCTTTCACCATCCATACGGCTTACATTTGAACATTATTTAAAAAAAAATTAAAAGATTGGGCAACATTTTCATTTAAAAGAAAAAAACTAAAGTGAAATCTGAGACATCATCATCGTCAACCATTTTGTATTTTGTACCTACTGCTGGGCATAGGCCTTCTTTTGTGCCATTCGCCTCGATCCTGCGCTAGCTTTAGCCAAGTAAAACCCTACTGATTACGGGTTTGAGAATGTAAGCATTTAAACATACCTCAGACTACTCTTTTAGATTTAATAGAACTTTATAAAAAGCATCCAGATGAATGTGTCTTCTGCACCCTAGGTATACAGTCGTGATCATATTTCAGTTTCCATTTTGGCCTCTATTTGAGCAATAAACTTGAACTGAAAATATACCAACGCTTTTTTATTGAACTGTACCAGCTGAGTCTACACTGTGTCATGCTCTCTGCGGAGAGTATAATTTTATTATCGTTTTATGCTAAGGCAAACCCATGTTCAGATGGTGTCTGTTTTATAGCATGTTTTTGTTCCATTGCGGCGTTTCAGCTGACCTTTTCATAGTAAAATGCACATGGGGAGGCAATCTAGTAGGTCTGTTAGTATAATATATTTTACAGTCAGTTACATAAATAATATCAAAGATGATATAATACTATAATAGTATTACTAGTACAGATGCCTCATGTAGAACAAAAAACACTCCTTCGTTTCGGGCAATTTTCTTCGGCCTATTTGACCGACATAAATGAAGCCATGGATGTGAACTGATGACGTCATGGAATACTAACAATTACACTTTTTTGTATCTAAAGAACCATTGGTCAAGTGGATTAGGATATCTTACTTTTCTGTTTGCTCTTCTAGCAAACGCCAGTTACCATAATCCCTGAAAAGTAGTTCTAAGCGTCATTATCACGACGACAAAAAATGGCATATAGAGCCACAATCAGACAAATAAAATGTCCGAAACAAAACTCTTTACAAGCGACATTGAACATTAAAACAAACGTTATAACGTCTACATTCAAATGGCATTGTAGAACATTGAATTTGCTCGGACATTTTTTGAGTTTATCAGCTATTAGATTGTGACTCTTTATTACCTATAGTAACTCGATGCATACGGTACACAAAATTAATTGTCCCACACTTCTAGACTATAAGGCCTCGTTCCAAGCCCCTTGTATAATGTTATTAGTATTTTATGCAGTAAGGTAAGGCGTGCTTTTGTAGACCACCTTTATTGGTATTGAGATGAGATGTGCGTTATTTATGCGACTCATTTCAGTGTTGTTCTCGGTAATTGAATGAAAGTGGTTTTATGGCTTTGGGACAAATATGATGAAAATTCTTGCTGATGAATTTTAATGATTTTCATTTGAAAAAAGTCTTGTGTTTATATACACTCATCAACAAAGTCTAGGGATATTGTATATTTCATCAAATATTCGAAAAACTATGAGGTATTTTCTGAAATAGTTAATGACAAAATGATATGTTATTTCAAGGTCATTAATAAAAAATAAAAAAACATTGCATGATTGTATTTTTTTAATTAAAAATGTTATATTTTTGATCACCATAGAAAATTAGTATGAAATAAAAACTTATCTTTTTCTTGTAAAACTATAGATTTTGATTAAAATTTATAACTAATTATTAGTAATCACTGTTGCCACCTCTTACATTAATTACACATCGACATCCACTGTTCAAGCTTAAAATTAAACTGCCAATGTCTTGCTGCGGGATAAGGTCCCATGTTCTTTCTAAATGTTCGAAAAATTGTAGTCCCGTCGTCAAATTTGGAGGAAAATCTCTCATAGCTTTTTGCTGTAACATGTCCCAGGCATGCTTGATAAAATTTAGGTCAGGCGACTATGCAGGCCATCCCAAAACTTGAATTTCGTGGTCTCGGAGCGCGGCCGACACTAGCCGCGCTGTATGGGCAGGAGCATAATCATGCGTGAGTAGAAATTCCTGGCCCATGTGGATTCTGTGTGGGACAATAACAGGCTCTACTACCTCCTCGTGGTGTTTTTGTGCAATCATGTTGCATTGGACCCAAACGAGCTGGGTTCGTGCGCCAAGATGAATTCCTGCCCACATCATGTTTGTTCCGCTGTCGTATGAGTGGACCTCTTGGGGGTGCCGTAGACGGCTAACTCTTCCTGGAGTTCGCCAAACGCGTGTTCTTCTTGAATCCGTATGAAACCCAAACCGGGACTCATCGGTAAACGGCACCAAAGACCATTGTTCATCACTCCATGTTAAATGCTCCCGAGCCCACGAAAGCGGCCGACCGCGATTGCCACGTCGCAATGCTGGAACACGTAGCGGTCTTCGAGCATAAAGACCAACTTCATGCAACCTCCTTCGCACGGATTGGTCGCTTACCAGCAGCTGATGATCCCCCTGGAGCCTTTGTACTAGTTACATCACTGTGATATTCGGTTGTCTTCTGGCGGTCATTTGCAGAAATCGATCCTGTCTCTGCGTAGTAACACGAAATCTACCCGTGTGCTGTTCAGCAACATCCTCAGTACTGAGATAACGTGACCACAACCTTGCTACCACGTTTTGGTTGGTGTGTACGGCCTCAGCAACGACGCGTTGAATAGCACCATTTTCTAACATGCCCTCGGCTCGTAGCATTTCATCTCGACTCAAATGACAACGTGGCATGACTCTCAAAGCTCAAACGACCCATTAAATAAAAAAAGAAAAACAATTCGATATCTTTTTCATTAAATAATTTCAATAAAACGATTTTAATTTTCCTTGTCGCACCAAATTACTAACAATTTTGCCGCCGTATTTTGTTTTTTCGTTTGTTTTTTAGTTTTTTTTTTTTTATTAAAAAATATAATAAAATATGTTTCAATCTGTATATAAACATTTTATGAAAACTAATAGGATTTTAAAATATAAAGGCGGTAATAATTTATGTTTAAGATATCCCTAGACTTTGTTGATGTGTGTACCTCTGACTAATAAAACCATATTTAATAGAGTCTTAAATGCGTAAAGATCTGAGAAAATTTCTTTCGCCCTTTGAGATTTCAAGCATGATCATAGTTTTTTTAGATTAAAAAATATTAATATTGTTATAAGATTTTAAATGTTATTTTACACGAAGGATAGTGACCATTTCTAGGAACAAAGTAAAATGTTACACAAATTATACAACAACTACAAAAGGTTGTTAATTTAAAACATTATAAACAATAATCCTAACTTACTAACTCTAATCAACAAAAAATCAAGAAAAATAAACAATTGTTAATGGATTAATGAAATCTTGATTTTTGCATTATAAGATAGTTTTCTTGGTCATTTATTTACTAGATAGTTGCTACGGTAACTATCCTCTTTGGTTACTGTCTGAACGAGAAGTTGACATTTTGAATAGAGTACTTTGGTATAAGTAAGTTCCCCAAGTACTAACTTGGGGAACTTTGATTCAAAGAATACAAGGACTTATTTATTACAAAATGGGAAACTAACTATTAAAGTTCAAAAAATAAGCTTTAATTAATGGGACGATCTCGTCACCTTTGACGAAGGATGGTGGGACTCAGCAAAGGATAAAGGATAGAGACGGTTGGAAGAGTTTGGGGGAGACCTTTTCCCAGCAGTGGGATGATACAGGTTGATAAAAAAAAAAAGCAACATCATTAATAGTGAAACGTTTACACACTAACTTTCTTGTATATTTGTTGCAGAGCATTCAATGTATATTTTACGAATAAAAATATTCACATACCTAATAACTACGGCAAAATGAAAGAAATATTGAATTTTAGCAGTGTATAGCAATCTAAAGCCTTTCCTTTTAACCTTTTCAATGCTTGAGTCTTTTAAGGATTCCCGCAAGTTTATATGTATTGTGAAAGGAGTTGGATTTTACCACAAGTAAAAATGTCGTAAACGCCATAATTGTCGGTAAAATGCTCAGATGGAATTCCGAATTGTTAGATTATATTATATAATGATGAGATATGTGAAAATTGTATAAACCATTTCTATTAGTAAGCTAGTCATGATTTCAAAGGAATTTGAAAATATTGGGCTGACTGATGTCATACTAGTATCAACCTGCGGCTTCGCTCGCGAAATACTTAACCGGATAAAAAGCCTATGTTTTATTCTAGGTCATAAACTATGTAAAAAAACATAAACGTAAAAATCCAAACATACTCGTAAATCCATTTTAATATTACTAGTGGGTTACCTTGAAGCATTTTTAATATTTCGTCATTCAAACTCTGTAATTTCAAACACGTAATGTTGAAAGCATATGATTATGTTATTGTGGTAAATTCTCGTTTTCCTTGAAGTGATCACGCAATGTGAACATTACAAAATGTATGTGATTATGATCAGTGATCGGATATTCGGGCGCTTATTTAAAACTTCAAAGAATCCCACGAAAGCTCTGGAAGCATGGAAGTGGTTTCTTCAAAAAATATTTTGAGTATAAAATCCCGGGATCGAATTAAACGTAATGATGGTTTAAAATATTGTAGATGAAATGAAAAAAAGCAAGGTCCACATCTTCATCAAAAGACTATGACTATGGGTTAAATGTAGGGCAAATATCAAGACACTGATCGGAACTCAGCTCTCATCTTACACGTAATCTCACAACATAACCCAAAACTTTCGTGATCCCGAGTGCTTGTATTGCCCTTGGGAGGCAAAAGGGTTCACTGCCCTACACTGATACCCTTATCATTAGTTTTTTATTATTTTTACAGTGTTAAACCACACTTAGGTATTGGATAGTTCATTATAAATGAAAAATCTTACTAAAAGTTAACGGATCCGGCAGGATTCGAACCTGCGTAGATACAAGCGATCACTCTTAAGCCGAGTTGCCCAACCACTAGGCCACGGACCCTTAAAGCCGAACCCCGAAACTATTAGTAAGATGATTTTTTTATCGGTTAAAGCACCGATTAGCGCCACCTACAGGGATACCAGATTATCACCTGCTCATTGATTGAAGTTGCATTCAACACAAATGACCAGAGATGTCGCTACGCTAATTCTATAGTTTTTTATTATTTTTACAGTGTTAAACCACACTTAGGTATTGGATAGTTCATTATAAATGAAAAATCTTACTAAAAGTTAACGGATCCGGCAGGATTCGAACCTGCGTAGATACAAGCGATCACTCTTAAGCCGAGTTGCCCAACCACTAGGCCACGGACCCTTAAAGCCGAACCCCGAAACTATTAGTAAGATGATTTTTTTATCGGTTAAAGCACCGATTAGCGCCACCTACAGGGATACCAGATTATCACCTGCTCATTGATTGAAGTTGCATTCAACACAAATGACCAGAGATGTCGCTACGCTAATTCTATAGTTTTTTATTATTTTTACAGTGTTAAACCACACTTAGGTATTGGATAGTTCATTATAAATGAAAAATCTTACTAAAAGTTAATACCCTTATCATTGTTGATATACCCTAAGGGTACCGACTGCAGGGCACCAGGGCACTTGTATAGTATCAGGGGTCTATATGAATATTACGTATTTCTCAAGAGAGTTCTGGCATCGACAGCTCTTGAGAAAAGTTTTGAAGATGTCGAAGACTCTACGGCAAATAGTTCGCATAACTTAGTTTGTTTGATCAATTGTTTTTAATTTACCTACATCTTATTTACATATTTATGATTTAAATAAACATATCACAATGTCATTTAAAAAAAAATCAGGGTATTGGTTTAAGCAACGATCTCTATATCGGCATATATAAGTAGGTAAGTATGTGGATATTTATTCGGATATGCAGCGCGGAAATGCTGCCAGTGTGTTGGGCTTGGATTAAGTTGAGTCACCTATAGATCGTATAAAAACGAACCCTAGATGGCTCAGCTGGTTGTAATTGTATTTTTTTTTACCTCTTTCGTCCCACTGCTGGGTAAAGATCTCCCCCAAACTCCTCAACAGTGTAGGGAGTCGCGTTGGAACAGGCATTAGAATCACCTAGCATGTAAAAGTGATCCTTGAGGTCCTACAAGAATAAATGATTTTTCTTTCTTTCTTTCTTTCCTCCAATCATCTCTATCTTTGGCTGTATCTCACCATCTTTTGTCAAAGTTGACGGATCGTCCCGCCAACTAATTGTATTATTTAAATCAAAATTAAATAAATAATGTAGTAGATGCTAAACTATTAATAGTAACATACCTATACTAACTATAGTATAAAAGGTTTTATTTCTTGATTAACCGTGTCTTTAATCATTTTTTATTTTTTTCATCTGACATTGTTAAATTTCTTCATCCGATATAAAAGAAAATTGTACAAAATATTTGTTAGCAAATAAAGCTTCGTTTATGACGTTTCCTGTTTTACAACTCCCTGTGGACAAGGTCCTTAAGTCCCGTTGTTATTGCCTTGCCTCGCTTTGAAACAAAATGACAAATGAATGTAGTAATAGTATTCCTCGACTCTGTTTAAATATTGTGTACTCATAGGATCTTCTTCTTAGTCGGCCTCTTCATTGCTGAAGGTCGTGTCTAGTTCGAAAGTGGATTATTCACTTTTTATACTTTGCACTATGCTTTTCCACGTTTTCCGGTTTTCGGCGGTATTCAAAGCTTCAGGTATGGGATGGGCTTGTGAGTGATTTTATTTGGTCTAACCAACGGGTAGGTGAGCAACCGCGTGGTCTTTTCCCGTCGACCTTGCCTACTACCATCCAGCTTTTCCAGGTTGTCAGGGTTTCTGCGAGCAACGTGTCCAAAATAGGCTAAAATGCGTTGGAAGCATATAGTGGAGAGCCTAGAGGTTATATTGAGTTCTTGCAGAATGGAGATGATGGTTCGGCGCGCAGTCCATGAAATGCGCAACATACGTCTCCAGCACCACATTTCAAAGGCGTAAATTTTAATAAACTCATAGGATAAAATTAACTTAAACTACCTAGATCACTGGCATACTACTTGTATACTTATTTTGTTAATTATTTTATTTTTAAAGTATTAGGAAAACTTACAGCTAGACAAAGAACATAGAGAACAAGCTTAACATGAACAAATTTTTTTTTGAAATTTTAGATAGAAAAACACCAACAAGTTATTACAGAACAAACATTATTTTTTTCCGACGCAGGAATCGACCCTCAACCTACTGCGTCAGGCCTTCACTAAGCAACTGAGGTTGTCTTAATATAGAGCTCGCAAGCAAAGCCGCGGGGCAAAAGCTTTTATAAAAATATTTCATCCATCAACTTTTACCGAAACAACCATACTTTGACGTAATGTTAAACTGTACATCCTTTTGTTCCAAATTCTCTTTTACTGTGAAGATAATAGAACGTAAAGGAGGCTTTGTTCCGTAAATTTTGTACACATTAATTTTTACAGACGAAAAAATAATGAGAACAATGGAACAGGGGAGACAGACGACTAGCCTCAAGGCATGCTTCATAAACAGCTGGTTCAGATGCAAATCTGATGATGTTCCATAATATTATACTCGTACAATCCTACTTATTTATGAAAACTCCGTCACCTGAGTCGGCCACTTGCTCATACCAAAGACGATTAATATCTAGAAGACAGACTAAGGCCATACACAAAATCGTAACCCTGATCCCGCAGTACCAGATAGCCTGGAAACTTTAAAACATCAATTTTATCCAAGAAATGTCAATACTTAGTAGTAGGTAGCAACAATATTCAATTAAAAAAAAATTTTAGGTAATTTTAACTAGAAAGTAATTGAAATTTCTTGGATAAAATTGATGTTTTAAAGTTTCCAGGCTATCTGGTACGGGTTACGATTTTGTGTATGGCCTTTGTCTGTCTTCTAGATATTAATCGTCTTTGCTCATACGAACGAACGAACGAACGAATTTATTTTTAAAAAACGCGAAAGTTTGTATCGATGTATGATTGTAACTCTTTCACGCAAAAACTACTGTACGGATTTGGCTGACACTTTCAATATGACAATGTTTATGAAATAACACAAAGATGAGACTACATTTTTTACAGGCACCTACCAGTAAAAACCAGTAAAATAGAAGGAAAAGTAGAAGGAAGGCGAGGAAGGGGAAGACCGAGAATTAATTACATAAGTCAGATAAAAGAGAAGGTCGCTGTCATGTCGTATCAAGAGGTAAAAGTGATCGCGTTGGAAAGAAGTATGTGGAGGAAATTGCATCATTACACCGACAAGAGCTGAGCTCTTAAGTTTTATATATAATATACCAGTAAAAATCAAAATGGCGGTCAAAATGACCGCCATTTTGAATCTAGATTGCTTATCGATGTTGCTTATTAGAAAAGATATATAAAAATGGCTACATTAAATCTTGTGTATATACATTTTCCAATATAAAAATGTATTGATGCATACATTTTTGAACATAATTTTAGAGCGAAAATCTAGAGCGAATATCAACTAGGCTTAAACTCCTGAGTGATCTAGCTATTTCAATAAAGCTGCTCCAGTTCGCGTAATTTCGTCAAAATACCTACCTACAGCAAGTTATGAGTTAAATTATGAGTTTTAGCAGAGATCCTCTGTTCTTTGAATTAATATTTTTGTAGGATGTTATTTTAGGGACTTAGAAATATATCTGAAGCACGTGCAAAACTTTGAGGTGGAAAATTGATTCTTAAAACGTACGGCATGAAGTTTATTTTTCAGTGATTAAGGTGTGAATTAGTACGGGAAAGCTGGTGTATTAACATAATTTATAACAATCAGAGAAGAAATAAGAATGAGAAAAGCGCCACCTAACGATCAGGAATTTAATAAATAAAAATCCATATATGATAAATAATTATCATTTACTTATACACACACATTTAGGACATTTGGCGAGACGTGGTGACGGCAGGTGGAGTAGGACCTTAACAGAATGGAATCCCAGGGGGAATACACGCAGTGCTGGCAGACCACCTGCTAGTTGGGTGGATGATATTGTTAGGGTCGCCAACAGACCTGGATGCGATCGGCTCAACACCGAAACGAGTGGCAGTCATTGGAGGAGGCCTACACCCAGCAGTGGGTTGACACAGGCTGAAAATGATGATGACTTATACGAACTGTTATCCAAAATATATAAGTTTTTCAAAGTTTAGTATAAAATTCCCAATTCAAACGTCATACTGCTTTCACAACGTACTCGAGTGAAGTCACAATTCAAGTCTCTTACGAGAAAGCTCGAAATATGTTCAAATCTCGAAAAAGCCGGCGAGAATTATACGAGAGTTATCTAAGCACAGGTGCCGCTGACGCGGATTAGGCGTGTGACAAACGACGCGGAATAAACACGTTAATAATTAGGTGTGCGCCTCGTGTGGCAGGTGCCTTTAGTACGGATGTTTGAAGAAACTCGCGGTAACTTGTGTGTGGATTGAAGTGAATACGTTATGTTTGTATGCTTTTAATAAAAAGACGAAACGAAATATTATCACGGCTGTTTAAGCGTGGTTGACATTATCTCTTATCTTTTAGGTTATTGTGATCCTTTGAAGATAAAGGGGGTAATCAGAAGGATGTCTAAATACATATTAATAATGGACAAAAATTTAAGAAGAAAGGTATATCATTTCGCCTATGTTAATTTTAAATCTTTTTAGTAAGTTTTAGGTTAGGTCTTTCTAATTTTTTGTAACAAAAACCCATGTCATTTGATTATTTATTCTTATCTAAATGCAATGAGAGTGAATGAGGCGAAATAAGTGTGTCAGGATCGTAGCAAGTGGAGATCCGTGGTCTCTGCATACCCCCATGGGAAAGAGGCGTGATTTTATGTATGTATGTATGTATGTATGTATCTAAATGCTAATTATAAATTTTCAAATGTGGATAATTTTATGCCTAATAGTACAATTAAATATTTTCACATCCAAAATACGATGCTGCAGCAATAAAAACTAATTGCGAAATCCAAAACAGCCCGAAATGGAATACGTTAAAATCGTCCATCTGATATTTAAATCGAACCGTTTTGCTGGCCAATTAATAAAATCAACCAAATCGCTGTAACAAAAAAGTTAAAATGTATTGGATATTGGATGTTACCAGATAAACTGCGGTTCTTTGAGAATAGTTGGCCGTCAGAAGTCGGTAGCAATATAACGGTACTAAACAAAATGTTGGTTTTGTTATTTCAAATAAATATCTCAACTAAACTAGGTGTTAAATTAAAGAATATCCATTAATTAGTGAGAAGTATTACGTAGTCATGTATTTGATTATAAGAAATATAGGTATATATTTATGATCATTTTGTACACAGTGTCATCTAGTCCCAAGCTTAAGCAATTAATTGCTGGCGTATGTAACCCAGATGATTGATATCATCTTTAAATTATATAAAAATAAACCCCTATTTCTCCTGGTTACGCTGTAACTTGCAAACGGCTTTACCGATTTCATTCATCTTTTTAAAAATGTTTTCTAATACTTTGTAGAAGGATCTTACATTACAATAAATTAAGAAAATTGCGTAGACTAAAAAAAAATTACTACCTTTCTAATTAACTAAAGTACAGAGCTCCGCCATTTTCCACAATTGACAGCTCAAGTCACGCATCATATTTGTCTAACTAAATGTATTTATGTAAGTTTCGCTAAATTTCCATGCTTTAGCTACATTATTTTTGACGTTCGATTTTACCAAGAGCGTTTGACATGGCGAAGTTTGCCGGGACTGCATATTTTATGGCGGCGACGGTTTTATAGGAAACCAATGCATATGTAGCGTTATCTATTTATGTATTGGATAGGTCAGCATGTAATTAATGCTGTTTCAGCTATGCGCACATTAATTATTCAGTAGGAGGTTACAACTTTACAAGAGAAAATGTTTATACCACATTGTTTTAGAGTTCATACATAATGCACAATATTCTTGTGTTTTTAAATCTTAGCGCTAAGTAACGTAGACACTTTTGACGTTGACTCGTTTGATACTCCTTCACGCTCAAGCGGCTGGACGGATTTTAATGAAATTAGGTAACATAATTGCTTATACCCTGGAATAAAGAATATGGTACTTTTGATCCCGGTATTCCCACGGGAACGGGAACTATTCACCACTGGTAACACTGCGGGGCGTAGCCAGTACAGAATAAAACTAAAATAAGTGTAAAGATAAAATGGGTGGCGGCGCTAGTTTGACGCATACCTGTACCCCTGTACTTTGTTCTGAATAAAAAAATTTAATTTTTTTTTTTTTTATACAACCACCTTTAATAGTGGTAGTACTTCTCCGACACTAGAGTTGGCCACACAATAGTAATCTATTTATTTTGTTCATTAAATAAAACCAAAGTTATTTCAACAATAAACCATAGTACTTTCAACTCACTTTGCAAACTCTAGTTTACTCAAATAAACTCCCCGAAAAAAACGTTTCTCAATTTTAATTTAATTTTTCACACTAATTAAATACGTTATGATTATTACGAAGAACGAGCCTTCCGCTGCCAAATGAAATCGACCCGCACCTTGTTAATTTATGAGATAAGTTTGGATTTTGTGACCCCTTTCGTAGTGTTGCCAGGTGAGCCGGCAAAAATTGCCGGATTTTGGGGATTATCGAATAGGGCTATCCCATAGAAATACATAAAACCACGCCTCTTTTCTTGGGGATAGGCAGAGACCACGGATCTCCACTTGCTACGATCCTGACACACCTCTTTCGCCTCATTCACTCACTACATTCTTCATACACGCTCAGAAATAACTTTTTAGTTTTATTTATTAGAAAAATATATTTTTAATTTTATACCTACATTTAGCTCAAATACCGAAAAGTGAAGCCAGTGGTTATTAAAAATCCTAATAGTTAAAAAAAAAATTAAAATCTGCAAGCAATTTCATCTAATAAACCCGACAGGTCTACGTATTTTTAACTCTACTCTGGGTTGCCATGGCAACACGTCTCCAGGGACCACAAGTTTTACGCCGATTGGATTGTTCTACCGCGAAATACGAAATAGTGGAAAAAACCGAAAACGAACCGTTTTGTGCTTTTTTTGATGTCAAAAGTACAAGTTATAGTTTGGTTTTGCATTGATTTTAAATTTAAATTAGTCTGCTTGACAAAAAAGAGGGTTGTTATAAGTTTGACGTGTGTGTGAGTGCCTGTGTCTTGTGGCATCGTAGCTATTTACCAGATGAACTGATTTGAATTAAGTTTTTTTTTCTCAGCCATGCTTTTTATTTTTTATTACAAAAAACATCACACTCGAATTTAGTTTTTTTTTCGAAAGAGATTTTCTCAGCCATGCTTTTTTTTTTTTTTTTACAAAAACATAACACTGGTCGAAATGTAGACAGAAAAAGTAAATAACATCTAAAATACTGTTCACAATATTTCTTTTTAAAATGAACCTAAAAATTAATCTTTTAGTCTTAGTTTTACGGCGTGTAATAAAGGCGCTTATATCATGAGTGACACTTAAGTGCGGCATCCAGAATTTTATTAAAAATCTCCATTTATTACGTTTATGAAAAATATGAGACAAAATTACGACGTTGAGAAAAATGTTAGTTTTTTATTGATTATGATGAAGAAAAAAAATACCTACCTACCAACATACTTTGGTAGGTTCTCTATTGTGTGGTAGATGTTATAAGATATAAGTAAATTAAGTAGTAACTTTTATCCAGCAGTGGGTGTTACCGGCTGATTAGATAGATAGATAGATAGAAGTAGGTAGTAACCGTCATTTTGGAAACTTTATTTTCAGACTTTTGTGTAGCGCGGTTTAATATAGATTTAACGAATGTTTTTTTCTTGTTACTCTTATGTCAATGAAACGAGATGAGAGAGCAACAGATTTAATATTCGTTTTAGCTAAAGTAGGTTTACTGAACCAATATGAATAAGGGGTTATTTTCAAAGCACATGTTTTAGGAACTTTAGGATCCTTGGAAGATATCGAAGGAGTAGTCTGAGGTAATTCTAACATATTTGGGTAATATCTATATTTTACAGGAGTTTAGTTTATAGGTTGCATGTCCACCTCTCACATTTTAAAATCAAAAATTATTTGGCGTCTAGGGCTTGTACTAACAATCTTCTAAGTAGTTGCAAATAGAATAGAATAGAATAGAATAGAATAAAAAAAGTTTTTATTTTCCATCAACATAAACATGGGTAATATACAAATGAAAACACTTATTGACAATCGAGTGACAAGAAAATAAGGCTACCACTCAGCATATGCTCCAAGCAGCATCATGACTGTTGGAGCGCTGGTTTTCAGTGGCGCCAAAAGCAGTTGCGCATCAACTGCTGTGTGACACGCGCATACAAGTTTATTAGGTATAGGTACAATAATGATCTTATAGAAAAGTTATACACTTCAGTAGGTAGGTACATAATATAAATCAAATCGAGTGTGCATCCATCTAATTCAACACAATTATATGTTAGAATAGTAAAACACTCACTATTTCACAGAAACCTGTCCATAAAGGATTCCCCGCACGTTTCATATCAATATTTGTTCATATTAACAAGACGGTGAGAACGTTCACAATTTGACAAAGCAAATATTGAAGTTACTTCAGTTTATAAGTGGTTGGATTCAACTCTAGTATTTCAGTGTGAAGTTTAGATAGACTGGAATATTACGATAATTTCGAAGTCTCGAATCGAGTATTTATGAATAGAATGTCTTTATTTGCTTTAAACAGGTACAAATATGATGTTAGTTCGAAATTGTATGGTTCCATTGTTCCGCTATATAGGTTAATAGCATGCAAAATTAAAACTTATAACTAATTACATACGGTAGGCGACGATTTTGGGGGAGACCTTTGCCCAGCAGTGGGACATTAGTAGGTTACTAAAAAAAAAACTAATTACATTGAGGTAAGAATTTTAATATACACTTATGAAGCGCTCGTGGCGAAGCCTGCTAAGACGTTCTTGATAGATTGTTGAAGTTCAGCAATGTTTTTCTCACAACTGGGATGGCTTGCTTGTACGCATCCATAGACATACATTTATTTAAAAATAAAGAAGAAAACTTTTTTTTAATTTACCATTTTTTATATTCGATATTGGTAATATAATTATATCGTTTTCTAACATTCTATATTTCAGAGTAACATTCGCAGTTCTGTCTCCACTAAGTGGCTCTGAAAAAAAATTTCATGTATTTGGATCATGGATCATGGATCATGGATCATGGATCATGGATCATGGATCATGGATCATGGATCATGGATCATGGATCATGGATCATGGATCATGGATCATGGATCATGGATCATGGATCATGGATCATGGATCATGGATCATGAATCATGGATCATGGATCATGGATCTTGTGTGTTAGTTGTGTGGTGATGGTGTCATCTAGTTTTTTTTTTAATTTTTAATTAAAATTTTCTGTATAAAAATAAACCCATCGGTTTAAAGTAGTTGCCCGCAGAAGTATTTATAGCCTATATCAAACAGACTTTAATACCAAAAACTATACGTTATTCGAAACTTTTTGTAATCTATCAGCCCTTTCACTATCCATAAGCTAGGAATGTTGTACGTATTTATACTAAAAGGGTTCCGAAATGAAACGAAAACATTCCTTGTACCTTTCTCTCCTATTCGTAGAACCGCGCCGGAATATAAAACAGGTAGCTTCACGGTAAGCTAGATAATGTATAGCGTGTACGAAGATATATCAAAGATATTTAATAGTGGAAGTTTTGTATCAAATATGAGAATACTGCCGTGAGCGTTATGATTATTGAGAACATTTAAAAATAATAAGAAAAAATACATATCTTAATATACAGGCTGAGTTTTTTTAAGGCTCGCTTTTTAAGGTTTTAGAGGGGAAATCTGAAACCGTAGTCGAAAAGACATGTAAAGACGTGCTCGTAAAAAAAATAAGATCTAATTTAAATACTCAAAAAATATTTCGTGTTTTGTTTTATGGCTTCTTTGTTTGATAGTAAATAAATATATTGATAACTATGCGCCAAAAGTTGGTAATCCAACAACCTTTATTAATTATAATATTATCAATTATTAATGACCATGTCACGTCCTCGATATATGGAAAATCTTCAGATAGTGGTTTTAAAAATCAGCTGTTTAGTTTTTCACTGTAATAACTGTGAAATAATTAAACGTATCATGCTTTTAAATAACCATTTTCCTAACCGAGCCAATTATACCCATACTACATCAAATCGATCACTCGGCGACGCTTTATAAATATTTACGCATCCACATAAATATGTATGGAATCGTTAAACGCAGGCCTCACATTATACAGGGTGTGTTTCAGGCAAATTAATACAGGGTGCTGGATGTTGGATGGGCCGTAACGATGAACGACATGATAGGGACCGAAAATTAAAAATAATATGAACAAGCGCGAGTACGACTCGAGCTTAAGGTTTCCGTACCCTTGTTTTTTCTTTTACAAAAATCTTTTAAACCTGATTTGTACACATTTTTTTAACAGTAATTTGCTAAAGTTAGTTAGTTAATTCGTATAACCAAGTGGCCAACTCTCCAAATTTGCTTTAACATTTAGTATATTAATAAAATAAAAGAGGCTTTTTCTCAGAATAGCATAAATATCTTGAATAGACCAAGTAGTCATAAGCAATATAATTTAATACTTAGAAAAGGAATGAAATAATTATGATCACGACTGCATTCCCAACGTGCGATAAACAAATTCTTTCAGATCTTTTTAGGCATTTTAGATACTTTAAAGATGTCTAAACGGGTATCCAGAGGTATGTCTAAATATATATTCGGTACATATTCACAGTAGAATTATACATTTTACCAATTACATGAGAAGAAAGCAATTTCCTGCACTCTCGAGGTGCATTCTCATAACTCCGAAGATCCTCATCAGATCCCCAAAATGTTTTCCTTGAATTTTTTTCCTCCTTTTTTGAAGTAGTTAAAAAAGAATACTAACCGCATGAGGCGAGGCGATGCGGGTCGGGTTTAATGAGCTGTGACCTTTAAAATTAAATTCATGATAAAAACATAGCGTGAGAGGAAATCTTAACTGTTCTTCTTTTTAGACAATTTACTGAAAGTCGATGATGAAATTTCGCTTTTAAACGTATACAAAAAATGCATAAGTATGTATGGACACAAAAAATGCACAAGTATGTATAAAGATTATTGTAGACAAACCAAAGACGATTAATATCTAGAAAACAGACAAAGGCCATAAACAAAATCGTAACCCGTACCAGATAGCCTGGAAACTTTAAACCATCAATTTTATCCAAGAAATTTCAATTACTTTCTAGTTAAATGAATGAATGAATGAATGAAAATTCTTAAAATTACTTACCTACATTTTTTTATATTGAATATTGTTGCTACCTACTACTAAGTATTGAAATTTCTTGGATAAAATTGATGTTTTAAAGTTTCCAGGCTATCTGGTACTGCGGGATCAGGGTTACGATTTTGTGAATGGCCTTTGTCTGTCTTCTAGATATTAATCGTCTTTGAGACAAACTAAACAAAATAATTTTACAAAGTAATAACAGAAAAGTGGTAGTCAAAATCTTACTTCAACTGAACCCTAAAACAGATGGAATTCATAGCTTGTTCGAAGCGAATGTTTTGGATTTTAATCTGGGGGGAAGGGAATGTCGAAATGGAACGCTGTGCTCAAAATTGGTGCCTCTGTTCTGGATGTTTCTTTACAAAATGGTTCATAAAATGGTTTTTATAACCAACATGTTTATTAATTAATATTTTATTTTAATAGACTACAATATTGCAAAAAAAGTTTTTTTCAGTGTTTTTTTGCTTCGTTAACTTATCTCAGCTAAGGTAATTAAACCTTTGTGCATAAAATACAAAAATACCTTCTAATAATAGACGTTTCCGAAACGAACGACGAAGTGGTACTTTGACTTTCAATCAGAAGGTTGCGAGTTCGGTTTCCGTCATGGTTTCATATTTTTACGACTCTCTCCATTTGTCCTTCTCCTGCGCTAGTATATGGTCCAGTTGGCGGGGAATGTCCATCCATCTCGTAATAAATAAATAATAAAAAAAAACATATTGTAGAACATGGTACCTCCTTTTTTTCTAAAAGCGGTTAAAAATGTAGTCAAATTAAAAACGCTTAATAACTTTTATTATCCGTTAGTACGGTGTCAGACGCTCATGCTGTGCCTATTACTACTTCGAAGAATGTTCAGATGCTTGCCAGTAAACGCATTTAAAACCTTCTAAGGCTTAAAAGTGCACTGCAGTGACAATAAAAATGAGGAAGTAGTTCCATGTACGAAGACACGGGGTTCCGTTGTAATAAACAAAACTTAAGATTTATTCCCTCGATATTACGATATTGCGTATACTCTCATATTATATTTATAGACTCTTTAATTGCTTTTAGTAGATATTGCATTTTCGAGTGTGGAATTTGTTATTGTACAGGTTTATGAGTCACTATATTTTTTTAGGCGGGATATTGAGAATTTGGCAGTAAAAAAGTAAGTAAGTTCGTATGAGCAAGTGGTCAACTCTGGTGACGGAGTTTTTAGGCCGCCGTCATGGCTTAACGACTTTAAAAGCCGGGACCGACAATTTAACGTGCCCTCCGAACCACGGAAGCGCTCAGATATAAATGCCACTTGCGGTCATCCAAGTAGTGACCGCTCAGAACGTTGCTTAACTTCGACGATCTATCAAGAACGTCTTAGCAAGCTTCGCCACGAGCGCTTCTAATTCTATGGCAATAAGAAACTAATAGGTTTACTTTGTTAAAATTCTTTTTCGAATATCATCTTCAGCTTGACTAAGAGATCGTTACAGAGTGATAGTGTATGTTTTTATCATGTTCTACCTACATTAAACTAGCTGCGCCCCATACATCATATATTTATCACACTTCACACTAATATTATAAAGGTGAAAGTTTGTCTGTGTGTTAGTATGTAAGTATTTTTGTTACTCTTCCAATCTTTCACGCTCAAACAGCTGGTCAATTTTGAATTAAATTTGCTACCAGTATTATACCCTAGATTAAAAAATAGGCTACTTTTGATCCCGGTATTCCCACAGGAACGACTATTCACCGCGGTTAATACCGTGTTGCGTAGCTACATCATAATTTCCACTCGAACAGTGACCGACACTGCAAGCTTCGGGCATCGACTGCTTTGACTATAATACTTGAACCCACTTTATGGATTGCGCGGTATGTACAGTCATTTTTGTAGGTTACTGTGTTGGTCTAGTCATGAAAAAGGTGAAGGGGACGGAACTCTGATGGATTGCTCACAAGAAAAGTCGTAGATACAAATTTTGCATGAAAGGATTCTAAGTTTTAGAAAGCTTTATACTTAGACATTTCATGTTAATAATCTCGCATTAAAATAATCTAAGTATGACTGTAATAGTATGACTGTTTTGTTTATTTCACTCAAGTATCTAAATGTGGAAACATGTAATTAGCCCTTGTTTAGTCTTTCTTTTTGTTTTTTAGCTGAAAGTTTTCGTAAAATTGTAAAATAAAACAATGTTTTTAAAAATACACCTTCAATTTCTCTATTTATATTTTGTTTATTATTTTAATACTCGTCTCTTCAAAGGTAACAATAGTATTTGGAATAGGTACATATTTATCTTCAACAAAATTGAATTCGACACACAAACACTCCAAGAAGAATTTAGCTCTATAAATCAGGCGTCCAATCAGGTCCAGGGAAGTTCAGAAAAAAATCACGATACCCCAAATTTTTATTACGTTAGCACAATGCCTACAAACTATCGGATCAGGCCCTTTCACATCATAACCCTCTCCACGCGACGGCCGAATGAAAAATCTATACGCACAAAGCATCGATCTAACTCGACTCGTAGGCTGTGGAGAGGTGGACGTAGTGAAGAGCTTAGCGATTTGAGTTGCGTGAAGGGTAGCGTAAAGCGTATTGTAAAATGAAGTATGGCGTAGCGTCGAGCGTGCTAGAGACGTAGCGTCGAGCGTGCTAGAGACGTAGCGTCGAGCGTGCTAGAGACGTAGCGTGTGAACGGAGCGATACGTAAACTAAAGAGTTCATCAAAATGTAGATTGTAACGTACAGCGGCAGCGTTTTGATATTTTGTCCATATACTTTAGCCATGATTTATAACAGATATAGGTAATCAAAGGAAGCAAGAAAGAAAAAAAATCGTTTATTTTTGTAGGACCTCAAGGATCACTTCAGTTTCAAGACCTTCCTAGTTACCCAATGGGGTGAATAATGATTCAAAATGATTTGTAAATTTAACAAGACTTTAATAAATGATATTATCTCTAATTGCATTAAAATATTTAAAATCCAACTATCTTCAGCGCATCTTTTTAGGCGCAAATCAAGACAACAGATGTTTCTTTCTTTGCTTCTCTTACCGCTTTTCTCACCGCTCCGCTCACCGCTCTCTTATGCACTATCTTTATTGTTTTGTGACGCACGAATCCTCGCGATACGTCCACCGATTTATTACCGCCCCAATCCCATGTAGCGGTCAGCGCTGATCGATGGCGTTTATGTAAATTCACGTTATATCTGTGCGTGTTTTGTTTAGATGTATTGTGTAGGGTAGTTGCGTGCTATTTTGACCTTTGTAAGTAGTTCAGTAAGGTTTATATCTCCAGTGTCGTAGGGTAACAAAAGGTTTACTTAGTTAAACAATAAAATAAAATGTAATAACACCCAACTACCCAACTTGCTTTTAATTTAATAAATTTAGTTTTTTTGTATTTTTGATTACTACGTAGGTTCATTATTATTAATAATTATTAAATAGTGCTATGCACGCCTGTAATGGGTACACATATCATAGTATTTTTATATTAAAGTTTTTTTTACAATGTGTAATTATGTGTCTGGGCGTTGCCTTAATAAATAAATTAATAAAAAAACTTATATTCTGCAAATTTGTGGCACGTTTAATTATTCAGTTGCAGTCAACATCATCGGACTCGCATGTTGCCATTACAAAATATTATATAGGTACTATTTAGATTTGTGAATCTCTAAGCGATTAATTATTTGCGTGGATACATTATACTTGTGAAAAGACAGCAAGCGATTTGTAGTTATAAGATTATTTTGTCGTTTTGGCACTTATGAGAAGGGCGAAAAAGTCAAGCGACATTCGTATAAGTAGGCACAAACTTGCTTACAATATCATACTAATATTATAAGGGAATTTCTTTCTTTCACGCTCAAACAACATATAGAACTCCTCTGGATGGATTTCAATGAAATTTGGTACCAGGCTAGCTTATACCCTGGATTAACGCATAGGCTACTTTTGTTCCCGGTATTCATATGGGAATGGTAACTATTCACCGCGAGTAACACCGCGGGGCGCAGCTAGTAAGATTTTATATCTTTCCCAGTGTATGACAAAGAGTTCTTTCATTCTTTTTTACTCGTTCGTTCGTTCATTCACTCATTGTATTAAAGTATACTTAGCAGAACATTACCCAAGACATTGTCACAAGCAGAACCCAGTGACCGAGGCCTACCCTGCCTCTTGGAAGCCCGCCCATGCCGGTCCATAGACTTTGACGAGCCAACCGTTTGCCAACTCTATGTACTATAAACTTAATGGTGGATAAAGCTATTCGTTTTCTATTTTGCTTGTGCGATAAATGCCTTTGGTTTTACTGTTTGCGGCCCCGAGATTTTCGTTTTATTTGTCGTTAACGGGACTTACGTTTGAATTTAGCCGATTTGTTTATATTGTCGTTGAGTTGAACGGTTTTATGATTGAGTAGGAGAACTTTAGGCTTTTTAGCTGACTTCCTAAAATGAGGAGTTCTATGTTTCACTAATTATGTATTTTTTATGTACTTACTACCGAATAACGACATTTTTAACTTAACGTTTAAAAACGAGACTAAACCCCAAACCTTTAACTTGCTTAAAATTCGATAGGTTCCTATCTCCAATCGGATGAGCAACAATTCTGAAGTCGATTTAACTTCGGTCTGGAGTTGGCAAGTTGAGAATCTCAGCTGTGCTGTGTGAATTTGTTCCCATATTTGTGAGAATTTGTATTGCCTCTGTGTAATTTTATTTCCGTATCGTTTGAATACGTTTACTATTTGTTATGGCCATAGTTTCTCTATTCAGAATTTTGCAAAGCTAAAATGTGACTAACGTAGTTTGCTCGTTCGTTCTTATGAGCAAGTGGCCAACTCTGGTGACGGTTAAGGCCGCCTAAAGGCCTCATGGCTTAACGACTTTAAAAGACCGACGATTTACGTCCCCGAAGCACGGAAGCGCTCAGCTGATAATGCCACTTGCACTCATCCAAGTTGTGACCGCTCAGAACGTTGCCTAACTTCGACGATCTATCAAGAACGTCTTAGCAAGCTTTGCCTCGAGCGCTTCACCTCTGAGTAGGTTAGTGCTTGGACAAGAGATTTCGTAACTTACCATACACTATATGGATTTTTGTACAAAGTAAAAATGAAAAAAAATTAAATTATGATCACGACTGTATCCCAGGGAGCGGTAGACATGTCTCACAGATCTTAATGCAATTTTTTGATTCTTTTGAAGATGTCTAAGGGGGTAGTCAGAGGTAATTTCAAATACATATCTGGTACATGCCCACTTTTTCAGAAGTTAACTTTCCATACTTTTTTTCCGTCGATGGGCTTGCAACCTGTCACGGTTGCAAGCCCATCGACGCTATTTAGAGAGCTTACTTGTACAAAGTAGTCCGTAAATATAAGTTCCTATTACTAAGTTTACAAACCTAAGACCTGATTGGAAGTGCGTTCAGGCACACACCGTAGTAATAGACCAGTTAGCCAACCAGCTGGGTGATTAATGGTCGAACCGCTAATTAATAGCGTAGGCAATTACGTAGGCAAATTAGTTTGATAACAATCGATTTGTCTTTCAGTTGTGTGGTTGTGATCAGCCTCACATGATCGAAAATAAAAATCTACAGTGTATTTTGTAAAAGGTGTCCTGTCCGAAATACCGTGTAAAAGTTCTAACAACATTTCTAAAAGATTTTTTTAATGTACGAGTATACCTACATTTTTAGAGCCTACTTACACCGTGTTTTTCAGTTTGACTTGACATATTATATATTTTTTTACAGTCTAAAGATCTTTAAGAATGTCTAACGTACCTGGGATCTTTCAGATTCCATCGAGTATCTAAGGGGTAGACAATGGAATATTTGGAACATGTCAAAATTTTGCAATTACAAACATTACGCGTTGTGTCAAAATATGGTGTGTAAAGTTCTCAAACATGACGTCATTCTCAAACATGATTTTGACGTCACAGCATGACGTCACGGGTCAAAGTAGACATCTTTGAATTATATATTACAAACTAACAAAACCTCGCGTTCTGACATTTACATGCTATTAAGACATTAAACACATAATCTTATTTACAAACAAGTCACATGTGTCCCGTGCCTCTGCAAACAGACAAATACTTTCGGGCTATTTATTCTATCTGACAAACACTTTTGTCCCTGTAATTCCATTATGGATGGACCAGCCTTCTGTATTATTCAACGTCTTCTGAATCTCTGTGTAGATACTCAAATTGTGTTTGTTTTGTTACGTCTGTGATGAATTGAGGGATACATGTCTTTAGCCCACTACAGCGACTTTCGATTAGAAGGTCGTAGAAGGAGAATTTGACAACTAGCCTTTTTTGCGAAATCGACTTTACTGCTTTTTCGTAGAGTCTAGAACAGGCTGCATCGTTTGTTCTGACTCACATCCTGATATCTCTGTCACAGTAAATGCAGATTAACACGAGGTCGGAATGGTGAAGGAAAACATCGTGAGGAAACCATTTAGCTTTTAATGGCGTTATTTTATTAAAATGAAAAAATATGGACACCTATGATCTTTTCAAATATTTAAAGTAAAAAGGCTCGTCCATGTTTTGTAGTGTCACTACGTGTACCTACTTTGTCTATTGAGTTTTGTTAAGCATACACTTTTATATTTTAAAATATCAGTCAATTGTTGAGGCAACTTTCACCAGCTAGGTCAAAACTAAAATGAGAAATGTCACGTCAAACCATTAAATAAAACTTTAGACAAAGAACAAAGGTACAATTTTGCCGTTTGTCTCTCGTCGCTGTCACCGGTCTTGGAATCATACTATTATGCCCCAAGCTCTGCCATTGGTCATCCAACCGTATCACGTCATTTCAATGCGATCTGGTTCGATCCTGTCTTGCTCGGGGCGTACAGCCCCGAACAGCCAGGATCCTATTATATCCTATTCCAAAAGCGAACTATTTTCCGTGGTTCTATATTCGACAAAATTGAATATTTCGTTTTCTGCTAGTGTAGAGAATCTTTTTTTTAACAACACATCGGGTAGTTTTTTGACTTTTTTTGAACTAAACTTCAACAGCATCGTCAAACAATATACAGGATATCAAAATTCTAGGGTATGGAAAAAGTCTGGTATGTACCTATAATGTTAGGGCTGATAAATTGATCTGAGCCTTCTTCATATCAAAAAAAAACTATCTTGGTTCAATACTAGACATTTCTCCTTCCAGTTATAGACTCACATAGTTTGTGACTTGGAATAACATAAAACTACTTTTTATCCAAGTATACCGCGAGCGAAGCAGCAGGCGAGTAAGCTAGTCATATATTTATTACGAAATAAACCAGAATATAAAAAGCTTTCCGCTCGGGCAATTATAAAACATTCTGTTCCAAAACTCTACCAGTTCGCAATACACGTTTTATTAGAACCCAAATCAAATACAAGAGAACAAAGAGATTTTCGCGCAATATCACGACCGACGTCCTAATCCTATACTCTGACGCAAGCATCACTCATGAGCCTTTTATTGGAGTCACAAGATGCGTAATCTGGAGATTTCTGGACGTCGTTACAAGGTCACGTCACTTGGCATTTATTGTAGTTAATTAAAAGACGTTTGTGAAAGGTCACATCGTACAAATCTGCTAGTACCTAAGTACTAAAAATTTTTCTTTTGAAGACATAATTTGGTACTTAACTAAAATATTTTTTTAACCATTTCTAAAATGATTCTTGAATTAAGAGAGATTAATTCTAAGTTTGAATTTTGTAAATCATTTACTTTTTCAAATAGTTTTAGGTTTTCAGATCTTTTTTAACTATGAGTCTAATACTCAAACCTTTTACTAGCTTTGCTTCCTACTTAATAGTTTAAAATGTCTTAATTTAATTTTACTTATCTATTCAAATCTACCACAAAAAACGATTAGCCTTGTTCGAAGTTCGTAATCTCTCGGCACTTTGAATAAGAAAATAAATAAGTATTATAAGCGGACCCATCAATCAACCCTGCGCAAGCCTTGGGTAACTCACGACAAGTCATGTTTACTTGCCGTCGCGTAGACGTTGAAAAACAGCGGTAGAACGCTTGAAATATAGGCTAGCGGTAGTATAACTCACATCTTGATGTCTAAGAAGCTGTTGTAGATAGATATCTCATACTTTTTTCGTCTTGATGTTTTCTACATTTTAGAATAGAAAAAATTATAAAAAAAAAAATATTTTCTAGACCTAAATAATAATTGCTTATATTATGCATCTCGGTTTTGTTACAGTCAGGGTTGAATAGTAACGGTGAAGGAAAACATCGTGAGAATACCCGCGGCTTAGTCAGCCCCACGCGTATTGACCATTGTCTTTCCTGTGGATATGGCCGGCTAAGCTGAGAGGATGGTTTAGGTGCTGGGCAAGCCTATTCCATCTCAACAATGTCCCAGGCACAGCAGTGTCAGTGCGTAGGCAAATATTTTCTTCTGAGGCTGTATAATCATTTAGTAAAGATATAAAGGCCTGCGGCCTGAGTAATAAAGACAAGGCCCGTGTTTAAACATTTCAGATTTATGAAAGTAAGTATATTAAAGTCTAAACTAATTACCCTATTCTGGGTTTGATAAAACAAAACACTGTCTGGTAAGTCGATCCTAAATAGAATCAAGCTCACGTTTTAATATTCGGATAACATGCTACAAAAACAACGGTGAAAATTAATGGTTGTGTAACTAATTGTTTGTGAAAACAATAAATATTTTGAAATGAAACAAAGCTTGATGATGGATCGGGTTCAAAACATTTTAAATTAAAAATAACTGAAGGGATGACCCGTTGAGTATTCATTTGGTACATCAAATTTCACATTGTTTGCGACTTTCAACAATTTAACATAAAAGTTTTTGTTGATAACATATTTATATATTTACAAGCTTTTAGTAGGATGGTGACCTTAAAGTACAGCTGAGGTTGAGAATACAATTGTATTCTAAAACCCATCTAGGACCAATTGAGATTATTTTTTTTTAAATATAAAAATATATAGTAGCGTCGATGGGCTTGCAACCTGTCACGTATGGAATGATAACTTCTGCGAAACAGGGGTATGTACATACCAAAATGTATTTGAACATACCCCTTAGACATCTTTAAATCTTTTAAAATTACTAAAAGATTTACAAGAATGTATCTACTTCACCCTGGAAATACAGTCTAGAGTAGCGAAAACAGAGTTAGGTTCGCTAATCCTCCTAAACTATACAAAATAAAACTATTACAGAGGTATTAAAAAAAAGCTTATGATAGACATCACAAACTGAACATTTAGTTTTTTTTTATTCCTTTGTTCAACGTGATAATAAAAGGGTAGTAATTAAACGAGCTTCTTTTTATTAGCATTATTCGCCTCAGAAAATATAACTTACCTTCTAAATTACTAAGTCGGCCACAACCAACGCGCGTCTGAATAATAGTATTTTAGCCACTAGTTATCTTCTATGTAAGCCACTGTAAATATAACTCAGCATGGTGGTCATTTTTTAGCATCTAAATTTGTGGCATGCATTCAAATAGCAAACTTCTAAAATATTAATATATGACACCAAAATAGTAATTCTTTTAGCTTCTAATTTTATAATTTAGCATGTTTAAAATGTAAGTCATCCTACATTTATCGATCGATAAATTTACCTAAAATTGTCATCAAATAGTATATTAAAGCCACTACTCATAACTTTATTTTCATAATAGTTTATGAGAATCATGTTAGTATTCATAAATTTTTTAAACACTTCATTTTGAATAAGAGCATTGTGTCTTCTCAAGCACAAGGCAGCATAGGGAACGTAACTGATTTCGATCTTGGTGGCTGATTACTTTTATTCCACATTTTATTGGCGCTTCGGCGGCCGCTGCCGCGGCACGCTCGCTACGCTCGCTCGCCTCGCGCGTTAGTGGTCACTGTTTAAACCTAACCTAACCAACTGATTTCGATCTTGGTGGCTGATTACTTTTATTCCACATTTTATTGGCGCTTCGGCGGCCGCTGCCGCGGCACGCTCGCTACGCTCGCTCGCCTCGCGCGTTAGTGGTCACTGTTCAAACCTAACCTAACCAACTGATTTCGATCTTGGTGGCCGATTACTTTTATTCCACATTTTACTGGCGCTTCGGCGGCCGCTGCCGCGGCACGCTCGCTACGCTCGCTCGCCTCGCGCGTTAGTGGTCACTGTTCAAACCTAACCTAACCAACTGATTTCGATCTGGGTGGATACAACCTAAGTAATTTCTTCTACTATTATTACATATGAACTATTGAGGACAGACATAATAAAACACGTTATTTATAAACATCAATTTGTGTATTGAAATACAATCATTTATATCTCTCTGATTGGTGCAAATGGCCGGTTGCTGTCATGTCGCGCACTCGCGCCAAATCGTACAGAGGCTATTTTCACGATAAAAGAATATGAAGTATTATTTTACATGCTAAGTTATAATTATTGATGTTGTCTATTGAAGCTTGAATATTTAATTTTTGAGGAGCTTGTATTGAAGCTGTAAAACGTAAAATGGTGATGAGTTGCAAATTCCGTGGCCGACTTAGTAAATTAGTGGGCAATGTATAAATCAGAAGGACAAGTAAAATTAATTGTTGATATTGACTTGACGCTTTCTTTAACATTTTTAGTTGGCGTTGTAAAGAAGATAAATTAGTTTATTAGAGGCTATGTCAAATTCTCGATGCTTAGTTATTAAATGAGAAGTTTGGCCACGTGGCCAAAAAAAAATTCTGTGGCCGGTTTTATTATTTCTCATAAATAAAATAGGCGGCGGCGCTAGTTTGACACATACAGAAACCTTAATTCTTATCACTAACTTGTCCATACCATACAGATGTTCTACTCAGTTTCTGCTACTGATGGCTCTTTCAAACTTTTCCTAACATGATCACAATAATCCTCCAAACAGTGCCTATGATAAATGTAATACCTATACCAAAATCTAGTTCACAGTGCTCTAGCAAGTATTTCGAAGCATTTAGCCATTTCCAAACATTTAAACGTAATTTAGGAAACTGCTTACAGTCTCTAACTCTATTCAACTAGAACTCTCCGAACTTACAATCCAGTATTCGGAGTTTAGTTCGTGCTGGCAAAGCTAATAAAGTTACAAAAATATACATCTATACTGAGCCTGTGGCTATATTACATTCGCTTCGGATTGCTTTCTATCGACGTTACTCTTTTGTTTTGATACTTCTGCCCCCTAACGTGTCACTTGTATAAAGTCGCTAACGCTAAAACACACATGACTTATCGACATTGATTTACAATTTCCATAAATATTATCTGTTTTTGTAGCATAAGCGATTACAGAAAAGTAGTATGAGGGGCTCGTTCGTTTGTTCATTCGTTCATTATGATCTGTGGCCAACTCTGTGACGGAGTGATTGTGTAAAACTCATGAGTAACAGATTAATGTTGAGATAATGACTGATAGCGGAAAATTGTATCAAAGAATATGTTCATACCCCACAAAAGAAGCCAGTGAGTTAGACAAAATAAACAAAATGAAACTTTGTAGCAAACGTGGCATTTCTTTGGTAGATCGTTTATGTTACGCGACGTTCTGTCTGCGGATACGAAATGGTTTGGTGACCGCTAGTGACATCAACAACTGAACGCTTTAAATTAGGGGGTAAAAAAGTGTTGGCCGCATAAAAAATATAGGTATTAAACATTAAATGGTTATTTAGATTTTTACCATCATACGTTTACGCAGTACTCTTGCTTTTATTGATCGATAATAAAAACCAATGATATATTTTCGTTCTAAATCACTATGTAAAATTCAAAGGACCATAACCTTAAAGTTAAGTAAAAAAAAACCTTAAAGCAAATAAAGCAAAGGATGATTTTTCCAAGAAATCTTCCTTCCCAAAAATCAATCCCGAATTCATTACCAGTATAAAATTTATCATCGCCATTTCACCGATCATAAACCGAGCCGGCACGGACGTAGGAATTTTTAATTAAATTAAAACACGTGGACGTTTATTAAAACGAAGGATGAAGGGATTATCTTTCCCTTGGAGGATCCGCCTTTTACCTTAATTAGTAGATTTTTTGTGATTATCAGGAGCACGGGTGTGATCTCAGTTAAACTATCCGTATCCAGGGCATATTCGGAACACCACAGGTTCTCATAATAATTATCTTTTAAGTAAGTAAGTTCGTATGAGCAAGTGGCCAACTCTGGTGACGGAGTTTTTAGGCCGCCTTAAGGCCTCCGTCATGGCTTAACGACTTTAAAAGTCAGGACCGACAATTTAACCTTTTAAGTAACATAATAATACAACTTTTTTAATAAAAAATCAGAAAAATGTAAAATAGTTCAGACATCACACCATCTTTGAAGGATCTATTATGGCTATAAATATTAGTTTATCATAGATTACAGTTTGAGGTTCAGGAAGTCATTCGATTTTAGATGATATATTTTTAATACTGGCAACCAACTCCGGCTTCCAAAGGGGTTCCTGTTGATCCGACCGCTACTAAACTTCACCTTCACCAACAAACCCTCAAAATTGATACTTAATTCATAAAACATTTCTTTAACAATTGCAAAATTGGACATAGACATGACCTACGATAAGGTAAAAAAACATCACCAAGATTTTTAACTTGTTTTTTTTTCCATACTTCATAGAGAAGTAATAATTTATAATAATAATTATAAATAAAAAAAACTTTAGCTCAACCAAGAAAAGACCCGCCGTCCTGATGAACTTGATTTTTTCCTTACATGTAGATATAAGGCTTCACTGGGAATTAGGCTGTATGGCTGCTTCTTATGATTCGTTTTTGCTTAAGCTGAATAGCTCGAAGGCATTATTACTTGGGATTATTCACCTACTTAATATTATTCTTCTGAAACGACTGGTTGAAATTAGCAAATAAATAATGAGAATACGATAAAAATATCCGTTTTATTAAAATAATCTTTCAACTCGAGGCTAATTCTTATTCATGTCGGGTTGAACTGTTTTCTGTCCTTATCACTTCTAACAAAAGTTATGACAACGAAACGAAACAAAAACATAATTATCAGCTTCTACCCTTTTAGATACCTACTGTCATCATTATATTGAGTGTATGTAGTCCTTAAATCCAGTTTAAATAACCTATCTATCTATGGGTTTGCTTACTGTGGTAAGATATTTGACATTTTTATTAGGTATAGAAGTAATGTCAAATACCTAACTACAGTAAGCAATGTCTGGATAGGATACTGAAACTGGACGTAACATTCTTGAGCCCGTTTTCCTCTGTTTATGTTTATGATTAAGGCAGTAACTATTTACGTCAGACATAAACAAAAGCCACTGCGTAAAAATTAAGCGCTCGTTAACACTTTTATTAAAGAAATAGGTTAAGGTAACGAGATGGTCTTGTTACTGTTATTGCAACTAAAAAGGTTTATATGGGTGTTCTATACAAGTTATGAAGGAAGAAAAGAAGACTAGTACTGAAAGCGTTCCATAGATGGCGTTATAAGTAAACTTTAATTGCTCAGTTCGTTAATGTAAGTATTTGATTCGACGGATAGATTAGACGGACTAGCGACGGATTCTTTAATCCACCTATATCCGTCGTGGCATAATAGTGTATAACCGATTCCCTGCAATAACTCTGCAGTGCTCTTCAAAGGAGGTCCCGAGCTTGGAGCACATGTTCATTATGGGCAATAATTATTATGGGGATTCGAACCCGTGATAGCTCTTTAGCCGGGCTGCCTTAAACCACTCGGCCACGGAACCCATAACTATCAGTAAAAAAAAGATGATACTTATTATATCGGTTAAGCACCAATTAGTAACTAAGTGTGATATAACACTATAATAAAATATACAAAAAAATCTATGAAAATAGCCATAAAAATTATGAAATACTTGGAGAATTTCCGAAATTCTAGAAAACAACTCTGCACACGTTTGCTGTATCGAATGATAGAATAAAATCGATAACAAACCAACCGTGCTAAAAATCAAACAGTAACGATACGATTCTCTCTAAAATTGGATATCGGAGCTGAATTTCCTATTGAATCTGCTGCAATTTCTTCGATGCCACAATAAAGTTTGTTTCAAATTGTTTATTTTATTTATTCAAATTCTCAGACATTAACCTAACGGCTAGCCAGGGGTCGCTTGTACCCCTTTAATAGTGCACTGTTAATTAAAATTAAGTGTTGCCCTTGTAATGGTTATATTAGCCTACGGTTCGGCAAGATATGTAAAATTTAAAGGACATTACATTATACGTATAAGGTATTATTTGGGCTTGGATGAAGATATATTAAAATGTTAATTGTAATGGGTCTGATGATTACGAATAAGCCCTGGTTTTTTTGTAGAATGCTAAACACAACTATAAGTTTAAATATGGAAAGGATTAGATACTTTTTATTTACTTACAAAAATAATGCATTCATAAGCGAATTTATTTATCGTGTCAATACAGATGTTGCCAAAACTAAACTAAACTAATTTGACAGCACAAAAAATGATGCCGTCCATTTAAAGATCGAAATAAAAATAATGGCATCAAAATTTTAGAGCTGTAAAATTAGTATAGTTTAGTTTGTGCTACATCTGAATTAACACCAATATGCAGGTACCTATCTAATCTTTGTAGGAAAAGTATTTATATTAAGTAAGTATTTGTCTCTTAATCAAACGTAACTTAAAATATATAAATAGACAAATAGTACCTACAACTTCAAATTAACCCTAGATAGATAACCATATTAAGACATACGTTAAAGATAACCTTACGCTTCAGAGGCGCACGGTTTTAAAATGCTTATATTTTAATTATTAATCAATATTTGTTTGAATTTATTATATTATATAAAAGGTATAGGGATGCCTTTAGAAATAAAATAAAATTATATATCATATTTATTTATTAAAAGTAATTATAAGCAAATTAGTAGACAAGTAACAAAAACAAACAGCCCTCTATTTAAATGAGCAAATCTCGTACCTATCATAAAAATACTGTTTTTTTTTCTTACAAACTAATTGATCACAGTACAATCAGCCTAGGAAAACTAATTTGTACCCTAATTTTTGGTTTATACAACAAAAACCAAAGAAAACTAAAAGTTACACAAAAGATAAACATACGCCTCGAGAGCGCATCAATTTTGAAAAAATCGTTGTAATTCGAAAATAATGGTACTTACCGCACAAATTCGATCGTCCCGCGACGTGGTTGACCGACGACTGAGTTAGTAGAGAAGGACAGGTGTATACGGGATTCGGATAAAAAGAGACACAAATATTTCATTCGCTCGGGCGCCTCTGAGGCGTAGGTTATCTTTCTAGGGTTAAGTAAGTAAGTTCGTATGAGCAGTGGCCAACTTCAAATTAAAAAATAAGAACAACCAGGCAAATTTCATCAAACTCGCCAAAATATTAGAAAACTTTCAACATTTCAGTGACATTGCCACACAAATTTAATTAAAAGTACAATAAAACACTCTAAATGCCTGCACGCTCTTTGTTAACTTTTGACTCGAACGTAAAGTAGAAATGGTCTTTATGACCCCCACCTTGTTTCATTAATCCGTCCGGGTTCCGGCTAAGTTTATGCTTCCAAGTATATATATACGTATCCTGACAGAAATATCTAAACAGCTTTAGTAAATGTATACCCATACACTATACAGGGTGAATTTTTATGAAGATATAAAAAGGTATGTTACTAATATGTCATTGTGGTAACCAGATGACTGATAAACTACTTAGATATTTTTTTTTGTAAATACATACATTATCGATAGAAAAACACCCAGACCCGGAACGAATATCTGCAGAACATTATAAACATTCGTCTCGTGCCGGGAATCGAACCCGCAATCTCTGCGTCTCAGGTGGGCTTTCACCCACTGTGCCACAGAAGTCGTCTAAATCCATTGCCGTTGTAAGAATACCAAAGCCTAGATATTTTATTTCTTAATTCTAACTAGGATATAAACTAAGTAAAGATTACACCAAAAAACACGATCAATTCAGTTTAACGCATTTCAGATTTAATAAGCATTTTGTGCTAAAAGAAAATAATATTGAAAGAATACCATCGACGTTGAGCGATGGTCGATCATTGTTCTGTACAATCACGGACAAAAGGAACGAGAATAATATTTGTGAATACCGACGCATCCTGAGAAATGTGATATGAAATATCTTCTTTCCTGGAACAATTATTTTTGTACGAAAACATTATGTAATATTCACTTGAGTATCTCTTGTCATGTTACTTTCAAGTGCCTTAAAATGTACAACTTGACTCAAATAGTTTCATTCGAAAGGAAGAATAGGTCGCGTCACGTAAAAAGAACTCTGAGGAGAAATGGCGGGGGGTATGAAAATCTGTATAAGTTTTAACCCCGCCACAAAAAGTGGGGTGTTATAAGTTTGACCGCTATGTGTGTATGTGTGTCTTTCTGTGTGTATGTCTGTGGCACCGTAACTCCACGAAAGGACCAATTAAAATTCAGTTATTTTTTTGTTTAAAAGTAGGGTTTTTGTTACTTTGTTCTTGGTTCCCTCGCAGGAATTTAACAATTTACTATAGGTAATATTAAAAGTACATTTTCACAGGTACCGATCACACACATTCCAATTGATACACTTATAACCAGTTTTGTAAAATATTCATAAGTCATTCTTGTATTTACGTTGATCACACGATACATACCATCATTATTGAGAAACAAAATCGAAGTGAGACACATAAATATTTGATGAAGCGCTTGAAAAAATACCTAATTCCAAATGAGTCCAAAGGTACGTGTGACCTAATTTTACTGTAGACATGAAAATTATAGGATTTCGTTGGATTTCTTTTTGATATTGAAATTTATTGGCCTGTTGTCCCCATTTATTTTGACGGGCTTCAAAGCTTGGAACAGTAGTTCTGCTCTTCTGCGCTGTAGATGGGTTTGATTCTCATCTACGTCAGATGTTTGTTTTATAAACATAATTGCTCTGTCTGGATTAAAAAAAGATTTTTAAACGTGTTTTTACAAATGTAACGTATTTGTGTATTTTTTCTGTAGTCTTTATTTTAAGGCAAAATGGCGCTGTGTAAAATAAAATGTCCATCGACAATTATTTATTTTAGTCATGGAAATGTGAAACAAGTGTTAGCATAATGTAGGTAGAGTTTAATTTTTGTAATTTTTTAGTTCCCAAAGAAATACGCCCCTCGTACAGTAGACATCTGATGTCTAATTTATATTTTAAACGGTTGCTTTAAAACACAAATTAGCTATACAGCACATATTACATTTTGCATTAAGCGCAGTTATCTCTGTAACGTTATTACGTTTGATCAAAAGCCATGACAAATTCACAAATTTATCACCCCACAAGGTTATATCAAAACAGCAAAACCCTTTAAAAGGGTAATTTATCAAAAAGTCTAGTAAAAGCATCACACTCATGCAAAATTGCGCACACTATTCATACGGTATGAGTAGTGATAAGGATAAACATCTCCCAAAATTCATCTCAGTTCGTTTGAATTGCTGTAATACGTCTTGTTGCCGCGTAGGTATAGCGTAAATAGAGAACTACAAAGTTGCGCTAGATAGTGATGGGAATTGTGTACGTGTCTTTGACATTTTTTTTGTACACAAATAGTTGTTTGAAGATGGTGACTATACTTCAACTTCTGTCACAATAGGCATGATGACAGTAATCAAGAATTACTAAAAAATATATTTATCTAATTAAATATGAAATGGTTCCTGAAAAACGTATTTATTTTTACTGAGAGCAAGATTAACATTTTATTTAGATAAAATAGAATTACAAATTACAGCATTCCACCAATGACATCATGTATATAAGTAAAATCACTTTCTTGTCATTTAGTTTCGTTTGAAAACTTTGAACTTCCTACCTTGGCGTGACGTCACGCCTTAGTAAAAAGGCAAAACACTTGCGAGCGTTTTGGCGTCAAACACAAAATGTGTTTTTAAAACTCAATTTTGGGCTAGCAAAATTAAACGTTTCTTTTCGAAAAAAGAAGTTTTTTATACAAAATGTATAAACTTCATAGAATTTTTTTTCAAAAGTCATCATGCCTATTATCGCGACATCTATCGCGGTTATGCAAAAGGAGATGCAGGTCATTCATACATATATTTGGCAGCGTGATTAAAAGACATGTAACAAGCTTTGCCATGAGTCGATAAAGCGCTTGGACAAAAGGAAGACAGTTCATACAAAAAAACCATCAAGGAACTTTCCATCGTTCTGCGTAAACGGAAGCGTACTATTAACTTCATAAAAGTTTGTTCTGCAATCTGATCAGAAGGAATTACTGAGCTTGTTATCGGGCCATCGGAGCATGAAGTGTTTATTATGAATCTACTTCCTTTGCTTCTATTGTATTGCTTTTGAAGTTATTTTCCCGAAAGTTACTGGATGATAGCAATTTTCACAGAATTCCGAACATCCGCGTTCATTTACAACGAAAAATGTTTTTGGTTAGTTATATTTATAAAATATGTTTTTTACTATTTTTTTCTATAGTGCCCAAAAATAATTAACTTCACTATAAAATTCCATCTACAAAACTGTGTGCAATAGTGCAATTTAATGATTAGCAAATAATCATTCTGAAAAGGATATTATTAATAAAAAATTTAGATAATAGATATAAAAAATAGAGATAGTTTCGGTTTTGACGTCGTGGGTTCCGTGGCCGAGTGGTTTAAGGCAGCCCGGCCAAAGGGCGATCGCGGGTTCAGGCCCCGTCGAATTCCGTAATTTTTAGTAAGATTTTTTTTTTTAATGATAATCAACATCGTTTGTGATTGTAAAAATTTAGGACTGAGACTGAGATTGTCATTGTCACATCACTATAAAACCGCATTCCTTCGCATTAAGTATTCTACCAGAAATTGCTCTATTCAAATGTTACTTTAAGGGTTGTATAGTAAGGTTGTGCTTTAGCACTGCATAATAGTAGTCACTCCATGTAATGACTAACTAACGTGATTCGTATTTTCGTACGGAATTATGATTGTACACAAGAACAATTTTGAATGTAGGAAAATCTGTGAGGATTGGTCAATACAGCGTTATGTGAGGCCTTTGCCCTGAGAGACCATTGCCCTGTACTTCAGCCAAACTCAAAGTTGCATGTTTGTAAACAAACTGTAAATACTTAACCTAAAAATACTTTTTATTCTAATTATTTCTTAATTATTAGGGATTTTTGACCTCTCCTTTATCCTCAATACAAAGTACTATCAACTCGATTAAAAAACCAACACTTAGGAACTTACAAACACGTTGCAGAATTTAACTGTAAGTTAAAATTCACCTATTTCTACTTACTTAAATAACTATTATAGGTAATGCGAATATTATTCAGATATGGTAGTTTTTTTTATTAATTTTGTTTATGAAGAATAATAACTGAAAATAATGATTATATTCCTATTATCGGCCAAGGGTTTAAAATAGTCACGTAGAGTCGCCCACCAGTAACAAAAAAGTAATGGTGGCCAAACTACTTACTTGTATACGTCTAGTATTTGAGTTAGCCTCAGACTACCCATTTTTTATTGATTTAGTCCATAAAAAATGCTTTACATCAAAGTGCTTTTGTAAGTCAGTACCAACTAACTTTTGCCTGTGTTCTTTGTAAAAATACTAAGTTACTTTTTTCTTTGCAAAAGGAAAGTGCTTTAAGAATAAGTCAAATAAAACCTATCATTTCTGATCCTCGAAACTTTGCGATCTTTGAATCGAATTAAGTTTCTAGATAAGAAGTTTTGAGGGTCCATTGTCAAGTTGGACTTGTCAAGTTTGGCTGAAAATAGCAATTCTTCGTCTCAATTCAGATTCTTACAGTTCGAAGCAATTGACGACTGGTTTAAAGTTGGATATACTTGACGATTGGTTTAAAGGGGTCCTTTATTTTCAATTTTGTATTTTTTGGCGGAACTAAGTTCAATTCAATTGAAAATAAAAATAAAAACTTTATTCAGAAAAATGTTTATCCATGAGCTATCATTTTATACATTTTATTTGAACATCCATTTACTGAAACTATTTTGTATATGTGTATACTTTACAAAATACACTTAATAACCCAGCCTAATGTTTTAAAATAAAAAAAAATATTACGAAACTTCGTTTTTGTTGATCCCAAGTAGGTCTGAGCTTAGCCTCCAAGTATTGCAGACAGTATTAGCCTCAATGCTTGAGAAAGAAAGTAAAATCATTTATTTTCGTATAGTACCTAAAGGATTACTTCAGTTTCCTCTTAAGATTTTAAATTAATAATTAATAATTGAGATGCGATTTGCTGTTTGTCAACACATAAACTTATGATTTCAAATACCTCGAACAATCCATAAAACAGTCACAAAGAGGATCAAGATTAACACAACACAGTCAAACACAACGAGTATTTGTAAACGGGCTTACAAAGGAGGGGTGAGGGGTTGAGGGTGAAAAAATGAGGTTCGCCGCAGGTTTATTTCACCCCTGGTTCTTCATTAAAACGAACTTGTTTTATTGCTTTGAGGATCACAAGTTCTATTGATAGAGTGTAAGTGGTTTATTATGATGAAAATGTACTGGTTTGAGATTTTTATGATAACTAAAGCTATTATTAAATTTATTTACAGAAACTAAACTACTACATATTTACATATCTGCACAAAATACAATTAGAACCAGTTGAGCCACCAGAGCTTGTATATAGTGCATTATATTGTATAGAAAAGATATATCCATTGATGCACGTCCGGAAATCGACCTTCTGAACGAAAGTCGACGTACTTACCAGTCGGTTCGGAGAACAAAATAGCGTTCAATGTATAGGATTTCGTTTAACGAGTATTTAATTTATAGCCTGAGCATATCCTTAAATACTTACACAAAACAAATTAAACGCTAGTTAAAACGATAAACAACGAACCAGCCTCACAAACACGATAAAAAGAAACTAAAATAACTCGAGCAAGTAAATGTGGAAATACCTAGATGATGTTAATTAAAACTAAAGCAAAAGAAACAGAAAGAGACCATCTAATTAGAAAATGGAGGAATCGTTAGCTACATCGAAGGGGAACCACGGACGGTAGAGCGGTGCTAATCAATAGCTTACGAAATTACGTTAGCTCCGCTAATAAGTGTACTGACTAGCCGTGTTGGCTGAGTGGGACATTGCCTGAACTTTTGATCTAAAATTCGTTCTCAATTTTGCACCAATGTTTTAATTTTTAATTTATTTGAAAATTAAAGGCGTGATTTTATGTATGTATATAGCTCTATACTTACATAAAATCACGCCTCTTTCCCATGGGGGTAGGCAGAGACCACGGATCTCCACTCTCATTACCTACATAGCTCCATACGACGAAGCAAAATATATAATAATATAGAAATATATTTGTTTATCATTTATACTAAAATAACAAATATAGACACAGTTAGCAGAACCACAGGTAAAAAACCACGACAGAAGCCTTGAAATTGCCTGAAAACTCCGTCACCAGAGGTTAGAAACTACTTACTTTACTTGAGAACTTGTTATGCTCATGGTCATAAACATTGATTCTGTATTATCTCCTCTTAGGAATAACAGTTATACATTAGTTTGTACATTGAAAAAGTTTGAAGGTCTATCCTGCCGATTAGGAACTTTTCCTTTTATTGTAAGTATTGTAATTTCGATAGTTTTGTTTGTAGTGGACAATGGAATAGATAAAGTAGTTTTATAGTTTCAATCGAATATTTTGTATGGGTTTATTTTTGTTACATAGAATTATATTTGTATTTGAATTGTTTAGGCTTTGAACGTAAAACGTGCTTAATTTTATTTATCACTAGCTGACTGAATATATATCAGAGCGAGATATAAAAAAATCCGTTCCATACATAAGTAATGCCAAAAGTAATTTTTTCTTTAATATGTATGATAGTTTTAGTTAATCTGCTATACGGGGCGAAAAGAAATCCAACCAATCATAGGTCATGCAAATCGGTCCAGCTTTTATCGTGCAACTACAAAAACTTTTTTCTTGAAATCAGTATTACTTTTATAATCATGGATTTAAGACAAGGTCGATACAAATTATGTTAAAAAAATCCCTTATAAGTAATTTTTTTCTACACCATTCAACAGGACAGGCAGGGTCAATGCGTGAACTAATTTTCCAAAACGAGGCTTTTGATGCACGGCCGGTATTCAACCTTACAAACACTGTTATGGAGATGACCTAATTACACAACCCACATCATATTCATCAAATGTCTCAACACAAAAACATGTTCCATCCCATCCGGGAACATTATATACCATTTTGCCATTTTCAATATTATCACGATGAGAATAAGGTTGTTTGTCCCAAGATTCTCAGTACTACAATACAAATACTGAGTTTGCACCGTGTGAAAATTTACTTATATACTACTACTAGAGTACTTAGGTACTAATATATTCAATACGCACTAAAATAGAAGTCAGATGCATCATTTTCGTTTTTGTGAGTTGTGACTATAGATAGGTACCTACTCCCAAAACTGAAAACGATGCATCGTGCCAATAATCGCAGTTCAGCTTGGTGGTGGAAACCGAATTCGGAAGATATAACCACATAGGTTACAGCTACGATTATTGCCACGATGCCGATGTATTGTTTTTTTGTTTTTAGGAGTAGGGGTCCAGATTCAATAATAATGATCAAGCCGATTCAGTTAGTACCTATGATAGAACAAAGTAGTCTGCAATACCATTTGATTTTGTTTGCTAAAACCCATGCGTTTAAAGCGTGGCCATGCATAAGTGTTAGATATTTTCTGTTTCCTTATTGAAACCTGTCACATAATGTTAATTAATTGGATATGTAGTTGAGCCTCTTTGACATTATTTGCAGGATTGATAGAGACAAAAAATAAAAAAAAGAACATGCTGCTCTGTTAATACAAAAAAGATGTTTTTATGCAATATATAGCTGATGGTATCAGAATCGAATGATTGATACATTTTCCTGTTCTCACGCGAGTGCCAATCTAAATGTGATGACACAACAAAAATATTTCAGCGTACTCAAGCACAAAGAAATTGCCTTCGTAGAAAATTTATTCCGAATAAGCCAGAACGCGAAACAAAATCTATTACGGCATGAATTAATAAAGGCTGGAACCAATTTTTCTGGCCATTGTGTCCAGAATGGCGATAAGGAACAATACTGGCTGAACAAAGCGCAGTACAATGACTCCGATGCGCCGAATGAAGGCGCTATACAAAAATAGGACTACGAACATAAGGCCAGTCCCGAAGATCAGACAATATTGAACCTTCACTCGCACGAACAAAGCTCAAATTCTACGTATATTCACAGAACACTGGACAGTCTAAGGAATTGCAAGGCATTTTGAAGATTATTATTGGCAATAATAACTTGTTTGAATTTTAGAATAAAAAGGTTTATTGCTTATAAAGAAAACGAATTATATCCGAATATAAGATGGCAAATCAAAGAAAATGTTGTGAAATTTCAATTATATCGAATTATAAAAGTATGGATGAAAGCTTTATAATTATTCAATCTATATTTATAGCTAATAATTACTACGAGAAATGGCGTAACTTAGACGCCACATCTTAACTACTACATCATAGTGTAAATGTCGTACTCGGTTTTTTGCTCATTATGTGGTTAATGACAAAGTGCACCTAAGTGTAACCAATAAAGTAGTTCCGTTTCAAATTAGTTCTTCAAGAAACGCAACAATTAGTCTCGAAGAAATGTTCGTGAAGAATTCTAAGGACGCCACAGAAAGGCGACAAATCGAAGCGACATCGTGATAAATTAGATAAATCAGTTTAAGGCCTCATTTTCACTTTGGTGACCCATCGTATAAAAAAAATAAAAATAATAACGTCTTAAAAATACAGTATTTATAATATAAATACAGTATAATACTTAAGCAGAAAACAGTGTGTGTTAAACCTCGCCTCCGAAATTTTCGGAACAAAAGCGGAAATTCGGTTTGAAACAACACTTCTTACTCGATGATCTGTTATCTTTTCATTTTCCTTCCTCTTGGATTATTGGGATTGCTTCTAGAATATCAAATGTCGAGTAATTTTAGTAAAAGCTGTAGATGGATAGTACCACAACTTTTTACTGAAGGTGTATGTGCGGGGAATAAATTTTGACAATTGAAAAATTTCGACTTAGTAAATTTACATTAGGTATATGAGGTTTTAGCGATGAGAGTTTCCTCATTAATATCAAAAACCTAACGTGATAAGAAAATTTGTATAGCACCTCAGAGATGTCATTTTTATTTTCTAATCCTCACTTCCTAAAAAATGGAAATGTGCCAAATGCATGTTGCAGTTTGAAATCCTCTTTTTCATAATATAAAGAATTTGTATATTTGATTGAAATTTTCAAATATTTTACCTTTTATTTCGTCAGTAACTTAAATAAAAAGTTAAAAAATCAACCTGAAATTTGTAACCTTAAAGACCAATTCTGAAGAAATGAGAGGTTTTTCTTTTGAGTATTAAAAAAAATAGTATCCAAGAACTCGGTAGATGGCGTTACTTTTTACTACGTTACTTTTTTTTCAAGCGTCCCCCTATGGTGGTATTAATGAACCGATCTCAATCCGCGAGAGTGAAATAAAATGATTAAAAAACCCACAAGATAAAACGAGACCGCCAGAGTACTTACCCGGGTTAGTACGATTTACCACCCTAGTAACGTAGTCTGTTCAACGCCATCTATAGAGTTCTTGGAAACTATGTTGATTTTAATACTCAAATAGAAAACCTCTCATTCATGCAACTTTCTTGTAGTACATATTCCTAACATAAACAGCAACAAATCCTCATTTGTAAAAGTATTGACACTGAATGACAGAAACAAGGCTTGTCGCGAACCACTCGATACGCACCTAATTCCCTTTGCGTCACTCCATTAGTTTGTGAAACACGGAAAAGGCGTGACAGTAGAATGCTGGCGTCGGAACACGGATACGGGTTCACCTTTGACATTACTGATAATTATGATTGAACTTGCAAAAAAAAAAGTGTTAAGTCGTAGGCGAATGCGATGGTACCTACATCAAATTTCAATCTGTAGGCCCATCATGTGCATTGTGTCGTTATCTCTGTAGTGTCAAACTACTTTAAATTATTTTGTCTACGACGACATGGTTTGTCTTGTTGCATGCTGGTCATTTAGAATCTTAGTCCTGCATTATTGGATTTTCTTATGCGCATTAGCAAGAGCTCTAATGTGAAATGCGAAAAAATGCATACTACGGTGCGTTTGCAATCTTTCATCCATGCCTAGCATGTTTACATCTCGCCAAATTTAGTGCCACGAACCAACGAATAGTACCTATGTTTAAACTTTGTTTCTTCCAATGCTTCTGAAGATCCTAAGCGCACCTGGCGATACAATGGGCATAGGTAAATTAACATGTTTACGAATACTTGAGCAAGTATTCAAATGAGCCACTTTTAAACACAAAGTGACCTCTACCGGATAAATAAAATTCATGACGATCCACATTAAACTTTTCAGGGCAATAACCAAGCATTTTTGCATTTTAAATCAGTTGTTTAACATTTCGTGTTTTCAGAATTACGAAGCCTCGTTGAACATGCTTACAAAATATGAGGTTAATTTTACATAATAAATACTGAATTTTTATAAAGTTTGTAAACACAAATGTTTGCTTATATTAGTGTTTAAAAACTTTATTATTGTTTAATAATAATAAGACTGTTAGATCACGTGTTTTTAGTAGAATATCTTGTTTTTGTTGTATTACTGTTTATAATATGCATACTTACTAATTTAATTTTAAAAGTTAAAGCCCGTCAATTTTTTTATGAAATACTCGTAACTAATTTTTCTTAAGAAATTAGCTATCAAATGCAGAAAGAATTTATCAAATAGGATTGGTAAATTCAAGATTCGCTGCGTTCAAACAAGCAAATAAACTTTTGATTTATTCTATTTGTATAAGCTGTTGTTTACAGAGTTAGGTCGTTTATTAAAATCATGTTAAAGACACTTGATATCACAAAGCCACATTTTTTTCAAAAGCGATATTCAAAACCATTAGCAGTAAATTTATTTCACTGTGGTAACATTGCCAGTTTACAGAAAAATAAATCCAATAAAGCATTCGCCGAAAATTTCCAAAGAAAGTAAACAGCATTACGAAAATGGTGGGCGTTCCTCAAGGCAGTGTATTAGGGCCCCGTTTCTTTTTAATCTACATATTGAATTGGGAGAATTTCGTGTTCACGTAAAACCTTATTCACTCATGAATTATGAATACGTGTGCTTAATTTGTGTTAAATTATACTTTAAAACAGATCTTGCTCTGCTTAAGAGAATATTATATCATCTAATGTTTTGAATTTGCATGAAATTGAATAGAAAAAGTATAATTTTACTTGTATGTTGCGTAGGGATGGGTAAAATGGGCTTTATGATTTATTATGTGGTATGTATTTGGTTTTCCGTTTGTAATATTTTAGGGAGTATTTTTTGAGTGTAAATATAGACAATTGTGGAATGATTAATGTTTTTAGCTTCAAAAAGAAGAACATATTATTAATAAGTATGACTAATGTTCTCCTGAACTAATTTGCTGTGTGGGTTAGATCTTTGATGATGAAGTAATAAATCAAATAATAGATGATATGCAATCAAAGTTATAAAAAAAAAAAAATTAAATATGATCACGACTGTATCCCGGGAGCGGTATACATTTCTTTCAGATCATTATAGTTATAGTTTATTTAGGAGTACTGCTTATTTACCCAACCATTGTTATAGAAAAAATGTCTTAATTTTTTTTTACTACTTAATCATATTTTGCGTTGCTGTTCAGCTCTTTGATGCGCTCTCTGGTGTCTTAAACCAATTTAAATTTTTCGTTTTCCAGTATGTATCTTAACTTGGCAACTTTATAACTATCTTTATCGATCTGCCCCTGAATTGTGTACACTTGTCTCGAATGGTATTCAATCTGACAGTTAGGTATTTTCGCGATTTACTGTTATTTTTGCTTTGATACAACTTAGATACAATCCGAGACAAGTGTACACAATCGGGGGGCAGATTCTAAAGTAAAGAAACTACATAGTTCTTCATAAATTCATAAATCACATCACAAAATATAGAACACGCTCACTTCCAGGAATCCCCTCAGGATGTACAATTTGCAGAGACTAAGAATATGAACGAATTTTGTATATTATCCTACACAGAGCCTCCTTTGTATCGTTAATCGTACGGATTCTCGGGTTCCCACCTGTGGGACCTATCCCTTATTAATTTTCTCAAATGGATAGGGAAAAGAATGATATCATAAAACTGATTACATGAACAGAGTATCTAAGTCTGAGTGTGTTTTCTATTTATTATTAAAATAGTATCTATGTTGTGTATCAGTCATCTGGTTACCATAACACAAGCAATTAATTGCTTAGGACTAGATGAAAACGCATATTACATTATTACCAATGCGTTTTTGCTTTCGTTTTGGTACGTTTAATAGGGCGGGTTGTTTTTACAAAGCAGGTCTTTTCGCTATCACCATAAATCAGAATATTTCCGCCACCTAATGCCTCTAACCTCAATTACAACAAATTCAACTTTAACCTTATTCCATTAAGAGGCACAAAGCCTTGCGTGCCGACAATCTGATCTAACACGAGTGGTATAACTTCTGCCTTATTACAATTATTATGAAAAAATGATACACAGTGCTGAATGTACAGCTTTGTTAGTTTTGTTAAAAAAAAATAAGTAATTAAGGGGAAGCGTGCCCAAGACACTGGAAATAAATAAATAAATTTCACTTTCAAAACTATCGTGAGTTGTATTAGACATTATAATAGCACACAGGAAATTACTCACGTAAAATTATCATCGATTTAGATACTGACAATGTTTCGAATCTTCCGAAGAATCTTCATCTGGGTATGAGTGTGGTCACTCCTCGCGGTCGCGTCTCACACTGAGTGTGAGTAATTTCCCGTGTGCTATTATAATGTCTAAATAAATAAATCACCATAATAGCATTACCTACTCGAGCAATCGTTATTATCAATAATACAGTTATTGAGCGACCTATTAGGACAACAAAATTTTGCCAACACTGCTTTATTTTAGCGTACCAGCTATTTCGCCTACACTGTGATCGAGCTCTTTCGATAAAGCCCGCGATAATTGCCCTCCGTTGGATTTACGCCTTTCATTCTTTATGTACACGAACGGTTTATTGTTAAACAAGATTATTTTTACGACAGCTTTATTAACCTTTGAATTATCTATACCTACTGTTGGTTTTTACTTGCTCGTTGTCACCGTATAATAGTGGAAGTTTCACACAGCGCCATCTAGCTCCAAAGCTATGGGAACCACTAACTGATAGAATATTTTGATATTCTATGTAAATGGATAACAATTTTATTACCCAGACCAAAGATAAAATAATACTATACCAGCACAGACGTAGAAAAAATATACGCGTTCATCAAAAAAATGTTTTTTCTAGGTGGGAATCGAACCCGCAACCTTTAGCACAGAAAGCAGAGCTGCTACTAACTTAGCTGAGAGGTTGAACATTTATTTTATTCTGTTTTCATTGTCACCCTTCTTTTAGTGTCATCATTACAGAGTCACCATGAATATTATAAGCTAAAAGTCGCTTCAAGCCCAGTTAAGCGGCGAATTTAGTTGTAATTTTAATGTAATGGTAATTTTTGTTTACTGGTATTTTTATGGAAGTTTTGATTTAGTGGTAAGTCTTGTTTTATGGTAATTTGTACTTTTAAGCTGTACTTCCCTTCCTTGTTAGAACTTTATCATCGCCGCGATTTGGTTTATGAATCTTTAAGTTAGTTTTATCTTTTGTTTTTATTCCTTTAACATCTGTGAACTCGGATGTATTTTAAGATAATAAAAGATATTGATGTTATAAAGAGGGTGATGTTGGTTGCTTGGCGGGTCGGTGTTCAAATAATATAAACTTTCTTTGATTAACAGCCGCACACAGAGACAGATTTTCCATCCAAAATGATTATTAAGGAACGATTAAATGAACTTAAATGTCTCTGAGTGTGGCTTCATTCAAACTTATGACATCCGTGTAGTTTCAAAGAGTTAATAGTAATATAATACAATTATAATATTACCATTGATATGGAGAAAAAAAAGAAAGTCACAGTTATAATGACACTATAACATTTCAAACAATTAAGGCTTGCTTTAAAAACCCCCTACTCTACCTTTCAGGCTGCGTTTCCATTGACGCGGAGCTGTGCGGAGATGAGCGGAGAATAGCGATGAAAAGTGGTGAGTGTTTCCACTGAAGCGGAGCGGAGCGGAACGGAGCCGCTTCGCTTTCCTAGCTACCCTCCGCAACGCACCGCCCTGCTGTCCTCCGCTCCGCATCACCTCGCTTTCTATAAATTTTATATGAATATCCGTTCAGCTCTGCCCCGCTCCGCTCGTGCTGTTTCCATTGAAGCGGAGCAAAGATTTCGAGCATAGTGATTGGTCAATTCATGCACCGCTAAGCACCGCTCCGCACAGCTCCGCGTCAATGGAAACGCAGCCTAACAGTAAAAACATTATTCAATTGATTTGCTTGTGAAAAAAAAAACGTTATATTTCTTTCCAAGAATATATGATAAACGAACACAACTCATAGCATTCTGTAAAACTTATAATAACCAATTACATTATTTTCACAGTCGGACGAAGAACTTATAAACGGTTAGTTTTCCTAAGTTGCGCAATTCGGTATTTTTCTTACAATTAATAAATTCTTTGTACAAAACTTCGAATATTGAAGTTCTTAGAGGTCAAAACATTTTTCATTAAAAACAAATAGCGTAAGTTAAATAACGTTTTATGTTAACAATTCAAATATAAAGGGAATATTTACGCAAATGTTCTTGTAAAGAAAAATACTTTTTGAGAAAATGGGCAGACTTTGAAACAGATCGTAGGAACCTTTGATCTTTTATTTTTAACTTCAGCTATGTATTACTTTAACAGAACACTCAGGAGAATAATTTAGGCTGGTTCAATTGAGGAGAAAATACAAACATTATGTTGGGAAAAACAAAAAAAAACAGTTTCAAACAAGCTTTTTAAAGGTCAGATAGATAAGTTATTGAGACTGGCCGTAAGAGGCTCGTAAACAAATTGTTTATTTGTAAATATGAAAATGCTTGGCCTCAATAAAAAAATACATCAATGATACCATTTTCATAAACACTGTTTATCAATAAGTAAAACATTAAAATGAATAAAGTGTACATTATCAATACATTCTACGGACGATTCCATGGCCTAGATCAAGGGAGGAATGAATTATGTAACACATCTGCTCCTAATGACTTGATGAGGGTCTTGGATATACAGCTTTCTGCTAACTCTGTGGTTCAGAAGTTCGCAGCGTAGCTTGCTTAGACGATTCTTGATAGTTTATAAATACATAGACACGGGGTACGATAAACTAGGCTTCGGAGCCCTTTAAGCGGTTTGTTCGTTGTTTGAATGAGCAAGTGGCCAACTCTGGTGACGGAGTTTTTAGGCCGCCTAAGGCTCCGTCATGGCTTAACGACTATTTAAGCGGTATAAAAGTTCCGTCATCAGAGTTATTGACTAGCTCATACGACCATAACAGAACAGAAATTTAGTTTTGAATCAAGACGACATAGTATAATAAGTAATATTAAAAATATAAATAAAAATACGGTTAAAAGTCGAAAAACATAACTAGCTAATTATCAATCGTATCATTTCAAGCAGCACGTTTTTCTTAAAAAATATGAACAGTTAAAACCTCGAAACTTTTTCTGGACCTTAATGTGCCATATCAAAAGCCGCTAGCTACAGTTGCCCAGCTAAAGGAATATTTCATAATAGGATCCTTTGATCTGAATCAATAGGTTATTAGGGAAATCTGTTACAGTCTTTGATAAATTTATTTTTCAAATTATCTTTTTATGTTGAGATTTTTGTAGTTCATTAAGCTAATTTTATATCTCTTAAATATATTGAAAACGAAATATATGATCACGACCGTACTTTTAGCTTAGCTTAGTAGGCTTAGACATTTAAGATTTGAAGACGTTTATAAGGGTAGTCAGAAGTTAACTATGATTTGATACCTAAACATTTTGCAGAAGTTAGCATTCTATACGTGACAGGTTGCAAGCCCATCGACGCTATTAGAAATATATCTTGTTTCCACGAGAGCTCGTGTTATTGTGCAATATTTTTTTGAAACGAAAAATCCATTGATGCACGGCCGGATTCAAACCCACGATCTTCGGATCGAAAGTCGAAGTAGTAATTGACGACTTGGCCCAATGCGGCTACTGCGGGACTAAATAATGTAACTAACGCGATAAAATCATCATATTTTATCATCATATTTACACATCGCTGGTTAAATGCTAAGGTACCACAAATCAAAAATCGTGAAAATCGTTTTTATTACAAAAATGAGATTACAGATATTTCATTATAAATGAAAAATCTTACTAAAAGTTAAAGGCTCCGGCAGGATTCGAACCTGCGTAGATACAAGCGATCGCTCTTAAGCCGAGCTTGCCTGACCAACTAGGCTACGGACCCTCTAAGCCGAGGCCCGAAACTTTTAGTAAGATTTTTCATTTATAATGAAATATCCAATACCTAAGTGTGGTTTAACACTGTAAAATAATAAATAAACTAGAGATTACAGATAGTTATTTTATAGTATGAGTAAAAGACACTTTTAATTTTCGCATTAAAAACTACCAAAAAACAGTTCTGGCTGTTTAGCATTTATACACTTTGGCACCAAATTTCAGAGCTAAACAGGTACCACATTCCGAAATGTGGTACCTTTGCACAAAATTATTGTATTGATATTACGTTGTGTGTATGTTCAAAAGTATCATTTTTGAAATGCGTTTGTTTTGCACATAACTTTACGTGAACTTAACTATATTTTTTTACAGCATTAAGTGTCTTTTTTGAGATGCGTTTGTCTTGAACATAACTTTTATAAGAAATAAAAAAATATTTTTCAGGACGTAATAATATTTTTTGAGATGTGCTTGTTTTTAATTTGCTTTAAACGGGTTTTTAATCATACAAATTTTACTGTTTTATTAAAAAAATTCCCTGTAAGTACAACATTTTAAAAGTAATGTCAAATCTAATTTTAATGTCGAACAATAAAACTATTTTAATACAATAGCAGTGCCTACCTAAAATATAAAAGAATGTAATAAACAACATAAAATCTGTGTGTTTATTTATTTGTTTTATTAGCTTAAAAAAGGGGTAAGATTTTGCCCCTTTTTTAAGCTAATAAAACAAATAAATGCAACCTAAATGCACACAATATAAGTATCTCTACACTAAGATCAACAATAATAAGAGAGTTTAAAACCAACAACATACGCTATGAGAGTTATCATAAATCTTGAATCATCCGGTAAGAAATAATGTAAAATAATGAGATCAACTTTTAAGTTGCTACAAAACAATATTGAAATTACTTTATCTTACTTTTTAATGACATACCTACTAACCATTTATCATTGGGTGTAACTTGCTTGCCGCTGTCTAGCGTTTGTGGACAATGAGAAAGCCTTTGATTCGGTCGAAACATGGGCAGTACTAGAGCCACATGGGCAAAGTCGATGGAGGAACTTAGTACGATGCTCCTTCGAGCATTGTTAAGGCCGTTACCTAGTCAAAATGTTAGTCACGATAGTATGTTTATAGTTTATGAAGCATTGATTTTGATAGGATATTATTTTTCGGTGTATATTCATTTAAAAAAGTGTATTTTTTAGAATCTTTATAAAACTTTGTTGTTCGTGTAACATTTAAATTGCATAATACTACTAGATTGTGATTCAAACCTTCAAAATAACTTGTTTTAGTTTAATTAACCTTATTTTTTAATGAAATGTGTGCTTTTGGTGATATATTTTTTGTGTGCATAATACATTTTTTTAAATGCTAAAGTCACTTATCTGCTTTTATAAGACGTTGGGTTAAAGTTACGGAGAAACTAAAAATGCACTTTAATTCAAATTAAAATTACGCGTCGATTGATAGGTAATACATAGATATAAAAATAAGACTTACTCAAAAAAAAATTAAAAAACCTTATCGAAAACTTTGAATGGCTCTCCTGAAAAAAGTTATATTTTGAATTGTGGTAGTTTAGCATTTAACCAGCGACATGTTTATGCAAATAAATGATCTTTATCTTTATCTTTATCTTTATCTTTATCTTTAAATCCCATGAAAATACCGGGATCAAAGTAACCTATTTTTTAATCCAGGGTATAATCAATCCTGATACCAAATTTCATTCAAATCCGTCCAGCCGTTTGAGCGTGAAGGAGTAACAAACATACACACACAAACTTTATAATATTAGCGTTATAAACGCTGTAAGCTTTTGGCACACACACCAAAGGGTACAAAGCCCAGACACACAGCATATTTAATACGAATACATGCATACATTTTCTAAGACACACAACTCAAGGGCTGTGTTTGTATGCTAACTCTATTAGCTGATTCGCTTACGAGTTGTAACTTTAATTAGTGAATATTTGGGACAGATTTTGGGTATAAATTGATGGGCATATTTGGTTCATTAGAGGCCAAATAGGTCATTGACTTTGTCTATATTTGGGTTTTGATAGGATTACATGTGATTTGTTAATAGCATTAATAGATTGTTGTCATCCCTTGTGTATATTGATTAATATAGTAATAGTAGCAATTACGGAACTACTGAAATATACTTACTGAAAGGCGTATGAGGTGGTACGGTCACGTTATGAGGCGCAGCGACGACCACGTAGTGAAACATGCCCTATCTCTCCCGAACAACAGGCGAGGCCGAGGGAGACCCCAAGCCACCTGGTGGTCAACAGTGTCCAAGGACTTGGAGCGGGCCCAGCTAAATCCAACGACAACCCAGGACAAGAAGTCCTGGCGCGTTAGAACGAGGAGAGCCGACCTCAAATAACGGAAAGAGGCAGAGACAAAGAAGAAGAGTGCGGAACTAATTTACTCTACTTGGAAGGGTGGCAAGTGGCATTAACTATAAATAACCATTTAAAACTAACTCAGCCAGCGCAGCCTAATTTAGATACAGCTTCATACATCATATACTAGGTATATAATATTATGTATTACCTACCTACATTACACTTTTGAACCCTTAGCACAATATACTTCTTCCATTACAAAATGTATTGTTTGTTACATTTGTAACTATCCTTAGGTGGCTCAATTGGTTGTAATTGCATTTTGTATATTATGTAAATATGTAGTAGTTATTATAGTAGGTAGTTTAGTTTCAGTAAATAAATAGGTATTAAATATAAAAGGTTTTATTATGCTAATGAGTTGACCACATTTTTTGTAATAATTAAACTTAAGTAATAAAGCTACAACTTGCAATCTTTTGTTAAACACAAAAAAACAAAACTACTTTTACTCAAAGGTACTTTTTCATGAATGATTAAAATACCTTAATTGCTATTTAAAACGAAACTTTAATAAGTATTTACTAAACTTTGAGTAATATCGCGGGTTAAAGCTAGTTTGTATTATAATATAAGTAGGAAGTATTAACACATTATCGATATCTAAATTGATCAAATATCTTCCGTTTACTTCGCTCGCGTGATGCCAAAGCGCTGATACTTAAATAATGGTGTAGTTCTTTATAGATATTTATATTTTTGAGTAAACTCGCTTAAGAGTTTCGAAGGTTTTACATTAAACTAATACAGACAAACGAATGTTACCTCTCTTTAATATGGTGTTCATAAATTGAACTAATTATTTAAATTTACAGGACTGTTTATTTTAATTAGATGAATAGATTTTTTTATTTATTTTGGCAGCCATTTTGATAATGATGACAGGAGGTAGCTACTCGTATTATAAGAGTGGTTTTAAATAATCTAACATTTTTATTGGTTCTTTGGGATGAACTGAAATGTACTCCAAAGACAAAGCAGTCTGTGATAATCGAACCAAATAATGTTTTTGCTTATTAGAAAATAGCGTGAGTTCGAAAAAGACCAACGAAAAAGATACATTTGCTCAATAGGATAGGATAGAGTTTTCTGCAACCAGTGCTAAACTTAGAGTTTTGTATCTAAATTAGGATTCGCTGACGTCACGAACTTCGTTGCGGAGGTCCAAGCGTAAAATTAGGTCCAACCAAAAGTACCTACTTTCTGTTACATAAACTCCTTTACTGGCAGCGGAATAAAGCACATTTTTGCATAATTTTCTCGTCATTTCCTAAGTTCATAATAACATTAACAATAGAATGCAAATGTGTGTATTTAATTACATTTGTGAAGCGGACTCAAAACGATTTATGTGGTCGCGCTAAAAGTTTAGGTGAGAGTAATAAAAAAAGATTGCGCTTTCGTACAAAAGTAAGTGCATATGAGCACAGATAAAATAATACTAGTTACTTGGGTGATACATACATACACCGCATCCGAAGGCGCCGTGGATGTGGCTAAATTTTGGCAAAACAAAATATAGTTAGGGACGATTTATTATCGACACGATGAAGAAGAAGAAGAAGACTAATATAATAAATGATTCACAACGATTTTAATGTATAAGGATCCATTAAAATCGTTGTGAAAATATTATGTTTGAATTATTGTAAGATGTATTGTATGTAATGAAACAACAAATTAATTATTCTCAGAATCGTCGTAGTCTCAAAATCCCCTTTGTTATCTCTAGCAAAGACGATTAATATCTAGATATTAATCGTCTTTGTCTCTAGGTACGTTTGAATATACTGAGTACCGAAGTGTAATTTTTTTTTATTATTTATTTCCGAAATACTACCACATAATTATGTAAACCACCTTGTAACTTCAAATTAGTTATCGTATAAGTGGACGACTACTGTTCTTTGTCGAACGTTCGCGCTCGCGTGTCTGTAGACTACTGACCTGCTGCCTCTGCTGCAGATGCTGTCTGTCCGCGAGCGCTCTCCTCGCCCGGTGCTGCTCGTGCAGCCGACGCAGCGTGTGTTCGCGCGAACGTTCGCGCTCGTTAAACAATAAAATATGTCTCGTTTCAACAGCTTTTTCATCGGTAACTCGTTCATACCCACTATGTTCGCGATACTCTTTACTCTTTTATTCGAAGCGCGCGACATTTTGTGCCTTATGAAAGTAAAATGAGCGAATCTGGGCCGGGCTTACGCAAGGATTGTGGCAGACGAGGTCTGGATGTAGAGTGTCTGTTTACTGCTCTAAGAATTTGGGGCCGATATTTGATGTATGTAAAAACTCATTAAAAGACTAATTTTTCAATTTATAAAATGTTAAAGGTATGAAATAAAAATGACTTATTTTTATAAATTTCATCAACTGAATCGGCTTCATACATCGCCGATGTTTAACTGTCAAAGAACAATAAGCGATTCATAACGATGTGATTCTCTTTCGCGTCGTTTAGAACCCATGCGGTAGTTTCCATTATATATTCCTAAAATAAATCCTCTGAACTCTGAAACAGCCGGGATTTATAACTTTCGGGACCCCTTAAAAGATCTGCCTAAAAGATAAGATAAGGTAAGAAAGAACAAGCCAGTAAACAAACGGACGTAATATCATGATTGCAGTTTCTTAGACATCCAGGGTTGCAAGGGATCTGGTTATCTAGAAATAGACCGCTATTTTACTCAAGTAAAATGCACTGTTTCACACGATATAAAATGGTGAGTACCGCGAGTTTAGATCAACATATTTTTCATACAAGTTCGTTCGTTCGTATAAGCAAGTGGCCAACTATGGTGTTTTTAGGCTGGCTAAAGGCCTCCGTCATGGCTTAACGACTTTAAAAGCCAGGACCGACTTTTAACGTGCCCTCCGAAGCACGGAAGCGCTCAGCTCATTAAGCCACTTGCGGTCGCCCATCCAAGTAGTGACCGCTTAGACTTTGACGATCTATCAGGGATGTCTTTCATAATCAAAACCAAATCACATAGCCACAGGACATTGCAATATAGCCTTGATTCTTGACAGGATTGGTTGTGAAAGAACAGAGCCTGTAGCCATTACTACTCCTTTAATTTGACACTTCTAGCGACGACTTATAGTCATCCAATGCCTATTTCTTTAATTGGTAGACATTGTTAAAATGTAACCTTATAAACATACCTTTTCAGTACACTTTTCTAGTCTATGGAAGCAAGGGGAAACCTCGACAGTTTTTAACGAAGAAGTAACATTTAACATAGCCAGAAGCATATTGCAGATCACTATCCATTCCAACTAAACTTAGGCCTTTACATCTAATTCCAGATCATTTATACAGCCTCCGGTAGCAGCCATATGCCTACATAGGTAGGGAAGCCTGGAACATTATAAGAGTAATAGAAGTAACATTAAAGGCTAGCTTGACAACTGAACTATTATATCAGCTCATTCGACCTAACAGGAAAAACATAGTCAACATTAATATTCCTATTAAAATATAATATTCTACCTATAATATTAATATTCGTTGGTAAATAAATTGCGAGTTCGCTGGGTTAGCTAGTTGATAGTATTCATAATTCTTTTTTATCGATGATTTCTTAAATAACTAAAGGATAATTAATAATCATCATTTTGAGTTCAACTAAAATGCCACAAATAATTCTCAATATTATCCGAATTGAATCAGTAATTTAATAAAAAAATATTTGGTCGGTCATTATCAATTAAAAGTACGTCTTGTTATTAGTTTGTAATTTAGCCCATTACCATACCAAGTGTGTCAAAAATCATAACAACGCAAATCCTAGCAGTGTGTTGAATACAGCACAGGCCACTGATAACGACCTGATGAATATGCGATGTGCGAGAATGCGAGATTGGGAGCTACAGAACAGTTCCCGTGAGTTTGATATTTGAAACATAGAAATACTGGTTTGTCTTTACCTCTAGCCCTGGGTTGAACGACCTTTTCCCTACTCAATTTCAATACTAACTTTACTGGGAAGTTTGCCCCGCATTTGTAGAAATTGATTTGACGTTCATCAAAAGAGGTTATGTCAAGCTATAAAAGAAATGGGCGTGAATGATAAAAAAATATCTATTAAGTGTGTCAAAATATGTACCAACATCAAACTCTTGATCTATTAATATTTTATATTATTTTCAATCAATATTATTTTTGTTACTTGTCTATATTTTATTAACCAAATACTCCTTTGAACCGTTGGTTACAATTTTTTGTGTTAAATTGACCTCAATAAATAATTCAATTGCTATGTCATCATCATTGTTGAGTTTTAATTTTTTTTTTAACTTTTTTGCTTCCTTTCATAACTGACTTGTTTTTGCAATTTGGGGTAGTGGCATCATTCATAAAAAAACTAGGCACACTATTCAAAAGCTCAGTCTGTAAATCCAACAATAGCTAGCTATAGATCGCGCCATGTAAAAAGAGCGCTGGCTGACAGGTTGCGCAGTGGTCAATTTATTTTGAACGAACATCGCGCATAAAAGTTTTAGATTGCGAAATGGTTTTACATAAAAAAGTAAGAAATAATGATGTAAATAATTGAAAATTTAAAACAATTATGAACAACAGAAGCAACAAAATATAAATGATTAAGTATTTTTTTAAATAAAGATACTTATCAATAAACATCTTTATACTATAATCTACAAAGCCGCGAGTGAAAAGCTAAATGCTAGTTCAAAAATAAAATAATAGGCCTGGTACTTTCGTGCGCGAGTGTACCTATGCGCAAACATACCCCCTCCACTTTCTCCCAGCGCTCTTTTTACGTGGCGCGGACTATACTAATGTTTTCCTTAATTCTAAATTGTCTATCCTTAATTTACACTCGAATAACTCTTGCTCATACATAATAAGCAAATGAGTAATTTTACTCGACAAACACTTCTTACAGTTCGTCAATACATCCATCACTTGGCTTTCTTACCCCCACAAAGGATACAAACTAATGTTACAGAATGATATATGATGAAGTCAATTAACTAGGGACGTTGAGCGATGTTGGGGAAAAAAATGAATAATGTAGCTTTAGGCTTTCAATTTGTGACAGGGTTTGCTGAGAATATTCATAGCAATGAATATATACGGTCTGAGATTTATTTACGGAAACTAAACTACTACATTTACATAACTGTACAAAATACAATTAGAACCAGTTGGGCTACCTTAAGATCGTTACAAATGATCGATACAATATATAATGAATATATTATTAATAACTTATTTTTTATTTCTTACAATTGTCGTATTTCTTGATAAAATTCTTACCGAAAAAAAATGCTAAATAGTAAAAACATTTCTTCAAGCAACTGTAAGCACATGATATTCTTATTTCTAGCTTAAACGGCAATACTCGTGTTACAAAGGATATCAATTGTAATCTTCACAAAAAATACCCACTCCACTTGTTTCCACCCGAATAAAAATAACTTTATTTTCTTCCTTTCAGACTCGACTCAAATAAATATCATGTTTCTTTTAAGGATTACGTTTCAAAATTACTTTAGCATTGTCGAAGAGAATTTCACCTCGTTTTTGTCCGTCGCTTTATTGAAAATAGTTAATTTGTGAAATCCCCGTTTTGACTTTGTATTCGTATTTCCCTAAGTGTCTGAAATTAATTCGGAAGATAATAAAAATTAATGAATTAAAAAAACAACGCCCTTTCGCGTCTTTGAAATTATGTTTTAAGTGAACAGATTATTACAAAGGACTCGAAAGAAAATCATGTTCGTAATAGGTAGGTATATTAAAAAAAAACAATTAATTAGGAAGTCAAAAAGACACTCATTTTTTCTCAGGTTTCTATAACAATAATATTTATTGCTGAGTCAAGTTTCAGGTTTAAATTTATGAATATATTGTAGAAATTGTGTGTTAAATTGAACCTTACTTGACTAAACACTTAATAAGACTTCCCGAAACTTGCTAAATGTATGAGTAATTCAACAAAAACAGTCAAATACGTATTGTTTTAAAGCGTTCTTCGCCATCACCAAGATGCGTAGGGTCCAACAATAATGGTAGCGCTTTTGGGAACGTTAGCTTGCCACTCATAACTATAAAGTTGTTAAGCCATGACAGGGCTTTTGAGACGGCCTATAAACTCCGTCACCAAATTTGGCCAATAGCTTGATTTTACTAGTTCTGGCATACTTCAGAGCCTCAGTTAAACTCAGTTGTTCCTATCACACGCGCTCATGGTTGTCATTTTACCCGATGGTTAGTAACCGGGTTAAACTAGTCTATTTTTGCTAGAAATTGCGACGAGTCAACCGCTATCAGCCTATATTATTGTTTAATCACATGAAAGGGTCTTCCCGAAAACAGATGAAGAGATTTCAGGGATTTCAACTTCGCGCTAAAATGAGCCGTGATCCTTCGGTTTACAGCTGGATATTGCGCGGCGGTTTAAAGCAAACATTTCTATTTCTGTATCGTTGGTTAGTACGTATAATATACGACGATACAGCAAATTGACCGGGAGGCTGCGTGGTACTGATAGTAAAGCACACTATGTTGTGGGATAAACGATGAGCTTATAGCGGGCTTTATTGAAGTATTGTACTATCTATGCTCGAGGAGGACAGAGGACTTTGACAGCTTTTTGAAATTGGACAAAAAATTATTTATAATTCCCTTAAGAAACTTATAAAAAATAATTATCTGAGTTGCGTTGGTCTAATATTAAAACGAAATTATAGACACTATGTGTGTAAGTAAATAAACAGTCTGTATTATTTCTGTATCTACGATATGCTCGTCGTTTCAAATTAGAAACAGTTTTTTATTTGTCTATTGAAACTTTACAAGATCAAATGTATATTTAGACCGTATTTAGTCTTTCTTTAATTGTTTTATTTTAGCTGTAAGTTTTCCTAAAATTGTAAAAATAAAAATAAAATAAAAATTGTGTATTTTATTATGATCTTTTGCCTTTTCCAATATATGATTATAATTATATATTTATTTTTTTCTATTTATAAACCAACAACGATACATAAAGATATAATTTGTACAGAGAATATGAGAATGGCAAATTACAGGTTTCCACTTAAAATACAAAACAGAAACAGCGCAGCAACAACTTTCTAAATAATTTTTTACACATTTTTAGTACTTTGTTTTTAAAAACTCTGTAGTTTTATGACTTGTCCCACCCGCAAACAGGGTGTGTGGGATGTGGGTGCCATGTTGAGATACAGACGAGTGCGGGAGGAATTGTAACCGGCTCTGACACTGCTGCGGATTGTGCAGATCGTTATCCGGTGTTGATAAATAATAAAATAAATAAATAAATATCCTTGGACTTTACACGGCGTCATCTAGTCCCAAGCTAAGCAATTTCATGCTTGTGTTATGGTAACCAGATGACTGATGTAATACTTAGATACATATTTTTTTTGTAAATACATACATAATATACATAGAAAAACATCCAGACCCGGAACAAATATCTGCAGAACATACAAACATTTGTCCCGCGGCGGGATTCGAACCCGCAACCTCCGCATCTCAGGCGGGCCTTCGCCCACTGCGCCACAGAGGTCGTTTTTTAATTATTTTGAATGAGAGTGATGTTTTTGAATAGCTTGCTCTGTCGTCATTCTCGTCGATGTCATGTCGATGTCGATGTCATCATCATTCTCGTCGATGGGCTTGCAACCTGTCATGTATGAAAAATTAACTTCTGCAAAATTTGGGCATGCACCAAATATGAATTTGGACATACCTCTGACTACCCTCTTAACCATCTTCAAAAAGGATGTAAAATTTGTTTATAGATCTAAAAGAAATGTCTTCCGCTCCCTGGGATAAAGTCGTGATCGTATTTCATTTTTTTCATAATTCTCATCATTCTCCTGCCCTTATCCTACGCTAACTTGTGTCGTCATTATATGTTTTTCTCTTCCACTCTCCACTCTCACTCGTTAACTCTGAACTCACTCCTCTTACATTCATTATCCTCTTTCACACAATCCATCCACTTCTTCTTCGGCTTTCCTCTACTTGTATACCTATCCAATATTATAATCTGTAAGTAAAAAAAATATCCGCAAGATTAAGAAAACCGGTAGCGAGGTGGTTTGAATCTTAATATCTTTTAAATATCTTATAGCTTTTACTATAAGCTGGGTAAAATGTCTTAATATGAGCAAAACCTTAAAGCTGCATACATGTAGGTGGAAAAGTTGGAGCCCAAAAGATTCGAACAAGCTCAGTAAGATATAAATGGGTATAAGCACTGAGACAAGTGTTCGAATCGAACTTCTGAGCTGTTTTGCCTAGACTTCCGAGTACACTACTAGAATATTAAGATACAGTTGTGGAGAAAAGTGGATGTTTTATTTAGCCTACACTTTGATATGAATAGTATTGGCAGATACAAATAGTTATAACCGCATTTGTAAAAGTTAGTTTAAGCTAGTTAGTTGACAACTCTAGTAAAAGATTTTATGGGCTGTCAGCCGTGTGTGACGGTTAAGTGTCAGGATCAAGAACAAAACAAACGCCCCTTTGGACACTGATCCAACTTAATGCTTCGCAGAACGTCGCTATCACTGATTTATCAAGAAAAACTGATCAAGTTAATAAAGATCAAGTAAATATTGTTTTTAAAACACTCCGCAGCACTGCACCGTGCATAGCGCATTTTGTATGATACTAGTGAGACATACTTAGGGTGTGATACTAGAGGGACATAGTATACACCGTACAAAAGGATTAAAAAAATAATCTGACGCGTTGTGTCGCGCCCTACTGTGCCACGAAAGGCTCTCAAATGCGGTCCATAAAACCTCGAAACTTTGTTAATATTCCTTTACTTTGTTAACATTTATTAGTAAGTATGATAACATTGACTCCTAGTATTAAATACAAATTTTTAGAAAAAGCGTTTTAGAATTATTGCTTTATTTATAAAGATTGTATCAGAGAGATATTATAATAGCTTTTTTCTCGATTGTTCTCCTTAACTATACTCTATCTTAGTAAAGACATCTAGTTTTGGATCCAATTCAACACTCAACCGAATGCTTGAGCCGTGCAATTTCATCAAGATACATTGGTCCTTTCTTTATCACATTCTGAGGTCAATGAACAGTTTGATAGACAATTTGATCTTTATACTATGTTATTTACAGAAAATATTGGCCTATACAAAGGCACTTTTATATATTTTAAACTTATGTCACATTTTGTTTTTGTAATAAAATAAATAATAATTTAAATTACAATTCCATCATCTTCAACCTATCTAACTCTACAGCTCTTCGTTTAATAAAAAAAACATTATTGTACATGTATCGCTATAAATATAGAAGCAACTTGTATTGATTGAAAATTTGATAATTAACTATAATCTATCTAAAATTTATGCTGAGTTAAGGGGAGATCCCTTACATTGTTGTCATAATAAAATTACTAAACAATCTCAGAGGGCCTAGACAATGTAACAATCGATTAGCGAAAGCGATAGTAGAAAAGTCCAAAATGTATAGGAATTGACATTTGATGACGAAAACTCGAGCGATCAGAAATGTCAAATCAAAGGTGTAGCGATGATAGAAATCGATTCGCTTCATAGCGAATGCCGGTTGGCTAGGCCCTCAGTACACAAGTAGCGTCACATCACTCCGCTGTCTTTGGTAACCATTTAGAAGCAATCTCTTGGTTATTAATGATTTCCGCGCCATTTCACAAGGTTATGAGGAACACAATGAGATGACAGTTTAGAACTAATCGAAGACCTATCTTCAGACTTTGGGCTGGGACTACGGTGACTATGAACATGGACACAATTTGGCGAGCATGAAAAAATAATAATTACATATTATAAACAAATTCACACCTATTTTAGCACTGATTATAAAGTAAAGTTGTAAAATTTTTAGAAGAAAATCGGTGTTGTTAACTCAAATTAATACGAAGTTAGGTGAAAAGGAGGCCTAACAAACTAGCGGTAATAATAACTTTGAGTTATCACACTGATATTATAAAGGTGAAAGTGTGTGTGTGTGTTTGTTACTCCTTCACGCTCAAACGGCTGGACGGATTTGAATGAAATTTGGTACCAGAATTGCTTATACCCTAGATTAAAGAATAGGCTACGTAGGGCTAGGTATTCCCACGGGAACGAGAACTATTTACCGCAAGTAACACCACGGGGCGCAGCTAGTACAAAATATACATGAAACAGTTAAGATATTTTTTTAGAAAAATTAGAAAAGATAAGAAAGACGAATGTCTACCATTGTTCTGCCGGCTTCTGATGTAAAATGTACAAACTAAGACAGAACCAACTTGTCTGACTGCATGCATTTGGATATTATAATCTGTGTGGAACTGAATTTTCAGCCAAGTCCACTCAGTCAGTGGTCGCACACCAAGTTTAATAGGGTCTGACAGATTTCGAACGCACTTACCCGCTTTCGCTGAGATTAATGGTTCTCTCGGCCATTACTTATGCCAAGTTAATACTTGCTTACATGTGGTTAATTCAATCAGAACTTTAACCTGATTTCGAGTAAAAAAACGGTGGGTATTTCGCATAGCTATCTGCTAGGTGATTGTGTAACTAAACTATCAAATATGGCATTATCAGCCGATTTCTCAAACGCAAATCATCTCATAAATTAACTAATCAAATCAAATGACGTGTCAAGTGAAAGAATATAAAATCAAAGTTGGAGCAGCATTGGACACTTGTCACGTGATTTGATTTGTTATTATGTTTTTATATTGTTATTATCATTGATGAGTTAATTTTTGAGATGATCTGCGTTCGAGATACTTGTAAAACTCTGAGATTTGATGAATAATAATTTTACTGTCAATACTGACAGTTGTAGTCGCGTTTTACTGTCAAATGCAGTTTAGTCGTCACTGCCACAGTGTCGCGACAAGTTAGACAATAGCCTAGCAGGAAAGTAACCTGGCAAATCTCTCTATCAATTAATAAGAAACTATTGTTTCTGGGCAATTTCCCTGCTCGACTCATTAAGCAGTAATTAAGATTGCCTGGCAATAAAGCATACGATTCAGTACTTTGTTATGTTCTAATTTCGTAATATAAGAGTCAGAGCTGCGTAATTAATATTATTGTAACAAGTCTTCTACTACGAATTTGCTTGTTTTTTAAGCCCCGATCAAAAAGAAAGGATGTTAGTTTTGTGTATCTGTGTGTCTGTCTGAAACAATGCAGCTGCCCTAGCCATGTTACATTTCGACAATCGCTTTCGATTAGAAACTAAAAAAAATGTATAGGAATTGACATTCGATGACGAAAACTCGAGCGATTAAATCAAAGGTGTAGCGATAATAGAAAGAGAATAGATACCAAACATTTGTCACTCGGATCTAAACAATTGAAATTCTTTTTTCACCGAGCAAAATGAATTCAGTTTGAAGATTCTTTAAGCCATCGCAAACTGGGCGACTAGTTGCCGCGCCTAGTCAACGAGCTGTCGCTGTCGCCTGTCGCCTAGTATGCGCTTAGGTTAACTTGCCGTCTCGACTGGGCGACTCTGATGCCAAGTGAGTGTTTGAACAAAATATATAAAAATTGTCGTCCGCAGCCTGTCGTCGCGTCTAGTCGCCGAGCAGCTGTCGATGTCGCCTGTCGGTTAGTGTGTGCCTAGGTTTAAAAACAAGTTACAAATAATTGTTGTACGATAAAGGGAATATCATAATGAGTTATGAAGAGAATGATGCTTTATTCAGAAAGTTAGCTCGTTTGAACTAGTGACTGACTTAGGTGATATGACTTCTGTGTCACGGGTTTTTCACGGCTTAGATATAGGCTTACTAGTTTTGATAGGTTATTAGAAAAACCAATAATTAAATATGTCCTTCCAAAGCACGGAAGTGGTCAGTAGTTAATGCCACTAGCGGTTATTATCCAAACTATAACAGCTCAGAGCGTCGTATAACTTTAATGATCTATTACGAACACCACGTTCAATTACCATTCGGTCAAGGCAACTTTACTTGTTTAAGTATTTTCGGTCAAGGCAAGTTTTATTTGTCTTTAAAATAAATAAGTCAAAAGTCTCAACTGACCCAAACCAAACTGAAAACATACTTATTACCTGTCAACCGGCAGAAAGGTAGAATTCGAAAACCTGTCAACCGGCGGAACGACCCCGGGGTCGTTGGTACCTTTTACAGAAAGTTAAAATTAAATATTTAAAATTAAAAATTTTAATTTAATTTTAATTTTTTATTTTAATTTTCTATGACTTTTTAAGTTTTAGGTAATCGCTTTTTTAACCGATTCAGATTCAAAATATCGAATTTTCGAATTCGACAGAATTAGCCGTTAGTTAACGTACCAACGACCCCGGGGTCGCTTCCGCCGGTTGACAGGTTAAAACTTTACTTCTAGTAAACTATCGTCTTGTTTTCGTTCCGTCTCGCGACTTACGCCTCAAGGCGACGCATTAGCATAAGAATATGAGCCACCACGTCATTTTTCTTGCACAATTGGTCCGCTTCATGCAGAAAGCAAGCAGGAGTTAAAAAGTTGAAATTGTTTTTTTTTTCTTGTCACTGCTTGGATTAAATGCTGAGTTAGTATTGTTGAGAGTAGTAAAGTTTATTTACATTTTAGAAATTATAATATATAAATTATAATATAAATGTCTCTGAAACACATCTTAGAGCTACGTGTATATTATACAGGGTGGGGCAAAGTTTTGAGGCTACCTTATCTTTTGTAGTTAGGAAGTATTAATGTCAGCCAATCATTTTAGATTTATTTAGCCAAAAACAATGTTAGCCTAAAAAATTAAATTTTACAAATAATACGGATTAGCGATTTTAAAGCAAAAATTACACAATTATTGCTGTCGCGTTGCTGTTGCTTTGCTGTTGCGAGTTAAGTTATAAGTCTGCGGGTTTAGTCGCGAAGGTGCACCTAGCGTACAAGATGTTTCGATGTGTAAAAATATTTTGAATTTAAAACTCTTGTTCAAAATTTGATAAACTATCAAAGTACTTTGAGGTAAGTATATACTTGTAGCATTCTGCATAATAAGGTCCAATGTTCCTCCAAAACCATCACTCAAAGTCTGCTTGCAAGCGCTAAGGATTATTTTGAAATGGCTTCTGTTTGAGACTTGGGATTACAATTTGCTAACTCATTCTTCTGGTAAGAGCGGTGAAACTTTAAAATACTTTCTTGGATGAAAAATGAACTAGTGCATAAAAGTCTTGTGGGAAATGGCGGCTGTGCAATTCGTTCTTTAAATCAGATACCAAACCCAACATTCTCAACTTGCAAACATTTCAAATTATTAATTCACCCTATATTATTATATTTTAGTCCCTATTTAAAGTTAATCATCATAATGTACATCACTATTTTAGCAAAACATAATAATTTGTATATTGGGCAACAGTATTTTATATACCTAGTGCAAGAATCCCCCAGTTTTAAGGACGTGAAGTGTCAAAGTGGTCTCTAAACAAACAAATTAAATATTGATGTACGGCCAGGAGCCTTACTCCGGATCAACAAAAACGAAGTTTCGTGACAATTTTCGGGTTCCAATTATGTTGGTGAACTATTACGAATTCAGTATCCACCAACATAAGCTGACCCCAAAAATTGTCACGAAACTTCGATTTCGTTGATCCGGAGTAAATCCGTAGTGGTTCTGTATCCACGACCTTCGTATCAAAAGTCTAGCACTACTCCACTCGACCAACACTGCTAAATAATGATAATAGGTGTGAATTGTTAATGACGGCGTCAAGGCGCACGAAAGGTTGCCCACAAAGTTTCGCCACGGCGCGTCGCGTCGCCTGCCCGTGGTTTACCTCACTACGTGTGCGTGAATAATTCATGTGTCCCATATTATTTAGCTGTGGTTCTGTCATGGAAACCAGATGGCGATATAATGCTCTGCGTTTTAAATTTTTGACTGCAATTTGAGTGGATCGTGCAAAGCAGTTTGTCAGATTCATATTCGTGGTTGAGTTGGTTAAAGCACTCCGGTGGATCGGTTTGTTGGAATCGAAGATTTTAATATAAATTTGATTTTTTGATGAAATAATAAATTGTCTCTGACTCCGGTACGACTCTGGTAAAAAACTCTTAAGATTCGGTTTCTTTAAGAAGATTATTGATGATAACTATAAGTATTTTTACATTATACTATTCACATAATCGAATTCAAGACAAATAGTACATAAATAAAAACATTTTGATCAATCGCCATTTTTTCAATTCTTCGATAATCTGATTAGAAAATTGCCATTCGATTTGGTAAGGAGGTAAAGCCTAAACAAAATTAAAGAGTGTTTTCCGAAGTTATGATGACATGTAAACTTTGTATAGTATAAAAAAATATAAATATAAAAAGCCCAAAAATGGTTCACATTCACGATCTCGCAATTCCATATCGTCAAAACTGTTGCTTAACTCCAATCAAAACACAACTTCCATTGTATACAATTACAATCACTAATTGAAGAATGTCATACAACAAATTTTAATAAAGGCAGAGGAAAACTCAATTCTGTTCCATTAACTCGTAATCAAGTCGAAACGCAATTTAGATGGGATGGTAAGTAATTGAACTTAATCAGAGTCTTGGAGTTGCGAGCATTGTTTGTATTGATTTATTATTGTTTAAATAAACGAGCTAGACTGTTTTGGAATAGAGATTATGTCGACTTATTTCCTTGATGGTTGTAGGTTCTAATCCCACACGAAAAATATTTGTGCTATTTAATTTTGGTTTCAACCAATACCAAATAAAATTATCTTTATCTTTATCTTTATCTTTAATAAAATGGGTTTTTTAGCCTCAGTAAGTTTAATATAATAAAACGAATGTTATATAACATACACGTAAATTCTTCGAAAAAAACACAGAAATTGCTTATTCTTTTTCACAATAACCGAGATAAAAGTATTTTAGCTTATGACTTTAACTTTATAGATGTTTTTTATTTTCGTTACCTTGTTGACACTTCTGATGACTGTAAGTTGACAGCTGACTTACCTGTAAAATAAAAAAGTACTAATTAAATACATCATTGAAATATCGGCAAGCATTAAGTGGCTTAGCTTGAGACTAGACTGCGTAAAATGTACAAGTTTTACTTCAAGCTGACCCGGCGCATTTCGTACCACCATAGTTTTTTTTTTAACTTTTCTCAACCTTCCCTGAACTTCCACAAATATTTAAAGATGAAAATAGAATAAAGCCAATGTCGATAATATAATAATAATAATCTTTTCTTTAATTTTTAATTTCATTATGCTTGGTTAAAATAAAAAAACCGCCAATATTGTTAATGTGTTTTCGTGTGTATTTCTAACTTTCTTGCCTGTTTTAATTCATCTGTGCTGTATTATAAATATTTATTCCATTATATTCTATAATGTCTGGTACAACTCTCGTAAGTTATAAAACTAAGTAAAAGTTATAAAACTGGCACACATTCACGTTTAAAACTCTGCAGCAGTATCTAAAGCGATCACTTTAGTGAACCCGGTGATAAACGCCTAGACCAGACCGTTAGTTCATTTATCCCTTGCTAATACTTGTCGATCTACCTAATCCTAGGCGGTAAGCTCGCCTCAATTAATACCGCTCTAAACAGCTCAGTGCTATGGCCTGCAAGCGTTGGCATAAAGGCTTTTGTGTTTTACAAAATGGCGGATGATATAACATGATATAACACACAAATGGCATCATGTTAATGATTAAACATACATTTACGGGTATTTATCGCTATTTACCTTTATTTAATTTTAATCTTATCCCGACGTTTCGACTGGATTGCACCAGCCGTGGTGGCGGGCAGACTTATCATGTTTAATCATGTGTTCTGATCGCGAAAGTTTAAAAAAGACTATCATTATAATGGTACCCTTACACGATGCCAATTTCTTGAACGTACTAGAGCAATCATTGAGTGCAATAATTACGTGCACCTAATTGACGTTCAATAATTGTAAGCAACTGTTGTTTAGGCCATGCAACTCATGATGACAGTCAATTTAATTGTATGCAACAGGCGAGAATCTTGCATCGTGTAAATGATACTATAGGCACTAATATATGATGCTGCATTTAATAGTAAAATACTGTATGTACAAAATCGATTTTCTTAGTTCAGAGAAAAATTACATACAGTAGTTTATAAAAGCGCATTCGACAATTTTGAAGCTAGATTTAGATTCTAAAATGTCCAATTTCATCTCGCTCTAGTATTTAATCATCATTAACGTCGATAGTAGGCCAGATCAGCCCACTGCTAAGCATAGCATAGAGATGAATAGCCAGACCAAAGAGAGGCCTATGCTATGCCCAACAGTAGAATTTTAAAATTAATCCAAAAATTAATTCAGACAGAGTAGGAACCCGCTAATTTGACCTCTGATTTACTCAGTCCTTAGACTAAAGTGGAAAAAAAATTAATTTCTCCTTTGCCAGCCATGAACTTGATGTCAAGAATTATTTATTTTTTTAGAATCCTACACTATAATAATACTATCCAGCGCGACCAATAAAATTGTGTATTCCAAGTAAAAAAACTCATCATAAATTAAAGACATTTTTGAAAATAAATATTAAAAATCTTAAAGCCATTAACTATCAATAGTGATCATCAGGGCGGATAATTCTATTATTTATTATGTAAATGATTAATTCTAAATCACGTGTATTTTTGTTCTACAACATAATTTTTCTAAAATACGACATTTATTTTAGAAATAATACATTGTCGGTCCACATAAAACTTTGAATATTAAAATGCCTGTTTGAACCGGAACTGGCATATTTAAATTAACAGGATATAAAAGCACTTAGTACGAGTAGAGCTCACGCGCTAACGTGTTCCGTACAAATTAAATTTGCTAATAAAAACCCATTTCGTTCATAAACATGCTTTGGCGTTCCTGTGGAAAATTTCATTTTATTCAAATTAAAAATGTTTCATAATTTCATTGACCTTTTTTATATATAACTTTTTTCTGGACGTGAAAAAATAATGTAAGGTTTTTATAATCGCAAATGAAAATGTAAGTAATTTTGATGTGTCTTTGTTTTATCATTTTTCGGTTAACGTTACGTTAATAAAGATAACGGTATGAGAAAAGTTTGGCTAATTTTAATATTTATTTAATTATGTTATGAAAAATATATGAAATATGATTCACGACTGTATCCCGGGAGCGGTAGACATTTCTTTCAGATCATTTAGGCATTTTTTTTTATAATTTTGAAGATGTCTAAGGGGGTAGTCAGAGGTATTATGTTATGACTTGTAAAAAAATAAATGAAAATAAAATATGATCACGACTGTAATTCCAAGAGACAGTAGACAATTACTCTTTCAGATCTATTAGACATTTTTAGATCCTTCGAAGATGTCTAATAAGGTCATAGGCATGTCCAAATACACATTTGGTAAAATATTTTCTCTTTTATCGGGACTTGATCGCGTGTTGACATCATTTATGCGTGACCACAGTGACACATCCAAAACGTCGAGGTAAATAGAATGATCGCGAAAGTTTTTTTTTTTTTTTTTTTATTAAGTATTTAAGTATTCATTATTTATTTTATTTAATTGATGAACAAAGAAACACACAGGAACAAAAAATATCTACGGTTCTTAACCTAAACAACTAAATAAATAAGGAACTCTGTATTCTATCCAAAATATAATATATTAACTAAAGATAGAAGACAGAGTTCAGGTTCTTCTTCCTCGCGAAAGTTTTAAATACCGTTTTATTAAGCCCGTCACACACGTAGCTATAATATAGATTACTATAAATTATAGCAAGGCATATTACGATATATTTTCTATACAAGTGACCGCAAAAGCAGCTGTAATATTATATTATGTGACGGGCTTTATTCCACACGCACAATCAATATTTATACACCTGGTTGAAAATGATAATAAAATAGCCTCTTCTAAAAACCGTGTAATTTTAACAAATTAAAGTCTATTGACTTTGAGCAAGTGAGTTCAACCTGCGAGGTAAGTGTTCCGTATATAATACGAGCAAATTGCGTTAATCATCTGCATGCACGCACGCGCGGGCGATTAACCGCTAAAGTTTATTTACAGCGTGAGTTAGGAGTAAAGTTAACTATCTTACTCATGTTTCTAAGTTTAGAGCAAAATATAGCCTTGAGCTTTGTTTAGAAAAAGCAGAAAATGTAATTGATGCTTTTAATCGGCGGTGGTATCTTAAGCAGTATATGCCTTATTCGATTTATATTAAAAAAATATAATTAAATATCCTTGGACATTCCACACAGAGTCATCTAGTCTCAAGCTAAGCAACTTAATGCTTGTGTTATGGTAACCAGATGACTGATATATTAGGTACTTAACAATATTTTCTTGTTAAATACGTTCATAATTATTATAGATAGAAAAATATATTCAGGTTGATGTATTTTCAAAACTGGATATCTGATTGTTATAACAGTATGATTTCAGTTTCTCAACGTTTGGGTCTCAACGACCTATTTTAGACGACAGCTACACGAACGAAATAAGCTATGTCGTCTATTAAGATGCCTTTTTTCCTATAAGTGCGAAACACTCAAAAAGAACAAAGAAAATTATTAATAGCTCGAACCGTAAACTACTCGACGTTGCTTACAAACAGCAGCCATCCGTCTCTTTCTAACTGGGGTGTGATGACGGAGACAAAAGCTACGAGCTTTTCACCACAAAGATATTTCCAGCACAGATCGTTACAAGAAGCGTCGAGAGTATAATATTGTACTCGAGAATGGGCTATGAAGTGAGCGTATAACTTAAGTTTTAAAGGTTTTTAAGTTGAGCTTTACTTAACTTTTTATAGTATACTAGCAACCCGCCCCGGATTCACGTTTTTTCTACTCTCTATGCGTAGTATTGCGTTAAAAATAACTTCAAAATTACTAATTTTAACCAACTTCAAAAAATGAGGAGGTTGTTCCTCTGCATGTTGTTTTTTTAATGTATGTTCACCGATTATTCCGTAAATAGTGGACCAATTTAGTTTTTTTAATCGAGTGCATGAAATTGTTATTTTCTTAATAATATGAAGTGGGATGTATCATTAATAATAAATGAAAAATCTTACTAAATGTTTATGACTTCGACGGGATTCAAACCCGCGCTTGTATTTCGCGGATTCGAATCCCGTCGAAGTCATAAACTTTTAGTAAGATTTTTCATTTATAATTAATCAAATTTTTAATTTTGCTATCTGTAAATTCGCCATGTATCGCGCTTGTATCACGCAGGTTTGAATCCCTTCGAAGTCATAAACTTCTAGTAAGATTTTTCATTTATAATGAAATACCTTAGCATGTTTTAACACTTTAATTAAAATTTTTAATATTGCCACTTGTAAAGTCGCCAATCTCCTACCCCCACACGAGCGAGCGCCGCGCGCCGGCCTGAGGCATTTGTTTTCCATCACCCTGTATTTTCCTCTTCCATTAAGCTATATTAAAGGACACTCGTACAAGCAGGTTTTTCATTAAGCAGTGTATTCGCACCAGTGAGACTTCGCATCGGCAATCTTTTACAATGAGATTTTCGATTTTTTTTAGATTTTGAACTGTCTCTTGGGAACTGGCTTGCGAGATTATTTTGAGAGATGAATTATTTTTAAAGATGATGAGAAATTTTGATGTTTTATTTGATAAAATTATGCCTACTAATAAATTGGATATTCACAGAGTTCGGCTTAAACAAAACATGTTTACGAGTAGATAAAGAAACTAGTAGATACAAATAAAAAAATAAACTAAATAAATAGTTTATCAGACAATGTACCTACCTACAACTGATATTTATTTTAATATTCTATAGAATTATGTCGTTTTATCGATAAATTTAATGATAAATTTAAAACGAACATAAGTACATAATTATATATAATATAATATAATATAATATACGATCCTTAGGTGGCTCAACTGGTTTTAATTGTATTTTGTACAGTTATGTAAATATGTAGTAGTTTAGTTTATATAATATATAATATTATTGTTGTTACAACATTTGCATTTTAAACTTAAATAAACCCTTTTAAAATCGATCTCATTGCTATTACCCGCCTGTCTACATAGTTTAGAACGCGAGCTCTACGCCGTAGGCATACTCTACGCCGTAGTATACGCCTACGGACAACGATGAAAAATATCTTCGCTTAAAACGTAGAGCGCAGGGTTATGTGTTATATGTTTAGATTTGTTAGTTTTAAGCATTATATAAAAAAAATGGTTTTGTTACAATTTTATAAAGCCTTCCAGTTTTATTCCGAAATGTAGAACACCGAAATTAACAGTTTTCAATGGATTTCTAATATTGGAAATTCTGAAAAAGGGTTACGCATATCGTAAAAATTTCAAACAAAACTCGGGGTGATTCTAGAAACAAAACCAATTCCGTGCCGTCTCACACACCTGTTTCTCATTCGAGTTTGGAACAGCATTCGAACATTTCAAATTTGGAACGTACATAAACAAACACGTTCCGCGTTTCCGTTCAACATATGCCATCAAACGAATGCCAAGATCTAGGGCTGCTCTCAAATCAATAGACTCTAACGGCCAGTTTCGATAACCTATCTATCTTTGGTCTTGCTTACTGTCGGTTGATATCTGTAAGTTAGTAATGTCAAATATCTACCCACCGTAAGCAAAACCAAAGATAGATAGGTTACTGTGAGTGGTCGTTAATAAACACGTTTCATCAGGTAAAGCCGGGTTGACCGAGTGAACCTCGACTTTAGATCCAAAGGTCGTGGCTTCAAATCCCGGCCTAAATTCTTTTAACTTTATCACATTTATTATACAAACAAAATAATCATTAAGAACAACCAAACATCTTTATGCTTCAGTATTTTATTTATCTATCAAATAATTCCTATTTAATTGCTGATATTTCGTACATTTTATTTCATTAACCACGAACAGTAAACAGGTTTATTTAGTTAATGCCTAACTGAGTCCACTCTCTGGAGGCTTGCAAATCTAATACATTCCCATTTCTAGAACATTTATTGCAGTGCTCCTTGCGTAAGCCTTTAGCCTTTATTGTTAGTGCTTTAGTACTGACCCTAAAACTTGAGCTAGACTGAAAAAGCGCTTTTGGCGTAGCTTGTTTAGACGTTCTTGACAGATCGTTAAAGTTAAGCGACGTGTTAAGGTGGCCCTTCCCGGTGCGTCTATCAACGACGCGGGCATAGCTGAAAAGCTTGTTGTTTCATCCAGCGCAATGCTAGAAAAAGAAGCAAAGCGAAAAAAGAGAGATAGCGCCTCAGAGCTCGGCATTCAGTAGGTAATTTCGCCGCTCACTCGCTCACTCGAAAAATAGTGTGCGGAAATTTCATAAAAAGTGTTCCAGGAAATACGTTTTTTTCAGTAAGCCTTACAAGTTTGTAAAATAAATATTAGTCATTTAGAATCTCCATAAGATTTGCAAGGTTTCTATGACAATATTTTCTTTACGTTTACAATTTATGAGTACATTATGAACGGCCAAAGTTCAGGTAAAATTTATGCTAAAAGCAGGTTTTTGGAAGCTTATACTGAATTTGTTTCTCAAAATTTAGATTTTTAGTTTCGATAGAAACCTAGATATAGTGCACAAGATACCTATTAGTCCAAAAGTTTAAAAGAAAGATCTGTTACAACGGCATAATCACGTACGAGCGTTTGTATGAAAAGTGAGCCGGGTTGACCGCTCTTAAGCAATCTTATCTTGGATGGGATCACCCATCCAAGTTATGATTGCTCAGAACAAGTGGTGTACTTTTAAAGTACCAAACATTCATCCATACATCATTAAAACATTTTTTGATGTCATGGCTTGCATAAGCTTTATTTTTAATGCCAACCCTAAGATTTGCTTTACAAAATTGTGGATGCGAAACGTTCGAAATCCAAACGGACGTCGTCGGTTCCACGACGGAAACGCCCGAGCGGAGACGACTGTAACAGCTGATTTACACGAACTGTGTTCCGTTTTCAAAAATATCAGCTAGTTTTTAAATGTTCTTGGTGGCCAGTCTATACTCACAAATCTGCCCCTTAGCCAAGTTACATTTACAATAAACATCTACAATCACTTTAGAAAGAAACGAAAAAAAAATGAATAGGAATTGACATTCAATGAAAACTCGAGCGTTCAAAAATGTAAAATCAAAGCAAATTAGCAAAGATAGAAATGAAATATATTTATGGTAGACTGATAGGAGTTAACAAAATGTTTCCACGGTTCATTCATGTAAGCTAAGAAGGTGAACGGTGTGTAAAAACGTATCTAAGCCAGCGCTTAAAAAAAGGTGATTTAGGCCAACAATTCCAGAGGTCATTGACTGCATTTTGTGGCTTCACAAAGCGAACGACTTCGCAGCTCTCTCGTTCCCGCGTATCTCGCCTTCAGCCTACACAAAGTATTATACCACGTCACTCCACACAAAGGCGATACAAGGATTTCCTCATTCATCTACATAAAACCTGAGCCTTCAATGCCAAGAGAACATCCCAATTCATCACACCGAAATAGACAGGCTATAACTCAGTGAAAACCGACGTCGGGAATCAGTGTGGATGCGAAACTCTTGCAATTTTCGCGCCTTCCTGGATGAAAAAGTTGTGTTCCATTTAGCTATAAGCCCCAAAGATAGCACTTTAAGGAGTTTGTGGGCCTGAGATGCTGACTCGGAGATTAGAGAATCACCCTCCACCCCGCTCGGCTTATCACGACAAATCCGACCGTAACCCTAAAAAATAAGGCTGAGTTTGAAATAGTGAGAGGCACGCATATTCTTTCCCAAACCATTTCGCACGCATCGTGTGAGGGCAGTTATTTCATAAATTAGACCTTAGCACTTTCAGTTTAAAGCGCATTATAGCATTTCCGAGGTACCTACTCTCAAATAAGTTTTGGCGTGGTAATGGAAGGCTTTCGTTTTAAATGAGCGCTGGATGTTTTGAAAGTTTGGAAGACAAAAAGCGAATAGTTTCGCTTGGTTTATGTTAAGGACCGTAATGGCGGCAGGCGAGAGGTTAAACTCTGGAACAATTACTCAGGCACTAAAGCTAACCATTAGAGGCGTACTACAGCTGTGTTGACCCGGCGGGAACTACCAAAGATATATTATATACCTATACATATATATTATCATCATATAGCAAGATGGCGCTTGCGTAAGAAATATCGACTTCGTAGTATTTATTTATTAAAAATATAAAAAACATCAAAAATAGCATAAAAACTAGTACAACACATAGAAAAAAGTAGTGTTTGTTACCTGAAGTGTTATCCTATAAAAACAACAAGAAACGTTTAATAGAAATCGTATACAAAACCTCACCGATAAAGATGAAATCCTGACTTCAAATATACATTTGGTGCACTGAAACTGGACTTTCGAACGATGTAAGTGGCTCTGTTTCACTATCACTCATCACGTAATCACACACCAGATTTAGGAGAATCACAAGAAGAATACATTTAATACCTAAGCAACAACAGCAATAACATTATTCAGAACTGCAAGTAATACCTACTTACATTTATCATTATCACACACAACACAAAGACACAGTACAATGAACTAAACAGCAGGCTGTCATTTCTACCTACCCGCACACTTAAATTATTGCCTCTGAATATATTTCTAAATTTCGAGCATAGTCAGTAAGCCTTGTTAGCGCAGTTGGCGGAGACTGCGGTCTATAACCGTCCAAGCGAAGAAAGCACGAGATCGAATCTTAGTGACCAAGTACACTTTTTGTGTCTTTATTTTATTTTATTTTTCGTTTTTGACTTCATTTTGCAAATATGGATTCAATAATGACACGATCTAAGGCTAGGCAACTAGTAAATAGAATAGACGACCATGAAAAAGTTTCCACAGAAAAGAAATATATTACAACAATTGACAATTTAAAGAAAAAGCTAAAAGAACAGGAGGTATTAAATAAGACTTTGCTACACGAACAAGAAACAAATGAAAACGAGTACGAGACATTGTGTAAACAGGTTCAATTTCTGAAAAAGAAAGCATATGAGGAAGAACAAAAAGGAAACGATTTGGACAAACAAAATTCAGAATTGTTAGAAGACAACTTCAAATTAAAGGAATTATTAGAACTAGTCGAAAATCAAGATATTTTTGCTGAAAAAATAGACTTACACCTAAAAATAAATAGTTTGATAAATGAAAACTCGGAATTACATCGGAAGTACAGCGAACTCCTACTTCATACTACATCATCTATAAAGAATGGTTATAAATATAGTAAAAAAAGAGTCACAAATGCAAAAAAGTTGAAAAATAAGTTAAGAAAGACGAACATTACGATAAAAAACTTGTCGTTGACAAATAAAGTAACGAACAAAGAACTGCAGAACCGAGATTTATTTATAACTCAACTAGAAGAAGAGAGCCAGAACCTCCTTGCTATAATTAAAAAATATGAAGATGACTTAAAGGAGCGTGATAAAACTTATGACAAAATTATGATGATTGAAGAAAAATTCATAGAACTGAAAGAGTTTATTGAAAAAGAGGACCAAAATAAATCAGAACGCAAGAATAAAGGGCCTTCAGAACAAGAAAACTGTGACAAGGACATACAATGCAATGAAACAAATATTTTAAAGACCAGCAAAGATTTTAAAGCTATTACGATGTTGTCTGACAAATATGGAAGAAATATTTCTAACATTATAAATATGAAACTTCCAAATCATTGCAAATTACAGAATATATGCAAGCCATACAACAACTATCAAAACATATTAAACGAAGAACAGATAGAAAAATCAGATAAAAATGATATTATAATTTTAATCGGTGATTATAAAAGTGTGAAAATAAATCCATCTGCCTATTTAAAAACAATATATTCCATTGTGAAAGTGTTGAAAGCACACAATAGAAGACTAATAGTCTCTACGATATCATATGGCCGACACGATCCAGAAAATCTCAAGATTTGGAAACTCAATAGCAAACTTTTTGCTTTATCAGGTGTACACACGAACATGACAGTTTTGGACATAAACGACTACAACAAAGCAATAAAGAGAGAAGATTGGCTGGCTTCTAATATCATAACAACGTACAATATTGAACATAAAAAAACAAATTTGACGGTTCTCACAGAAGGCAGTGATGAAAACAGTAGTAATGATATTGCTAAGAATACAAATTTTCTACAAAGAGCAACTCTAAACATTGCAAGATAGTACAAGATGTAAACAAATACAGTAAACAGAATATTATTGGAAAAAACATAGAAACATTAGATTTTAAAATTATGCATCAAAATTGTAGAAGTGTTGCAAACAAGATTATGGCGCTTCATGCCGTAGTTGAAACTTGTACGCCACATGTAATCGTATTGACAGAAACGTGGCTTACATCTGACAATGTTAATATTTTAGTTATCCACGGATATAACCACTCTAATTACTATGTAAGAAAAAAGCGTATACATGGTGGTGTATCCATATTTGTAAAAGAATATTTAAAATGTAGACTAATTCCCGAAATTGACAAGTTAACTCTAGATTACCAATGTGAATTGACTGCAGTTGAAATAAATACACCATCGGATATGATATGGATTATTGGTATGTACAGAACAGGATTGGGGGATTTTATGACAATGGTGGATGTACTCAAGAAACTCTTTGAACTGCTGTGTAGTGGCCCTAAGAGGAAAGTAATTATCTTGGGAGATTGGAATGTAGATTTTTCTGTAAACTCATGTCAAAAAAATACTCTAGTTGATTTAATGTCACCCAATGGTTATAGGAATTTAGTTAACTTCACAACAAGAATACAGGATAGCTCATCGTCTTCTATTGACTGTGTCCTTAGTAATCTCAAAGCGCAAGATATTCAGGTAGAACCGTTTTCGACAGGCTTATCGGATCATGACGCTCAAATAGCAAAACTCAGGCTCCTAAACCATCGACCAATTAAATATAAATTAATTGAAACACGATCTTATAACACATTCAAAATTGAAGCATTTATTAATGCAATCCTCGCATATGAATGGGACAAATTATTTACTAACTATAATAATGACACATTACAGATATTTATGAATAAAATAATAGCGAATCACAACTTGCATTGTCCGGTTAAATTAAAACGAATAAATAATAAATCGAAATGTCCATGGATAAATGATAATATTATTAAAATACAGAACGACATAAATGACTTATATGTAATACAACGTCAATACCCGGAATGTAAGTTACAAACCAGTATTATTATTAATAAAAAAAAATAAAATATAAAAATGATTTAATACACCAATTAAAGATAAGTTACATAGAAAATCGCATTCAAAATTCAAAAAACCCTAAAAAAGAAGTCTGGAACATTATTAAAGAGGATACGCACCAGGTCTTAAGAGAGTGGAACTGGAGATTGGTTGAGGAGTCATCTGGGAAACAGATTGAAACAAATCGCATTCCAAACTACATGAATAATTATTTTATTTCAATTGGTCTCGAACTTGAAAAAAACAACCAACCTAACATCCACGACTCAATTAATTTCTTAAGTAAGCATGTCATCAAACAAAATGAATTACTTAATTTCCAATGTATATCACATGACAAGCTATTCTTTCTAGCTAGAACAAAGATCAATAACTCCGACACCAAAGATTTGTATGACCTCTCAGGAAATCTTGTTTATAAAATGGTTATCACTCTAAGTGACCACTTCATTTTCTTACTTAATAATGTTTTTACATCTAACAATTATCCAAAAGTTTTGAAAAAAGTTAAATTAACACCCCTATATAAGGGAAAAGGAGTTACAGATAAAGTTCAGAACTATAGACCTATTGCAATTGTACCTACTATATCTAAAATTGCCGAATCCGTTTTGTCAGAGCAAATCTTAAAACATTTAACGAACAATAATCTTTTAACTGATTGTCAACACGCATATAGAGCAGGTAGATCGACCATTACAGCCACGCACAGATTCATCGATTTAATAGTGGGCCATTTGGAATCGCGTAGAAAAGTAGCAGGCGTATTGTTGGATCTATCTAAGGCATTCGATTCGGTGAACCACCAACTTTTGATAGAGAAACTCAGGTTGTATGGTCTGTCGCAAAATAGCCTAGATCTTTTGAAATCTTTTCTTAAAGACAGGGAACAAACTGTGGAAATAAAGGCTGAAGGCAAAAGTTTTAGATCGACACCAAGCATTTCAAAAATTGGAGTCCCACAGGGATCGTCGTTGGGTAACACACTTTTTCTAGTATTTATAAATGATATAGCACATATAAATATTGATGGAGATATCATCCAATATGCTGATGATACTTCTATAGTTCTATCCGCAGAAAATAATGAAGCGCTTATTGTTAAAATCAGGGAAACAATGGCTAAAGTAAATAACTGGTTTGAAATAAATGGCCTTAAATTGAACCACGACAAAACGAATATAATTTTTTTCAATACAGTATCGGCCAATAAGTCCATTTTTCCAGTGGAAATTAGGGATGGAACCATTATTGAAAGTTCCAAGTTAGTAAAATTGTTGGGCTTTCAAATAGACCCTGTTCTTTCGTGGAAGCAACATATAGACATGACATGCGGAAAGATGGGTAGAGGAATATTTGCTCTTAAACAACTCAGACCGATCACGTCTGAGAAATCTTTAAAAGAAACATATTACGCGTACATTCACTCTATTATGTCCTACGGCATTATTCTTTGGGGGACCTCATCTGACTACGAGCGTGTCTTAAAAATGCAAAAGCGTGCAATTAGAGTATTAATGAGGGCCAAGTATAAGGACTCATGTCGAGACCATTTTAGAAACTTAAATATACCAACATGTGTATCAGTCTATATATTGGAGGTTGTAAAGTATGTTAGATTTAACCTAAGTAAATACACTGTTACAGGCGCTAATAGCTCTCGTAGCATGCGTAACAAGAACAAGTTAACTTTAGAATCAATATACCACCGACTGAATTTATCCGAGAAACTTCCCAGACTAATAGGACAAAAGCTTTACAATAAGATCCCTATGTATATTAAGTTATTAGAAAATGACAACACATTCATCAATGAAGTAAAGAAACTGCTTCTTAGTAAAACACTATACAGCGTCAAGGAGTTTTTGTCTAATGATTACACCCATTTCTCCAAAACTGCTGTGCATTCCAAAAATATAGATCATAATTGAGATGCAACATTTCCTATTTTAATAATGACAATCGCCTCTTTACAGCGTGATTCGTGTAATTTAATTAAGATTATCTGCACTGTCATATTATTTTTCATATTAATTGAATACCTATTGTATTTAATGTTTTTTATAATTAATCTGAAAGCCAACTTTTGGGCCATCAATTGATATATTTGACGAGTCATAGTTTGTTCACTTAATAATTTATAATTACTTATTGTATTTATTTTGTTAATGTGTCACACCTATGATAATAAATGCATTCTATTCTATTCTATTCTATTCTATTATATACTTTCAATCCAAAAATTCGAATCCAAAAGTTCGAATTATGCGTATGTATTTTTGTCCCAAAAAATTGTAATCATTAAAAGACAAAGATAAAATTGACGAGGAAACGGTGGCTTTATTACTTAAATGTATAATACTAGCTTACTTGCCCGCGGCTTCAGTGATGACGTACCTTGATAGAATATAGCCTATTTTCATTCAAAAAGTCCATGTTACACATCTGTGAAATAATTTTTGAAATCGGATGAGTAGTTTCGGAGATTAACCCAAACAAACAAACAAACTTTACCTCTTTATAATACTAAGTATAGATAATATTTACTAGCTTACTCGCGAGCGAAGCCGTGGGCTAGTAAGCTAGTCTTAGAATAAATCTAAGCGTTTTGCTGTCGCGTCAGTTCAAGCGCTTCAGCTTATATTGAATTAGTAAACTTATCCAATTTAGGTAAGTAGTTATTGTTAAATCTGTTTTATAGTAGGTACATGTCTGAGAAAGTATGTTCTTTAAAAGTTGGGTGCTTTGATTTCTGTTATTGTATGAGTTGGGAGTTTTTCAAATTAATTACTGGTTTTATTTGGTTTGGCTTTAGGTATTTGATTATAAATGAAAAATCTTACTAAAAGTTAAAGGCTCCGGCAGGATTCGAACCTGCGTAGATACAAGCGATCGCTCTTAAGCCGAGCTGCCTGACCACTAGGCTACGGACCCTCTAAGCCGAGGCCTGAAACTATTAGTAAGATGATTTTGTATCGGTTAAAGCACCGATGAGCGCCATCTACAGGGATATTAGAATATCACCTGCTCATTGATTGAAGTTGCATTCAACACAAATGACCAGAGATGTCGCTACGCTAATTCTATAATTTATTTATTATTTTACAGTGTTAAACCACACTTAGGTATTGGAAATTTCATTATAAATGAAAAATCTTACTAAAAGTTAAAGGCTCTGGCAGGATTCGAACCTGCGTAGATACAAGCGATCGCTCTTAAGCCGAGCTGCCTGACCACTAGGCTACGGACCCTCTAAGCCGAGGCCTGAAACTATTAGTAAGATGATTTTGTATCGGTTAAAGCACCGATGAGCGCCATCTACAGGGATATTAGAATATCACCTGCTCATTGATTGAAGTTGCATTCAACACAAATGACCAGAGATGTCGCTACGCTAATTCTATAATTTATTTATTATTTTACAGTGTTAAACCACACTTAGGTATTGGAAATTTCATTATAAATGAAAAATCTTACTAAAAGTTAAAGGCTCCGGCAGGATTCGAACCTGCGTAGATACAAGCGATCGCTCTTAAGCCGAGCTGCCTGACCACTAGGCTACGGACCCTCTAAGCCGAGGCCTGAAACTATTAGTAAGATGATTTTGTATCGGTTAAAGCACCGATGAGCGCCATCTACAGGGATATTAGAATATAATTAATATATTTAGGTATTTGTTTGAGTGAGGAATAATAATTAAAGTTTAGCCACTTCTTAGCCATTGATGTTATATTTTTACTTAAATAAAATTTTTACACGAGCTTAAAACGGTGAAGGAAAACATCGTGAGGAAACCAGTTAGCTCTCTAATAGCGTCGATGGGCTTGCAACCTGTCATGTATGGAAAGTTAACTTCTGCAAAAAGTGGGCATGTACCAAATACGTATGTATTTGGACATACCTCTGACTACCCCCTTAGACATCTTCGAAAAGATCTAAAAATTGCCTAACGATCTGAAAGAAATGTCTACCGCTCCCGGGATACAGTCGTGATCATATTTCATTTTTTCATAAAATTATCAAGCCGTGAATTGGCGTGTCTTTTTTATTGGGATTTTACAAATTCTTCAGCCTTTTTTAGGTTACTAAGATGAAATTTACGCGAACGAAGTCGCGGGCATCTGATAGTAAGTTAATAAGAAAGCAAATTTTTAGAAACAGGTACCTATTTTACTTTTTAAAAGAAACAAAACTGCATTCAATCAAAGACTGAAAAATATGCTTTTCAAATATTAAGGAATGGTTCTTTTCTTGACTTTTAGGAGTATATTCCCTCCAAGTGACATAAAAAAATTCCACCCTAAAAACAAAGTACGTACAGCTAACAGTGACCTAAGCGTAACGCTTTTTTCGACAATAGCTAGAAGCTAAATACATAATATTGTAGAGAAAAACCCATGCAAAACCAGGGCAAGTCACTATTCTTATAAATATTAAAAGCTTTTAAGTTCAAGAAGTAAACTGCTTATGGTAATGTTATCAAAAGGTGCACTCAACTAAGCGAATCTCGTGTCATTTGATAAAGTGCGCCTACGGTAATAAAATATTGACTCGTGACGTGATGTATCCATGAGTTAAAAAACAAACAAGAGTTTTATAGATGTGAAACTACATACGGTGAGTCGACTTTAAATCAAAATCAAGTCAAATCAAAAATGTTTATTTGTATCTTAGAATTAAACACAACACAAACAAAAACAATAATAGAACAATCAGCTACAAAATGGTCCCAACTCAGCTCTCAACTTTAAAGTATTAATTGTCTGTCGGTATCTACTATTCTTAGATATAAAAAATGTGAGCAGTGTTTGCCTTTTTACTAGATACGTTATTGTATCCACAATATCAGACTTTGTCATTTGTTCAAACGTTTTAATCAGTGTAATTAAGTTGATTGTATTATACCAATGTAATTAAATTAGCTCCACCAGCATTTTGTTTATGCAGTGTACTTTGAATGTGTTTTTAATTACGTATGGGTTAATAATAGAGATGTTCACAAGTTTAAAAACCTTTTTATTTAGCAGATATGACTGACCTTTATACGTACGAGTACGTCTTAAATCAACAAGTATTTGTGATTTTATGCTCTTAGTTTTATCTTTTTATTTATAAAATGTCTAGTTAAGCCACAACAGTCAAACAAGAGTTTAAAAAGGTCATACGGCTTTGGAACTAGGAGATTTAATATAATTATCTTAATCTATATTAAATTGACAAATCTTTAAGAATAAAAGCCTAAACGACAATTTAAAGAACTAATTAATATCCCGATATAACTTGTTCAAATAATACAGATTAACGAATGTCACATCTATACACACTATGATTTATTCAGTGGAAATAGGAAGCAATGAAAGGTGGTACTCAGAAAGCGTATATCATTACCTATCGTAAAACGTTGGAAGTTTTTTGATGTCCTCTAAGGTTTTATTAGCTTGTGTTTATTGCAATTTTTATGGTAGCACAAATTACCCCGAGAATTAGAAGGAGACGGAACACCCGGTATAATTTATAAGCACTAGTTTTTTTTGTGTGTATGATAGTATGAATAAGAAGCGTTCGTGGCGAAGCTTGCTAAGACGTTCTTGATAGATCGTCGAAGTTAAGCAACGTTCTGAGCAGTCACTACTTGGATGGGTGACCGCAAGTGGCATTTTCATTTGAGCGCTTCCGTGCTACGGAGGGCACGTTAAATTGTCGGTCCCGGCTTTTAAAGTCGTTAAGCCATGACGGAGGTTTTTAGGCGGCCTAAAAAACTCCGTCACCAGAGTTGGCCACTTGCTCATACGAACGAATCAAAGGAATAAGAAGTTAACTCTGGTAACTGAGTTATTAGATGGCTTAAAAGCCCGGATCGACAATTTTAAGGTATCTCTGGATGCTTCGTTTGGAAGTTATCCGCTGGTTTATTGTTATTTGAAATGAACAAAGCAAAAACTGAGTACAAAATGAGAAGACTGATATTAAACATCGTGTTCTATGACTACTAAACTGTGTATAAATAACCTATATTTGTTGGATGACGCTGTGAGTTAAACGTTACTAGGAGAGTGTTAGGTATGAATGTGGATATACCTAGGTGTAGAGGTAGGCCAAAGAAAAGATGGATGGACTGTGTGAGGGATGACATGAGTAAGAAAGAAGTGAGTGCTGAGATTACGTCTGATAGAGGGAAATGGAAGAAGAATACTGTTGTGCCGACCCCACATAGTGGGATAAGGGCAGGAAGAAGAAGAAGAAGTTCTATGACTACTAAACTGTGTATAATAACTTGTATTTGTACTACTTCTTTTGTTTAGTTTTATTGCATAAGATACCCATAGAAACCAATGCTAAGGGTACGATAGTGATATTTTATGGTCGTGTCTCCTACAATTTTACCATCACAGTTTACAGCCGATATTCAATGTAAAAGTCATGTTTGATAGTATTTGCTGAATAACATGAAAAATTATTGTGGGAGTACTTTGAGATTGTAGAAGTAAGCATATTGTTGACATTGTAAGACGACCTTCTCTGAAGACGGAGTACATAGGCCACTTACAGACCTCCTTCATGGAGGACTTCATCAAACATAAAATAAATAAATATCCTTGGACATTTTACACGGCGTCATCTAGTCCCAAGCTAAGCAACTTATCGCTTGTGTTATGATAACCAGATGACTGGGCAAAGGTCTCCCCCATATCCCTCCAACCATCTCTGTCCTTCGAGATTTCCCAACAACCTCTCTCGAAGGTGTCGAGATCGTCCCTCCAACGCTTCCTTGGCCGACCACGACCTCGCATCCCGACGGGCTGCCAGTTGGTAACGGCATTTGTCCAATTAACTTAGTAACTTTTTTTTTAATACATACATACTATATATAGAAAAACATCCAGACCCGATTACAGATGATTTATAAAAAACATACTTACCTCGTCACAATATCCATTATTATTCAGGACAATAAAACCTTATTATAGAAGTCGCAGTAACATTCTCTCGTCAAATTATAACTACTAATAAACATCAAACTACTAGTCCTTAAACGTTCACGAATTACGTGATTTTATGACTTTTCGACATAAACACCTGCACGGTTTAGGGTGGTTATTCGCTATGACCTAACAAAACGTAACGCTATAAAACGCTGCTTGTCACCGTATTATCGTATTGTATTTTGCCGCGTTTCTTCTCAGAATGCATTTAATTCGAAGTAGTTTCTTTGCTGAAAAAAAAAATTTTTTTTCGAAGAGAGAAAGAAAGAAAGAAAATCATTTATTTTGGTAGGACCTCAAGAATCTCCTTCAGTTTCGTCGGTGATTCTAATGCCTGTTCCAACGCGACTCCCTACACCTGAAAAATTATAAAATCTTTGAACCACTGCATTCTGAGAATCGTCCCACAGTTTTCAAAACATATCGTATGTATGTATGTAGCATAAACATTATAATATCCAAGCTTCAGCCAAAAATTCGAAAAGGTCCCGAATCAACAAAGTAATTAATTAGATGTTGGACGGAAGATTGATTACGGATCAATCGTACCCTATTCGGGGGTAAAAGGACATTTCGTCGATTCATCCACCTGTTGTGCACCTTTTTGGGTAAAAAAGACATCTTTTTAAATCCACAGAAAAATTTCTTACCAAAATAATCTATCCTTTCTATTACATGCCTAGTAGTTTATTTTAATTTTGAATTATTTTAAGGGTTGTTTGCAAAGTTGTTTGTCGATCAGTAAACTTTTAATAATACATACACATAAAATCACGCCTCTAATAAAATTAAGCCATGACAGAGGCCTTTAGGCGGCCTAAAAACTCCGTCACCAGAGTTACTTGCTCGTAGTTATGTTTATAAATGCAGTCAAGGTAAGTGTTCCAGACGGAAATGTTGATATTCAGGTCTGGAAGAGGTCCCGAGAGGGTGCCTGAGGTCCGTATGAGTGGCTCAACCATTAATTTGGTAAAGCAGTTCCGGTACCTAGGCCATTTAATTTTGTTGACTGAAAATATGAGGGACGATGATGACATCGAACGAGAACGGAGAGCTCTCGCGGTCCGGAGTAACATGATCGCTCGACGCTTCAACAACTGCAGTAAGGACGTAAAGAACACGCTATTTAGAGCATACTGTCTCAGCATGTATACCTGCCAACTTTGGTCGAACTACACAAGAAAGGTAATCAACACCATAAGAGTTCAGTATAATGATGCATACCGGATTCTTATGAAGTTGCCGAGATACTGCAGCGCGTCGACCATGTTCTCCGAGGCGGGGATCCCTGATTTTTATGCCATCATCCGAACTCGTATAGCGTCTTTCTGGAGTAGACTGCATCGCTCCAACAACAGCATACTGAGGGCTGTCTCTGACTATATAGGCAATCCTATGTATAGGCATTGGCTAGACGTCCATGTTGATGGAAACAAGAAGTGACTTCGGTTATTAATTTCTATTTTATTTTATTTTTTATTTTTTGTCTGCTCATGTCTTTTTTTGTATGTGTAATATGAGTCTATTTAAATGTATATTTAAATGTAAAGTGCTCGAAATAAACAAATTTTATTTATTTTTTTATTTTTTTTATTTATTAATGGGATGGCCTAAATTTTTTTTGTACCTTAAATATGTACAATGTACATACTTATCTAAAAGCTCTGAGACAAATATCTACCTACTATAAAAATACGGTTGTAGCCTATATGTTAATAATAAAATGTTTTTAGTTTTTCTCGTTATTACACTAAATTACATTAAATATCCAAAAGCCCAAACAGCCCACGGCCATTTTCGGAAGGTTATTCAAAAGTGAAATAGTTTCAACCCAAAACTTCGAAGGCTCCAACATTCCATCAGAGAAAATAGCAGCGGCACAACAAACTCTATTTGATTAGGCCCATACATCCCATTGTCACTTCCGTATCACTTAGACCCCTCTGGGCAAGTTTGCGAGGAAAACAGGTTCTAGATACTTGCATTGAACAATTCAAAGAAATCAATTACAGGTATCGATTGTGTAACTTGTTGTAAATTTAAACTATGAAGCGCTCGTAGTCAAGCTTGCTAAAACGACTTGACCGATCGTTAAAGTTAAGCAACGTTCTGAACGGTCACAACTTGGATAGACCGCAAGTGGCATTATCAGCTGAGCGCTAGCGTGCTTCGGAGGGCAGGTTAAATTGTCGGTTTAAAAGCTTAAAGTCGTTTAGCCATGACGGAGGCCTTTAGGTGGCCTAAAAACTCTGTCACCAGAGTGGCCAACCAGCTCATACGAACGAACGAACGGAGGCCTTAAGGCGTGTTAAAAAATCCTTTAATTTTTGGTATTCATAAAATAGTGCCCCAAGTAGATAAAAAGTAAAATGTAGAAAGATCGACTGACACTTAACAAAACATGTCTTCATGTAACAGGAGACCAGTTTTCTAAACAAAGTCATCCCTGATCTTTCAATGCGCCTTTATTTGCAGAATTGATTTACCTTAACAAAGCAACACCCTTGACCTAAATAAACGTCTCGCGATAAATGAAACAAACAGACGGACTTACGGAACAATGAATAAGAAAGACCTTTTGTAACGTGAGATTGAATCAGTGTCATGTTTTTTGTGATGAGCTAAATTATATTAAATATAGTTTTATCAGAGATGAGGGAGGGAAGGGAGGCCTTTGTCAGCAGTGAGAAACATCAGCTGCCCTCGTTCGTTGGTATGAGCAAGTGGCCAACTTTGGTGTTTTTAGGCCGCCTAAAGGCGTCCGTCATGACTTAACAACTTTTAAAAGCCGGGACCGACAATTTAACGTACCCTCCGAAGCACGAAAGCGCTCAGCTGGTAATGCCACTTGCGGTCACTTATCCAAGTTCTGATCTCACTAAAATATCACCAATCTGGTCCAAGCATGTTTACTATTTATTTATCTAGTCGGAGATAATGTTCAGTGGTCTTGTATGCCCACATTTCAATCACTTAGAGCAAATGCAAGCAATATATCTCTATTAAAACAATACTTGGAGCTAAGAGCCGTATTTCGAGTTCGCGCGCTATACATCAGCCTGTCAATGTGGCTTAGAGCGGAACGAAACGCAAGCCTAGTTGCGATAGACGTATTGGTAAAGAAGATTACACCGTAAAGTGCTGTTGAAATAATATTTTTATTGTTTAAATTATTATTTAACTAGCTGCGCCTTGCGGTGTTACCCGCGGTGAATAGTTACCGTTCCCGTAGGAATACCGTGATCAAAAGTAGCCTATTTTTGAATCCAGGGTATAAGCAATTCTGGTACCAAATTTTATTAAAATCCGTCCAGCCATTTGAGTTTTAAAGAGTAACAAACACACTTACACATACAAGCTTTCACCTTTATAATATTTATTTTTATTAAATATTTTTATATTAATTTTTATTAAATATTAGATGATATGAATGTAAGAGGAGTGAGTTCAGAGTTGACGAGCGACAGAGGAGAGTGGAAGAGGAAAACATGTTGTGCCGACCCCACTTAGCGTGGGATAAGGGCAGGAGAATGATGATTAGTATGATAGCTTTTGCTAACAATGAGAACAGTATTTTTTGTATAGTTCACATTTTGTTACCTGAAGCAAGTTGTTTCATAAAATAAAAGTAAAACAAACTTGGATAATACAATTATTATAGCTACACAGTTTTAGATCGACGATCATTGAGAAACTTTTACTCTTACAATATCCAAGCTTAAAATCATAAAAATGTTACCAACTTTTGTTTTTTAAAGAATTTTTCCTCATTTCTTTGTGTATTTTTCACGCTAAGAATAGAAACACAAGCTATGACTAAATAAATTTTCAGTCGAATGTTTTACCTATTTCAAGTATGAAAGTGATTGTTTTTTTTCTACGTGATTTTAATAGCTTTACGAAATACGTGACGCGTATGCTTTATAAAATAGATAAGTCTACTCTTTTGTAAATAAATATATAACAAATCAGCTAAATCTTACGCACAGATGAAGTATTACTTTTACTTTCTTTCCATGACGGAGGCTTTAGGCGGCCTAAGAACTCCGACACCAAAGTTGGCCACTTGCTTATTGAACGAATGAAATTGCTCAATGGAAGCATTATGGTCTTGACACTTGTTTTTTTTTTCAATTATGATGTAACTATGTATGACCAATAGACTACCTATTCATCTCAATAGCCATTGGTGACGTTACAAACCTAGGCTTTATACAATCCGAGTTCAAAACAAACGGTAAACTGTAAAGAGTTGCACCGAAGTGCAATTTATAGTGGCACTGCTTCGGCTACGTTTGTTCAATTTGCTGTGTGTCCAAAGGATTGGGAAATATGGACTGGTACTCACGGCCAAGTATTGCCTTTTTAAAGTGAAGTAGGTTGTTTTATCTGTGTACATTGCTACAAAAGAGCGATAATATGACTTCGATTGAACCCGGACCAAGTCAGGGAAAAGGCCAATGGTATTACATAAAATATATCCTACCGTAGTCAATAATGAAATTTCCCAACATTCACAACCATTCAACCATATTAGCAGAGTAAATTGCTGAAGTTTATACCACGCCCGTAAAATACGAACCACAGTAATAATTGCGCTCCCCGGCCAGCCGCAAGCAGACTGTAGACTACTAAAGCTTTCTACGAATAATGTAAGTTGCACTTAGCAGGACTAAAATAAAAAGTAAGTTCGTATGAGCAAGTGGTCTACTCTGATAACAAAGTTTTTAGCAGGATTGACTGACAGATTTAGAAACAATAACAAAATGAATACGAAACATAATTAATATGTATGTATTTACAAAAAAAATAGGTATCTAAGTAGTATATCGGTCATCTGGTTACCATAACACAAGCATTAAGTTGCTTAGTTTGGGACTTGGGATTTTAAAGGTCTTAATACTCAAAATTAGCTGTGAATCCATGGATTTTTCATTTTGGAAAATAAACATGCGCAACAACAATAGCTCATGCGGTAAAATGTCTTTGGAAACTTGCAGCTTAGTCAGACATATATATCGACAATGTCTTTCCTGTGGATTTGAGGGTTAGGCTAGAAGGATGGTTCAGGACAACCCTTCTGCTTTTCTAAAATATCCCAGGCATTACAACGTCTCGTGAACTGACATGTAGTTCAAACATCAAAATTAATTGTCAACTTTTTTCTTCGACATCGGTGTGAGCTTAAAAAATTTAAAGGTTTACTAAATTGACAAAATGATTATGAGTGGTGTTAATAATAGATACAGTGAAGGTTAACATCGGTAAAAAAGAATTTAGTTTGATTTTAGTTTTTTCTAATGGGCACTTTCAACCTGTTACTGATTAGTGGTTTTACTACACGTGTGATTCATTAACATTTATTTTAAGTTATTTTTTTGTAAAATACAGTTGTACTCATGATGGATTTAACTTGTTTTAAGAATGTAGAACAGAGAGTAAGGGTAATTTTAAAACAACATTAAAACGTGTATTTTTTAGACAACATATTCTCACATGGCCACCTAGTCAAGATACATTTAATTTTCTAAATAGAAACACTTTTTTACGACACTGATAGTAAGTTGTGGGCTTGACACTTGACAGATTCAAACTTAAAATGTAAGCACAATTGAAATTCTTTCCGCAAAACGAGATATATGAATCCAAAAATAGGTGATTTCATCGAACCGTCTCCACTTCATGTCATCGAGATTTATGCCTGAAACGTAGCATCGGATTTGATTGAAAACCTCAGCCAAGCCTTTGGCACAACGAATTATTTACAAGGTAAACTAAGCTCTACTATGCTCAAGTAAGAAACAAATTTGCATTCTCATAGCAGGAGCCTGAAAATTATAGGTACTTACCTCTTATAAAAACTATAAGTTTAGCACAAGATACAATCCAAAAATAAGAATTTAATTTAATTTGCGTGTTTTTAGCACTTGCTAAAATTCTTCGCTAAAAGCTAAAACCTTCGGCAAAATTAAAATCCGGGACATGATCATGAATAGACTCGAAATATTTTATTGGATCTTAAGGCATTTACTATTGGGTAAGTTAGTATTCCAAATACGTTTTTGTACATGCCCACATTTTGCCGAAGTAAAAAGGTAATATCTGCAACAATGTTATTACTTTGGAAGTACTTATAAGAGTTTTACTGTGTTTAATATCCTGCTAATATTATAAACGCGAAAGTTTGTAAGTATGGATGGATGGATGGATGTTTGTTACTCTTTCACGCGAAACTTACTTAACGGATTTAGCTGAAACTTGGAATATACATAGATTATGACTGGAATAACACGTAGGCTACTTTTGATTCCGGTATTCCCACGGGTAGCTAGTTTATAATAAAATCTTAAAACACATACGACATTTAGTTACCACAGGCTAAACACAGCAACAGATAAAACGAATGAAACTTGTATGTTAGTACCACCTACATCTTCTGTGCCTTTTCAGCGTATCAAGTATTCCGTAGCAACTTTCAATCGAGAATATTCGAAATCGTTTGATCGAATTTGATACTACTTGAAAATTTCGCAGAGATTCTTATTCTATTTAGATTTCGAAGCAAAGTATCTATAGTCTGACTTTTGATGGTACAATAGGTCGAGTCATATAGTTACTAACAAAATATTTATATCAAAAAACTTTGTTGTTTGTTAATGTGGTAGGTATATGTTTAAATTGGCCGTAATTTAAGTAAAATACATACAACTTTTTTTGCCTAAAATAAAGTTATTATTATACAACTAAACAAATCATAAAATATGCTATAGCTTAAGAGGAAATAAATCCATTGTCGAATCAGCGAGCCAGAAGTATAAAACTATGATGTTAAATTATACACGATTCACGATTTAAAACCACGGGCGCAAAGAATCGATATATTAATTGTTTAAGAAAGAAAGAAAGAAAGAAAAAATCATTTATTCTTGTAAGACCTCAAGGATCACTTAAGTTTCGTTTTGCATGCTAGGTGATTCTAATGCCTGTTCCAACGCGACTCTCTACACCAGGGAAAAAATCAGGCAAGAACCTGGTGGTGTGGGCCTAGCTTTTTTTTAAAAGCGATCCCTTAACAATCTAAAATAATCTAAATAGTTAAGATAAGGCTAGGCTTCGAACTCACGACCTTTTTATTGAAAGTCCTCGACTCTTTTACTGGCCAACACTGTAGCCATATTACAATCGCTTCATGTTTATTTCTTTTGTCGATGTTCCTTTGTTCTGGCACTTCTGACCACGTGAGTAATCGACATTGAATTTATTGTCATACATTTTCTCTTTTGTTCAGCGTTAGCGATTGTAGATAGGTAATATGAGGGTGAAGGAGGCTGCTCACTATTCAAAATATAAAATAAACAGCTTGAACCCCATTCAAAATAACAAACCAAATCCACTTGTATCTTTTGCTATTGACCGTACATAGAAAGCTTTCACATTCTATCAGCCACAAAATACATTTTGCCCTTAATTACTATTTAGGTTTGTTAAAATACAATATTGAAAGGCATTGTGTCTACTCACAGACTCTATTGTGTTTTGATTAATGTAGTTATTAAACGTTTGTTTAATTTTAATGTTTAATGAATATTAATAGAATATGAATATATTCAGGAGTGGTAGCATGTTGGAATTTGCACTAACGCAGACGCCTTTTTATTTTATTGTTATGTTGAACAGAGGAATTAAAAAAACCAGAATGTTTCATTTGTGAAACCTATCATAAGCTTTTTTTAATACCTCTGTAATAGTTTTGTTTTCTATAGGAAAGTTTTTTAGTTATTTTTTTGTGTATTGATGATTTTATAAATACTATGGTGTGCAATAAAGTATTTTCTATCTTTATATAAAAATTTATTAAAAGCAGACTGGATGAATTCTAACGGTAATTTATTGTACATTTTGAGCTACGGTCAAGCTTGAATGACATGGCTTGTATGGTATTTGCGGTCAAATCAAGTGAAAGGGTATGTATATTACTTGTGTATACTAATGGACAGGTATGGTTTAGTTAGATCGTAATGGGTCCTGTTTATTGATTTGCGAAATGGCCGCCATTGATATCGGCAGTTGGGGTTGAGCCACTCTTTCGTTGTATTAGCTGAAGAGTTTTTTCTCCATTCATAAAATTGTTCTATAAATTCGTTAATTTATATTATATCGCACAATACATAAAACGTAAAAAAGTTATAATAACTTTATAAAAATCGATGCGTAGATGTACCCAATAGACTCAGAAATAGAGTTCCTTATATTGATAAAATTTTCAGCCCATTTTCCGATAAGCTCAGCAGGCAATCCTGCCAAGGGCTGGTCGCTATTATTTTAATAATACAGATTTATATAAGTTCTGAAAACTAAAGGCTTCACAGTAAACCCTATGTTTATGTATTCATATATTCGAGAATGTTCGTGAATAGTAAGGTCACTCGTGCGGTCTTCGTCGCCTGATTAGAATGCAGAGTGTGTTGGCGGCAATAATTGTGTAGATGGTTAGATTTATATGAATTTCAGTCCCTTTGACTAAAAGATCTAAGGATTTTAGATTTGTTGTTTTGAACTTTACTACTATTTGAATCATATTTTTGTGGAGGATTCCTTACTTACTTATACCAAAGACGATTAATATCTAGAAGACAGACAAAGGCCATACACAAAATCGTAACCCTAAAAAATAGCCTGAAAACTCTAAAACATCAATTTTATCCAAGAAATTTCAATTACTTTCTAGTTAAAAATGTTAAAATATTGAATATTGTTGCTACCTACTACTAAGTATTGAAATTTCTTGGATAAAATTGATGTTTTAAAGTTTTCAGGCTATCTGGTACTGCGGGATCGGGTTACGATTTTGTGTATGGCCTTTGTCTGTCTTCTAGATATTAATCGTCTTTGCTTATACCAAGGTAGGATTTAATGAAAGGAAGACTAGGCTTTTCAATCTTATAGTTTACAAATTATAGATTTTTACCTTTATTAAGATAATTATTTACTAACACTGTTGGTTCAGCTATTCACCCCTAAAAATCATTAAAAAAGTTGCTGATAGCAGTTTCACGTAGACATAACAGTTTCCAATTACTCTTGAGTGACGTAAGCTACAGTTAATGGTTGACATTTAAAAAAGGATATTTTATCAATCTATATCTGGCTCTTAGCTCTTACCCCTGTATTTATAGTCAAGTAGTTACTTGTTGCTAAGTAATTTCTTAGAGAAGTCATCACTTGACAGTAGAATTCTTCATTCAAAAATCTTATTTTATAGTCGAATAAAATTACTTCGCTTCGAACGCAATAACTGTCAAATAAAATACAAAATGATAGAATTCTCAATGCTTAAGTAAAGAAAATGGTGACTAGAACTCAGCTAAGAATTCTTATTTTAGACAGTTCTTACTTCAAGCAATTTCTTCACTATAAAATAAAAATCGTTACTTAAGTAATCACTTTTACTAGAGTAATCAATTTGACTTGACTATAAATACATAGGTACAGTCAAACCGACTAACATCCTACTTTAGAAAGCCGCCTGAGAACCAAGGTTTTAATGTGCTCAGTAGTGTCCTAGTTCCTATTCTTAATTTAATTATACCACAAAGGCCTTTTATTCTTTGAAGCTGTAATTGAATGAGCGCAGGACAGACACAAACAGAGACGCCGTCGCCTTCATCCTGGTCACATCTGAGTTGGTACACGTTAAATTAAGCTGTGGCTGTAAATGTGTCATGAAAACGCGTTCCTTTAGCTTTTGAGGATTTTTGTTGAGATGGAGAGTTTTGTAGTCCAAAAGGGATACAATTGAATTTATAAAGACGTGCACTATTATTTGGTGACTTTATGTTGCATTTTTATCTTCTTTTAAATGAAATAAAGTTAAAAACACATTTTATTTATTTGCCTATAATCACTGTTTTTTTTTTTTCATCATAATCTAAACCTAACTTCGCCCACTGTTGGGTATTCGGGTCTCAGCTTACTTTAGGCACTCCTCACAGTTCTGTACTAGCCTCATCCAATCCAAGATCGTCCTACGACACTCGTTATATCATCTGCCCATTTTTCAGCATTGTGATTGTGAACCTTAATCATTTTTAATGTTTCAACTCTATAAAGTAGAGTAATTGAATGAATGCAGGACATAACGGCGAGAGCGAGCTCATTGCCTTCACCCACGTCACGTCACATGACTGGGAGATATTAACCACCTATATCACACCCGTTACGTAACCACAGAGGATAGACGGAACAGAAGAGCTACTGGTTTTTTGTTACGGTAATAAATTCTTTATTGTTTAATTAAAGTGAATTAAACCTTTTTCTAATCAACAAACATTATGTTAAAGTTTTTAAGGAAAACGCAGATGATTGTTACTCTTTCATGAAAAAAAATAATGGATTTGGAATTTATGTACTAAAAAAATAACAAATAAATGCTTCGTATCCAGGTAAGTACCACACAAGTGAAGGCAGGCACTCGTATTCTTATACATAACACATTAAATTTATCTGACCGGAGAAAGTGTTGATATTATCTACCTATGCCTTGAACCAAACTTCTAGGTTAAACTAGTAGACGTAAAAATATTAAACTAAAGGAAAAAAATTTATGGTACTTACTCGTATATTTCAAGCGCAATATTTCTTTTGCAATCTCAGCTTTACATTCCATTTCAAAGTTTCACACAACTTCAAAACTACTTTTATACGAGTATCTCAAAATAGCAAAAGAAACACATCAGTACAAGTCTACTGAACTCTTTACTGTGTCATAACAATAGAGCGGGAAAGCAATAAACCTCTCACTCCATCCGTTTCATTTGTCGCGACCTCACGTTTTCTTTTCTTACGAGACGTTGCAAGGGCGACACTGTCATACGTATAGCTAAGTTTATGCTGAGTGGTTAGCAGGTTTTATAGATAAAAGCTTTTCAATCGCCTTGATCCTTTTCAAGGTTCGTTCACTTAGTTTGTTTTGGTTACGAAGGTAGACCTTTAATTACGAAGAAAGTCTTCTAACTTTTTTGAAGAACTTTAAACTTAAATTTCTTTAAGTAAGTAATGTGATTTGACTACATTTGTTGTACGTCCGAAAAGGGCAAACTGTTTGTACTTTTATCATATACAACCTACCATCCTTGTAACCATTCAACAGTTTTACAATAAAAAATTATCTTATCTTATCTTACATCTATAACATAAGTCTTAGATAAGCGCTCCGGCGGGTTTTTTGATTCCTGCCAAAGCATCACGCTGAGTAGAGACCATTTTAGTCATTTTATTTGTTCTTTTCTTCTTTCTATGTAACGTGTTTTTTGTACAGTGACAGAATAAAGATTATTCTATTCTATTCTACAATATTTTACGAGTCCAATTTGACCTTCAAATAGATCTGCAGTTTATGAACACACGAGATATAGTAAGTTATTTATTAAATATGTCTCACGAACTTTCACTAAAAGATCGGATCGTGAACATATTTCATCTCTTATCCAACATAATATTATGTTCCTAGATCTTCATGCGCTAAGTATGATCATAAATTTCTAGCCAGACCTTTGTGTACCTATACTAAAGGCCACACCTACAAGCATTTGTCACCTTAATAGCCTAATTATCAGATTTCCATTTGTCTTGCGATAACCGACTGTGTACCCTTGATTAAAGATCCCAAATCTTTATTTCTCTTTGGTAATTGTTAGGTCGTTTAGGCTTCTAGAAAATGTTTAAAAAAATTTTTCATGCGTAAAAATAAGTTTGTGAATATTACGAAGATGATTCGTTTACTCTATATTTTTGGTATGATTAATAAAATATTATTGCTTTATTATTTTCTATGATGTCAAGAAATTTTTAACAACTGAAATAGTTTATTTTAATAAATCATCAACGTAAACTTTTAACTTATATTTTTTACCTTTAGTCCTTGTCGTGTCAATTCGTCGTGACAATTTCACTAACAATACGTGTATGTACTTGTACAAACCTGAAACAATACAAATTATTATTAATTATAACTTTTGAAGGATAATGCATGAATAAATACCCCTATTGGGGTTTGCTGGAAGAGAACTCTTTTTAGGGTTAAGCTCGCCCTTGCCATTATTTGTCTAGTTTTAAGCTATTTTTATAAATGTTTGTTTTGTGCAAGAAAGTATAAATAAATAAATAAATGAATAACATAATTTCGTTGTTGTAAAAGCCGTGTTGGTCAAGTGGTTTAGTACTTCGACTTTCGTTCCGAAGGTCGTAGGTTCGAATCCGGCCGTGCATCAATGAACTTTTCGCATCGAAAAATTTATATGCGCTTTAACACGAGCTTTTAACGGTGAAGGAAAACATCGTGAGGAAACCAGTTAGTTCTCTAATAGCGTCGGTGGGCTTGCAACCTGTCACGTATGGAAAGTTAACTTCTGCAAGATGTGGGATTGTGGGGGAACCCATTTCGTCTCCGAAAATCGATTGTCCGTAAATCACAATCAATAACAAGTGTCTCCGAAACATAGGAATCCATAATATTATGGTCCCATAACTATAGTTTGTAATAAGGTATTGTTCATCCTTATGCTCCTAATCCATAAATTTATGTTACCTAATATTATAATCCCTAACTTTAATCGTTATAAACATATTGTGTCATAATAATAAAGAATCATAATACTTCCACTTCCGATTAATAATGTTTTCGAACGTTTATAAATTATGTAAAACAGAAACAACTTCGGTTGTATTCACCCAGATCGAAATCAGTTGGTTAGGTTAGGTTTGAACAGTGACCACTAACGTGCGAGGCGAGCGAGCGTAGCGAGCGTGCCGCGGTAGCGGCCGCCGAAGCGCCAATTTAATGTGGGATAAAAGTAATCAGCCACCCAGATCGAAATCAGTTGGTTAGGTTAGGTTTGAACAGTGACCACTAACGCGCGAGGCGAGCGAGCGTAGCGAACGTGCCGCGGTAGCGGCCGCCGAAGCGCCAATAAAATGTGAAATAAAAGTAATCAGCCACCCAGATCGAAATCAGTTGGTTAGGTTAGGTTTGAACAGTGACCACTAACGCGCGAGGCGAGCGAGCGTAGCGAGCGTGCCGCGGTAGCGGCCGCCGAAGCGCCAATAAAATGTGAAATAAAAGTAATCAGCCACCCAAATCCAAATTAGTTGGTTAGGTTAGGTTTGAACAGTGACCACTAACACGCGAGGCGAGCGAGCGTAGCGAGCGTGCCGCGGTAGCGGCCGCCGAAGCGCGATTAAAATGTGGAATAAAAGAAATCAGCCACCCAGATCGAAATCAGTTGGTTAGGTTAGGTTTGAACAGTGACCACTAACACGCGAGGCGAGCGAGCGTAGCGAGCGTGCCGCGGTAGCGGCCGCCGAAGCGCCAATAAAATTTGGAATAAAAGTAATCAGCCACCCAAATCGAAATCAGTTACATTCCCTATGCTGCCTTGTGCTTGAGACACAATGCTCTTATGTTAAAATTATTCTCATAAACTATTATGAAAATAAAGTTATGAGTTAGTTACATTATGGATTATATTATTTATTGAGAATGATTTTATGTATTTTAAACATTAGGGATGTTGATATTAGCTGTAACTATATTAGGGATCCTTATATTATAGATCCTGATTATACGGGCAATCGATGATTATGAAAACCCAATTTATAGATTTTTATTTTAGGGGTATAAAATTTCGGAGACAAAATAGAGACCCGGATTGTGGGCATGTACCAAATATATATTTGGACATAACCTCTGACTACCCCCTTAGACATCTTCAAAAGGATCGAAAAATTGCATAAAGATCTGAAAGAAAATGTCAACCGCTCCCTGGGATACAGTTGTGATCATATTTTTTTTTTTTTCATAATTTCGTTATGTGTTTTTTTTTAATGCATGAATAACATAAATAATTTTATTATGAGTCCTTTTAATATGTTAAAGGTTGCAAAAACTTTAGAAAGTTATTTGTTTTCCTCGCGATGTTTTCCTTGACCGTTTGTAGCTCGCGATACTGATTATATACCTTAAACAAAATAATAAATCTATGCACAATCAGAGTTCAAACCCATGACCTTGGGGGATCGAAAGATGAGGGAATAGTCCCTAATAGGGATAGCCCTATCAGTCAACAGAGCCCTTATAATAAGTAGATTAATTAAAAATATATATATTATATACTGTTTCAGTAGCAACATTAAACTTTCGTTAAAAGTTGTTTCTGTTGAAAATCCGCCGCCTCCATTATCTAGTCTTACCAGCACGGTTATAAAAACTCTTTTTAAAATCCTTTTTGCTTGTTTTAACCACCATAACCACAAGCAAGCTTCAGGAGTAATCCCCAATACCTAGTATTGCTTTGTAAAGGGATTATCATTTTGTTTTCTTTTTGAACCAGGGCAAAATGGAGGTAGGATGTTACTATCCTTATGCTTTTTGTATAGAAATTGTTGTATTTATAAATATAAGCTTTCAGAAGTTAACTTTTTTTAAATTAGGTATCAAAGGTAGGTACATGTATTTATAAATATGAATTGTAATCGCGAAAGTTTAAGAAAAACTATAAGTACCTACCTATTAAATAGTTAGAGATTTGATACATTCACATTAATATAGCTAAACTAACAGCATAAAATACATAAATCTGCTCCATAAATTGCCTCTACATTACGCAAAATCTTTGTAACCCTCAATATAAGACAAAAATAAAGATAGGATTGTAATATAAAGATTTACGTTGATACAGTAACAGATAAAATGGACGCAGCGGAACCTTCGCGTGTTGAGATCTAGGAAAAAGTCGGAAAATAAAACGAATAATGGACACCAATTGCGAAAATCACAATAAAATTTAAAATAGAATATTATGTTAATAATGTTATTAAATAACCCGATGTGTTCCTTCACCATTTTGAGCTCTTGATTTTTTTTATTTTATTTATTATTTTTCAAAACTCGCGCTATTTTTAGCTGCGCCCCACGGTGTTACCAGCGGTGAATAGTTCGTTCCAATGGGAATACCGTGATCAAAAGTAGCCTATTTTTGAATCCAGGCATATTTAATAATAAACAATTCTGGTACCAAACAAAAACACACTAACACACTCACAAACTTTCATCTTTATAATATTAGTAGGATAGGATAGGATTTCCACGTATAACCGGCAAAGACGGGGTTCTTTAGAAAAATCACTAAAATAATTATTTTAATTGGAAATATTAAAACTCCGGACAACGAAAAACATCGTTACAAACTCGACAACACTACCCGTCCGTTTCCCTAAGGAAAGAAAAGACAGATAAAAAATAGAAGTTGCTCCATCCATCACGGACAAAGAGATTTTTAGGAATAACGACTGATTTTAATAGGCAGGCAGTGAATTTAGAGAAAAGGGGGTACTTTGAAAAAGATTTAGAAGGTGAGGTGTTGTATTCGAGAGATTTATCACGGGGTAAATGGTACCTACATTTTAAGTTTATAAATTTGCCACTTTTCAAGTGTGATTGAATAAATAGCAAATTAGTCCCGACTCTTAAAGACGGAGGCCTTTAGGCGGCCTAAAAACTCCGTCACCAGAGTTGGCCACTTGCTCATACGAACGAACGAACGGAGCTACATTGGTTTAGAATCTCATATTTCGTAAATAAGTATGTGTGCATCAAGGCATTATTTGTTTGGAGTCCGACTGAGTTAATAATATTTATGGTATGAACAGTCCGTTCATACATACAATACATACATAATATAATCACGCGTCTTTCTCAAAGGCAGAGACCGATGGTAAAAAACTTCGTAAGGAAACCAGTTATGAACGATAACAGTATATTATAGAAACTTCGTTTAAAGCTACTGACTTATAAAATATAATGTTTTCATCTAAAGTACCTATACGTAGGTAAGTAGGTAAGTATTCATATCAGAAACCAATTTGTGCTTAGACTATTAAAATTCAATTTTCGACTTGACGCTAAAGGCGAATATTTTCAACTCGCCACCCACGCATTTTCTTCAACAGCATCGTAGGTAGTAACACAATTGATAATATCGATATTTTGTTGATAGACGGTCAACTTTAGGCAACTTCTGACAATACAAAGTGTAGCTGTTTTACTTCAAGTCTTTTTTGGTGTACTTTTATTTAAATTAGCTATCTTTAATGTAAGTTTGTATGGGGTAGTTGTTGCTAAAGGACAAATTGGCTGTAGAGTTTTGCGCCTAAGGCTTCTGCTTGAATTTTTTGCTTTTAATCCTTGGAACCCTCTGGTCTCTGGATCTCTGGCTGTCCTTTTTTGACTTCAGTCCAGATTACTTATTTAAGTAATCAAATTAGCTGGTCAAAGTTAAAGTCAACAAACATAGTTTAGTTCGTTCGTTTGAAGTTTAGTTAAATCCGAGAATCTTGAAGTCTTGAAAGTAAGGTAATTCTACTGCTGTTCAGTTCTAAAAAATAATAAAAGTAATGTAAAAGTTGCATAAAGTTGCGCAACTTTGTTGTCCGTATGCAAACATCTTCATTCTTCACGGTATCGGATTGGAGATTTACGCATTTTGGATATGAAAATTCTGAGTGATTGCTCACGGCATGTTTTTGCAGGTTTTCGTGTGAAATATGAGCATGGATATTGTAACATTTTCAGTGACAGATTTTTTTCACACTATTTCAATGTAGTTATTTATTCAATTTTTTCCTTCTGTGGTTTTGCTTTTGAAGTAATACTAAGTATATTTTGAATGATAACTTGCTATTTTGGGAGCTACATTGAACTAGTATAAGGTTTATTGAAATCTGTTTAACAAGGTGTAGTTGACATTTACAATTAGAAATTTAATATTTATCTCAAACAAGTAACAAGATATAACTTTCTCGTGACATTTCAGACGGTTTAGGACTTATTATAAAGATATATACTATTTATGCTTATAACTGACCCTTGAGATACAGTTATACACTAGTTCAAGAGACAGAAAAAGTCCACACTGCGCAACTTGGTACGCGATGAGAGGTCCTAGCGTACTTTTTAACCTAGTTCTAGTTTAGTTTTAGTAAATGGTCGTCTGGAAGAAATCGCTATCTGCGATAAGACCGCCAATTTGTAATCAACAGCATTTAAACTTAATATATTTTACATTTTGTTACTACTACCACTTATGTTGTATTGCAATAAAGCTTTTTTCATTTCATTTCAATAAGTCTATTTTATTAAATCTATTATACTGACTTAGCAAAGTACATAATATATATGCAGTCATTTATAAACTAGTAAAAATAATTATTTGAATATCACATTGACAAAGCTGAAATATACAAACATATCGAGGAATCAATATTTCACTATTTCCAAGTGCATACATGGGTCATTGGCCATCTATACTACTTTTTAAATAAAAAAAAGGTGCAGGTCCATTTTTTCTGAAAAAAAGCAATTCAGCTGAAATTGTAGATCATCAAAAATTTAAAATCCATCCAGTAGCTTCGTAAAAATTCAGTAACACACAAGAACAGAAAGAACCTTCTTATTTTGAGGTCGGTTGAAAACACACCTGATTTTTGACCTATAAAAACCTGACGTCCGTTTTGCAGTGTACCTATTATGAACCCTTTTAACCCATTTTCGAAATTGCTGTGGGTAATTCCAAAAGGCTTTAGAATTTTTTACGATGGTTCTGTATGTCGACAAAAGATTTTATAGGGGCATAAATTAAATGTATATCCAGTGGATGGCTAACGTTTATTGAGCGGAGGCAACGCTGCTAAATATCGGTGTCTTTTTAGTTAGAGGATGGACTTGAAACAACATCAATCTAAGAATTATGCTCTAGTACTTTATCGTCATAATTTGCTTTTACTCATGATTTAAATTCTTTTAATGTCATCTTTCAGGGTCCCTGCGAGTCTCTTCAGTGATTTCCCACTTTAACAACTATTTGAGGAAGAAGTGCTCTAAGGATAGCTATTAAAAGTAACTGACAATTAAAATATTACCAAAAATAAGGATAAAAATCGTAGTTTTTGAAGTGCAAATTAAAAATCCTACGCGTTAATTAATTAACCTGCAGCAAAAACTCCGTATGACACGTCATTAAAATAAGCGTCGGAACCCAAGAGGCCGGATGCCTATCACTCGCATTTTGATCACTACTCCAATTAGTGGTTTTTACATCAGCCTGTGGAACCCTATTCGTAGGGTTGTCAACCTTTATCATGACAAAGGGCTTTATGTTATTTAGTCACTACTAACCGCTATCAGTTTAGTTTGATTTGATAATTAATTTACATTTAAGATGCCAAAATTGAATAATTCAATGTAATAGTATCATTAATTATTAATGATACTGGTTTTCAATACGGTGAAGGAAAACATCGTGAGGAAACCAGTTAGCTCTCTAATAGCGTCGATGGATGAAAGTTAACTTCTGCAAGATGTGGGCATGTACCAAATATGTATTTGGACATACCTCTGACTACCCCCTTAGACATCTTTAAAAGGATCTACAAATTGCATTAAGATCTGAAAGAAATGTTTACTGCTCCCTGGGATACAGTCGTGATCATATTTCATTTAATTTTTTTTTCAATACCGTCGCTGTCATAATTTAGAGTAGGTACATTCTTAGGTATTTTCTTGACTTATTTAAAACTTTTCTTTAAATGTGCATGTATGTGCATGGGTCATATCCTCACAGGTTGTCAACTGCTTTTTGTTCGTCGTGAATTTGTATCGATACAAACGCACAGTGACTGCGCGAACGGAAACGGAAGCAACCCGTGTGAAATTTTTTTGCTTCAAAAACATTAATATTCCGAAACTGTAGGTAAATTGATTTATGCACACGAACTTACCGACGATAGTTTAAAACAAAACCACATAGAGCGTTAGTAGCACATTTGGAAGTGAATGAACGCCAATCAAAGCCCTATTATCCCGAGTCCCACAGAGTATACCCTGAAGCGGCTCATTACGTGACAGCCCTAAATCGTACGTGACCGGACTATTTATCTCTGCCACCGTAACACAACCGAAAAGAGCTCAAAATCGAATAACCGAAGCTAGATTATCCTCTATATCAACCAACCCTCACATAGAGCAAATAAAGGTCACATTTGAACACGGATCTTAGATTTCAGTTCAACTCTAATGTAAAGCAATAAAGCTTAAATTGAATTTAGTAATTTCACTACAAACGAAAATTAATAAGCCTTGACGAATGATAAAGATCAATTTCGAATATGACTTTTCACGCCTGAAATACATAATCTAGTTTGTGTTTTATGTCGGCATTTTAAGGCTCATTTTACAACAGTGGTGTTATTAGGGTTGACACACATTAGGAAGCATCTGTTTTATGGTGAAAGTAATTTAAGAACAGTCGTGACTCTTGAATCCATTTGCTTTTTACGAGGGGTTAGACATAATATCCTAAGGAAGACCGCAGTTTACCAACAGAAAGTGTACGTTACTTAGTGAGAATACTAAGTCTAAAATTCTAATTAAACAGGACTATTTCACCGGAGTAATAAAGTGGTTACTTGGCATTGAAGCAATAAAGTGTTTACTTGCTAATGCAACTCAACCAACTTTTTTTACAAACAGATATTCGGAAGAAGATATTTCGAAACTAACAGTTGTCTTTATGAACAAAATTGAATATACAGAATTGAATTGAATTAACAAAAGTAGGCTACTTATAGAAACAGTAAGATGAAGTTTGTGTAAAAATCTCAAAGCGGACAAGGTCGCAAAAACTCAAGTTATACAGTTTTACAAAATAAAGTTTTCCTTAAGTACTAAGTACTTTGTGTCACTAAGGGCTTCGTTATTGAGAAATGATTAAGAGGTAATGTAGCCTATAAAGTAAATTTTAAGTAACTCAAATATCTTACGCTATTTTGAGTTAGTAAATTCAAAGTATTTTAAAAGAAAGTACACAAAACACAATTTTTGAATTTCTCTCTAATAAAACGTGACAGAAATACGGAAAGCACGTCCTTCTAAAGTCTCATAATTTTGATAGCTGTTCATTCAGGCACGGTATTATTAGACAGTAGATATACTACGCAAAATATCTGTTTACATTTAAAATAACGCATTTGAAGCTGTTAGTTCAGCCAAAGCACACGGTAATGAGTTAAGTAATTGAGTACGGTAATAATGTTTTTAGTACACAAAATCATGCTCAAAATCTAAATCATGCATCATCTGCATGGCATATTGAATATTTAAATAATTATTTCATGTTTTGTTTTTTAATTGAAGTAGAACCTAAGAAATTGATGTCGTAATCTTCCAATCATAATAATGTTGCTTCATTACTTATTTTAAACAATAAAATGTGTCTTTTAAAACTACTTAGTTTGATGTACGAAAGTTTTTTTATATTTATTACTTAGCTTACAACAGAATCATCGCCATTATATTCATCGAAGTCTATTACCCGATCTTTTGACGACCTCTGTGGCGCAGTGGGCGAAGGCTTGCCTGAGACTCGGAGGTTGCGGGTTCGATCCCCGGCATGGGACGATGGGATATGTATTGCAGATATTTGTTCCGGGTCTCGTTTTTTTTATAATATAATGTGTACCTATGTGTTTTTATTTTTATGGTCGTGCAAATATCTCAACAGTTCGTGTTTTTTTACCATCATCAATAATAAAAATATATAACGTTAAATCTATTCTTTACCTAAAACAAACGTAACTTTACAGTTGATTTACTGTTACATATTTTATCGTGAATATCGGTGCAGATTTGTCTGGTCAATCTGCAGCCCGCAGTAAACTGACTTTAATGGCAGAAGGTTTTATTACATCAAATCAGATGCTCCAGGCTTAGGGTGTTCTAAATTTGAAGATGGGAGAACCAGAATTGGCTATAAAGTACAAGGTAGGCGTTACACAGATGTTCATTGAGATCGGCAAATCTTGTAAGTTTTTAGATTAGTATAATACTCTGTTGTTTGTGAGGCAAATTGGATGGTTTTAGCGACACGTATATACAGCCTTGCGACTGTACGGTACCTAGAACGAATTGAATTTTAAACGTGGCTTATGTTATTTTTCATGCAAGTTTATCACTTTGTATAGAGACGAGTTTTATGGCATTATTTCTGAGTACTATTCCAACCCTTACATAAAATAAAAGTCTCATGACACTTTACCTACCCTTAAAAAACATGTAACCTGATTCTAGTAAATAAGTTTGTTGTATAAGTTGTAGCTAAATTAAAGTTTTTATTTATTGCTTTTCTTTTCATTAAGGCATGTCAAAAATGCTAAAACATGACTGAAACTTGAGAACACGTGATATGGGTCAAAGTTTTCATAACATACAAGTAACAGGCATAGCAAACAAGCATCTCAATTATTCCAAAGTCCTCAGCTAAGGAGTTGTCTCACAAATAACTCAAAACTTTACAAGTAAATAGTTCGTTCACACACAAAGTTTATAATGTTCCGTTTTTTTAGTAATAGCTTTTATTAACCCTGTGGTCACGTTACGTACTTAATAAGCATGTGTTCAGTAGTGCCAATGGGATTAACATTAAATAATTTTAAGATTCAAGTGCTTCGACTTCCATTTCTTCCCTAAACCAATAGTAGATAACCATTGTAGGGCAAAAAACACTCCTAAAAACAGTGACTGACCACATTTTGATAATTCGACAATAGTAACCTCTAAACGACTGCGGTAATGTTTGGCTTAACAGAGTTAGCTAAGTATTTAGTAGGTACTTAAAATGGGCGCCAATCGCTGTATGAGCTGAGTTTTAGCAACACAAATTCTTGTACTATTCTAGAAAGCTTTGTAAATTGTAGGGCGCTACACCTGGGTAGCCTAATGTATTACAGAGTACCTAAATTAACTAGCTTGTGGTCGACCCATTATTTGGGAGTGATATTACTTAGTAGAGAATGTTATTTATATGATTACATGTTTACTGATGATTACGAAATGTTATTTACTCGTTCGCTCTAATGGAAACTAATATACTTTAATATATTTAGTAAATACACAATACTAAATGAGTCGGGCCTTAACATATTTACCAAATGGTTTTTATAGCGTTAGGTATTCTTCGCCTACGCTTAAGGTGCCTAACGAAGTTACACTTGGTGGCCACCAAACTCTGTTTTCGCTATTCCTCCTAAACTATACAAAATGAAACTATTACTTATATAGGTATTAAAAAAAAACTTATGATAGGTTTCATAAACTGTACAATGAGTTTTTTGAATTCCTTTGTTCAACGTAATAATAAAATAAAATAGGCGGTGGCGCTAGTTTCACCCATACAGGCACCTTAACGAGACACAGTAGTGCCTGGGACATTGTTGAGATGGAATAGACTTGCACAGCACAATATTTCATACAGAATAAACATTAAGTTGGCCGCTAGCCCGAGTTGACGTTGAGTTTTTTTAACCTATATACCCTATACCTATATGTATGGGAAACTATACCTATATACACTGGAAATAGGGAAAGATCTGATTATGATTGGGATAGAAAATACCAAGTAGAAGGCAGACCTTATCCCCCTAGCCAAGGTCTACAATTACTATACGTATATGTATGTATTTGTCAAAACAAAGATTTAGCGATGATAAAGAGATTATAATACGAAGCGCTTTGAATTTTTTTAATCCTTATCCTTAGACTTTTTACAGGGCGTCATCTAGTCCTAAGCTAATGGGGGCAATACGGAGTGTCGCAAAAGCTAAACTAAACTAATTAAAATTATTGCCATCCTTTTTATTCCCATCGCTAGGAAAGGGACGGCATCAATTTTAGTTAGCTTAGTTTAGCTTTTGCGACACTCAGAATTGCCACTAATGCTTGTGTAAAGGTGACCCAGATGACTGATAAAATACTTAGATATTTTTTTTGTATACCTATAATACATACTTACATGTTACATAGGTATCAGCCAGAAACAGAAACGGAAATGTGTTAAAAGGACAGAGCTGTCAGCCATTACTTTCATTTCTTTCTTCGAAATCCTTAATGATCTTTGGTCACTAAAAATAAAAATTTAAAATTATTATCAACTATCCCAGAACAAGCTAAGCGGTAAAATTATTTCTTCGGTATTTATACATGTAAGAAATTCACAAAGTCCTGACGTAACTTCCAGAATATTCTACTTTGTACACTCTGAAGATAAATTCTTAACCCTGGTTTGCTTAGAACCTACCACCGTTATATTATTACCGTATATTTCAGAAATAAGAAGAAATTCTCATTTTCATTGTGTATTGACGATCTCTGTGGCGCAGTGGGTGAAGGCTCGCCTGAGACGCGAAGGTTGCAGGTTCGATCCCCGCGACGGGTCAAATGTTTGTATCTTCTACAGATATTTGTTCCGGGTCTGGATGTTTTCTATCTATATATTATGTATTATGTATGTATTTACCAAAAAAAAATGTATCTATGTAGTGTATCAGTCATCTGGTTACCATAACACAAGCATTAAGTTGCTTAGCTTGAGACTAGATGACGCCGTGTGGAATGTCCAAGGATATTTATTATTATTTTATTGTATCCCGAAGACGCAGTAGGTAGTCTTTATTTCAGAGCTTTAGGTATATGTAAATTTAACTGAATAAATGTGAAAAAATAAACATCACTAATTTATATGATTATGACTGATATAGCAGAGATCATTTTAGTTATATAACAGTTACGTACCAAAAGCTTCTATCAAAAAATACTGTAACAAAACCAGTTTAGTTGCTATAAACTTGGTTTTATCACCATCAAATAAATAGCCTATCTGAATATACTGGGTGTTTAAGAGTAGCTATGGAAAACTCAAACAGTATCAGTCCATTAATAAGAAACTGTAAATGTTCTAATGTGTAAAAGCATCATAGCTGTTTTTTTACTAATTTTGAACGCTGCGCAGTGAGAATCAAAATTCGTATTCTGTAGAAAAACTCGATAACATCTGTGACGAGTGTGCCAGTGATATGAAAATTATAATAAGGGTAATACCCAAAAATACCCAAAAAATACCCAAAAATACCCAAGTCATATCGATACTGAAAACTCGAATTAAATAAGTGTAGTGAAAGCTCGGTTACTTGAGTGAATTCTAGTTCGAGTTTTTACATAATAACTTTACTGAACGATTCTGTGCTTTGGAGGACGTGTTAAATTGTCTTTCCCGCCTTTTCAAAGCTTCAGTCCTATCGTTTAGGAGGCTTGAAAACTCCGTCACGCACTAGATGGAAGCAAGAAACTGCGATGAAATGGTGTGCGTGTTTAACTTAGTCCGCGACTACGACGCGTTTAGAATTCCTTTGTCGTGGCTGGACCAATGTTGGCATGATCTGATTATGTTTTAAGTTCGGGCCTTGTGATAATTGTTACCGATCAAATATACCCATTATCATGGCAGTATCGGATACCTATATTATAAGCAGGAATAAATAATTGATTTATTTAAAGAAATAAGCAATATTGTCGGTGTCATTCAAAAAAGATGACGACTACAAAAAATTAGGAGAATTAAACAAGGTATATTTTTATTCTATGTGGTATATCAGTCATCAGTCTGGTTGCCATAACACAAGTATTAAAATGCTTAGCTTGGGACTAGATGACGCTGTGTGGAATGTCCAGGGATATTTATTTTTATTTATTTATTCTGATGGTGATAAGAAACGTGTCTGGGTATCATTTAAGTTTTCGTGAATAGTCGTATTACACCCGATATACGATTATGGGCGGTGTAATATCACTTTGTTGTTATTTTATTTCGCTGGTAAATTGCCGGTTACAACATTGTATTTTTATTGATGTACTTTATTCTTACTAGGTGTAGTTCGAGAAACGTAGGAGAGGAAAACTACAAAATATTTACAGCTTAGTATAATATACTTAGGGTTGATAATACAATAAATAACGTAATACCGTGTGCTTATTTTCCAACAATAGTAATCAAGCAACAGAACTTTGTAAAATTTAATAGATCACGCTAATTTTAGTATCTTTAACGTCTGTGTCATCTAGTACCAAGCTAAGCAATAAAATAAAATAATAAATAAATAGCATATTTGACAAATATTTGCAGATCATGCAAACATTTGTCCCGCAGCGGGGATCGAACCCGCTACCACTGCGTCTCAGGCGGGCTTTCACCCACTGCGCCACAGAGGTCGTCAATGTGCGTCATGCACAATTCACACGTTAAAATCATTGGTGTATTAATTTATTAATTAAAAAACTATCATGAATTTACGGCGAAGCTCCTATAGTCAATTTTGCTTACCAACTCCATAATGATGTAACTCAATTTTGAAATTATCTGTACCAAGCAATTTCAGTCAAAGTTCACATGAAAATGAAGGCCTTTCAAACCTTTAATTACGATGAAACCACGCAAGTGTACTACAATGCAATCAAATTAGGCACGCCGTACACTTGCTGCACGCTAAGACTCGCGTTCATTAGGCGGCTCATTTAGGCATTCTGTGACCTACATGACCTACATGTAGACGTTTACGTAAGGTCACCGAATTGGGAATTTTAGACTAAAAAAAATTAAATTATGACCACGACTGCATTGGGAGCGGTGGCTTCTTTCAAATCTTTATACAAAATTATGAGATCCTTTTTGAAGATGTCTAAGGGGGTAGTCAGAGGTATGTCCACATATTATTTGGTATTATTTGGTTGAAGTTAACTTTCCATACGTGACAGGTTGTAAGCCTTTCGACGCTATTTGAAAGCTAACTGGTTTCCTCACGATGTTTTTCTCCACCGTTTAAAGCTCGTGTTAAAGTGAATATACATTTTACAACACGAAAAGTCAAAAGTGCACGTCTAGATTCGAACCCACAAAATCAAAAGTCCATTGATGCACGTCTAGATTCAAACCCACGACCTTCGAAAGTCGAAGTACTTATCCACTTGGCCAGCACGGCTTTTTCAACCTGTATAATAGTAATATTACTAGATATTATTTTCGTAAAACGTAAAACCAATGTTCAATGACGGTTTAAAAATGTTCGTCGGTTTTCAACTTGATTCGTTCAAAGAGCACGAGCACATAATCCCTTTTGAAACTTGAAAAAGGAACGTCACTGGTAATATGTTGGTACAATAAAATTTGATTCTTGCAATCTGGTGCAAGCGAAAACCGACTGTAAGGTGACGAACATTTTCAAACCAGTGTACTTATTCAATAAGGCATACCAGCACTCTAAGATACACGTTCATTAGGCGGCGCTCATTTAGTGAACACCCTGTGACCTACATGCGATAGTATGGTACAAGTTACAAACTCGTGCGATTATTACAAAAAGCTTGTGATGAAAAACTTGTGCCTTTTTAAATATTTAAAATTTTAGTTTATAAATAACTTACGTAAGTACTTACAGAATAAAATATCAAACTCATTTGATTTGAATGTTTCAAATTTTTTTCGTAAATTTATATCAAAGTAAAATTACTTAGGCAATGATAAGTTATCATCATAGCTGGGCACCGTTAATCAAATGGTTAACTTCGTTAATCGTTAATCCGTTACAAAAAAAGTTAGCTTCGTTAAACGTTAAAGCGTTACATTTCGGAAGAATTAACGCAACTTAACGTTAATCGTTAATCCGTTAATATGTGTAAAATTGCATCTTTATATCGCTGCGTTAGGCTCAATTCACACCAAAAGAGCAACAAAGCTCAGCGAAGCGGAGCGCGGTTTCAGTGTCATATGAATTTGAACTTTATTTTCATTATTATAATACTTAATATCGCATGAGAAACTCGACCGAGTCGCGCGGATGCCCGCGGCTTCGCGAGAATTCCGGAAAATTCGAATACGCGCGCCTTCTCTGCGATTATAAGTATTATAGTAATTAAAATAAAGTTCAAATTCATATGACACTGAAACCGCGCTCCGCTTCGCTGCCCTTCACCGCTCTTTTGGTGTGAGTTGAGCCTTAAGAGCGGCCAACCCGGCTCACTTTTCATACAAACGCTCGTACGTGATTATGCCGTTGTAACAGATCTTTCTTTTAAACTTTTGGACTAATAGGTATCTTGTGCGCTATATCTAGGTTTCTATCGAAACTAAAAATCTAAATTTTGAGAAACAAATTCAGTATAAGCTTCCAAAAATCTGCTTTTAGCATAAATTTTACCTGAACTTTGGCCGTTCATAATGTACTCATAAATTGTAAAAGTAAAGAAAATATTGTGATAGAAACCTTGCAAATGTTATGGAGATTCTAAATGACAAATATTTATTTTACAAACTTGTAAGGCTTACTGAAAAACACGTATTTCCTGGAACACTTTTTATGAAATTTCCGCACACTATTTTTCGAGTGAGCGAGTGAGCGGCGAAAGTACCTACTGAATGCCGAGCGCTAAGGCGCTATCTCTCTCTTTTCGCTTTGCTTCTTTTTCTAGCATTGCGCTGGATGAAACAACAAGCTTTTCAGCTATGCCCGCGTCGATGATAGACGCACCGGGAAGGGCCACCTTAAGTATTAGAAACTCACCGGTTAGTGATATTTCGTGAAAAAATAATAATTTTCTCGACCAACTGGCACACTAAATTCAGAAAACAAACAAATTTTGATAGAAAGAAAATTACAAATGAAAAAATCTTACTAAAAGTTTTACGGTTTCGACGTGATTCGAACCCGCGAGATACAAGCGATCACCCTTAAGCCAGGCTGCCTTACCACTTGAACACGAAGCCCTTGACGCCGAAGACGAAACTATCAGTAAGATGATATTTCGGTTAAAGCACCGAACCTAAGTGTGGTTTAAGACTATAATAAAATATATAAACTATAGAAAGAAAATGTCGGTTTGACTTTGAATTGAAACTATCAATCAAATTAGCATCTCTACATTCTTCACCAATAAAAGCAGCCGGGAAAACCGGAAGAAAATAGATGAAAAAACAAGTACCTACCTACAGACTAAAAATTATAAAAAAATTCGAAAACGCCGGGCACATCGGCGGGTAACCGACTCGAGGCTAATGCCCTGTTTAGAAAATAGTTGAATACAATTTTTAGCTTCATCTCCCTGGTCTGACTGATGATTAGGTAGGTACTGTACTGACAAAGGATGTAGATAATATCACGAGCTATTAATTGTTAATTCAAAACAAAAAGCTGCTACTAATATTTATTATAATTACTACACTGCACACACAGTACACTTTTTCTATCTAACTAAATTACACTACACTCTTCTTTATAAATTATCAACACGCAAATGATCACTGACTGATTTATAATAACAACAAACAAACAAACAAACGAACAAAACACTAGTCACTCTAAGCACCGGCGCTAAGTAATGAAATGATCAAACGAAACAAATCTCTTCGCAGTTTTCTTTCTCACTCGCACGCGCCGGCAAAATATATCTAGTTTAGTTTTTGTTTCACACGCTGCCACGCGCCGCCCGGCACTTGTCGGTGCCGTGCGTAACTATTAGGCATTGGATTAACGATTAACGGACTTCTCGCATATTAACGGAAGTTAACGTGTCCGTTAACATTTTTGAAAGTTAACTTAAAAGTTAATCCGTTAATCAAAATGTTAACTTCGTTAATTAACGATTAACGGATTAACGAGTTAATGCCCAGCTATGGTTATCATCATACTTATGTGATTCAGCTGGCCGAATACAGAATTATATTTTAGGTCACTCCTACTTTTAATACTTACTCAGACACATAAAAAAAATAATCTATTATTCAACACACAAATGTTTGTCCCGGATGAAAATCTCTGTCATCTATTGTATTTTCATATTTTCGCATTATAAAATGAAATCGCGTATTCTTGTACCAAATACTTCACGAAACCTTTAAAACTCTAACCTACTATTACTTTTAACTTGCGCCAAATACTCGTCTCGAAGCATGAGTTGCCTTTTAGTCCGACATAGTGCAGTTTTGTAGGACATTGCAGCCTACTGCTGTTACTTAGCTTTCAATGCAAAATAAGCTATATAACCTTGGGTTAGGATTTAAAATTCAATAAATGTTCAACTCAAATTATGTGGATTAGGTGGCTTACAAAGAATGTTCTAGATAAAATTGACAGGACTTTTTATGAACCAGCTTTAATACTCGGTTTTGCTCGAAATTGATGTAACTTATAATTATTTAAAAGCAGACTGAGTATTTCGTGTTCTAGTTCCGATCAATCTCAATCAAAGTTTCAATCAAATTAATCAAAGTAAAATAAAACAGAACCATACAAACACAAGCAAAAACTTTTATAATATTCGAAGAAAGTGTTGTTAGTTATTTTATCGTTTTCATGAAAAAATATTATTAAAACTGATTTTTTTTTCATCAAAAATTGCTTTTTTAAAGATATTAGATTAGATTAATAATCAAAAATGACATTCAGCAAGGCTTTAGAATTTTTCTCCTTCTCACTCTAATGTCAATGAAAATAAACAGCAAAAAAAATTGCAGGATCTGTGATCTAAAATTCCTCTAAGTCCATTATATATAACAGTTAAATTTTTGTTCTAGGATATGAAACTCTATTTCAATACTAAAAAGACTTTTTCTATCTAACACCACGTCTCGTATCTACTATAAACTTTAATTTCCTCATGAAGATGCCTCCACAAACTTTAATTATCTGGTTTAAAACCGTAACATAAGGCTAGGTGCACGTTAGTTGTATAGTTTATGAAAATGAGGGGTTCAAGGCAAATACAGCGGTTATGTAAGATACGCTGTAAAATTAAACCGCATGTTGTGTGTACGGCTTTATGTCATGGCTTATTGATCCATAAAGAGCTATGTTGGCCGAGTGGTTAGTGTCTTGACTTTCGATTTAAAAGTGCTAGTTCAAAGTGCTTTTTATGAGTGCTTCTTAAAAACGCGAAGATAGTGTGCATTTGAACAATTAGGTAAATATGACATGAATTAAGAAAGGAATGAAAAATATTACGAAAAGTCACTTCGACGGGATTCGAAACGCCCGTTAATTGACAGGTTAAGAAAGATAGTAAACAAATTGTAAAAATAACGTAATTATTCATGAACCAAAAGCAATCATAATTTAAATATAAACACACCGAAATAATAACATAATAAATACGTAAACCACGAACAAATGATACATAACATGGATGCTAAGCACTCGGATGAACTGGCAACGATCCAGTTGAACTGACCGGAATATTAATAGGTATTAAGGGGTATAACATTTTAGGATTCGTAAATGTCGGATACAGGTAACAGTTTAAGTAGAATAGAATAGAATATACTTATATACACATAGAACAGAGGGCCTAGCCAACCGGCATTCGCTATGAAGCGATTCGATTTCTATCATCGCTACACCTTTGATTTGACATTTCTGATCGCTCGAGTTTTCGTCATCGAATGTCAATTCCTATACATTTTTTTTAGTTTCTAATCGAAAGCGATTGTCGAAATGTAACATGGCTAGGGTCTCAGGTAGAAAGTACAATTACAAAAATTATGATCTAATAAACGAAAAACCTTACTAAATGTTCTACAGCTTCGACGTGATTCGAACCCGCGAGATACAAGCGATCACCCTTAAGCCGGGCTGAATTACCACTCGGCCACGAAACCTTATGACGCCGAAGACGAAACTATAAGTAAGATGATATTTCGGTTAAAGCACCTAAGTGTGTTTTAATACAATAATAAAAAATCAATATGATCACTCACTCTTACTATATATTTCCTGTCTATTTATATATTATTTTAAAATATTCAACTTTTGTTTCGTAGCAAAAAGTGGACTTTTAAAAAATGTTATAATCAACTGGTCTGGCTGAAAGATAAAATATTACTTGGTGTAGCATTGTAAGTCGTTCTTGATAGAGTTAGATATTTAATAAGCGCTTACTTGCTTTGTAAGGCACGATAAATTATCTTGCATTTATAAGGAAACCTTATCACCAAAGAAGCGCTCGTGGCAAAGCTTGCTAAGACGTTCTTGATAGATCGTCGAAGTTAAGCAACGTTCTGAGCGGTCACTACTTGGATGGGTGACCGCAAGTGGCATTTTCATCTGAGCGCTTCCGTGCTTCGGAGGGCACGTTAAATTGTCGGTCCCGGCTTTTAAAGTTGTTAAGCCATGACGGAGGCCTTTAGGCGGCCTAAAAACTCCGTCACCAGAGTTGGCCACTTGCTCATACGAACGAACGAACGAACCAAAGAAAGAAAGAAAGAAATAAAAAATCATTTATTCTTGTAGGACCTTAAGGATCACTTAAGTTTTGTTTAACATGCTAGGTGATTTTAATGCCTGTTCCAACGCGACTCCCTACACCAAATGACACGACATTTTAAACATGTTCCTCAAAATTACTAATAACGGGATGTTAACATGATTCATATTATCATGATTCATGATTCGGTAAACCACATACATAGCATGCAACTCTTCCGAAACATCGCAAAACTCGCGAATCTAGTAAATATCCCGTTTTAGTGATTCCAGTATTTTAAAGTATGCTTCAAACTTGCAAATATTTTAGTGAGTTTTATTATTGATCAACAAAACCGATCACTGGAACCCGAGCGCTGTTATCGATTAGCCCCAAATCCTTACCAACTTGCCAAACTCTGCACATATTTGTTCTCTCACAATCCACACACAGCCAAATACGGTTAAGCTACATACCATAGCACGACGCATCTGGATGGAGATGTATTGGTTTGTCATAAAAATAAAAACATAAATTCTGTCATTTTATCATCATAGTCAAATACGTTTGCACTCACTGAAAATAATATTTAATAGAGTAAGTTTAATAAATTAGTTGTGTTTGTCCTTACACAATCTCAGTCATAGTCAATCGGTATCACAGTAATTTACGCCTAGCTTGTGATGTAGGTACGTTTGTTTGTTATCAGAGGCATGCATTTGGCATCTCACGATGTTGTTCGCTACCTTCTAGAATTCTGCACATAAATTTTCCAAAACGAAACTCTGTTGTTACATGAGGCCCTAGCCATGTTACATTTCGACAATCGCTTTCGATTAGAAACTAAAAAAATGTATAGGAATTGACATTCGATGACGAAAACTCGAGCGATCAGTAATGTCAAATCAAAGGTGTAGCGATGATAGAAATCGAATATAGCGAATGCCGGTTGGCTAGGCCCTATGGTCGGAGTTTAAACTGACCCAAGTCCTACGACAATAATGATAATATTAACGCTTGAAACTCCCCAATGAACTCTTGATGTGCTTAATTAGGCTTATCATTATATATATTACGTATTGTAACAAGTAACACTAAGTTAATGAAATAAATAGTATTTTTTACATTTAAAAATAATTATTTAGTTTTTATGTGTAGTTTGACCTGAACTCAAGATGTCGTAATAAATTCCTATGTAGCGGGTGAAGTTTGAATTACTTCTCTATTGAAAATCACCAGAGATCAGGCGAATCGGGAACTCACTCTCACCCGTATTCAGTAAGAAGGGAAGCGTAACAACAACCCTCATTTCTTTTAATAAACTCTACTATCCACTCCTATTAAGGTGGTTGTATTATTACGTAAAACGTGCAATCCTTACGATAAAAATGATAAAATTTGATTATAATTACCATAAACTTTTGGATTCAAAGAACATAATAAGATCATGAATAATCCCTTACAAAGTTCCTCATAAATAATATAAATAAATAAATAAATATCTTTGGACATTCCACACAGCGTCATCTAGTCCCAAGCTAAGCAATTGAATGCTTGTGTTATGGTAACCAGATGACTGATATACTACATAGATATACATTTTTTTTTTTTTTGTAAATACATACATATTATTATACATAGAAAAACAACCAGACCCGGAACAAATATCTGCAGAACATGCAAACATTTGTCCCGCGGCGGGGATCGAACCCGCAACCTCCGCGTCTCAGGACGTGGTTAGGTTTAAAATACTAAGGTAGTTTACCTTAAGTATTTAAAACCCAACCAATTTTAAACCACCCAGCAGTGGGAGAGATCGGGCTGCGGATGATGATGATGATGATGATGATGATGATTTTAAACATTACAAAGAAGCATTAGTGAATAAGCAGACCAGCACCCAATTCGTTCGGTTCTCCCGATTCAACGGGAAAGTTAAAGTTTAAGTTAAGTTACACGTGAGCACTTTTCTTCGGACAACTTCGGACACATTTAGTTGCAAGTTAAGATTTAGAGTGTGTCACTCTAATGATTTACTTCCGTGCCGATTGAGTTAGCAACTGAGATTGATGATTGATTTAAGGTGATTGTATGCGTCAAACTAGCGCCGCCGCCTATTTTATTTTATTATTACGTTGAACAAAGGAGTTAAAAAAAACTGAATGTTCCGTTTGTGAAACCTATCATAAGCGTTTTTTAATACGTTTGTAAAAGTTTCATTTTGTATAGTTTAGGAAGAGTAGCGAAAACAGAGTTTGGTGGCCACCAAGTGCAACTTCGCTACTCCTTTTTAAACAGTTATTATTGATGGAAAACATTTACAATGCTTTCAAAATAATTAAAATGGCTTGTTCTGTTACTGAATTCCCTTACGAACAGTGATATCCGTGAACAGGTATTTTATTTCGAATTCTTAATTTGCTTTAAGGCCGTTTAATGAAAATTTCTTCCTATCGGGTGGTTTAAAACGCTTAAATGGTTTTGCTTCAGTAATTGGAACTTGATTAAAACTGTTTTTCGAAAGTTGGAGATTTATTTGTTTCTGTTTATTTTGATTTGTTTGCCTTTTAAGAAGCGAGTAGTTGATTGCTTTTTAAAAGCTTTACACGACTTAGATATAAACTAATAAATGTTTTAGTCTTCAAATAAATATTTGTTAACATTTTAGTTTCATTTGATTTGGGCCTTTTTTTCATTTCGTTAATTAAAACTTACCCTTTATCATAAGCGATTGATGATTGATTATTATTTGTAAAACTGTTTGTCACTACGCCTAAATACTGAAACACTTCTTAAATATTTAAGACCGTATTAACCATTGGAGACGTTACACAGTGTCCCGTTAAGTGTAGGCAAAGTTGCCTCTGCTGTATAAAATTAAATCAGTAAAAGATGTAAAGGCCTGAGATATAATATTCTAGGCCCGATTAGTGTAAGTTCAAACATTTACCTATTTTATTGGGATCAGCTACCTGCAAAGGTCGTTACCTGCGCGCCCTTCAGCGATAGAGCAAAGTGCTAAGTAAACATTTGTCGTCTACACTCGATAAACATAGCCCACCTTGACAGTCCGTTTAATTGGGTAGACCAGGTCTCATCGATATTAGACTTGAAAATATTTATATTTATTTAAGAAATACATAGACACGATTTTTTTTTAAGATTTCTACGAGGTAGTCAGCCGCGGCTACTCAGCCCCACACGTATTGGCCATTGTCTTTCCTGTGGATATGGCTGGCTAAGCTGAGAGGATGGTTTAGGTGCTGGGCAAGCCTATTCCACGGTACAAAGCTTGCCTCCTGACTCTGTATAAATCATCTAGTAAAGATGTAGAGAGGCCTGAGAGAGTCAGTGGTATGTCCAAATACATATTTGGTACATACCTACATTTTGCATTAACATTCCATACGTGACAGGTTACAACCCCGTCGACGCTATTAGAAAGCTAGCTGCTGCCCTAGCCATGTTACATTTCTACAATCGCTTTAGAGCAGAAACTAGAAAAAATGTATAGGAATTGATATTCGATGACGAAAACTCGAGCGATCAAAAATATCATATCAAAGGATAGCGATGATAGAGAGAGAATAAATACAAAACATTTGACACTTGTCTACGCACCCTGGTTTCCTAAATAATTCTTAATACATTAAATCCTTATTAATTGCCTACCGAATCTTGTGACAATGTCTGTTTTTGTTTCCAAATCACAAAATTTCAAACCAAGAAGCACTTTTCGAGGAAACTTAAATTGCTATAAGCTTGTAAAATTTTACTGAGATAACAAGACACGGTAGGTTCTCCTCTAGAGGGCTGTTTGTCTTCGCAAAGTACACAGTTCATGTTAAAAGCACGCGATGGTGCTGTTAAGTCTTCTGGAAAAATCTGCAGAGATTCGTGAGATTCTTTGATTTAAGTTTGAAAATGTTGCTGCAATTTAGAATTGGGGTTTTTAATACACAACAATATTATTAACTTGACCGTTATACGAACCTTATTAATTAATATGAGATAGGCACTACGTTTCCCGCCTTGCTTTACCTTTAATACTTAATGAATTTACTATTGACTTCCGGCTACTTGCTTCCTGTCTGACGTCACTTCCACCTACTTGGCAGTGGGGCGCGCGATGGGCGCGGCTTCAACTTTCTTGTTCATTGGCGTCTTGTTTCCCGCCGAGTGCGGACGTGTCTTTGCAAAGTGCAATCACGTCTGAAAAATTTATTCTATTCATTTGAATTTGAATAAAACTGTGTTTTAAAGGAAATCATTTTATAAATCAAAGTGAGTTTGTTCCAGACCACGTAAGTGATTATTTTATTTTCCTTTATTTTTGATGCGAATATTTCTGCTATAAAATGCAGAAAAGGGTATTCGTGAAAAAATTATATTTGTTTTTAAATATATCTACAGTGTCTGTACACGTGGATTGAGGTCAAATATAAAAAGTGTTTCAAATTGAAATGCAATGTCGAGACGACTTAACGGCGTTTTGATATTTTAAATGTTGATTCCTAAATATTTAACGGTTTACCGTTCGATTTTAAAATAATGTCATTTAAAAATATTTATATTTGACCTTGTAGTGTGCTAGTATATGTGCAAACCCTGGTCCTTTGCCAGGAGATCACTTCAAATAGACGATTCTAGCTCATGTATGTGTAGCCTAAAAAGCAGCAGTAACAATTTAAGATGAAAAAGTACTCCCACATGCTCATGCATAACAGCGTTACGTTGATCTAGGTCAGCGTGTAAGAAAAGGGGGGGGGCAAACATAAAGATCGTGCGAGTAACTTTCGTATTCTTATCATTATTTTTAACCTTAATGATGAAGTAAATTGTGCATGCTGCTGATGTGATTACAGTTCCTGGCTTAAACCAGAAGTCTAAGTGTTTACCGTTCTAACTTTGTGGTTGTATGCCCCTTTAGTTTCTAACAGTTATATACAATTTTTTATTCTGTATAATAAGACCTTAGATTGTAAGCTCTTAGCTTTTCAGTAATCTCAAGCGGTGATTTCTAAACAAATGTGATGCAGATGAGTTTGTGTGATAAAACTGGCAATGGATCCGCTTATTAAGGGGCGCGTCTCTAAAAACGCGCGAACAGGCACTTACCATTTTAAAAAATAAACTAATGAAATCACTTCATAGAATGACAATAAAAAAGAATCGAGTTCTCAATAGATGAGTCTACACTAACACCGTGTGATAATTCTAAAATAATCCTTAATTTTTGAGAAAAAAATCGTCAAAATCCATCAAAAACATCGAAATCGACCTTTTCTATTTGAACTATTTATGATATTATTGTTGTTATTATTGATAATATTTTTTGATAAATCGTGAGTCAAAATAGTAGTCAATACATTCACCGTGAATGTTTTTTACTAATTAAAACCAAAAAGCATTAATCTGAGCTTAAACATCATTAATTTTTTTTGCAGAATTTTTTTCCCGCCGCCATACATTTTAGTATGAAGCAGTGCCTGACGTAATTGTCTTTTTATTAGAATACACGCTGCAGAAATATTCAGAACCCGCTGGGTTTCCAAAGTGACCGCACGTCCGTCATAGATCTCGCCGAGCTTCTTTTGTTTACTTTGGACTAGAAAAAGGGTGGGTTGCGAGTGTTGGAAACTATCTGTACCTATTCATCGAGCAAGTAGACGAACTAGGTAGATACGTGACTTTTACTTTGTAGTATTTTTTCTTTTGAATAAATTATCAAACCCTAACCAATGAACTACATATATAGGTACGAGTTATGTCGTAACTTATTTTTTTACCTATTTCAGAGAGATATGGGAAAACGTATAGAAAATTACTTTAAACACAAAGAAATTAAAGAAGTATTAAAATAATGCAGTAAGCACCCACATATAATGCACCTACTACTCATCTTTTTACCCGACCGTAGCAAAGACAAAACATTGTTGTGTTTTACCTTTTTTTATTTATTATCTCGGACCTCTGTGGCGCAGTGGGTGAAAGCCCGAGACGCAGAGGTTGCGGGTTCGATTCCCGCTGCGGGATAAATGTTTGTATGATTTGCAAATTATATTTTGTCTCCAGTTTGGGTGTTTTCTATGTACAATAATATGTATGTATTTACAAAAAAAAATGTATCTAAGTATGTAGTATATCAGTCATCTGGTTACCATAACACAAGCAATAAATTGCTTAGCTTAGGACTAGATGGCGCTGTGTAGAATATCCAAGGATATTTAAAAAAATACAAAAATTAGGTATGGAAGAAAAGTTAAAAATGATTTAAGTACCTTGATTGTATCTCGACTATCACTGAGAAAAACAAAAAAATTAACAAATAAAAACAGGTTCAACAAGGTAATTCATTCATCATCATCATTGGCAGCTCAAATTATAACCCACTGCTGGGCATAAGCTTCCTCCCTCAAATGCCACTCTAATCGGCCCTGTGCCGTTCGCATCCATCGTAGTTCATTACAGCTAAAATATCTAAGGTTCGGGTTTCCGATTTATTACGATTATTCAACCAGTCTTACTACCGACATTCCACTACAGAGTGAAGGCCCGTCACTCATGGTCATCGTCCCCGTCCCCCCTTTTATAACTAACAGTTTTTTTTTTTACTTTATATAAATAAATAAAAAAAACCTGCAACACCAGGGATCGATTTTTAACATAATTGTTGTAACAGTTTTATGTGGATATCGAGTGTTCGTATTTTTGTCTCATTTCCGATCCGAGACGGATTTAATCGAAGTATTAAATAGGTATGTTTCGGAGTACCTACTGTAAATAAGTTGAAGCCGTCCTAATCTGTACATATATTCCATGTTTGTACTAAATTGTCTTATAAGTAGGTAAACAAATAATTTTGATAAACGATTTTTTATCTATTATTGCACATTTCTCATATTATTATTATACCACAGAACATTGGTTTGACAAATTATCTTCAATTTCTCAAAATTTAAAATGATACCAAGAAGCATACACTGTGACCCAACCCTTTGCCGTGCTGGTAACTAATTGCAGGCCGCGTGTTGCTAATACATTGCGTGTTTTATTGGGATATTTATATACATCTCACAACGACAAACGCGTAATGGATGTGTAACTAGTGCGAAACTTCGAAAGTAGTTTTATTCGTCTTCTGGTTGTAAATGCTAATTTCGGGATGCACTTGTGTGAGTAGAAAGTGTCAATGTAGGTGTTAATCAGAAATTCCCACGCTCAAGGACTGCAGGCTTAAAGCGACGTTAAGAAGGGTCGAAACCTCTACCTCGCAGTTTGAAATCTGAAAAATACATAAAACATTTATGAAACCCTCGCAGGGTATTCTGAGATAGCTTCTTGTTTTTGTAATACTGATGAATTCCTTGGCTATTAAGCTAGACTGTCGCCCTCGCAGGGCACAGCTCAAAGGTTTGTTAGTATTTACAATCAGGTGTCTCCTCGCAGGAGCACACTAACTATTACAACCCTCGCGGGGTTGTTTGACACAGCTTCTTGTGTTGACAAATTCCTTGGCTATCGTTAAGCTAGACTGTCGCCCTCGCGGGGCACAGCTCAAAGGACTGTTCGTATTTACAGTCGGGTGTCTCCTCGCAGGAGCACACTAACTATTACAACCCTCGCGGGGTTGTTAGACACAACTTCTTGTGTGGTAATGCTGATAAGCATCACACCTGTTGGTAAGTTAGTCTGTCGCTCTCGCAGGGCACAGCTCAAAGGACTGTTCGTATTTACAGTTGGGTGTCTCCTCGCAGGAACACACTAACTATTACAACCCTCGCGGGGTTGTTAGACACAACTTCTTGTGTGGTAATACTGATAATCATCACACCTGTTGGTAAGTTAGTCTGTCGCTCTCGCAGAGCACAGTTTATAGCACTTTTTGTGTTCGGTCGCATTAAATCATAGTAGCATAATATAGTCACAAAAACAGTGATGGCTCATCGATCGACATCAGGAGCAGAGAGAGATTACGTGAGTACCTATTGACAAGATAGGGTATCGCATACCCAGACTTTCCTTATGCGTCAAAATTAACGTTCGACAATAGGAAGCCATTGTGCTCTGGAAATGGTACGTGCAGCTTAAGAGTATAGCTGGTTAATAAGAGTAGCTGCTCTGCTTGCACATTTTATATTTTACAGTCCTTAACATTTCTATTAGGTATTATAATCACTGAAAAGATCCATCTGCTGAACATTTTCTCGGATGATGTTTTATTAAACGCGAGACTGACTTTGCGGTGTCGCAAGCCTATTCTGAAGCACCTACAGTCACCTAGCTCCAAAGAAAAATTCCATATTATTTAAAATAATACTAGATTTAATCAAAGGTTTAGTATTTCCCAGGACAACATTGAAATTTGTCCAATGTAACTCTTATATATCTAAGTGCAAGCAACTGTTCATAACGGTGTTGCTCTCACTCGCTACGATGTTATGCCTAGTAGAAGCATTTACAGGACATTGACATATCTTCATTTAACCTGCGTACAGCATCCTATTTTCATCTAAAGCGTTTGCGATCACAATTGTTATTAAGAATTAAAAGGAAAACAAAATCGTTTTCAAAAACAAAATTTATTTAAATATTAAGAATTATAATTTTCTTATTAATCTTATTAATCAGCAATACACGCCGTAATAGCCCTTTCTTTATCAAGATAACGCTAGTGTAGTGTAAATTTAGCTGATCCAAAATCTGAAGATTATTGAGGGTAGTTGTGCAAGCTTGCACTGCCTTACAAAGAAACTCGGATACTCCAGTCTGTTCAAACGTATTGTTTACTTTACTCTGTGATCGGTCTGACCATGCTTATTGAAACATACCTTCTATTCGAATTGTAATTTAAAAAAAAAAAAAAAAAAAAAAAAAAAAAGGTACCTACCAAATAATAACGTGCTAAGATCTTGTGTTTATGTATTTCTAAATATTATACAGAATTCCACACTCGTGCTACAATGATCAATAAATTTATAATTACTCGTCTTTCACGTATGTCAGCAAGCAACCATAAAAGTAAAACAAAAGTCTTGTCGGACCTCTAAACCTTGAGGTTAATAAATCTTTTACTGTTAAGAAAATAATTTACCTACAATCTTAGGTAATGTGCTAAACAGTGATTGCTGACCTTTGTCATGAAGGTGATACGAGCTCGGTCAACCATTGAATATGACTTGTGAAGTATCAAACCGGTTCCCTACCGAAGCTTTGATTATTTCCCGAATGGTACGCATTGACTAGATAAACAAAGTATTTTTGCCAGACAGAGGTTTCAGTAATACACCTCTTTACCTATAAATTGTTTCTGTTGTGGTGTAGTGTAAGCGATTACGACACTTACTTATTCACGGCATACTCTGTCGAATGTCTCACGCGGTTACACCTTCCGTCCTATGACCGATAGTACCATGTTACTTGATTTTTTGTGCTAAGCACAGAATATTAATATAATAACGTGCTGAGCTGTCCCAATTGGATGAGTGACTGCAAGTGGCATTTAATTTTACGGCTGAGCGCTTCTGTGATTCGGAGGTTACGTTATAATGGTCGATCCCGGCTTTTAAAATCGTTAAGCCATAACGGGCGACCTAGGAGCTCCGTCGCTTGATTTGGCCACAAGTTAATACCAAATACGATGAAAATAATCTTTGCTCATACGAGCTAACTTACTGTATTTAATAGCGAACCGACCTCTGTGGGTCTAAAGCGACCTTTGGTGAGAATTGGTATTTCATTATATGAACTAGTGTGTTCATTTTGTAGATGATCTTTCAACAAGTACGGTCGGCCAAGAAAGTGGTTTACCATGTTTTGACAAAAGCTTTTGTGAGTTTTAACTGTCAATAAGGTTGATTTTTCTAGCGAGAATTTGAACTTGACACATGCATGGCATGAAGTAGGTACCGATAGTAAAGAGAAACATTGTCACTTCATAATGTTATAAGTAAAAATGGTAATCGACCTTGTTGTTTCTTGACGTTCAAATGAAACTCAACCGTAGGGTGATAGGCCACATTTTTGGCTGACTGTACCTAGCATTTCATATCCGGTGGTAACCTAGTTTACCCAATGCTATAGAAAACTGTCGAAAAAGGTTTTTTGCGACAAAAAATTTTATAAGATGTGAAAGAAATCGTCTAGTACTCACAGCTAGACATTTTACCATTTGGGTAGCAGACTACTAGCCTACCTGTTTCTCTAATCTACATATTATTGTTGTTTTATGTCTTGCAATGTTTTCAAGTCGTGATAGAGGTGACGACGCAGGTACTATGTAAGTTCAGGTTCTTAGAATATGCAAATGTGTAAGTATATTATTAATTGAAGCAGTGAGTCGAAATAAAATTGACAGTGAACGAGTTGACGAGTGAAAATGGTGACGTTGTTTGAGCTCCAAAAAATAGCTTACATGGTCGTAATTAATTAAAAAGCTCACATTGACCCAGTTTATCTGAAAGGTAGCAAAGGTTAGGTTCTTAAACTTTTCACTAGTTCACAAATTGTCATTATAATGCAAGTCAATTGCATCACTAATACTGAACAATTTAGTTATCATTAATTATATTGGTATCACATACTTATTCTTAAATCTATTTATTCATATCAATCTATGAATTGAAAAAGGTATTGGAGTCTTGCTTTATGTTTAGTAACTACTCTTTACAATATAATTTTCAGTCGTTTGTGTCCCACTGCTGGGCAAAGGCCTCTGATGTTCAATTTAAAAAATATATTTTCTTCTGAAAGTGCGAAGACAATAACGTGCGGTGACCTTGTTGCACTTGCGTTTCTGGTAGAGATACATTAATGGTGAGCATTACATTAAACTGATGATTCTGTTACTGTGCCTTTGGGTTAAAGATAAATTTTATAGGTAAATTCGAGCTAGTGTTTACCAACTTTTAAAAATCCATATAATATTAAATTGGGAGATGTCATTACTCGATATTAGAGTGACCATAATCTTCAAAAATTAAGATTCTTTGGATGATTTGAAAATTGACGTCTAAACCGACTATATTTTTACATAGCAACGGTTTTATTTGTACATGGTCACAAAAACTCATAAATTATTTATTGTCTGAAATAAGGTTTTAGACTATTACATAAAAGTGATTGATATTTGTTTTTGATATACTTATCCTTGCTGTTAAATCCGAGCTACTGGTATATTGTGTTAATTATAAATTGTTGTTCAGGTGGCATAATTTTGTTACAAAGAATAACAATACTAGAGAATACATAAATATTGTATATTAATATGTATCACATTGGCGTCACTTCCACCACCAGGCGATAACAAACAGGTCTCATATTAATTAATAAGGTTCGTATAACGGTCAAGTTAATAATAGCAGCGTTTTACCTACCAATAAAACGCATATTATTTACTTACCTTATACGAACCTTAGACTTTAAACTCTGCCTGGTGATATTCGACTCAATGAACAAGAAAGTTGAAGCCGCGCCCATCGCGCGCCCCACTGCCAAGTAGGTGGAAGTGACGTCAGACAGGAAGCAAGTAGCCGGAAGTCAATAGTAAATTCATTAAGTATTAAAGGTAAAGCAAGGCGGGAAACGTAGTGCCTATCTCATATTAATTAATAAGGTTCGTATAAGGTAAGTAAATAATATGCGTTTTATTGGTAGGTAAAACGCTGCTATTATTTATGTTTTGATTTTGAACATGCATTGATATCATAGTGATAAGGATATATTTTTTTTCTATTGATCCCATCCTTATCATTAATTATTGACACGATGAATGAATGATAAGGATGGGATTTATAGAAAAAACTATACAGCGCTATACGTATACATTTCTTTTAAATACATACAAATTATTGATAGAAAAACACTCAGATCCGGAACAAATATCTACAGAACATACAAACATTTGTCCCGTGGCGGGGATCGAACCCGAAGGTTGCCTTCGCATATCAGTCGGGTCGTTACCCACTGCGCCTTAAATGATCAAAAGTCGGATATTGATAACATTTATTGTTTATACAACCACATTTAACTTGAGTTTAGAACATGATTTTAAACACAAGCTTGAAATTTTTTATACATCCACAGCTACGTGTATTTTATTATTTATTTATTACGTTTGCTGGGCGTACATACATCGTAAAATGTGTCGCGGGTGATTTTGTTTTACGTCGCGTGCTCGTCGCTAGATGGCTGAATTTTTGACTAGGTCACGTCGGTACAGCCAGCGATAGCGTAATCACACAGTCGGGGTTAAATAACTATAGCACTTTAGAACTGAAATATATAATGACAAATATTTTTAAATTTACAAGAAACTTTAGTAAGTTTAACGCTTTTGCCACTAAAACATTTTAACGCGTTCACTGCCCTGAATGCTGCACTGCACTGCACCGAATTGTCGGCCACGGTCCTCTCCCTCGGAAATGATCGTGGTAGCTGGGCCGGAAATGGGTTATACTTATACACTACTAGCTGCGCCCCACGGTGTTACCCGCTGTGGATAGTTCTCTTTCTGTAGAAATACCGGGATCTAGGATGCAAGCTATCCTGATAGCAAATTTCATTCGAATCCGTTAACCGTTTGAGCATGAAGGAGTAACAAACATTCACACTTACATAAACATAGCACCTTTATAATACTAAGTAAGTTAAAACTCAAAGAAACTTGTTATCTTTTGGTTTACGTTATTCGATTTATTGATCACTATTTTTACTCCAATACTCAATCAAATGAATGCGGTTGTTCCGAATAGATAACAAACAATCGACATTTGATTGAACGATGTCGTTGCGAATTGGGCTGTTCAAAGTGAAGTAGCTATTTCCTATTGTCTATGGCCTGCAGGTTTTATAGCGAAAAATATTGGACCGGACGCGCTGGATACGGGGTTTTAATTGAGTTTTGGATTTAGTTTGTCGAAAATTTATATAGTTTGCGCGCCGAGGTTTTTATGGTGGGGAAAACAGTGGAGTTTGATAAATGTCGAACTAATAAAATAACCAATAGAATTTGAATAGGTTTTGAGCTATTTTTAGTAGGTAATCAAAAATATTATGGTTCTAACTATTTCGTTAGACACTCAAAATAGTTATAAAAAAATAAAATAATAAATATCCTTGGACATTCCACACAGCTTCATCTAGTCCCAAGCTAAGCTATTTAATGCTTGTGTTATGGTAACCAGATGACTGATACACTACATAGATACATTTTTTTTTGTATATACATACATATTTTACATAAAAAACACCCAGACACGAAACAAATATTTGCAGATCATGCAAACATTTGTCCCGCAGCGCTATACGACGCTAACATGAATTAAAATCTACATTTAGTACTATACATTCATCAATTTAAGTTGCATGTTCAATCTTAATACTTTTAGCTTTAGGAGTCCGCATTGAGACTTTTATAAGTCTCAATTTAAAAAATGCTAACGAAAGAAAAACAAGACTGTTCTACTAATTATCTAGTAATCATTTTGGCGTTATTTAATAATAATTGTGAAGGATTTTAAGTTCAAATAACTTGTGTTTCACTAATCATAAATCAATCGCCAGATCAACTTAAGTGATCATGCTAACAAGTTTTTTGCAAAAACTTGTGAACTTTCAAGTTAAACAAGACCACGACAGAATTTTCAGCTTACAACCGATTACGCCAAATTATAAGAGGTACCTCCTTTGTAGCAAACTGAACAGTAATCTTTGCTCAAGTTTAACCAAGTTCCTTAAGCTACGGTTTCACGGATTAGCGGTTAACTGTAGCTTAGCTCCATCAGTGTTCAGTGTACAGTGATCAATACAGTACAACAAAGACAATGTTGCTTTGTCCTATGGCCTGGAACAAAGGACTTACATCGTTGGTTGATACTACTATGACTTTGACATTTCACTATTGGTGAAGATAAAGGGTTAACTAAAGGCAGAGCGATGGTTGTGGGTCCCGGTTGCATGAATCGATATAATAAAAAATAGACAATGAAGAGTAGAAAATAGAGATTGAAGACAACGCAAAACTTCATATGATTACTTGGACGACCTCTTTGGAGGGTTCGATCCCCGCCGCGGGACAAATGTTTGTATGTTCTGCAGATATTTCTTTCGGGTCTGGGTGTTTTTCTATCAATATAGTATGTATTTACAGAAAAAAAACATATTTAAGTAATATAGTAATCAGTCATCTGGTTACCATAGCACAAGCATTAAGTTGCTTAACTTAGACTAGATGACGCTGTGTGAAATGTCCAAGAATATTTATTTATTTACTTTCTGCTCACTTTGCACTGTGGACTGAGTTGTGAAATCCGTCCGTACAAAGGGTATCTCAGAACAAGGCCTTATTGAACTGTATCTCCACTAACTTGCGTTTGATAAAGTTGTTGAGGTCTTTGATATTAAATAAACAGTTGAATCAACCGTCATAACTTGTAGTGATGGTAACTCAGTTCTGACGTCGGTTCGAAAATCTTGATAAGATCATAATCGGTTATCACCAATTGTGACTTAGCCCCGCCGCACATGCTCACACTCGCACTCGTTCACGACACTGCGCCAATGTCGCTTTGACATTGGTGGGCACGTGTGTGTCCGCAATTGCTTTCACGAGTCGTACATCAGTCAGTGTCTCTTTTTTTGCATTCATTTATTAGTTTGGTACTGTGCCTAAGGTTTTAAATACTGCCACTCGCACGCGGCTCGTGACGGCCAATGCGAGTGTGAGCATGTGCGGCGGGGCTTAGAGGTAGGTACAAACTCTACTAGATAATGCTCATTTAGTGTCTTAAGGGATGTATTATGGTATACTAGCTACTGCGGTTTCCTTTGCGTGGGACCCGAACAAAGTCCTTTCCTATATTTGTAGGTCTTGTCTATATTAGTTGTAGTGCAGTTTAAGCGTCAAAGAGCGAGAGACAGACAGAGTTATTTTTGCAATAAAATATTAGTTGGTATAATTCGAATAATAAGCTTTGTATTGTTACATAATTAAGTAATAATAATAATATAGCCATTTATTTCCCATACATACTTACTCGTATAAAACATTAAATTGTGTAGATTTAGATTGAAATATAACTAACATGACATAGGTATTAAATGTTTCATATAAAAATAATTAAATAAATGTCTTCCTTTTAGTATAGTTGTGAATTAATCGTGATTTGACAACTTTGCATTCAATATAAATTAAAATAATGTTACATACCGAGTACAATTTATAAAAAAATTGACTAGAGTTAAATAAATTATACTCTTCCAACACAGTTAAAATTTGGAGTATTGCCAAATGCAATGTTAGGATTTATAGACCTAAGACAATAAGGATCTAAAGGTTTGAGCGGGTTTACTAGATAAATACGTGAGCCTGTTTCCGCTTTATCTCTTTTAGATAAGTTAATCTGTTAAAAGTATTGACCCCAGTTTATATTAAGTACCTATTAAGATTGGACCGCTGAAAAAAAAAGCTCCACACCACCAGGTTCTTGCCTGATTCTTTCCCTGGAGTCGCATATTAAGGACGTGACGTGTCAAAGTGGTCTATAAACGATCGTACTGAATAAATACATTTTTAGTCGTTCTTAATAGATCTTCGACGTTAAGCAACGTTCTGAGCGATCACAACTTGGATGGGTGATCGCAAGTGGCAATATCAGCTGAGCGGTTCCGTGCTTCGGTGGGCACATTAAATTGTCGGTCCCGGTTTTTAAAGTCGTTAAGCCTTGTCGGAGGTCTTTAGGCGGCCTAAAAACTCCGTCACCAGAGTTTGGCCACTTGCTCATACGAACGAACGAATGAATACATTTTGAGCTGAGCTTAAGTGTTCAACCATGAAAATGTATATAAAACTACTAGTGCAGCGTTTATGATTACTACGTGCGTCTGTGCGTCTGTACGCACGTAGTAATCATAAACGCTGCACTAGTAGTTTTATATACATTTTCATGGTTGAACATTTAAGCTCAGCTCAAAATGTATTCATTCGTTCGTTCGTATGAGCAAGTGGCCAAACTCTGAAAAATGTTTTGTCGGCGAGTACGCGCTGAAAGTTGGTAGAGTCCATACCGCCTTACATTGTTGCAGTAAGTAAATTTGTTTGTCTCAGAAATTGTCCCTCCCAATGACGAACTAACAAAAATAAACAATGAATTCTCTCCAACTTTCGCTGTTACTAGAAATTTTGCAGTAACGAATGTCTTTCCAGACCTGATTCATTATACGTCTTTCAGCAGAAAGTAATTCAAAGTTGCCAAGTTTGGGAAGTTGCGATGGCGTTCCGGGATGTAAATGGAGGGAAATAGAACCCTTGCGAAATAAACAATTCATCATGACCGGGGAGGATTTTTTTTATGAATAACAAACTAACAGCCGATTTTTCGAACAAAGATCATCTGATTCTCTAATATTTACTAATCACGTGAAAAATTAATTAGTAACAAAAATTAGGAAATACGACACAAGTAATATAAATAAAATTAAAATATTTTACTTCGGACTACTTTGATAGCATAATTACCATAATTTGATAGTTTAAGGTGGTTGTATGCGTCAAACCAGCGCCGCCGCCTATTAAAATAGGCGGCAGCGTTAATTTTATGCATATAATCTTAATGCAATTCTAGCCAAAATAAACTCGTTAAATTGTACTTAAATTAAAAATCACGGGATGTCAATCAATATTTTTTGGTACATTTCCCAGGAATAAATAATTCCCATTCCAATGAAGTAAAGCTTCGCAAATATCGCAGCGAGAACTTCTGACAATTTTCAAACAAAGTGAAATGTGGCAGGTGCAATTTTGCGGGAACTTTGCTCACAAAGCTATGGCTGTGACACCGTGTGAATATTAATACACTGTGCTAAGTGAACATTTTCAATAATGACACAGTTAAAAACAGTTAAAAAAATCTTAAAAGCTGTGATTGAGATATTTAAGTACGCTTTTTAACAACGTTTTTTTACCTATATCATATTTATGTACTAGTTTTATCTTTCTGAAGTACTAGTTTTATCTCTCTTTTTTATCTGAAGGAATGCGTGGTCGCGGTCGGCCAAGAAAGCGCTGGAGAGACGATCTCGATGCTTTTGAGAGAGATTGGTGTGAGGTCTCAAAGGACAGAGATGTTCGGAGAGAATTAGGGGAGACATTTGCCCAGCAGTGGGGACAATTTAGGTTGAAAAAAAAAAAGTTTTATCTTTTGTTTTTGCCGGGACCTTATATGGATCGCTCGGGAATAGTATTCTTGATAAGTGATGTAGGTAATAATTTATTAAATAATAATAATATGATAAACACTTATCAAGGTAACAGTAACAGGTAACAGTGTCGTGTGTTCGATGGTTTTTTTTATCTCACAAAATACCCAACGCACAAGAGTTTTCACATTAATCAAGTGTCTGAAACATCCTTCACACAATAAACACTTAAAGCTGGATATTTACCATGATTCGTATATTTATGAGCTTTTTATTTTATTTTCAAAATTATAATAAGCAAACGGCTTTACATATGCATTACATAGGCATTACATAATTATGCAAACGTAAAGGGTTTACCTTTAATATTCGCCCGACGAAATTACGACGAGATAAAATTCGTAATAAATACCCGTCTGCATATGTTTATTTTTAAAATATTAGGAAAACTTACAGCTAGACAAAAAACATAGAAAAAAAAATAACATGCACCATTGTAGTGTGCTGAAGGAACTTATAGAGAGACAGAAAATAGATATAAAAACTGATATCACTGTAAAATCAACATCTAAAACAAGCAAAGATTATACAAGGTGCTACCTTTTAAGTTTTACAATAAAACCTAAGATTTCAGTAAAAAGGTAAATGACCTAAAGTCTTGTTCATTTCAATTGCTGAAGTTATTTAAATGTAGATAGTTATTCTATCATTGTTACTCAAAGATTTATTATTCGTACAAAGTGATTGTAATCTCTATGAAACTTTGCTTAATTTATTCAAAAACTTCAGCTCAGAAATAAACTTCAGTCTTATAATCGAGATCTCGAAATTACAATGACATTGTTCTATTTAGTTTGATGGTATCAAAACTTTCAAGATCTATATTTAATCTCTGTTTCAAATATTTATATTAACCAGCTGTGCCCCGCGGTGTTACCGATGAATAGTTAGGGTTAGTTAGGGATCAAAAAGCCTATGTGTTAATTCAGGATATAAGCTATCTTGGTACCAAATTTCATTCAAATCCGTCCAGCCGCTTAAGCGTGATGGAGTAACAAACATTCACAGTTACATACACACACCACCTCGGGTGTATTCTCTTTCAAACATAAAAAGATTTTCAAAATCTGTTCACTTTTGTCGGAAAAAATTGCATTTCTGTTCATAACTCCAAAGGTCCTCATCATATCCTTAAAAATTTTTTTTCGGGAATTTACGTATTCTTATATTGTACCAGAGATTGGTCTATGATTGTACCAATAGATCCCTGGGTAGCTCAACTGGTTCTAATTGTATTTCACTTTCAAAACTATCGTGAATTGTATTAGACATTATAATAGCACACGGGAAATTACTCACTACAAACCGACGATAATTTTACGTGAGTAATTTCCCGTGTGCTATTATAATGTCTAATTATATTGTTTACAGTAATGTTAAATGTATGTATGTGCTACTACTTACTACTTGAAGCTGAGATAGTATTTTTTCTTTTTAAGAGAAAAATAGAGTTATGAACACAAATGCATTAAAATTATAAAACATATGCAAACGGGTATTTATCACGAATTTTACCTTTAATATTCGCCCGACGTTTCGACCGGATTGCACCAGCCGTGGTCGCGGGAAGACTGAAGTATTGGAGGTACCGCCACAGCAAAGCGAAAGCGTTTATTCAACTACCCTCACTTGATCTTCATAAATGTCAATTAGGGCCGGTTCACACTAGGACAACACACTACACTAACAGTGTCCACATACTGAGTTGATCTCACATGACGAGTACACTTTGCAATCACTGGATTCCACGAGGAAGAGAGTCTGAAGCCGTCTTCACGATTAAAATTAGGATACTTCTTAATCTCAATCGCTTCCCGAACCATTCTCTTGTAATAATGCTTCTCGTTGGCAAGGATTTTTGGATTGTGCAATTCCATCCAGTGATTGGGTCCTGATCCTTGCCAACGAGAAGCATTATTACAAGAGAATGGTTCGGGAAGCGATTGAGATTAAGAAGTATCCTAATTTTAATCGTGAAGACGGCTTCAGACTCTCTTCCTCGTGGAATCCAGTGATTGCAAAGTGTACTCGTCATGTGAGATCAACTCAGTATGTGGACACTGTTAGTGTAGTGTGTTGTCCTAGTGTGAACCGGCCCTAATTGACATTTATGAAGATCAAGTGAGGGTAGTTGAATAAACGCTTTCGCTTTGCTGTGGCGGTACCTCCAATACTTCAGTCTTCCCGCGACCACGGCTGGTGCAATCCGGTCGAAACGTCGGGCGAATATTAAAGGTAAAATTCGTGATAAATACCCGTTTGCATATGTTTTATAATGTGTTCTGATCGCGAAAGTTTAAAAAAGACAATTGCATTAAAATTATTATCATAAAATACCCAGATATCAAATATTGATGTAGTATAGCAAATGCAAGTCAAAACGTAACGACCAAACTGCATTCCATAATTCTAATGTCCCAGTAAATATAGAAAATTTACTGTGTAGCTTGACTGTAAATTGAAAATTTTTACAACTTTGCTCCATGCAATATTTATGTGTCAACATAAATTTGAAAAACGTGCAATCCACTTAACATGGTACAGTTTAAGGCCGATATCTACATTGACCGGCATTCTGGGTAGTGTTGTGTAGATTACAGTCACTAGCTTTAGTCGGAAATTAAACGTCTTTAGTCTTTGGTACCCGATATGCAATCGCCCGAAACGTAGACCGTTTCGGGCGATTGCAACGTTTCGGGCGATTGCACATTCTTGATTGGGAAAGTTACATTCAAAACCAGATTCTTCAAATAGGACATTCAATAAAAAATAACAATATAGTACTTTTACGTAAAATAAGATACAATCCTACTAATCTTACTAAGTTATCAAACGTAACCTATTTTTTAATCCAGGGTATAACCAATCCTGGTACCAAATTTCATTCAAATCCGTCCAGACGTTTGAGCGTGAAGGAGTAACAAACACACTCACACACTTACACACACACAGACTTTCACCTTTATAATATTAGTTTCATTCAACAATACTGAAACCTTATTGAAACTATAAATCCGTTCCGGCCACATCCGGCTTTCTGGTTTCTCCGACTTTTGACTTACCATAGTAACGCTAACGGCTGAGTTATGTGGCAATTCTGAGCGTTGCGAGCGAAGTCGCGGCCATTACTATGACTTAGTACGTTGAGTCGACGGTATTGACCAACTGCGATTTATTTGCAGAATAATATCGTAGATTTAGCTCGTTACTTGTATTTTTACTGTTCAAGAAATTAGAAGTAGAGTATGTCAGTAAGCATTTACAGAAGGTCTGTTTGGATCACATAGTATAATACATTACAGTACATCATGACCATGTAAATGACTTACAATTTTTTTTTCTTTCTTCATTACACAGGAACAGAGTTTTTGTCTATTATAGTAGTTAGTATACATATTATATTCAGAGACATTGTCTTATACATACTTCTGTCATTAAGTAAGTTTTTAAGGGAATTCCATTGGGTACCTTTCTAAACAGTCAAAATAAAACAGATATATATTTTTCTAATAAACAAAAAAATCAACGGTCGCTTTGTTATTATGATAGTATATTGTTGATAAGAACATTACAAAAGGCTAACAAATTTGAATAATCCATAAATTTAAATTAGAATTATCCCGTGACCGACCTCTATCGAAAATCTAATATCTCAGTAAGCTATCAAACTGAATGGAACTTTAAAACAATAGTCGTAAAGTATAAAATGTAATCTACTCTAAACGCCTGTGAAATCGTGATTTTACTCCCCGATTCGAGGGTGAAATGAATTTTTGATACTCGCCTCTTCTTTACAACTCAGAACAGATGACTTAGGTTTTGATTAAAAAGATATGGCTATTTTCTTAAGTTCGCTATCTTAAGAATAAATTGACTTTTCAAAGGTTAATGAGTAATTTAGTTTCAGAACTAGTCTAAGGCTACGAGACTGCGTAAATCGACCTCTAGTTTATGTATGAAATGTAATTTTTCATTTAAGAAAGTCAACCTAAGCCTCCACCCTACAAGAGTAGGTACTACGAGAGTCTAGTACATTGTTTGAAATGCCTAAATAAATGTAAGAAGGTGAGTTTGTCTAAGCAAGTGGTAGTTTTTAGGCTGTCAAAAAGACTTGGTTCTTCGTCATGGCAAATATTCATATTCACTTATAATTTTTCCTTTTTTAAGAACATCGTACGGGGCAGGACGAGCTGGACTCATACCTTAGCACATGGCCTGTAGACGCGCTAAGTCGCGAAGAGTGGAAGAAGTGATGGGGGGCCTTTGCCCTGCAGTGCGACGATTATAGGCTGAATGATAAAAATAAAAAACATCGCGCAATTTTTCTAGTAAAATTTAATATGCGACATTACTCTCCTTTTAATTTTAAGTACGAAGTTTCCGTCGACCCGACTTGATCCAATTTAACGCTATAAAACAGTCCACATTTCCAATTTAGCAGTATTTCCAGCTAGTTTTATGAAGGAAGAACAATAAAACTAACGATGCCTGCAAAAAAAATAACAGATGGTAAAAATACAGAAGAATATTCAAAAGCAGGTTTCCTTGCTGGGCAATAAATGCACTTTGTTTGGCTTCCCACTGAAGCTTAACTATTTAAATTGGCTAGGCCCACACCACCAGGTTCTTGCCTGATTCTTTCCCTGGTGTAGGGAGTCGCGTTGGAACAGGCATTAGAATCACCTAGCATGTAAGACGAAACTGAAATGATCCTTGAGGTCCTACAAAAATAAATGATTTTTCTTTTATTCTTTCAACGAACATGATGTGGAAGAGGAAACGGATTTTGTTTTTTCCGTCAAAAACGAATCGATTTAGAAAATTATTTTTATGTTTGAAAGGTACCTACCTACTTCCACGGTGATCCCATAAAAAAAATTGAGGATCTAGTGATGATCTTCGTAGTTATGAACAGAAATGTACCTCGAGAGTTCAGAAAATTTATCTTTTCTTACGAAATTAAAGTCGGTAAATTTTTAATTTTGTCTTTTTTGTTATCATTTATGCTACTAAATAACATTAATACATTGTTTAGGTAAATTATTAATGAGAAAAAACAATAAACAGAACAGTTTTACAACAATTATTTAATATAAGAAATGGTTGTATTGATAAGCTTTAAATGGGATATACCTACTTATTTTCCTTTAACTCACTAGAGATGTCTAAGATCTAGAGACTAATAAGACATCCACGTAAACTTGAAAACAAGAGAGCTCATTCAATTCAACTAACTTTTATCAATGAACTTCGTCTAAGGTTAAATATAACCTAAATCCCACACTCACAGAGTAAATATGGCAACTAGCGGATAAAACTTAAGTATTCTTTTCAAAGCTACTATGTGACAGTTTTGGAGTTGCGTCGAATTTACGAGTAAACTTACTGAACTACCCACTATCTGTCAGGAGAACTTTAGCTGCTGAACAAAATAGATCAGACAGTTGCTTTTGGGGGACCGTGGCCTCTTTGTGACAACTAGAGCGAGATGAAAGTTTTAACAATAGAAAGAAAACAATGTTTTTGTTTTGTAACTTTTTAAAAGCTTTAGTTTTCATAATTCTTATTGTTTGAGACAGCTTAATTGACTGTTTTAACCAAACTCAAATTTTATTAACAAATGAAATAAAAAAATATTTACAGATAATGATTTCAGTGAAGACTACTATTTTAAATAAAACTTATAATTATGTAGTTAGTTACACAAACTAACTTTTATAACTATACAAAATATAATAAGAATCTGTTGTGCTATTTAAGGATCTTTGTAAAAGTTGTAGCTAGCGAAACTGATAAAAAACAATGCCACCAGGCCACCAGCTGTTGATAAATAGCAATGTGTTTAAAAAAACGCAACATATTAAAATGGTATTATCAATGGCCTAAATTTAAATGTATATAGTACCTAGTCATTTTACAAAAAGAGCGCTACTATAATAAATCGGAACCCAAAAATAACAGGGACCGATTCACCCTTGGCGTATTTTTTTAATAGTGATAGGTTTCTCTTGAAAGCAATAAAGCGTAGTGTCGGTAACGAAGATTGATGCGTGTCGTTCCAGAATCTCTTTATTCAAATGTCTACGGTTTTGTTGGAGAATAAGTTTGATTTTATTGGTTAGTTGGCTTTTCTGGATTTGTTCACGGGTGTTAACTATTATAGTTAGATGTAGACTTTTTTTATGTGTCTGAAATTTTCTAGGTCGCTCGAAAGTGAGCTGTATACTGTTGCTCAGCCCTGATTTTCCAATACCCATCAGTTTTAATGGTTTACGAATGATGTTTAACAAAAGATAAATATATTTAAGATAGATTCAAAATAATGAAAGTCAATTAAATAAATCATGACTGTAAATAACGCACAAATATTTATCTGTCTTCAAAAACGATCAAGTTATTAATTAATTGAATCTCAATTCACTTTGAGTACAGTTTTAAAATCAAATACTAATTTAGGGTCGTTAAAGAAAACAAATATTTATCTTTGCTTTTCTTAACTTTAACAATTTAGAGCCGACTTCTAGACCTTACTTAAGAATGTTTTTTATCGAATCGTCAGACTAATTGTATACTTATTTCTTTCTTAGTCACACAAAAACAAATAAGAATCTATACAACATTCTTGTGAGTAAAAGAGATAAAGCATTATATATTTTGTCCCTCATCGCATGCCGCTTTTTTGTAGGGCCGGAAACTTGATTCTCCGAAATTTGTACTACAAAACTAAAGATTCACTGCATATTTTGTCCCTCTCGGCGGTACGCTTGCTGTTCGTCCAGATACTATACTAGGTCCATGGGACATAAAATTTCAAAAGCCATGGTCGCGGACTCAACTTGTCCGTCGCAACTTTCATAAACTAATTATAAAACTTATTTCATGGTTACTTTCAGTAATCATCTTTCTTTAACTTACCCTATCACAATTCATATTTTAGAAAGAAATGGTATTATTAGTATTTATAATACTCTCAGTAACATGAAAATTAATGAATGGCGCCTTTCAGAATGGCGCCAGGATACACAAACCGAGATCAGTGGAAAGAGGGAAGGGAGGCCTTTGCCCTGCAGTGTGAAACATCAGGCTTTTAATAATAATAATAATCCGGGGACTGCCTTTGTATGCATTTCTTGTGTTATTCAGGGTAGTCACCAGTATGTGTCTCCATCACAAAAACATCAAAACTGCCAAAAGGGCCTCTGTGTGTTGGCTTCGGCCCCATGCATGCCTACCAAAGGTCCGGGACTCCATAGTCCCGTGATGGTAAACCTTGACATACATAATAATAATAATAATATACTTTCAGTAATCGTACTGTACTTTCAACAGGAATAAATATCCCGATAGCACTGTACCTCGGTCACCCTCAATTTTCAAGTCGCCATGTGGAGACTAACTCGCTATGTCCTTTGAGCTGAAAGGTCTGTATTGTCGTGACTCAAATACAGGATGTAATGGCTCAAGTGGAGCCAGCGACAAACGTATATCCTATTGCTTTGTACTGCACTAGAAATTCCCTTGCTTGTCCTGAGTCTTGCGTTTTGTAGTGTTTAGACTTTAGACTTTATAAAAGAAACTGAGATGCCATTTTTTCGTCTACGATGTTTTATTAATAAACAGAATTCGGGAATTAAAAAAGATTTTTCTAACAAGTGACAAAAAAAAATGAGAAATAATAAAACCGGCCACAGAATTTTTTTTTGGCCACGTGGCCAAACTTCTCATTTAATAACTAAGCATCGAGAATTTGACATAGCCTCTAATAAACTAATTTATCTTCTTTACAACGCCAACTAAAAATGTTAAAGAAAGCGTCAAGTCAATATCAACAATTAATTTTACTTGTCCTTCTGATTTATACATTGCCCACTAATTTACTAAGTCGGCCACGGAATTTGCAACTCATCACCATTTTACGTTTTACAGCTTCAATACAAGCTCCTCAAAAATTATATATTCAAGCTTCAATAGACAACATCAATAATTATAACTTAACATGTAAAATAATACTTCATATTCTTTTATCGTGAAAATAGCCTCTGTACGATTTGGCGCGAGTGCGCGACATGACAGCAACCGGCCATTTGCACCAATCAGAGAGATATAAATGATTGTATTTCAATACACAAATTGATGTTTATAAATAACGTGTTTTATTATGTCTGTCCTCAATAGTTCATATGTAATAATAGTAGCAGAAATTACTTAGGTTGTATCCACCCAGATCGAAATCAGTTGGTTAGGTTAGGTTTGAACAGTGACCACTAACGCGCGAGGCGAGCGAGCGTAGCGAGCGTGCCGCGGCAGCGGCCGCCGAAGCGCCAATAATATGTGGAATAAAAGTAATCGGCCACCAAGATCGAAATCAGTTGGTTAGGTTAGGTTTGAACAGTGACCACTAACGCGCGAGGCGAGCGAGCGTAGCGAGCGTGCCGCGGCAGCGGCCGCCGAAGCGCCAATAAAATGTGGAATAAAAGTAATCGGCCACCAAGATCGAAATCAGTTGGTTAGGTTAGGTTTGAACAGTGACCACTAACGCGCGAGGCGAGCGAGCGTAGCGAGCGTGCCGCGGTAGCGGCCGCCGAAGCGCCAATAAAATGTGGAATAAAAGTAATCAGCCACCAAGATCGAAATCAGTTACATTCCCTATGCTGCCTTGTGCTTGAGAAGACACAATGCTCTTATTCAAAATGTAGTGTTTAAAAAATTTATTAATACTAACATGATTCTCGTAAACTATTATGAAAATAAAGTTATGAGTAGTGGCTTTAATATACTATTTGATGTCAATTTTAGGTAAATTTATCGATCGATATAAATGTAGGATGACTTACATTTTAAACATGCTAAATTATAAAATTAGAAGCTAAAAGAATTACTATTTTGGTGTCATATATTAATATTTTAGAAGTTTGGTATTTGAATGCATGCCACAAATTTAGATGCTAAAAAATAACCACCATGCTGAGTTATATTTACAGTGGCTTACATAGAAGATAACTAGTGGCTAAAATACTATTATTCAGACGCGCGTTGGTTGTGGCCGACTTAGTAATTTAGAAGGTGAGTTATATTTTCTGAGGCGAATAATGCTAATAAAAAGAAGCTCGTTTAATTACTACCCAAAAAAAATTAAATCGACTTTTATTCCGTAAGAGAGCAATTAAAATAAATAAATAAATATCCTTGGACATTCCACACGGCGTCATCTTGTCCCAAGCCAAGCAATGTAATGCTTGTGTTATGTAATTTCCTGCAATAACGTACATATAGAAAAATAATAATAAAGAACTTTATTGCAACAACATAAGAGTTATAGTAGGTAAATAAAAATCTTATAACAATGTTTGATACAAAAGGCGGTTTTATCAACTAAACGATTTCTTCCAGAAATATTGTGTTGTAATTGATGATATAAGAATAAATACTTATTTTACAAAATAAATACTGCATAATATCTTCATAAATGAGACCAAGAAACTCGAAAAACCTTTTAACATTTTTTAAGTTCCGAAAAATCCTTAAATTTAAGCTTCTTACAAAAGAAATAAGGATTGCTTTGAGAAATGCCGATTCCTAGCATTCAGTATACGTTGGTACTCTGCCAAGACGTATTTTCTGTAGTAACATTGTCTTTTAAAAAACTTAAGGGATAAATTAAAAATTCTTCGCTCTTTTCTACTTTTGTTTTGAATGAAGATGTGAGTATGTATTGTTTGTATTGATTTAGATGATTTTACAACTTTGCTTGTTTCAAATGTTATCTTCATGTTGACGATTTAATTAGGATGTTTGTTTGTATCTTGTTTATGTTTACATTCTGAATTTCACCAACGTCTTTTTGTGAACTTTTTAAGGCTTAATTTACACTGGTGTAGTAACGTAACTTTTTTTCTTGAACATCTCTGTTAATGAAGTAGAAATTGAGATTAAAAAATATAACAATATAACAAAAATAGAATCAAATAAATATCCTTAGACATTCCACACAGCATCATCTAGTCCCAAGCTAAGCAATCTAATGCTTGTGTATGGCAAACAGACGATTGATATACTACATGTACATTTTTTATTGTAAATTCATACATATTATACATAGAAAACACCCAGATAGTCATTCTTTTTTGCTTGACTTCAGAATTAGTACACAATTACTACGTGACTCAACCCTAAACCTTTTTATTTTCGTACTTTACTAGTCAACAGAAATAATGGGCACGCGTTAAATACACGCTATTTCTCTTCGGCTTTACCCGACTTTGGTAAAAAGCCAATCTGTACGCCTTACGCAGGAAATTAGGGCGAGCTTGATATAAGTCATATCTAACAGCATAATCTTCCACTAATAAAGGTGTTTTTAGACTAGGCGACTTTCGACTATAGCTTGACTATTTAGATTATTTTAGATTGTTAAGGGATCGCTTTTTAAAAAAAGCTAGGCCCACACCACCAGGTTCTTGCCTGATTCTTTCCCTGGTGTAGGGAGTCGCGTTGGAACAGGCATTAGAATCACCGAGCATGTAAAACGAAACTTAAGTGATCCTTGAGGTCCTACAAGAATAAATGATTTTTTCTTTCTTTCTTTCTTTCACTCGGTCGTGCATTGACGAATACTTCGTTTCGAAATTACCTTTGTAGTTTATAGTTAAACTGCGCAGTGGTCGATGATTGGTGGAGAGGTAACGCGGCGCACTTCATACCATTGATTCAGCGAGTGCTATTGATTCGTCAGCGAGTGAACACAGGCGCAAACATACCCGCTACTTCCCCGAAGACGTTATCTTTGCCATAGAATTTCTTTGTATTATTTTTTATATTATGTTAAGAGTTTTTATGTAAAAAAAAATAGTTTCCTAAATCTTTTCCTACTTCAGGGCTAGACGATCGTCTAGCCCTGAAGTAGGAAAAGATTTATGTAACAGAAAATGACATGCCTGATATGATAATACAACTTTTTGAAAAACATTTATACGTATAAAAAACATTTTTTTTTTACATAAAATCTCTTAACATAATATAAAAAATAATACAAAGAAATTCTAGCGATGCTGTGTAAAACGTCTAGCTTTATTTATTTATTCTAATTTTTTAGGCCTTTATCTTCTCAACCAGTGTCATTGAGTATTAGGTTTACACCTTAAGGTGCCTGTATGCGTCAAATAGCGCCGCCGCCTATTTTATTTTATTATTACTTTGAAAAAGGAAAAACTGAATGTTGAGTTTGTGAAACCTATCATAAGCTTTTTTTCAATACTTATGTAATAGTTTTATTTCGTATAGTTTAGGAGGAATAGCGACGTTGCACTTATGACCACCAAACTCTGTTTTCGCTATTCCTCCTAAAAGTAAAAGTATCATGTAAGGTTAACTAGTATAAAAGTTAAATCTATTTTCTTTTATCCTACTCGCTAAGTGTGAACTTCCCTTTACAGTAATAAGGGCCTAAGACGTAGCAGGAAATCTATGTGAATAATGACTGTGTTTTTGTCCCCGATGATACAATGATTTGTTTTATTCGGATGTACATGATTCATCGCCTAATTATCTCGCTAAGCGAAGTTGGCCTAATGTACGTAGCGTTTTATATCCACGATATAATCAAAGCCGATTAATATCTAGAAGACAGACAAAGACCATACACAAAATCGTAACCCTGACTAGATAGCCTGAAAACTTTAAAACATCAATTTTATCCAAGAAATTTCAATACTTAGCAACAATATTATTGATATAATTGTGACCAGAGTTGGCCACCCAACTAGCAAAACCGTGATAACAGCAAATCTTTTATCACTGAACTAGTCACTGATTTGTGTCTACATCACAGGTTTCCCCATGCATGTCTATCAAAGGTCCAGGTGAAAGTTAGTGTGCGTGTGTAAGTATGTAAATGTGTTTGTAACTCTTTCACGCTCAAACGGCTTGACGGATTTGAATGAAATTTGGTACCAAAATTGCGTATACCCGGGATTCAATAATAGGCTACTTTTAATCCCGGTATTCCCACGGGAACAGGAACTATTCACCGCGGTAACACCGCGGGGCGCAGCTAGTAAATAATAATGAGAGTAAATGGAATATTAGAGCTTTGAATATGGCTGAGTTAGCTGTATTTACTGCATCTTGCATATAGCTTTGTCATCTTAATCTGCCGAGATAAGGAAACAGGAAGCTCAAGTAATGAGCCCACAGTTCGCAGGTAATGAGTACGAACGTTTGTAAAGACAGAGCTAATTACATAGCTTGATGTATATTACTCTGAGGTTATGTTCACATCGTCAGTGGAAAGGAAAAAATGCTAAAGCGCCAATTTGGCCAAAATGAGTTATATATATCATTGGATTGGATTTTTTTTTCTGCGTCGATTAGTGCAGGTTTCAAAGCAATCGGACAACTTTTTTGGCGCTTTAGCATTTAGAAAAATGCAAGTGAACCATGGTTTTCCATTTCTTAAGCGACTAAAAATCGATGTTTTTGAAACAGTGGTCGCATAAGCATTGAAATATTTTGGTATTTAACACATAAGAACTTTTGCCTTCTGACGTTTTAAAATTTTTGTGGACATAAGCATATTTCCTTTTTTGTACTTTGGGTTACATTGCCACGTTAGCAATTTGAATGTATTCTATTTTATTGTACTTTGTTTAGTAAGCAAATATTCTTAACTGTTGTTCAAAACTGTTTGTCACATAAGCATGAAAATTAGCTTATGGTATGAATATAAAAGGCACTTATCCAATTTTTGTTTGACGTTTGCTACTATATTACTTAGATTTTTTCGAGAAAGGGTTTATTGAAATTTGCTAACAGCTAATCTAATCTAATGATGTATTGTATTGTTAATAGCAAAATGAAGATAAAGTTAAAAAAAAACAGTTAAACCATCTGATAATTAAGATTACATGGACTTTGATAATAATAGTCGACAAATAATCTATGAGTATAACCTATGAGGTACCTAATTCAAAATTCTCAAAATAGATTCGAAGATTTTTTTTCTAAAAAAAGCCAACTTTCCATAGAAAAATCAAATTAAATGCATTCCGAGAAGTTTAAAATGCTGCACAAGTTGCAGTAAAGAGGTACATGGAAGTTCTTTTGAGAATACTGAAAGTAGTAATGAAAAGTCTAGTATAGAAACATCGTTAAGTAGCAATATCAAGGGTAGGACTAGATAAAATGTATCAAGCCGCCATAAAAAGTAGTAGGTAAAAATAAATAAATCGACTACTCAAAACACAAATTTTTAGATGCCGAAGACCCTGTTCATTACAGAAAATGTTTAAAAAAAAATACCTACCTTTTTTTTTTTCGTCAACCTATATCGTCCCACCTACCTTAAATAAAAAAAAAGAGAAGAATCAATAAAGTTAAAGAAGGATCGTACTTTAAAAAAATACCTACATTACTGAACAGAAAAACTAGTAACTGACGAATCCTAGCCATGCATCAAAAGTTTTTTTAGTTTCGGTGAAAAATGTATAGGTAAGCGCATTAACACAAGCTCTAAACAGTGAAGGAAAACATCGTGAAGAAACCCGCGGCTTAGTTAGCCTAAGGCCGTTTGTCCACCGCCGCCGTCACTGGGACGTCAACGAGAAAGAGATGACGGCGCCGAAGTACTGATATATAGACTTACTATAGCCGCGTGTCCACCGCAAGGCCGTCACGTCATCTTAAACTCGACCCGAAATAATCTCATAACGGCCCAAAGGTATGAGTTGGCTGCGGACGACACGCTGCAGCAGCAGACGACGTGTCGTCGCTTCATGTAAAATTTCATAGAAAAGGGTACAAGTTGACACAGCCGACTTCATATTAGTATTTCTACATATTCGATTTTACTTTACACGTATTGCTCATGTCTTTCCCATGCAAGCCTGCCATAGAGAGGATGGTTTAGATGTTAGCCTAAGTTAAAAGATGAAGTACTCAACAAATTGATGTCCCAGACACTACATTGTCCTGTTTTTTTGTCATGCCAATAACCCGTTCGTATTAAATAATTGTAGTAAGACCGAAAAAAATATGCTGATAGTAATAAACCAATGCCATAAGTAACTTTTATTTACATTTATTTTATAATAATGTGGATATATGAAAATGATTTGGATAAATGGTCCTTAGCTTTTATTCTTCACTGCATGTCAGCTCATTAAGCATATGTTAGCAATTTTCCTTAACACAACTTTAGTAATGTAAAGTAGCTTAGCATTTTTACATTACTGATATTCTTCAATTTTCGGTAGATAAGCAACTTTTTCCTGACAAACTTTTAGCGCACTTTTGCTTAAGCGACAGTGATTTTATGAACTAGAAGAGCTTTAGAATTAGAAATGTTTTATTAAAATAGATACAATTTCAAAATTATTTATTGCATTTTAATAAACAAAATATAATAAAAAATAAAAGAGTTATGAATTTTTTTCTAAAAAAAAAAACTTTAAACTCGATTTCCCACAAATAGCACTTTGGCGCTTTAGCAGTTTTTCCTTTCCAGTGACGACATGTATTGTATGGTTTTGTTCGCTGTCGTAATTAGACAAAGGCTGAAAGCCTTTGGCGAATTGTTGCCATATTCTATGTCTATATATTCTACTAGCTAACTTGCCCGTGGCTTCGCTCACGTGGTACCTACTTTGATAAAATATAGTCTATGTTCATTCGGAAAGTCTAAGCTACAAATTGGAAAAATAATTTTTGAAATCGGATGAATAGTTTCGGAGATTACCCCGAACATACAAACAAACAAACCAACATTACCTCTTTATAATATTAGTATATAGATGGACTATGAATATAAACTTTATCATATTATTAGATACAGCATGGTTAGTATCGAATAGGCGAAATAAGAGACCGACCTCTGTGGCGCAGTGAGCGAAGGCTCGCCTGAGGCGCAGAAGGTTGCGGGTTCGATCCCCGCGGGACAAATGATTGGATATTCTGCAAATTTTGTTCCGGGTCTCGGTGTTTTTCTATCTTCAACTTTACAAAAAAATTGAAAAAATGAATCGAAGTTTTCTCTTGTTTATTGTCACTAGTACCAAAGACGATTAATATCTAGAAGACAGACAAAGGCCATACACAAAATCGTAACCCGTACCAGATAGCCTGGAAACTTTAAAACATCAATTTTATCCAAGAAATTTCAATTACTTTCTAGTTAAAATTACCTAAAAATTTTTTTATATTGAATATTGTTGCTACTTACTACTAAGTATTGAAATTTCTTGGATAAAATTGATGTTTTAAGTTTCCAGGCTATCTGGTACTGAGGGACAGGGTTACGATTTTGTGTATGGCCTTTGTCTGTCTTCTAGATATTAATCGTCTTTGCTAGTACTCACTACTCTTGCTAGAATACAGCACTCTCATTTTTTTTAATACGAAAATGTAATGGAAAACAAACTGTATATATTTGTATTCAAGAACAATAATAAAAATAAAAGATAAAATCCTTATGAAAGGGCATTATTACCGAAAGGGTCAGGTAGTGAGCTGCAATACACTTAAAATCATGCTTCAGCACTACGCTGCCTTTCTTTGACAGGTTCTATAGTCTAGCAGAGTTCACTTACTCGTAAGAACTTATTACTTAGCTTAAACTACGAGTAGATCATTGATCCCGCAAAAAAACGATGTTATAACGTACGTCTGCATTTTTAAAAACTTAGAGATATGTGTGAGTAAGGCCGTTTGTCCACCGCCGCCGTCACCGGGACGTCAACGAGAACGAGATTATTTCGGGCCGAGTTTAAATGGCGTGACGGCCTTGCGGTGAACACGCGGCTATAGTTAGTCTATGTATCAGTTCTTCGGTGCCGTCATCTCGTTCTCGTTGACGTCCCGGTGACGGCGGCGGTGGACAAACGGCCTTAGTGTCAGTATAATAACGGTACTGTAATTATTATTTTTTTCTGGGTCAAGATACTAAACCATGCTTTAGTATGTAGTAGTACAGTAATGGCGAAAGTTTCATTGTGTAGGTATAAGAATAACACTTTTATATTTTTATAAGAAATGCTTTAATAAAATATTACGGGTGAGAATTGAGCTGTATAGGAAGGCTTATTGTAATCCTATGAGCGGAAGTTTGCTTATTGCCTTTGAGAGTAAACAAACAGAAATCGGGGTGTATAAATTTATTTTGTAATATTGCATTTAACGAATCGAACTAGTAGAAACTACTTAAAATCTGATAGAGATACTATTATAGAGTGATCTTGTTTTAAATAATAATTGGATAGCACTATAAATATTCTGTAATGTTTAAGAATAATTTACATCCAAAATGTGTTTAAAATATAAATATTAATACTCTCAGAATAACGTATCTTTTTCTATTGTCTGATTCGAAAATTCTAATACGAAAGCGATTGTCGAAATGTAACATGGCTAGGGCAGCAGGACACTTAAGACACGAAATCATACGAAAAAACGAACGAAGGACACTTGCGCGAAAAACAAATGCGCGAAGGAAGCGTTGAAGTTTTTTCTTTGCTACGGAAGTACCGTAGCCCCCTCTACGCTGAGTTCTACGGAAAAATTTACATAGATTTTGATGGCAATGGGATAGGGTAGTTAACGTGCGCTGAAAATATCTGATCTGATAGATCTGAAGTTAAAGCTACTTTTTTCGCTTAAATGTACATCTGCTCAAATGTCGATCCACGCAAATGTGATCGCTAACGTCTTCCCGCGCAAGTGTCTTTATTTTTGCGCTGCTAAAGACATATTTAACCGATTTGTAGGTACAGTGTCAGATACCCATTTGTTTATATTTTCAACAGAATCCCATGTTTACTGATTTCCATGAATTCAATTATTGTCAATACTTACTAATAAGCGCAGTCCATCGTAAAAATAATGACTTGGCGGCCATTTTGTAACTGTTCTCCATCACATACGTACTACAACTTCCATGTATGTATACATGAGTCGAAGTTTATTCGCTGGGAAAGCTGTAAAGATCGCGCGATCCCACATTAAGCGGCTAATTGTACGGAAGGCCAGGATCCCCGTAATGGCCTTAAGTGGTCCAGAACCACTTTGTAGTATTAAGAATTGACCGCGAAAATTGCTGATGGCTATTTAAAGCGATTGTTTTTGTGTTGTGTGGAATGTTCAATTATTAAAGTGATTTTAGCTGTTTTACAAATCTGTAACTATAATACTATCTATATTATCTGTACTATATACTTTTGTAATTATTTATCGAATAATCAAATCAAATGATCATTTTAATTGAGAATTGTTATAGTTTTACAGAATTTGAAACTTATGTTCTTGATACTACTATTTTCTTGGAAAAAGCTTAAATTTTCTGAATTCACATACGGAAAGCTGTTTTTAATTGCTTAATACATCTAGGTCAAATGTATGAAAAACAACACAAAGCCAAGAGCGAGTTTGGCACACTAAGTCTTACAGATAATAACTCAATGATTACTTTTTTCAAACTATCAAGGTATTGGCGACACACTTAAGCTCATGAAAGTTGTTTTATTTCGCTAATCACAAAATGTCTGGTAAACATTTCTAAGCAAGTGAAACTGCGAGCCAAAACTAGTAGGCCATTTCCTCGAACCAAAACATTACACTATTTCCGTCGAGCTAAAGTAATCTTAATTCTCACCGCTCACTCATAGCCAGTTTTTCATCGCTACGATAAATTGCCGGTCAGTCCGACCCCTATAAACCATAGTGCACAACATAAAAAGTAGGGGAATTACCGTATTACCGAATAGTCACACACTCGATCTTGCCTTCGTCCCTTACTTACGAGTAGAAATAGTGACGACATATTTTACAAAAACAGAAAACTGAATTTAAAATTGCCTAACTGAAATAGTTTTATGCATTTTTAAGGGATTTGTGGCCAAAGGGTGTTAACGGGAGAGTAGATTATGTAAAAAAACTAAAATATTTTCTTCTAAGTAACCTGAAAATGTAGTACCGAAAGAGTGCCAATAGGACTATTCTGTTATTATACAATACAATGTTAAGCTATATTATGAGGTCCAGCTTATGAGTCTCCAAGTACAATTTGTATAAAGATGTATTGTAAGATGTATAACCTATTGTTGGTAGGTTCTAACAACCTCCTACTACTATTTTATGTTGTAAAACAGTGGTAATTAGGTTGCGGTTGTAAGAACTGTATTTAATTTATTACGATTGAACACGGAAGGTGGAAAACTAAATGGAAAAAATTAAGTAATGCATGATATAAATAAGGGACTAAAATGTTCATTAAGCCGATTTTAGTTACTTTAGTATAATGCTATCTTTAGTAAAATTGCAATTTTAAAGCTATTGCATAGTTTCTATCGCGGGCCTTGAGCGCGGAGACCGAATCCAGAAATTCCGTAACGAAAATAACCTAACACCCCCCATGCAATAGCTTTACCGCAGCAGTCTCCGAGTGCCACACGTCTTTTTGAATTTAAATCGGATTTATAAAATTAATTGCAAGACATTTTAGAATTGCTGGCATAACCAGCCTGTGTAGTTTTTCAATTCTTCTATATTGTGTAAGCGGCTTCAGGTCATGAAGCAAAGTCGTTAGATACTTTGTACAGCTAGATAAAAGAGGTTTTATGATGAAGAATAAAAAGGTTTCTTGAAGGCGTTTGAATTATTGGCCGTTTTTTATTTGTAACGGTTACTTTTTTCTATGAAAACATTTATTTAAATGAATTTCATATTAATGTTTTGTATTTTGTTTCATTTATTGATTTGATTAACACGCTGAAAACATAGGTACATAGCTAATAGGAGAAATTTGTTTGTTTCTTGTTTAGTGCAGAGACTGCCCTTAATTATTTAACGACCATATTTTCATCATCGTCATCATTCACAAGCCCAAGCAACCATATTTATATGGATAAAACTCTGATGATCCTTTTCTGATTTAGACCAGAAAACCCTAAAAAATAAAATTCAAAAATAAATTTAGTGGCGTAAAATATTACATAGACATTGTTACCTATTCCTATTTATGCTATAATACCTATTCCTTATCCAACATTTAAGTACCTCAGGTCATTGACCTGTAGATAACAGAAAGTGCTACGATAAACTTGCAAGATAAATAACATAACTTTGTGCATAAAACAATAACAACTTTCAATACAAAGTTGTCTTGATGTAAAATGTCTTGATGCAGTCACAGAGACTTGCAAGATGCTTTTGTTTCCTAAAAACGGTGACCGTTATATTACTTTATAACTAGGGTATAAATTGAAACATATCCTCATAAATTTATTTATTATTTTTACAGTGTTAAACCACACTTAGGTATTGGATATTTCATTATAAACGGTGCTTTAACCGATAAAAATCATCTCACTAATAGTTTCGGGCCTCGGCTTAGAGGGTCCGTAGCCTAGTGGTCAGGCAAGCTCGGCTTAAGAGCGATCGCTTGTATCTACGCAGGTTCGAATCCTGCCGGAGCCTTTAACTTTTAGTAAGATTTTTCATTTATAATGAAATATCCTCATAAAATAAAGTCTAGCTAGACAATACGTCTCTTAAATTGTTATGATTTTTGGACTGTCCGGTTAGTACAACTTTCCGGAAGTGCTTGAGTATAATTTATTGTGATTTAGTGAAAAATTTAACGCCCATCTTTTAGTTAACATGTCTTTTACTTATGCTTGTATTTTACTGATTAAATAATGTATTATTTATTAACCCACGAGGAAAGAAATATTTTTTATAAGTTCTTAGTGTGTCTGGGGCAATGAGTTTCTAAACTGATTTTTTCCTGAAACTTTTGAAAAAAATTAAAAAATCCATGGTCCATCCAAAACCAATCATCCAGTCATCATCGAGAGTGTTATTAGCTATGTTTCAAGAAAAACTTAGTCGTTTAAAGATCATCAGTTCTTTTCTATTTGATTCAGGGGTTTTTTATCAAAGATATATTTAACTAATTATTTCCTTAAAACAAATGACATTACCGCTAAAATAAAAACCCCTTTGTTTCCGACCCCGAGTGCCAGTACTCAAACTTTTGCATTTGTCTCTCGTATCAAGTCATATCCTATGCTCACATTGACACCCTCCACACATGTATACGGCCGCTTTGCATTTGTTTACTCTCTCAAACGCTTACCTTTTACTTAATCACTCTCGTAAACGCTTCCCTTTATAAATCTATGCGGGTATATAATCCAAATACGAAAAAGGAATAAGAAGCAGTTTGCATTTTCTTCTAAGCTTGGATTATAAAAAGCCGTGCCCTGACGCAGTAAAGCGAACATCTGGAAAGTTAACACTTTGCTCTTGATTCTACAAATGTTACTGGAGATTTTGTTGAGGTGCGTAGAGTATAGTATCTTTGTAGGATTTTATCTTTTTTAGCTTTAAGATAACTCTGGACGATTGACTGTTACACTGTTGCTTCGAAAATGTAGACAGATTGATCTAATATTTGGTACAAGCATTTAGTACTGATGTCAATAGAATAAAAAAAAACAGTATCATTCCAAGATGGCCGCCAGCAAAGTAACGGATATTTTTATTCACAACCCAATCAACATGGGTATCAAATGAAAGGGAAATGAAATTGTGCGTGAATGCACTTGCTTGTTGATAACAATTTCACGCACCCACTATTTAATTTTTCCAATTGATTATTGCCTTAGATTCGATTGATGAGGAAAGTGATGGAATACCCAGGTTCTACCGAATTATTTTATAAGCTACTATCTTACTCGCCTGTGGCTTCGCTCTCGTAGTACCTATCTTTATAAAATATAGCCTATGTTCATTCGGAAAGTCTATGCTACACATCAGTAAAAAAAATTTTGAAACCAGATGAGTAGTTTCGGAGATAACCTTAAACATACAAACAAACAAACCAACTTTACCTCTTTATAATATTATATATAGTAGAGATATAAAAAATTGTATGTTTTTATTAAACAGTATAACTAAAAATATAATTCAACTTATTACTATTATGAAACAATAAAATATAGTTGTTTAAAAATACTGCAATTTAGGTAGAAACAGGATGCATATACTGCATTTAGGATTTGAATGAGATTGAGAGATACTTAGTTTAGTTCCCAGAACTAAATACAAACTGAATCGAAACTCAGCACAACTTAAACAAGCGAGTTAAATCTTCTGGGTGAGTTACATCTAAGATTAGAAATAACAGCGCAATACAATTTTACTTTTACAAACTTGCAAAGGATTTAGAATTTTAATAATCCGGCGCTTGTACTGGGCCCAAATTGAGTTTGATTCGATGTTATTTTTTTATATCATCGTCAAGTTGAATTGTTATGCGTTTTTAAGATATGCGTAAAGCCCGTCACACACGTAGCTATAATATATATTACAGCTGCGTTTGCGGTCACTTGAATATTTGTATAGAAAATATATCGTTATATGCCTTGCTATAATTTATAGTAATATATTATATTATAGCTACGTGTGTGACGGGCTTAAATCCTACAAGTGGCCTTACGGTTCCGACATTTTGTCGAAATAGCGATTGTAGAAATGTAACATAGCTAGGGCAGCATAAACTCGTATATACCTACAGTTTTAATCGAACCACAAATACTTGTACATTTCGGTGGATCAAATATAAACAAACCTATGCAATATACCAGTGCTTCAGATTCTCATCAAAATTAATTCTGACCCAAAGCTAAGGTCAACAATCCTTGATACCCACAAAATTAAACAATAGGTACTTAATTGTAATTGAAGTTCAGAGAGCGACGGCAAACACTGGCTCTTTACTTGGCAATTTATTGGAGGATGAACGTAACCAGTGATGGTCGATGACCCTAAAACATCTATTTATTACAAAAAGGATAAAACTGTATTCGAGGATATTTATTTTGTATAACTCGTAGTTAATCAATCGTGTAGTTTCTATAACACAAGCTCTACTTACTTTTGGGCCAGATGTAGTTATATTTCGGCGCCATTTAAAATCTGCACTCCAAGCGATTTTTAGCGATAAGGCCGCCTATTGTACCTATTTTGCATAGCATATTATGTTTATATGTGTTTGTGTACAATAAAGTTTTCATTCATTCATTACAACAGCCACAGTGTCGTTGAAGTACATGCTGAGGGTTAGCCGTATTTTCACTCTTTATGTAATATTTGCTGTGTGAAATTTCCAACATTATTTACCTAGAGTAGGTACCTAGGTTTTGTGCAGCTGATATTGATAATACAGCTACGGAGTGGGGGGTGTTAGGTTATTTTCGTTACGTAATTTCTGGATTCGGTCTCCACGCTTCAAGGCCCGCGATAGAAGCTATGCAATAGCTTAACAAATTTTATAAGATAATAATATACAGAAAGATAATTTGATCGCGATATTGTTCATACAATGGATATTTAATATGAATTGTGTTTTTGTAGTGACATTGACACACCTTAGAGTTGCTAATGTAAAACCTCTGGCCGTATAAATCATGACCCAACTGGAAAGAAAACGTCTCAACTGATAACACTGAAGCTCAATCGCATTTTTCCTCAAGCCGGAAACTTAGAGAAAGATTGACTGCTTTTACTTTCAGATAGACAAAAATACCCGCGAGTTTTTGAATACGGTTTGCGTAGGTGTTAGATAGATGGCGTTGGTGTCAAGTTTCAGTTATCTTTGTCGAGGAATGAAGGGTCTAATAGGGTTACAGTATTTTAGCATTTTGTTCAAATTGATTTGAAAATTGTCAGATTCAAGTGATGTGAAATGGGAGAGGAGAGGAGTGGATTTAAAGTTAACGAATGTTAATTATAAAGAGTTTTTAAAGAAGTATGCATATTTAAGGTGATAATAATAATAGTTATTAATCTTAAAAAAGTTAACAATTATGTTTCGATTTAACAATAAATAAAAAACTAGATAACGAAGTACACGAAGTAGGTGCTAATAAATATATTAAATTGTGAAAGCATAATTATTTTTTTCCACAACATGTTTATGCCCCTATACTACGGCGTAGCACGTCTACGCGCGAGCTACAAAACGTAGACGTCAATTTGATATAATGTACCCTAACTGTAATTATGTTAAACTATAATAAAATAATATAGATTTAGGGAGACATCAAAAATTAGAGCTACATACTTGTCTTAGTATTAATATTAACTTTTGGTGCTATTCAGAAACTTAAGGAACAGCCGACCGCTAAACTTGTTAGTCGATTTTATGCTGTATACCCGGACATTACAGTTCAAAGTTAAATAACAGTTGGACCTTGATTTGGTGTTCATAGTTTTACTTAGCGTTCTGCAAATCGCAAAAGTTTATACATCTTTGAGTAAAGTTCGTTTCGACATAAGTTTTCAATTATTTTGATGAATATACTTAGTTTGAAAGAGATATTTGAGGACGTATTCAGGCCAACAACCTAACTTATTTGTTTCCAAACATTACAGTTCACAATTACGAGTACCTACCTATAGTACCTAGTCCAACGGCGCAGGGCACATTTATTAATTTTGTAGGGTTCTAGATTTTTAGAAGACATCTGATAAATAAATATGACTGTCTTTTTTAAACTTTCGCGATCAGAAAACATTATAAAACACATATAGACGGGTATGAATTTTACCTTTAATATTCGCCCGACGTTTCGACCGGATTGCACCAGTCGTGCAATCCGTTCATCAGTCTTCCCGCGACCATGGTCTTACGTAATGAACAAAACAAAAAATCTATGGACAGACTGGATTATGACACTTTAACCCAAAACTTTACCATCGAAAATTTACATTTAATATAGTTTTGCATCAAACTCACTAAAGAAAAGCTTACCAACAAGACCTGTTGAAATTCAAAATATTGGAATGGCGACTTTAAATGTGTTGAGCTAGTTATCAGTAACTATAAAAATACTTGTTACAAAAATGTATACCTATAGCTTATAAATATGGTTAATGGAAAGGTGAAAATAAGCTTTCAATGTACGAAATATAAGGATTTATTGTTTATACCCATATAATTAATTCCGTGAACAATTACATACTCTAATTTTACATATTATTTCATTACCAATTTTTATTGTTGCTGATAACGAGTCCATTTATTTAAAGTCGCCGTTCGAGTTCGAGCTCTGTATATGAAACGGCAAAAAACGCAACTAAATTTTGTATAAATAAAGTTATTATACAAATACTCCCACATTGCACATTGTAGGACACTCGAGGTGTAAGTGTTCATTTATTAATGACGCCGAATGTAGTGTCGCATTGCGGTTATACTCGTACTTCACAGATTTACATTTTTTAGAAAGGCCTATTTTGGCTGCATTTTTGTTTTGTATGTTTTGTCCAGAGCTTTGAAATAGGTAATCATATATCAATAGGGTGTGTAGGGATGCACAACGTCGCCATATTCATGATTCTGTTTCCAATAAAGATTCTTCTAAAGTCTGGAAATTTTTAAGGTCACTTGGAGTTGGTAAGCCTGTTAGTGAACAAATTTCCAATGATATTGATTTCGATGCTCTTAATAAACACTTTTCTTCCTCATCCAATATTAACTTGAATGATAAAATTAGCACTTTAAACAATCTCTCTTCCATGCCAACTCCGACTTTCCCTTCTTTTGTCTTTAGTGAATTCACTGCATGTGATGTTAAGAAGAGCATTATATCTATTTCATCTAATGCTATGGGTAGTGATAGCATTGGAAAGAATATGATTGTTCCTTTAATTGAAGAATTTCTTCCTATCATTTCGCACATTTTAAATTTTTCTATAATGTCTTGTTCTGTACCTTCTGTATGGAAAGAAGCCTACATTATTCCACTTCCTAAAAAATCTAAACCTTCTTCTTTGAGCGACTTTCGTCCTATTTCCATTCTTCCTTTCCTCTCCAAAGTCCTTGAACGTCTTGTTTACAATCAGCTTAGTTTCTTCCTTACAAAAAACAACCTCCTTAATCCTCTTCAATCTGGTTTCCGTCCCGGTCATAGCACTGTGACAGCACTTATTAAGATTACTGATGATGTCCGATCCGGAATGGAAAACGGTCAGGTTACTATCTTGACGTTGCTGGACTTCAGTAATGCTTTTAATACTGTAGACTTTGACATTTTACTCGGTTTATTAAGCTCTCTTAACATATCTCCATCGGTGGTTGACTGGTTTCGCAGTTATCTGCTTGGTCGTCGGCAACGGGTTCGAGTTGACGATACTTTCTCGTCTTGGAGCCATACGTTAGCCGGTGTACCGCAGGGCGGCGTGTTATCTCCCCTTCTATTTGCCATTTTTATAAATTCAATTTCAAATCACCTCACTTCTTCCTACCACCTTTATGCAGACGATCTTCAAATTTATACGCAGGCTACAGTAGACTGTATATCTGATGCAATTGCTTGCATTAATGAGAACTTGCTTCAAATTAATGATTGGAGTAAAGCTTATGGATTGCAAGTAAATCCATCTAAAACACAATCTATCGTTTTGGGTAGTTCCCGTTCCGTGGCTAAAATAAATTGTCTGACACTACCTAAAATAAAATTTAACGATGTTACAGTTCCTTTTTCTAATACTGTTAGGAACTTAGGCGTAATATTTGACAGCTGTATGTCGTGGAAGCCGCAGCTTGAATCAGTAAGCCGTAGGCTGTTTGCGTCTTTTAGCTCCCTTCGAAGACTGCGTAATTTTCTCCCGACAGCTACTAAAATTACGCTTGCACAAACGCTCATGCTTCCTGTTCTTGACTACGCTGATTCATCTTATCTTGACCTTACGGAGGAGCAACTCAATAAGCTTGAGCGCCTTCAGAACGTTTGCATTAGATTTATATTCGGACTACGTAAGTATGATCACGTTTCAGAATTCCGTAAGAAGCTCAAGTGGCTGCCAATCCGTCTCCGTCGTAATTCCCATATTCTCTCTCTTATTTTCAACATCCTTCGTAACCCTTCCACCCCCCGTTATCTAAAGGAGCGCTTTGAGTATCTTCACGATGGGAATTCTCGTACTCTTCGCTCCGCTGATAACCTTATTCTCAAAACGCCTGTCCATAGAACTAGTTTTTATGCTGCCTCCTTCTCTGTTCAAGCTGTACAACTCTGGAATGCTCTGCCGTTATTTATTAAAAAGTCCTCTTCCCCTTCTACATTTAAATCTAGAATAAAAACTCATTTCCTGTCCGAGTGTTACCAGGAATCGATCTCTCATTAAATTATTGTGTAATTTATGCATCAGACTGTAGTATGTAAGTATATAAATATCTACCTAAGTATATGTGTATTTTTTTTTTTTTTATTACATCAGAATGTGTACCTACATAAGTGTATATATTAATATTAAATCTATTTAAGTTCATGTAAGTTTATTTTAATATAATCGTCTTTGCTTGTAGTTTATTATTGCTTGCTTTAGTGTTTAATGTTTCATTTATTTTTAGTTTGTTTTCTAGTAATTCTCTTGTTATTAAGCACCTGACCAATCTTCCATATCTTAAGTTTTATTTCCATCCAAAGGTTGCCTGGAAGAGATCGCTTCTTAGCGATAAGGCCGCCCATTGTACATTGTTAGGTACTTAGTTTTTTCTTAAGTTGTTAATTGTATCGTATTTTAGTGTACAATAAAGAATTTTCATTCATTTCATTCATTCATAATCATTCATATTGCTTTTAGCCGACTTTAAAAAAATTAGGTTTCTATATTCGACTATGTGTTTCTTCTTTAAAGTTCGTTTCTTTTTTTACCCTACAAGTTGAAGAATTATTTCATATCATTCACGTTTTAATTATCAAGTATACTCGTATTTTTTTCCATAATGTAGATAGAACCTTTCCGTTCTGTTTGAATTGACATAATTTATTTTTAAGTTTGTAAAGAGAAACCGGACGCAAAAACATTCTTTAACTGACTCGACCTTTAACTTACAAAATAATAAATTCCATTGAAGAATCATTGCGAAATAACGTTTTTATTTAGAACTAATAAAGTTATTATGTAAAAATTTAAGTTTAAATTAAAAAAGTTAATAGCAAGTAAATAATTACAAATAACGGGACGATCTTAACGGGTTTGAAAAGGAATGGTGGGAGATCGTCAATGATAGGGATCAGTGGCAACGTTTGGGGGACACCTTTGCCCAGCATTGGGACACACCAGCTTAAGAAAAAAAACCCAATGGAATGTGATTACATTTTTAATTTGATGCAATTTATAAAACATCGCATTCGAAACAAATATTTCAAGGTATTCCGGTTCCATACTAAAGTCAATTAAAATCTTGACTCTTAGAGCTAAAAGCTTCCATCTCAAAATACTCGCTGTTATAACGAAAATGCTGAAAATATTTACAAAGACAAACTCTCAAAAGAGCATAAAAGAACGCTCTTAACACGGATCTTGCAAACTTTAGAATTGACAACGGCTGGTGCAACGGAACGGTCCATGCTTTATAGTTTTCCGATAAAGCCGCTTATACACGACACGCTATAACGTTTATATCGTTGCGATATTTCGACACTTAATTCAAGTGTTGAAGTTTAGAGTATCGTTAAAAACAGGAACACTATTAGGTAAGAAAGCATGAGTTTAGATTTTCAGGCTACCTCTTAGACATCTTCGAAGAATCTAAAATGACTATAAAGATCTGAGAGAATTTGTCTACCGTACCTACGGGAATACGTATAATAATCATTTTCATTTTATATTTTTAATTATAAATAGAATTGCTTATTTTCTAACGCCCTGTCTGTAAAAGCTTTATAAAACCGATATCAAAAAGCTATTGGTCTAACGCTGCTCCATAGTTTCCAATCTCGATACGTTAGTATACGTTTGGGACAAATTCGTGACGTTGACGCTCAGATTACTAGCCACACTTTTGTTTGCAATCCAGTATACTGCAGGCACAGATTATAGACACTAGTCAACGATAGACAATATTATAATACACTGATAAAAACAAGGGAAAACACAAAAGTTAGTACATATACGGTTTCAGATTTACAAAATATAACAGTTTTTTTTTCTTTAACCTATTCTGTCCCACTGCTGGGCAAAGGTCTCTCCCAAACTCTTCCAATCATCTCGATCTTTAGTTGCGTCCCACCATCCTTCATCGAAGGTGGCTGGAATAACAGATATTAATTATTATTGTTGTTGTTTTCAAATTGAATTAGTAATTTTAATATCAGACAACTTTGAATGAAAAAGCTGTGAAAGAGAAGAGAGCTAGGTTTAACAAAATACCTTTTTGAATTAAATATTTAAGAATTTTTCAATGTTAAGTTCATTTAACTTTCAATGAGAATTTTCGTAAGAATGAAAACGAAAACAACTCTCTATCTAAAATAATAATTTGTCCAACTGTTATTTTCGGTGGAATAATACTTTTTTCAATCTGCATACACGGCCTCAATTTCATTGAAAAAATTAGAGAATCTGTACGGCACTCCGCCCCCATTTTTGAAAATTGAATCGCTCGCATTCTACCCGTTCTGTTTTACATTGAAAGTGGAATTTAGTGTCAGGGGCTAGGGTACTTTTATTTGCAACTGAGTGTACAGTGCGGTGCAGTTTTGGTGAAGTTGGATTTGGAAATAGAAACAGAAATAGTGTAAACTGCACGAATTCCCGTCGTTTTAAACTTTGATGTTTTTAATTACTTTTGGGGATTTCGGTTTGGTGATGTTTCGTGAATGCTTTCAATTTGGTACTTTGTATCATGAGATTGTGTTTTAGTGCAAAAATAGATGTACATCACACTATCGCGTTTAATGCCCATGGGCATTAACGGATTTTACGTGCAGCTGGCGAAGGCTTTCTTCTTCAGAGCCTGAAGCCTAGATGCGGGAAGAGAATGATATTTGTTAATAAAAAGTTCAAAAGCTAATAATAAAATTATTTTTGTACATTATACCTAGCGCAGACCTTGTTGGGTTTTAAAGTTAACGCTTAAAATTAAAAGTATACCTGAAGAAAAAATCATAGCGAAATCAAAGTTCACACATTGACTTTGAAATGGTTGAAATCACACATTTGACATGCCGTATAAAGTGCCTGTATGGGTGAAACTAGCGCCACCGCCTATTTTATTTTATTATTACGTTAAACAAAGGATTTTTTAAAAACTGAATGTACAGTTCAGCGTATTTTATTTTATTATTCAACGTAATAATAAAATTAAATAGGCGGTGGATCTAGTTTCACCCATACAGGCACCTTAAGAGTTCAACTCATTCATTCATTCATTAATTCATTCAACTAGCTAAGAGCTACCACCAGTTGAAAATTCTGTACCAATTTTTAACAAAACACTAAGGAATTCCGAAGATATTTTAGAAAACAGCAATCTGTATGTAGGCACTTGATAAAAACGAGACACATAAAATAGCTTCTTGTTAGCATAAAGAAACAGAACATTTCCGTATTCCTACAAAAAATTTAATTTAAAAAAGCGAGAGAAAAAATCTCCGTTCCCTTGGGTGTCGTGTCACCGATGAGCGCTTGAATCGCTGCTTTGCATACAACTATTACCGCTGATTTCAGCGTCCAGCGCCCAGGGGAGCGTTGCCTCTCATCCCCTTTTTATCTAGCGATGGAAGTGCTATAGTTACATTTGCATTCCGAAATTCGAGATAGTGCTGTGGCATAACCGACTTTTATATCCGTAAACATTCAATTGAAACGAATCGTACAGTCTGTTCAAGTTATTTAATTTGAATGTCGAACACGTTAACAATTGACATATCAGCCAATCAGCTCTTGTTTTAAGCTCACTTTAGAAGCGTTCCTGACATAGCTGACTCCTGATAGGTCTCGAATGTTTTACACGTGAGATTAACAGCTGAGTGTTTCGGTTTTTCGGGTGGCAATTTGTGTTAGTTTGGTATAATTGAATTGATTCAATTTTGCGCTAACCGGCTTTTATCAATACAACTTTTTGGGAATGCCTGAATAAAGTCATGTTAGGAAAAGTCGGCACAAATAGGTATCCAAGCTTAACTAGTGGACAAGCATAAGGAAACTATTTTAGGAAAACATATTTATAAGCACAGATTCTGTTGTCACTATCGTTTTACTCCAAAACGAAATGAGAGCCTAACTGACAATATAAAATCAATCATTTTAGTAAAATTGGAGTGTTTTTAATAATCCTAACAGCAAAGATGAAATAAAAGGTTACCTTGTTATTGAAATATCACTTTCAGTGTCATGCTATTTTGGTATTTAGTTTAAACGTATTATGATCTTTCTGGGTAGTTTGAGCATGGACGAAACCATGGTTTTTGTAAGTCATTAAGAAACAGTGTACTTACCATGACTTGTCCCAATCAATTACGCGCCAGCGAGTCATTATTTCACAGATAATAATAAACATTTGTCACAGTGTATAGCAAATAGATTAAACACTAAAATGTTAAAATGGAATGCAGGACTGGTGTAAGGAGGTCTGTTACGTCTTGTAAGTTTAAATATTATTTCAACTACGTACGCGCGCGTAATTTGGCAAGTCATGACACAGGCATTAGAATCACCTAGCATGTAAAACGATACTTAAGTGATCCTTGAGGTCCTACAAGAATAAATGATTTTTCTTTCTTTCTTTCTTTCTTACAGAATCTAAAATAAAAAACTTACCATTTTTAGCAGCTCTGGCAAGAAGAGTAGCGCCCAGCACCGCGGCCGTGGCCAGCAGCCGACAAGTCGCCGCCAGCATGATGCCAACTGTCACTCCACCATCACTTCACATCACTTTCACACACAATAATCAACCCCAACTTGCACTTACTCCCTTTTTATAACACCCAATATTTCCACATTCACTGATACTTACATTCCTATTCAAAAATCACCCCCTTTTTTTATACAATTACTTAGACGAATATCGACACTTTGAATTTACTGTCCGCGAATAATAACAAATTAAACGAATCATGACGCTTTATTCAAAATATCGAGTTTCATTTGCGATTGAGTCGGCTCTGAAACAAAAGAAATAAATGAATTTTATTATTACTGTCGGACGAAATGGGAAAATTACACAGAAAATGGCATTTGCGAACTGTTATTAAGCTGCGAGTAAATTGAGGGAAGCTGGCTCAATGATGTGCTTAAAGAATTTTGGATTCTAATTAGGTATTATGTTTTAGAGAATGGAATAATAAATTTTAAGAATTTATAGCTTCGATGATATTTCCACATCTTATATTAACTGTTGTTACTTGTGCTATTTTGGTCAAATTCTTTTTTATTTTTTTTCATCTTGTACTGTCAAACTTAATTAGATAAATAAAATAATATCCTTGGACATTCCACACAGCGTCATCTAGTCCCAAGCTAAGCAATTTAATGCTTGTGTTAATAGTAACCAGATGACTGATACACTACATAGATATTTTTTTTGTAAATACATACATATTATTATACATAGAAAACACCCAGACACGAAACAAATATTTGCAGATCATGCAAACATTTGTCCCGCAGCGGGGATCGAACCCGCAACCTCTGCGTCTCAGGCGGTCTGACAGTAGCGCGTTTAATCACGACTTGTTTTATTTCGAACGAGAATTTAGATTTAAAAAGGCCAGTGGGGCTAAAAAGGCCGTTTTAGCAATATTGTTTTCAATTCATAACAAGCAAATGAAATGCTCAATTCACCGGGGCGGTAAAAAGGTCGTTTTAGCAATATTGTTTTCAATTCACTAGAAGAAAAATCGTAAAATGGCCCCTTATTGCAATTCTTAACAAGCAGATGAAATGCTCAATTCACCTATTTGACAGTTTTGACAGGAAAATCGTAGTAACTTTCTGTCAAATAGCAGATTCATAAAAAGTTACTCAGGGAGTAACTTTTTTCAATTCATTTCGTAAAGTGAATTGAAGAAAATAATAATTGCTCATTTAGGCCTTTATTATTTTTAACTTTTGGAGCACGCCCATGTTACGGACAGCATTTATATCGTTGGCAAAGTCTATGTAGCACATAGAGAAAGGATGAGCATTTGAAATGCCGATCTGGAGTTTGTGTTAGGTACCTAGTAAAAGTGTGAGCAGTGATACCGAGTTGGAGCCTCAATTATCTACCCTCGCCGTTGGCGCTGCGCCGGCACCGCCGAGGCGGACTAAGGACAATATCCATCCATGGTTAGTGTTTAGATTATTTACCTAGGTATATTATCAATAGATGCAGTAGAGAGGATATTTACTTACCATCAAGTTGGTGCATCTAGGTACTTACCTACAATGGTACCTAACCTACTTAGGTACCACAAGATGCACCAACTATTTGCAAGAGTAGATAAGTACATTTATTTGCAAAAAAAAATAATGAAATACCACTATTCATTTCTTAGTTAAGTAGGTATAGTTCGTTATAGCATGCATGGACGAGTATTATAGTCCAAGGTTACAGGTATATTATTATTATTATTATCATACACACCTAATAACATACCCATGTAACTCAAATACTAACCACTTTCTTATTTTCAGGTTTTACAGGAAGGTTGGCACACTTGGCACGTCTGATGTTTTGGAATACATCAATACCTACTACCCACATTCCTATTGAGAAGCCTGCAGAATATGAAGAGAGCTTGTTTAATAAACCCGTTCCGGTCCAGCTACCATGGCTGTCTCCGAAGTAGAGGGCTATCATTATGGGCGAGGGCTTGGGCTACTAGGCCGGCTGCCTGTGCAGTCAAGATGAAATAAGCTCAATACTCATGGTAAGTGTAGGATTGTTATTATAACTAGTTTAAGCCCGCAGCTTTGCTCACATGCTAAGTACGTAAGTACTTAATAAAAAGTAGAGTAATCTAATAAAAAGTACTGTGTTATTCTAGGTCATAATCTATGTATAAGTATTCCAAAGTTCAAGCAAATCCATCAAGTAATTTTAGCATGACAAAGTAATATACATCCATATACACATCCATGCAAACATTAACACTTATAATTTTAGAAAAATTGTGTTGTTTCAGATATACAGTCCATTAAGTGGAAATAAAACAATGCTCATCGGCTAAATTAATTTATTTACATCAAATTATTAATCATCACTCATAATCTTATTAATATTATACATTATAAAAACATCTAACTTTCATTGATATGCTAGATAATCTAGATAGATAATAGAATAGAATAGAATAGAAAAAGTTTTTATTTTCCATCAACATAAACATGGGTAACATACAAATGAAAATACTAATGAAATATTGTTTTATAATTGCAATTTAGACTTTAATTCTTGAGTATGTAGGTATATCTAGCTGTAGCGCATAGTGGGGCAACTCATGACTCCCTTGTGTGGATCCACCATGCACTTTAATCTCATCTTGAGCAACTTCCATCTCATCAAGAGGCTGAAAATGAAAGTGTGGTTTTTAGGTACTTATTTAAAACAATGTTTATCTTAATACTTTATTGTTACAGGTATTTTCAAGTACAGGGAATGACCATTTAGCTGCAGGTCAAGATGTGGGACGCTTAATCAGAGACTTTGGTCAGCAAGTCATATTTATAGCACAACTATTTGTAAAAGTTCTTGTGTTTACAATAAAATCCTATTTATATAACAATTTTTTTCATTGTAAACTACCTAGGTACGATAGGTACTAAGAAATTTTAAAATTGTTCAGGCACTTTCGTTGCACGCATTTTCATAGCCGTAAAATTAAATTTTGAAGGTTTGTAGGTTTTTCAGAACAATGCAATGGTAATCAAATAACGAATGTATTTACCGAAAAAGCATATAAGTAAGCACTTACTTTGAAATAGAAAGATCCAACTCGTAGATAAACACGAGATAATATAGCATCAACAAAGCTGGACATTGGTATAGTTATTCTACTCTTTGGTTGAAAACTTTGTTCAAATACTCCCTAAAAATATACTTTTTCTCAGATTATCACTAAACAAACAACTTACTAGCAAAATTCTAATGCTGCGTTTACACGCTTGCGAAGGATTGGCAAACCTTCACAAACCACAAGCGTCCACAATTCTCGCTTGGAATTTGGAAGGCGTTTACACGCTTGTGACTGCGTCAGTGTTCTACGTACATCCAATCCAAGCATGGCGGACGTCGATCTTGTATCGGCTGTTACCTTTGGTTTAACCTACTTTTAATTTTTTTTCCAGGTTTTTTTTAAATAAATAAATAAATATCCCTGGACATTCCACACAGCGTCATCTAGTCCCAAGCTAAGCATTTTAATGCTTGTGTATGGTAACCAGATGACTGATATAAGTAGGTACTACATAGATATATTTTTTTTTGTAAATAGGTACATAAGTAGGTAGGTACATATTATACGTAGAAAACAACCAGACACGAAACAAATATTTGCAGATCATACAAACATTTGTCCCGTAGCGGGGATCGAACCCGCAATCTCTGCACCTCAGGCGGGCTTTCGCCCACTGTGCCACAGAGGTCCTCAGAAAAATGTTTTCGAAAAGTTGTCATCAATATTTATTTTTTGGATTTTAATTCCTTTACTGGCTTTCCCATTAACTGGGCAAGACGACTTCAAGCATCTGCAACTTTTTTGATATTTTTGGTAATTTTTCAAAAACGATAAACTCTCTTCGTTCGACCAGCCACTCATTTTGAAGTCAGAACTAGACGTGCGTTCGCCACGAGATCACAGCGGCTACTAAGCGCGCGCCAACGTGTAAACGCGACGCAATCGATTGCCGCAATCGCCCTTTGATTTGTGTTCAAAAACCGACACTAGACCCGATCGGATACAAGCGTCTACAAGCTCACGCAAACCAACACAATCACCCTCTTTACACGCTTGCGATTGCGGAGGCTTGCCAAGGTTCGGCAAGCGTGTAAACGCAGCAAATTTTCAGTTTTGTTTTGTTTACGATCCATCCATACTTTGACATTGACAGCGATAAACTTATGTAACTGTCAGTGTCAATCAAAGAAAAATATTTTATTGCACCTACAACTGTAAATTTTAAACAGTTTATTCAAAAATGCCATCGTTTTTATGTATATTATTGATATTAAAACATTCTATGATACAAAAACAAATTATTTGCAGAATATCTTAAAAATTTTATACAAGTTTATTGAAAAAAAAACCTTTGAGAAATTTGCGGTGTTAAATTTTTTCTTATGGCAATGTAACGTTTAAATATGAATCTGCTGGTGAATGGAATTGCTTTGCTTACAATATTGCTAAATGTGTGCCATTTTACCACATTTTAGAGATATTGCTAAATTATTGCTCGGAATTCATGTAAATATAATATAATAAATATCCTTGGACATTTCACACGGCGTCATCTAGTCCCAAGCTAAGCAATTTAATGCTTGTGTTATGTTATGAAATGAATTCTTTTTAGCAGAATTGCTCGAAACGGCCTTTTTAGCCCCGCAGATTAACGCAAACACAAACCATTCGCAATGTTCGAAATACGAATTTCAATTTTAGAAGCGTGTCACACACATCAAATCAGAGAAACTGCGGTTGATGTTAGAATCATTTGAAAATTTGAATTTCGAACATTAGAATGTGGTGTTGGAAATTAATGAAAATTATTTTTATTGGTACAAAATTGTTAGTAGGTATAGTCCGCGCCACGTAAAATGAGCGCTGGAAAAAAGTGGAGGGGGTATGTTTGCGCATGGCTACACTCGCGCACGAAAGTACTAATCATAATGTAGGTAGTATTGTAGCTGGGCGGCCGGCTCGAGCTGGCTAGTACACCGTTATAACACCTATTTTTTATTATCAACTGACTATATCTGACTACTTTTGTCAGATCAACTGTTGACAATAAATATTAATATGTGTGTGTAATAAATATTTTACTAATTTCAACATTTATGTCACTGTCTTTCATGAATAAAATAAATAAATTACCTACTTAGGTGAATATCATTAATGGAATTATTATTAAAAACATGTTTTAGTCAGTGTTAATTGTTAAATTTAAATAAGTAGGTACCTAATAGTACTTACCTACAAAATTCTGGTATTGTTGATACATTGTTTTATTATCATCAACAGCATTTTTAACAGCCTCTCTCTTCATAAAACTATATACCTGCGTCATAAATAATTTTTCCGATTTTTCTATGTAAAACCATTTCGTAAGCGAAAACTTTTGTACGCGATGATATTTTGCGAACGAATTTGACATAGTGACAGCGCGGGAAGCTAAGGACTGCTGACGAACCAATAGCACGCGCCGAATCAATGACAGCGTTACCCCTTCACCCCGCGCCGCAGTCCACACCACCAATCGGACCTAAAAATCGACTCTGCGCAGCTTGTCAGCCAGCGCTCTTTTTACGTGGCGCGACCTATACTGTTAGGTATTGTAGTACATTTACATTTGTTTTTATGTCATATTTTTATTGTTTTCTGTTTTACGTTACTAAAATTTTATTGTTAAATAAAAATATTAACGATTCGTGTGTAATGTTTGAAACTAGTTTTTTTATTGAAAAATAATATTTAAGTTACAAACAAAGCAGTAGGTCCTAGCGAGCTGATTTATAAAAAAAATATTTATATTTATTTATTTATTTATTGAAAGTTAAATAGATGCTTTGAAAAAAAAAATTATATTGTAGATAATTAATTGATAAGTACCTATTGTTTTTGTCACAGCATATAATAATTGCCGCAAATGTCAAAAAAATCAACAATAAATAACTTTGCAGTCCTGAATTAACGTATTCATTAACAATTAATTCACATGTTTTTAGTAATAGCCAAGTAAATTAACATTTATTGAAAATAATTTACATAATTCAACACGCAACGCGGTTATTATATTTTACGGTTGGATATAAAATAAAATTTTATAGGTATATTTTGTGATCAAAACACATGTTTATTGATATTGGTACTTCACAGGTATTTATTTTAGCACTGATAAGTGGTTGGAAATCGAGAGCAAGCCAAATGATTATTAAAAAAGTAAGCACGAGTCAAATATCTATATATTTGGTAGTTCGTTCGTTCGTTCGTATGAGCAAGTGGCCAACTCTGGTGACGGAGTTTTTAGGCCGCCTAAAGGCCTCCGTCATGGCTAGGTAGTACCATATGAGATTCCCATTTATGCCTGGGGGTATCATATTAACGCTCGGGATCAACGAAAACGATGTTTCGTGTAAATTTTCGGGGTCAGCTTATGTTGGTGGATACTGAATTCGTAATAGTTCACCAACATAATTGGAACCCGAAAATTGACACAAAACTTCGTTTTCGTTGATCCCGAGTAAGGCCTCTAGCCGTGAATAAAAAGTTTGTCACATGACAAAGGTTTCATTTCTTTACACTTTCTATCATCGATATTCCTTTGATTTGACACCTTTGTCACCCTAGCCATACATTTTAACAATCGCCTTAGAATAATAATTATTATTTATTTATTTTATTTTAAGCCTGTTGTGTCCCACTGCAGGGCAAAGGCCTCCCTTACCTTTTAGAATAGAAACAGAAAAAATAGGAATTGACAATCGATGACGAAAAATCACGTCAAACCAGTTTCCTAACTGTTTACATGTTATTTAACTCCGTTATGACACGTTTTAGAACCTAGCAGGTATTTCTTAAAAACTTTCATGAAAAAATCAGTTACGATAGAAAAGCTTCGCTTGAGCATTTATTCACTTACAAACTTTCACGTTAAGTTAGTATTATGTTTAAAGGCTTTTCTTAGTTTTTAATTGTATTACTGACCAAGTAAAACATCTAAAACTCTACTTAGTACTTCCTACTAATAAAAAACTGAGAAAGTTTATAGTGTACTTGGATGTATACCTAAATTATGTTGCTACTTCACACGTAGCGCGCGGATTTGACTAAAACTTGAAATATAGATACATAGATTATAACCTGGGATAACACATAGGCTACTTTTATCCATGTAAGTATCAGACTAGCTGAAATCAATAGAATACTCCCTACATCCTGAATAAAAAAAACTTGAGGGAGTCTCGCAATTAACCCCCATCGCCAACAGGTCTGAGTTATGTTTTAACTCGGCCATTATTTAGTGGGCCATAACGACCGACCTTAGTGATTCATTAACACCGTTCAGTAGTTATGACACACCATTAGCTCTTTATGGCTCGTGAAGAATGCTAAATAAATAGAGGGGGCGGGGCCTTGCTTTGGTAGTTGAACGTGCAATGTTATGAGATTACTTTTATAATTAAGTTGCTTAGCTTGGGACTAGATGACGCTGTGTGGAATGTCCAAGAATATTTATTTATTTATTATTTAAAACCCTAACTGTTTTGGTTTTATACCTAACAAATAATGACACTTTGTGGAACGTCGAAGAATATTTATTATATATATTTGTTCTGTGATTATTAGTTTTAGAATTGGCTTTTGGTGTGTCTCTTATTGTTGTGACTGCAGCTGAAAAGCTAAAATTCTGGGAATCTGAAAATGCTTCACGTACAGGGAATTGTATTATACAGGCAGTAGCCCCTTTTGTATGACAGTATTGTTTTTACGGAACAATAGACAAAAATACTTTTGCAAGCAAAATTCCACAATATTTGTAGAAAAATCTATGTCGAATATCCCAAGTGGGTTCGTCTATGCGCAATAAGAATCAAAGGAACTAAAACCGAAGCTTCGGATCCCAATCAAAAGTTGCCGACTCCGCGTAACGGAACGTATTTTCGAAATAGTAGAATGATTTGGAGCAATAATGAATCTCGCTCGACCAACAATGAACCAATATTCTTAACTAACGAACCGTGAACATACAATTTCTGAACGTTTCCAACCGTTTTCCAGATGGTGACGATTCTGTACTGATTACACGCCAATTTCACCCTTATTGCTTAAGGAAGAGGCATTAATTTTGGGAAAAATCAAATTTGCTTTTTTGCGCGCTTTTGGAATTATGTTGTGAAATGGATCGGATACCTATTCATAATGAAAATGGCGCGCCAAATTGTAAATATGTCCGTCAAAAATGCTACAAAATTGGGCGAGTCTTTAGATGCTGAAACTTTGATTGATATTCAATCTCCCAATACTACTCAAATAGAAAGTCTGTTCTTGGAGTTCCAAATGAGATTCCATTTATTTATCTCTAGACTCGACTTAAGTACATTGAATGGTATATTCAATAAGGTCACTAACCTGTCAAGGAACGGTTTCTACCTGTCAAAAAAGTGCTTGCACGCACGACGAATGGCGGAATCTGTGAGTCCGCGGATTTGCGATTACCTAAAACTTAAAAATTCATAGAAAAAAAAACTAGACCACTTAGCTTGTTTATGTAAAAGGTATTATAATTATGGATATTGTTTCTATGCTCTAAGCACAAAAACAAAGGCCTAACATGCTGTCATGATTTTATTTTTACCATCTAAGTCGCGCACACGCAATTTGCGCGGCACTGCATACAACTATGAACCTAAGCACCATAACAATAAAGCTCAAAAAAAAAAATGGCGTCTGAACGGGCGTGGTTACGTAAACAATAATGGTCACTGGTATTGAATTCTTCCTTGTTTTTCCATTGAAAACATGTTTAGACTTGTATAAATAGTTACTATGTACACATTTACATAACTTTTCACTGATCTTTCACAACAGTTGCTAGTAAAACACTCAAAATAGTTGAATTTAGGTTGCCGACTTTCAAGACTTGAAAAACCTATTTTTATAATGAATTTCGAAAATCTAACGTGATCGATAGCAGCACAATGAACTAAATAAGAGAATTAGCACACATTTTGTAATAAAAGTAGACACTTACCAATATAAATCACAATTTGCACAAATGAAAACACTCCCGTCCGTTGCTTGCTTTCATTGGAATGAATGAGTTGGATTTTATTTTTTATGAAGCTACTTCGTTTTTGCAATGTTGGTATCATTGACAAATATATCTAGCTTGGCTCTGAAATCAACATGTCCAAACAATAGACAACTCTATCTAGGTCGAAATATGGATTCAAGTGGCCTGGGTGAGCAACGACCCCGGGGTCGTTCCGCCGGTCAACGGAATTTTGTGTTTTATACCTAACGACCCCGGGGTCGTTCCGCCGGTTGACAGGCTAATCTAAAACTAAAACTCATAACTAAGGTACTATATCCTACTCGACCAACGCGACTTCAATATATCCTTAGCACGTTCGATGCAAAACTTAACGATATGAAGAAATAAAAAGAAATGAGAGCAACATTCATAAATGCACAAATTGCCAATCTAAAAATATAGTTAAGTCGGCTATTTGTGGTAGATTTAATGTTTATAAGCAAAATACGTTATTTTTTGTAGTTTTATCAGAAATTGCAAATAAACAAAGTTCTGTTGAAACCAGTGGTTTAAAATTCACTACCAATTTCCTAAACACGATTGTAAAAAAGTTTCCTGTCACATACCAAACGAGCTATTAAACTGTAAATACATTTTAGCTCGCCTAGTTTTCCTTTTTCCAATACGCTCAAAGCAAGTTTTGTGAAAACGCTTTCTTTTTTTTTTTTTTTTTTTTTTTTTTCGGACGGATTTTTATGTTAAGTGGTCTTCCGGACCTTTATAACTTCACCGGGCTTTGGCGAGTGCAGAAGGCATCTACGCCGTAAAAATGAATTTAAGCTAACCTACTCAAGGTACTGACCTTGGATTGGACTGTTGCCATGAGAGGCAAGGCCTGAAGGGCCTGGCCTGAAGGGCCTGCCCTGAAGGGGCGACGAGTGCCCCGAAGGCGGGGTCGGCATCGGACGTTGCGCTGAAAGAAAAGCATGCAGTGCATCATCGCCGCCTTAGCGGCGATGGTGCCATAGCCGCGTTAGCGGTGGTGATGTCATCATCTGAAAAACCAAGAATGTGTCTAGGTCGACGGAGGGAGTCAGGGTTGTCCTGGACAATGGGATAGTCGGGGAGGTTTGAAACCAGGGGGTTCGGGTGGTGAGGGGCCGAATCATAATAGCGCCTTGCGGCGTTTTTTATGAATCCGGCGATAGACTCAAGACCGAAGTCACGATGGAGATCTACGTTGCGCGAATACCACGGGGCATCGGCAGCATTGCGGAGAAATTTGTTTTGAACCTTCTGAAGGATTCCAATGAATTTAGAATGACCGAACACCACGGAGGCGTATGTCATGACGGGTCTGATGCAGACTCTGTAGAGCGTCAATTTATTTCTAAATGACATTTTGCTCTGTCTGCCTAGAATCGAATAGAGGCGGCCCAGGAAGAACTTCGCGCGGTGGGCTACCGTTATGATGTGCTTTTTGAAGTCGAGACGGCAATCAAGCGTTACACCTAAGTATTTGGCTTGTTTAGCCCATGGGATTGCCTCATCGAAGAGGTACAAAGGACGAGGTTTAGGCTGACGTTTGCTACGCTTGCGCTTACGGGAGGGAGGGAGCGAGGAGCAAGAGGGGACCATAGGGGGCCCCTCCTCCGCATCGGGCATGATAGGCTTGTGTTTGAAGAACACAGCTACGCTTTTGGTGGGATTGACTTCGATACGCCATTTGCGGAACCATTCGCCTAGACGGCGAAGGGCTCTCTGCAGCCTTATATGCGCATAATTCCTATTGGGATGAGACGCATATAAGGCTGTGTCGTCCGCAAACAACGCGAGTTCAACGTTTTCGGTACGCGGGATGTCGCTGGTGTACAGCGTGAAAAGAAGAGGGGAAAGTATGGAGCCTTGGGGGACTCCGGCGCGTATCGGGTGAGGGGGGGACAGTGCACCTTCTACTCGGTAGCGAAAGCTCCGATTGAGGAGAAAGTCTCGTAGGATGTGTACGAGTCTGTCTGGCACTCCAAGAATGGAGAGCTTGTAGATCAAGCCGTTGTGCCAGACTTTATCGAATGCTTTCGCCACGTCGAGGAAGACGGCGCACGTGTTTGCGGGGTAAGGACCCGTGAATTTGGAGAGCACGTGTTCCGTGAGACGAAGGACTTGCTGAGGGCACGAGTGTCTGGCACGGAATCCAAACTGTTCGTCGGGTAAGATTTTGAGTTCGTTGACTATAGGCCAGAGACGATTCAGAAGGAGTCGCTCATAGATTTTGCCTATGCAACAGAGAAGACTAATGGGGCGGTAACTAGAAGGATCTGATTTTTCCTTACCCGGTTTAGGAATGCCAATGACGGTGGCTTGTTTCCAGGCGTCTGGAAAGGAGCAATTCTCCATAGCCGCATTGAAGATGCTGACCAGGAGATATATAAGGGCTACTGGGAAATTTTTAAGCACCCTGTTACTGATACCGTCAGCTCCAGGGGCCTTCCGCGGGTGTAGGCGCTTGATTACCATCTGGACCTCCATAGCTCTAATGGGAGTTAGAGGGGGTGCGGAGGGGGGGAGAGAGGACAACCTTTCGACTTCGCGGTCCACCGTATCGAGGTGGTCAGGGTCTATTGGGGCGAGACTAGGTGAACATTGAGACTCGAGGCTTTCAGCTAAGCATTCAGCCTTTTCATCGTCATCGAACGCGAGACTGTTGTCAGAACGGGTCAGGGGAGGCAAGACGGAGTAGGTGTCCCCTTTCGTCCTTCGAGCCAAGTTCCAGTAAGCCTGGTGGCCTGGCTTGATCTCAGAAAGGGTATTGTCCCACTCACGGTCTCTATGTTGTCGAATGCGGGTCCTAACTAGGCGCTCGAAAGCGCGAAGCCTACGAAGGTTTTGCGCTGTCGGCCAAGAGCTATAGTGACGGGTTGCTGCGTGCTTCTCCGTGATCAATCGTCTCACATCATCTGGCAGGACTTCGCGGCGGTCGGTGACCACCACTGGGACCTGCTTAGATGCTCCGCTGATAGCGGCAGTGACATGATTGGTCAGGGAGTCGACCGCAACAGCGACGTCGTCGGGGGACTTAATGTCATCGGGGATCCTCTCTAAATCCGGTGAGTGAATGTTCTCGAGGGCTTTCCCGAGCTTGTGCCATATCACTACCGTCTTTGTCAAGGGGGTGGAGTCAGGGGGGGGCCCGAGGTGCATGAGCACTGGGCGGTGATCTGAGTCTAATTCGTGGACCGTTTCTATTGAGTGTAACCGTAAGGAAACATTCCGTAGTAACGCCATATCTAATACGTCGGGGCGTTTGCCCACAGTGGTTGGATAGTGAGTCGGAGTTAAGGGGGAAATAACATCAAAGTTGAGTGAGTCGACAAGTCTTATTAAAGACGAGCCGTGAGGATTGGTGACATTGCAGCCCCACTGGGTGTGTTTAGAGTTAAAGTCACCGGCTAAGATGACTGAACTGTCTAGGTCTAGGAGAGCTTGAATGTCGCTCTCGAATAGAACGCGGCTGGGGCTAAGATAGCAAGAGGCTATAGTGATCGAGGGATGGCCTGACATAGCGAGTCTACAAACAGAAGCTTCTAGGGTGGTCAAGGGGGGAGTGTCGATCGGTATGCAGTGCAAGGACCTTTTGTAATAGATCACCGTCCCACCGAGGGGGGCGTTGAGTCTATCGTTGCGCACCAGTTGGTAGGTCGCAATCCGAGGATCGCGGGTGGCAGGTTTCAAAAAGGTCTCTTGCACTAACATAACGTCGACGTTGTAACGGGAGAGAAAGTCTGCAACAGTCACGCGTTGTTTGGCTAGACCGGCAGCGTTGAAGAACGCTACCGTGACGGAGCGGGGTTTAGTTCTTTGAGATGTACTAATCATGATGACTTGTTAAAAGTGGGGAAAAATGTGCGGATGGCGCTATCTAGCTTATCGCTGTCCGTGATGCAGACAAGACGGCCTGCCGCATCGCGGATTTCGTACATAATACGGCCGTCCATGTAGGTGGGACTGACCGAGAACCCTAGTTTCGGGGTGGATTGCGCTGAGGGCGCGGGTGCTTTACGCATGGGCGGAGGGATGTACGGGGGGGAAGCCCGTTGCGGGGGCACTGAGGGCGCCTTAGCCGCATGTTGACGACCTAAGCTGGTGGACGGCAGGGGTTTTTCCCAAGCATTTGGGACGGGAGCCCTCGGCGGCGACATGCCTACTTTAGGAGCAGGTTGGGAGTATGAATGGGACGGACGTGCAGGAGGCGCACGGTCCGGATGTCTCCGGGCAGCCAACTTGTTGGTCTTTGGCGCCTTGGGGCAACCGCGATAATTCGCGGTGTGCCCCTCGGTGCCGCAGAGCACACAGCTGGGCGGCTCGGGACAGCCGGGCGTGCGGCTGCAGTCGGAGGTGCCGTGGTCACCCAGGCACTTGACGCAGCGCGGTCTGCCGAAGCAGTTTCGCGCAGAATGGCCGTACAGCTGGCACCTGTGACATTGCGAGGGTGCGCCGTTACGGTGGGGAGGCTCTACATGGACTCCGGAGAGTCCATTCACCGCCTTCAATTTGAAGACGGCTTTACCTTCCGCCGTACGATCAAGTACTACGAGTACCATGTCGTACGTGCGTCTGGACCGAGCCGAGACCATACGGTGAACCTCCCGAACGGGGAGGTTCTGGGACCGTAGGTCTTCCCTAATCGAGTCAGTGGACTGCTCTGCGGGGAGGCCGCGGATGACGACGCGCAGAGCGCGTTCGTCCTCCAGAGCGAACGTGTGAAAGTCGAACTTCTGAGAACGAAGTTCTTTGGTGAGAGCGCGATGATCGCGGGAAGAGCTGACGGTAATGCGGATACCGTCCTTGGTGTTAACCGCGTTTTTAACCGCGATATTGTGGATTCTACAGAAGGTAGAGATGGACTCCCATTTCTCCTTGTGACGGAGGTAGATGGGAGGGGGGGTTTTCTCTTTGGACGCCGGAGTGGCATTCGCGGAGGGGGCGGGCTGAGACGCCGAGGGGGCCTGAGGGGCCGAAGTGGATGGCTGAGGGCCAGCCTGGGCTTTGGCGGGAGGCGCCTTGGTCGAGGAGCGAGCGGTACGCTTCCTCTTACCCTGAACAACGGTGAATTCACCGTCGGAGGAGGATGAGACGTCGGTTTCGGTCGCGGCGTCCGGGACTTCGATGTCCATATCGTCGGAATCGGACTCGACGGAGTCTACGCGGGGGGAGACGTTGGGGGTGCCGCAGAGAGCAAGCCTGGAGGGCTGAGAGGGCTTGGGAGGGGGCGCGGAGGTAGAGGCTTTAGGAGCCTCCACCTTACGGGCGGACGAAGGCGCGGAAGGCGCGGGCGCGGACGCGGACGCGGGCGTGGACGCAGACGCAGTTGCGGACGTAGAAGCGGACGCGGGGCCAGACGGGGCCGTTTTTTTGGTGGCTCGGGCCTTAGGTTTAGTGGCCGGAGGGGCCGGGAGGGCCACGTCAGAGGTGACGGGCTTGGCCTTGAGGGCCGGGACTTTTTTAGGGGCGGCCAGAGGGGCCCTGGTGGCTGCAACTGCCTTACTTACGGGCGGAGATTCCTTCGCCTTGATGGCGAGGATGTTCTCTCGTAGCCCTGGATGGGCGCGAAAGATCGCGTCCACCAGGGCTAGGAGAGCGTCGCGGTCAAGCGCCGCTAAGTCCATAGGGGACGTCGGCGAAGGAATCTCGGCCAGGGGAGGCGCGCGGGGGCCGCGGGGGCCGGGGGGTGGTTCCATTATCTCCCGGGGGGAAACCCGGGAGGAATGGGTGGGTGCGGGATGTTCGGGATATCTGTTGCTGAGGACCCTAAAGCAACAGACGGATGGTGGGTAGGAATGAAAGGACGTGTACGGAGTGCAATGTACACAGGGAAATGATTTTCTCACCGCCGGTCAAGCAGACTCACAGGACCGATTATGGCTAAAGGTGTCTTGGCCACAATGAGAGGAAGGGTCTTCCGGATTCTTGTGTTCCGCTGAGGGCGAAAAACAAGGCGCTCCGGGGCCACGCCCAATCTGGTTCGTTGGCACCGTTAGGTATCCCCAGACTGACCACACTGGACGTGGATTTACGTCGAAGACAAAGAAACACCTCAAGCCCTGACAAGGGCTTACACCTGACGCAAAGTCGTAGAAACAAGACTGTCCTGAAAAGGACAAAGTCAAGAAACACTGAAATTGTCCCAAGGGACGACGTCCTCGGGTGAGGGCGCAGCGCGCACTGAGCGCGGTCGAGCTTCGAAGCGGAGAGCGGCGAGCGCTTCAAGGCTTCAAGGCGGGGCGGGGCTAGCGGCGGGCACAGGACCAGCAGCAGCGAGCGGAGCGGAGCGAACGTCTAGTCAGCGCGGCGACTGACAGACGAGTCTGTGTAACGCTTTCTTTGAAGGTGTATTTATTATTTAAATAATGCAACACTTTGCTGAATTTAAAATGAAAACACCAATTAGAAAGAAGAATGAGCCAGTCAGTGTTTTGGGCCCTTACTATTGGCCATAATGGGCGATCAAATACGACCTTGATCGCCGATCATGTGGATACGCATTGTATCATGGCCGATCTTTTGATGAATGTCCGAAAACCGACACAGCGGAGATTATACTAATCGTCGCTGATCATAGGCGATAAGCGATAACGCCGTCTACACGTTCGTGATCGCCTTTGATCGTGCATCATGGCCGTGGTACTGTAGCTTAGATAATAATAATGTTCTTCAACTCTAATGTCGTGTATTCGAGTTTTGACAGGGTTTTCAATGGTTACAAAACTTTTTGGTGGAAGACATAATCGTGAATTAATCGTTTCTACACGTGTATTGAACATGGTATTTTTTAATGTTAACGTTTATCAATTATATTCTCCATCTTTGTGTACCTCAGAGTTAATTTGTACGTACGATACATAAACAGAAGATAAGAAAGTAAGTTAAGTAAGGTAAGTTGTACAAATTAAAGTTGAAACTGGATTAACTTGGTCTTGCTACCCTCAGTATAAATTCTGTCAACAAATTACTGACGTATGGACCAGACCAGAGGCCTTACTCCGGATCAACGAAAACGAAGTTTCGTGACAATTTTCGGGTTCCAATTATGTTAGTGAACTATTACGAATTCAGTAACCACCAACATAAGCTGACCCCGAAAATTGTCACAAAACTTGGTTTTCGTTGATCCCGTACGGCCTCTGCTTTGCTGACCATTCATAATAAAATTCCACACACTTCAATTTATTTCCATACCTGCATCGGTTAACCTAGTATGCAGAGCACTACCTGAAAATATCCAAACCCGATGCAAATTTAACCCTCTGACCGCACCCATTTATTCTGATTAGTTAATTTCTAAACACTGTGGTTATAGCAAACTGTTCGTTACTGTACCCCGAATTAGGCTATTGTCTAGTTTAATTAAATTGGGACGTCCCTAATTCGGTACGGTATTGGCAGACTTTGATTGAATTCATAAGCTTAATGATGTAGCTGAGCTAGATAGCAGCTGGATGACTTTAGACCTTTCTTAAAGAATAATGAATGTAAATGTATTGTTGCCTTGCAGCAAAGAGTGGATTTTGATGTGAACTTTTGCCCAGCTGTGGGACATGGTATATAAAAACTTAAGAGCTCAGCTCTTGTCGGTGTAATGATGCAATTTCCTCCATATGCTTATTTCCAATGCGATCTCTTTGACTTCTTGATACGACATGACAGCGACCTTCTCTTTTATCTGACTTATGTAATTAATTCTCGGTCTTCCCCTTCCTCGCCTTCCTTCTACTAGCAAAAAAAGAATGTAAATTGTAATTAAGTATATTGAGAAAACGTTATGTTGTTCCTATTTATGAAGTTGTAGCTTTAGAACACTTTTGTGACGCAAGATTTGCCAGCCGTGAATTTCGCTCATGTGACTGACTAATTTGAAAATATAAATACATAAGTAGGTACACAAGTTTACACAACGTTCTCGAAGCTCGAAGCGCTCGTGGCGAAGCTTGCCAAGACGTTCTTAACCAAGACGTTCTTGATAGATCGTTGAAGTTAAGCAACGTCCTGAGCGGTCACAACTTAAATGGGTGACCGCAAGTGGCAATCAGCTGAGCACTTCCGTTTGGAGGGCACGTTAAATTGTCGGTCCCGGCTTTAGGCGGCCTTAAAACTCCGTCACCAGAGTTGTCCACTTGCTCATACAAACAAACGATTAAAAATTATTTCGATTTGAGGTTAACCGACAATCGAATTAATTAGCGGTGGTTTAGTGAGGTTCTGGTTTGGCTTGCCATATTGCACTAGTATAGTGTAGTATAGTGTATCGACTTATATCGATTAATGTATTTTATACGCTATAAAAAGTTAGAGATTAGCGATATTTGAATGAAAAAAGAAGCGTTCGTGGCATATCTTGCTAAGATATGTTCTTGGTAGATAGTTGAAGTAAAGCATCGTTCTGAGCAGTCACAATGCCACTCTCAAGCTTATCACCCATATAAATTGTGACCACTTTATACGTCGCACTTATGAATGTGTATTCACATTTAATTGTTTACGTTTTTAATTAAGCAGACGATGTTACGATGTCTACCGCATCTTGAGAATATAGTCGTGATCATACTTTTTTTGATGCAGTATTTGGTAAAAGTTTTTTTACGCTTACCGTGGTCGCGGGCGAACTGCCCCGACCACGGTTGTTGCAACACAGCCGAAACGTCGGGAAATAATAAAAAAAATACGCGATAAAAAAAAGCGCTGTAAATTCAATTTAAAAGCATGAATTGTAATCGCGAAAGTTTAAGAAAGACTATTATTTTACGGTAATATATGAAGTTTCTGTAGTTTTCAAACACTAAGTATAGCGACAAATAGTATCACTAATCACAAATCATATAAAAATAATTAGGTTTCAACAGTTTTTCAAACACATTTAATACACTTTCTGTCAGAAAATCATGAAAAAAAAATTACCAAGCTTTAAAATGGTGTTTGTGTTTGGTTCAAAAATTTACCAAAACGCGCGAAAAAATGCGTATCTGTACTCCATGTTGTTTATCTCGCCACACTAACACCCACGGGAGGGTTAGCAAAATTAAATTTTTAGCTTCGAGCAGCGACTCTACTCTGATTAAATACATTTTAATTCTATTGTTTTGACCGCGCTGACTGAGTTGTACAGAGAAAATGCATAAAATTGTTTAATGCAATATTTATTAGCGTTCTGGTTTTCCTCCTATGCAGATGAAAGGAAGTGATATTTTCATCGTGAAAATAAATAATAGTTTAGAGATTTAAGGAATAGTGTAGCTTGTAAAATATGTTTACGTATAATACCAATAGCGCTGAACAAGATAGAGTCACGACTGTCCATAAGACACAACATTTTCTCAGATCTTTAAGATTTATAGGGATTTCTTAGGGTAAGGTAAGGTAGCCAGAGGTATGTACGTACATTATGCTTATATATTTTGAACATGCCAACATTTTGCAAAACAAATGTGAAATGTAATAAAGCCATTCGCTATTAAAAACTGCCCATTATTATACTCGTACTCCTGATGCCATATGGTTATGTAGCTCTCCACGCTTGCCCGCTAACATACGCAAAACGACACAATGAAGGCATAGACGCTCTGAGTAACAATGATGATGAATCCCCAGCCCACTTTTCAATAAACCAATAATCGTTTGACATTTCAATTTGCGTGCAATATCGGACTCGTACAGTTGCGCACAAATGGTCTATAGACTAGCACGTTCGAATTGAATGTGTGTCGCTGACGGGCGCGCGAATACGAATGAGTGTATTTTATAGCTTTCTGCTTGTACAGTCGCGAGCAGTGTTCTGTTAGTCATTTGGTGCAGAGGTCATAAAATGAAGTAATTTTTATTGGCAGTTTTGCTTGCTTTTTTTATATACGCTATGGAAATATAGTTTTATGTATATGGTTTTAACCTAATAAAAATGTGATAACATGTTTGGTGTTATTTCAGTACTTGTAGTATATTATTTTAAGTTTAGGAAGTTTCATGATAATATTTGGGTTCCGTTTATGTTGGTGAACTGTTACGAATTTAGTGTTCACCAACATAAGCTGACCCCAAAAACTGACACGAAACTTTGTTATCGTTGATCCCAAGTAAGGCCTCTGGGATTCATTTAAATATACAAACGAAACTTGATCAAATCGGTCCAGAAATCGATCAAAATTGATTTCACAAAAAAAGATCGCATAGTTCATAAGACAGTTTACCCTATCTCCCATAGATTCGGATTTCCCAGTAAAAAAAACACTCTCTAAAAAGATGAAGTCACAAAAAAGTAACAGTGCTGATTCCAAGTTTCTAAAGCCGTCATAATAATATATCAATCGCTTTGTCCAATCGCCGTGAGCGGATGTACAAAGATACCCACAAGTTGCGCGGAAACATAAAAGCGTTCAGTACAATAAATACGAGCTTTCGCTCCGCACTGTACCTTGAACTCCTGTGTCTAGTGAGCCGTGTATAGTGGAGACTTGGGGAAGTGTTCTGTTTGCTGAATTTGATTCTTTATCTTTAGTACCTTTTTATTTTGCAAACCCATCGCTTATACCTTCTGACATTTTCTTGCAATATTCTAATTCGCAGTTCAAATGCAAAGAAAACTGTCCATTGAGAGCTGAATTTGATTCTTTATCTTTAGTACCTACCTTTTTATTTTGCAAACCCATCGCTTATACCTTCTGACATTTTCTTGCAATATTCTAATTCGCAGTTATAATGCAAAGAAAACTGTCCATTGAGAGCTGAATTTGATTCTTTATCTTTAGTACCTTTTTATTTTGCAAACCCATCGCTTATACCTACTGACATTTTCTTGCAATATTCTAATTCGCAGTTAAAGCGCAAAGAAAACTGTCCATTGAGAACATTTTCATGTGTATGTCCGAGATTTGATAGATAAATAGATAGATTGATCATTTATTGTAAACTGTTAAAATGTTTACAAAGGTGGTAGGTTTTTTTGAGAATACAAAGTTTGGATCAATACTAAATTATATCTATTCAACGTTTAACACATTAGTATTGTTGCTAAATTTTGGTTTAAAAGTAAGACCTGCCATTGAATACCAAAAGATCTGTAATTGATCTATAACTTAACATAAAGAATATGATGATGAGAACCATTCAGACAACCGCACCCATAAATCGCAAAAAAACATAAATTAGTTCAAAACATTTAAAATAAAAAAAATCAGATCGACGTTTTACAACAAAAAGATGTAATAAAAATAACAATGTATCTGAAATAAAACAACATAGTAATAAATAAACCGAAATGTCCTTTAAATAAACATTACAGGCTAATTTCATTTGCCAAGTTCAACTATAACCAAAAACCATCCAGGTTACTCCAAAATTCTACAAAAATCATCGGAATCGATTAGACAACTTAAAAAACTTACCTCACTCATCTTTTAATATTTGATAACATGAAGAAGCAAAGTTCGCTCACGAGGTTCTTATGCACAGCTAGTTCACTCAGATCCAGCAGATGGCTCACTACACAAAAACGTAGGTTCCAAGCCTTGACGCGACACATACACAAAGCGTCTAAATTGGAAACGTCGCAACGACACGCAGACGTGTTATTTGTTACCGGCTGTTTGTGGTCTAAGGCATGGGAGATTTACGGTTTTATTTAAATTAGCTTACATTTTATAGGGGTAAAAAAAAAGTAAGTATGTATAGGGGTTAAAACTTTAATTTTGAAGCTTATAAATTTTTAAAGTATTTTTTAGGTTTAAGTAAAATAAAAATGATGGACGTTTTGTTTATGAACGAACACAAAACCATGACAATTTGAAATTACATTTTAGTTTTTTTTATACAAACAACCAGATTTTTTATACTTTAAACGGTACCTCTTTACTGTTTTGTTACCATAAAATCATCCATTCACACAATCTTAATCTTTTTTACAGTAGGTACGTCATTTTAATTCACATTTTTATCATACTTATTGTATTTTTCAGTATTTACCTACTGCATCATCAGCTGATTTAAAATATAATAGAGATACAAAAAAAGGTATAAAAAATTTACGGCTTAAACTATTTCTCCCTATCCACAGGTAGCCTGGAAGAGATCGCTTCTTAGTAATAAGGTCGCTTATTGAACACGTTTAGGTATTTAGTGTTATCACTAGTTGTCTTGTATTTAATTTAAGGTGTGCAATGAAGAATTTTCATTCTTTCATAATTTATTAAAAAAATTCTAGACTATCTTACAAAATCGAAAACTTTTTCTGATGAAAAATAAAATGCAAAGACGCGACAAAAATCTAGCCAAATCAAACCTTCAGTTTAAATACAAAAACGCTCTAAGCTTATAACTTACGTAAGTATGCAAGAAGCATCCCGGTGCTTTCAGACTGAAAACTAGGAGTGAAAAATATCCCTCTGTTGTTCTTCGCAACAGTGGAAGGTGGAAGTTTGTTTTGTTTATCTGTATGAACAATTGTGATAAGTGTGTAGATACCCTCCCTATTATAAGGTCATGTGTGAGGAAGTTGGAAAGTAGGAATAAAATGAAACGTGAGGGAACTTAGCAATTTAAACTTGATAGTAGGTTTTGTTCCGGTGGCTGCAGAGGCCCTAGCCATGTGACATTTCGACAATCGCTTTCGATTAGAAACTAAAAAAAATGTATAGGAATTGACATTCGATGACGAAAACTCGAGCGATCAGAAATGTCAAATCAAAGGTGTAGCGATGATAGAAATCGAATCGCTTCATAGCGAATGCCGGTTGGCTAGGCCCTCAGGTCGCTTCCAACCGAAACTACTGGAGATCTTAGACAACTTGTACAGTAGGTAATAAAACCAACAATCTATTTTTAAATAGTATTACAATACCTTTCACGTATATCAAAACCTACTCCTCATCATCATCAGCTATAGGACGTCCACTTGCTAAGACGTTCTTGATAGACCGAAGTTAAGCAACGTTTTGAGCGGTCACAACTTGGATGGGTGACCGCAAGTGGCATTAATATTTGAGCGCTTCCTTGCTTTGGAGGGCACTTCCGGCTTTTAAAGTCGTTAAGCCACGATGGAGGCTTCAAGGCGGTCTAAAAACTCCGTCACTAGAGTTGGCCACTTGCTCATACGAACTCACTCACTTTTTTATTTAGTTTTTTTTTAAGAAATGAGAATGTATACCCTAACCGAATAGAGTTATCCTATTTCGTTTCCGTAATGTATCAAAGAACGGTAAGGTCAAGAGATCTTTTTCCAGATGTAAGTATGTAGATATACCCTGATATACCCTATCCCTTACAATATTTTCGCTCATGATATGAAATCCCCACTCGTTAGGCCCGTTTTTGCCGGTGATTCCCCCAATCGGAAAGCAGTTAACGCGCACGTGCCGAAAATGGACAAACTATTGCACGTTACAAGCGGTAATATTTTGGTGGTGGTGCAAGCGAATTAGGTACTGCGAATAGAAAATATAAGGCGGGGTTATTGTTGTAGCGATTTGGAAAAGGTTTTTAACGTCAGTTTTAAGAAATGTAGTAAGAAATAACTGTTTTAAAATTGTATGGAACCGGAATTAATGACAGACACAGAAAAGAGCATGCCAATTATAAAACAGTTATAACCAATACATTTCGTACCTTACACCTTTTACAGATAAGATCACACTTTATAATTTCTTTGCTCACTTACATAATAACCGGCTCCTTCTGCAGTTTGTATGAAATTTGAATGCCCGTGCCATGTCCATTTACATCCATTCCATTTATGTCCATTTAGATGTGACTTGCCCCTTACATTTCTTGTCATGCATCTCTTATCGCTTATTGCTTGCACTACGACCATACCTTTTTGTTTATTCCCGCACTCATTACAGCCAGCTCCTTTGCTGTAGGCTCATCGAGTCTTTATAGCGCAGTTATTGTGTTATGTGACAAGTTATGAGGGTAAGGTCAGACGAGTCGTTAAGAGGTATTTTGTACGATAGTTAAAGGTAATAGCTACCATGATAGTCTGTCAGTTTAGTGTGTAATCTCTTTATCGGGAGATGTGAGAAAATATATTGAAAGGAAAATGAGCTGCGTTCTTGACTTCCTGATAATAGGCACTTAAGTTTGTTTATGTTAATACGTATTTATTTTGTTGTCAAGAGAGGGGAAGATCACAAAATCTTTGATTATATTGATGAGTTTTTATATAATTAAATAGAGGAATTTGTGATTTCATTTTCTATGATATACTTGCAAAATGTGGGTAGGTATGTACCAAATGTGTTACCTCTGACTATCTGTAGATCTATGTTCATGGCTGTATTTCACTTGGGATCCTAACAACCTATTTACGATTCTCACACTTTTCACCAAAGGGCCTAGCCAACCGGCATTCGCTATGAAGCGATTCGATTTCTATCATCGCTACACCTTTGATTTGACATTTCTGATCGCTCGAGTTTTCGTCATCGAATGTCAATTCCTATACATTTTTTTTAGTTTCTAATCGAAAGCGATTGTCGAAATGTAACATGGGCCATGGCTAGGGCCTCTGATCTAAGTTTCAATTTTTTTTTTTCAGATTGGAATTTACTGACTTACGTCGTAATGACTTTAGTATACCTACTCATTAAAAAAAAAAAGAATTGTTAAAATCGAGTCACTATTGACGGAGTGTTGGTTAACATACATAAAAAAAATACATATAGTAGGCAGAACCTCATCCTTTTTTGAAGTGGGTTAAAAATATCTCTTCTTGAACCCATTCAAGGAACTTATTCTGTTACCGAAAGGAATTAATTCAGTGTAACGGTACGACTTCACTTTAACCGCTCGACTTTTTATTACTCTCTAAGAATAGTAAGTTTCCTGTGCAAGGCAAGTTTTAGCAAATACATGGATGTATTATACATTTTAATTATGCATGTCAGATGTAATTTTTTAGTAAAGTTCAACATGCATTAAACAGAAACTAAACTACTACATATTTACTACTACAAATATTATTTGCATTGCCGTCTGGCAGTGGTTTGGATCAGTTGAGCTACCTATAGATCGTTTGTAACGATCCTTAGGTGGTTCAACTGGTTCTAATTATATTTAGTAAAGTTGGAATTATACGTAGGTGTACATGTCATATGACATAGAAACAACGACAAATAATTAAAAATGATTATGACGAATTTATGAGAATTTTCCGAGTAAGTTATTTTAATTATAATAAATGCTGTTAGTCATTTTCCCCAATTTCTACCACCCAAAAAGTCATCGAATAGATAAAAATATTAAGCGCTTCGAACTTTTTCATACAGTTCTTCAAAGACATTGATAGAAAGCGAGCGATATCTTTCAAGTGGTCGCGTCATAAGAAACCCAGTGGTCAGTTGGTATTTCTCGGTCCATTTAACGAAATCGATTGTTCTCGGCTCAGTGGAAGGATGTTTGCGGCTCCGGGTTTTATCTTTGAGTGAAATTATACCGCTTTTTGTTGGCATTTTCATATCGGGTTATAGTTTTATTTGCATACTGGTTTTCATTGTGATGTAATCCTTTACATTCGTGATAATTTATTAATAATAATATAAATATAATATGTGAAAGAGAAGAGAATATTCAATTATCGCCATACGTGTGCTCAAAATACACAAGAATCAATTGAAATATTAAAAGATCTTTGCAAATAATGTTGTAAGATTAGTTGAAAAAAAGTTTACTTAACTGACGTCAAGGAAGTAAAACACTGATGTTTTTCACCGCTGTCACTTACACCCACAAAATGTCATTAATGAAGTCGATTGCCCAGTAGCTCAATTGGACTAGATCACAGATACGATGTAGAAATTTTCAAAGAGAAAACTTAAATCTACTAATAATATTCTCGCTCGACATGGTTTGAACGCAATTTTAAACTTTCAAACAAATGGCGGGAACCCACAAGATTTTCTAAGAACAGACCCACCTAGATGAGACAAGTTAAGGTTGAACTGCAACTCATGAAATGCTTCAGCACTAAGTAGTTTTGATATCTGTCTGAAGCAATTTCTTTTTATTACAAAGTAACTATGTACTCGTAGGCTCTTATGAGGTAGTAGCTAAATCGGATGACGGATTACTCAGATTTTATCACAAAGTGTGTTTTGCAATGATTGATTTCCACCACAATTTGTATGCTTCATTTTGTAGGTGTACCCACACAAACATGGATGCTCTGTTTTAAGGTGCTCCCTCACGGAAGTATTTGCCTGTGATGTAGCATTTTTAATTAGATTTTGGGCATTACGTATAATATGCTAAAAATAACTAGATAAGTAGGTCACACTTAAATCAGCCAAGTGTAGCGTGTGATGCCAGACACACTTTGTTGAGGTGTTATCTTGTTAATTTCACAAATACTTTTACTTGCTTTAACGTTCTTTACTTTGTTTGACTGGCTTCCCACTGAAGCTTGACTATTTAGATTGATAAGTGATCGCTTTTAAAAAAAAGCTAGGCCCACACCACGAGGTTCTTGTCTAATTGTTTCCCTGGTGTAGGGAGTCGCGTTAAAACAGGCATTAGAAAAGCTAGCATGTAAGACGAAACTGAAGTAATCCTTGAGGTCCAAATAATCAATTTTTCAAAACCAAAATAATCAATTTTTCTTTCTTTCTTTCTTTCTACGTTGCTGAAAGATGTAGACTGACCCACACCTGCATCAGATAAGTTCCAACTTGATTTCCCAGAGCACTGGTCCCTTTAAACTTTGATTAAGGTCAACTTGATCTAGTTAGACAGTGCTCATATTTTATTTGTACAAGTCGACAACTTTGATTATCGTGGTCAATGTTTTAAGGTCATGACTAAAACTATTTCCTTTGATCTCTAAAATATGGGTTTGTTTGTAGTAAACTGAACGGTGAGTTGATCAATATGAGATCAAATCTCGTTGGAATCGGATAATTGACCAATTTATTAATTTGAATACACCGATATTTAATAACAAGAGGCAAAATTAAACAAAAATGTTATCAATTTAGATTATAGACAATATTTCGATTCTTTTTTGATCTAAAGAATACGCGAATGAGATCCACACTCCAGTGTCGCAGGTTGTTAGTATCGCGCACATTCAGCGTGGCAGTGTGAAATATAATTTTAAATTGTATAATACCTAAAACCTAAAAAATCCACGCGTAGTTCATTCCGCAAACATCGACTGACGATATCTAGTTATCGATAACAGGAATCGATTTTTCGGGCACGTCCTAACAACAAATCGGATGACACCATATGCGGTGTTTGTATTCGTGATCCACGGAATAGATGGTGATAGATGGTAGATAGTATTGGAGATGGCTTATTTCCGATATATATACATTACTAGCTTACTCGTGGTTTCGCTCGCGTGATACCTACCTTGATAAAATATAGCCTATTTCCATTCGGAAAGTCCATGCTGCACATCGGTGAAAGAGTTTTAAAATCGGATGAGTATGAGGATGAGTAGTTTCGGAGATTACCCCAAACATACAAACAAACCGACTTTACCTATTTATAATATTAGTATAGAAGTAAGAAAGATGGTTCTCCATGATAGAGAACGTGTGAACAATGGTAACAAAATTCGGCTCTGGTTTTCAGAATGCAGATGAGTAGATGTGACCTAGACATATTAAATAACTCACGTACCTATATAACTCACGAAAACTAAGAATGTCATCGATCTAAATACTAGTATATTTACCGAAATTATTCCGATTCATCCTCTTTTCAATTCAATCTTCGTAGTCTTGCATAAGTAAAAAAAATGCACGATACCCATGGCCATAACTTTTTGAGCATAGTTTTATTACAAACAGAGGCAACCATATTAAAAATGTTCTTTTAAATTCAACCTATACTCAAAAGTTTGTCCAATACATTCACAACATATCTCTTTTAGTCGATATCTACGGTTTTATCGCCCGAAGCGTATTTGAATAATTCGATTCAGTTTATATGTTACAGTAAAAGATCGTATCGTCCGTTTGCACCATCGAGATGGCTGTGACTACGAGCAGATAGGAAGCGCTTTCTTGTTGTAAGTTATTTTAATGGCTTCTAACTTTTTCGGCTTTGCTTGCACAACACGGCAAAGAAAGAAAGAAAGAAAGAAAAATCATTTATTCTTGTAGGACCTCAAGGATCACAAGGTTTCGTTTTACATGCTAGGTGATTATAATGCCTGTTCCAACGCGACTCCCTACACCAGGGAAAGAATCAGGCAAGAACCTGGTGGTGTGGGTCTAGCTTTTTTTAAAAAAAGAAAACCACCGCTAAGAATGATTTACGCCCAGTATTATCAACTTACGAATGACCGTAGATCTATCTATGACAACGTTGTTATCTGTAAAAAAGTGTCATACATTTTGTGTGGTATAAACAAAGTTGCTAAGGAGATAGATCTACGATCACTCGTAAGTTGAATATACGAACCAGACTAGGAAATGAATCAAACCATATTATATTTTTACTATTGTTAGATAATTTAGAGAATGAAATTGCATTGCAGTTATATAGTTCCAAAACTAGTATTTCTTAGAATAACAGTAAAGCAAAGTAGATTTCTTGTTCTATCGAACACAGTCGTAAAAACGAGTAAAGTCAGGCGTGAGGCTAGTGTTCAATAAAATAATCGTAGTATGGTAACATCTTCACGATGTACTATAAGACGAAGTATACCGTCAAAACCAAACAGATGAAACTCTGGTTGTTTTAATGTTGACACCACAGATAATATAACACTATACTAAAACCCCGGATAATTAGAGAAATCTCCTTTCCAAGTTTTTTGATGAGACATCAGTTAAAGAAATTATGATAAGACTCTAAATTAAAGTTTTAAATGCTATGACTAGCTTATGGTTAGTTTCCTCGTGTTATTTTAGTTTAAAAGTTAATCATCTCCTTTAGAACGATCTTAAGTGTGTGCCATAACGCCGAGGAATGAGCGGGAGAGCGAATAATGTTTTTACTCGTGAGTGAGAAGCGCAGAACGATAGACACGCAACATAATTTATAGCGAAAAAACAGTTTTTATTTAATTACAAGTTAATTAAACAAGTAATCGAAAAATTAAAAAACCAGTGGGGCTAAAAAGGCCGTTTATAGCAATTCTGCTAAAAAGAATTCATTTCATGAATTCCGAGCAATAATTTAGCAATATCTCTAAAATGTGGTAAAATGGCACACATTTAGCAATATTGTAAGCAAAGCAATTCCATTCACCAGCAGATTCATATTTAAACGTTACATTGCCATAAGAAAAAAATTAACACTGCAAATTTCTCAAAGGTTTTTTTTTCAATAAATTTGTATAAAATTTTAAGATATTCTGCAAATAATTTGTTTTTGTATCATAGAATGTTTTAATATCAATAATATACATAAAAACGATGGCATTTTTGAATAAACTGTTTAAAATTTACAGTGTTGTAGGTGCAATAAAATATTTTTCTTTAATTGACACTGACAGTTACATAAGTTTATCGCTGTCAATGTCAAAGTGTGGATGGATCGTAAACAAAACGAACGTAGTGTAAGTGTATTCTCTTTGCGTAAACAAAACAAAATTGGAAAATTAAATTTTAGAATTTTGTTAAATTAAAGTTGTTTATTGATATAAACTGAGAAAAAGTATATTTTTAGGGAGTATTTGAACAAAGTTTTCAACCAAAGATTAGAATAACTATACCAATGTCCAGCCAGCTTTGTTGATGCTATATTATCTCGTGTTTATCTACGAGTTGGATCTTTCTATTTCAAAGTAAGTGCTTACTTATATGCTTTTTCGGTAAATACATTCGTTATTTGATTACCATTGCATTGATCTGAAAAACCTACAAACCTACAAAATTTTATTTTGAGGCTATGAAAATGCGTGCAACGAAAGTGCCTGAACAATTTTAAAATTTCTTAGTAGGTATGTAGCTACTAAGAAATTTTACGTATACCTATGTAGTTTACAATGAAAAAAATTGTTATAAAAATCGGATTTTATTGTAAACACAAGAACTTTTACAAATATTTGTGCTTTATAAGACTAGCTGACCAAAGTCTCTGAGCGTCCCACACCATGACTTGAAAATACCTGTAACAATAAAGTATTAAGATAAACATTGTTTTAATTAGGTACCTTAAAACCACACTTTCATTTTCAGCCTCTTGATGAGATGGAAGTTGCTCAAGATGAGATTAAAGTGCATGGTGGATCCACACAAGGGAGTCATGAGTTGCCCCACTATGTGCTACGGCTGGATATACCTACATACTCAAGAATTGAAGTCTAAAATGCAATTATAAAACAATAACTATCTAGGTTATCTAGCATATCAATAAAAGTTAGATGTTTTTATAATGTATAATAAGATTATGAGTGAAGATTAATAATTTGATGTAAATAATTTAGCCGATGAGCATTGTTTTATTTCCACTTATTGGACTGTATATCTGAAACAACACCATTTTTCTCAAATTATAAGTGTTAATGTGTGCATGGATGTATAGATGGATGTTTATTACTCGTACTTTGTCATGCAAAAATTACTCGGATAGATTTGCTCGAACTTTGGAATACTTATACATAGATTATGGCCTAGAATCACAGTAGGTACTTTTTATCAGAGTAAGTACTTAGTATGTGAGCAAAGCTGCGGGCCTAAACTAGTTATAATAACAATCCTACACTTACCATGAGTATTGAGCTTATTTCATCTTGACTGCACAGGCAGCCGGCCTAGTAGCAAGCACTCACCCATAATGAAAGCCCTCTACTTCAGAGGTTTATTAAACAAGCTCTCTTCATATTCTGCAGGCTTCTCAATAGGAATGTGGGTAGTAGGTATTGATATATTCCAAAACATCAGACATGCCAACCTTTGCCTTCCTGTAAAACCTGAAAATAAGAAAATGGTTAGTATTTGAGTTACATGGGTAGGTATGTTATTAGGTGTTTATGATAATAATAATAATATACCTGTAACCTTGGACTATAATATACTCATCCATGCTTTAGCCAACTATACTTACCTACCTACTCTAAGAAATGTACCACCTATACTTAGTGGTAGGTATTTCATTATTTTTTTTGCAAATAAATGTATCTAGGTAGGTACTTACTCTTACAAATATGTAGTTGGTGCATCTTGTGGTAAGTAGGTTAGGTACCATTGTAGGTACCTAGATGCACCAACTTGATGTTAAGTAAATCTACTGCATCTATTGATAATATAGGTACCTAAATAATCATACACTAACCATGGATGGATATTGTCCTTAGTCCGCCTCGGCGATGCCGGCGCAGCGCCAACGGCGAGGGTGGATAATTAGGGCTCCAACTCGGTGTTACTGCTCACACTTTTACTAACACCATTTCAAATGCTCATCATATATAGAGACTTTGCCGACGATATAAATGCTGTCTGTAACATTGGCGTGCTCCAAAAGTTAAAGTATAGGCCTAAATGAGCAATTAATATTATTTTCTTCAATTCACTTTACGAAATGAATTGAAAAAAGTTACTCCCTGAGTAACTTTTTATGAATCTGCTATTTGACAGAAAGTTACTACGATTTTCCTGTCAAAACTGTCAATTAGGTGAATTGAGCATTTCATCTGCTTGTTAAGAATTGCAATAAGGGGCCATTTTACGATTTGTCTTTTAATGAATTGAAAACAATATTGCTAAAACGACCTTTTTACCGCCACGGTGAATTGAGCAATTCATTTTCTTGATATGAATTGAAAACAATATTGCTAAAACGGCCTTTTTAACCCCCCAGAACTATATGAATACTTCTAGGCTATTTGTCAAAACATAAAACCAACAAAAATAGCGTTCTGTTCCTGAGATAAATAGCAAACTGTGTGAAAAACATGTATTTTTCAAAAAAATATATGATCGAGAAAACTTTTACCAATCGTGTTTCTAAAAAACCACAACGCAAGATAAAAGTTCAAAGTTTAATTTCTCCAAACATTATAAGGTGGTATCTTTCACGGATTTTGAGATCTAATACGATTCAAACCACATATTTGCTACCTACGGCCTCTTAATACGATGGTTCTTGATATGCGTATGTTTGCATAAACAAGTAGCTTATCTTGGTGATAGAAAGAAAGAAAGAATGATAAGACATTTATCGGCCCCAAGAACACGTAAGTAAGTATTTATAACACAACAAAAATAATGTAGGTACTTACATAAAACAGACAAGAAAAAAAAATGTGTTTCGTGGGGCAAATTAGGATAGATAGTTTTTATTAAATCTGAACTCACATAGGTAACTATAATTAATTAAAAATAATATAATTAAAAAAGATTTAATAAAAACTCTACTAAAATATATATTGTTTTTACACTTTTATCTATTCAAAGTCACGTTAACTGCAGTCCGTAGAGGCTTCGCGCACACACCCTCGCGTATAGAACAAATTAAAAAGTTTAAAATAAATATCAAACTCGATAAAGTTAAATTGCATTTAAAAAGCTCTCGTTTTCGGAAAGTGTAAAACGATTTGCGAAACCTTAAACCTTATGTACTTTATAGTTCTATGTAATAAATTATAGTAGTGTTGGTTCACGGGTTCACCTACTAAGTAAAATTATTTAATTATTAATAGCTAGACCATTAGAAAAACTTAGCCTTTGATAGACTAGGGCCTAATACAAAATGGAAGGATGGTAAATGATGAAAAGACTTTTGCGCTGCGTTTAAAAACTTTTAAAATAATCTTCTAAGTTAAAAGTGTTTTTGTTGTATTTTTCTTGTATTTCACTTTCAACTAAGTTTTTCTCAGTAACAGTCAGTCCTTAATAATTTGAAGAGTAAAAAATCGGTGTTATAGTAAAAATTAAACCTTTCTAAATACATATTACTAACAATTGTAATACACACCGAAAAAAAATCAGTAACAAATTCAGATCATTTTAATTTGCACAAAAATTAGATCTCCGAATGAGCATGATTTTCTAATTATTCAAAGACAATGCAAACAGTTCCCAAAACAGATAAGCATAAATTCATAATTTTATTACCTAGTAGTTATTGATACAGTAATGCTGTAACTGTTACGACCATACCCAATTCGGTAATTAGCAAGTAAACAACAACACTAAAACAGGGCCGATAAATTTGTCCTATCGGAGCGAGAATCGTAGCAAATCAGGAAACTTTCAGCCATAGATAATTCAGCAGTTAGTACAGAAACTTCTGGACTGTAGTCATTACATCGTACCAAAGACGATTAATATCTAGAAGACAGACAAAGGCCATACACAAAATCGTAACCCGATCCCGCAGTACCAGATAGCCTGAAAACTTTAAAACATCAATTTTATCCAAGAAATTTCAATACTTAGTAGTAGGTAGCAACAATATTCAATATTTAAACATTTTTAACTAGAAAGTAATTTAAATTTCTTGGATAAAATTGATGTTTTAGAGTTTTCAGGCTATTTTTTAGGGTTACGATTTTGTGTATGGCCTTTGTCTGTCTTCTAGATATTAATCGTCTTTGATCGTACTAAGTATATTTATACAATTAGGATCACCAAAGGATGCCCAAAGATCAAACATTACACGGACAACATTTTAACACACACAAACTTTAGATAAGTATTAGATTGTTTTTCTTTCTTTTTTAAACTAGTTTATTGTTGCATTTATTTATATTTTGTATACGTGCTTATAAAAGACGGATGTGAGTGTCAACTCAAACCTATTAAGTTTTTTTAGACACAATATTAAGTTTTTGTATGTATATTTTTTAAGTGAAATAAATAAAAAAAAAAAAAAAAAAAAAAACTAGTGGTTCTACCTTTATCACACTAATATTATAAAGGTATGTTTGTGTGTGTGTAAGTATGTAAGTGTGAATGTTTGTTACTCCTTCACGCTCGTACGGCTGGACAAATTTGAATGAAATTTAGTACCAGGATAGTTTATATCCTCAATTAACACATAGGCTACTTTTAATCCCGGTATTCTCACGGGACCGGGAACTATTCACCGCGGGTAACACCGCGGGCCGTAGCCAGTAAGTAATAAAACAAGTACCAAAGATCGCCTTCGAGAAAACGTTCATTTAAATGGCGATTTTAGAGTCACGTTTTTCAAACGCAGTCTCTGCGCGTTTGCATCGACTATACGTATGTGAATAAATTTAAAGCAACGAAGTGCAATTCAGCTCTTTAAGAAAGAGTTGTGTAAGTGCCTCAACATGCCAATTCATTCTTGCAGTAAATCTGATACGCGTGTAAATAATTCACGGCGACGCGCGAAAACCAACTAAACAGTACATAAATATGAAACAAGAATATGTATAGCAAGACATCTGAATCTTGAAAAGTTGTAAATTAATCACTTTGATTACGTAAGATCTTATCTCTTAAGCGATAAAGTTGATATTTAATTGTTTCGAATCAGTAATTCGCTAGAAATAAAGGCCACTAGCCATATAGTCATATACTTACTAGCCATATACCTAGACGTAATGGAATATGTTCTGAGCATTAGTTTAGCAGTGGTAACTGTTTTGTTAGATCTCGACACATTAATAACGTGTGCTTAGTTAATAAAATATTATTATGTATGTTAGTCTGTAAGGTATTTATTATATGTGCCTTCGATTAAGTATTTAACATCTTGTTACTTATCTTTAGTTGCCTGAAATAAAGATTATATTATTATATTATTATTATTAAAATTTATTTAAAAGAATTGTAGATATTAAAGGTGTCTATTTATTTGTTCCTATATTGGTCTAGTTATATTATTGAAGCTTTCTGTTTCAAAACCTGAATATTTTAATTGTAATAAAAGGATGTACAATTAATGTAATTAATTAATTAATTAATGATTAATGTACTAATAAAATATCCAGGTTTTGAAACAGAAAACCTCATTATCTTATTAAAAGCACAAAATTATTTTTTTTACTACAAAATAAGCGCCTCAGTTAAAACTGTTCTTAAAGCACTCATTGAAGCGTCAACTGTGCGATATTGCGTAAGTGCAAAGAGCCTGGCTTTGACAACGCTATACCATCGCCTTTCTACGCTTCAGTGGACTGTGTTCTTTTGTACAGTCAATATCAATGAAATGTATTTATTTATTTGTACAAGAAAGTTTCAATCAAAAATGGCAGTTTTATTAAGCGCACTAAAAAAATATTTAATAAAAAATGGCTAAGCTACAGCCAAATGCTAAAGGCTTACGCGGTATTCGCTGCCGCTGTGGGAAGCGAAAATACGAAAAACTTTATAGAAAATATCTGCGCGGCTAAATATTTTCGCTTTGCACAGTAGCAGCGAATACCGCTTAGGTCCGAACAGGCCTTAAAGAAATATACCAAATAAGAAATACGTTACAATGAAAATTAACATAAACCAACCTATGACAAGTTGTTGCCTGTCTCCATACCCTTGTCATAGTTTAGTTTATCAAAAGGAAAAACATGATATCATCCTATTGACTTTGAACCTTATGAGTTTGTACTTCTCATAACATATACTTCAAACAAGTTCACTAATTGATGTCTACTTTGACTTGAAAACATTTCAAAAGTTTCGATATGTTAACTTATATAATATAGAGTAGCGAAGTCAATTACATTGTCATCCGTAGCTTGTTAAGCATGCAACAATCGAGTTAACGGAATCAATTGTTGATTCGAGTATAGTAACTAGTCAAAGCACTTACCCGTGCAGCTAACATGGCTCTTAATGATCCAAGTCTTATTGAATAAATGACTTTCAACTTAAACTTGAACTTAACTATGAAAGGTTCAAACTTCGATAGAGTTATCCAATTCAAACGCTGACAGTACCTGCCTGTAATGTCAATTACATTGTCATCCGAACCTTGCTAAGCGTGCAATAATCGAGTGAACGGAATCGATTGTCGATTCGGACGGGTATCGTCACTAATCGGTCTATTGGATATTCGATTTGATTGTATTAGGAGCAGGCCGTGTACCTGGTATTACTATGTACTTGGTCCTAAGTGCATATTGGTAGAGATCCTCGGAACTGCGCATATATTCTTCAATATTGAATTCCGATGCGCGTACGATTTTGTTTACTTCCTGAATGTATGATTTGCAAAATGCAATATTGTAAGTTTGACACTTATGAACGCAGGATAATTAGGTACCAACTTAACAACATTACGCAAATTGGTTTAGTAAACCTTAGCTAAAACGGGTATTAAATCTGTTGCTATCTATTTTATTGACATACGAGTAACAAGAAAAAAACATTCTTTATATCTAGGTAAGTATATTAAATTGATCTGACCAAGACCTTATATTTTTATCTTGTTCGACCATTTTTAAAGGCCCAAAAGTGATCGTTCCATGTCGTTTCGAAACTGTATAAAGTATCGTGACACGCTAAAGTATTAAAACGCTTGTAATCCATACAGTGCCCGAGCATGCTATGCAATAATTGCTGCAACTAAAGGTAAATTATGTTGTGAATTTGCTGTTCGACCATTAAAATTTAGCTGCAATTTGCTCGGGTTGAATAGGTCGTGCATAGCTGGCTCAGAGGTGAAAGGCTGCATGTGCTTAAACCGAAATGTCGATAGCTATGTTAACTAGCGCAATGCACGCGAATTTGTTCGCATTGAAAACGATTTACAGACAGGATTTTTTAGATTTTAATACCCTGCCCTAGCCATGTTACATTTCGACAATCGCTTTCGATTAGAAACTAAAAAAATGTATAGGAATTGACATTCGATGACGAAAAACCCGAGCAATCAGAAATGTCAAATCAAAGGTGTAGCGATAATAGAAAGAGAATAGATACGAAACATTTGTCACGACGTGTCTACGCACCCAGGGGGCGTATCATCAGTTTACGAGTGGTATAGTTAACTATCGTTGCTACCGGGTCAAGTATTTTAAATGTATGAAATTATTCGTTCATGCAAGATTGTTATACCTACATTAGTTAAACTTGACTCGGTATCGAGGAGATTCAATACTACGGTAAACTGGTTATAAGGGTGATGCTTTTGATTTTCAATTTTGATGCTTCTAAGTTCCGCTATCCACGCATTGTTATGAGGCTCAAAATGTCTCCTAAAATCCGCTTAAACTGGGTTATACCGCTTAATGAGTCGAGTTTCTCTGTCCATCAACGTCACAGTTTTATATCATATGTACAAGTAGATTATCGTTAAAATAGTTAGATCTTTAAATACAAAAAAATAAATAAACTCCTTATAATTTTTACTGTAATACAAGCAAAAACAAAATACCAGAAAGATGATTGCAAAGACAAATGGTTTCTGATGTAGCAAGCCAATTGATCGCTAGAGAAACTCCGATCAATCCCAACCCGATATTGCCAGGAGTGCGCCCTTAAAAAGCATTCAGAAAAAGAAATGAAATTATTTATCAACTTCCAAAGGAATGGGCCCGAATATGACGAGGTCCTTTATAAATTGGAACGAATTATTGGAACCCGATTTGAGGGTAAAAGTTATTGTTAGTTTTCGATTTTAGACAGTTTTCTGTTATGATGTTTCATTTGTGTTGAGTTGTCACAACACTGTTTTTCTTATGTTTTAAATACGACTTGAAAAGTTAAACGTCAATCTAGTTAAGTGTGTGCCATAACGCCGAGGAATGAGCGGGAGAGCGAATAATGTTTTTACTCGTGAGTGAGAAGCGCAGAACGATAGACACGCAACATAATTTATAGCGAAAAAACAGTTTTTATTTAATTACAAGTTAATTAAACAAGCAATCGAAAAATTAAAAAACCAGAACTAAATAAATACTTCTAGGCTATTTGTCAAAACATAAAACCAACAAAAATAGCGTTCTGTTCCTGAGATAAATAGCAAACTGTGTGAAAAACATGTATTTTTCAAAAAAATATATGATCGAGAAAACTTTTACCAATCGTGTTTCTAAAAAACCAAGATAAAAGATAAAAGTTCAAAGTATCATTTCCCTAAATATGAAGGACGTAGCTTTCACATATACTGAGATAAATAAGGATTTCGACGACTAATTTGCATATGGCGCCCTCTTAAGTTCAGTCGCTGTTGCCGCATTAGGCTAGGAATCTATCATCTCAATCATTGATTATAAGTTTTTCATGAGTGTAATTTATCAAAATGTCTACCTGGCATGATTAGATTTTTGAGTAACCTGTCAAACTAATATTCTGTGGATGTGTTAAACGAATGCGTATTTCTAATACATAGTTTCATTATAAGTAGAATTTTTAAATCTATCATAAAAACCAACAATACTACTAAAATAGTTTTTTTTTAATTTCTCTTATTCGTAAATATCACTACGCCAAAATTACAAGCAAATTCTCTCGCGTCATCGTATTGTGTCGTATCGCACTTTGACGCGTTTTGTCGCGTTACATTTTGTTGGGTTATAGCAAATAACAACCAACCTAGTAACTAAAACACTGGTTATTTACAAACAAATAAATAAATAATTAATTAGCTTATACTGTCCCATTTTTGAGCAAAGGCTCCTAACTTTCCTCAGTCACTACGATACAATTCAGCGCAAGTGAAAAACAATACCTGCTTTTAATTTTAAATATAAGCTATCATACAAAAAACCTTCAATGACCATGTTTTATACCTCGCATAAAGAGTTTCCACCTGCTCATGCATCGGATATCCCATCCGCAGATTGGGCGCGGCATATTATTCCCTCAGTCGGCCGGTGCAATTGCCAATCCAATCAATTACCCCGGAAACGCTCTCTGATATACGGGAATTACTACATGCACAGGAATTACTTTGGCCAGATCGATTTTCGTAAATGCAAAGACTGTGGGAAAAAATCTACTAAAGATAAAGGTCAGTACTCACATACGGTATTATACGGAAAAAAAGACGTGTGGCACTCGGAGACTGCCGCAGTAAAGCTATTGCATTGGGGGTGTTAGGTTATTTTCTGGATTCAGTCTCCACGCTCAAGGCCCGCGATAGAAGCTATGCAATAGCTTAATAAACACTTGGACAAAAGGCCTCTTTGATCATTTTGAAAGTCTAAAGAGCTAAGAGGTTGTACACCTTTTAATTTGATAACATGACAAGTCCGTTACAATTATTTTAACCAAGATAATAAATGTAAAAATGAGTAAGGACAAAAAGATAGATATTTGTAACGCATTTACACAAAAGCTACTGAACAAAGGTTGATTCATAGTTTATGACTTTGGTTTTGACAAAAGAGTGTTGAGAGTTATATTTTCACTTTCTATAATCTACATTTATTTTGTAATAGAATGTGATAGAATAAACAACGTGCATATTTACATAACCTGAAGTATGTAAATTTAGTTAATATAATATTTATTTTACTTGCACGCTTAGTGAACATCAAATTAAATATACCTAGGTGAAATTCCAAATGTGCCACCGCTCGGTATTTGGGATGTTTATGTTTTGAATTTCGGAATAGTGAAATCACAAAGGCACTGTATTTTTTTAATATGGCTAGTGGGCCTGTTAGGCTGTGTCCACAGTAGGTAAACTGTTAGCGGCCCACTGAGTTTGCAGCGTATCGGTTTAATACGCTCATCCATATTATATTTGAAATGAAGTGTCACAGTTTGCTAGTTTGCGCTCACTTTACGCAGTTTGCAGCGTCACGCGCGCCGACTGTCTCAGTCGGCGGCGGCGATATGGTTGATATGGCGAAAATTGATCTGAGTTTGCAGCTAACTCAAATTTCAGTTAGCCACAAATTTGCGGCTCACTCAGCCGGCCGCTAACAGTTTGCCTACTGTGGACACAGCCTTCGGCTTATTTTGTGTTGTTTGAAAACAAACTGTCGATACTTAACCTAAAAATAACTTTCAGTTAAGTTAAGATTTAGATACCGACAATGTTTCGATTATTCGACTCCTCGAGGTCACATCTCACACTAAATCAACAATATTTTAACGTGACTAATTTTCCGTGTGCTTTTATAATGTCCTTGGTTTTTATAATGTGTATAAGGTGTTTAAATATTATAGATTTACACATAATCATGAAACATTTATCTTTCCCTGTCACAACAGCCATAACAACAATTAAAACAAAGAGAAATAATAAAGGAACATTAATATTGCAATCATCTGATACTCTTGATTGAAATTACAGCCAGCGCGGCGAGAGCGCAAATATAGATAATGAAAACTTTTCACGGGAAATTAAATTATCGAAATGATTGAAGCCATTGTGTGTATGCAGTAGGGATACTTATGTAATAGTACAAGCTTAATCGAGGTATCTGTCTGGACAAAAAGTGGCATAAATGAAAGAAAGAAAGAAAAAACATCTATTCTTGTAGGACCTCAAGGATCACTTAAGTTTCGTCTTACATGCTAGGTTATTCTAATGCCTGTTCCAACACGACTCCCTACACTCCCTACACATACAATGTTACATGGTGCAGCCAAATCAATAACATCCAACCATAGATCCATACAAACGTTCACGTTATTAATATTAGTAAGATGTTGTTCCAAGTCAAAACTCCCAAATTGATAAAATTTAAGTTTTTAGATTTTCCAAAATTGGGCAGCTGAGATTTAACTCTCAACCTCGTTTAGACGTTTTAGCAAAGTTGCAAGGTTTAAAGCCCGTCACACACGTAGCTATAATATTAATATTAATATGCCTTGCTATATCTATACAAATACACACACAGCTATCATATATATTATAGCTGCGTGTGCGGTCACTTGAATATTTGTATAGAAAATATATCGATATATATATATTTTTTTTTTTTTCAACCTACATTGTCCCACTGCTGGGCAAAGGTCTCCCCCAATTCTCTCCAACCATCTCTGTCCTTTGAGACTTCACACCAATCTCTCTCAAAAGTATCGAGATCGTCTCTCCAGCGCTTCCTTGGCCGACCGCGACCACGCATTCCTTCAGGCTGCCATATATTATAGCTACGTGTGTGACGGGCTTTACTGTAAATTAATATTTGTTACTGACTTTACTTATGTCAGTACAATGATAGCTAATTACGAAGCTTTTTGTTGAACTTTATGCCAATCAAATATACTGTGTAATGACAATATTGTGCGGAATATAATCAACTGATCAGTTTATTGTCAATGGATAATATGATATTAACTTTTAACCTTTCAATAAGTACTTTATTAATCTCGAATTGTAAACCAATACGCAAATGAGATATTATTTGAAAAGTCACTCAGTCAAAATAATGTATATTTTATCAATATTATTTTTTGTGGAAAACCAAGTGTCTGATTTCGGTGAAACGTTATTTCGATGCATATTTTAAAATTGATTACAATCTGATTAACTTGTATGAATTTAGGTAGTTCTAAGAGTATTTACGGTTAATTATTATGAGCCTGTTGTAAGTGGGTTCCCAAGGTGGTAAAAAATGATTTATGAATATACATCAAAAAAGTACAAAAAGTGGAACACAGATTCTCCTTTTTTTTGAAGTTGGTTAACCTATCCACAGTCGGGGCTACTAGCAAGTTTCACTAAAGGCAAACTATCTTAGAGCCTACGCACACAACTTTTTCGAACGAGCTGCTAATTCGCAGCGCGTTTTACAAACGATAAAGCCCGTCACACACGTAGCTATAATATATATTACAGTACGGCATTATAGCTACGTGTGTGACGGGCTTATCAACAAACGCGAGAATAGTGTGCTTGGTTCACAGCTTGCCAACCTCTTTTTGTTCACCTATCGTTTGTATCGATACTAACGCGCAGTTTGAGCGCATTTCATTTGAGTTTGTATTGATATCAACGCGCAGTTACTACGCGTTTAAAAAACGTTGCGTGCAAGTCAAGAGAAAACAATTGAAAGCCATGTTTGCCAAAGCGCTATCGCACGAACAGGGAACCGGTCGTTTGATTCATAAATCAAAATAATTAAAGCTAAGTTCTCCAGCTATACCAATTACGTCACGGGCGATAAATTAGCACATACCTGCCGAAATGTTAGCTTTTCATTGCTATAGAAGATTCTTACTAGCTACTTCATACGGCATAGTGTTTGGTAATGCACAAAATTATGTACATATTGTGAAGAAACTAGATTATAGTCTTTTTAAAACTTTCGCGATCAGAAATGATAAAACATACATTAACGAGTATTTATCGCTATTTACCTTTAAACGTCGGGATAAAATTAAATAAAGGTAAATAGCGATAAATTCCCGTAAATGAATGTTATATCAAGAAACTAGTTAGTTTTCTAACAGCGACGATAGGCTTGCAACCTGTCACATATGGAATGTTAACTTCTGCAAAATATCGGCACAAACATTTTTTCGGCAAATAACTACCCCATTAGACATATTCAAAGGATCTGGACCTTGAAGGAATATGTTTACCGTACTTATAGAATACAGTCGTAATCTTATTAACTGTATTTATTGAAATATACATAAATAGACACTCAAAAGCAATAAAGAAGTAAAAATAAAAAAATAATAGTAAAATAGACTTTGGTAGTTGTATATATTTTGTTTTATTATCAGAATATTTGTTTAATGTTGTTAAGGCATTAACAGTTTAATAAAAACCAATTTATAATAAAAACCAACATTTACAACGAATATCTATAATAACAAAAAACAATTAAAAAGGAAATTTCATTATAAATGAAAAATCTTACTAAAAGTTAACGGCTCCGGCAGGATTCGAACCTGCGTAGATACAAGCGATCTTAAGCCAAGCTGCCTGACCACTAGGCTACGGACCCTGTAAACCGAGGCCTGAAACTATTAGTAAGATGATTTTATCGGTTAAAGCGTGGTTTAACACTGTAAAATAATAAATAAACTATAATTAAAAAGGAAATTACAATAATTTCCAGCTATTACCTCGTTATCTTCATTTCACGGCTGCAAAATAAACTAAAAATACGTTAAAATCGTCGTCAACAAAATTTACACCATTATGTATAATTATCGTTAAATACATCGTTCGTTTAATTTGACTTTGTTAGTAATTATTTTATTATAGGAAATAATCACATAATTCAGTTTAATGAAGCATTAAATTTTAAGTATCACACCCAAATCTAACTTGTCATTAAAATCCGACGTCAAATGGGCTTAGCCCAAAAATGCTGTGCGATGATCCTCTTCGAAAGGCATTTTTGAAATTTTTGTCCAAAATGCCCTGTCGGTTTACAAAGGAGAAGCGAAGGGGATTTCTGGAAAAAAAAATCCAGAAATCCCCTTATCCATTTATTTACCTTGGTTGATTTTGACATGAAATTATTCATCAACTCGTAGAGGGCAGAAAACAAGTGGCCCAGAAATGCTATAAAACTTAAAGATAACGATTGCCTACCACTCTCAAGGTGCATTTCTGTTCATAACTCGAAGATCCTTAAATTTACAAAGTAAATTCAGTAAGATAATTTATTTAAACCATAGTGTTACATCGCATAACATTGGCATGTCAAAAAATTTACTCGTCTCTTTTAAAATAAATAGTGAGAGTTAGAAGGCAGGAGTAATTGACTTCTGCTTTAAAATAAGGATGTTTAGGCGCTGATTACTTTAACAATCTTCACGTGTATTACGATGTATATTGTAGAAAGGATAACAATGGTTTGAATGTTTGTTTCTTTGAATTTTTTACCTGGACTTTGTCTAGAGCAGAGGAAGTCCATTCTCATTGCCTCACCCAACCGATAGAAACCGATAGTTTGGTGAAGTATGTTTAGAAATGTTGTTAGTATACTAGTAGTATTATATTATGTTGATCAAATAGTTTAAGATTGTGATTTAGCAAAACATTCAATTAAATACATCAAGAATAGTCCACTCAAAACAGGAGCCGTACTCGAGATCAACGAAAACGAAGTTTCGTGTCAATTTTCGGGGTCAGCTTACGTTGGTGGATACTGAATTCGTAATACCAACATACCGTTCACCAACATAATGGGAACCCGAAAATTATCACGAAACTTCGTTTTTGTTGATCCCGAGTAAGGCCTCAGTTCGTTTTAAATATGTATCACGTGACGTCATGGCAATGCTTAGAATATATACAACTGAAGTTACAAGACTGAGAAAAAGTGTAGACATAATTGTGAGGCATTAAAGCATTATATCCACAGGCAAATTGTAGACAATTTGTAGAAAAGTTGGCATGAAACTCGCTTACAATGTAGTCTGTGCAAAACCGATCTATAAATCCAACATCACTTTACAATTTCGGCCCCACCTGCATTCCGAATTTCAACTCACGTAATGTCATAACGTTTAGGTTATACGTGCAAATCTTGGGAGTCGAATGCAGGCTTCGATCACGTACCAAAGAAGGTCTAGAATTCCTTATGCATAATCTATTGCACTTAATACTATAAACTCGACCTTAACACGTCGGTATAGAGACGATATAAGAGTGGTGAGTCGAGAATTTTTCGAATTTATAAGCAATTTTGTCGTGTGCATTTCAATTTTATTTGAGCCGCTCAAAGGCATGGAGTAGTAAACAGTTTTTAGTCGATTGAACGCAGAAGACTACGCCATTTTCATTTATTAGTTTCAGTGGAGCTTATTGTGAAATTGTTTCAAGGGTTTCTTTGAGGAAAGCTGTTGCTAATATTTACTGATACTGTTTGAAATATTCGAGGAAGCTTGCAAATGTAATTAAAAACGATAAACTGAGTGGCAATTCTGGATGTCGCCAAAACTTAACTAAGCAATTTGACAGCACTAAAATTGATGCCATCATTTTTATTTCGATCATTATGACAGGGACGGCAACATTTTTAATGCTGTCAAATTTTGAATTTATTTTAACTGATTTTGGCTGGCCGTAAATACTGCCCTACGGTTATAACTACTAAAACTATGTTCACAACTATTGTATTGGTTGAAATTATTGTGTTGTGTTTCTACAAGAACCAAGCACACGGAACCTACACATCAAAACTAAAGGCAATATCATTATTTTTATTGCAACCTAACAAATTCAAATGATAACACTTTTGTACGCCATCACAACTTATCGTCAAAACAAAACTGGCGAAACATAACCATTAATCAGAAAAGGAGAATCAAAAACACAACACGCTGGCAACATTGTGGTGCCTTTCTGCAAACAGTCGGTCGTTAAAGTTATTAAAAATAAACAAGCTTTTATTAGAGTGACGTCTCTTTATTTTTCGAGTTATTCTCAGTAAGGTCTTTCATTTGATACCCGGAAAGCATAAAAAACTTAATCCGCCATCTTTAGAAATCCGCCATGTTAGATTTAGAATGACGTCACACAGCTAACCAAGCATTGTCATCCAAACTAAACGTGTATACAAAATTTCAGCTCAATCGGTTGAAGATATTTGCTTCAAAATTAAGTTTCAAGATTCCGAATAAACATACAATACATACAGTGCAAGATTTTCAAAACAATCTTTTCTTTTATTTAGGAAAATTACTATGAACATCAAAATATCGTTGATATGACATAGACAAAGACACAGTTCTACAGTCCCAACTGAACTTACCAGAGTAAACCAGGTCGCATCCAGAAACATTATTCATGGTTCAACTTTAACATCTATCCGAAATATTCCCGAAATTCCGCAATTATAAAGGGTAGAATATAGGGGATAAATGTAAAAGGATTTTGACAGCGTCCCAATTTATAGAAAGGATCAAACTTGCTTGTTATTTATTAGGGCGTAAATCGATAAGCGTTTGTGCTTAGGGTTTTTCTTCTCATTTATATGAAAATAAAATTGGTCGGTCTGGGTGATCAATTGATTTATGAATAGGGCTAAAAGCTTCCGAAAATTATGCTTTGATAAACGCTTGGGATCAATGAGTGTTTTTATGGGTGTTCGTTGCTTACAAGAATGATTACCATTTTATTATTACTTATTATTCTTAATATTTTGATCTCAACTATATCATCAACTCTGTCTGTCCGTCAGTCTGTAGCATTTTTACGTCTAAACCTTTGAGCCGATTTGTATATCATAACTCCTATTTATGTGGTTTAACACTATAATAAAAAATAAATTATAGATTAAAAATTAAAAACTACCTTAAACTGGATTGCTATATTTATCTAAACTTACATGATTGATGGAAAAAGCTTACCTGAAAAAAAAACAAATTTATTAGAAATAGGAGAGGTTCACTACTAATTTAAGTAAGTAAAAGAACAGACTCGACACAAATATTTGCAGATCATCAAACATTTGTCCTGTCACTGTCGAGTGGGGATCGAACTCGCTACCTCTGCGTCTCAGGCGTTTCACCACAGAGTTCGTCGTACTAACTTATTATAAAAACCGAGCACGTAAGTCCTAACATGACTTTTTGATAACTCTCAGACTTCCCCTTAGTAGCCTTAACAAACTCACCCTGTAGAAAAAAATAAAAAATTAAATAGGTACCTTATAGATTTTTAAATATTTGGTGAAATATACAATATCCCTAGATTCTGTTGATGAGTGTATGATCACAACTGTATCCCAAAAAGCGCGCTCCTAGTACCTACCGCTCGAGTGGTAGACATTTCTTTCAGATCTTCAGGCAATTTTTGATCCTTTTGAAGATGTCTAAGGGGTAGTCAGAGGTATGTCCAAATACAATATATTTGGTACATGCCCACATTTTTCAATAGTTAACATTCCATACGTGACAGGCTGCAAGCCCATCGACGCTATTAGAGAGCTAACTGGTTTCCTAACGATATTTTCCTTCACCGTTAAAAGCTCGCACCACCCTATAGGTATAAACTAAATCGAACAACATCCAAGGTAAGTATATGAAAATATATCGAAATACTAAACGGAAGTGCAACTTACCTCTCCATTAAGCAGACAAATACCTCCACTATCCGCTAAATCTTAGATCCAGGAATAAATCCGTTTAAGTTTAACCCACTCCTAGTACAGGTGTTTCTACTTAGGCCGTTTCGTAAATTTACGATCCAACTTTAGGATGTGGGATGTTGAATTTTTAACTTTACTTGTAAACTTTTATGGTTTAATTACGGTTTCTCGGTTAATTTCGGAGTTGGGAGTTTTTGAGTCGCGGAGTTTATTACGGTTTTTGTTATGAGAATTCATTATTTTTGTATAATTAACTTGTTTATTCTAAGTTCTTCCCCTCAAACTCTCAAGAAGCTTCCCAATAAGAGTTAAATACATACAAGACCCATTGCAGACTGAAAAGTTATATATTGGCCCACAGATTGGTCGGGCTCATAATTTGTATGAAGATGTATGTATGTGCGTGTTTGTTCTAGCAACCCTAACCTACCAAACTATCGGCCGATAGGAAAGTTAGCAACCTGCGGTGGGTCTTGTTATGATTATGTGTTTGACGACCTCTGTGGCGCAGTGGGCGAAAGCCCGCCTGAGACGCAGAGGTTGCGGGTTCGATCCCCGCTGCGGGACAAATGTTTGCATGATCTGCAAATATTTGTTTCGTGTCTGGGTGTTTTTCTATGTATAATATGTATTTCTTTACAAAAAAAAATGTATCTTTGTAGTTTATCAGTCATCTGGTTACCATAACACAAGCATTAAATTGCTTAGCTTGGGACTAGATGACGCCGTGTGGAATGTCCAAGGATATTTATTATTTATTTTTATTTATATACCGCGAAAATGTTCGATCTCAATAAAGTAATTAGTTATCCTGAGTAAGTTAATATGTTATTTATTCTTAAGAAATGATAGGATAAAGTCTTTGCCCAGCTGTGGGAGACGAACGGCTGAAAATAAATAATAAGTTAAGTTCTTTGGGTCATTGAACCTAATAACCGTATTACATCGTTTGAAATTAGACCTCAACATATTTGCATAAAACCCAAAATTGTTAGCCAAACTTGCTTATACGAGGTGAGAAAATTGTGTTAGATTCTCATAGTATAACTTTGATAATGTTGTCTGCTTACAATGTTTAAACACATAGAACTTGCAATACTAAACTTGGTAAAACTTTAAAGCAATAATATTATAGCCAACTTTATGTAAGTTTATGGATCACTCACATAATTATGTTGTAATTATGTTTTCAGAGTACGCTTTAATTCATGTAATTAAATTTAATGGGGGAGGCCTTTGCCCAGCAGTGGGATACTGAGGGCTGCTAATAATAATAATAACGGACTCCATAGTTCCGAGATACGAAAGTTGACAAACATATAATAATAATAAATTTAATGTAAAAAACCCTTAAAATACCACAATGATAGTTTGTTTGTTCGTGTCCAACCAATTTTCCGGTCCAGAATCAACACACTCACAACTACAATAGCCAGTTATATTTGTCATTCTTGCGAAATGCTAAAATAAAGTATAATAAGTATAATATTTAGATAACCATAATAATTCTCAATTTCAAGACGTGATACAAACAGGAGCGGAAATTATCAATCAGTGTGTTTCCTTTGACTATATCAACATAGACTACATGTGTCTTGTTCCGGAAATTAATTTAGCCCTGAGCAGGTGGCGTGCCGAGCAGGGATTATTGGATTATCAGTATGGAGGATCAGTGTCATTCTGGATATGTATGAATGGCGTTGTGATAAGGTTGAAAGGTGGGTCTGGGGATATTAAAAATACGGCCAAGTGCGTGTTGAACTAACTTATATCAAAATTATAGCGGTCATTGGCATATTTATGCCACAAACTTTAACCAATCCATTATAACCACAAAGTCGCATATTATACAACCATATTTATTCAGAACATCATATTTTCTTGTTTGAAACATTTTAGAGCGTCTATTTTTAGTAGTTGAGTATTAGTTTTTTGTAGGTACTTTTGTTTTATACGGACTACCTAAATGACAATGTACAAAAAAAAGTTAAACCCTCAGAAAAAGACTTTAAGCATTTTTTCATGGACGGTAAATTATTATTCTCTCAGAAATTTAGTCAAACGGAAATTTTTTAAGGCTGACAACTGAACAGCTGCCCTAGCCATGTTACATTTCGACAATCGCTTTCGAATAGAAACTAAAAAAAATGTATAGGAATTGACATTCGACGACGAAAACTCGAGCGATCAGAAATGTCAAATCAAAGGTGTAGTGATGATAGAAAGAGAAGAAATACGAAACATTTGTCACTTGTCTACGCTACGCACCAAGGCGATGATCACATCCGTTCTCGTACAACTGCTATGTTCAACTGGTTGGACCAAGGGGACATAATATTAAGATTAAGATTTTAAGAAGCCTTTAAACGGCCTAAAAACTCCGTCACCAGAGTTGGCCACTTGCTCATACGAACGAACGAACGAACGAACGTCAGACTGGGTAGCTATTATTCCTAGACTTACCAAGTTGAGATAATGTAAGCTTCTTTTAAACGACAATTTAACACACCCACAAAATAAACTTAACAAAATTGACGTTAAAATTTATTTATACCCATTATACATCTGTTGTACGTCTAGAGTTTTGATGGATTGTCTGCGAAGTTCCAAAGACATCATGTCTCCTAATCTAATAACATGTTCTGAAAGATTTGTGACAGCAATCTCACAAGTTAAATTCGTTTGAAGATAACTTATTGTTGTGCTTGTAGAGATTCGCGTTTCATATTTGAATGTTTAAATAGACTTTGTTAAATCTTAACATCTTAATTATTTGTTAAATAGCAAGGCTTCAGAGGTTGTTATTATTTTCACACAGGCAATGATAGAGAAACGGAAACAGATTTATCATATTTTTCTAGTATTTTTATAGGTCCAACGTGATATCATATTTTTTCAACAATCAAATGGGATTGATATATTTTGTTTCTCTGTGACAACAAAAGAGATATCTAAAGCCTTTTTCAATTCACATATTAAAACGAATAATGGGGTCAGATACGTTGTTATATAAAACATGTTTATATAAAACAATGTCTGCCGCACTATAGAAAAACAGTCGTGATCATATTTTATTTCAAAACAACCAGTCCACAGTTTGACAAATGAAGGTGTGACTTTTGAACAAAGGGTTTTATTAACCTCTGATGAAAAAGGAGGGTGTTAATAGTTTCTAGCATGCATCTTTGTGTACCTATATCTGTGGCATCATAGCACCTGAATGGTTGGACTGATTTTGATGCCCGTTTTCTTTTTGTCGTGACCTTTATGTCGGGGTTTAATTTTTTCTAATTTCAATCATATGTATAGGTATATCGACTTTCTGAGTAAACAGCCTAGCCACCGTGGTCTCGAGTAGTCTCAAAAGTTAACACATTATTCTATTTCATATTTTTACATTACTTCACTTATCTTAATTTCATTTCACCGTCAAGACGTCTCACATCAGCCGTAAAATATTCACCCAATAAATCACCTGAGCCTGTTTCTGAATTAGTTGATCAACGAAACTCGCGTCGACGTGTAAAGAACATTCCCTGAGGGTGGTGGAAAAATTACAGCGACAGGGTTGCTACCCTATTCCGCGATAGACTTAATTCTGAACTTGATTAGAATTTATGACTCCCTGTGCTGAAGATGTGTTTATACAAATTATGAAATTTTTAGAGTGTTTTCTTAAAACTTATGTTGATGTGAAGGTTGTGAGGGTGAGTTGTGTTCGAGTATGATATTTTTAACCACAGACAAAAAAGAGGAGTGTTTTATGTGGTATTAAATATTTTTGTGTAAGGGTGTTTGTGTTCTTTCGACTTTTTCCAATGCTTTTATCCCCTTCTACATATCGGAAATATAATATAATATCTGTCACAGGGACAATAAAACAGTAGAATTCCGTGTAGTGCACATACGCCTGTGTATCTGTGTATATGATACACAAATATAATATACAGTTACGCAAATACCCTGGCGTTTATATACAGTAATAATATACAGTATAAGCGTGATACCGACAAAAAAATTGAATTATCAAAAAACTCATTTAAAGAAATGGCACCCCTACTTCGGGAAACTTCAATGGCACATCTAGATTGATATCTTAGGTAATGTATTTAGTGATTTGAATAAAATGTGTCAGACTGAGCTTAATACGTTGAAGAAAAGTTGATTCTATGAAATATTATTAATCATATTTTATACGAGACACTCATTAAAAGCGAGGGCAAATGAATAATCATCCCTTAACCCTTCCCTAAACCCTAGGTTTAAAGGATAACAAAAAGGTTCAGGGTCATCCTTAATACTTTTAAAGCTACATTTTGTCCGCAAGTTCAACTAAGTATATTTTGTTTTTCCCATTTTTTGATGTCTGTACTTACATAAATAATAAATATCCTAAGACATTTTACATTTTAGATATTAGTCGTTCGTTCGAATGAGCAAGCGGCCAACTCTGGTGACGGAGTTTTTAGGACGCCTAAAAACATCCGACATGGCTTAACGACTTTAAAAGCTGGGACCGACAATTTAACGTGCCCTCCGAAGCACGGAAGCGCTCAGATGAAAATGCCACTTGCGGTCACCCATCCAAGTAGCAACCGCTCAGAACGTTGCTTAACTTCAACGATACGACGACGCCTCGCCACGAGCGCTTCATTATGAGTTGCAAGGATGAAATATTATAATACTATACGTAGATATATCTGAAGTGATTAGACATGTGTTACCGGAGAGAGGATTTGAGTGTGACTGGCGTCTTGAACTTTAATTAATAATAAATCTGCCAAGTGCGAGTCAGACTCGCGCACTAAGGGTTCCGTTTCGTTTTGTGAATATTTCAAGCGTCTACCTGTTGTCGTTATTAATATCGAGCAAAAAACGGCGAGTAAATCACGTTTGTTGTAAAAGCCCCTCTTTAAATATTTATTTTAATTTAATTATTTATTTTAAAAGTAAATTAAGGGACGGGCTCGACCAATTTACAACCGACTGGGAGACTATAGCACAAGATCGCGACGTCTGGAAAGAGTGGGGGGAGGCCTTTGCCCAGCAGTGGGACACGAACGGCTGATATAAATAAATAAAGTTAATACAACTAAATATTATGGTAAGATTTTTCATTTATAAGATGATGATGATTATGATAAAAACAAATCCAATACCAGTTGTATTCGGTAGTTATATCGGTTTCTCTACAGTTGAATTAGACAAAACTATATTTAAACGACCTCTACGAAGGACACATTCGGGAAAACAGGTCGAGACTGTTACTTTGTCTGAAGTCTGAAGGTTATGTTAGTTCTCTTTGCTGAGAGGAAGGTATTTCTGTTATGACCTTTGGAATTTGTGACCTATGAATCTAAAGTGAAGTTGGAATTATTTTGCGGGAGTTTTCTCATTTGTTGTACATAGGTCTGTAAAGAAAATAATTAAATAACTCAATATACTACAATGATAAGATCAAAACAATGTAAGACCAAAATACCTTTTTTTTTGAGCGAACTAATAATACTTTATGTAAGTAGTAATGAAATAACTCTGTGAAGAAAATAATTAAATAACTCAATATATTATTACAAAGATCAAAACAATGTAAGACAAAAATAACCTTTTGTTTTGAGCGAACTAATAATACTGTATGTAAGTAGATACGTTATGGTTTGCGATTAAAATATTTTAATTTATGCGACTTAAGAAGACGTTTCGAAAAACTTTTAAGTAAGTACATGACAGCTAAAACTATTTTGTGGAAAATATCACAATTAATAGGTTTTCTTACTTTTTCGTCTATTTATTATTTTTACTACACTTAATCTATAATTGACAAATGAATAGAGAATGAATAAAGATTTGTCAATATATAGATTTAAAGAGTGATTTTTTTCTTGTTACTCTTATAAAAATGAAAAGAGATAGCAACAGATTTAATATCCGTTTTAGCTAAAATAAGTTTACTAGTCCAATGACGGGGTAATCTACTGTTAACAAACAAAAATCTGACACCTTCAATTTGTCAAAAAATCTCGCTGCGCTCTAAATTTAATAAAATCATGATTTGACGGGTCACGAACCGAAATTTAATTAGCGGATCCGAACACCGATTTTTAGATTTTTTCAACCCTTTAATAATGTCATGTACTTTTAATGTCCTTTGTGCGATACGGAGACAATTGTTTCACAGAGTATAAAACAACAGCAGTAATCTGACTGTATTACAATAGTTATACTGAAATGTATTCTGTGTCGATACGAATAGGTTTATTATTCTTTATTATTTTATCAGGTAGATACTTATTTTCAATTTTATTTATTCCACTTAGCCAATAATTATCTTACGCAATAATCAGGTAAATAAATAAACTTGTGTCTCAACAATTAGGTACAAGAGCCTTGTGCAAGGTGTGTAGGTACATTAGGTGAAAACTGGCTGAAAATGGCGATTACGTGAAATTTTGTTGGCAACATTAAAATCTTGTTACCGTTACAGCACGTTCACGTCATAAAACTCGCGCATTTTGTGTAAAATGTCACATTCTGCGTAAAATGTCGCGGTACGGGATCAAAGGCTTTCAGGGAACTCCCACTTATTGTTATTGCGGGTTTCACAGCACTTTAGCAAATACCTGACTTAACAATGTTCCTAAACAGGTTTCTAGTTTGTGAAGGTAGAGATTTCAGGCGTTTTTGGAGCAAGAGTCAAGTTTTAAGTCCATTCAACCTCCAGCAAGGGTTAACTTGATATTTGGTGAACTTAATATTCTGTATAGTCTTTCTAGAATGCCATACGTACCGAGGGCTAAAACTGTTAATTGATATTCACTTACATTCTTCTCTCACTTTAATTGTCAAAAACATGTGTTTTTGGCGAGCTCCTGTAGCTTACTTACCATGTGATAAGTAAGCTACAGGAGGCGTTACAGCCCCCTCTCCTTTGCCTCTTCTTTTCTTTTTTTTTATTAGGAGGCAGAGATCAGTCATCCACATAATAACGGCGTAGGCGACATCTTATACATGTTGACTATATTTTTTATGATTATTTTAATTTTTGTTAATATTTTAAGGCAATCAAGAATTTTTAATTATTTATTCATTCATTCATTCTTATTATGAAAGCCAGTTACACTAACATTTCTGCCATTATCCAATTATCTAATTACTAAAACTTTATAAGCTAGAAACCCATCAACTTTGTCCACATTCGCATTCTGAAAACTCTTATTTCATTTTATTCTGACCATCAATATAAAAATCACAAACAATACAAATAAATCGAAACATTCATACAAAATAATTCAAACAACTGACACCGGGAAATAAATTTTCAATATAGAAACCAAGAACTTATATTCTAATTCAACCTGTATTTGAAGCGTGCAGAGTGTAAAATTACTTGGCAGGGATAGGTTCATAATATTATTTTATTCAAAGGCTCGCAGTTGATTGAAAAACACTAAACTTGTATTTGTTAGTTCGAATTCCACACATAGTGGTTTTTCATCAGAGACCTAGGATGTTTAGACTGCCCGCTAGCGTGCAATGACAAAAAATGCTGTGAGTCGACAGTTTCGTAAACAACATTTAAAACGTAGATCCAACCAAAGAGGTAGCACGCGATAACGGACTATAAAATATCACGCTGTCTCTTTTTTATCAAGTGATTTTTTTTTTGTATGACCTTTTCAGCTGTCCATACTACAGCCTGTATATAAATCTCTAACTTCGTAAAATTTATTCGATCTTATAGAGCACACAATAGAGTTCAAATATGTACAATTGTACATTTTAAATAATGGAACGCCAATCAGCATTTAGAATTTTGTACCTCGGTTGCAATTTATTATTTACTAGCTGTGCCCCGCGGTGTTACCCGCGGTGAATAAGTTGATACATTTTTTTTACGACTTCAAAAAAGGAGGAAGTTCTCAATTCGTCGACTGGGTGAACCGATTTTGATGTTTTTTTTTTGGTCTGATGAGGATCATCAGAGATATGAATAAAAATGCACCTCGAGAGTGCAAAAAATTACTCTCTTCTTACGTAATCGAAAAAAATTCATAAAATTTTTAATTTTGCTCCTTGTTTAAGACCAAAGCGTCATTGTGTCACTTGATTTTGGTGCTCATAGAAAAGGATGACTGCTGGTCGGTTACTATTCTATGGTCTAACACAGTTTATTATGCTTGCAAAATATTCAAGATCCTACCATGCGAGCGAAGCGAGCTTCGAACCAAGCGAGCGCAGCGAGCCGAAATTTTTAAGACAAATTTGTCATGTGACACTTGATTTTGCTTAAGGTGCTCATAGAAAAGGCTGACTGTTGGTCGGTCCCTTATTCTATGGTCTGACATAGATCAATTTGCCAGCAAAATATTCAAGAAGCTACCGTGCGAACGAAGCGAGCTTCGAACCATGCGAGCGTAGCGAGCCGAATTTTTTAAGACAAATTCGTCATGTGACACTTGATTTTGCTTATGGAGCTCATAGAAAAGGCTGACTGTTGGTCGGTTCCTATTATATGGTCTGACATAGTTCAATTTGCTAGCAAATATTTATGAAGCTACCGTGCGAGCGAAGCGAGCTTCGAACTAAGCGAGCGCAGCGAGCGTCTTAACCTCGCGAAGCGAGTGGAAATTTTTAAAAACAAATGCGTCCTGACGTGATACTTGATTTTGCTTATGGAGCTCATAGAAAAGGCTGACTGTTGGTCGGTTCCTATTATATGGTCTGACATAGTTCAATTTGCTAGCAAAATATTTATAAAGCTACCGTGCGAGCGAAGCGAGCTTCGAACTAAGCGAGCGCAGCGAGCGTCTTATACTCGCGAAGCGAGCGGAAATTTTTAAAAACAAATGCGTCCTGACGTGTTACTTGATTTTGCTTATGGAGCTCATAGAAAAGGCTGACTGTTGGTCGGTTCCTATTCTATGGTCTGACATAGATCAATTTGCCAGCAAAATATTTATGAAGCTACCGTGCGAGCGAAGCGAGCTTCGAACTAAGCGAGCGCAGCGAGCGTCTTAAACTCGCGAAGCGAGCGGAAATTTTTAAAAACAAATGCGTCCTGACGTGATACTTGATTTTGCTTATGGAGCTCATATAAAAGGCTGACTGTTGGTCGGTTCCTATTATATTGTCTGACATAGTTCAATTTGCTAGCAAAATATTTGTGAAGCTACCGTGCGAGCGAAGCGAGCTTCGAACTAAGCAAGCGCATCGAGTTTCTTAGACTCAATTTTTTAAGACACATTCATCATGACTGACACTTATGTTTTCTTATGATGCTCAAAGAAAAGGCGCTGGTCGGTTCCTATTCTATGGTCTGACACAGTTCAATTTGCTTGCAAAAGATTGAAAAAGCAACATGCGAGCAAAGCGAGCGCTGCGAGGATTTTAGACTCGAAGCGAGCCGAAACTGTGGGAAATTTAATAAAATAGCGACGATGAGGTGCTGTAGCGAATTTTAATTGAAGACACAAATATAAATTTTGTTCAAATGGTTTATGTTGAGCCAGAAATCTTTTTATCGGGGATTTATCTGCGTTCATAAGTCCCAATTCCGTGAGATTATCGGGACAAAAAAAAACAATATTTGAAATTCGATAAGCCGTTTGAGTTTCAAGAAGCATAATTTAGCTATTTGGATAATCTCACGGAAACAATACGCTTTTAAGGGATTTAAAGTAGCCTAAGACATGTGTTAATCCAGGATATCAACTGTCCTTGTACCAAATTTCATTCAAAACCGTCCAGCCGTTTGAGTGTGAAGGAGTTATAACTTTACATGTGCTGCCATCTTTTAACATTATTTTGACTAACAGTTACGTTTTCACGGCCAAACAATTTTGATGAATAATTTGGTTTATAATCTCACGGAACCATTTCTTTTTTCAGGAATTTAAGGTAGCCTATTTGTTTATCCAGGGAATAAACAATCCTACTACCAAATTTAATTCAAATTCATCCAGCCGTTTGATCGTGAAGGAATAATAACTTTGTCTGTGCTGCCATCTGTTGAAATTATTTTATTACTTTTTCAATCAAACTATTCATCAAACTATTTTGTATAAACTATTTTCATGAATTTGATTAATAATCCCACGGAATCAATGCACTTTTCAGGAATTTTAATTTGCGTATATTTTAATCCAGGGTATTAGCAATCCTGCTACCAAATTTCATTCAATCCGTCCAGTGGAGTTATATTTCTGCCTTTGCTGCCATCTATGAAGTTATTTTGTCTGACAGCTGCCTTTTGCACGGCCAAACTACCAAAACTATTTTGATGAATAATAATGGTTTATCCCACGGGAACACTGCACTTTTCAGGAATTTAAAGTAGCCTATTTGTTAATCCAGGGTATAAGCAATCCTGATACAAAATTTCATTCAAATCCGTTTAGCCGTTTGAGCGTGAAAGAGTAACAAACACACTTACATACTTACACACACACACACAAACACACAAACTTTCACCTTTATAATATTAGTGGGATTAGTGGGATTCGTAACAAATTAAAAAATGTCAACAGCAATGTATGTTTGCTTTTGTGTACACACTTCAATTGAACTAGAAAACATTTATTTATAAAAATGTCAATAAATGCTGCACGATTTTTCACTTTTGATAATTCAGGGTATTTTGAAATCATTATAATTAAAAAATACCACTTTTTTCGATGTATTACAAATCAACAATTACATCACAAGTATTACACATTTGTGTAAATAATTTTTTTCTTACGTAGTAAGCATGAGCTCAAATCGGCTTACCGTAAAAACCTTTTACAAAAATAGGATTTGTGCATTTGTTGTAAAATTTTTGTAAAATCGATCGTTCGTTTGTTCGTTCGTATGAGCAAGTGGCCAACTCTGGTGACGGAGTTTTTAGGCCGCCTAAAAGCCTCCGTCAGGCTTAACGACTTTATAAGCTGGGACCGACAATTTAACGTGCCCTCTGAAGCAGGGAAGCGCTCAGCTGATGATGCCACTTGCGGTCACCCATCCAAGTAGTTACCACTCAAAACGTTGACGACTTCGACAACTTCGACGATCTATCAAGAACGTCTTAGCAAGCTTCGCCACGAGCGCTTCGCGCTTTTTTTTTTTAAACGATTACAGGTTATAATTCTATAGTCTAGATTGATAGGGCTCGTTGCCTCATGGCCAGTACGCTCCACAGAGCCCAATTAACCAGACTAATACAGTATTCATTAGGTATTAACATAATTAATTGTGCAGTAGCCTGTTATTTTTTAACAAATTGCTATTGACTAGATTATTCACGCTTCATATGCCGTAAATAGATGTGGTATTGCCAATTAACTCGGTACTTTTAAATATGCATGTCGTAGGATGTAGTGTAGGTAGTGTGATAGGCACTTAGCATGTAAGACAAACTGAAGTGATCATTGAGGTCCTACCAAAATTATCATCATCATCATCATCATCAGCCCTTCTCATACCACTGCTGGGCATAGGCCTCTCTTCGCTTCCGCCATTCAACCCTGTCTCGCGCCACTCTAACCCATGTCCGACCTGCAGTTTTAATTATGTCGTCGACCCATCTTGCCGACCTACCAAAATAAAAGATTTTTATTTTTTTATTTCTTTCTTTGTGTTTATCAGTCATCGGGTTATTAACCTTATTATACTGCTAAATTATTTTAATAAGTAATCTAAATTTTATGTTTTTGAGACTATTATTATAATTGTTGGCTTAATAATTATAAGGGTCTTGAGGTATCTTACTGTTATTGGTTTTTTCTTTGGCATTATTTTTAAAAGTCGTGACTGTAATAACAAATCTTTGCAAACTTACAACTAAGTAGGTAAACCTACAAAATATTCAAGTTCAACTTGGATAAACTAAAACAGTTCTTAAGCTCACACTTTTAACTGCAAAATGGCGAAAGCGTGTTTTCCTTTCAAAGTCAAAGTCGTTCAGAGTAACGTTAGCAACACTTGCATTTATATCAAAACCACTGCAATTAGGAGCAATAAAACCGCTGCGAATAATTCACCCTTCGATGCACAAATATATGAGTACTGTTCGCAGAAACACGCTTGGTACATCATCATCACAGCCGTCTCAAGAGCTAGATGATTTTACTCCTTTTCCTTCTCGACAACGATTACCGGCAAGTAATCAAACAAAGTAAGGCCTGTTAAAGAATAAAAAGTAGGAAACCACATGAATAGATACTATTGACGACACTGTGACTTTAAAGTACCGTACAGTTTATTTTATTTTTAATTTATTTGGTCTATATCTTCTTCTTCCTGCCCTTATCTCACTATATTGGAATATTTTGTCCATATAACCTATGTTATTGTAAAATATTACTTTTCCCAGTGAGTTTAAAGCAAAGAGGAATATATGAATTTGAACTTTGAATTTGAGCTCTATGTATCTGTCATAACACGGATTTTTGGTTGTAATATTTTTTTGCAAACGGTACACATTGCCATTCGTTGTAACAGCAGTGAAGTTAATAGCAAGTGATTAGATGAAAGATCTGATAATTTTCATAATTTGCGTACTTTTACCTCCACCTTAAACAAAAGTCGTTTTATTCATTGAAAAACTTGCCTCAATGAGTTCTTAAAGTTACTTAATTGTGAAACTTCAGTCTTTGAGTTATAAGATACGGTTCTCTATCCGAGTTCAAAAATCTTATTGCATTGGTGATTGGTACAAAGTACATTTTAGTAGAAGTTTATCGTTTTTGCTATATCTTTAAGCCTTTACCTACATGTAAAACAATGTTTTGCTAATTAGTGTTTTTCATTCCGACGGGATTCGATCCGCATGAATTAAACCGATCTTCCTCATTTGATCTTTATAAACGATCTATAGATAGCTCAACTGATCCAAACTACTTATATACAAAGCCAAGAATTGAATTATATTGAGTTAACAAAGCTTTTATTGAATATCAATAATTATTAGTGGAATATCTACTTAATCTCAAAGATTACCTGACCTTTGAAATCATCTTAAGGTGCCTGTATGGGTGAAACTAGCGCCGCCGCCTATTTTATTTTATTATTACGTTGTACAAAGGAATAAAAAAACTGAATGTTCCGTTTGTGAAACCTATCATAAGCTTTTTTTTTACCTCTGTAATAGTTTTATGTTGTACACAGACACCTTAATAGATTCTTAGAAAGACGTGTGGCACTCGGAGACTGCCGCGGTGCATTTTTTCGGAGTGGGGGGTGTTAGGTTATTTTCGTTACGCTCCAGGCTCCACGCTCAAGGCCCGCGATAGAAGCTTTGCAATAGCTTAAAAACTTTCTGCCCAAAATACGTAATACCCTTTTTGGCAACGCTACCACTCAGGGCGGAAATGACTGCTAATGGATTTGGACCTCAGGCAATATCGGTGCATAATTGCATTACGGTATCACGGTGCGGACGGTCATCGATTTTAATACGCACGTAATATCATTTTGGAAATACATTTGCCACCTAAAACGAGAACAAGATCTGATAAGAGCGTTTTGTGCGGAACACTTTTTTAACCGACTTTCAAAAGGAGGAGTTTTATCAATTTTACCGTATATATTTTTTATGTGTGTTCGTGGATAACTTCGTCGTTTATGGACCAATTTTGATGATTATTTTTTTGTTGGAAAGCAAGGTTTTTCAAGGATGGAAAAACTTTTTGAAATTTGATAATTTTGACTTAAAAGGTTGTTATTAAAATTCATCATACCTATAAAATATAGTAATCTTATCAAGCAATTCTGAAATGTAAATTAATACACTTCGCAATTAAGTTAAGTAGGTAATTAGTGATGACTGATTAACATAATTAAGTTAATTACATTGAGAAATAATTCCATATTTACGTTTTAAGTTCCAGTTTTAACATAATTGCTTTATACAGTATTTGACTTAAAACTTGTATAGGAATGAAGATTAGACCTTTCATCTTTACTAGATGATTTAAACAGTGTCAGGAAACACGCTTGCCTACACTTAACGGGACGGGAATAAATGATTTTTATTATGTTTTGATTTTTAGTGTAAAAACTAAAAATATAATACTGAATCAAATTGTGCATTGTGCAGTAATGTGCGAGAAAAGAAATATATCAATAATAATCACTAAGAATAATAAATAAAATAAATATGATCACGACTGTATCGGGATATGTATACGGGAGCGGTAGACATTTCTTTCAGATCATTAGGCAATTTTTAGATCTTTTCGAAGATGTCTAAGGGGGTAGTCAGAGGTATGTCCAAATACATACATATTTGGCACATGCCCACTTTTTGCAGAAGTTAACTTTCCATACGTGGCAGTTTGCAAGCCCATCGACGCTATTAGAGAGCTAACTGGTTTCCTCACGATGTTTTCCTTCACCGTTATAAGCTCGTGTTAAAGAGCATATAAATTAACTAAGAATTATCTTGACAAATCACTAAAACCATCCCACTAATATTATAAAGGTGAAAGTTTGTGTGTTTGTGTGTGTGTGTGTAAGTATGTAAGTGTGTTTGTTACTCTTTCACGCTCAAACGGCTAAACGGATTTGAATGAAATTTTGTATCAGGATTGCTTATACCCTGGATTAACAAATAGGCTACTTTAAATTCCTGAAAAGTGCAGTGTTCCCGTGGGATAAACCATTATTATTCATCAAAATAGTTTCGGTAGTTTGGCCGTGCAAAAGGCAGCTGTCAGACAAAATAACTTCATAGATGGCAGCAAAGGCAGAAATATAACTCCACTGGACGGATTGAATGAAATTTGGTAGCAGGATTGCTAATACCCTGGATTAAAATATACGCAAATTAAAATTCCTGAAAAGTGCATTGATTCCGTGGGATTATTAATCAAATTCATGAAAATAGTTTATACAAAATAGTTTGATGAATAGTTTGATTGAAAAAGTAATAAAATAATTTCAACAGATGGCAGCACAGACAAAGTTATTATTCCTTCACGATCAAACGGCTGGATGAATTTGAATTAAATTTGGTAGTAGGATTGTTTATTCCCTGGATAAACAAATAGGCTACCTTAAATTCCTGAAAAAAGAAATGGTTCCGTGAGATTATAAACCAAATTATTCATCAAAATTGTTTGGCCGTGAAAACGTAACTGTTAGTCAAAATAATGTTAAAAGATGGCAGCACATGTAAAGTTATAACTCCTTCACACTCAAACGGCTGGACGGTTTTGAATGAAATTTGGTACAAGGACAGTTGATATCCTGGATTAACACATGTCTTAGGCTACTTTAAATCCCTTAAAAGCGTATTGTTTCCGTGAGATTATCCAAATAGCTAAATTATGCTTCTTGAAACTCAAACGGCTTATCGAATTTCAAATATTGTTTTTTTTTGTCCCGATAATCTCACGGAATTGGGACTTATGAACGCAGATAAATCCCCGATAAAAAGATTTCTGGCTCAACATAAACCATTTGAACAAAATTTATATTTGTGTCTTCAATTAAAATTCGCTACAGCACCTCATCGTCGCTATTTTATTAAATTTCCCACAGTTTCGGCTCGCTTCGAGTCTAAAATCCTCGCAGCGCTCGCTTTGCTCGCATGTTGCTTTTTCAATCTTTTGCAAGCAAATTGAACTGTGTCAGACCATAGAATAGGAACCGACCAGCGCCTTTTCTTTGAGCATCATAAGAAAACATAAGTGTCAGTCATGATGAATGTGTCTTAAAAAATTGAGTCTAAGAAACTCGATGCGCTTGCTTAGTTCGAAGCTCGCTTCGCTCGCACGGTAGCTTCACAAATATTTTGCTAGCAAATTGAACTATGTCAGACAATATAATAGGAACCGACCAACAGTCAGCCTTTTATATGAGCTCCATAAGCAAAATCAAGTATCACGTCAGGACGCATTTGTTTTTAAAAATTTCCGCTCGCTTCGCGAGTTTAAGACGCTCGCTGCGCTCGCTTAGTTCGAAGCTCGCTTCGCTCGCACGGTAGCTTCATAAATATTTTGCTGGCAAATTGATCTATGTCAGACCATAGAATAGGAACCGACCAACAGTCAGCCTTTTCTATGAGCTCCATAAGCAAAATCAAGTAACACGTCAGGACGCATTTGTTTTTAAAAATTTCCGCTCGCTTCGCGAGTATAAGACGCTCGCTGCGCTCGCTTAGTTCGAAGCTCGCTTCGCTCGCACGGTAGCTTTATAAATATTTTGCTAGCAAATTGAACTATGTCAGACCATATAATAGGAACCGACCAACAGTCAGCCTTTTCTATGAGCTCCATAAGCAAAATCAAGTATCACGTCAGGACGCATTTGTTTTTAAAAATTTCCACTCGCTGCGCGAGGTTAAGACGCTCGCTGCGCTCGCTTAGTTCGAAGCTCGCTTCGCTCGCACGGTAGCTTCATAAATATTTGCTAGCAAATTGAACTATGTCAGACCATATAATAGGAACCGACCAACAGTCAGCCTTTTCTATGAGCTCCATAAGCAAAATCAAGTGTCACATGACGAATTTGTCTTAAAAAATTCGGCTCGCTACGCTCGCATGGTTCGAAGCTCGCTTCGTTCGCACGGTAGCTTCTTGAATATTTTGCTGGCAAATTGATCTATGTCAGACCATAGAATAAGGGACCGACCAACAGTCAGCCTTTTCTATGAGCACCTTAAGCAAAATCAAGTGTCACATGACAAATTTGTCTTAAAAATTTCGGCTCGCTGCGCTCGCTTGGTTCGAAGCTCGCTTCGCTCGCATGGTAGGATCTTGAATATTTTGCAAGCATAATAAACTGTGTTAGACCATAGAATAGTAACCGACCAGCAGTCATCCTTTTCTATGAGCACCAAAATCAAGTGACACAATGACGCTTTGGTCTTAAACAAGGAGCAAAATTAAAAATTTTATGAATTTTTTTCGATTACGTAAGAAGAGAGTAATTTTTTGCACTCTCGAGGTGCATTTTTATTCATATCTCTGATGATCCTCATCAGACCAAAAAAAAACATCAAAATCGGTTCACCCAGTCGACGAATTGAGAACTTCCTCCTTTTTTGAAGTCGTAAAAAAAATGTATCAACTTATTCACCGCGGGTAACACCGCGGGGCACAGCTAGTTTATAATATTTTCCTTTTACATAGGGAACCCTATAGATGATTTTGGATGCTAAAAGCGGACGAATGCTGACGCTGTGGGTCCACCCCTATATTGCTTAAATTCATTAGCGTTAAAGTAATTTTCTGTGTAAAAATGCGATGAAAATTGGTGGCCAAAAAGTGCTTTCGAACGTGTTGACTTTTATGTACAAGGATCAGAGTGAACATGAGCAGTGAATATTAGATTATTTTCAGTGAACTTTATTTAAAAGTGTCGGTTACGTCGTTCAAAAAATACGCTGTGTGGAATATCCAAGGATATCAGTGGCGCAGTGGGCGAAAGCTCGCCTGAGACGCGGAGGTTGCGGGTTCGATCCCTGCCGCAGGACAAATGTTTGCATGTTTTGTGTAACCTTTACTTTAATCATGCACCATAGCTATGCCTATGCCTACTACTGTATTTTTTATAAATTTTAAGCTCTATCATCATCAACTCAAACTTCATGTTACCCTTAGCAATTTATGCAATGCAAACACCAATCTTCCCCACAAACAATGAATTCCCCAAACAAGTGATGTGAACGAACTAATAAAGAAAAACAAATACTGAAACATAATTTCATATAAGAAAAGTGCTCAGCAAACTAAGGGAGACACAAGGGCAAACATTTGCCGTAAACATGTTTTATACATACGACACGATGGGATGTGTTCTTGGCCTACTTTTTATGATTTTGAATTTGCCCTTAAATCAGTCGATTGGACTCTGATGGTTGAAAAGGCGAAAGGCGACTGTCACGCGCTCGCTGAGATCATCTTAGGTGTAATAGTGAATAAATTTAACATATGCTTTCCCATCAGAAAACAGCTCTGCGCCTTGAAACAAAACAGCTGGGTCGATGATGAAGTATATAATATAAAAAACTTATTGTTTAACACCCTTAATCTAAAAAATATTTTCCCATGTAATATCGAATTAGTTAATATTGCTGAAAATTATCTAAATAAATATAACAAGCTAGTAAAAACAAAACGTACTAATTACTACAGTAAAATGATCAGCGATCACCCAAACAAATCCAAATGCATGTGGAATGTGATTAGTGCTGAACTCGGGCGGAGGAGCAGCGAAAGATTGGATTATACCGACCTCGTGCGAAACACTGATGGCGCCTCTTTTCACACCAAGACAGAGCTAGTAGACGCGCTGAACCTTGAGTTCACAACCGCGGCCAGCAAGTGTGGAGCTCCGACAGCTAACATCGCCTGCGCTCACGACTCGCTCAGTACTGACTCTTTCGCATGCGATGCATCGCTACGGTTTCAGCTGTTTTCGGCGGATGAAATAGTCCTAATAGTTAATAAATATATAGCATCAAAAAATAGTACTGACCTGTACGGTATATCATCAAACCTGCTCAAGACTATCGCAAAATCGATCGCCATAGCTATCGCCCACCTGTTTAACGTCTGCATTCGTGCGGGAACATATCCCGACCCTCTCAAAAGAGTAAAAATATCCCCACTTTACAAAGGAAAAGGGAAAAAATCGGAAATAAAATCATACCGGCCGATTTCCCTAGTTCCCGCCGTCAGCAAGATCTTTGAGTTCGGTCTTAATAAAAGATTGATATCGTTTATCGGTGAGCGAGGCATTATGTCAGACAGACAGTACGCATATCGAGCCGGGCGCGGCACCACAGACCTGGTGAGGGAAGTGGTATGGCACGTGCTATGCGCGCGCGAAGACGGTCAATGCGTAGCGCTACTATGCTGTGACCTGTCACGCGCATTCGATACCGCCGACCACCACCTCATCTCCGATAAACTCAATTTCTACGGAATAAGAGGCCCGACGTTATCCGTGCTAAATTCCTTCATGTCGAACCGCACGCAGACCGTAGTCGGTGATCATGGTCGATTGAAGTCAGCAGAATTGAGGAACACCATAGGGGTACCTCAGGGCTCGTGCCTTTCGAACACGTTGTTCAGCCTTCTACTGAACGACCTTCCTAAAGCCGTCAACGGGGCGCAGGCCTATATGTACGCCGACGACGTAGCCGTCGTGGTGGCCGCGCCGAACACGATCGAACTGGAGGAAAAATTGAATAACGTAGTGCAGAGCCTCGAGCGGTGGTTCCGATCGAACGGACTAGCGCTGAACAGGGAGAAGACGTGCTACATGACGTTCCGTCTGAACGGCACACCTAGGCCACTGTTCACAGTGACTGCTGGAAACACTACCCTACAGATGGTAGAATCCACAAAACTACTAGGTTTCCAAATTGACAGTGGTCTCACTTGGGAACATCACATAGAGGAGCTCTGCTCCAGACTAGGCCGCACGTGCTTCGCACTGCGCCGCCTCGCCGCGACAGCCACGCGCAGCGTGGTGTTGGCGTGCTACCACGCGACTGTGCACAGCACCATCACATACGGCGTGGAGCTTTGGGCGCGCGCGGCTGACGTTGACAGAGTCTTCGTCATGCAGAAGCGCGCAGTGCGCGCCATCGTTGGAGTGCCAGACGACGTATCGTGCCGCGAATATTTTAAGGAGTTAGGTATAATGACGCTCGCCTGCGAACTTATCCATCAAGTGGCGATGTTCACCCACAAAAACATTAAGGTTTTCAAACGTAAAGGCGCGAACACCACCCGGGCACTACGTAGTAATAAGCTAGCCCATATTTTAGTCGTACCAAGACATAAATTATGCAAATCGGAGAGGTCCGTGTACGTCATGGGTCCCTCTGTATATAACAGGCTGCCGGACACAATCCGCGGAGATGCAACCTCCACGACAGTCTTTAAATCGAGACTACGCAAATGGCTCCTGGAAAACTCCTTCTACTCAATTAAGGAGTTCTACGAACTACCTATTTGTTAATAATGATTTGAAATTTATAAGTACCTACTTAATGAAATTTTTTGTGATTCCATAATATTTCATTTTGTTGCAGAATTTTTTTTTTTTTTTTTTAATAATGATTTTTTTAGTATTGTTATTTATTAAATAACCAGCTAATATTTGTACTTTAGTACTAGACTTATAACTTGGCGTTATCAATAAATATATTGTATTGTATTGTATTGTATGTCCTCCCAACAACCTACATGATCATTTAGACTTATATCTTTTCTTGTTCTTGGATTGTAAAGTTTCATCAGATTTAGATTGTAAAGAAAATTGTTCTTAGATTGTAAAGTTTCATCAGGAAGCGCTCAGCTGACAAGTGGCATTATCAGCTGAGCGCTTCCGTGCTTCGGAGGGCACGTAAAATTGTCGGTCCCGGCTTTTAAAGTCGTTAAGCCATGACGGAGGCCTTTAGGCGGCCTAAAAACTCCGTCACCAGAGTTGGCCACTTGCTCATACGAACTTACTTACTTTATCAGATTTAAGATAGCCAATTTTTGCTCTATTCACAAAAGTATTGAAGACATCTCTGCAATACACAATCTCAACTGGGAATAGAAATAACTTAAGCAAGACCCTCAATCTGCATAAATAAGACTCCTGACCGATGTTAAAAAAACCAGTGAACCAAATACAAAGACAAAGTATTAAAACTAGCAAAGTTGTCCTTTGAAAAAGCGCATTAACCTAACAAGTTTGTGCCTTATCCGCGACCAATCGGAGCGTGAATGTCCGAGCGCCCAAAAGGCCTTGTTTGAATACAAGCGGTGGTACACAAGACTTAGAATAATCATCTAAAACAATATAAGTCATCAGCTCTGGCTGTACGATTAACCTTCTTTATGCAAAGGACACTCTCAGGGGGTCACAAAACAGATCAATGAATGTTACTGGCATTCACAAAGAAGTATTTTTTTGCATTAATTTTTTGTTCTCAGTAATTATATCTAGCCTATTTTCTGCCCTAGTCTCGCGGTACTTTCTGAACGAAGGCCTCGACTCAGCTCGCTATTTAAAAATCTGTGCGTCGTGGGCACAGAATGTGATAGTCTAGACTCCAGACACTTAATAACAAGAGTCAGTCACTAGTTGATTCGAACTTTATCACACTTGTAAGACAACATCTGTTAAAAATTATTAAATTGAAAAATAAATAAATGAAATATGACCACGACGGTATTCCCAAGATGCGATAGACGTATTTATTTAGATCATTAGAGATTGTTCGTTCGTTCGTTCGTATGAGCAAGTGGCCAACTCTGGTGACGGAGTTTTTAGGCCGCCTAAAGGCCTCCGTCATGGCTTAACGACTTTGAAAGCCGGGATCAACAATTTAACGTGCCATCCGAAGCACGGAAGCGCTCAGCTAATAATGCCACTTAGTCACCTATCCAAGTTTAGACCGCTCAGACGATCTATCAAGAACGTCTTGGCAAGCTTTGCCACGAGCGCTTCAATTAGAGATTGTTAGATCCTTTGAAGATGTCTAATGGGTAGTCAGCCGTATGTTTAAAAATATATTTTAGAGAGATTTAACATCTTAGCATAAGAATCACGTAGCATGTTTTATGTCTATATGAGGCCCTAAATCGCGTTTCGCTATATGTCTTACCCCGCCTTATAGAGTTACAACTATCCAACGAATTATTCCTATTAGGAACGATCCTTTACATAGAAACTATTGGAACGGGAGCTTTGAAAAAGAGAATAATAAATGTTTGTAACCGCTTCTTAGTTTAAAGAAAATCTTTTGAATCCTAGTAAATACTATTATATATATATAATACTATAAGAACGAAGGGAGGCCTATACCCAGCAGTGGGTGAGATCGAGCTGCGGATGATGATGAAATACTAGATAGCAAACAAAATATATTTGAAATTATACAAAATTATAATTTATTGTCCATCTCATTTGAATCGTAACTAAATACGAGATGGATGTTTGTAACTCTTTCACGCAAAATCTACCGAACGGATTTAGCTGAAACTTGGAATGTAATGTTAGTTTATCATCTGAAATAACACATCAGTTACTATCAGTTATCAGTTACGGGACAAATGTTTGCATGATCTGCAAATATTTGTTTCGGGTCTGGGTGTTTTCTATGTATAATATGTATGTATTTACAAAAAAAAATGTATCTATGTAGTTTATCAGTCATCTGGTTACCATAACACAAGCATTAAATTGCTTAGCTTGGGACTAGATGACGCCGTGTGAAATGTCCAAGGATATTTATTTATTTATTTATTTATTTATATCGAGGTATACCGCGCGAGCAAAGCTTGTGGTAAATAAATTGGCAATGTTTTTACAAATGTAATTCATTTGTTATTACAATGTCTTCAAACATACTTTTGACTGAAAACACCAATCGTTTGTTTATCCGTACTAATAGATTCAACTTCAATCGTAAACCAAAAAAATACACTCATCATGTTTTATACATAGTTTTGAATATGTTAGTAAAAATAATACAACATTTTTCGGGAACCCGATAGCATAATCAAAAGAAAATATCGAAAGGATACCGTTACTGATCGCCCCGAGCCTTTGACGGCTTACTTTTGTTTTTAGGGTTCCACAAACATCTTGGAATAAGCCTTGCCTGACTCGACTGGCACGGAAGAGCATTTTGTACAAGGATATTTATTTATGTATATGTTCAAATACTATACCTGCCTGTATTTTACAGATGTTCAAACAAAAGCAAATTCTACATTATTCTAAATTCCATCAAAGTCATGCAAACTTGCATGTCAAACATTCAGTAATGAATGGACAACTTAAAGTTGAAACTTAGTTTAACAAGGACACAGGCCCTGGGGTTTACCCTTAAGATTAATACATGAACTTGCCAACTACAGAACTTTAACAAAGGTTGCAACTAAATTTTTGTAATTACAGAGACAAGTTTAAGTTACATTGTGTTAAAGTTTGTCTTTCGGGTTTATAACTTCTTTGTTGCTTAACATGTTTTAAGTTTTTGACGTTTGTAACTGTCAAATCTTTATGTTTTAGTGGTAACAGGGTTACGATTTTGTGTATGGCCTTTGTCTGTCTTCTAGATATTAATCGTCTTTGATTCAAATCAACAAATTAAATTACCAACAACATGCATGAAAAAGTATGGATTGGATAGCATAAAAATTGACATCTCATGTGAATTTGCAGTCATCAAAACAATGGTACATCTCATGATAACCCCAACTGAACTTTGGCATTTGACTGTATCGATAGCTGGATAACCTTTTGACTGCTATGTGATAACTTACTCGTATATGGGTCGTAGGACTGTGGATAACAAAAAACTGTTTTTTCTACGGATACAAAAAAACCTGTGTCTAAAAGTGTTCTATTAGTTAGCAGAATGCTGATGGCTTTTGATCTATGAAGTATGTAAAAAAATAAGTATCCTAAATGTCTACGTGCGAATGATTATGGCATACGTGAAGCTTTGGTTACCCTATATAATTTTTAAATGGTTTAACTAATTCGGGCGTAAAAGATTAAATGAATTTAAAGTTTAGAATAACATCGTAATGATATTTTGCATTTTTTTTCAAACATACAAACAAATGTTTGCATGATCTGCGAATATTTGTGTGGCGTGTCTGGGTGTTTTCTATGTATAACATGTATGTATTTACAAAAAAAAAATGTATCTATGTAGTTTATCAGTCATCTGGTTACCATAACACAAGCATTAAATTGCTTAGCTTGGGACTAGATGACGCCGTGTGGAATGTCCAAGGATATTATAAAAAAAAAAAAAAAAAATATTATTTTCAAACAACGCTATTAAATGGTAGTAGTAAATGTAATAGTATATAGCCACAGGCTTTCTATTTGGCTTAGCGACTTAGCGACCGACAATTCAACATGCCCTCCCACTCAACAATAGCGCAATATTGACAATACGTAACTTGCCTCTTTGTTAACGATTTAAATCGCTCCCCACAACTCCTGTCTTATAAACCTCTGTAATCTAAAACTACTCGAACGCGTTAATCCGACATTTTGCCTCAAAGAGAATTCCTACCGTTTAATTTGCGAAGACGAACGTGCCGAAACAGTGTGTTTATATGCTATAACGTTACTTAGTTACGTATGGAGCTCGCGTTACTGTGTGGTGTGTGTCATTGTCTTACTCCTATTTGCAAAACGAACCCGGATTGGACGAAACTGGTGAATGTTTATGCAAAGTTTTCCCTATTGAATAAAGAAAGAAAAATCGATTATTTTGGTAGGATAACTTCAATTTCGTCTTACATGCTAGGTGATTCTTCTAACGCCACCAAGACCACCATTATAAGCTACGGTTTTACGGTTTAAGAAGCTTTATTTCTCATATAATTTACATTATAAATCACCTTTAAACTATACTCTGCGAGTATTACACATTTTCTTCAAATACAGTGGGAGAATGAGTAGACATGCACCTATGCTACACTATGAAACCTAATGCCTATTCCAACGCGACTCCCTACACCAAGACCACCATTATAAGCTAAACTATGAAACAGTTTTGATTCTACTATTTATAAAATCCTTAAGCAAATTGAAGTCAGTTTAAGATCCAATTTATATTGTCTCTCTCCTTTTCTTCCTGAACAAACAAGACGTATATTTTTAGACCAGACTATGGAAAATTATAGGATTTTGGGCAGCGTTTTCACCATTTGCTTTAGGGACCAAGTAACATAAAAAATATGATCACAACTGTATTGCTAGGTACCGCGGTAGACAGATTTTTTTCAGATCTTTCTTCATTCTCCAAAGTTCAGGAGCTAAGCGAGTAAGTAAAAATAAACACAGATCCTTTTCTGTAGTCAGTTAAAAACGGTTTTATTCAACGCTATTTCCTACTTATTGTGGCAGTCACAAACATTAGTCCGCGTTACAGCGGTGCCCGTCACGATCACAGCTTGTTACCGTCACGTGTCTCGTGTCGGATCCGTGTCGTGCTCTGCCCTTATTTTATTACAGTAATGCTGTTTATGTGTACCTCATGGTTTTGTAAATAAAAAAAGAACCCGAAATAACTATTTTGTTTCGGGTACAGTCTGCCCAAACTTCTACATCTATACTAATACTAGCAGACCCGCGCGGCGTCGCTCGCGTCGGTCGTACTGACTTGCCATTTTGAGAGAAGTGAGTCTTGACTATACTAATATTATAAAGAGGTAATTTTTTTTTTGTTTGTACCTTTGGAGTAATCTCCAAAACTACTTATACAATTTCAAAGTTCTTTCACCGATGTGTAGCATAGACTTTCTGAATGAACATAGGCTATATTTTATCAAGGTAGATACCACGTGAGCGAAGCCGCGGGCGAGTAAGCTAGTCTCATATAATTATGTTAGAAGATAAATTCAAGAATGAAAAATTATGGGGTTTACGAAGGGTTAGAATCTGAAAACCGGGGAAATCCCTATGGATTTCATGGTACCCAATGCAAATACATAATATACTCGTACCTTTTCACAGAGCTACGTTCTTGGGTGTTAATAGAACAAGAGTTGTTCATATGAGTCTTCTACCATCTTGGTGAACAAGAATTCCACAACTGGAGATTACAAAATCTCTTGAAATAAGGCAAATAGAAAGATAGTTCTTATAGTCACAGAAATTTAAATTATAAAAACATAAGTCTAAACGAACTCTTGTATTATTCTCAAATATTTGTATTCAACTTGGGATAAAAATATAAAATCTAGAAGCAATGCAATTTTTGCAACAAAAAAAATCCGCTAGAAGTCAAAGAAATTTTGTACGGAAATACACGGCAAACACTTCTGATATAAATTATCAAATTACAACTTTTTATAATCAAAGGAAAATAGGGAAAGCAAAATACCAGTTTACAAAAATACTTGGAAACCGGCTATCCACGGAAATGGAAAGCCCTATTCGCAGTTTCGCCTTAAAACCAGAGGTTTTAAACTTTCCTTTATCCAGCCTGCAACACAGATATTTTAACTTTATGAAAACATGCTTAAAATTATTAGGGTATGCGCTGCGGTCCATTTTTGGCTGAAACTTTCAGAGCTTCGGCAAGGGGCAATATACGAGCGGGTCGTGTGCGTAAATTTTCGCAGTCCCTGGTGTGAACTACGCACCACAATATGGGTAAAAGTAGCGTAAATTGTGACAGAAGCAGCGGTTTTTAGCGACATCCCGCTACTGGCGACACGGATAATTATGTCAAAATGCTAATTGTAAGGGCGCTTTCAATTTAGACGGCTGCCATGCCGAAACGGTGTGGTACCGATGCCGCACCGCACGGCAACCGTCCGACACAAAACGCCTAAATTGAAACCCTAAGACTTTGTCCCAAGAGGTTTTTGGGGTTTTGAAATGCAACATAAAAATTAAAAATCTAGGTACTTACAAGATATTGTTGTTATATTAATATTCAGACACCGTCCTGCTTCCTTAAAATTTCTTATAGATACGAGTATGAGCCCTTACTCAGAGATCTGCTATAAATTTGTCGTACTTGAAGAGTCGTACTTGCCAATTCAGTTTATCTTATTCTCTTACTCCTTCGCTTGCAGCTCAGTTGGTTAGCTATCTCTACCGCGGCACAGTTTACGCAGTCATTTTTAGTACAGTAATAAATCATCTTTTTTTCCGTTCAAAGATGAATATTCGCTGCCCGATGTCCGAACTGATGCTCACAGTACTATTTGTTACGACCGCCAACTTCAGTACAAAGAAATGACAAATGGATTACAGAAGAACTTTTTTATTTAACCTGTTTTGTATGTTTGTTGATTAAAGTCCTGGGTCAGAGATATTTGTATCGCTTTATTCTGGGAAGTTCAATACTTCCGGTTTATCTCATCTTTTGGTCGAAGCTTTAATTCTGTTAAAGGTTAAAACTGCTGGGAATAGGCCTCACTTTGCTTGTACCGTCCCTAAAATAACATTTATTTATTTTGTAAGAGACTTAAAAAAAACCTTGGTGAAACATGTATATGAGCTACGATGTATTTTCTACGCGAAATTATGTATTGTATAATTAGAAGGTATTTTCGACAATTCACTAAAATAACATAACATACAATGTTATACTCGTACCTTGTAATGTAACATTGTAACTTAAGATAATTAGCTGTCTTGGAATCTTGTTCCTCATTAATTATACATCAATGGCCGTCAATTACGCCTCGACAGCTTTATGTGGGCCATTCACTGCATAACGACACGAAAATGAGCTTTATTCACTGAGGTTTACTTTTAATTTACAAGTTTTGACAAATGGTACAAATTATAAATGAAAAATCTTAGCAAAATGTTCCATTCCGACGGGATTCGAACCCGCGATGATTATCTTTGACCCGGACTGCCTTACCACTCAGCCACGAAACCCTTGATGAAATGATTGGTAAGATGATTTCGGTTAAGCACCGATTAAATGGTACAAACATTTTGAAGTTGAATTTAATCAAGTTATTGGAAAATATGATAAGAAAGTTGAAGCTGTAAAGCTAAAACAAAGCCGAGTAGGTATTTAATAAAATCGGTGCCAAATGTCCAAGGATATTTATATTTATTTATATAAGTAGGTCTCTTTACACACGTCCTGATTTTCTAAGTAAAAATGTATTTATAATAATGTTTTGACTTTGATTCACTTGAATTTATTTTAATTGTATTTTATGATAAAAAACATCATGACTTGCATCTTCTAAACAACAGTTGCTTACAGTTATTGAACGTCAAATAGGTGCGCGTAATTATTTCATTTAATTATTGCTCTGGTACGAACAAGATAGGTATACTCGTATTAGAAAATCAATGCGTTGTACTTTGATTGTTTATCGCTATGGCTTTACACAATAATGTAACATTTATTACATATTTTTAGCATGATTATTTTTAAAATGGAGTTTTGTCACGAATATCGAGCACGCCAAAAATGTCATGGATATGAGCCACTTGACGGCGGCACGCAAGCAATTATACAAAAATTTTAATATTACTGTAATGTTTTTAAAAATATTATCGGGATTTAATCGCGTTGTAAACTTATTTGATTTAACTCGACGGGTGACAGTTACTGTTAAAATCTTTTCTACTCATGACCTTCTTCTTCCTGCCATTATCCCACTATGTGGGGTCGGCACAACATGTATTCTTCTTCCATTTCCCTCTATCAGACGTCATCTCAGCACTCACTCCTATCTTACTCATGTCATCCCTCACACAGTCCATCCATCTTTTCTTTGGCCGACCTCTACACCTATATTCATCCACATTCATAATCATGAGGTCATTTATATATAATATATAAATCTTTAGAGCTTACTTCTTAATACGACATGACAGCAACCACTCTTTGATCTGATTTATGTCATTAATTTAATTATAATTCCACTTTTCCTTCTATGATGTTCCTTATAAAGCTGTCATGTCGTATAAGATGGCCAATCATTATCATTATAGGTATATCGATAAAGCAAGTACTTACAATACAATAATATAAGTGGAAAGCCTTAAGAGCCTACTCGAAATAGCACTGGTTAAACGGTAATGTGGGAATTTCACGCAGAATGATAAACTAATTAAAATACATAATGCAGAAAATCCTTGTTCCTTGGTCCTATTTTCCTCTATTTATAGAAATAGAATACTTTTTTTTATTTCCCTGCCAAGCCACTGCAAAACCCTCCGAACGGCATCGTAGCCCGCAAGCAACGTGCTATATTTAATAAATAATAATAAATAAATATCTTTGGACATTTCACACGGCGTCATCTAGTCCCAAGCTAAGCAACTTAATGCTTGTGTTATGGTAACCAGATGACTGATATTATACTTAGATACTTTTTAAATAATACTTTAATTATATTTATAAGACTTTGTTGTACATTTCTAGTCATTTGTCTACTGTTCTCTCTTCTAAGCGCACATTACAATTAACCAATTATATTTTGTGCCACATTATCAAACTTAAACGTGATACTATTTTTTTAGACTTTAAGCTTAATAATAATCAGATTTTTGCCCAGCAGTGGGACACAAGAGGTTGAAAAAAAAAATCAGATACGTAACACACTACCGCATAAGCCAAAGACTGTGGCAAACACCCTTGCTTTATATTAGGTCCTTACATATAACAATGTCCCAGGCACTACAGTGTCCCGTTAAGTGTAGGCAAAGATTACTTCCTGACTCTGTATAAATCATCTAGTAAAGATGTAAAGTCCTGAGTCACATATATAAAATTGTTTTTTTGTCGAACTTGTAACTTTGATCCCAAATATCTGGCGTTTGGTTAAGTATTAAATTCATAAGGCTTGTGTATACGCCAAACTTCATAGGTAAGAACCTAATATAATAACGTATAAACAACTTGTTATAAACAACTTGTTACGTTTTTATTATCAATAACAAATAAGCTTATTTATCGTAAAAACAAGTTTTTCCTATTGATAAAACGTTCAAGAGAAAAATACCCTTCAACTATAATATTATGAGCACAATATGAGGCTGTCATTGTCAGGTTTCGAGAAGGCTCTTGAGGCTTTCCACGTACATATTATTGTATTGTAAGTACTTGCTCTATCGATATACCTAACCAAATATATTATGAAGAGTTAGGAATGATTTTGGTTAAGATTTGTAGTGTTTCTTCAATTTATTAGAATGTTGAACAAAAAGTAAGTGCGTACGTACTCATGAAAAATGTAATTATTTTTATCGATAATATCGATTGTGCGGACAAAATCATTTAGAGCCTGGGCACACTATGTTTTTCTAAAGGTGCGTCCAAAGATTAAGCGACAAGTGTGCGCGGCTGCCGCGTGCTTCATGCCGCGCGCAAACATTGCTCAGTGTCATTCGTTTAGACATTCGTCGGATTGTCCTAACTAGAGCGCGGCAGTATTGTTTCCTGGCCATGCCGCGTGTTGCTGCCGCGCTCTTGCCGCTCAGTGTTTGGACGCACCTTAACGAGCAGTCACTGCGCGATTTTGTGGAGCGCGTCACCTGGTCGCAGCGCGATTCACAAACGCGAAGATAGTGTGCACGGTCACAGCTTGCCGCCTGCATTTTGTTTGCTTTGCATTTGTATCGATACAAACGCAGGGACGGCGCATTCGAATAACGTAATGTGCCTAATACTTAAATCTAAGGCGTCTATCTAAATCTAAGGCAAGCCAGCCGGCAAGCTGTTATAGCCTATTATATTTGTATTGATACAAACCCGCAGTGACTGCACATTCGATAAACTTAGGGTGCATATAGGCTCACTCTTAGACTAAAAACTGAGCTCGTTTTCATCGAAAATAAATAAAAGCAAATTATTTTAATCGCAGTGGACATCATCATAATTTTAGAGTTAGAACGAGAAAGAAACAGCAAACTTGACGTAATAGATATTTTTAGAACCATGTTTTACTTTGACGTAAACAAGTTGTAAACTCAAACATAGCATCTAAATCTTGCGCAAAACTGTCCGAATTCCTGCTAAATATTTATACCTTATAGCGTGCCGTTTACGTTCCTTTGATGTAAACTCTATCTCTGGCCATAGCCAGTGTAAAATAGCTAGCACAAACCGAGTAAAAACTGACTAAATATTCATTGGTAATACGAAAATCTATCATATCAATCCACAATTACTGAAAAAAAATATTTTGAGAACAGGAATTTTAGGTTGACATTTATGCATATAATGTATCTAAATAGTTTTTATGAGCTCATAAGAATATTTCCAGGTAATTTACGGAGTAAAATGTCTCTTGAAACATGTCTGACTGTCGTGAACGTCCTTAATGAAGTCAACTTGACATTGATTTCAACGTTTTAGCAAATATTTATTCCGAATGTGAACTGTTTTTGAAAGTATATCTTTCAGTTGTGCAGTGACCCTGTGTAATATTCTCTTCATGTCTCACAGTTGCCTAGCTGGTTTATCAGGTCTGTGCTGTGGATTGAAAAAGCCTCGATGATGGGAGGCGCAATCTGTTAATGGACGCTGTGACGGCCTCGGAATAATGCGCTGTCAAACCTTTGATCACGGAGCATTGGAACTGTATCGTTGCCTAATTAATAACTTTTAATTATGGCGGCGAATCATTAATACTAAAATTTTGCAGTAATTTTGATATAGATACATTCACTTGTTATTCATGGACTTTTGTGCATTATAATATAGCTCAAACGGAGCTTATTTTACATTTATGAGAGTCATGATTGTAGAGTGGGTTAGTGTATAGTGTATACTGTTAATTTTTTTTCCAAAATCTTTAAATTTAACACAAAGTATGTGATGGTATGACCGCTACTCATTTACACTTCCTTGATATTTGAACAAATTTATAGTAAGTATAACTCTCCACCAAAAATAAAATCCAATTGGGTTCACAATCGGTCAAAAAACGGCTATGTATGAATTGGAATGAAAGAAAGAAAGAAAAATCATTTATTTTGGTAGGACCTCAAAGATCACTTCAGTTTTGTCCTTAATGCTAGGTGATTCTAATGCCTGTTTCAACGCGACTCCCTACACCAGGGAAAGAATCATACAAACCAAACCGTCAAGAATGAATTATAGGACAATTATATCAGTTCTAGCTAGTTTGATAACAGAGAGAGACAGCACAAGCCCACTCCGATATCTCATGTCAGCTGCACAAGGGCATTAGCCGCGAAATGTAGGCAAAATAGCGAAAACACTGAGCATTGCCACTTAACCCCAGATTTCAAAAAACGGTGAACGTTACATAACTTCACACTCACGCCTCTTTCCCATTGGGATAGGCAGAGACCACGAAAACATTTATATGCGCATTATTATGATCTCTAAACGGTGAAGGAAAACATCGCGAGGAAACCAATTAGCTTTCTGGTAGAGTCGATGGGCTTGCAACCTGTCACGTATGAAATGTTAACTTCTACAAAATGTGGGCATGTACCAAATAAAATATGACATGTATTTGGACATGCCTCTGCATACCCCTTAGACACCTTAAAATGATCTCAAATTACTTAAAAATCTAAAATCTGAAATAAATCTTCTACCGCACCTTAGGAATCAGTTGTGATCATATATTTCATTTTCCTTTTTTTTAAAGCCCTATTAACAGAAACAAAAATTACGACCATTAAACTCCGGTCTCCGTATTTCAAAGTGGTGGAGCTAAGCCATTGTTGGAGAATTCAACGCCCCTGGTAGTCCGTGATTCCAGGATAAGCCCAGACAAATTAGGTAGGAACTTAGCTTTATCTGACAGGTAGATAAGGAATAAGGATTTTAGTTTTGGCTCAAAGGCCAGGTAAGGCCAGTGGCGTTCCTTTTGTAAGCATTTGTAATTACGAAATGGTTTAAGAAATATGGAAATAGTACATATCTCGTGTAAAGTATGGAATTAAAAGCATTAATAAAATCATATTCTGATATCTTTTTCTACAATAATATTTACACAAAAAATACTATGATAAATTAATTGATTTACAGTCAATATAAATAAATGGGCATCGCAAAACATTGAAAAAAATAGCATAAGGAAGAAGTTACTTTTTGTCAATAGTTTTTGTAATGTGTAGTGTACATAATTTGAACATTCCACATTTTGATGAAGTTTCAACCGGTCTTTCGAACGCAAATCCTCTCAAAACTTATCTCATTAATTTCAACCAAAAATTATTTTATCAAGGCTATTTAGGAAAATCGGAGCCTCGACCAATTTCCTAAATTAAAAAATAATATTTACGTCCGAATTAGAATAGTCTCCGGGGAATGCCGATGAAAATGTTTGTGAGCGTTCGGGCCACAGAATATTAAGCTGAATTTTCATGGTGCTGTGACCGCTATAAAACAGACGATATCAAATGAAAAAATGTATTTAAATGAACAACATACAATTCAATTATCAGAGTTAAATGCAAGCTTTTCAAGGCATAGAGATACATTAGTGCAAAGTGTAATTATATTTCTTTTTTAGGTATTATTAGTTACCTATAGTTTTTTTTTTCTATACATTATGTTAAATGGAATAGGTACATAATCGCATTGTTACCCACTGTTTTAAACAGGGGCGCTGTTATTCTGCCGTAGCCACAATTAGAGGTACGAGTAATGCGCATATAAAATTTACAGAACCAAGATTCTATTGAGGCACGTCCGGGTTCGAACCCACGACCTTCGGATCGAAAGTCGAGGTATTAACCCACTCAGCCATAACGGTTTTATCTATGAATCAGACGTCTAAGAGAAGAAGACAAACCAAATGTGTTTTTTTAGACATCTGGGAATGTTATGAAACTTATTTATTTGAAGAAATTTAAAAAAAATATAGCATCTGCCTAATAAACTTATTTTTTTTGTGCATATTTTGTAAATGAACCTAGTTAATAAATAAATAAATAAATAAATAAATATCCTTGGACATTTCACACGGCGTCATCAAGTCCCAAGCTAAGCAATTTAATGCTTGTGTTATGGTAACCAGATGACTGATAAACTACATAGATACATTTTTTTTTGTAAATACATACATATTATACATAGAAAACACCCAGACACGAAACAAATATTTGCAGATCATGCAAACATTTGTCCCGCAGCGGGGATCGAACCCGCAACCTCTGCGTCTCAGGCGGGCTTTCGCCCACTGCGCCACAGAGGTCGTCTAGTTGATACATAATATATAAGTTTTGAATAACTAACCATAATTCATTTTAGAAATAATTTTAAAATAATTATGCAAATAACGGTTACCGCAATATTCCAAAGTACAGTTTTAGCAACGCAATGCTAAAAATGTTTGAATTTTTGTACTATTATTGTTATGGAAATGTAAATATTTTTATCTAAAGAATTTGCTTTGGGCTAGAAACTAAACAACTGGGCCTTTGTTTCATTCACCATTTTTAAGTACATAATATATTTGTTATATTCTTAGTAAACTTATTAAATAGATTATAAAACATAATATATACGGGTATTTTATGTTCTGAGTGGTCACAACTTGGATCGAGCGCTTCCATGCTTTGAAGGGCACGTAATTTGTCGGTAAGGTGACGAAGGCCTTTAGGCGACCTAAAAACTTCGTCGCCATAGTTGACCACTAGCTCATACGAACTTACTATTTTGTAAAGTTATGAAAATAAGGAGTAATAATAATATTTATTTCGGAACAAGGATATTTGGTACAAAAATTGGAAATAACGAAGATACCTGCAGTAGTTGTTGAAACTGTGTCGCAGATACTAACGCCCACCTCCTCAGACTAAAAGTACAGTTAGTTTCTAACTAATTAAGGTACATGAAGAAATAAAACGAGAAAATAAAAGTACCTACATTAAACATGAATCAAGTTTAACAAATAAATAAATAATGCTCTACTATAATTAAGGTTTAAGAGAGGAAATTGTTTGTGTGTGTGTGTGTGTGTGTGTGTGTGTGTGAGGGTGTGTTAGGGTGTGTTTGTGTGTGAGGGTGTGTGCGTGTGTGTGTGAGTAATGTGAGTATGATGCGAATGTAGGGGGGTGTATTGTTCGAATGCTACAACATTTATAGGGGTGACAGATAAACAGATAATAGTCTCAGATAGTAGTCGAGTAGTTTTAGTTTCTGTAGATAAATTTACACAGCTTTCTAATAGTAACAATATAGAACCCATTCTTTAGTACAGAATGTACTGAAAGTACTTACTTCACAGTTGCGAGGTCAAAGACCTTTGTGCAGTACAGCGCAGGTTGAGGGCTCTTTTCCTACTTTACGACTTGAGATGCTGTTTATGCATTTTATTTTATACATTCTTTCTATTTTACGGTTTTTCTTTCTATTTTTATGGATTTTCTATTTATTTTACGTGCTATTGCCGATTTTGCATCGAATCTTGAATGCAGATTGGAAAAATCAATTTGGAAACTAAACTCGTAAAAGAAATACAATGATGAGTAAGGAATGTTGATTTATTAAAATAAACAAAACTTTTGAGGTGTTCGTTAGGATTTTCGATACTTTTCCTTTCATTTATGTTTACTAAATGATTCAAAAAATACTTTTTTACGATCTACTTAATTAGACTGAAAACATAATATAATATTGTTTTCTGGGAAATTAGAATAAAAATTAAATATTCATTTATAGAATCAGAGAAATCTTGTGGAACATAAAAAACATTTGAATCGAAAATCTCTATTTCGAAGTCGGTTATATAAGAATGTGCATCTTAAAAATCAAAGTTACCTTTGAGTAGGTATGTATATTTTTGAGATGCACTTTCTGCGAGATCTAGATGTCAAAATTATAAAGAAAAGATAAAACTCAGTGTATTTACACAAAATGTATTGTATAATTCTGGTCAAAGAAGAATAAAAATCTTATGAAAATCAAATATGTAAAAAGTTTTTTTCACATATATTTTAAAAGTACGTACGTCTTTCTTAGAAAATACCAGAGCTGTTTTTAGACTATGCTAGAGAATGCTCCCGGGATACGAAAGTGGAATGGTATCAGGGGCCCGACATCTATAATTCAGGAGAGCTAAGTGACCCGCCCTTATAAGCCTGCATAGTGTATAAACATCTTTATATAATACCAGGAAAACGATCACTGGCCAATTCCGTTAAATCATAGTTACGATTTACAAACGAAAATACAGGGTTATTCATTATTAGCTACAAAAAATAACAGGGCCTAATTCTTGGGTCGTGAATATTTGTTTGGCCGAATCAATTTAATTCCTAAACCGATATAAATTTTTGTATCAAAATTTTTGTTTTTATTAATTTCTTTACGACATATTGCATAATGATTGCCACGGAAAACAAGACGATGACCTATCGTCCAGCCCTACACTTTTGCCTAGGTCCCGCCCACAATGACCATCTTGGATAACACCAATCCTGCCTACATGTCATTGACCTTAGTGATTTTTCTAATTTAAAGTTTAGACTTTCCATCACACTTTAATCAGGCTTTGGACTGACAAAAAAGCGTTGACTAGTTACTTACCTATTAATTACCTACTTACATACCAGTCTACCTAGGTAGTTATTTTGCATACTTTGTAACTTAGTTTGCAATCATATCATTTTATTATTATCATTTGATTACCTGTCACTAAGTAATAAAATAATTTGGTTAGGTAGGTAGGTGCGTAGTAGGCAGATACGTAGGTAACTAATAACGACTTACATCTTGGCGTGTTTAAAAGTCAGTTCATTGATATTTACACGGATATTTACAACACAGTTACTGATTTACCTATTTACAATAATTGTTCTACATGTCCACCTTGCTCTCGAATGCAAAGACGAGCTCTGCGAAAACACTGTTCACGCACTCGAACCATCGTGTCTCTTTCACCTCTCATAATGTCGAATGCGTTCACAATTCGCGTTTTTAGTTCGTCGACATTCGATATTGTGTGGCCGTCACTTCCATACACTAAGTCTTTTGCACGACCCCACACATGAAAGTCCAGCGGCGTCAGGTCAGGTGATCGTGCAGGCCATGCGACTGGACCTCCACGCCCGATCCACCGCTCACCGTACACATCTCCAAGGTACTCGCGCACTCTGCGCGCATAGTGGGCGGGTGCCCCGTCATGCTGAAAGAGCATCTGCCGGCGCGCTCCCAATGGCACCTCCTGGAGCATACACTGCAGGTCTCCTTGGAGAAACTCCAAATAGGTAGCTCCGTTTAGGCGATCCAGGAAATAGGGCCCCAGCAAATGCTCGCCCAGCATCCCTCCCCACACGTTCACACTCAATCGGTGTTGAAAATGACTCGGCCGCACTGCGTGAGGATTTGTCCCGGCCCAGTAGTGGGAATTGTGGTGATTAAACATTCCCACTCGCGTGAATGTACTCTCGTCCGTCCACAGAATGTTCACAGACCGCCTCTGTCGCACCAACCACTCACAAAACACTAGTCTAGCTGAGAAGTCAGCGGGAAGGAGTTCCTGTACCGGTAACGGGTGATACGGGTACTGGCCCTCGTCGTTCTGGACGCGCCACGCGAAGGACTGACTGACGTCAAGGGCTCGAGACGCGTCTGTCGTGCTCGCTTGGGGGTTCTCCTGGAAGAACTCCATGACGTCTTCCTCGAAGCTTGGCGAAAAGAGGGGAGGCCTGCCTGCATCACCACGCGGCCGGAACTCTCCACTCTCTCGATGACGCTGCACAGCCCCAAGGATGGTCCGGATATTGGGGCTCCTGCCATGCCGTTCATGAAAGAGGTTCCGTGCTCTTACGAGCACCTCACCACTTTCTCGGTAACAAAGCACCATCTCAAGATACTCTTGATTAGAGTACCGATAATTCGGCATCGCGGTACGTTGTAGTGAAATTTGTCCCTGTTTATCTTTTCACTAACACGCGGCGACTGACCGCAGTGTCGCTCGCGACGCGCGGGCGCGGATCAAAGGTCAACCCTACAGCCAATCATAGCGCAGCGGCTTTTGCGCTCAAAGACGCCGACATATGGCGGCGCCGAATCAATCGACAAATCGATGACACCGCCCCTGTTTGATTGACAAGCGGCTCGCCTTTGATTTGAAATGGACTTTTAGATGTAACAACGCGCCAATGATTTGATAGGATAATCTTTATCGATTTTCTCGGGATTTTCATAACAAAACTTAAAAAAATCATTTCATAAATATTTTTTATTTTATTTGTTGAACCTAATTCCTGAATATTTGTAGCTAATAATGAATAACCCTGTATGACTCGTATTTTTGTTGTATTGACAACATATTTTTTCAAACATAAAAATTACATTAAATGCCTTATTTTTTTTTTTACAGGTTATACATTATTTTTATTCGTTAAACGATAAATGATCACGACCTAAGCGTAGTAGACGATTCTTTGATTAAAAGTTAGTTAAAGAAATGCACAGTACAAAATTGCATAATTCAAAAATCTCGATACCTAACAATATCTTTACAGATCAGACAGAATTTTTGTTACTTATTGTAACAATACATCCTACTGATATTTTAAACGTGAATGTTTTCATGGATATGTAAGTGTTTGTAACTTTTAAAACTACTGAACAGATCTGTGAAATTTGAAATATACATAATTTGTAACACGTAGGCTACTGTTTGTGCAGCTACCACGAGCGAAGCCGCGAAAGGAAGCCTGTAAGAAAATATTTTCTTCTAATGTTTTCTTTACACAGTCTAAGAAAAACTTAGAACAATTAAGTCAGAGACTGAACCTAAATGAACTAATCCTAGAAAATCTCTCAAGATAAAGTGATCTTATTTGTCGGAATCTCAACAAAATTAGTGTCTAGGGAATCTTCGAACTAGCTTTCCTAGTTATTCGCGTTTCTATTTCTTAGACCTCTGTGACTTCTGTTTATGAGTTTATTTTTAACCTTGGTAGCGCAGTGCGCGAAGCCCGCCTGAGACGCAGAGGTAGCGGGTTCGATCCCCGCTGCGGGGCATGTGTTTGCATGTTCTGCAAATATTTGTCTCGTGTCTGGGTATGGGCATTATCTTTGTGTACTTAATATGTATTCACACAAAAAAATGTGTCTATGTAGTGTATCAGTCATCTACTTAACATAGCACAAGCATTAAATTGCTTAGCTTGGGACTAGATGACGCTGTGTGGAACGTCCTGTATATATTGAGGACTCAAATCTAGCACATAATACAAACTTCAACGTTCAAGGAAAAAATCGGTATTCGTTTTAAATTGAATTGTAAGTTGTGATATCTCTCATTGATAACAAAGAAAAGATGACAAGAACCAGGTTATAGGTAACATTGCAGATGTTCACAGAAGTCATAGCGTTTTGAAACTAGGTCGAACACGAGCACAAAGAAAGCCACAGCCGCTACGCCTGGATTAATGATCTAGAATGAAAAGAGCCAATCAAACGCCTGGAAACTCAAGTACAATGTAATCAAAACGCTCACTTTCACTTACAGATTAACTGTTCACTTTGTGTATTTGGCAGGTATTTGATGTATGGAACCCTCGGTGTAGAAGGTTTGTTTATTCACGGGTTTGGTTAGTGGTGGTACTAAGTCATTCTTGAATAATCGTTGTACATACTCGTAAGGGGTCCAAGGTAAATCAAAGGCAATTGTCAATTCTACGTGGTTTACAGTGTATTGACAATTTTAAGATCCAATTGATACAATGGCCAATTTCACTAACGGCCGGTTTCAATATTAAACTTACGAATGATCGTAGATTGATCGCCATAGCAACTTTGTTTAGACAACAAAAAATGTAGGACACTTTTTGACAGATAACAATATTACTATGGCGACAGATCCACGGTTATTAGTAAGTTTAATATTGCAACCCGGCATAAGATGATTGAAGATAATTGCTGAAAGTTTTAAGTAATACCTACTCAATGGTAAAAAAAGGCATTTACAGAGCGCAAACACTTTGAAAACTGCATCAACGGCACTGCAATTGCAATTACCTTTGATCGTCTCGGGGCCTCTTAACACACAATTACTCATCATAAAATATTATAATTTTAGATTTTAGAGTGATTAAATTCATCCGAATTTATATTTTTATGTGAGTAACTTAAAATATATGACGAAAGTTTTAAAAGTGAGATTGTAGTAGTTATACACTAGCACGTTGAGTGACTCCAACATAGGTAGGTTGCATGTTACGCTGCTAAAAATGGCTACCATCTTACTCAAAATTTCTCAGAAAACTCCAAATGCTCCTCATTTTGCAGCACGCTCGAGCCCACTTCTGATGTACTCTAAGTATTTTGGATCAACGCAATAATTAGAAGCCATATGTATTAGAAGGTGCCTCTGACTACCGTCTCCAGGAGTATCTTCTCAACAATCCGAAAGTCTTTTCGGTGTCTTAAGGGTAAGACTTGACCCTTTCTATATCTAAATATAAGGCAGCTCCATGTATTGACCATAATTTTTCTATGGACATGGCTGTTTAAGCTAGGTTCTGAGTAAGCCTATTCCATTTCAACAATGTGTATGGAATAGGCTTAGGCATGTGTATAAAGATTGCCATTGTTTAAATGAATATTTAAAAATTTGAAGCGCTCGTGGCGAAGCTTGCAAAGTCGTTCTTGATAGATCGTCGAAGTAAAGCAACTTTCTGAGCGGTCACAACTTGGATGGGTGACCGCAAGTGGCATTTATATCTGAGCGCTTCCGTGCTTCGGAGGGCACGTTAAATTGTCGGTCCCGGCTTTTAAAGTCGTTAAGCCATGACGGAGGCCTTAAGGCGGCCTAAAAACTCTGTCACCAGAGTTGGCCACTTGCTCATACGAACTTACTTAATTTTATTGTTTTAATAAGTAACTTACTTACTTTATTGTTTAAATCAATCTTTTCAAATCTTGTGTAGATGTAAAAAGGTTGTATTTGTATAAAGTAAGAAAGATTTATTTATACTTTCAAGAGCATATTATACCCTCCAAATGTAAATCTTAGATAAAGTTTAAAACACAAACATCTTGTTGTAAAACGTAGAATGAATAACATAACTTCAACATTGTTCAAAATACTGACATTGTACCTAAATAGTATTACGCGACCAAACGTGATATATTTTCTGCACGTCTCTTCTTAGAGTTCTTTATGATATGATGAATTCAGTAGTTAGATAAAAAATATATATAATATAGCTTTAAAATATATATTATATTTTGGATTACATTATTAATTTTAATTGATTTAACAATTTGTTGGAAATAGTGTTGTATACAAGTATTATGTTTATTTATATTGAAACATGTCTACTGGTACGAAACTAAGAAAAAACATTCAAAGCTCAATTAGAAGTAGACTGCCATCTATCGTGGGTTCGATTCCAAACCAAGCAAATATTAGTTTGACGAACATACTGTTTGTCCCTTGAATTGGTGTTATGAAGTATAAGTATAAATTTTCAATATAGAATTAGGTATATGTATTTATTTATTTATTTATAGATTACAAATTGATTTCAATACTAATTCTCATGCTTATTAATGAAGACATGAATCAAGATTTATAAAAAAAGTCTTTGATTAATTGAGCTACTTATAGTTCGTTTGTAACGATTCTTAAGTAGCTCAACTGGTTCTAATTGTATTTTGTACAGTTATGTAAATATGTAGTAGTTGCTGGAAATAAATAGGGAAACCGTAGATCATTGATAAAAATTCTAATAAAAAGATGAGATCAAAGATAAATCTCAATTGAAAAACATCAGCAGTGTGTGAAAAACGAATGTGATGCTAGCTTAATCATATTTGCGCTGCGTGACATATTTTCCCTTTACATTTATGAGATGCTTTTTGATTCATCCTTAGACTATTTTATAAACCTCCACTGCTGAGCAAAGGTCCATAGATTTTTATACACGTAAAAATATTATTGATTATAATGAAAAAATTAAAATGAAATTAAATATTATCACGACTGTATCCCACGGAGCGGTAGACATTTCTCTCAGATCTTTTAGGCAATTTTTAGATCCTTTTGAAGATGTCTAAAGAGGTAGTCAGAGGTATTTTGATTATATTATCTTTGATTATAATAAGCTCATCGATTGCGCATCACTGCTTGAGTCTAAACTCCTCCCTCATCTCCCCAATTATCACAAAAATAATAAAAACAAAAAACCGAATGACAACGGTATTCAAGGCACGGTAGACAATATCTCAGATCTATAGTATCTAAATAGCTATCTAAGGTTAGTCAAAGACATGTCCATATGTCTACACTGGGTGACTTATACATAATATACACACTTACATTCGAGAAAAAAATTCCGCGTTTTTAAACTAGTACGTATTCTATTTGTTATTTTTTTAAACTCTATGGTTGAATAAGTGCCTAAATTGATGTTATGGACAGGGAAATGATGATAATGTTTTATATTCATAAATTAAGATAAAATATGACCTCTAATCCAATGGTCAATGTGACATGATATTCAGAATATCCTACACTAAGAATAGACGACGCTCTAGTTCCTTCTATTTGATAAGGATTATCATAATTTTGTGCATGACCCCATTTCCTACGAAAACACTGATTATAAAGCACACAACGTAACATAATCATTCATAATTAAGACAAAATCCCTACAAATCCTTATTTTGATACACAAAACGCAAATTGTCACGTATCTGAATGTATTTATAAAGGTATATATGGCTCTTAACAACAAAAAAATCGTAATTAATAAAGCATTTTGTATATAAAATCACTTATTTACCTTTGCATTCCTCACTTAACCACTGCACTCACAACACAGTCACACAATCTGTCACAAATCACAAAAAAACATTCGTTGGTTAAAAAAATCCCGATATGCTACGGCGTAGCGTGCGCTACGGGCTACGCTCGAGCTACGACTAACGTAGCACCCCTCCCCTCTCCCGCCCGCGAAACGCCTCGAATATTTTATTTGTTTCTTTGAATTTCGTTTTCAATAAGTAAGATTATTTGTGTTGCTATGAATTCATGCGAAATTAAAAATATTTTATAGTCTTCAATTAATTCGTAACTGAAATATTTGGTTCTTGGAATACTGATCTCAATTTGATAGACTTTACTTAACATTTATTTTCGCTTGGAATGGAATATTTTTGTTATTCTTTGATGTATGAGTTTCATCATTATCTATATCAAAAGAGACGTGGCCTGATGTAAACATCGGAATAATAAATTTATCAATGGCGTATAATGCTTTGATGATATTATGAAAGCACAATAATGATTACATAAAATATTATGTATAAAATGTGTGGAATGGAAATTGGTTAATAAATCTGAATATAAAAGAGTTGACCTACTTTTGATGATAATTTTATTTGGTATGATTTTAATAACTATAAATATCTTTGTCCCTCTCTCGCTTCAAGCTCACACAGCCCAATCACTTTTGGTGTTTGGTACAAGTTATGAACAAAATTGAAATCATTATCCTTGAATTATTTCTTATACTACACATTTGTAAGTACTTATTCAACCTGAAGTCTGTCTTCTATCTTTAGTTAATATTTTAGATAGAATACAGAGTTCCTTTTATTTATTTAGTTGTTTAGGTTAAGAAGGTGTAGATATTTTTTGTTCCTGTGTGTTTCTTTGTTCATAAATAAATACAATATTTTGTTTGTTCCATTCAAAATTATATTGCATGGACTTGTTTTAATTTAATTATAAGTATAGGTAATTGACAAATAAATTGTAAAAATGTTTGTATGCTCAAGTAGCAGAATCTGAAACAAGTAATGTCCTAACATCTGACTGTATTATGTACCTATTAATGATTCACAAACAATAAATGATTATGATTATGATTTGTTTCATTAATAAAAATTAACACTAAAGTATCTTGTCATGTAAAGTACATGTACGCTGTGCATATACGATTACATGAAGTCAAAGTAGTTTATGACTAAAGTACATGATGTCATTTTCTTGTACGTACCAGAGCAATAATTGAATGCAATAATTACGGGCACATAATTGACGCAATGTTGTTTAGTCTATGCAAGTGACATGATGATGACACTTGCATAGACTAATGAGTCAATTTAATGGTATGATAAATATCAAAAATGACATGGCAACATATTTAGCAGCTATCTTAGATCTAAACCTAAACAATCTTTAAGACTAATATGAACAGAACAGGCTTGAATTTCAGAGGATACACTTATAATAGTATTCCACAAAAATGCTTATTGTTTTATATTATATTGATACGCATAAAATATATAGCTTGTACCAACCCCCATCATCTCAGCGGCACGCATGCGCCCTCTAGCGGCAAAAACGTCTGACTTGCGTTTCCCAATTTTTTCCTACACTTAATTACGCCAACAAAAGTTTGGGCTCACTTTCCAATAATAACAAGGGCTTGTTAGGGGTCCGTGGGTAAACTATCGAAGCCTTAGATTAAAGTGTGTTTGCATAACAATGTGACCCTTCTTAATTTCTTGATTGTTTTCTTTGACAGGCTGATTTGGGAAGCCTGTTTTAGGTCTATTTTTGGAATAACCTTTGAGATAATGTTATTTATAGATGACCTGTTTTGAACTTGGTTAAATTGATTTTAATGATTTTTTATTCATAAACTAGTGTGTCACATAGGACCAATGAAAACCGATGAAAAAATAGTAATATATTTCCTCTCAATATTATCTGTATTGGCTCGTTATATTATGGTATACTTTAGGATAATCTTTTTGGATTGACTGTGAAGTAAAACGAATTATTTTTAAACAAACAAGTAACACAGAACTCAGTAACTGAATCGCCATTCGCGCTTGCTGCCTATATTTCTATTAGCACGGCACAGCATCTTTTGTTCGGCATGAATGGAGCCGTCATCTTAACCAACAGATATCTTCTTCTGTTTACTGGGTGTATTAAAAGTACTCATGGAAACTGAAATAGTTCACATCGATCTCGTTCGTATGAGCAAGTGGGCAACTCTGGTGACGGAGTTTTTAGGCCGCCTAAAGGCCTCCGTCATGGCTTAAAATAAAAATCGATCTAATAAAAGTTTAAATCGATCTAATATTTATTACGCCCGCAGCTTCCGGGGGTCACGTGGATCTATCCCGGATAATAAGTACCATATTGTTATTCCAGGTCTTAAGTTATGTATATATTCCAAGTTCCAGCCAAATTCGTTCAGTGGTTTTTGTGAAATATCAACAAACATCTAAAATCGATAGAAACTTTCGCGTATATAATATTTGTGAGATGATAAAAATAATAACAATGGATTTTGTAAATTCCTTTTAAAATAACATTTGGATTAGTTCGTAAATTTGGCCTATAAGATAAAAGTCATCGCTATGCAAAAAGCTACAGGGCCACATTGACTTCATGATTTAATTTCTTGGAACGCTGTTGCATTTATGATTATGGTGTTTATTTATTTCAATAACCTTTAATGGTTTACCAGGGAAGTATGTTAGGCTTGTGAATGCGATGTATGCAGGAGCACGCACGAACGTCCGGTCTGAAGCCGGCGTCACTGACGAGTTCAATGTGGCAGTAGGTTTGCATCAGGGATCGGCTTTAAGCCCTTATTTGTTCCTCCTGGTAATGGATGCTTTGACATCAGACATACAGGAGGAGGCACCCTGGTGCATGCTGTTCGCCGACGACATTGTTCTCGTCGGAGAAGAGGCAGCCGAGGTACAGAGCAGACTGGGAAAATGGCAAGAGAAGCTAGAGAGAGTGGGCCTTAAGATCAGCCGCACAAAAACAGAGCATCTGTTTTGCAACTTTAGTGGCTACTCTAGTTTCTCCCATATTGCCTTAGATGGTGTAAACCTACCTGTCTGCTCCGATTTTAAGTACCTTGGTTCGCTTCTCCAAAACGATGGAAATATTGACCGAGACGTAAATAACAGAATGAATGCGGGATGGATGAAGTGGCGACAGGTCTCAGGGACGATTTGTGACCCGAAAATGCCCCTCAAACTTAAGGGTAAGATTTACAAGACCATAATCAGACCTGTAGCTATGTATGGATCAGAGTGTTGGGCAATGAAGAAGACGAATGAAAGGAGAGTACATGCTACTGAGATGCGAATGTTAAGATGGATGTGTGGGGTGACACGTTTGGATAAAGTAAGGAATGAGTATGTAAGGGGAAGTTTGAAAGTGGCGCCCATTACCGAAAAGGTGCGGAGTGCAAGATTATCATGGTATGGACACGTTATGAGGAGGGATGAACAACATGTCACCAAACGTGCTATAAGTATGAGTGTGGATGGGCATGCAAGTAGAGGAAGGCCGAAGAAAAAGTGGTTTGACTGTGTGAAAGAGGATATGAATGTTAGAGGAGTAGATTCAGAGTTGACGAGTGATAGGAGTGAGTGGAAGAAGAAAACATGTTGTGCCGACCCCACTTAGCGTGGGATAAGGGCAGGAGAATGATGATGAACCTTTAATGGTTTACAATGTAAACCACTTTAAATCACGGACCATTTCGGGAAAGCTCCAATTTTAAGGAGTAATCTTAACACACCCAGTATGTATGTGATAAAATATGGCCTATGTTCATTCGGAAAGTCCATGCTACATATCGATAAAAGAATTTTGAAATCAGATGAGTAGTTCAGAGATTACCCCAAACATACAAACAAACAAACCAACTATACCTCTTTATATCATTAGTATAGATGCAGGGAGCTGTTTACGAAGCACATACAAAGTTGTTTTGTTCAGAAAATTGTATACTTATCCAAACTGTTGAGATTTCTAAGATAGTGCAGGCGACCATATTGTTTTTAAACTTTAATTAGTTTGCCGTTGTTGATTTTAATTTGATTTTCATCGGAAGCTTTGAGCGAAAGTAATGGAAAAGTATGTACAAAACCATTGACAGAAAGAAAGAAAAGTCGTTTATTTCGGTGGGACCTCAAGGATCACTTTAATTTCGTCTTACATGCTAGGTGATTCTAATGCCTGATAATATTTATAGCCAATCAGCATAATTTACCTTCAGGCCTTTATATCCTTACTAGCTGCGCCTCGCGGTGTTACCTGCGGAATAGTTTCCGTTTTCGTGGGAATACTGTAGTGCCTAGGACATTTTTACGATGGAATAGGCTTGCCCAGCACCTAAACCATCCTCTCAGCTTAGCCGGCCATATCCATTGGAAAGACAATGGTCAATACGTGTGGGCTGACTAGCCGCGGGTTTCCTCACGATGTTTTCCTTCACCGTTTAGAGCACGTAATAAAGTACATATAAATTTTCCGAAACGAAAAATCCATTGATGCACGGCCGGGATTTGAACCCACGACCTTGTCGAGATACTAAACCAACACGGCTCACAGGGCTTTTAGGCTTTGTTATACTAATGCCATGAGAAATCAGGCAAAACACAGCTTGGGGCCTAGCTTTCTTTTAGACTCCAATAGTCAGTATAATACCACTCTATACGACATTATCACATTTACTACAGCTATTGGCGATAATGTTTCCAAATGTGTATTCTTACTTAGTCGAAAAAGTACGAAAGGTCTAATATTATGTGTGTTTGGTTGAGGACAGCCACTGGCGTGGCAAGTGGTCTTTTGTCTTACATTTTACTTACTTTACTTACTTACTTAGTGAGCCTTTAATTTAAACATCTCAAAATGGAATACCACATGGCTACTTCATAATAAAGTATCCTTACGAATAATAAAATAATGACCTAGTCCAGATAACTCTTGAACGAAATATTACAGCACAAAGTAACCTTGCTTAATAAGAGAGTTGACTATTTCAAATATTAATATTATTTTCAAAAAGGTATTGAGGCTCTCACGTTTTGATGTTGTTCAATCGTAGTTTTCTTATGAAAAAAAAAATATTCAATGACTCAAAATTTTGCTGCACCCTGTATAATATTCATTTCTGAAAAATTAAAAATGTATATACTAAATGTATATTTGGATGTGATTCTGTCTTTCCCTTCAGACATTATCGTGGGATCTTTAATTCATAGAGATCTATAAAAATGACAATACCGCCTTAACAATATAGTCTTGCGTCCAAATACAATTGACACGAGTAAATTTTATAAAACAGCTTACTGTACATTAAAGTAAAACCCAATACAAAATCTCATTCTGCCAATCAATACACATATACTGTATACTCAATAGGTATAGACTTTCCAAACAAACAAAAGGCCATAGACTTTTATGGCTACTAGAAGTGGCTGGGCATGTAGCTCTTACAATAATGTACAATTAATGTATAGAGTCGACGGGCGCAAATTAGATCGAAATCGAAGCCTCGTGTTAAGGTTATTTTATTATAACGTTGAACAAAGGAATTTAAAAAAAATTTGTTCATTTGTGATACATATCATAGCTTTTTTTTTATACCTCTGTAATAGTTTTATTTTGTATAGGAAAGAGTAGCGCAATTGCACTTGGTGGCAACTAAACTCTGTTTTCGCTACTCTTCCTAAACTATACAGGGTGTAAAAAGACGTCTACCGAAAACGAAACGGGGTGGTACAGCACCCCAAAAGACATCTAAAGAAACATTAGTTGTCTGAAAAAAGACCGCGGGCGGTCGATGACCGCGGGCGAGATCAGCTGTTCGCTGTCGTACGAGCGTAATATGCTATGCGTAATATTGCTGTTTCTTTAATTTACTTGTTTATTTCCTTTATTAAATGATCTAATTAGGTGGAAATGGTCTTATTATGTTGTACGATGTGTATGTGACTAAAACAAAAATAATAAATATTTAAGGTAAAAAAAAAAAAAAAAAATTTTTCGCTAATTATGTTCAGTACTATGGTCTGATTGCAACCCATCAGTTTTCGGTAGTAGTCTTTTTACACCCCGTATAAAATAAAACACAGAGGTACTACAAACTAGATACTAAACAGAGGTATTAAAAAAAGCTTATAAGCTTATAAGTTGCACTATGTGGCCACAAGTGCAACAGTATCTCAACCTACAATTTAAAGTTGAGTTGATCCCATAAATAAAATAATTTGTAATTTAGTTCAAATAATAAATTGTTTTACCTTTTGTTTAACAAACAACATAATACTATCGTAACTTACAACTCGGTTCAGAGTTTGTGTCTCAAAACTCGACCTCTGTTTAAAGACAAGCAATTTTTCCCGTTAGTTGTAAAATAATGCTATTTTAAAAAAGCTTCCCTTAAAAAGCTCGAGCAAGCGGGTTGTCTAATTAAGCAAAATAAAACGTTGCATTTTTGGCACGGCTAATCAAGAGTTGTGCTGACTAGGAGCCTTGTATCAGAACATTACATAGAAGCGAAACTAAGTTCGTATGAGCTGGTAAAGGTGATAGAGAACAACTTCAGTGACGCAGTTTCAGACTGAACATCATCGTCACGATTTAAAATAGAATACCTGAACGACCGGTATTTTTACCTTTATAAAAAAACGACATTTTCTAAGATTGAATCCTAGCTAGATCGATTTATCGCCCCCAAGAAAGAAAGAAAGAAAAATCATTTATTCTTGTAGGACCTCGAGGATCACTTAAGTTTCGTTTTACATGCTAGGTGATTCTAATGCCTGTTCTAACGCGACTCCCTACACCAGGGAAAGAATCAGGCAAGAACCTGGTGGTGTGGGCCTAGCTTAATATATATATATATATCTTGGCTCGTTTAGGATAATGCCTTATACAATGTATAATTTAAAGGAAGTTGTTGTTGTTGTTGTTTTTAGCCTGTAGTGTCCCACTGCTGGGCAAAGGCCTCCCCTCGAGTTTTCCAGTCTTTTCGGTCTAACGCCATTGCCTGCCACTGATCATCGCTAAAGATGTCCAGCTCGTCGCGCCATCGCTTGCGTGGTCTACCGCGCCGTCTCACTGTCTCAGGGCTCCAGTCAGTGGTAATTTTGGCCCACAGTTCATCCGGCATGCGGCAGACGTGCCCCGCCGGATGAAGGAAGTTACTAATACAATATTTTTTTGCGTCCTTGCCATGTATTTTGCTATGAGTATACTACTCATATAGATATATATATATCGCAGAGTTTATTTTGTTGGTTTTAACTTGAGGATTTTCATTTTCATTTCTACGTAAAATGTTAACTTTTTATTCTGTGATTTCGGCTAGGGGCTTGGTGGTAATGCTACAGAGTATAATTATATTCGGAACGCTATAAGCTGAGGTTAGGCACGTTTAGGTGTTGTTTGTTGATAAATCTCCATAGTTATTATAGTTCGTTCGTTCGTATGAGCAAGTGGCCAACTCTGGTGACGGAGTTTTTAGGCCGCCTAAAGACCTCCGTCATGGCTTAACGACTTTAAAAGCCGGGACCGACAATTTACGTTACGTTTTTATTTTCGTTATTATAGTTGTAGGAAGGTTACTCATTTTTATACAGTTATTAATATTTAATCGTTCCTCGATAACGCTATTAGTTACTAAAACAAAATATTGTACGTTTAATAATCTATAATGTAATGCAATATAAGTTAAATATTGCATGTATGACTTTGAAAACCGGAAAAACGGTGCAACACAATTTGGATTAAAAATCACAAGAAAGTTATTAGACCATAAAAATATCCCTCAAATGGCTTATTCTAAAGAGTGACCGAGGACTAAGGTCAGTCAGCTTAGAATAAAAGTAGAGCTATTTTTATTTAAAATGATTTGAAACTAATCTTCCACGCGACTGTCGTCCAATCTAGATTATAAGAATACTAGAGACCTGCCCATCTTTGCATGCTCTGTTTTCTCTATATAATAATGCATGCAAATATATAATAAACTTTCCTCTTACATCAGTCTGTCTATTGATGGAAACCGCATTATAATCCGTTGCGTAGTTTAAAAGATCTGAGGGCCTAGCCAACCGGCATTCGCTATGAAGCGAATCGATTTCTATCATCGCTACACCTTTGATTTGACATTTCTGATCGCTCGAGTTTTCGTCATCAAATGTCAATTCCTATACATTTTGGACTTTTCTACTATCGCTTTCGCTAATCGATTGTTACATTGTCTAGGCCCTCTGAACGCACAGACAGCGAGTAGCGACTTTGTTTAATACTATGTAGTGATGAAAAAATGAAAGCAAAATCGTTTATTTTGGTAGGTCCTCATGGACCACTTCAGTTTCGTCTTACATGCTAGGTGATTCTAATGCTTGTTCCAACGCGACTCCCTGATTTCATATTTACGCAGCTTATTTAATTTTATTTATTGATATTATCTAGATCCAAGGGCAGATAAAAAATCAATTGAATACCATCTAGATATTTATAAATACATGGACACGGGGTTTTATCGCTGGATATTTATCGGTGGACACCTACGACAATGGCTATTGCAACATAGCCGAAACGTCGGGACGTAAAGAAATAAGGTAAAAAACGCGATAAAACCCCGTTTCCATGTATTTATAAATATGAATTGTGATCGCGAAAGTTTAAGGAAAACTACCATCAAGATATCAACCCAGGTGTAATATTCAAAATGAATTTATATTCGCAATTAAAGGAGCTCTATTTAACAAATATCTTAATTATCTTGTTTCATTTACCTTTCTCTCAACGTGTCCCGCACTTTTGCGGTTATAAATAATGAGGACTAAATTAAGTCCGTATTAATTAGACTTTGAATTACCTGAGTAACCTTTTTTATCAAGGCTTAAGCAGCTTCGAATAAATCCTACGGTTTTAAGTTCATATCAGATTGATATTGATTTATACCTGACTGACCCTCTTATGGTGAGGGCAAGTGCTTAGCCAAGAGCGTCATGTTGTTATGTATTCAAAGTGGAATTAATTTATTTACAGAAACTAAACTACTACATACTTACATAACTGTACAAAATACAATTAGAACCAGTTGAGCCACCTAAGGATCGTTACATACGATCTATAGGTAGCTCAACTGATCCAAACCACTGCCAGGTGGAAGCGTGCCCAAGACACTGGCAGCATTGCCGCGCTGGATGGCAATGCTGATCTTTTGAGCCAAATGAGTGAATTAAAATGTATTAGAATGTTCATTCAAATGTCACACAGTTTGATAGTGCTTCAACATTTGAACCGACCTCATAAAAGGAGAAGATTCAATGTTCAATTTTATTTTTTTCCGCATACAATTTTGTGGACTGGTTTTTATAGAGTTTACTCATATGTCATATAAATTTGATGAGGATTTGGTGAGGATTTGATGAGGATCTTAGGATTTATGAACAGGAATGCACTGAGAGTGCAGAAAATTGCAAGAATTACAAAATTGAAGTCGGATTTTGGATAATTAACGTTTCCACAGGCCTATGCCCAACAGTGGGATGAGAAGGGCTGATGATGATGATGATGAACGTTTCCACATAATGATCCGATCACGAGTTTGAATTTTATGATGTTTTCGTTGCTTACAAGTTACAACTTTTATTTGTGCTTTATACGCAACTTCACGCAAAGAAAAACATGATTAGGAAAGTTTTTATAATAACAGTATTTGGAATCGCAACTGACTCGTGCCCAAAGATTAAAATATTTCAGCCTCTTAACTAGATAATGTTATGTTATGATATAAGCCTGTAATGTCCCCTGTAGGGCAAAGGCCCCCCTTTCTTCTCTCCATAGATTAAAATGTTTTTTCTTAATTCAACGTTATAAAATGCTTGAAATTTTTTATCTAACTGTGCCACTTGTACCAAAGTATGAGAAACAGTAAATCTCTACAATTTCTCTTTGAAACACAAAGGCTGCCCCTTCAATCCTTTAACCTTTAGTCGAACGTAGTACAAAACTTTACAAAGTTAATATACAGTAAGATTCCACAGATACATATAATACATATAAAGCGATAGCTGTGGAGTACCGCGAGTGGTCCTCAAGGGTCCTCTAGCTTGGGTGGAGGGCCCTCCTTAGCCTCTAAGATGCTGGGATTCTTGACGGCGACTACGCTTAAATCATCAGCGGCCATTTAGACCATGCAGGTTAAATGGGGTCTCGGTGAGTTCAAATCCTACCCAGTTTTTATAAATTTTATTGTTTCGAATTCACAAAAAAAATAAGGTATCTTTGTTTGTATGTTCTGCAGATATTTGTTCCAGGTCTGGGTGTTTTTCTATCAATATGTGTATGTATTTAAAAAAAATATTTATCTATGTAAGCATTATATCAGTTATCTGATTACCATACAACAAGCATTAAATTGCTTAGCTAGGGGCTAGATGACGCCGTGTAAAATGTCCAAGGATATTTATTTATTTATTTGTTTACACATCTTATTCAAAAACATTAGAACCAGTTGAGAATTAGACATTTATAATGAAATTAGACTTACTTTCAGAAACAAAGATTAAATAATGGTAAAAAAACATCACGCCTAAACTATAAAAGTCATGCTTTAAAAACTACTTCAAATATTAATTTTTCAACTTTTGAATATTTATATTAAAATGTTTAATAAAACCTCAAATTGTTTTTAAAAACTGCATTGAATCATTAAATATTCACGTTTTAGTTGAGCACGAATAAATTGGAAGCGTCTGACCGAGTAATTGTTAACTGCTGGATAAATAGTACAAATTATACGTCTAACCACATTTATCTCGGCCGAACACTCGAACAGGACGTTTGCACACTCGGACTGTGAACTTCATCCTTTTATTTGAATACTTTATGAATAACTTTACTTTTTACAAGTACAGAAATAAGGCTACAAGATACTTACACAGAACCAAAATCAGAAACGTTTATTGCATAAGTATTGTACAAAGAACTTGTAAAGCATTCTAGATTATTAAATAGCTCAATTGTAATTTAACATAACAAGTTACTTTCACCATCTTCTACTAACTGCGGATCGCGCGCAAAGCCGTGAACAAGCGATTCCATTCGTATATTCTTCACGGCTTGTTCCTTCTTATTGTCATTTGTTTGTACGAGTTATCTGAGGTAAATAAAATAATTGGTTATGCACGTCAATGCACGTCAATGTGTTTAAGTCGCAAACAAATTAAACAATGCTATAGTCGCACGACACACAACGTCACTTTAGCGTTTGAATAGGTAATTTTAGGCTAAATTACCTACTTGGCTTCTAAGACGATTCAATATGTTCTTAGACTACTGAATAAATAATTTATGGCTTTGATTTTGAACCCTCTTAACCTCTTATTTTTCCACATATACAAATTCAACCGACTTAAAGTCAAAGCGCTGAACGGTCACTCCTCACGGTCGTGTCTCACACACACTAATCAAAAAAAGACGTGTGGCACTCGGAGACTGCCGCGGTAAAGCTATTGCATGGAGGATGTAAGGTTATTTCCGTTACGGAATTTCTGGATTCGATCTCCACGCTCAAGGCCCGCGATAGAAGCTATGCAATAGCTTAAAACTTTGTTGCTATTAATGAAAATATTTAATTAACTCACTATTTCTATCTTGTTTTTTTAAAGCTGTTTGTTAGGACACCTTGTTAAAGCTGTTGGTTTTCCGAAGATAAATAAATAAATTAATAAAATGTTCGTTGTTCAAACTATTCGTAGTCTCCCCTCTGTTTTCCATTACCCTGTCGGAGGCAAGAAAAGCGTACTTTTATTTGCTGAATAGTCAACGGCGAGCACTCATCCCACGGCTTACTTAAAGACTGATGTGGACACTTTGCCCGACTCTACCCTTTGAAGACTTTAAGTTTTAGTTTTGCTTTGGGAGTTTAAGAAATATGCAACGCTGCTTCGAGTTATGTTCTGAGGTATAAACTTGTGTTTATATTAAGACCGATGACAGAAGTTTCCTTGAAGATTTTAAGTTTTACCTTGGAATTTAAATGCAAATGAAAATTATGTCTTTTTCGTTCTAAGTTAAAAGTTTTTACCTCGAATATGTTTGGAATTTGCGATCAGAACAAGGTGTCATAATTAAACTTTCTGCTGCTTAAGTTGACACCGCTAAATCAGTTTATAAGTACTTAATAAGGAAAATAACTATCATCTTATCTATATAGAAATACTAAATATGTTTTTTTGACTACCAATTGTTGTAACATGTATTTAATTAAATAAACCTTTTAAAATGCAATAGGTATATGCTTATATAATTAACCAAGTTAATGACAAACCTCATTAACCTTATAGTGTTATGTTATTTAGCTTCTTATTTGCGACGGAAGTTACGAGCCAAAATAATTTGACATAAAAGTGATCTCCTGATAAACTTGTGGGGCTTATACACTTGACTTGCTTGTAACTTACTGGTAACTTACTTGTAATGAGCATTCTTGGGTTCGATTACTGCCACGGGAGAAATGTTTGTATGATCTGTTTGTCTCGAGTCTGGGTGTTTTATATCTATAATATGTATGTATTTAAAAAAAAATTATATAAGTAGAATATTAGTCATCTGGTTGCCATAACACAAGCATTAAATTGCTTAGCTTGGGACTAGATGACGCTGTGTGGAATGTCCAAGGATATTTATTATTATTATTCTAGAAAAAACTCAAACAGGGTATTGTGTCCCCAGTGTGGTATACATTGTGTATGTAAGTATGTGTGTTCGTGAGGTAATAAGCTAATTGTGGTGATTCGCCTGAAGGTACCCGTCATGGCTTATAGAAATGGTTGAACATCTTCAGGCAAATTCTTGACATTGCAACTACCTGATTCAAAGTAAACTTAACTTTATTTTTCGTTCCGAAAAATCTATTGTGCGCTTTTACACGAGCGTTGAACGGCGAAGGAAAACATCGTGAGGAAACCAGTTAGCTTTCAAGAAGCATCCGATGGGCTTGCAACCTGTCGTACCATATGGGATGTGGACATGTACCAAATATGTATTTGAACATACCTTTGACTACTCTTAGACATCTTCATAGGATTTGAGAATGCCTAAAAAGATCTGAAAAAATAGTAGTGATCATATTTAATTTTTTTTCTTTGGACATACCTTTTAATTGGTTAATAATAACAATTCTAAAAATATGTATTCAGAGAAAGTATTTTTATAGCATAATACAAAATGAAATATGATCAAGACTATATTCCTAACGCAGTTGACATTTTTTTCTAATCTTTAGGTATTTTTAGATCCTTTAAAGATAAGAAGCTAAAAACAAGTTTGAATCTAAAACAATTTGTCAAAGTCTTCTGCGTTTTTTATAACAAGTAAACGCTCTAGTCTATTAGCACCTTTACCATTAATTTATGGTGTTCTGTCAGCATTTCTCTGTGCTTCGTGAAACGTTCACCGTCACTATAAAGTTTTAAATTTTCTTTTTCTGATTTGGTTTTTCAATTTATTTATTAAGATTTTAAAAACAATAAAAAGTAGCCAAACTTTAATGAGATTTAAATAAACGCCATTGGTATTTATGATAATATATGCTAAACAAGTAATACGAGTATATGCAGCTGTTGTATAGTTTTTTTCCATACATTTTTGTATTAAAAAGTGCCTATGACCAAGTCTGGTGACAGAGTTTTTAGGCCGCGTAAAGGGCTCCGTCAAGGCTTTTGTATGCAAATTGCGATATATGGTTCTTCCAAATAGCATGTCGTTAATTCTAAAAGATTACTAAATTACGTGGGGATTTTTATTTGATTTTAATTTTTATGTGCTCCCAATATAAGTTAAAACTATGACGTAGCTATGACGGTTCTAAGCCTTTAGGAATCCCAAGCTTAGCCGTAAAATTATTTTAATCTGTCGCTATGACGGAGTGCAGGTCTCAACTAAAGCTCCTTCTCGCAATAATTTCGAGGTTTATTTCTCGCGACTTCCAGTCACTGGTTTATTAGTTCAAGGAATGAGATATCGACCGAACCACAGCACAGTGAATTGGCCAGTTGAAATAGCAAATAAAATATAAATAAATATCCATGGATAACGTCATCTAGTCCCAATCTAAGCAAATTAATGCTTGTTTTACTCGTATGGTAACAAGATGACTAATATCATCATCATCATCATCACGTGCAGCCCGTCTCATCCCACTGCTGGGCATAGGCCTCTCTTCGCTTGTGCCAACCTCCCCTTCCTACCTCTTCAACCTCTACTTCCTTAGACATAGACATCTTCATAGGATTTGAGAATGCCTAAAAAAGATCTGAAAGAAATGTCTACCGCTCCCTGGAAATACAGTATATAATTACGGTCGAATTGAAAAACCTCAAATTTTTTAAGTCGGTTAAAAATATTATGCATCCATTATTACGAAATTCAAATAATAAAAACCTATAATTGATGATCTCTGCTTGTTTAAGTTACTAAAATAAAGGCCTAGGTGAGTTGTTTCGTATTTCTGCTAAACGTATTTATTATGGTTTTATCAACTTTCAAAATCTAAATAGTGCTACGCTAAGTTCTAATGTCTCTGAATCAGCACGCCCGGATTTACCCAAATAAAGCACTTCGCTGACGCTCCTCAGAACTGCGGGTACCTCTTCAAATCTAATGAACTTCTCCAGATTTACATTTTTAGGGTATACAAATGAGGATTTATTTACAAAATGTACTACTATTGAGACTAACATTTAATGGATTCTGTTCATTTCTCGTCTTTGAGTAATAGAGTATAGAATTATTTTATTAGGTAATATGTATTTCTGTTGCAATCAATAACTATAGTGTAAAAGTAAATAGTCTAACGATCCTTAATATAATATTTGTCTTAGGCCACTCGATCTAGAGGTTTTTTAACACGTGGCCTCACAATAGTACAAATACAGCAAGATTACTTCAATACCGGTCGAGAAGCGCTAGCGATCGAGGCAGTGACGAAGCTTAGGGATTACATAGAAGACGCGGAGTTTCTCTACATATCAGAATAACGATCTCTGAAATGATCCTTCACATGTTTTAGGATTCTCATATGTTAGTGGCAATTCGAAGTATCGATTCATAGCGATGGGAATAAAAAGGATGGCATCAATTTTAGTTAGTTTAGTTTAGCTTTTGCGACACTCCGAATTGCCACTATTATGCACTTAGGCTGAGATATAAATTGCACTTTAATTTAGTGTACACCCGCGATTCTTCGGAAGTGTTCGCTGGCGTCGAATTTCTCACACAGCGCGGCTTTCATTTCCTGCCGCCAAGGGGCGTGAGTTTATTATTATTTTTCGCTTTTGCTTGTGAAATGTCAAAACATAGTTATGGTTTAGAAGTGAATTTAATTATCTAAAAATAGTGTTGCTGCATTGTAGTTAATAATTGGATTGCAATTTTTACTAATTTACAAACCTTAAAAAATTGATGATTTCTTTACAACTTTGGACACACACCTGCAAGCAAGAAAAAGAGCAATCGTCTTCGGAGACTTCAACATAAACCTACTATCCAAAGAAAAGCGAACAAAGCAATACAAGAACCTACTGCACGAAGCAGGATTTAAAATTTTAAACAAAATAAACGAGAAATACTGTACAAGACACCAGAAAACCATGAAATCAATTATAGACCATGTCAGTACAAACCTTGAGCAGGATAATTTCCATATGGCTATTGTTGACTCTAGCATGTCTGACCATAAACAGATCTATGTAGAAATTAAAAAATACAAAGAACCGCCCAAAATCCGGACTACATATGAAGCTATAAATTATGAACAACTTTACAATCTAGCAAAGGAACAAATAAGGGAAAGCTCGATAAAAGACTATTACACACTTGAAAGAAAAATAAAACAAATAATCAACACCAGTAAAACGACAAAAACTAAAATACTAAACCAGCCACAAAAGGATTGGATAAATAAAGACATTATAACAGAAATCAATCAAAGGAACCAATTACGGATACAACTCAGGAACAATGAACACAACGAAGATCTAGACTTAGAATATAAAAACACAAGAGAAAGAGTAGCAAAATTAATTCAGGACACAAGAAATGGCTATTTTTATAAAGAATTTCAGAAGTGCAGTCAAAAACCGAAGAAGATGTGGAAGCTAATAAATTACCTAGTCAAAAATAATATACAAGAAAGTTGTGCTCCTACAAAACTAATAGTTGATGGTAGACAAATGGTTGACCCTAGCGAAGTATGTAATGTTTTCAACAAATATTTCTCGACAGTAGGATCCGTACTAGCTGACCAAATTTCAAAGCACTTTCACGAGAACACAGAACTAGCGCTACCAAAACACGATACTACCAACCCTAACACTAGCAATGTTGGGTTATCAAACTTTGAACCATGTAGTTCAGACGAAATTAACAATATAATAAAAAACCTAGACTCCAATTCCAGCGCAGGCCTAGACAAAATCAGTACAAAATCACTAAAATGCATAGAGGAACACATATTAGACAGCATGACCAAATGTTTTAATAAACAACTTTTAAAGGGCATATTCCCGAATTCATTAAAAATAGCTAAGGTAACTCCAATACACAAATCGGGTTCTAAAAGTGATCCAGGTAATTATAGGCCGATATCAGTCCTTCCCATTTTATCTAAAGTATTAGAAAAATTAATCCACAGTCGCATTGAAAATTATTTAAATTCCATCAATTTTATAAATTCAAATCAATTTGGTTTTCGGCCAAAGAGTAGTACTCTGACAGCCACTATTGAGTTAGTTACTAAGATTAAATCAAACATTGATTCCAAAAATACAGTTCTAGGTGTATTTATTGATTTAAAAAAAGCCTTTGACTCTGTGAGTCATAAAATACTGTTAAAAAAACTAGAAGTTATAGGTGTCAAAGGTAAAGCTCTTAAAATGATCAAATCTTACCTGTCAAATAGATTCCAAGTTGTGAAAATTGGAGCGTACCAAAGCACTAAACAACCTATAACATATGGCGTTCCACAAGGATCAATCCTAGGTCCCCTTTTATTCCTTATATACATTAATAACATAAATGACATAGGATTACAAGGTCACATATCACTATATGCCGATGACACGTGTTTATTTTACTTTGGTCAATCAATACACGAAATTATTAAAAAAGCTCAAAATGATTTAAAAACTCTTAACGATTGGTTTCAGTACAACCTCCTAACAGTAAATGCATCCAAAACTTGCTACGTCATTTTTAAAGCTAAAAATAAAATAATTCCACCACACCAACCACTAACAATAAATAATATAGTGCTGGAAAGAAAAAACTGTGAAAAGTTCCTAAGCCTACAATTAGACAGCGGTCTAACGTGGGGAAATCACATTGAAAGCATAAGAACCAAACTTTCCAAACTCACAGGATCACTACGCAAGGTGATCCGATGCATCCCACGCCAAACTCGCTTCACAATATATAACTCGCTTGTCAAACCACATTTGCTTTACCTTATAGAGGTTTGGGGTAACGCTGCTAAAACTAAACTAGCTGTCCTGCAAGTTCTACAAAATAAAATTTTAAAACAACTTTTTAACTATAACTTCCTAACACCTACTAAAACTATCTACGAAGAAACAAATCTTATGAATATAAATCAACTGTACATCTATAACTCATGCATTCTAGTTCGCAAAATAATCAAAAAATCCACTCATACTAATATAACGTTTCTAAAGTCAAAGCAAGTGACAAAACGAAACACTCGCCGAGCTAGTTATCTCGTTTTACCCAAGATCAGAACGAACTACGGGAAAACAATGTTCACTTTTGAGGGAGCACAACTCTTCAACAAACTACCTCAAACTTTAAAAAATATTAGCTCGCCGCGTACATTTAAAACGGGACTAGCTATTTTTGTTAGAGAAAATTGGCCTATCTCATAATTCTAGTATGTAACTCTTGTTCATGTAATCCACTGTTTGATCTTTTGTTTTTTTCTTTTGATTTGTGCTAATTTCATTTACCTACTAGTAGGTAAGGTACAGACCGAATGAAACTTCACATTTTTACTTTTTTAATTTTTTACATTTAGCTAATAAGTATTCTCATGTAAGTGACTTTGTCTTTTTTGAGAATAAATATCATTAAACCTAAACCTAAAAATACAAAAAATGTATGACAACTTTTGCAGCAATGTTTTGATGATTTATTCCGCATTCGTTCCATGAAAGTTCGGTCCACATAAAAAAAAACTGTTTTCGTCCCACATTCTCGCATGCATTTTTGTTTTGATATGATTGGTAGTTTTGCTGAAGTCTTTTTAAATATTTTTCCTTCCCACGGACGGCGCGGGCAACATTTGAAAATGTTAGTTAATGACATTTAATTTGTCTTACCTCTGTAATACCAGATAAATAGGTGACTGATACTGGCCGTAAGTCACTATCTTAAGCTGAAGTTCCTGGTAATAAGCAACCTAAGCTGCCGGACAGTTTCACATCTATAATCCATTACTAATCCCCCACTAATGCTGTACAGATGATGGCGTGCAATTAAATTGTTTTTCCAACGCCATTAAATTTTCGCCGCTTTTAGATGTGGGGAGATGTTAAGTGGATTTTTGTCTAATAAAAGTTAATTATGATCGCTAATGGCCTTGTTACTGAAAAGTGAGTTTTGAATTTATTTAGTTATAAGAGCACGTGCTTTAAAATTTGTTTATAAGTTTTTTTTACTGATGAAATACTTAGCGAATATAATAATTAATATAATATAATAATAATTATAAGGGGAAGTTTAAAAGTGGCACCTGTGGTTAAAAGGTGAGGAGTGCCAGATTAACATGGTATGGTCATGTAATTAGGAGGGATGAAAGACTTACCAAAAGAGTTATGAGGATGAATGTGGATGGGTATACAAGTAGAGGAAGGCCGAAGAAGAAGTGGATAGATTGTGTGAAAGATGATATGAATGTAAGAGGAGTGAGTTCAGAGTTGACGAGCGACAGAGGAGAGGGAAGAGGAAAACATGTTGTGCCGACCCCACTTAGCGTGGGATAAGGGCAGGAGAATGATGATGAAATACTTAGTTCTGAACAACGTTCTGAACGATCACAACTTGGATGGGTGTGTGCAAGTGGGCCACTTGCACACACGCCACTTGAAGTGGCATTATTAGCTGAGCGCTTCCGTGCTTCGGAGGGCACGTTTAATTGTCAGTCCCGGCTTTTAAAGTCGATAAGCCATGAAAGAGGCCTTTAGGCGGCCTTCACCAGAGTTGGCCAGTTGTTCATACGAACTTACTTACTTATCTAATGATGTCAAATAGGGGCTGATGACGATTCATCGTCTCTCCTGCTGGTTCCTAGCCATCCTTATCCATTCTCTTTCAACTACTCCGACAATGTCGTCTGACAAACGGGCTGGTCTGCCCCGTGGTCGATGTGCATTTTGACCGTAGTATTTATCTTTGTTACAGGTCCAAGACGAGACCTGAGGGCCTAGCCAACCGGCATTCGCTATGAAGCGAATCGATTTCTATCATCGCTACACCTTTGATTTGACATTTCTGATCGCTCGAGTTTTCGTCATCGAATGTCAATTCCTATACATTTTTTTTAGTTTCTAATCGAAAGCGATTGTCGAAATGTAACATGGCTAGGGCCTCTGTATCATTACAAACAGGTACGTATCGATAGTTAAGGTCGGCACTTCGCCGCTCTGGTTTCATTATAATTTCCTGTAAACTGGCGACCGGCATTTCTCGAACGTAATAATGCTTTTTTACGCAGTGATAAGGCTAATGTCATTTTCACACGACACTCCAAGAAATGTTGTAACGATTACTTGCATAACACGTTATACAGGTCAATGACGAATTGAATATAATTATCATCAACTGTTTGAAAGGCCTGTTCGGACCTACGCGATATTTTCGCTTCCCATAACGGCAGCAAATACCGCGTAGGTCCGAACATGCCTTAAATGACAGGATGACAATTTCTCACGCGTTTAAGAGCAGCCAACCCGGCTTTCTTTTCATACAAACGCTCGTACGTAATTATGCCGTTGTAACAGATCTTTCTTTTAAACTTTTGGACTTATAGGTATCTTGTGCACTATATCTAGGTTTCTATACAAACTAAAAATCAAAATTTTGAGAAACAAATTCAGCATAAGCCTCCAAAAATCTGCTTTTTTGCATAAATTTTACCTGAACTTTGGCCGTTCATAATGTACTCATAAATTGTAAAAGTAAAGAAAATATTGTAATAGAAACCTCGCAAATTTTATGGAGATTCTAAATGAAAAACATTTATTTCACAAACTTGTAAGGTTTACTGATAAAAACGTATATCCTGGAACACTTTTTATAAAATTTCCGCGCACTATTTTTCGTTCAATGTTATCGCGTTCTCACTTGCTGTTAGACACTTGGCGGTGAGGTGCGCGGGGGACGAGTCGTGTGTGCGGAGTTCGGGCGGGGTGAGTGAGACGGTTGAATCATTCAATGACGAGCGCCGCGCCGCCATGCGCCATTCATATCGCCGCCCCCACCGAATAATATCGTAATCGAAAAATACAAATTTTACAGGAGAATTAAAAACCGTTTTTGGTCTATAACTTTTCAGTTAGTTAACGTAGAAAGATCGTATATATACCAAAACATAGCCTAAATTATCACAAATAATATTATATTACAGAAAAAAATCTATAATTTACCATAACGAAGATATTGTTAAAATAAATATTACCAGAATTGAAAACACATTTTTTTACTGTAATATATAACAATACCATTTTATTCGTGGAAATCGTTCGTCGACAGTGACCTGCATAGTAATAGTCAAACGCGATATTGTTGACTACAAAAATGTGATATTGATTGTTTCGGTATTGTAATGGTACCACATTATTCGGTGCTCTAATATATTGTAACAAATATCGTAAAACTGGATTACGTTCATTTTCCATGGTAAGTGAATTAAGTTTGTATAGTGTAATATCCGATACCGATTAATATCCTAATACAAATGTCATCGTATGTATATGGAGATTAAATGGTTTTTTCGTTATATTTAATCAAAATACCAGAAAAAACATTGTATTTGAAATTATTTATTTATGTACTAATGCAAACTTAGTAATTTCACAATAAAAAGTATCTTATTCATAGTCTATATTAGTATTTACTCGTACGAATCGGCTGAAAAAAATTGACAAGGTGTATTTGGGCCTCCACAACAATTATTTCGATTAAAAGCACTTCTATCGTAATAGTCGATTACGATATTATTCTGTGGGGGCGGCGATATTCTCTTTGGTCAGACTCAGAGTGTCTGTCAGTTAGTAGGTAGATAGGTAATCATCTTCCTTGGTAGATATTGATTTTTTTTTGACAGCGCGTACTACGTGAATAACGCGAATGAGTTGTTGCATTTTATTTTTAGTGAATTCTGTTTTACATACTACATTAGTTGCTATGGACACCGATTTTGTTTGAATAAAGATTTTGTTCGATTTTATTTAAATAAAAAGTCGTTGTGTAAAATGGGTAAGTAAGTAGATTGTTTTACATAATTAAATAATTATACAAGAGCTACAGTAGGTAGCTAAGTGTTAAAAAATATCAAACCTATTTTTATTGACCACGTCATCATGTTTATAGTACCTACCTAGTTACCTACCTACTACAGTTTTATGTACAACCAAAGACGATTAATATCTAGAAGACAGACAAAGGCCATACACAAAATCGTAACCCGTACCAGATAGACTGGAAACTTTAAAACATCAATTTTATCCAAGAAATTTCAATAACTTACTTTCTAGTTAAAATTACCTAAAATTTTTTTTATATTGAATATTGTTGCTACCTACATTGAGATGTATTATAGAGCCACAATCAGACAAATAAAATGTAAACGCCAAAACTCTGCGCACACTACGTAGTGCGCAGAGTTTTTCTTTTTTGCGTACACGCGACTTTGAACTATAACGTCTACATTCAAATGTCATTTTAGAACATTGAATTTGCTCGCACATTTTTTGAGTGTTGTCAGCTATTAGATTGTGACTCTTTAATACATCTCAATTGGCTACCTACTACTAAGTATTGAAATTTCTTGGATAAAATTGATGTTTTAAAGTTTCCAGGCTATCTGGTACTGCGGGATCAGGGTTACGATTTTGTGTATGGCCTTTGTCTGTCTTCTAGATATTAATCGTCTTTGGTACAACTAACCAATGGAGAAGTTTCCTAAACATCAAAATTCATTTTTTTTAATTTTATTAGCAAGATCTTAACAATATCTTAACAATAATAGGTGGTGAAAGAATTTTTGGAATATCTTGAAAAATGACAAAGTTATTCAACTTTTACGGCGGCTTAAAAATAATAGAATCAAAAGGCTGAGATTTCCGCGTGTGACGTCACTCCATGCGAGACACAGATTTGTTTCAATTTAGTAGGTATGACAAAATTTCATACGATTCGCGCTTTTCTTCGCCGCGCCGAACTAAAAACATTATTCAAGCTTAGAAGTTTGTTTTTCATTTTTTCTTTTTGGACATTATGGAAGCAGGGTATAATGCTTGTTTAATATTGTACATAAAAGGCTTTACTTATACTAACTAAAAAGTGATCTTTTGATGATTTAGTTTAAAAGAATTTTAAACTATCGAATAATCGAATCGAATTTCGATTAATTAATTATTTTTACTTTTTATTTTTTTTTCTAACTAGGTAATTTTTATTTTAATTTTTTTTTTTGTCAGATTTTGATGTTTAACTATTTGTATTGTCATTGCATACCTACTGCACACTTATTAATGATCGATGACAATACAAATAGTTAAACATGAAAATCTGACTTAACGCGTTCAGTGCTCATGACGAACATGCAGATGTTGCTTCAAAAGTGCTCCTCCTAGACTTTCCGTTGTGAGCTCAAATGAAAGACCTTCATGAGATCTACTTTTTCGATGACAGCTGTCAAACTTAAAAAAAGTAGATTTAATGAAGGTCTTTCATTTGAGCTCACAACGGAAAGTCTAGGAGGAGCACTTTTGAAGCAACATCTGCATGTTCGTCATGAGCACTGAACGCGTTAAGTCAGATTTTCATGTTTAACTATTTGTATTGTCATCGATCATTAATAAGTGTGCAGTAGGTATGCAATGACAATACAAATAGTTAAACATCAAAATCTGTCAAAAAAAAAAAAAAAAAAAAAATTAATTAATCGAAATTCGATTCGATTATTCGATAGTTTAAAATTCTTTTAAACTAAATCATCAAAAGATCACTTTTTAGTTAGTATATAATGTACAATATTAAACAAGCATTAGCATATAGCTTCCATAATGTCCAAAAAGAAAAAATGAAAAACAAACTTCTAAGCTTGAATAATGTTTTTAGTTCGGCGCGGCGCAGAAAAGCGGGAATCGTATGAAATTTTGTCATACTACATTGAAGCTAATCTGTGTCTCGCATGGAGTGACGTCACACGCGGAAATCTCAGCCTTTTGATTCTATTATTTTTAAGCCGCCGTAAAAGTTGAATAACTTTGTCATTTTCAAGATATTCCAAAAATTCTTTCACCATCTTTATTTAAATGCTTAGGACTATTTATTCACATTAAAAAAAAATAAAAGGGAAACTTCTCCATTACCTACTTATCAAGATAGGTACCTACCACCTACCTAATACCTTTATGTAGCTAATGTCAAACTGGCAATTTTTTTCAAACAACAACAAATCGATGTTTTACCTAAGTACTGATTACCTACTCCACAGATCACACTCAGCCAGATTTCCGAAAAGGTAACAAAAAGCGTTTACGTCTTTCGGCTCGAATGAAAAAAAGGAATGGACTCGCAAAACAAAAAAGGAATCAAGTACCTACTGCTAGTTCATAAACAAAATAAATTATTTTATCTCTACTTTTTGTGTTTTTTTTCGATATTATTTTCATGAATAGGTAGAAGATATAAAATACTTTATTGCACACCATATTTAGGCACATAATAAAAAAAAATTATTTGTCTAAGGCCGGCTTTACACCTGTGAGTTTTACTTACGTAAGTCACTTACTAAGCGACTTACGAGATCGTTTAGACTTGTAATTTTCCAATTTACGAAAGTAGTAAAAATTACAGTAAGTCACTTACAATGAGTGTTTACACTTGAAAATTTCTCGTAAGTAGCTTAGTATAAGTGACTTACGTAAGTAAAACTCACAGGTGTAAAGCCGGCCTAATGAATACATGAATGGCTCAGAATGAATGCTCGGATGGCTCACACTAGCATCCGACTGCCCGCGAGGGTGCGGCGAAAGTTCCCGAATTCCAACCGAGTGCTCAGGCCTATCGTTCGACCTAGGTCCGACCGCCCACGAGTGTGCGGCGAAAATTACCGAAAACCAACCGAGCGCTCAGGTCTAGCGTGCGACCGCCCGCGAGTGGGCGGCGAAAGTTACCGAATGCCGACCGACCGTTTAGGCGCTCTCTCTCTTTTCGCTTTGCCTCTTTTTCTAACATTGCGCTGGATGAAACGACAAGCTTTTCAGCTATGCCCGCGTCGATGAGAGACGCACTGGGTAGGCCAACCTTAATGAAAAGACAATAAATTGATGTTAAACTGCAATATTTAAGACGCCTCACACTTGAACGAATAAACACACTACGCACAGTACTATAGTTTTACTTGACATTTTTGAAAACTCCCTATTAAAGTTATGGAATTGATTCCATTGTTTTGTAATCCTTTAAATAGAGGAACATTTAGTAAGTGACCATATTACACTAACAGATTTTAGCGGTAGCTTGTTTACTAAGACGGAGGATTTACAAGGATTGATTGCGCCCCCAGAGTGCTCTGTCCATCGCCGGACCAATTAACCACGTGATATACCTCTTAGAGCTACTTGCATAATGCGTGAACCTCAGTGGCGTAGTGACTTTCCATTGAGAGATGAATGGTGTGGGTTCGATCTAGAAAGAGATGACAGATAGTGTACCTTTCTAAGTTATTCTTTAATTGATAAATCGACCACTTAGAGTTACTTACATAATTTTTAAACAGAATGCGTGGCGTTATAGCCGAATGAATCCACAACTTTTTATTGATTAACCCCCTCGGCCAACATGGTTTTTTATCTTATAACCATAATCTTAGGAATCATTTACAATCTCATGTTCTATTAAACAGCTTTTTTTAGACTCTACAACAATTTTGTTTTTAAATAGAGACAAATCTAATTTTCATTTTAATACAATTTTAGCAGTTACAGCAACCAAAATAATGATATAAGCTATATCAAATTAATTACTGGTAATTACCCTAATCATTATTTACATCGAGCTATTACGCAATGATCCTATCGGTAGGTATCTGTTTGAACTATAACTGGAATAATCCAGATCAAAATACAAACGTAACAAAGCACACGTGTATTCTCTTCGTATTCTAATTAACGGAGACAGACAAGCGACTCTGGGGATGTGTCGTGTGGTTTCGCCATTCACTTGCTAACTAGGTACTTATCTATGCAATAAGACCAAGCGTATATTCTACTATAGCTTAACATTCCGGACCGGAAAAAAGTAAAATTCTGTGTAGTGCACAAACGACCTTTCAGAATTCGGGTTACAGGAAATAAACGTTTTATTATTATCATAAATTAAAGTAGTTATTTTTAAAGTTGGTTTTTCATTCCTGTCATTGTCATTTCTGTGGATATGGCTGGCTAAGCTGAGAGTATGGTTTATGTGCTGCGCAAGCCTATTCTATCTCATTAATGTCCTAGGCACTAGTGTCCCCGTTAAGTGTAGACAAAAGCTTGCCTCCTGACTGTATAAATCATCTAGTAAAGAAAGATGTAAAAGCCTTTTTTTAAAAGTGGGTTTACCAAGCCCATTTCAAAGTATCAGTTTGTGATTTAAAAATGAGCCGTGCACTTGAAAGCCGTCAATCCGGATAATCGTGATGGATGCCGTCAGCGCAGCCTGACCGATGGCCGATGGTGACGAGCTTGTGCCAACACAATGCCCAGCCTGATTCTGTGACACAAATAAAATATAAAAATTTACGACCTCTGTGGCGCAATGGGTCAAAGCCCGCCTGAGACGCAGAGGTTGCGGGTTCGATCTCCGCTGCGGGACAATTGTTTGTATGATCTGCAAATATTTGTCTCCAGTCTGGGTGTTTTGTATGTATAATATGTATGTATTTAAAAAAATGCATCTATGTAGTATATCAGTCATCTGGTTACCATAACACAAGCATTAAGTTGCTTAGCTTAGTTGTGAAATACCTATATATTTCTAACTTCAAAGTTAACTAACATCAGATTTAACGCGACCAAGTTGCACGACTGTCAGACTCGCACTTACATATTAAAATAAAATTCAAAGAAAATAAGCTAATAGAATTGTCACCTGCACTAGCTACATTACAAGTGTAAACTCGTTATAACCGGTGAAAGAAATCACTTGCAGATGCCCCTCGGCTGAACTATTGAACTGTCAATTGCATAAAATTATAGAAATTCATAGCATTTTATAGAATCGTTTCAGCATCGAATCTAAGCAGTTGTTCACAGAATCAGCCCGTGTTCTAGACTAGTTTGAACTAGTCCACATTGAATTACTACTGACACAACGTTGGGTCGATTGACGGGTGACCGATGGCTTTTTTAGCAACTTTAAAATATTTTTTTTAAAGTCTGCTTGAATAAATAATCCTACTTAATATTATAAAGGTGAAAGTTTGTGTGTGTAAGTGTGTATGTGTGTTTGTTACTCTTTCACGCTCAAACGGCTGGACGGATTTGAATGAAATTTGGTATAAGGATTGCTTACCCTGGAATATAGAAAAAGGAATATAAAAACTTTTGATCCCGGTATTCACACGGGAACGGGAACTTTCACCGCAGGTCCAAAGATATTTATTTATTTATTATTATATTAACTAAACAAAAACTAGGTTTTCCCAGTTCACAGGTGATTTTAAAAATAACAAACTCAATAACGAAAAACGGCACAATCTATACACCCCGAGTGTCTGATGCATCTTTAAATGCGCCCTGAACTCCAAATTGAAAAAGAAACTACCAACATAAATTCGGACGAGGTTTTACGGTTTTTTGACGTGATCTTTTCTGTTGCACAAGTTTATCAAACTAATTTTATTAGATGATATTCAATGTTGTGAACTACATTCTTAAGTTATAAGAACAAACAGCCTATCTCGTTTAAGGTATTCTCGATTATTTAAAAAAAATGAAATGAAATATTATCACGACTGTATCCCGGGAGCGGTAGACATTTCTTTCAGATCATTTGATCATTTTTTTTTTTTAGATTATTTTGAAGATGTCAGAGGTATGTCCAAATGTAACGAGGTATATCGATTATTTATACCTTAATAAACGTTTTATTTATTCATTCTTTCTATTTTTATAAGCTATAACCTCAATAAAATACAATAAATGTTTTTGTAAATTAGTGATATAATTATGTTGATATTAGGGATAATTATTTTTTTAAATTACTTTTGTTTTATTATACATATTTGAGACTTATGACTGTATTCAGAAACCAAAATGTCTTAGTTCATTCTGCATCTAAGAAAATGTGAAGAAAAAGTCGACGTCAAAGTAAAATTCTTAGTATTCGTTATTTTTAAGCTAATTTAGTCAACTTTATTTTTCTTATTTTGTTTTTGAGTTAATGTTTTAGTTATTTATTCAGCAGTTGTTTAATTAAAATTTCTTTAAATTTAGTACCCTGAACGTCTAGACGTGGAGCGTGGAAGAATGTTCTATTTACGTATTTACCTGTATATTGTTGGAATTCGTAAAAAACTGAGTTAATTAAAGAAGGCGTCAAATTTTACGAGTGTTAATTACGGGCGTGACTGGAACTTATAAGTACTGGCAGTACAAAATAAAACGGAAATTGACTTTTCAAGCTATTTCGTTTTGAAAGACAAGTCATATTCGATCGCGTAGTTACAACGACTGATACATAACTACATTATTATTTATCATTATATTAAAAATAGTATTCCAGTTAAAATAAAAGTAGCTATAAAATGCCTGGAAATGGTTAAATATAGTAACCCCCTTATGCATAATGGTTCAGTAAACCTATATTAGCTAAATCGGATATTAAATCTGTTGCCTATCTCTTTTCATTGACATATGAGAAACAAAAAAAAACATATTTAAAATCTATATTACATTGACAAATCTTTATGAATAAGACCATGAGTATATAAACATAGAAATAGAAATAGAAAAAAATATTTATTTACATTCACTCACATAGTTTATCCATTAGAATATAAATACTTTTGTTCATGTTTTATGATAAATATTCAAAATAACCTATACTTAGTTAAAATTCCTGAAATAATCCCTACAATCGGAATAGCCACAACGTTAGTTTTCCAATATAGATAAACTTTACATTTGAAGTAGCATTTGAAACTCGAAGCAGATACTATTGCTCCCAAACTTTCAGATTGGAATATTTTGGAGTTGTACAATGTAAAGTCTCCATGGCGACCGTCAGTAAACGGCCGTCAGCTTAAAATGTCAATAACATATACGGACAAGTAATTATAGATCTCCACACTGTCAACAATCCACACTCATAGAGATTTGATAATATTATTCGCGTTATTGTCGCGGTACAAAATACAGATAAAAGCTGCCAACAAAGCCATGAAGAATATGCGAATGCAATCTACACTCTTGCCTCAGGTTGTTCACGACACGCACGCGATTTACGGGCGGGTGAGGAGGGTCTGTAACGATAACTTTCAATAAAAGATAATTTAAACAAAAAACAATCAACATTATTTCAGATAACTAAGAGCATAACTTTAACATTTTTAAAGGCTCCATTATCAACCTCATCTGAGCGCTACCCTGTTTGAAGGACACTTAAAGTCGGTCCCTGTTGTAAAGTCGTTAAACTAAGAAGGATCGGTCTTAAAATTCTGTCAGAGAGTAACTACATGTTTTATGAATAGAGCATTCTGCGGGTGTCATATTTGTTAAATGTTTTAAGTGTTTTAAGTTGTGTTAAATTAGAAGCGCTCGTGGCAAAGCTTGCTAAGACGTTCTTGATAGATAGATAGATACACATTTATTCAGCACACACACATACAATAGAAAAAACAATAATAACAGAGAAGGACACAAGACAGGTAGGTAGGTAGGTACAGATAGAAAAACAATTACATTTTTAGAGGACGGTAGGTAGGTACCTTCCTACATTACAAAAAAGAAGAAAACAGAAATTAGCCCCTCCCATGAAGTGCAGTGTGGCTGAAAAGGTCCAATCTCAGCGTAATCCTATTGATAGATCGTCGAAGTTAAGCAACGTTCTGAGCGGTCACTACTTGGATGGGTGACCGCAAGTGGCATTTTCATCTGAGCGCTTCCGTGCTTTGGAGGGCACGTTAAATTTTCGGTCCCGGCTTTTAAAGTCGTTAAGCCATGACGGAGGCCTTTAGGCGGCCTAAAAACCAGAGCTGGCTCGCTCATACGAACGAACGAACGAAGCTGTTATTTTGCCATAGCAAATAAATAGTGCTGGATATTTCACACATAGCCAGTATGGCGATTAGAACTACGTGACTGATATACTTATCTGTAGTACTTATACCTGTACACTCTTTGTATATTCTTACATAATTACCGCACTGCAGAGTTCATCTTTTAGTATTATTTTAGTGCATCTAAGCATAAACATGCTACAGGATCCAATAATCAAACTCGGTAGAAATCATGAAAAAATAACTTAAAACAAGTTCGCCAATTTATAAATACATGTACACGGGGTTATCGCGTTATTGTCGGGACGTAAAGAAATAAGGTAAATAACGCAATAAAATCCCGTGTACATGTATTTATAAATATGAATTGTGATCGCGCAAGTTTAAGAAAAACTAAGTTCACCTATGTTGCCAACTTTTAACTTTAAACATCTATCAACGAATAAGCTAAACCAATAGAGCTTCTGAATAATAACTAAGAACATTGATGTCTATGGACGGCCGTCAATCAACGTTTACATAGGAAACCATTTTTTAAACAGACAGTTTTACAAACATGTAACATACGATGGTATACGGAATGTTTTATTTATAACGCCAGAAACACAAAGGAAAGAAATGCTACTCATATTTTAAATTTGAATTTTGAGAACACACTTGTTGTATGTACTTATGTATATTTTGTTTGGACTGTTTTATTTACATACTCCACAAGTTGTATTATCTTTATTCGACGTTCAATCTGAAAAAGGGGTTGAATTATGATGGATCTTTTTTTTTCAGAATATTCAACGTTTTAAGATAATAAGTATGTACTTACCTATTTACTTTGTTGACCAAGCGGATTAGTAGTTTGACTTTCGATCCGAATGTCGTGGGTTTAAATTAATCCGCGCATGATTGTTTCGAAAGCTCTAAACGGTAAGGGAAAACATAGTGAAAACCAGTTAGCTTTCTAATAACGTCGATGGGCTTGCAACCTGTCACGTATGGAATGCTAACTTCCTCAAAGGATCTAATATGACTAAAAAGATCTGAAAAAATTGACATGGATTTCATTTTTACTATGGAATTTTTGACGAATCTAAGTGAATGTATAATGTCGAAAGAGAAATGATTATGATAATATGAGTGACGAATTTTCGAGTTTAAACAAGCTGTTACGATCTTATGGATCCATGACCTCTGAAAGCCCTCGAATGGCTAAATCGCGGAAATGACAGAGAAACTTCGAAGTTTGAACTTTTTTAATTTCCGTCCGTCCCGCACACAATCGATTCGAAGACAACCATGGACTCACTTAGCTTGATAATTTATAGGTAATTTTGTACGTAAACCAAACAGACTTCGTGAGTTGTATTTGACATTATAACACGCATTACACGCAGGAAAGATAATAATTTCGAAAGTCAAACAAAAACACCTTTTTAAAGTTGAAACAGACATCAAAACTTCTTATTGGTGTACGTACACTCATCATCAGTTTGCAAAATAAATTAGATGAGTGAAATATCTAATTTATATAGAATAGTTCCCATTCCCGTGGGGATATCGGGATCAAAAGTTGCCTATTTTTTTGGTTTAAGCAATCCTGGTACCAAATTTCATTCAAATCCGTCCAGCTGCTTGAGCGTGAAAGAGTAACAAACACACTTACATACTAACACACTTACACGCACAAATTTTCACCTATAAAATTATTATAGTGTGATAACCAAACAAGACACAACTTAAAAAAACCCAGAAATACAGTTTCCCCTGAACTGAGAAAAATAGGGGCAAGACAAAAGAGCAAAGTTCTAAGAAAACAACCAGTACCTTGTTTAAAATAACCGTAAGCTTGTCCAACGTGTGAAATATCAGATCTGCCGGTGTTCCGAGGAACGATAACTTGCAGTCGGTTGAGTCGACCCAATGCTTAGTATTGGTTGCTTAGGAAACAACGCACGCCATACCTTGCCATACCCTTCTCTTGCACGTAAATGATGAAGCGCTCGTGGCAAAGCTTGCTAAAAAGTTCTTAATAGGTCGTCGAAGTTAAGCAACGTTCTGAGCGGTTACTTGGATGGGTGACCGCAAGTGACATTAATATCTGAGCGTTTCCGTGCTACGGAGGGCACGTTAAATAGTCGGTCCCGGCTTTTAAAGTCGTAAAGCCATGACGTAGGCCATAAGGCGATAAAATTTTAGTATTGAGAGAAGACGCGTCAATATGTATAGTATAGGTATCATAATTATTTCACTTTTAAATGTTTTTATAAAAAAAAAACATAATTGGTCGTAAAAAGCCCATCACTAGAGTATTAAATACCTACTAGTGTGTTTGATAAAGTAAGTGCGTTTGATGCGTGACCAAGATTCAAACCCACGACCTAAAGTACCTCCTATAAAGTTAACATTGCTCTCTGTCGCCGTTTTTGAGGAGACCGCTTCATTCTGAGATCTACGACAAAAGCCACGCGTTCAATTGATTTTTAAAATATTTGCTCGTTCGGTATGGATTCTTTATTATTTTCAGCTCAACAATTGTGACGCTTTCTCTACTTTGAGATAAGTTTTTGCGAAAATGACCAACTGCTATTTTGAACTTTTGCGAGAGACTTTTATCGTTTTACTGTAGGGTTACCGGCGAATTTTGTGTAGTATAGTAATCTAAAGGCCTCTGTCATGGCTTAACGACTTTAAAAGCCGAGACCGACAATTTAACGTGCCCTACGAAGCACGAACGTCACCTATCCAAGTTGTGACCGCTCAGAACGTAAAAAAATATGAACGGTTTCGGGGATAAAACCACGAAATAACCCCATTGGTGAAGTCATTGATAAAATCATGTACCCGTTTTTATACTAATACTATAATGGCTATAAACCTTGTACACTCCATTCAGCCTCCAGTTTGAATAACAATTTCCATTTAAATCTCAGCATAAAACCTTTGGATCCGTTGACGAAGTGGCCATAATAATTTAAAAAGCTTTCAGTGGGTTATAAACGGGTCTCGGCACAGATAACCATTAGGCATCAATAATCCGCGACGTCCATACACAATAAACTTTATCAGGGCCTGCCCTTTGTGGCCGTAAACTGGTTTATTGGCCCTTGACGCCACGGTAAAGAACAGTAGCTGATACAAGCAGTAAGGACACTCGGACACAAGGAGTCGCGTTGGAACAGGCATTAGAATCACCTAGCATGTAAAACGAAACTTAAGGTGATCCTTGAGGTCCTACAAGAATAAATGATTTTTCTTTCTTTCTTTCTTTCTTTGTCTTGTAATTGTTGTTGTTATTGTCTTATTTTTTTTGAAATTATTATTAGACGCCTCGGCTCTGTTGCAACAACTATGTTGTATTGTGGTAACGCGTGAACTCGTATTTGTAGTCTTTTGTGGCAAGTGCCATGTTCAAGTTATTTAGAAGAAGAACGCCTTTGTGGCGTAGTGGGTAAAGGTCCGCCTAACACCTTAAGCGTCAAACGTATCACCTTAAGCGTATCTCCATAACATAAAACCAAATATACCGTTCGTAAAGTTATTGTGGCACTGTTTTACAGTTTCCCGGACTGCTCAGGTAGGCGAGCCTAGCGCTGAGTGAATAGTCACAGGAATAAAGATAGTAAGGGTTTAGAAATATAAAGGGAGTTGTCGATGAACTAAAACTCTATAGATCCGTCGTAAAGGGACTTCCCAGGGTGTGGTTGTGCCTTTACAGTGTACTTTTATTTTACCTGAAGTCTTTTCCTTAGGGGTATTTTTTTACAGTTTTAGTAGAATATTTTTAAACATGGAGTTCTGTACGGGTTGGGACTTTGGTAAAGTAGGGACGTAACCCATTTTCTTGTATAAACTTATAGGAAAGAAATGGTTGACAAGATTCAGACTTGACTTCAAGCTACAGTGTTCTTTGATGTTCAGCGAATGAAATTGACATATTAAATTCTATATTTTGGGTAAAAAATCGACGGTAACTGACTATTGAGAAATTTTTTCATGTCATGGTTCAAACCCGTTCAGTACCTATCCCTGCGGACCTTCGGAGAGGTAGGTAGCTAGCCACGGTGGGATTAACATTTTCCTACTTTCTGCCGTTTCTTTCTAATTATAAAAGCAACACTCTCGTCGTTTAGAGTTATTGTAAGCAAACTACATAGGCTTCTTAAATCGCAGATTTGTTTAGTGCTGCGGGAAAACACGCATATATAAAATCAATAGCCCCACCCTGATAACGCATATAAACTAGGCCATAGGGTCCGGAGAAAACAATATAAATAAAATAACATGTAGTTTGTCACGTACCACCATTATCTCGCAAAGATTTGTAGCTCGCTTTGATGCCGTTTCCTCTTTACAGACACAGTCAAATAACAGTTAGTATGCACAATTTCCCTTTGAATGAAGGGTTCTTTGGATTTATATAACAATTTCGTGCGTTTTTGCTTTGAAATATGACAAACTATGAGCACAAAGCGACGTTTGTTTCTCGGAAATTCCTGATTTGCGTATTTTGCTAAGCCTCTCAGCCGTAATTACTCCCAAGTGGGGCATTAAGTTGCGTTAGGATGCTGCTATTTTAGTAATTTCGGGTTAGAGTTACTCTTACTAAGGTTTATGAAAAAATGTCTGGGTAAGTAAGATAAAATTATATGTAAATTCATTTCGTTTTGTTCAATTAAAAAACGAGTATCTGCATGACTGAGCGTAACTTGTTTTTTTTTTGTTAATCAAGTTTTTTTTATATAAAAAGAAATTTTCAAAAATGACATCAAGCTAGATCGATTTAACGCCCAGGAAACCCCTTGCATACTAAATTTTCCTCCCTATGTTTTTCCTTCATAATTTTAATGATCAAATTAGAGTGCATAAAATGTATGCACAACATTGCCCAGATTCCAAATCACACACTTCGTATCTAAAGTCCAGGTTATCCCATTAATTCAAGGAGCTATTCCACTCGGTCAACACGGCTCTTATCATAACATACCTCGTACATTGGTAAACAAACATTGAAGTATTAAATTGTCAAAACCATTCATTACTTTCGAATTTATTTATCACACAAATTAACCAAACAAAAGCTACAAAAATTGGGGCTATAAATCTACAGGTACACGTTAAAATTTTGCTTTTTTCATATTTATCGGGTGAATTCGGTTTTATTGAAAGAGTTTTAGGCTGCGGAAACAATTTCAAAACAAACTTTTAGTTATATTTTCCTATTAGCTACTGCCGGTGGTTTCGCTCAGGTGGTTTTTTATAGGTGCACTTGTGACTCTACATAAGGTATAGATAAGATAGAGATATCCATTAAGTAGACTCAAGACTATATCCACCAATTGGTAAATATTTTCTTTGACCCTTAAAATTGTCAAAGGACTAGTCAAAGCGCATATTTGACACAAGCCTACATTTAATTAGTTGCCCATCGCCACAAAGAATAATAACTGATTACTCGAGATGTGTTTTCTTTACCCTTTATCGGGATCAAAATAATAGTCTATAAACTAGGTACTAGGTATTCAGATTGTCATTTTAAACATTGCCAACAAGTACCGAAAAACATGATCATCGCAATCATATTTTTCGGTTTACTTTAGGTCCTTTGAAAGTGAATAAGAAAATACCATTTCTGGATCCATCCCACAAGCCCACAATTCGCAAAAAAATCCATAAGAAACAGCAGTTCCATCACTGACTATTATGATACCAATCTGTTTCTTCGCGATGTTTTCCTGGACCGTTTTCAGCATGTATTATAACGAAGGCCAAATTCGATCCCGCGACCTTCAAATATACAGGTATGATCACAATCAGCCCACACGACTTACTTTTACTTTTTTGACATGCCTTACTTTGTTCGACTGGCTTCCCACTGAAGCTTGACTATTTAGATTATTTTAGATTGTTAAGGGATCGCTTTTAAAAAAAAGCTAGGCCCACACCACCAGGTTCTTGCCTGATTCTTTCCCTGGTGTAGGGAGTCGCGTTGGAACAGGCATTAGAATCACCTAGCATGTAAAACGATACTTAAGTGATTCTTGAGGTCCTACAAGAATAAATGATTTTTCTTTCTTTCTTTCTTTCTTACGACTTGAAGCACTGAAATTTCGAAAACGCACTCTGTTTATTAAAATAATCGTATTATTTTCCAAACATTCACTTGCACAATAAAACAGATACGAATGAAACAGTCGGTTATTTATTTACCACTTTTTATTTTTCATCAATATGGAGGTCGTTAATTTAACCGCGCACTGACCGCTGCGTGTTGTTCGAAACAGCCACTACTGAAATGACTGAATAAAATACAACTGGTAAAATAAGTGTAACTTTATTTTGAAACGTGTATTGATAAAATTAATCTGCCTTACTTTGTACACTAACTAATAAAGCTGGTAGCTCAAGGCTTCTGCTTTGAACTGCGATTTCGATTCTTAGCCAGAACCAAAATATCCTAGCTTGTTTCAGACTATACTAAAAGGCTCACACTAAACATCATCTAGTAAAAGGTTGTAAACGTATAAGTTTGTTTATTGTGTTCTCTTTTACTTGACATTAGAATATCAAGAAAATAACATTCTCTTCATCCTTCAAGTATAATAATTGGAATAATCGACTTCGGTCATAAACCGGATAATTTCTTGTTTTCCGAAGACGACCGACTTCATTAGCGTATAAGGTATACAGCTCTTACCAAATTGACATGTCAAATATGAATAATGGATTACAGTTATCGTAATAAATCGTCAATACTTTAAATCTAAGCAAGAATGTACATCCATTATTGTCCATTTATCAAAGCCAGCAAATATTTTAAAGGTCAGCTTCCTAAGTTCGTTGACGCCGAAAGTATGTCCTAAGCCTTACAAACCTCGTGTTTACAGCTTACCCCTAAGCAGGGCGCTCATAAATTGTCTGTATTCACCCTTTTTGTCACGGATGTGTTTAGGCTCGTCCAGATGATTTATAATTTCATCCCGTTACTGGACCCCTTTGGGGCACTGGACCCCCTTAAGGGGGTCTTTTCAACACGACCTGCGATAATTCCCATGGAATTTATTCGCAGATTTGTTTTGTTATCACCAAGTTAGCTAAAACCTTGTTGAAGGTACAAGTACTAGCAATCCAGTGAAACCTGAATATTAATCCACAGACAGACCGACGCTGCGTCATCTAAATCAGATTAGTGCGACGTGAATCACTATTAATAACCGAGTATCGATGTCTGCTCGACTAGGTATAGATGTTTGACTGACGTATTTAGTACATTGTCTACGAAGTTCGTAGCGCTGTAGCACGTCGTAGCACATCGTAGACTGTCGTCGTAGACATGGCATGTTTGAATCTTGTTTATGAAGTCTATGAAAGTTTAATACTTACGAGTACTTAGTTCATTAAATTATTCTGCGAAGTATATTGTCTATGAAGTTTTTAACATCTTAGCACGTTGTAGCATGTCGTAGACTGTGTTCATAGACAATAACAACGATCTTGTTTATAAAGACTTTAAAAAATTAACATTTACCTTGATACGAATTTATTATAAGATTATTTTGTCATAGCACGTCGAAGATGATCTAAATCTAAAGGTTTAATTAAAGATGACTTTTCCGTGTAATGCCAGTGCTTGCTAAACCTGTGACTAAATTTAAGGATAAATAATCTAGTATTTAGATATATTTATTTAGTGGGTGTAGAGCTTTGTTTTAGTAGCCGGTAAAATATTACTTAGGTACCCAAAAGTAGTGCCTCTTTTTCTATAATCTTTAGCACGTTGAGTGCCACCGATACCACACTAGATTCGCGTGGCCCTATACAGATCAGAAGATATGTATTTAAAAATTAAACGAACATTTTGTATAAAAGTAAGTTCCTATAAGCGAGTGGCTAAGTCTGGTGCCAAAGTTTTAAGGCTGCCTAGAGTCCGGCTTAATTCATACAAAAGTACACATTTGTATGTTTACATATGTATTCATCATCATCATCATCCACAGCCCATAGGTACCCACTGCTGGGTGTAGGCCTCCCTTCGTAAACGCCACATAATCCGGTCCTGCGCTGTGCCAAGCCAGGAATTGCCCATGTATTAATTACAGTTAAAGTATTATTTCTGATTCATGGTAATATCGTGTAAGAATCCAGCTTTTATCTCAAGCTGAATCTACATTCATTAATTAACTCAGAAATTCTCCAAGATTTCTATCATTAATTATGCATTCACAGGTATGTTAGTTCGAGCGTGAACGAAGGGGCTACTGAATAAATAAATAGTATTCGAGAATCAAATGTATTTTACTGTGAAACTTTTAGAGATAAATAATAAACGGGGCTGACCTCTGAGGGGCTGGCAGACATTTTTTATTTGTTAGCGAACGTTAAATCAGGGTTGTATGTTGGAAAGTGTTGAATTTTATATTTTGTAAGTACCTACGTACTTTTTTCTGTAACACTTAATAGTCGAAGTGTTATTTGTGGAATAAATAAAATGAATAAATATCCTTAAACTTTTCAGACAACGTTATCAAGTCTATGAAAAACCGAAAAATTGTATTCTTGTGTAGTGTTTTGTAAATTGCGTATTATGATACATATTTGTATTAGTATAACATTTTTAGTGCCTTTACTAAGGCAAATATGAATATACAAATATGAAGTAATCGCTATTTTCTATTCGTATAAAAATAAATAAATGATGTACCTCTGAATCTACGCGTTACCAGATTATCAGTTATCATTTGGTTAGATTTTCTGAGAATGCTCGCTAGGATTTACGACGCGGTATGAATTTTACCATTTAAAAATCAAAATCAATCGAACACCCGAATCAAACAGCCGTAAAAATACTAAATAGTATGTCAAGATGAAATATATATTTAAAAATATTTATATGTGTATAATATAACCTTTCCTATTTTATTTTCTTTCCTACAACTTATTTCATTTAAACATTTTGCGTACACTAAACATTACCTATTTTTGTGTAACACCTTTAAAACGTGAACTGAAGTAGTCTTGAAGTTCTTTCTGAAACTAAAATGTTCTCATTTCAAACACTTTCTTGAATTTACCAAGATTTAAACTGTCAGGGTTATCACGATGACATTTCCATTGGATTCCAAGCCCCACAAATACTCAACATTAATCCTATAGCCGTGACAGCCCTGTGTAACAGACACTCTATCAGATAAAGAGCAATAGGCTATTTCGTATTTTGTACAATGGACGTAATTACGAGAATTCGCATAAACATGTCATATCTACACGAAAATATACCTTATTGTTATGTTTTGAGTTCTGATTTGGGTTATAACACGAGTTTGTAATGTTATAGGATCGCTTGCGAATCTGTCAAAATTATGTAATATCTTGTAAAAATGAAAATTTATATGTAGTGTATATGAAAATTGTACTTAAATACATGAGTGAGAAAGTATATGTTTGTGTGCACTTAGCTCTTCATCTTTTTTATGTTCTAGTCTCACATTATATGGGGTACCACTGTCCGTATCTAATCCAGTAATTAAGTTCGTATATGAGCAAGTGGCAAACTCTGGTGACGGAGTTTTAAGGCTGCTTTAGCCTTTAAGCGCATTCGTCATGGCTTTACGACTTTAAAAGCCGGGTCCGACAATTTAACGTGCCCTGCGAAGCACGGAAGCGCTCAGATATTAATTCCACTTGCGATCACCTATCCAAGTAGTGACTGCTCAGAACGTTGCTTAACTTTGACGATCTATCAAGAACATCTTAGCATGCTTCGCCACAAACGCTTCGAGAGCTAATCGAGTGAATACTACATTTGATTTTAAAATAATAGGGTTACTATAATCTTTGTACCAGTGCTTACATTCTCTTCTTTTTAGGATTAATTTAGTAATAACTGTTTGAACAATAACTAATTCAGCTTTTGAATTATAGATTTAGAAGTTCACCTTGGGACCTGAAATCTGAAAGAAGACTTTTAGGTTAAGTAAGGTCAGACTTATAGGATGGACTAAGTAATACCAAAGATTTGGTTATCATCGTCGTTGGTAATACTAATTAGATAATATAAACAGTTTTCGTTAAATATTAGATTTAATATTAGACGAGATTAAATTTTTACGTGAGTGTGCTATTGTAATGCCTAAATACAACTCACGATAGTTTTGAAAGTGAAATAGATTTAATATTATTTAACCACCGCGGTGTTACCCGCGGTGAATAGTTCTAGTGTTTAGAATATTTTGTTAATCCAGGATTATAAGCTATTCTGGTAACAAATTTCATATAAACCAGTCCAGCCGTTTGAGCGTGAAGGAGTAACAAACATTCACACTTACACACACAAACTTTCACCTGTATAATATTAGTATGATTAAATCCATTTTGACTAACAAATTTCAAATTTCGAAGTTCACCAAATCTTTTGATTGCAAAATAGCCGCGTGTTGTTCAGAAAAGCAGAAGGATATCTAACAATAAAACAATTAACGAAGTGGAACGGTCGGAATAATTGTAGTATTAAACTATTTCATCACGAGTCGTGCTAAACAGCCGTTCCATAATTAGTGAAAACGGTTTAAGTGCTAGCGGATACTTATAAAACAACAATTACGAGTACAATAACAAAATGGGGTTATTAGTCATTTTATTTCCAAAATCATGAAATTAAACGTAAGAAATTTCATTACTACGTGAGGAATAATCCAAGGCGCGGTATGAAGTAGTGAGTAAGATTCTATTTTAGATTATATTTATTATTTTTTATTTTATCTAAATTCAAAACAAAAATCCATTAATGCGATTCAAACACACAACATCCAAACAATACAAATTTTAAAAAATAAATTAGTTTTAATGATAATTATGGACTGTTTTAACGTAATTTTGTTAGTCTGAAATAAATAAAATTGAATTGCATACCTATATAAGCGCAATCCTAATTTATCAAACTTGTTTTTTCTCTCTCTAGATTAGAACTCCATCTACTTCTACTTCTACCGCCGACAGTACCGCTCTACGCCGCCGTCAAAGCAACCATCACAAAGCAGCCGGATGCAGCCGAATATTCATAATCATTATACAACAAACCCTGGAAACGGAATGGCAGAATCCAACAATAGAAATTGCACAAATTTGTTATTTAAATATTTGCCTTTTAAGCGAGGGTTTAATTATTGCGGCTTTCCGCTCCGTGCGGCGATTTGTAACCTATCTCAGAGTTCAGAAAAAGGTGCTGATTTAATTGGGTTACTGGAAACAGTCTCAGAGAGAGTGGGGATTTAATTGTGTTAAAATTATAAAGTAAAAATATATTATAAGTGACCAACCCCTTAGACATCTTCAAAGGATCTAAAATTTAATTATTAATTACTTGTATTTTGTATCCACGGGAGTACTATGTCGAAGGACAACCTGATCAACCTAAATAGACCGGTTGCTATAGAATTTTAGTTTAAGTAATTTACTTACCCCCTTATTAATAAACGAAGATTAACGAAGAACGTCAGTGAATGAACGAATTAGCACTTTATTGTGCACAGAATAAACATACAAATACAACTTAAAATTAATCCTTCGTTGATCTTTGTTTATTAATAAGAGGGTTAGAGTTTAACTTTATGTTAAATCTTCACACGCTTGAATGCATGGAGATAGTCCCTCTTGTATTTCACGATGACCTGAATTCAATCATCTACAATTCATGCGTGTTACAGACGATCAGTCTCTAATATAAACAGATCTTGCAATAATATAGACAGATCTACGAGTAGCTAAATTTGGACACACTAGTTGAATGCCCGTGACTCTGTTTCCACTTACCTTAAGTTCTGGCGATATAGGTGATCTGAACATAAGGAAGTGAACTTCAATAAACATTTCATTAACCTACCTTATTAAATAGATAACTAAAGTTTTGTTTTATTTTTCTTGTATCATTATGATGACTGATGAAAACTTTGATCGACTTTTACATAAAATTTCGTTTGAAACATGAGACTGTCGGTAGGCCATAGAACTTTCTAACAAAATTCATAATATCAAAATACATAAGCACAACAAACACAAATGTTATGCTGTGGATTTAAAAAAGATGAATTACAAACAGAAAATACTATTCTAGTGTAAAAATTCACCAATATTTCAGGCATATAGTATGTGATAGTTACAAATCTTCAATTCTTCTTTGATTTCATTAAGATCTCAAAGAAATGTCTACCGTTCCCTGAGACAGTCGTGATCATATTTCATTTAATTTTTTCTATATCATTTCTTTCTCTTTTCCCTGCAACAATTCAATTGAACCATGTCCAAAATAGCACTTTTGAAACTTTTGAAAACTTTTGAAACACACCTCGCTGCATATGGCAATGAAAGTGTTACAATATTATGTGTGAATAATATATTTGAGCTAACAGTCAGTCAGACTCGTATTGATATCGATATATCGTAATAGCCCAAGGTTACCTTAGCTTGCAACCTCGGGGAATAATTATACTGGCTCGTTATCGGCCGGTATGATACAGACAGGACATGTGAGATGACGGATTAATTCAGTTAGTAATTGCTCTGGTGGAATTTATGTTCTTAGTTCTGTAGAGTTATTTTGTTCAAAATCGAACTCGAAGTTACTATAGTGACCGAAATCATTTGTCACTTGTCAACAAGTGAATTCGAGTTTTCAGTGTCGAGATGACTTAGGAATTACTTTTATTTTAATTTAACATTGGCACTCATTACAGACGTTATCAAATTCTACAGAATACGTGAGTGTGACTGCCGATTCAGCTCTTCGGCGTTCGAAATGAGTTAACAGAATAGCTCTACTGGACTGGGAATATTTTCAGAGTAAGACCTAAGATTAATCAGTGGATGAGACTCGCAAGGGATCGGAGAGAGTGGCGTGATAAAGAGGAGGTATACTCAGCAGTTGGTGGAAATGGGCAGAAATGATGATGATGATGAAGACCTAAGAAATTCGGATGGATTTTGGATAATAACGAATACGCAAGGGTTGAGTGCTGAGATGACGGCTGAAAGGGGAAATGGAACAAGAAAACATGTTGTGCCGACCCCGCGTAACACAAAACTGGAAATATAATCGGCAATGTGCAAAGAACAAATATTTCTTAATACATTTCCCGGTTCTGTGCAAAGATAATTTTCCTTGTACATTACTGGTAATGGAACATTCAAATTATACACGACGTGACTAAAACTTTCTTGTGACTTTTCAAACGAAATCTCTGAAACCTTTGTCAAATTACAATTTAACCCATTGTCCGCTTTGTCCCAAAATATCTCGTCACGTCTCAACAATTAACAAAAAAGTAAATTTCTTTTACAAACGACCGCGTAAATTCCTCAGTACCTCGGTTAATTTTGTGGCTGGTCGAGTTAGCCTAAATCGTTAAAGTAATTTGGACCCGCGAGCCGAGATTGAAAATCTAAAAAAAGAAGACTGGATTTTAGAAGCGGTCGACGTGACACCAAAGGTATAGGTTCAATGGACATGGTTTATCGTCCAAACAAAGAATTGTGTGTCAGTTAGCAATGCATATTACCGTAGTGTAATAAATATATTGTTGCTTTAATATTACTATCTTAAATAAATGCTAGGATGGATTAAACTGTTTTAGTTTAGAAATGGTAACAATTACATTTTATTTTAACTTTGCCCCACCTGAAAACTTGCACAAATGCACATTTACACCGACATTGCAAAATCTCTATTACAACATTCGGCAATAGTAAAACTGAACTATGCAGCTATTTACGTACATAGGGGATGGGAAATCAACCTTAACAACAATTCATTTTAAAAAGTTAACAAAACTAAAACTTGTCTAAGTGATACGACTGTTAATATACGTTGACAATATCTAAGATCTTTAGGTATTTAAGATCCTTTGATATATATATTTATATATAATTGGGCGTATTCGGAGATTTGTCCGAATACTAATGTATGTACAAATTAATGTACCTACTATTACACTATTAGAATATTAATAGCAGATTAGAAATATAATATCAACGTCGCAACAGTTTTCTTCCGAATCTATACAAGTCATCTAGAAAATATATAACGCCTGTCCTACTGGTTTTTAATTCCTAAGTAACATACCAATCTCCCTTGTATTAATCTGAGCACGCAAATGAAACTCCCGACGACATAAATTACTCGTAAATTAAAAAGGGAATTCATAAAAAACCTCCGCTGTTATCTCAGATATTACCAAGGTTTTTAAGCGGAAAGTTTAAGATTGCTTGTCCCGGTAAACCTCTAAATAATATAAAGTTCCAAACTTCTTATTGATTTACGTGTCTCCGAGTCTATCAGTTACCATTTTGTTCCACCTCTGAAATTTTGGAAGTTAGAAAGTTAAAACTTTTGAAAATTATAACTAGTGAAACGCGACTTTACAGTTTATGGATTGTACCATGATTTTGTTAGGATTTTTGAAATTGGACTTTTCATTAGATTAAGTTTCTCAGTCTTTTGTAATTTGAAAATAGAAAAAAACAAAATTTATAAATAAAAAGCTAACGAAATTTCTATTCGCAGTCAAAGACTTTTTGTAAACTACGTACAATATTATTAACTAAAATGCATTTTAAGAAATATCCCTAATATACTTCTACGTTCAACCTCAATACTAGGTAAACTACTATACAATTCTGTGATGTAATGTAATTTTTGCTGTAAAAGCGGAAATACAATAATTCTCTAAATCAGCTCTAGCCTGTACAGGCAGACAAACCGCAGAGACTCAGCGGAATTAACGCTATCGAAGCGTTGCTCACACTGTGTCGCATCTCATCGTACTTTGCAGTTGCATGTTTACTCATCATCAGTTAGTTTTTTTTTTACATTATAAAATACGGGAATTACGATAATTGAGTGTGAGGAAGTAGCCATACCGTGAGTCCCTCTGACCTAGCTGAAGATTTGTATGAATCTTTTCGGAGAAATTGATAACAAACAACAACAATAAGGAAAAATAAATAACTACGAAGTCGTTCAAATCGTAAGGAGTCAGAATTAACGTCTTCGATTAAAATATATATAAATAGGTTTCCAAAAGTGTTGATGGTGAAAAAGTGTGATTGTTCTTATTTATTGATAAATACAATGTAACTCTACGCGAACTAGTGTAACTCGCCGGAGTACGTCAGCACGTCTCTCAGCGTAGCAGCTCATTAGCTTGCTCCACTTGAAGCTATCACCTAGCATTATAATATTACACTATTTTGATGAGCTTAAGCTTAGCAACAAATATGAATTTTGAAAATAGTGCTCAAAATATGTGATGAATTGTTTTTACATGATAAAAATATTTTAAAGTGTTTTGTGAGATTTTAGTTATATCAAAAAGTTCAGAAAATAATGAAATACTTATTTTCTAAAATCTACATGAGAAAAAGGGTTATGCAATTTAAATAATGTTATAAATGGCATTTCGCAATCTTAGCGTAATTTCTCTCAGAAATTTAGGTACCTACAAAAAAGTCACCCATTATACCAGATGTATAAAATGAATCTCAAATCCTCACAGATCTTAGAGGCCTACCGTAGTTGAGGATATTGTGAGAGCTAGGTATGTTTAGATCTCATAGGAAACGGATCAAGCAAACCAAGCCTTGCATTAACAAGAACCGTTAGTTCCAATATCCTGCCTTCAGAGCACATTTCTTGAAGACAGCACGAGCTATGGTTTCAATAACACGAGGACTCGTCTAAGATTTGTTGTCACAACGGATTCCGAGTGCCGCGGTAAATCCACATTTACCCCGAACACTGTTTTATATACGACGTGGCTGCACCCACATTATTATTACTAGGGATACGACATAGAGGTGGCATAGAACAGACATAATTAAGTCAGAATTATATTGTTGTGTCGCTTTGACTCTCCACCAGTTTACGTCAGTGGATAAATTATTAATAAAAAAAAAAAGCAAAAGTATACAAACGCATTTGGATGACTTATAATAAAACATTCTCTGTCCCGGCTTTGTGGTGCTCTTTGAAGGCTCTCCTTCAATGTCTTGCGGCTAGAGAGCCGAGAACATACTATCCCGCAGCAAATGTGTGTCATGGGCACTAGACGTTATAAGCATCATGCTGAGTAGTAGCCATTTTTGTCATTTTTATTGTTTCTTTCTACTTTTATATGTAATGTGTTTCCTTTAGTATACGAGTATAATGACAAAATAAAGATTTTTCTTTCTTTCTTTCTTTCTTTATAGATGCCCCTATATAAAGTGTACACACACAGTGACAACCCGTTGGGTGGAATGCTAACTAGTCGCTAAAATGTGGATAGGGAAATGGGGATTGATTTTAGGTCCAAAACGACGACTTATCTGTTTGCTTATCTTTGGTTTCAGTTATGAATTTTTCATGGTGCGAGTGAGGAGCATGTGCTCTGTGGCGGTAATGTTCCGTTGTTTTGGACGTACACTGTCTGCGCCGACTGCAAGGCAATGATGCTGAGTTCGCTCCACTATGCGACAAAACATTCGATACTCACAGTTACAGTTTACCAAGAGAGCAAATCACAAACTTCTATAGATTAGCGAGATACTGTTGTCAAAAAACTTTAATTGCAGAGCAAAAGCACCTCGCCTCATTCACTCTCATTACATTTTTCATACACGCTCGCCGGTTAGGAACAAACTACGTTCTTTAAGAATTAAAATTATCTTAAAGATATGAATAAATTTATTTTTGATTTATATAAGAGGGGTAGTCAAATGTATACTCTATTTAATACGTGTATGTGAAAACTATGGCGTTTTTGCATTAATATTCTTTATTATTCTATTGTAAATAGCATAGACATTACTCTGATAATCCGCTTACCAGTGTAAAACTTGGTTTGCTAGATTTTTACTACTTTAACTTTTTAGTGTGTAATGCAGCGACATAACTATGAGTGCCATCAAACACACGCTCGCTGTATGAAGTTTTTAATTGCGTCATTACCGTTTGGGAAACCTTGCACTTTTTGGGATATGAACCCGTTGACGATTTTAAAAGGTGAAACGTCAGATAAGTTGAAAAGTCGCAAATAATTGCTCAAAGTAAAATCTGGATCAGAGAGTCATAGCCTACGCACACTCACATATTGTTCATGTTCCTTTGTCGCGGGACAAAATACCGTCAGCAAACGGAAAAGAGGCGGGGATCGCGCGTAAAGCCGTTAGGAATATGCGAATGCAATCCACACTCCTGTGTCGCTGTTCACGGCTCTGTGTATGACCCGCGAGCGAATGAGGTTAAGCTTTTAGATGAATAACAATTTTATACTCGTATAATAACGTTACTATTTTAAACAGTCATGTTGGTTATTATGGCCTTTTGATACGGAAGTCATTGATTCCAACCTATTAATGGTTTTTTTCATACATATTTGGATTCAAATCGTGGCTTTAGCTGGTCAATGAAAACATGGTGAGAATACCGGTTCGTATTCTAATTAGGGACGATAAGATTGCGATATATCAGGTAAGGAATGCTGGCTTCTCCAAAATGTCGGTATGCGTCAATTGTATTTGTAAGTGCTTTGCCGACCTCCTTGGACTTTTTCAAAGAATCTTGAATTCCCAAAAAGACAATGTCTAGAGTGACCACAGACTATAAATGTTTAACTGAAAAAACTGTATCTATTATGCAGTTGAAACTTTGGTATTGTGTGCCCTCGTTACAAGGTAATATGTTGTTGAATTCAGATGAAGTGTCAAATGTGACCTATTACATTGGCCCTACTGTAGTTAGGGATACTAGGTATAAAGTGACAATGGATACAATCATTCTTTGTTCCTAAAACAACTAGCTCTTACAAATTAACCTTCGTTTACGAAATCTTCACACTTCATGACTAGAAATCACTTTCAAAAGGTCTTAACCTTTAAAATAGCCCATAAACAACTCACATCTACCACGCTAACCAATTCAATTAAGGGCAGTATGTAAATTGGCTCAGTCTCAGACGATACAGGGTGCACAATAGCCTTATCTACGGCGTATACAGGGTGTATCAAACTACGCGCGCGTCGCTTTGAACAATGGGATGGTTGTCGGTTGCCCAGTGACGGGCGATACGCGATGGTTCTCAAAGTTTATTCAGGCGACATTGAAACAATGTATTATGACGGCTTTCCATTTTCGAATCGAAAAAGTAGTTAGCAGTCAGCTTGATAGATGGCGCTGTCTCAGGTGTCACTGGTATCACCATCTATCGTGCTAGAGCTGCAGAAGTGAATATACATTGTAATTCAGTAATGAATACACATGAGAGAAAAAACTTGTAAAAAGCTTTATAAGGGCATCAGTTTTAGGAAAACGGTACCTGCTTATTAATTTTACGAATGGATGTAATAAAAATTGATAAGTTGTAATAAAGCTTTAGTCTCTGCCTACCCCATAGGAAAGAGGAGTGATTTTATGAATGTAAGTTGTAATAACAAGGTTTTATAAATACACGGACACAGGATTTTATCGTGTTATTTACCTTAATTTATATCCTGACGAATAATAAGTAGACGTTTCACATACGAATTTAATAATAATAATAAAATAGTATATTTTATGTCGCAAACATAACATTACATGATATGCATAACTAAGAGTAAATGTTCACTCAGTAAATGTTGTAACAGCATTCACAACTTTTTAGAATTTCCCTACATAGCAGAAGCCACTAGTTGGAAAGATATTGTTTAGAATTAAACTCTAAAGGAAGACATTATAATAGCACACGGGAAATTACTCACGTAAAATTATCGTCGTCGTATATAGGAAGTTTGAGAATCACAGTGCAAGCCGAAGGGTAAGGGTCGTGTATAAACAGGAAGGATCCGTGATAACACACGTGACCTTGCCAATGAGCTTTATATACATTTTTATGCCAACTTTATGCTTCATCCTAACTTACTGGCCTTGAAGCAGCGACCCAATGCGGATCTTAGCTCAGACATCCGAGTCTACAGCAGAATGTAAGTATGACCACAGAAAAATAATACTTTACTAGTAGTTGGTGGCGGAGTATTCAGGGCACTACTTGGAAGCTACTGTCATTGTACTGCAAATGCTGCTAATGCTATCAGAAGTCATTCATTCGTTTTGTGACCGCGCAAAACGTCACCTACTATATATAATTTAATAAGGACGAGTAATATACGATACAAGCGTTTTGATATTTTTATAATTCATAATTTGTTTCTTTTTTTTTTTTTTTTTTTAAGTTTAATACTTTTTAAATTATTTATTTATGAACTAAGAAACACACAGGAACAATAAATATCTACACTTCTTAACCTTTATATTTCTATAATTTATTTTCTATAAATGTATGAATATTAGAAGTCAGTTAAGTTAATATTTTCAGATTCTGTGGCATCCGGTTATTGAGGAAACATAAAGTTTTTAGGTACTTTTGTTGCTGGAATCGTTGTAATGTGATTTCTTTGTTGACGGTCCGAAATAAGAATATATGAAGAAAGATGTCAAATCCAGTGTCAAACCCTGACACTTACTTTCTACTTCAATTTCTTAGGAATAAACGTAGTGGTTATAATTATTATTATCTTTGAATTCAAGTCTACTTAATTACTTGGTAACATATTTTGCTTCGAGTTGGTGGTTAGATTTATTGGTACTAGGTATCTATTGAAATGTCTGCGCGATTTACCACCTTATTCATAATACTTATTTTACACGAAAGCGACAACTCCTTACTATCTCGATTCCGGAATCCGACAGAGTTTGTTGCACCCGAAGATACTGCTGATCTCGTTGAAATGGACCAAGATATGTATGAAGAGTTGTTGGAGGAGATACCGCAGCTGCGTCAGGCTACCAAAGGAAACCTTCATCTCCCATACCTTAAGAAGAACTTCGAGCAAACCGACGAGTACGACTTCATGATTAATGGTTCTGATTTTGGTTACAACTCAACCTTCGAAACGGCGACTGAGTGGGATAGTAATGCCAGCTCAACTCTACTTCCAAATTCCACCAATTCGAGCGAAGCGCGCCGTTTTGATGACACCTGGAGGTATTGGACAGGGCCTAAAGTGGCTACTTGCTACGCGTGCAATATCGATTTTCAAAAAAATATTCCCATCAGCCCTCTCTGTCACGATGCTTTCAACTCTGAAGACGGACGCGCAACGACCATGGCTCGGTACTTCCGCGCACACTGCTACAATAACAATTGGCATTGGGGCTGGAAGATAGAAACGCAGTGGAAAAACAGTCATCATCATGAGTGGGACCGCGGTCTCTTCAGAGGCTACTACGGAGCATACATCGGAGGGTGCTTCAAAAGGTTCTTGGACGTTGGGGCGGTAATATATTTAAATAAATAAATAAATAATGCTGGACATTTCACTCAGCATCATTTAGCCCAAAGTATGTACCTACTTGTATTATAGGAACCACCAGGACTGAAATTACTCATTATACTTTAGATTTTTGTCTAAATACTAACAAATCACTAGCTGCGCCCTCGCGGCGTTGCCCACGTATAAATGTATAAGGTGATGATGCTAATAATAAAAAGTAGCCAATAACCTTCTCCAAGTAATGAAGCTATCAAATGCAGAAGTAGTTTTTTGAATCTTACTGTTAGTTTCATAGATTAGCGCGTTCAAAGAAATACGTGTAATTTGATATATATCATTTATATATCAAGAGCACACCACGTTATTTGAACGCGCAGTCACTGCACGTTTTATATCAATACACGATAAAAATATTCGCTGCGCATCCGTATCGAGTTTGTATCGATAGAAACGCAAAAAAATTGGGTTTAGGTAGGCTCTAAGTCTAAGATGTAGGTACATCTTGTCTTTTTTAAACTTTCGCTATCAGAACTCATTATAAAACATAATGCAAACTGGTATTTATTGCGAATTTATTCTCATTGTACCCCGGGACTACGACTGGTCCGGTCGAAACGTCGGACTTATAATAAAAGAAGATTCGCGATAAATACCTACCCGTTTGCACATTTTTTATACGGAGCACACATAATGTAGGTACATCGGTCATCTGGTTAATAGAGCACGTTGCTTGGGACTAAATGACACTGTGAATGTTCAATGATATTTTAAATGCTATGATTTGCAGGTGTACACGTCACGTGGTTGCCGCAGCATGCTGCCAAAGGTGGGAGGTGGTTACGCCAATCATCGCTACCGAAAGTTGGAGATACTCTTGAAAGGCCAGAAGAACATGTGTGTTATGAGTCCGCACGCCTCACTGACGCCTTTCAGTCGCGCCATCTCGCTGTACGTGCGGTACCACGTGTGTGTTTGTGAGGGCAAGTACTGCAACAATGCGACTTCGACCCATTTTACCATCAACCTGTTTTTAATCATGCTATTACATTTCGTTTTATGACTTACTGTTTATTTTTGAACTTCAAAGAAACTTCCCAAAGTCTGCGAGCACGTCTGTTTTTCAATTACGACCTTTTTTTAATGCCATTCAGAGATTCATTAAAAAAGCTTGCGGGCTGAGACGAAGTCGAAAGTTAGTTGAAATGTCACAGAAGTGCCACTTTCTTCATGTTTGGATGTTTGTGTTTCAATGCTTCATTTTCTAGCTATCCCGATGAACTTCCACCTTAGATGATTGTTCAGCAAATTCGCTTTTTCATTAAAAAAACGCGATTACAACGCCATCTGCCGGGTTCAAATGTATATTCAATTAATTCATGGACCCACTCATGTATTCACACATCATGTAAAACGGTCCAGCCGTTTAAGAGTAGTTAGAGACTAATAACCGGTACAGAAGTTCTATAACATAAAGATACACAGATATAAACAGACAGTCATGTAACATACCCCTAACTTCCTTTGTTCAAAGTCCCACAAAACTCATAAATACCACCAAATCAAAAGAAGGACATTCTTAAACAACTAGAAAACATTGCCGGCGCAAATCCACGAGTAAAGATGACAAATCCGCTTACATAATCCCTTGGAATCCTTGTTAGGTTCTTCTCTTCGAATCTACTGTCAGAGGAACGAGCATTTTATTGCAACAGCTTAACATTGAATGTAGCGTGAGCCTTTAGCATTACAAGCGTTCTGTATCGATGCTCTTTCTATCATCGCTCTTTCTTTCTATAATCCTTTTGGACACATTACCTAAATGGCAGATTTACTCTTAATAAAAAAAGAATTTAATTGCAACAGCTTAAAGTTTAATTTTGAATATAAATTGTTCAAGTAAGGCCTTTGTCGTTAATTTACAATCAAGAGGCAATCTATGCCTTATATAATGGTTGTGCCTAAGGCAAGGTATGATAGTAGTGGATAAAAATCACAAGGAAAAAAACCATTGATATAATCGCTAGATGAGCACATATAGAAAAAGTTTTAATAGAGGTAGTCAGAGTCAAAATATATTTATTCAATGAGATCATATTATGAGACCTCTTTAAACATCACTTCCGCGACACACCATCAAGAAAAGGTATATAAACATCTTAAAAGATGTAAAGGCTTTTTGGTTTTTATAAGCTAACCATAATATATTAATCGGAAACTAATCATAACTAATGTACTAAATATTTAGATAACATAACTAACAATTACTGAACGTGAAAAAAACTAAATATATAGCCTTCTCGAAAACAACTGTATCGAGTCCGCTTGCTAACTTATCATTAAAATTACACTCCTGTTCCCATGTAGGATCTCATAGCTTTAACATAAGCTGTTCGTGCAGCGTGGTTGATCGAACGCCAAATTTAAAATATTTGGGCATCACTATTGATGAAAACCTCAACTACAAGAAACATCTCACGGACTTAGCAGGGCGCGTGAGAAAACTTATCTTTGTTATGAAAAAGTTAAGGGACTGTACTCCACCTGATATCTTAAAGCTGGTCTATACAGCCCTCTGCCAATCGATAATTCAATATTGTATATCAGTTTGGGGCAGTGCGGGGAAAAGCTTCCTAATTCAGGTTGAGCGAGCACAAAGAGCGTTGATCAAAGTTATGTTGAACAAACCGTTTCGTTACCCAACTGACGCTCTCTATGAAGAGTTTAATGTACTAAGGGTTCGTCATCTCTTTGTATTAAGCGCAACTCTCAAAACTCATATAAAGGTCAGATCTCGTACGGATTATAAGGAATTATTAGGCAAACGTATATACTGGGTTCCACTTCCCAAAACTGAATCCGAAATGGCCAGACGTAGCCCTAGCTACTCTCTTCCTAATACATACAACAAAGTCAGTAAAATTTGCAATATCAAGGACAGACCCGTGTTCACCTGCAAAAAGATTGTGAAGGACTGGCTTCTTGAGCTGTCCTATGATAAGGTTGAAGACCTGCTCTAGGTCCTAAAGCTATTTTGCGGATTTCCTTACACTTAACTCACGTATACATACCCACACAAACACCCTCACACGCACACACGTACCTACACATAAAACGACCATGATAAATTAATATTTTAGTTTTACTTTATTTTTTTCTCTTAATTAGTATTTAGGTATTCCTAACTTAAATAAATAGTTCCTAATTGTTCGCCAAACCAAAGATAAATTTCATTATCTTTGGCCAAACTAACGCCATGCTAACTTCACCCAGTAAAAATATTGTTAAAATATGTTGGTATCTCGAATCTCCTGAGACCCAAGACACAGGCTTTCCCGCCTAGTTTGGGCCTCGCTGTTATATTTTACCTTGTGAACTTTTATTTTGGCAAATAAATATTTATAAAATATTTATTATTAATTAGGTACTATATTAGAGAACCTGTTGGTTGCCATTAATTATAAATAATTGATCAAATAACTTTACCACTACTACCAGAAACAGTGGACGCCCTTGTTCATCTGAATTGCAGTTCGTTCGTTCGTTCCTATGAGCAAGTGGCCAACTCTGGTGACGGAGTTTTTAGGCCGCCTAAAGGCCTCCGTCATGGCTTAACGACTTTCAAAGCCGGGACCGACAATTTAACGTGCCATCCGAAGCACGGAAGCGCTCAGCTAATAATGCCAATTGCAGTGAAATATCCTGATTATTCCTTCCAGTCACGTCGTTAATATTTCTCTTCAAGGAAATTTCCCTGACTTAAAGCCACATTGTTTTTTCAAAGAAGATTAATGTACAGTGCAGGTGTCTGGGAAAATGTCCATCTTATTGAAGTGAACTGGCAAGGATGCTACGCAGGTGCTACGAAGCTGCTACGAATTGCTACCAAAATGCTACGCAACGCAGCTAAAAGTATTTGACAAGTGATTATGACACATTCTATGAATCTAGCAAACTATAATAGTTATAGGTTATATTACTGTTAGAAATTTTTTTTATAAAATATCAAGGTCATTATTATCTTGAAAATTGGCTTAAAAACTTCGTCACCTGAACGTATGAGCAAGTCATACAAACTTACTTACGATTTATTATCATTGAATCCATTCTTAAATTAAATAAATTATGTTTAATTAAATATCCAAAAATATTGATACTCGTACTTTTAACATTCCCAAAGGAAACCCAACTCGCATTGTACTGTTCCCCAGTTTTTCCAAGTAATATCCATAGAATAAGACCAACTGACGGCTAGTACAGTTAGCCACAAAATTGGATGAACAAACACAAATATTAAAACAAAGGAGAATGTCTATCACGCCTTGGGATTGACTATGGTAATTTTTATTTGTTTTTCAATGAACTTTGTATCGTAAGCTGTTATTAAAATATAATTTTGAGAATACGACTTTTCTGTATTTTTTTTCTTTTTATATTTTTCTGATGAATATAAAAATTTCATTTTTTTTAATTTAGCGAATTTGTTCCTAATTAATTTGGATAATAAATGATCTGCGTTCGAGAAACCGGATGTTATAGACGATGGACGTTAGATTATTTTTAATGACATATTTACTTTGATTGGTGTAGGTCTCAGAATACAGAAAGTGTAGGTATTTTCGATAATTAAATGTTCTAAAATCGAATTTATTCTTTGTTTCATATAAATTAAGAGTTTTTTTAGTAGTAGAATGAAGTTAACATTAATATGCAGGCGAGTGTACCTAGGTGCTCAAGCACTTAGCTCATACAAAATGCACGCTGGTCAATAATTTGTTTGCAAACGCTGTAAGTCTAGATTATTGAGGTCTGCGCTGGATAATGTACGTGTTCTTTGTTCTGTGGAATTCTTTAGTACCTAAGTACATGTTTAGTTTATCCTAACTTTATTTGTTTATATTCTAACCAGGGTGGTTATTTGCTATGATCCAACAAAACATAACGTGACAAAACGTTATCTTATTGTATTTTGCGCGTTAATGCCGTGCTACGTTTTGTTGGGTCGTAGCAAGTGTGTGTTACCTACTTAGGTAACACACAGCTACGAGTATATTACTTAATATACTAGTATTTTGTCAAATTATTTAAACCTATATGTGACTGATTTACAGCTAAACCTGATCAAGTTTACAAAGGAAATATCTAGTTCCACACGGCACAGTTCAATTTCAGGTGCACGGTATTGTAAATTTTCTTATTGGCCATTTTACCCGAATTTGACACATCACGAACAAATTTTGCAATTCATCTCATTCTCTTTGGTTAAAGGGCTTCTCAACAACGAAACGCAGGAGCTCAATATGCTGGCTTATCATAGGATAGGGATCAGCTAGCTCACTCAATTGTTGATATGCACAATGTTTACCAATTTGACGACTTCTGGCAGTGGGTGAAGGCCGGCCTGAAACCGTAGAGGTTGTGGGTTTGATCCCGCCGCGGGACAAATGTTTCTATGTTCTGCAGATTTGTTTTAGGTTTGGGTGTTTTTCTATCAACAGTAATGTACAAAAAAAATATGTAAGTAGTCGTCTGATTACCATAACAAAACAACAGCATTTAGTTTTTTAGCTTGGGACTAGATGTGTGAAATGTCCAAGGATATTTATTTATTTTTAATTGTAACCTAATGCGTTGGGTGGTTGTGGTGGTAATGGTTTTTCTCAAACCTTTTCGCGCATTTTCATGAGATCAATATGGTGAAGAAAAAACATTGCGAGGTAACCGGCTAGCTTTCCAATGGCTTGCAACCCGTCACATTTTGCCGTTAGTTTGAGGAACTGATCATGATTTTTGGAGTTATAAACAGAAATGTACTTATTAATAAACAAAGATCAACGAAGTATTAATTTTAAGTTTTATCTGTATCTTTATCCTGTGTACAATAAAGTGCTAATTCGTTCATTCACTGACGTTCTTTGTTAATCTTCGTTTATTAATAAGGGGGCTAAAGTGCAGGAAACTGCTCTCTTACGATTTTTTTTAATTTAGCCCCTTGTGATCTATCTGATCCTTGTATGCCGGCACCGTATTAGAGAAGGTAAATCCCACTTACAGAATAATTTGGAAGGAATTTCATATGAGAGTTGTTTTCCGCGAACTGCGCTGAGGTTTCCAAATAATATTATATTTCAGACGAAATTAAATATACAACGGAAATTATATTGCGTTAGAACTCCCGTATTGTAGATGCTTTTAACAAAAATGAGGTTTTTACGGGTTATTCATGGCCGAACTATTTCGCCTAACTGATTTGGCTACGAGGACGAAAATATCTATAGGTCTACTCTGGCCTACGGCCTGTTTCAATGACCTGTCAAGCTTAACGAGTTGTTTTTAATGTTTATTTTAAAATCATTATGTTTCTGTGAAAAATAGTCGATATCGAAAGTGCGCATTCGCTTCAAAGCACCGTACACTTTTGTGTATATATTATACTTCAAAAGCTTCGATTATTCACTTTCAAAATGCCCTCGAAATTCCCGCCAAAAGGCAAAGTGGCCATCAACCTCTCATACCCTCCCATTTTATCTAATTCATGGCGAAATATACCTGCCGTACAGTCACGTTCAAAACAATAAATTCGACCCGACAGCTTTATAACGTTTTGCAAACAAATAGCTTCCCCCACCCGCCTTAACGAAATTAAAAGTGCTTCTTATTATACATTAATCAGAGCCTAAATCAGTTGCTTTTAAATCGCTGCCTGTACAAAACTGTCGAAGCGTGACGCGGGATAATTATTTTGGGTTCCGAAAGATAAAAAATAATGCGAATATTTATATCCACGAAGATTGGCATATCGTTGATGAGTTTTATAATCTCGGGATCTAAATCCCTGGAATAAATGCGGAAAATGGTTTGAAATTACAATAACGGCTAGACTGATTTTTGTATAACTAAATTAGCATGGGATATAATAGAGTCATTGTTTCTTTATCGCGTGTCCCTGCCGAGGTACAGGGATGCTGACAGAGAACTGGTATGGTCGGCCACAAAATTAAGTGGAAATTATAAAGTATTTATATTTCCTTCACATATATTTTCATAGCAACTGTTCACTCCAGATCAAACATGATCCTATAAAAGAAAATAAAGCAACAGAGTAGGTGTAGCTTTCGGCAAAGGCACGTTCATGGACTGCCCACTTAAACTTGCCCTTAGGCGACTTTAAACCTCACTCGTTGGCCGAAGAATAATTTTAGGTTTATTCTGTTAAAACATCACACGCTACATTAACATACTAGTTCACTTTCAAAATAGGTTAAAACCATTCTGAGGTAACTAGGCAACGTTTCCCTTCCCTCGTTTTAAGCGCAAGGGAACTCTAAAAATGGTAATTTTATGTACGTCCATTGTAATAAAGCTTAAAGACTAATTCGAGAGAGAAAATATTTGGTAACTATAAAAACGTGGCTCAAAATTACAATGATAAATCCTTAAAGTTAATTTTTGCGCTAACAGTGACGGCTCGTAAAAATTTTGCCGATGGGAAAACCGTTCAAAATGAGGTTAAGTCGGTGCTGATATTTCACGCGTGCTTGCCTCTTATTTTTTATAACTTAGCGTCAAGGTTAGAATAATGGTTGCAAAGACTTTCATGCTCGTATGATGTAAGGCTAAAAATCTCCGACGGACATAAATTGTGATGAGAACTTCGAATTTATGACTGGCCTCTCAACTTAGTTGTTAGCGGTGCTTGCTGCGCTAACGCTAATGCGGGAACCACACATTGGAGGGTTGGAACGTGTTGGTTCCAACACACCGATGTGGGGATCGATCTTGGACGGTTATTGGACACAAACGAAGCATTGCCATTGACCATTCTATTCGAAGCCAATGTTGGAACCAACTTGAAGCTAATGTGTGGTGCCCGCATAAGGCTGCACCGGAGATGGCACGCTTAGTGGCAAGGTTAGCTGATCGTTTCGATGACTCGATGACTCATCCTAGTGTTGGTTCACTTTTAAACAAGGCGGCACGTTATGTGCGCGGCCCGCCGCTCTTTAGTAGGTAGCTTGGTGATAATTATATTCTATAATATATTGATTCTCTGGTCTTCATTTAATACACATAAATATAGAACTCGGTGAAAGTTGACAGAGTAATGTTAAGTAGTTTTTACACCATAATTTCATTGCAAAATCTACACCAAAAACATACTGCACTTTTGCACTTCGAATTCAAAATTCAAAAAGGAATTTAATTAAGTAGTTGGTTAGATATCTTAATGCAAACTTGCAGTCAGAATATTGCCAAAGCTTAAAGTGTATTCATATTTAATCAAACGACGGAGTTCGGACATAACTTACAATATCAAAGTAACGCTTAATTAAAAAGTCAATTATAAATACCGTACTTTATACTTCTAGAACTTTCCAACAATAATAAATCTGGAGTGGTCCTTAGAAAGTAATAAAATCAGAGAAAAGTGAAAATGTGAAAGTCTTTTTTGTGAAGTTTTTAGAAAGAACGCAAAGACAGGAACATTTTGTGATCAAACTTTTTGGTGTGATAATTATAAATAGGCATTTGTACTGTATAACATATTAAGCACATGCCCTAATTTGACAATTTGTTTACGAAGGTTCACGAAACAGTAAGAAACATCTTCAAAAATAACTATAGAAACATATAAAATCATGAATTAATAAAGGAATCTTCAAATCAAAGTCAGTAGTCAAAGTTTGGTAGATACCTACCATATTGTCCTAAAGAGGCACTATAAAGTGCTCCGGAAAAAAACTAAAAAGACCATCCTAATCCATCTGAAAACGAATTCATCCCACTAAATCTATTCAGAAAAATCATCATTGTTGCATAGCTCACGAAATATTCCGTAGCTCGCCTGCCAATTCCCGATTCGCTACCCGCTAATCTCGCCTCCACACGCAAGCAATTTAGATAAAGAGGCCAAAATACCTGAGCCTAAGTAATCGGTGATTCAACGTGAAATTCACAGGCTAAACGAAATTACAAGTAAGCAGAAGCTTAGGCCTGATGCAGACGAAGGCGATAGCGAAATGTGAGGTTATGGCTGTAAAGTAGCTATTTATATAAGCTATTTGTATAAAGCACCTATTTAGGATAAAGTAAGATAATTGCCTCTTTGATGGCGTCAATCGTTTTGATGCAAACACAAATTGATGTAGTCGTAGCATTTTGTTTTGTGAAAATTTTGTTCGTATTACCTACCACATGGTTCACAACTTGCGACTTAGGTTCACATTTTCGGATAAAAACAAGGATGAAAAAATGGTATAGGTACTGGAAATACTTATTCCATCTTCAAATGTCAATTTTGTGAAAGGCATTGTCTATTTATTATAAGCACAGGTATATCTATATCTGTGATTATAAGTATATCATGATAAGCCTCACTTTAGAATATGGCCTCAATGGAAGTTGTTTATTTGAGATGGGTCACCAAAAAACAGCAAGGCCAAAATCATGTTTGTTGTCCTGATAAAAGGAAGTAAGCATTCACAATTTTTCGACAGTTTACAATCTCGCGAGATAGTATTTACAATTTTACGGTGACATTACAATTTTCCTTATGACTTTAAATTATTCATCATCATTCTTTATGACTTTAAATTTTCGACTTTACTATTACTAACATAATGTACTTAATCCATTACATAACATATTTGTGTCGTTTCGTTGCAAAGCTTAACAATGCAGTGTATTCAAGTATGCAGTCGCGATACAACGCAAAGTGTAAACATTTCAAACTGATTCGCAACAATTCTAGCCCATGGCGAAAACCACACGCAACCGACGAAACTCGACCATGATTACGTAAATTAGAAACTAACTAGTACTAGCTATTAGCTCGGTGTAGATCGACGCAGAGAATCAGTCGTTGATGTACACTTTTATACTTCTATTATGTGTTTGTAGAAAACGCCTTCGGCATTATGCTCGCATAATACACATAAATTTTGTAATTTGTGTGCAATAAAAAATGAAAAATTTATAAATAAATGTACCTACCTGGATGAACTTATCAACGACAAAATATGTCTCGTTATTTTATTAATTTAGTCATAAAAGTTTTTCCTTTAACCTCGCATAAAAACTTGTCTATCTCTAAAAATCTGCCAAGCTTATGGTTTTATTTTTCTTCGCTCTCACGTCAACTGCCATTTGAAATTTGACCTTAAAACAGACCGTAAAATTATAGTTTTCCATCGACTTGAATAGCGGTAAAAACTATAAACATTGAAATTTCAAATGCTCTTACTCGTAAATAGAACAGCAACATAACAGTTAAGTACATCATTGTAAGTAATGATAATTAAGATTCATAGACAAATTAAGTTTAGTGTACACGTTCATTGCCTATGACGTAGGTAATTAAGCACGCTATCTTGCTGCCCTCTACTTCGGAGAGAACCGCAAAACCAGGGCAGGGAATGGGTTAAGAAAAGTATACAATAATCATCATTATGTCATCTTCTTGTTTGTTTTAATCAGATTATGGGTCTCGATCGAAAGTAATCGAATTTAATAACATTGCCGATGATGCCTCTAAGCTGAGCTAACCTCTCCTAGCTGTTAGCTAGGTAGTGTTGCGTGACTTTGGGCTTGATAATGACGTCCTAATTGTATGATGTTCTTGGCTGTAAAGCGGCAACTTCCCTGTCATTTCATTAAGGGGCGCGTCTCTAAAAACGCGCGAACAGGCACTTACCATTTTAAAAAATAAACTAATGAAATCACTTCATAGAATGACAATAAAAAAGAATCGAGTTCTCAATAGATGAGTCTACACTAACACCGTGTAATAATTCTAAAATAATCCTTAATTTTTGAGAAAAAAATCGTCAAAATCCATCAAAAACATCGAAATCGACCTTTTCTATTTGAACTATTTATGATATTATTGTTGTTATTATTGATAATATTTTTTGATAAATCGTGAGTCAAAATAGTAGTCAATACATTCACCGTGAATGTTTATACTAATTAAAACCAAAAAGCATTAATCTGAGCTTAAACATCATTAATTTTTTTTGCAGAAATTGTTCCCCGCCGCCATACATTTTAGTATGAAGCAGTGCCTGACGTAATTGTCTTTTTATTAGAATACACGCTGCAGAAATATTCAGAACCCGCTGGGTTTCCAAAGTGACCGCACGTCCGTCATAGATCTCGCCGAGCTTCTTTTGTTTACTTTGGACTAGAAAAAGGGTGGGTTGCGAGTGTTGGAAACTATCTGTACCTATTCATCGAGCAAGTAGACGAACTAGGTAGATACGTGACTTTTACTTTGTAGTATTTTTTCTTTTGAATAAATTATCAAACCCTAACCAATGAACTATATAGGTACGAGTTATGTCGTAACTTATTTTTTTACCTATTTCAGAGAGATATGGGAAAACGTATAGAAAATTACTTAAACACAAAGAAATTAAAGAAGTATTAAAATAATGCAGTAAGCACCCACATATAATGCACCTACTCATCTTTTTAAACGACCGTAGCAAAGACAAAACATTGTTGTGTTTTACCTTTTTTTATTTATTATCTCGGACCTCTGGGGCGCAGTGGGTGAAAGCCCGAGACGCAGAGGTTGCGGGTTCGATTCCCGCTGCGGGATAAATGTTTGTATGATTTGCAAATTATATTTTGTCTCCAGTTTGGGTGTTTTCTATGTACAATAATAATATGTATGTATTTACAAAAAAATTGTATCTATGTAGTATATCAGTCATCTGGTTACCATAACACAAGCAATAAATTGCTTAGCTTAGGACTAGATGGCGCTGTGTAGAATATCCAAGGATATTTAAAAAAATACAAAAATTAGGGAAGAAAAGTTAAAAATCATTTAAGTACCTTGATTGTATCTCGACTATCACTGAGAAAAACAAAAAAATTAACAAATAAAAACAGGTTCAACAAGGTAATTCATTCATCATCATCATTGGCAGCTCAAATTATAACCCACTGCTGGGCATAAGCTTCCTCCCTCAAATGCCACTCTAATCGGCCCTGTGCCGTTCGCATCCATCGTAGTTCATTACAGCTAAAATATCTAAGGTTCGGGTTTCCGATTTATTACGATTATTCAACCAGTCTTACTACCGACATTCCACTACAGAGTGAAGGCCCGCACTCATGGTCATCGTCCCCGTCCCCCCTTTTATAGCTAACAGTTTTTTTTTTTTTACTTTATATAAATAAATAAAAAAAACCTGCAACACCAGGGATCGATTTTTAACATAATTGTTGTAACAGTTTTATGTGGATATCGAGTGTTCGTATTTTTGTCTCATTTCCGATCCGAGACGGATTTAATCGAAGTATTAAATAGGTATGTTTCGGAGTACCTACTGTAAATAAGTTGAAGCCGTCCTAATCTGTACATATATTCCATGTTTGTACTAAATTGTCTTATAAGTAAACAAATAATTTTGATAAACGATTTTTTATCTATTATTGCACATTTCTCATATTATTATTATAACACAGAACATTGGTTTGACAAATTATCTTCAATTTCTCAAAATTTAAAATGATACCAAGAAGCATACACTGTGACCCAACCCTTTGCCGTGCTGGTAACTAATTGCAGGCCGCGTGTTGCTAATACATTGCGTGTTTTATTGTGATATTTATATACATCTCACAACGACAAACGCGTAATGGATGTGTAACTAGTGCGAAACTTCGAAAGTAGTTTTATTCGTCTTCAGGTTGTAAATGCTAATTTCGGGATGCACTTGTGTGAGTAGAAAGTGTCAATGTAGGTGTTAATCAGAAATTCCCACGCTCAAGGACTGCAGGCTTAATGTGATTTGGTTTAAAGTATCTTATCTACTAAACTGGGAATGAGGGATGATTTGTGTGATTTATTACGTTAAAAAATTAAATATATCTTCAGTTCTCTATCTTAAGTCAATATTCTCTTGTATCTTTAGACATAAGAGGTTAGGTAATAATAGTTAAGGGTAAAGATATTGGAAAATTAAAAAAAACAAACCATGTTGGCCAAGTGGAAGTACATCGACTTTCGATCCGAAGGTCGTGGGTTCGAATCAGGTCATGCATCAATGGACTTTTCGGGTCGAAAAATTTATATGTGCTTTACCACGAGCTTATAACGGTGAAGGAGAACATCACGAGGTAACCCGCGGATAGTCAGCCCCACACATATTGACTACTGTCTTTCCTGTGGATAAGGCTGGCTAAGCTGAGAGGACGGTTTAGGTGCTGGACAAGCCTATTTTCATCTCAATAATGTCCCAGGCACTACAATGTCCCGTTAAGTGTAGGCAAAGCTAGTCTCCTGATTCTGCATAAATCATCTAAAGATGTAAAGGCCTAAGTTTAATAGATACTTTAAATAAATTTAAAAATTATCGTAGAAAAGACCCAATATAATTTAAAGGACTCCCCACACCATGAAGCGGAGACGTATACAACAAATGATAGTCCAAAAAAAAGTCCAGCTAAATCGAGTTACAAAAGATGCAACTAACCATTGACATTGTTTTAAATTTAGATGTACTCCCTTATACCACATGTATTTGTACCACAGTTATAACAGTATAATAATAACCCTCTTATCTCGATTTGTAATATCCCATTTAGGTGTATCCTCGGTACTCGGAGACATCACAACTAGCTATTTATCAAGTCAAGTCCGGGCCATGTTCTAGCAATTTACACAACCACCACGACTTAGTCCTTGGGTCTCTGAGATACGGCGAGCATGATCTTGGATGTTATTTTACACCATTGTCTCCGCTGTCCTCATTAAGATGAAATATCGCTCTCCATACAATCACTGTGAGGCATCAAACACGGCGAGCTCGCCATACAAGAAAAAATAATATGAAAAATTATTTATATTAACTATGTTATCTTAAGATAAATAGTATCTTCACCATCTGTATCGCCCTTTACTACTCAAATATCTATCAAGAAAAGGTGCGGTAGGCAATCTACTCAGAATAATAATAATTATAAATAATAATAATAATATTTATTCAGAATCTTTAGGCACTTAAGATTATTTAAAGATGTCGAAGGAGATAGTCAGAGGTATGCCCAAAATCCATATTTTGTCACGTCCACATTTAGCAGAAGTTAACACATTTGTACGTAAGTACAATATTGATAACACAAACATTTTGCCGTTGACCGTTTCTTTGAAAGGCATAGCATCTAATTCTCCACATACTCTATCAAAACATGTGCCCACAAGCGCGCTTAACTAACTCACGGCAAAGGCCGACTGGCACACAACTATGCATCAACAACAACATGTCTCTGTCTTGCTTTTCACCTAATATCGACCTATTATTAGAACACCTAGGTACGAAAAACATTGGAAGGTAAAAAAGAAATCGGTCAAAGAAAACACTGGGAAGAAGCCAGTTAGTAATGTGCGGTGAGCTTGCAATCTCTCATTGTTTTGACTAACTAGCCCCGCGAGACATTTTAACAATATCTCAGGTACTAACAGTGTAATATAAATAAATAAATAATATCCTTGTACATTTTACACGACGTCATCTAGTCCCAAGCTAAGCAACTTAATGCTTGTGTTATGGTAACCAGATGACTGATATAGTACCTACTTAGATACATATTTTGGAAATACATACATACCGGGTCTGGATGTTTTTCTATCTATAATAGATAGAAAAACATCCAGACCCGGATCAAATATTTGCAGAACATGCAAACATTTGTCCCGTGGCGGGGATCGAGCATTGCGCCACAGGGGTCGTCAAATATATTGCCTGATGATGCTGATTTAATCACCTAGTTAAGTTGTAAAGGTCTGAAGTCGACATGAACAAAACCGTAGGCATATTAGAAAGAAAGAAAGAAAGAAAGAAAAGGTTTATTGACCAACACACACAAAAATGGTACAAATCAAAATACAAAGACAGAGCATAAGGCAACAAATATTAAAACAAAAACGTAACTAAATAAGTAAGTAAGCAAGTACCTATGGGCACAGGTATACTATATTGCTAGTTAAACCATAAAATCAGAGTTATTGTAGGTCATTGTAGGCATTTACAAAGTAACGGAACGGCTCCCCAATCCCGTTGTAAATCTAAAGTATCAAAGTCGTTAAGCTAAACAACCGTATTCATAGACGTCCTTTTCGACTCATTTATTTGTTGGAACACTGGAAATAATTATACAGAGCGTCCTACAGCCATGCCACATGGAGGGAAAGTACCTTAAATATTGTATACCTATAGAGAATTTTACTGAAATAAGACTTCGTTTTGATTTTCAAAACTATTTTTAATAACTGTTTTTTTACTCTGTGTTACGTATTGTTTACGCACTACCTAAATAGATCTTGTGTCTGCAAGAAACTATTATTATTTATTATTCTGTTTTACAATTTATCGAGTTATCTGCAAAATCTCTGTCGATTCGCCGTCGCTAAAAAGTAAGTTCGTATGAGCAAGTGGCCAACTCTGGTGACGGAGTTTTTAGGCCGCCTTAAGGCCTCCGTCATGGCTTAACGACTTTAAAAGCCGGGACCGACAATTTAACGTGCCCTCCGAAGCACGGAAGCGCTCAGATATAAATGCCACTTGCGGTCACCCATCCAACCGCTCAGAACGTTGCTTAACTTCGACGATCTATCAAGAACGTAGCAAGCTTTGCCACGCTTCGTCGTCGCTTATCGAGTGTAATCGCGGCCTTAGTAAATAACGTTTTCATATTGTAGTTAGCTTCACATGATTTGAACAACAGAAACAATATTTAGTTATTTTCCTATAACAAATTTACTTGTTACTTCATAAGTAATTATAATCAATACCAAGATTTGACCAATACAACTGATTTTAGTTAAATAAAAAACGTTCACTTATGAGAACTACAGATTGAAAAGCACGTTACCAGATTTTGTCACCAGGGTCATACGAACGTATTTATTATTATTAATCTTTAAACTTCACAAAGTTTGCTTTTGGTAAACTTAAGCAGTATATTAACTCTACTTGAAAAACGAATAAAAACCTAGTACATTTTAAACTTTTGCGATCTGTATGTATATTAATAAAAACCTTACCTTACCTTAGTGTAGGGAGTCGCGTTGGAACAGGCATTATAATCACCTAGCATGTAAAACGAAACTTAAGTGATCCTTGAGGTCCTACAAGAATAAATGATTTTTCTTTCTTTCTTTCTTTCTTAGTTTCTTACAATCCACAATCTTTCTCTACGAAGTCGTTTAAAAAGCACATTTTCTGGTTTTATTTTCCGACTTATCTATATCATTTCCGCTTTCGTTTCCAAGCCTATCTATAAATAAAGGCCCTTCGACAAAAACGGTAAAAATACTTACCGACGGAAGTCTCATAAAGCAAAAGACACAATACATTTGGCCGGCCGTAAATCGTAGAACGACGATATTAAATATTCGTTAAGACATCCCCTTCGAAACTGTATAAAATAATATTGGGCATATTTTAACATTTGTTGAAATGCTGTACATTTTACCTGGATCTTCGGAAAGTTATACATGCTCGAACAGTGTAACGAATATAAAACTACTAGGTACATAGCTGCACCGGTGTTACCCGCGGTGAACAGTTCCCGTTCTCGTGTGAATATCGGGATCAAAAGTACCCATTTTTTAATCCAGGATATAAGTAATTCTGGTACCAAATTTCATTTAAATCAGTCCAGCTGTTACCACTGCTGGGTATAGGCCTCCCTAAGTTTGTGCCATCCACCACTATCTTGTGCCAGTCGCGCCCACCGACGCCCACTATGTCGACAATCTTGTATTCACAGAACTGATTGAATAATATAAACATTCTCGATTTTTTAACAAAGTGCAGAATACCCTTATGCACGGCCGGGACTTACGACATTATGATCTAAAAACGAGATATATCCCCCTCGGTCAACAATGATATTTACAGTAGGACAAAATATTTGCATGAACTGGAGATATTTGTTCCGGGTCTACGAGGGTCCATAAAACTTGTAAAAAATTCCTGGTATTCACAGTTTAGGACATCCCTAGTCGCTTTTATATTCGCATTAAAATTTCCATTGTATTTCCAAGTACCTAGCTACTAAAATTGTTCATACAATAATGTAATAATTTATTGAAATAAATAATTGAGTAATTGAGTAATTTTGATGACCTCTGTGGCACAGTGTGTGAAAGCCCGCCTGAGACGCAGAGGTTGCGAGTTCAATTTCCGCTGCGGGACAAATGTTTGTATGATCTGCTAATATTTGTCTCGTTTCTGGGTGTTTTCTTTCTATATGTATGTATTTACAAAAAAAAGTTTCTATGTAGTATATTAGTCATCCGGTACCATACAAGTTGCTTAACTAGGGACTAGATTACGCTGTGTGGAATCTCCAAGGATATTCATTATTATTATGCAATAATCATGCTAGCGAACGCCTAGTTTAAAGAAGTAAAGATGTAAAGGCATAAGTTAATACCGCACCGTCATAACGGTCCTTTTATTTTTGTTATTCATTTCGGTGTAAACGAAGTCCGGATATTAAGTGGCCATAAATTGCGGCGTCTACGGGATGATTCCCGTTTCACTTAACCTTTTTACGTATTATATTCAGGTTTCACCGCCTCGGCTCAGGGTAACGCGCTCGAACGTATGGAAATTGTATGGAAATGCGAGATCGTTTCAGATGAGAGGTCATTTTGCTTATTAGCACTTGCGGGATTCGGCGATCTTATTGGTTCTTGAGTGAAGAGTGCTAGTGAAGCCCTTAGGATTTCGATTTAGCAACAGATTTAATATCCGTTTTAGCTAAAGTAGGTTTACAAAACCAATATGCATAAGGGGGTAAGTGTTTTCCTGTCATATCTCCTTTGAACGTTTAATGGCCTCAAACTTGTCTGTACAGCGCCATCTATCGAGGAAGTTTACCGTGTAAATCAAAGAGTCCACCTCACCTGCCTGATGATAAACATTTTCCAACTAAACAAGTGCCATTAATCCGAAAACACTTTCCAGTACAACGCGAGGCTAAAATGGCGCTTGCTGACTGTGTCAATACTAAGCTAAGACCAAATAATCTCATACCCAATTTATTACGCAACATTACATTTCGAAAATATGAATATATCTGTCTAATCACACAGCTTTCGAAAAATATTTTATCAATGCAATAGACTTTTAGCATTGACTGACCGATTTTTGCCCATCTGAGAATTACAATGCAACATCTTAAAGCCTCCCCACTCCCCATGAGGCTAAAACGCCGCTTTCAGAACGGGTAAAAGACACTTGCGCGGATTGAATTCTTCAAAAGAGTCTTTTTGGAACAAGTGCACTGGACGTTTCATTAATGGTACCGCTCTGAAAGAAACGATTTATATTTTGAACGTTCGACCTTTCAACTTTCTGGTAGGAAAGCCTTTTTTACTACCTCTTTGTATTGCGAGTGGTGTTGTTGAAAATTCTATAGCGGTATTTTTGGGGAATTGATTTTGGATGGTTCTTTATGAACTGTGAGGATATTTAATAAGTTTTCTTTTTTATTTGTATAGACTGATGACTAAAGCTGGCGGAGTTTTAAGACTGCTTGTAGAATGTCGTGCCCAACGTAGCATTCAAAGCAGTTTAGTTAATAAAATAATAGTATTAATATCCTTGGACATTCCACAGAGTGTCATGTAGTCCTAAGCTAATAAGCAATTTAATGCTTGTGTTATAGTAACCAAATAACTGATATACTACTTAGGTATATTACAATCTTTTTTAAATACATAGGTACACATTATTTGGACTTTGCAGATCATAGAAACATTTGTCCAGCAGCGGGGATCGAACCCGCAATCTCTGCGTTTCAGGCGGGCTTTCACCCACTGCGCTACAGAGGTCGTCAAAGAATAACGGTCACTGTTAGATCAACCAGTTCACCAATCAATAAAAACTGAGCAAATTATTGCGCCACCAGATATCAAAAAATATCAAAGCAGTGCTTCACAAAGAAGAAGTAAATATTTATTTTTGCAGATCAATCAAACATCTCAGTACATTTGTTAGGACAGTCGGCATCAAAACCAAACAAACAGTAGTTCAATTTATTACAAGGAAGCAAGGTAAATAGTACATTGTGGCCGCAGAGTCGGCTTAGCCTCGGATCAACAGTGGCCCGCTCCGAGCTTAGGCCCAGGGAGTGGGCACAATAACTTACTGGGAGATTACGTGTTAAGAGATATTTAGGTCTACCGAACTACATACAATGCTGAACATGACGTTAGATATACTTGGACTAATTATAATGAATTATCTGCTGCGTGTGGTACAAACGGATATACAGGGTTATTCATTATTAGCTACAAATATTCAGGAATTAGGTTCAACAAATAAAATAACAAATATTTATGAAATGATTTTTTTAAGTTTTACGAAAATCCCGAGAAAATCGATGAAGATTATCCTTTCGAATCATTGGCACATTTAAAAGTCCATTTCTAATCAAAGGCCAGCCGCCTGTCAATCAAACAGGGGCGTTGTTCTCCGTGGCAATAATTATGCAATATATCGTAAAGAAATTAATAGTAATAAAATTTTGATACAAAAACTTAAATCTGTTTAGGAATTAAATTAATTCGGCCAAACAAATATTCACGACCCAAAAATTAGGCCCTGTCATTTTTTGTAGCTAATAATGAATAACCCTGTATATCATAGGCTGCATAGGCATGCATAGGAGCATTATATTCCTCAAGGAAATTAAAATTTCTCATTGTGCCATTAGTGGCATAAGCTGATGGCACGATGGAACAAGCTCAAGATTTAGCCAAATCCATTCTGTAGTTTTCGTTTATTATCGCATTACTCCTAGTTGACTTATCAGGGCATTGCTAAAACAAGCATTCATTTTGAATTATCTGATATTTTCCAAAAACCACGCAATGCTCGATAAACACGCCTCGTTGGATAAATAGAACGCTCAGCCGAATCGATTGAATTATAATTCACGAATTTGTTTTGCTGAAATTATATTAATTCCTGTGTGACGCTCGAGTGGGCAAGTAAAGGTGTGTTTTATTTCGAGAAGATAAATAGTACGATGTTTGTATTAAAGGCGTATTTTGAGGCTTTAATAATCTAAATAAGCGTTTCTGATTTTTTACGTGGTGGTTCGGTTGATAAGCCCTTACAATTTATACCTACTCTGTTTGTTTTTCTATTTGTTGTTATGATTTAGGACACATCCGCCAGATTTCACATTCGTCAGGTCATTATTTCCTAACATTCTTTAAATTATTACAAAAGCTTAAAACTAGCAGTATATTTTGGTGATTTATATCAATTATTAAGGTGATTTGAGACGTTCTGCAAACTCGCTCGGATCCGCAATAGAAACTCTGCCTAAGTATCGTATACTGAATATAATTAGGTCGCTTGTTGAATTTTGGTACGTAGGTATACGTAAATGTACTGTGGTAGTCACACCTGGATGCAACTGGTCAGGATCATATATTATGATTTCGTTTTATTATGGTGGCGAAACAAACATATTATTATGTTCGTCATACAATTTGTTTTGTTTGTACAGTGTCAGAATCGATTGCACGGCCTCCATTCCAATAAATGAAAAAGACTCTCCCGCGTCACCAGAATCGACCGAATGTGTCATAATTACACGATGCAAGATTCTTGCTTGTTGCATACAATTAAATTGACTGTCATCATGACTTGCATGGTCTAGGTCTAAACAACAGTTGCTTACAATTATTGAACGTCAATTAGGTGCCCGTATAATTACATTAATTTATTGCTCTGGTACGTACAAGTAAAAGGCATCATGTAAATGGTACTTAAAACTTAGGTGAACTTTCTATCAGTTAGAAAATGCTCTTTCTTACACAAAGAAATCAATCAACATTGCTTTGGAGTAAAATTGTCTGCCTTGTCACTCCTATATCAATAAAAGGAGATGGCAAACGGCTAAATCAACAACCCTCTTTACTTAAAGCTTATTATGTTCCCTCAGATTCTGTCTGTAATACTATCGGATAGATCAATAGAGTTGACAAACAATACATTTAGTAGCAATACATTCACCAGTTTTTCCAAGAGTCATCGAATCTAAACTTATGCGAAGATTTCTAAAGAAAGTACCATCAGGGTTAGGATTCGAGTCACGGGCGTGACATGGGTCCGTACAGTCAGCAATTTGTCACTTGACCACTCCACATCCATCAATTACTCCATTGCAAATATTGGAGTCGGAAGAAATATGTTTTTCCAATTGTACCGGGTCGGGGAAATGTTGGAAACTGTGAGATCGTTGACAGCATCATGCAAACATTTGTTATTACTTATTTTACCCTGGAAATGTATAAATTTATAAATACACTTTAACATGAGCTTTAAACGGTGAAGGAAAACATCGAAAAGATCGTCGGCCCCACACGTATTGACCATTGTCTTTCCTGTGGATATGGCCGGCTAAGCTGAGAGGATGGTTTAAATGCTGGGCAAGCCTATTTCATCTCAACAATGTCCCAGGCACTACAGTGTCTCGTTAAATGTAGGAGAAGCTTGCCTCCTGACACTGTATAAATCACCTAGCAAAGATGTAAAGGCCTGAGTTTCACCCTAGAAAATAATCATTTCCAAACTGTGAAAATAATTGAGTGGAATCACGGGCATCACCAAGTATAGCATAATTAACTCGTAATACGCATTACGCACCCAGGTGGCGTGCAGCGAGGATATTAGGATAAATGATCTATGTGCACTGTTCCTAATGAGTAGTGATGACGCACATCCTTCGGGTAAAGTTCTAGACAAAGGGTCTTTTAACTATGGCGTAAGAAAGACGCGTCTTTTGTACGTAGGTAATGTAAGATTAAGTAACCTTAAGTAACAATTTATCAGTATGACTTTATAGAAACCACAAAACAGCTTATTTTAGTATTGAGTAAACCTTAAGTTTCAAATCTTAAAGATTTTTAAGTGTGAAGTTAAATGTAGAATCATTATAATTATTGTGCATTTTTCGTTGACAGAATATTTATAAAAATAAATAAATAAATTGATGGGACGCAATAATATACACTACTTATTTTTTTAATTTCGAAGACACTCATTGACTATTTTACGTCCAGTCTCAATTCATTTATTTATTTATTTACACACAGTGTTAGTTAGATATTATCACAATAGATAGGTTATTGGGACTAAGAAAACTTTCCTCTGAAAAAACCTGTCTGTTCAACAAACAAAAACAATAGATAGAAAACTTCGAATGTTGCCATTCAACAAGTACCCGACAAACTCGCAGAATATCGACAGTTTAAAACTATCGCAACTGCTCTAACTTTCTTAATAAAACTCTGTTTACTGCACTTTGATGTAATATCTTAGAATCTGCCTATCTACGGGGAAGTTTCTAAGTTATTATTGCGAGCCTCGCAGAAAGCTAGCACGTTTATTGCTGTTCCAACTTCCAATTTGCATTGCAGTATTCAGATTTTTGCTAACTTCCACTTGAACAAGTTCATATGAAACGGCCAGCCTTAGTGCCCGCGTTAGGGCCGTACTCGAGATCAACGAAAACGAAGTTTCGTGTCAATTTTCGGGGTCAGGGCCCTTACTCCGGAACAACGAAAACGAAGTTTCGTGACAATTTTTTTGGGTCAGCTTATGTTGGTGGATACTGAATTCGTAATAGTTCACCAACATAATTAGAACCCGAAATTTGTCACGAAACTTCGTTTTTCGTTTTGCAGAGTAGACGCCCTGCTTATGTTGGTGGAAACTGAATTCGTAACAGTTCACCAACATAATTGGAACCCGAAAATTGTCACGAAACTTCGTTTTCGTTAATCCCGAGTATTATTATTTTGAGTTACTCTGAGTATTCGGGCCATCATTGTAATCAGTCCATCTCGCTCGCACTTATTGGGTTCTTGAAGCGTCCTAATGATGTGCATAACAGTAGTCGATATTGATAAGATTTAAAGAAAAGATACTAAGTGTTGCACATAGTAGTTCTGAGAACATGTTCTTTGGCAAGAACGATATTTGATTTTGAAGCTATAACATCTTTTGAAAATAGAATCATTACCCTGATTCATTTTTGACTAATTTAAAAAGCAAGGGGCCGGAAAGTATCCATACTAGCAAGCATTGAAGCTAAAAGGTACTTCAGAATTTCTACATACATTGTGTATAAACAACATGGCTCTAGTGCATCGAATAATGTTTTTAATTCCCGGAACTACTACAAAAGTTTTCTTAAAGAAAGCAGTTCCCTATAATAGTTACGTTGCTACGCGCCTACGTAGGAATATGTTAATATGTTTTTCCTGGGTATTTTACTCTGACAGAGTTAAAATACCTCAATACGTTACACTAGCACCTCATGCAAAGCTTGCTGCTAAGCAATTCATCAAAGAGGCTACTAATTGCTTTTGTTTTCATAAGAAATATCTCAGAGAGGAATATTTTTCAATTCATTTCGTAGATTTATCGCAACGGCCTTTTTAGCCTGCCAGGTATTTAGCAATTAGTACTAGGTACTTACTATAGCATGTACTCCGAATTCCTGGTCTGTTGCTACTGCAGTATAAAATTTGGGACTTTTGCCACTCTAGCACTACAAACTGTAGTATGTTGTGACTCACAAAGTGACCACACGCTCCTCCATCTTGGGTCATATTCAAGGTACCTACTTTAGTTGAAGTAGCTCCGAAGGCAAAGTTGCTGAAATTGGCGCAAGTTGGCTCCGCCGAACTTTGATGCTAATATAAGACGTATTGATTTGTAGTTGTGTACTGAATTGCAGCCATTAACTCATTACTTAGCTTTTTTCTCAAGAGTGATGTGATTTATTTGTTGCTTAAATGAACTAAACGTATTTATTCTAAGTCTAATATTAAGTAGGACCTCTGGGATTACATTGAAACGTTTTAAAAGCTCTGTTCTGTATTTTCGCGATCAAAAGTGCATAGTATTTGGACAACAAACACAGATAGTGGCCTAGTTTTCTTTTAAGTGATCCATCATCATCTAAATAGTCAAGAATAGAATAGAAAAGTACTTAGATGTTTATACAGCACACACTCAAATACATAATTATACAAAAGAGAAAATTAGGACGTAAATGGACTAACACAAAGGGTAGTGCACCAGTACAAATAATTTTCATTTTCATTTTTCAGTTATTATCGCAGAGAGTGGAGAAATGGAAGGGCCTCTCTTCCATTTCTCCACTGTTCTTATTTGCCTTGCAGTGGGGCAGTACAAATAAGAACAGACAAAAACAGGAAAATCAAACAATCGAGACAATCAAACGGCACAAAAACGTAAAAATCATTGGATCATTGGAATACATAAAGTCAATATCAAGCATCAAAATATCAGCCCAATTGAAAACGTCTTTCTACATTTGAACCCAACGATTGCACAAAATACATAATCTTGATTTTAAAGGCGTGTTTTAACAAATGTTTTTCTTCCAATTCTGCCAGAATTTCGTGCCTCACAAACAATTCCTGTAAACCGTATCGACCACCGCTCTTAAGATTCAGCCCACGTCCCACCAACCGAAAACAATCGACACCAAACAAATCCGGTAAAATGTACCGAGAACCGGTTACGGCCAGTTGTGTCCAGATTATACTAACAGCTACTAATTGCTACGTGGGTGGAATGAGGACTCGATTAATAGGCGATGTAAGTTAACTGCTTAGTGTGTATGTGGTAATGGTTTCTCCTATTGCTACCTTAATAGAATCTCATTGTGTCTTGGTAATGACAACTAGGTAACCAGGTAGGCGATAAGCAGCATCCCTGGTTTCGTTTGGTTCTAGTTAATAGTGGCAATTCGGAGTGTCGCAAAAGCTATACTAAACTAACTAAAATTAATGCCATCCTTTTTATTTCCATCGCTATGAAAGGGACGGCAACATTTTTAGTTAGTTAAGGTTAGCTTTTGCGATACTCCGAATTTCCACTATTGTATCACTAAAAATCCAACTAGACTTGACAGTCAAGTACCTACCTACTATGAATTCGTTAGTGCTTTTTGTAGTTTAGGTACTTTATAGTTAAATCTAGCAAAGGCTACGACATTTTCAATAATCAAATCACAACATACATAATGCAAAAAAATAAAAACGGCGTGTTAATATTGAGAATAGCGTTATTTTATACTTTCCAGTGGTAATCGAGATGATCTGAATTAGTTTTCAGAAGTAGACTTTTTGCGCCAAGCTTCGTGCATAATTAACGCGTTCTGTGACCAAGCACATGTGCTCCGGATACAAGGTTGTTCTTTTTGCAACGCTCTGCTTTTAGGAGCACCTCGAAGCCTGTATAGAAGGGAATGTGTAACACAATTGTGTTTTTGCCCCTAACATGATGTATTAAGAGATTTGCTCCCTCAATAGATTTGCAGTAATGCATGGCCTTGGCTTACGAGCGGGCTCAATATTAGTGGCAATTCGGGATGTCACCAAAACTTAACCAACCTAATTTGACAGCACTAAAATTGATGCCATCCTTTTTATTTCGATCGTTATGAAAGGGACAGCAACATTTTTAGTGCTATCAAATTAGTTTATTTAAGTTTTGGCGACATCCAGAATTGCCACTATTATCAAGGTATTTGACACAGATAGTTTATAAACCTAAAACAGAAAAAAGACACCTTGGCTATTTTTATCAGATTCTTACTCACTATTTTCATCCTTACTTTTAATAACTTAATATTCATTTATATCTATCATCTTTAAACCTTCGGGAATAATGACTTCTGTTTACAATGCGAACAACTCTGAGTGCGGCAAGTGCGCCATCTGGCGAGCATATCAATATCAACGCATCTCTATAATACTTAGCAAACTTTAATTGGTTCCGAAGCGGGCATTATAAGCCACGCTACACTAGCAATTTGGCACTATGCCAGCTAATCGCCCGTTTCCGGATTGATTCTTGGCGGGACAAGTTCACTTCCGGTCCACGGGTTAGTTTACCATCAGAGAGCACGAGTCTTGGTGTTATTGAATCGCTGGCTGGTTGATAATGTCATTGTCCAGCTCGTTCATTCATTCATTATGACCTAGCGTTTATTATCCAGTTACAATAAATGTTAAACCATATTTTGTTCTTTAAATTAGATACCATGGTTTTAGTTTAGACTACACAAAAAGCACTAATACACTTGTAATGGCCACCAAATGTGAAAAAAATAGTAGTAGTACATAATTATGATGATTAATTTAAAAGGAAAACTAAGCCAAGTAGGCTTGGCTACAGGTTGACGGATAATAGTGGATTAACAAAATATTAATTTTTTTCGTAAATAAATACTAGTAAGTACCTACTTCAATTCAGTTATTAAATACCTGTTTAAACGTCATTGAATATACATCTAAATACAAGAAATACCATCACATATTGGGCAACTACGGAACCCTAGATTGAGGGACTCGAAACGCATTTGGCCAGTTCTTATTGTGTAATAACATTGATCCAAGTAGGTAAAGAAATCGCAGTAAAAGTGTGCAATAGGGAGCCTGTTTACGACTAACAGTCTCAATAACCAATCTATCTTTGGTATTGCTTACTGTCAGTAGCTATTTGACGTTTTTTGTATGGAAGAAATGTCAAATATTTACCCGCAGTAAGCAAAACCAAAGATAGATAGGTTATTGAGACTAGCCGTAACAAGTGAAGCTTCGAGGAAACTAGTGTTAATGGTTACAGAGCTTTGTAGCCACCAAATAACGTGTGGGATTTCGGCGTGTGATAGACACTGGATTATCTCAGGATGTAGTAAACCCATGGTCTGCACGGCCGTCATGGTTGTTAGCTTGACGCTTTTTCCGATTATAAAAAACCGTTTCATGATAATGAACACAATTTGTTTCATATCCTAAATGATAACATTCCACCTATTAGACATTTTGCCTGTTGAAAAAAAGTTAAAAAAAGATGTTCATCAGCTCTACAATTTTTTGTTATCTACCTCGGGAGTATAACTTTTCAAACAAAAAATAATTTTAAAATCATTCCACTATTGACGGAGTAATCGCTGAACATACATAAAAAAAATACATACCTACAGTGAAATACAATACATAGAACCCCTTAAAACCCCCTAGAACCCTTTTTTGAAGTCTGTTAAAAAGGTACAAGTGATATTTAATTATTACCTTTCTTTTCAGTTATGGTTTCATATAGAACGAGCTACGACAAGCGTCAGCCGGAGGCCGAAGTAGAGAGACGTTTCCAGATAACATTAATACTTCAGGAAGAGTAACACATTAAACTTAGCAAACGACACTCTCATTTGCAACATTGTTGAACTTAAGCATCGAAAATATATCTAAATAAAACAATTGTCTCGGTCCCATTAGGACGGCCAGGGCCAATACCACTAAACGTGCCAACGACCAGCTAATTGTCCAGATTCCACACTAATGCATGTATTTATAAAGAACAATATCTACGTTATGATAACGACTAGTTTTACCGCGAATCTCGCAACAAAGCCTGCCATTTGGAGCGAGGGTCAATACCCACTAAAGCGACATGACGCCGACGCTCAAGGCCATAAAATCTGCCATCTGTCATTACCTAGTGCAGTAAATAAAAGATTCGCGTCGTTAAAACGAAATGACACTTCGATGCACGAAAATAGTTCAATTTTCATGCTAATATGCCAGTATATTAACAGCTAGCTCTGTAATTGAATAAGAATAAGTAGTTTAGAATGCAAAAAAATAATTATGTAGTATTTAGGTCACAATAAATTGTATTATAGGTAATCAATAATCTATATGTGTAAAAAAAGTCAGGTTGATTACACCATTTATAAGTCAAGAACGGCTGGACCGATTTTTAAGAACTTTAATTTGTTGGGTTCGCGATCCGAATAGCAACTGCAAAACATAAGAAAAATTATTGAAAAAAAAAAGAAGAAATATTATTTTACAGCTAAATCAAGTCTGACTTTTCAAGTTTCGATAGGCTCTTTTAGCACAATTGCACCATTCTCCCATAAACCCATTGATCCGTGCCCGTCCCACGCCGATCGACGTTTACCCTAAAGGATTTTAATGGCGGGGCGTATTTTGGCGGATTGCGTCCGAAATGAAATTCATTGTGCCCCCAAAATGAGTTGCCATTGTTCTCACCGTAGATAAAACATGGCAGGAAAATTACGGAGGACCCAAACGATTGTGTCAGTCATTGAAAGCCGGGTGTTATACAATATTGTCGGTTTTTTGCGGCAATTCTCGGTTTTTATGGCGCGGTGATATGTACGAATAGTTCACTGAAGTCGTCGCTACAGGCTCAGTAACTTGCTACAGGGAGGTGACAAGCTGTTTAGATACTATGACTCATTCTTGTAAACATGTTTTATAGAAGAGGCAAATATTTTAGAAGAGAGCAATTTTCTGCACTCTTGAGGTGCATTTTTGTTCGTAACTCATCTAAAGATCCTTATCAAGTCCTCAATATTTTGGACGGGCCACACGGGAAGCTCCTGCTTTCAAACAAAAAAAGAATCATCAGACTCGGTTCACCCAGTCGAAAGTTCTGGTAACAAACATAAAAAAAAACCTTTAATATATTTAAATTAAAGGTGTTTTTTTTTTAAAACAACAGTGTGTGAGAAACAAGGTTGTAACGACTGATAAAAAACTTTTTATAATGCTTTGATACTTTCTTTGTTAAATAGTATAATCCGGTAGTTTTTTTTAAGATGTAAGTAGTAACTTACATCTGAAAAAAAACTACCGGATTTTGCTCTTTTTATACACTTAAGTGTATTTAAATAATATATTTAACAACCTCAGTAATATATCTCATAAATAAAATAGTATTCAGATGTAGTACCTAGTTACGAGTGTTAAATTTATGAGAAGTGTACTCTACTTAGGTGGTACATGTTCTTTCTGCCAAGACTTTTCTTTTAAGTTTTCAAAAGCTTTTAAAAGATTTTACAAAAATTAGATGTTCCAGACTAAATTCAACGCACGGTTTATGAATAAAAGCTTTATCGCACTACATTAAAGTTGAATTTGCTATCTTTGCAGGGCGAATAATTAAGAGCTAGTTTTATTAAAAGTGTTTATTTGTTTAAAACTGGAGAGCTTTCAAATTAACCTGATTCTAAAGTAGGTAAGCTCAAAGTAGAACTCTTGTAGGTATGCCTTGTTTAAAATCATCTTCATTTGCATTTCTCAGTGCTACAAATCTAGAAAAGCAGACACTAACCCCCTTATGCATATTGGTTTAGTAAACCTACTTTAGCTATCTGTTGCTATCTCTTTTCATTGTTAAAAGAGTAGGTAACAAGAAAAAAAACATTCTTCATCTATATTAAATTGACAAATCTTTATGAATAAGACCGACTTAGTATTTGCACCACAAAACTATAGCACTTTAGGCTTTTCAGAATTTTGTTAAATTTTTAGAACAGCGCTGAAACCGCATCGCTGCCTAATTGCCCTTTTTCAAATGTTATGCGTTCACGCCGCCATTTTAAAAGTTTCATTGTAAAAACGTCAGGGGATACTAGCTTTTGTGAGCCGCTATGTGATTGAGATTTCAGCGATTACATCAATAAAATTGAAAGTTATGATAATCTAACTAAATATTGAATTCGGTCTTTTGAAAATTACTTGAAATAGCTAAAAAAATTAAGCATTCAGTTATGCTGTTACTGTTTTGCAGCGGATTTTAAGTGAGCTTAAATACATTTAAAAACATCTTTAACAGATATCAGAGTTTAAACAAAACATTATAATAAATGAAAAATTACGACTATTCCCAAGGTGTGGTTGTCTACCATCAGATCAAAAAAATTCCATTATCCAATTATTGTCATTTTCTCATTTCCAACAAAAAACATAACGACATAATAAAGGGATAAGTAGATTGTATTATACTGAGTTTCTTAGTTCACTCCCCAAGCCTCGATATTCGTAAAACCTTATAATCACTTTTTCCATTTACATTGAGGAGAACCCCAGGAGCGAGTATTTCACTCGGTGCTAAGCCCTGATATCCGGGTCAATACGGACTTCAAATCAATGAATAAAAATAATCTCAGAATTGAGAATCCTTTTCAGTAGAAATTGAATATATTTCTGGAGCTACTTAGTATTTGATGAAAGAAATTCTATTGGTTTTGGTTTCATTGCAAGGTTTTCGCTATAATAAATGAGGTTCACGTATATAGGTTTACAAATAAACGTGTTTTGTAATAAAACTAGGCCTATGATATCGACTGAATAAATAAATGTACTTATTGACTAACTAAAGTTAACAAAGACAGACAAGATAAATAGTAATAAAAGTTTTTTTTAATAAACGTATGAACTTCTTATTATTGTGACAATGAGTGTCAACTCTCACAGATAAAAGTTGTCTGTCATTAAACGTCACTTCATGAAATCCCCGCCAACCAAGGCCTACAAAAACCAAACAATGCCACAAAAATTTAAAGCAAACAAATAGATAAACCACATCGATTCCTATGGAATGGTGGTACTTCGGCCCTGTGGTGCTGGCCGTCATCATGTTCCTCCTAGTAGGCACACTCTTCGAGGAAAGGATCGAGACGGCTTGGCAACAATTCAGTACGTATGTTACTTTCACCTAAATATATATAAACAGTAAATGCAGGGGAAAGTTCTTATTCTTCATCGTGACAATGGAGTAAGGCGATATCCGAATGACGTACAAGAATGGGATATAGAAGAAGGTCGTCCAGCAGCGCGATCGTTCGTTCGTATGAGCGTTAAATTGTCGGTCCCGGATTTTAAAGTCGTTAAGCCATGACGGAGACCTTTAGGCAGCCTTAAAACCCAACACCAGAGTTGGCCACTTGCTCATACGAACGAACGAACGGAGTGTAATTTTTTTACATTTACAGTGGAGCATCGCCGTGTCCAGCTTGCGGAGATGGTAGCACAAGAGTCGTTGGCTGAAAACCAACAAGTCATGTCTTGCCCACCGACTCCTGCCTGCCACCCAACGACTTGCCACCCAGAGGCTGGCCATCTTATACTGAATACTTGCGCAGAACCTGTGCCGGCTCCACAGTCCGACAGACCATCTACGCTCACTGAAGTACCGGCTTCCAATGTGTACGGGATTTCTGAGCAAACTGGTTAGTAACTTTTATTTGTTCGTATAAGTAGCGGAGTTTTTACCATTTCAAGGCTTCTATCATGGCTTAACGACTTCAAAGCCGTGACTGAGTTAACGCGCCCTCATGAAAACTCGGCTGTTAATGCCATCAGCCAGAGACCAAGCCAAAACGTGGCCGCTCAGAACGTCGCTTGAACTTCGTCAGGACAGGTGGCTTGATTATAAATCACTAGCTTGGCCCAATTGTTGACACGCAAATCCAAACTTGCTGTCACTACAGCCCTGCTACTCTGCAAAACGAAAAACGAAGTTTCGTGACAATTTTCGGGGTCAGCTTATGTTGGTGGATACTGAATTCGTAATAGTTCACCAACATAATTAGAACCCAAAAATTGTCACGAAACTTCGTTTTTCGTTTTGCAGAGTAGCAGGGCTGAGCTTTGGCAAACATACTACAAACACAGTGGTTGAGAATAGAACATCCAACTGATGCGATCTTATGCAAAGATCTTACTACTCTTACTAAACGCTTCTCCCAATTTGAGTGAAAAATAACTGTATACATAGATATTCTTTGTCAAGAAACTTCGCGTAAATATGTTTGTTGTTGCACTTTGTTTTATTATGTATAAATAGGTTCTAGAACAAGAAACTAAGTGCTATGGGCTCACGTGTCCTGAAGCTATGGCTACGTGTTCAATTATGCATGCGCAAACAGTATGTTCAAATGTTTGCGCAATGGATTTTGTGTGCGCTGTTGTGGCAGAAATATTATTTAATTTTTGGCAGGGTATATGTATTATGTATCCTAGTTTTTCGCGAATACAGTTTGGGGAAAAATGTATCTTGAGAATCCTCTATAATGAGTCCGAATATTATATCGCCTCACGTTTGAATTAAATTTTCATGACTTTTCAGCGGATAAAGTCAACCAAGCTTGAGAAGATATAGTGCCAGCATACTCTAAACGTTGTGTCCAGCACCACAGATAAAATAATACTATACAAAGTTTCTCATCATTTGATATAGCATTCCCACTAAAACTACGCTGATAAATTAATGAATGAATGAAAATACTTTATTGCACTTTTACAAAAAGGAATTAATAGACTAGTAAACCTTAGTAAAAAAACATTGGGCGGACTTATCGCTAAAAGCGATCTCTTCCAGACAACCTTTGGACGGAATGAAAAGGAATGGCAGTGGACACAAAACGTATTCAGCGTAGGTATATGAGTTTTATGATGATGTTTTTTTAATTTATGTTATTGTCTTTGCAGCGGCAAAAACTCCATCAAGGAAGTCTTTGCGCAGCCTAAACTCAATTCACAGAAATCCAAGTTCACAAAGTACAGTTGTTGTCAAGTCCTGAACGCCTGCGCTTATGTATTTTCCATTTACCACTTTGTCCACAAAATATCTACTAAAAATAATAAACAAATTGTAAACAATACACCGATGTTTTTAATGTAGAGCTTGTTACTTTAGTATGTAAGTGCCACGCGAGCGAAACTTCTATTATCATAAGTACCATTATCATAACTACTTGTCACTAGACACAACTTTGAATTAAATACCTATGATTTTTTTAACGAATAATACCAAATCGCGGCTCTTAAACTACCACTGCACTAAGCTTACACAGCGATACGATCAATAACGAGTCAAGCTGTGACAGGATCTGCACAGTGTGACCATACTTTGTTGTAGAAAAAAAATAATTGCTTAAAAGTTGACGAGTAAAGCGAGATGTTTGAAAACATCATCATCATCATCTTCCTGCCCTTATCCCACCTTACGTGGGGTCGGCACAACATGTATTCTTCTTCCAATTCCCTCTATCAGCCGCCATCTCAACATTCACCCCTTTCTTACTCATGTCAACTTTCACACAGTCCATCCATCTTTTCCTTGGTCTACCTCTACCCATATATCCATCCACATGCATATCAAGCACTCTTCTATTTACATGCCATTCTTCTCTTCTCATAACATGGCCATACCATGCCAACCTGTTTCTTGTTTGAAAACATATTTAAAAATATTAACGGGACTTAAATTAAATCGCGTATTGAGAGTTTACGTCGAGGTAAATAAATAATATTGATTTCAATACGCGATTAAGTCCCGTTAATATTTTTAAATATGAGTAAAGCGAGCTTATCAAACATCATAAAATACGAGCAAATCGAGCTACATTTTTGAAACATGCTGTGCAAAGCTTGCTAACTTAGATGATTGGATTCGTCTACCTGTATGAACTTTGCAGCGGCGACCTACGAGGTGACATTGAGAAAAAATTGAATCCGTGCTCTGAATTACCAAATGGAGATTTAAAAGGTTGATAAATAACACCCGCGCGAGCGCTACGTGCTCAACAACACGTTGGTTGATCCTTTCGTTAAATGTCTATCTTTGTCTCTTTATAATGCTATCTGTATGTCTTAAAGTTGTTTTTATTTTAACTGTCTCCGATTTTCTGATGTTTTATTAGTTTTTTTAATATCTTGTACGAGACGGTTTGTACCTATTTGTCGATCTAGTGAGGTCACTAGATCACTTTGTCATGCGATTTTCATATCCGCTCTATTCGTATTTATATGTTGTAATTATCTTTTTACAAAAAAAAGTATCTTAGTAGTATATCAGTCATCTGGTTACCATAACACATGCTTCTTCGTTTATTCGTTAATATAAACCATCTGTACGTGTACTCAAATTCTACTCAGAGCAAACTGAAGTGGTCCTAAAAATCCACTAAGAAGTTTTTATTGCTCGCAAGGTTATACAAGCGAGCGTAATCGATCTAATTTATAACCTAGACTCTCTTACCAGGAGACAGCATTCGATGTCTTAAAAATACTTGAGCACTAGAAAATGAGTAAACAAAATGGCTTGTCTAAAAGTGTGTTATTATTATTAAACATATCTCATTATTTAAAGTTCGGAATGATCTAGAATGAAATCTACCAAAAATAACTAGTACAGGATTTTGATTACCTACATGTTGCACAATTACAAAAATATTAAACCGATTTCCGTTTCGCCACGGAGGTCGTTTTAATATATATTTATATTTCGTCGCTTCATTCTTCAGTTATAAAACAAGGTACCTTACTTTCAAGCAAATAGAGCAATATGTCCCGCTAATATAGTAAAGGGGTTACATACATACCTACCACAAATACTATCAGATCTGACGTTTTTAGTCGTATAATATTTACCTACAAGCGACCACTTAAGCCTGCATCTGCCCAATCGATTAGTAGATGGATTAAGCAGGTGCTGGGTACAAGCGGCGTTGACGTGACGCCAATAAGTTTGTTTGATCATATATTATAATGTAATATAAAACTGAACTGATTTAAACAGTGTTTTTTGGTACAAGCCTAAGCTAAAGTTCAGATGTTCAGCACTAAACGATTCAACAGATATCTCATGAATTATGTACAAAAATAATTTGTTCCAATTGCACATACGAATATTTCATTGAACTTAAAACGCATAGATTTAAGTGCTTTGATAAATAAAACAGCGTTTCACCTCGTCTCACCTTTTACGCCAGATTTGATACTGGAAAGTCAAGGTGCTTAAATGCTTCTGAATGGTAATGGCAATTATATTTTTTTTCTATTGTGAATTATAGGGCATTTTTTCTTTTGTGCGTTTCGCATGACAATTTGCAAGTGCCTATTAGGCTTTTAAATTGAAATCGAGCATTTCTTTGAGCAATTTTTTTATCAATTATAGGTACAAATTCTCAAACATTTTAGCATCTGCATTCTGCATATTCTTAATTTTATATTAATTGGCATATTTAATGCATTCAGACTAGATTGATGAGAGACAGGGCGAATGGCAGAACCTAAAATAACCTATGATGAGAATAGCTAATGATAATGATGATAATGTTTATTATTTATAGGTACAGCAGCCTCCTAAATATGTATAAATTGTCTAGATGTAGGCTTTAGTTTTTACCTAAATCACAATATAGGGCATGGGCGTGTCTACGATAAGGCTCGGCCGCACAGCCTACTCATGTCCCATGTTTATGATGTCTACATGCCCTCCGGCAACGCAAACTTTTGACCCTTTCGTAGTGACACCTAATCTGCGAATTTTATCAGTATAGCTTGCAAAGTCTCAGATTTTACACGTAAACGTACGTGTTTTTAGAAGTTTGCTTCTCTTTTTAGTTAAGAGAACCCCGGCTTCGCTCGCTATCAAACTATAGGAGCACTTACTTAGCTAATCTGAAGATTGCCTGAAAATTTCATTAAAATCCACGCCGTCTCAAAGTCCATAGAGAACGTACACACATCGATATAATGTGTATGTAGATTATATCTATACTGTTTTGCAAGGTCTGTACGATCTTCTCAGTTTAGTGAGTCTCGAGTATTTGGGAAATACAATGTGGAATGAACCACGGAGTATTATTCCCACTAGTGGAGCGTAAGTAGTAGAGCCAATGGGATAACTACTCGAACCAAAGAACAAAGTATCTTTAAATCGACAGTCAATTGATTTCTTCTAGGCAAGCGTCAGACACCCAAATAATGCTATTTACGCTATTTACGCTACTTAGCGTAAATATCGCTTATTTACAACTTTTTTGACGTTTGTCTATACAAATCTGACAGGTGACAGGTAAGAACGTTTAATACGCTTCCAAATATCTAAGTAGCGTTTCAGTATTCGTTTTTCGAGTATTCAAAAGCAAACCTATTTATTCTGAATTTAAAATACTCTTCGCCAAAAGTGGATCAACCAAAGACAAATTAAATACCTAACAAATGTTTATATTGAGTTGACGATACCTAAAGAACTTACAAGATATTAAAGCGTTGTCCCCATTAGGCACTCCCCACTCGCAGTGAGCAGCTTACTGTTTGCCTCAAGTTTGCCTCTCCAAAATATTTAAATGGAGTGTCTATTCAGCGTACAGTTTACGGCGTTTTACTTGCCGACTCAATCAGTGACTGGTTGAGTCGCAGTGAACAATGTTGACGATCTGCGGCTCAATTACCTTACTACACAGCTCAGTATCAGACATCTTAAAAGAGGATCTAAAAATTGCCTAAAAAGATCTGAAAGAAATGTCTACCGCTCACTGGGATACAGTCGTGATCATATTTCATTTTTTTCATTTCTTTTCCACCGCTTAGTCAGTCAGTCATCGGACTGTCAGCCACTCACTGTGAGCCTTATGGAGACATAGCCGAAAGGTTTATTAGATTGCTTCGAGTGTGGAAGTTTATCAATTGTTATGAAAAGCAATTTTGTTTTTCAATAAGCTTATCCAGAATTTGATTGGAGCTTTATTAGATCAGACGTTGAGTCAGCGGCATAACTTGATTAATTCCGATTTCTCATTGAAAAAAGAAATATGAAAATTGAAATTGGAAAGTATTATTTTTCTTGGCTTTGAGAGTCCTTGCAACACAGTAGATATACCTACTAATTTTAATAAATATTCTTGGACATTCCACACAGCGTCATCTAGTCCAAAGCTAAGCAATTTAATGCTTGTGATTACACTACATAGATACATTTTTTTTAATAATGTATGCAAGAATTTATTGCATGTTGAAGGAAAACACGAAAACACAATTTTACAACCAAATTTTGCATTCCGAGCCGTAGACATCTCTACAAAAATACTTATACAAATCCTCTTTGGTTAAACCCAACTAATAATTGTATCCATGTCATAAAACCATCCTTGCCCCAAACGGGACATACCGGGGACATACACGGGTCAGACGCTGTATGTCATGCCCCTGGGATTCGAATCCAGACCTTTGGCGATCCGTTGCGTAGATACCGTCAAGGTTATTTTATAGATGAAACTAAAACTTAAACCTTGTTGGTTGAAAAAATGCTTGTTGGTTCTTTAATCAATGGTTGCCTTAGCAGACATATATACCCTATATTTAATTTGAACTAACTTTTATTAATTTGACTGTATTGTTTCTTCTTTTGTTTTTATATGATAATGATTCTTTAATTAATGCAATTGGTTATTGTGTCGCGTTGATAAAAGTAAATACATAACTTGATGTTAAGCTACGTTCTGAGCAATCACAATTTGAATGGAATTAACAGCTGAACACTTCCGTATTTCGGAGAGTAAATCAATTTTGTCACTCGCTTTTAAATCTTAAAGCTATGATGCCTTCGATCAGCCTAAAATCTTCGTCACAAGAAAAAACTGTGTGCTCATAAATACTAACTTAGGCCTTACATCTTTACTAGATGATTTATACAGAGTCAGGAGGCAAGCTTTGCCTACACTTAACGGTACACTAGTGCCTGGGACATTGTAGAGATGGAATAGGCTTGCCCAGCACCTAAACCATCCTCTCAGCTTAGCCGGCCATATCCACAGGAAAGACAATGGTCAATACGTGTGGGGCTGACTAGCCGCGGGTTTCCTCACGATGTTTTTCTTCACCGTTTAAAGCTCGTGTTTAAGTGCATATACATTTTTCGACACGAAAAGTCCATAAGTTGTAAATACTATCTTACAATTATATAAGTGTGAAGTGATAAAAACTATACCCTAAAAGGCAGGTAACACTTCGCTGTACAAAATATCACTGGCTCCAGTTTACTAGAGAATTGGGAATAGCCCACAGTAAACAGTGAAAGTAATGTTTAGTACGTGTTTCGTGATAATAGAGATTATTGTAGTTTATTGGTTCAATAATTTCTGTAAATAACTTTGAAGTTTTGCACGATAATTCATTATGTATTTTGCACATAACTGGTACAATTACTTTTACTTTCTTTGACATGCCTTACTTTGTTCGACTGGCTTCCCACTGAAGCTTGACTATTTAGATTATTTTAGATTGTTAAGGGATCGCTTTTAAAAAAAAGCTAGGCCCACACCACCAGGTTCTTGCCTGATTCTTTCCCTGGTGTAAGGAGTCGCGTTGGAACAGGCATTAGAATCACCTAGCATGTAAAACGAAACTTAAGTGGTCCTTGAGGTCCTACAAGAATAAATGATTTTTCTTTCTTTCTTTCTTTCCTTACAAACAATATTTTAAAGGTTTGTTTGAACGTGTCTGTGATTACCTTATTAGAAATATTTTAATTTCTAGGTTTTTTTTTCGGACGGATTTTTATGTTAAGTGGTCTTCCGGACCTTTACAACTTCACCGGGCTTTGGCGAGTGCAGAAAGCCTCTACGCCGGAAACAATGTCTAGGACTTCACATGACTAAAGATACAATCCATGTATACAAAAGTCATTTCATTTACTTTAAGCAATTATGGAATGCTACTACAAAATTATCAAGCATGACCTCTGACCAACCCTTTGATATTATTATCTGTATATAATTTTTTTTTATTGAATCTGAAAGTATTTTTTTATACACACGAAAAATAAGCTATTGAAGTTTCTTCTTCAAATGCGTCTCTGGCTATCCCCCTTTCATATCTCCATACTTTTAAAACATAAATGCAGTTCTGTAAATGCAGTTATTTCTTCATATACAATTCTTCAAAACATCTTCATGTTTCATCATAATGCACTACATTTCTCGTCAAAACAGCAAGGTATTTCATATTTCGTAGCGGCGTAGCACCGTAGCAGCGTAGCACCGTAGCGCTGTCGTAGCCGTCACTGACAGGTTAAAGCCTCGGACAAGGACATATTATACGCGGCCCAGTCGGCCGAGTGGACCAGGGTAATTTCCCCTGTGGCCAAATCCTTTTTGAAGTGCGTTTGGAGGGTGCTAGTGCGATTTTTTTGGTTACTCGGTTTGACTATACTGCCAAAAACACGTTTGCTGCATAATGTTTGTTGGACAAAACATATTATTCTTATGTTGTTTCCTGAGTTCATAAAAAGCATACAGTTAATCAAGAACATTAAGTTATCTTACAATCATATGGGTAGTAGTACTTTGGTCGTGTTTCTGGCTACCCCTTTGACATCTACGAAGAATTTTGAATTCTACAAAAATATCACTTAGAATCTAAGTGATATATTTTTGTAGAATTCAAATCACACGAGTTCACTTTTGATCTACGTCGTTTCAAATGTGAACTCGTTTGAATGTATTTTGTCTGTGGAATGTCGTTTTGTCTCGGCTTATGTCTCTAAATGAAAGAATGGCAAGTGATTGAAGCAAGTAACTCGCCCGTCTAAACACACTACACGCATTCTATTTACTAACAACAGAGGTCGCAGATTTTATTATTTAGTCACGACCAAAGAATTTAGCAACAGTTTTGGACGTCATCGATTGTTGCGAGGCAGTTTATATTGAGACTGCTGAAAACTATAGAAATGTATTGCAAAAGTTACAAAATTGTGTTTAGTGTCTAAGCTCGAAGAGCCCCAAGATTTTAGAAGTAATCCTATTCTATTATATTTCCTACTATTATACTAACGTGAAAGTTTGTAAGAATGTGTGGATGTATGGATGTTTGTTGCTCTTTCACGCAAAAACTACTAAACAGATTTGACAGAAACTTAGAATATAGACATTTTATGACACATATTTTTATTCTGGTACCACACAAGCGAAGCTGCAGGCGTAAGCTTGCACAAGTATAATGTTAAACGAAGTACAACAATTGAAAGTAGACACGATGAGTATATTAAAAACTTTAAAATCTTCCTACATAAATAAATAAATATCCTTGGACATTCCACACGGCGTCATCTAGTCCCAAGCTAAGCAATTTAATGCTTGTGTTATGGTAACCAGATGACTGATAAACTACATAGATACATTTTTTATTTTATTTCTGTAAATACATACATATTATACATAGAAAACACCCAGACTCGAAACAAATATTTGCAGAACATGTAAACATTTGTCCCGCAGCGGGGAAAGAACCCGCAACCTCTGCGTCTCAGGCGGGCTTTCGCCCACTGCGCCACAGAGATCGTCAAGTAATATCATAAGTAGGTTTATCATCTTAATTAGTGCTAAGGGCACTGTAATTTTCTGTGTATCGGCGAGTATGCATTCGAAATAAAAGTGAGTAGGTACCTACTATTCAAATAATAAACAGTAAAAAGAGACAAAAAAGATTTGGCTAACATACCGAAAATCATGCAGTCAAATTCTTAAAAACAGACAAATGTATTACTTTATTGATTGTTGTTGTTGTTGTTGTTGTTTTTAGCCTGTACTGTCCCACTGCTGGGCAAAGGCCTCCCCTCGAGTTTTCCAGTCTTTTCGGTCTAACGCCATTTCCTGCCACTGATCATCGCTATAGATGTCCAGCTCGTCGCGCCATCGCTTGCGTGGTCTACCGCGCCGTCTCACTGTCTCAGGGCTCCAGTCAGTGGTCATTTTGGCCCACAGTTCATCCGGCATGCGGCAGACGTGCCCTGCCCAGTACCACTTCAGCTTTGCGGCTTTTTGAGCTACGTCGGCGACCTGCGTTTTGGAGCGAATAATGGCATTCCTAATGCGGTCCGTCAACTTCACGCCTAGAATGCTTCGCTCCATCGCCCGTTGGCTAATTTTGAGTTTGGACTTCTGAACACTAGTAAGGGACCAAGTTTGAGCACCGTACGTTAGAATTGGAAGAATACAGACATCCATGAGTTTACGTTTAAGAGATAGTGGCAGATCTCCTTTAAAAAGCGCTTTCATCGACCAATAGCTTCGCCAGGCGCTTTCGGTCCGTCTTGCGACTTCCTGTCTTCGAAAGAAACTAATTGGCCGAGATAAACGTACTCATGAACGTATTCCATATTCCCCCCATTCACCGTGATGGCCTTTTTGGTGCTATTTGTCATGACTTTGGTCTTACTCATGTTCATGTGAAGTCCAACTTCAAGGCTTGCCGATGCTAGATCTTGTAGCATTTCTTGTAGCTCAAAAGCGGAGGACGAGAAAAGGACGATGTCGTCGGCGAAGCGAAGGTTGGTTAACCTTGCTTTGCCTAGGTCAACGCCCTTCTCTGCCCATCGAGCTGTTAGTGTGCGGAAGACTTCCTCCAAGGTACTGGTGAAGAGCTTGGGCGACAGTGGGTCTCCCTGCTTGACACCTTTTTCAATAACGAACGTTGTTCCTGATGATTGTAATTTAATAGCAGCGGTACTGTTTGCATAGATTCTATGGATGAGTTTAATATAAGTAGGTTCAATATTTTGATTTTCTAATGCTTTTAATATGGATGAATGTGTTATGCTGTCGAATGCTTTTTTGTAATCTACAAAGGCTAAATATAATGGTAACTTGAATTCTGTGAATTTTTCTATGACTTGGTTGATGGCGTGAAGATGATCAGTAGTAGACAAACCACCGCGAAAACCCGCCTGTTCAGGAGGTTGTTCTTTGTCCAGCTGTTTCGTTATTCTATTTTCTACTATCTTGATAAAGGTTTTATATACGTGAGAAATAAGACTTATTGGGCGGTAGTTATTTATATCGGACTTATCTCCTTTTTTGTGTATTAAGATAATATTTGAATGACAGAAATTGTGGGGGAAGATACCGGTTTTTAATATGGAATTGTACATGTTTGTCAAGTGGGGCAGTAGTGTGTGCTCGCCGATTTTCAACGCGTCCGTACTAATACCATCCTCCCCTGGCGTTCTATTGTATTTCATTTGGCGAAGTGCTAAATGAACTTCCTGGCCTATTATGTAAGGTATACTATCTGAGCACGAATAATCGACTGAATCATTGGTGTATTGGGGATTAGAGTAAAGTGATTTATAGAATTTTGTACATATTTCTAAAATTTTGTGTCTATTTTGGTGTTTCTTTCCTAAATCATCTTTCAAATTGATGATCCAAGATTTCCCTGCTGTTATACCCTGTTTAGCTATCTTTAATGAACTATTATTCTCTAAAGCTACTTTAATCATATTTTCATTAAATTTTCTTAAATCTCTACGTATATACTTTTTAACTTTTTTGTCTAGTGCTCTGTATTGTAAGTCCGCTCTATTATGTGTAGGTTTATTCCTTTCTTCTATTAGTTTTCTTGTTTCGGCAGAAAGTTTATCTTCTTTATTGTTTTTTGGTTTTATCTTTTTACTTGCAATTTTAATACTATTTTCTATATTTTCAAATTGTTGTTGAACTTCTTCTGAATCTGTATTTAATAAGTCAAAGCTATTTTTCAATTCTAAATTAAACTCTTCCTGGTTAATTAATAGTAAATCTTTATTTAATTTAATTATATTGTTGCAAAATTTTTTCTGTCTCAAAAGTTTGAAATCAAATTTAACTGTAGTTCGAACGGGACGATGATCTGAACTGAATCTAAAGTTGTTAAGGACTTCTACATTTTTGATGATTGATTTTTCGGACGAGAGAATAAAATCAATTTCGTTCCGGTATAAGCCACCAGGTGACTCCCATGTCCATCTGCGCTGGGGTTTTTTATAAAAGAAACTATTTCCTATGTACAGACTTTGCCCAAAAGCAAACTGAAGCAGGCGCGCACCCCGTTCATTTCTTACGCCTAAGCCGTGCGACCCTAAGATATTGCAATTATCAAATTCCTGCCTACTGCCAATCTTAGCATTAAAATCACCTAGTACTAAGTTAAATGTTCCACGATGTTCATCTAGTGCTCTGTTAACTGAGTCGTAGAAGTCTTCAATTTCCGCGTCTGAATGAGAACATGTTGGAGCGTGCGTCTGAATTACGGTTAATGTTTGTTTGTTAGTAAGCTTTAATTTTAGCAGGGCAAGTCTGTCTGACAGTCCGATAAACTCTAGCACATTATCTTTCCATTTCTTGGCTACAATGAAGCCCACGCCGTATAAGCTTCCTGATTCTCCATAGTGGTATAATATGATGTTGTTTTTTTCTATTGTATCCTCTCCAAGTCTTCTCACTTCACATAATCCCATTATATCCCATTTAATGTATGTAAGTGCGTTCTCTAATTCTAGTAGTCGTTCCTCTGACTTGAGGGTTTTTACATTAAATGTCATAATGTTAAGCGAATGATCAGTGTCCGGTTTAACGTTAGCCATGGTCGTTTGACGGGGGATCGTTCCCACCCGGGGATTCTTCGCACCCCTAGCTACGGAGGCTAACTGCCTTCCGTCATCAGCAGCACCTCCGGAGCCGCCGGGCACTTGGGGCCTATCTCTATGTTGTACTATCATAACTCGAAGGGGTTTGGACCATAAACCACCACGCTGGTCCAGTGCGGGTTGGTGGGTAGGACGCCAGAGCCTCGTTCGTTGTTCGGCAGGGTGTACCACGGGCCGGTGAGGTTGGCTTGGGCTACGAATGATGGTGTTTGCAACCCCTTACACTTTATTGATTATATTATAATATTCATCTGTCTATACTAATATTATAAAGAGGTAATTGGTTTGTTTGTTTGTTTGTTTGTTTGTATGTTTGGGGGCAATCTCCGAAATTACTCATCCCATTTCATAAATTCTTTCACCGATGTGTAGCATGGACTTTCCGAATGAACATATGCTATATTTTATCAAGGTAAGAGTAGGTACCATGCGAGCGAAGCCGCGGGCGAGTAAGCTAGTAATATATACGTTTATTATGATTAAGAGGCATTTAAAATTATTAAAAGATGTAAAGCGGCCGACCATGAATGAGATGGTGGGACGAACTAGACGCCTTTGAGAGGGACTGGCGGACAAAGGCACTGGATCGGCGTGACTGGCGAAAGTGGGGGGAGGCCTTTGCCCAACAATGGGACAGTATGGGCTAGTAGTAATAGTAATATGTAGTAATAAAAGATGTATAAACTTTCTAATAGACGGTGGTGGAGTTGCAACCATATAGCTTTCCATATAGACAGGATGCAAATCCAATGCTAATAACTTCTGCAAAATGTGGAAATACGCACCCAACACATCCACAATACAAAGATGCAAGTGCTTCTCAAGTTTATTCTATTAGGTTAATGACCTCTTGTTTAAGAAAGCTAAAGTTTTAAAGTTCAACTGAACTCACAAATATAACCGCAGCTCCAATTATGTATAAAAACAAATTAAAAGAAAACTTGTGTTTACTCCAAACAGCTGGTTCATTAAATAAACTATTAGTTGGTCAGACACAGTTGGACGAGAAGCAGGTGACCGGGAAAAAATAATGATTGAACCGGGAATCACGCTAATATTATAAAAGTGAAAGTTTGGGTATGTGTAAGTGTGTAAGTATGTGTGTTTGTTACTTTTTCACTTCCAAACGGCTGGACGGAATGGAATGAAATTTGGTCCCAGGATTGCTTATACCCTGGATGACAGGTATAAGCAATTCTGGTACCAAATTTCATTCAAATGGCCACCTTGCTCATGCGAACGAACGAACGAGCGTGAAAGAGTAACAAACACATTTACACACAAACAAACTTTCACCTTTATAATATTAGTGTGATATAGTGTGATGGAGAAAGAACCAGCAAATAACTCGATAACCTGGTTTATGAGAAAATGTTACGTTTGGAGCTAAGATGTAATCAACATTTTCGGTAACTAGGTACAATAGATGTTACAGATAAAACTGTATAGCTGGTTCACTCTTCTGGCTTCTAGTTTGCATTTTTTGCTCTATTATTTAATAAAAATAAAAGATAAAAAAAATGTAATATGATCACGACTGTATCCCGGGAGCGGTAGACATTTCTTTCAGATCATTAGGCAATTTTTAGATCTTTTTGAAGATGTCTAAGGGGGTAGTCAGAGGTATGTCCAAATACATACATATTTGGTACATGCCCACTTTTTGCAGAAGTTAACTTTCCATATGTGACAGGTTTCAAGCCCATCGACGCTATTAGATAGCTAACTGGTTTCCTCACGATGTTTTCCTACACCGTTAATAGATAAAATAAAATAAAATAGGGGCGGCGGCGCTAGTTTGACGCACACAGACACCTTAAAGAAACTGAGCGATGAATAACCGCTTGAGACACAATTCACACTTGAGTATGGACTCTCAATACGATCCTATGTGTATTGGCTTTGTCTAATACAAAATACGCTGTGAACCAGCGGTTTTTAATGTCAACTTCGTCCAATCTAAACTTTTACAGTAGTAAAAAATAATTTAACAAGTTTATGGGCTGCCTCTTGTGACCTCTGTAGCCAGACGAAAAGAATAACTTTTAAAGTCAGCAGCATGTAATTGAAATGAAAATATCTGATTCTTTAAATATTTATTGTATATAGGTAACTAGGTACAGTCGCGATCGTAAAAGAGGGAACAGTATTTTTGGACAAATAAACAAACAAATAATGAAACTCATTTAAATTATAATGTTCACCGACTATTCCCTGTATGATTGTGTCCAATGGTGGACCGATTTTGAACATTATATTTTTGTTTGTAATGCGGGCACCACTATTTTTTTTGTTTGTAACCTGTTGGTTCCAAAACTCGAATGTAGGTATTGGACACAAACGGAGCGTTGCCATTGGCCATTTATTCGTAGTTAATGTTGGAACTAAGTTGAAGCCAATGTGTGGTGCCCGTTCAAGAGTATACTCCCGAGAAGGTTCTATAAATAATATGTTGAAGATCTGTCTGCGGCGAATAATCCAAATAAGATTATTAGACATGGCCTGAATTTAATAAGAATATCCGTGATTTATTCAACTTTGTCATGTCTCAAAAGATATTGGGGTTCATGATTAATATCGAGAAGAATTAGGGCAACAAACAAATCAAGGGTTAAAAGGTTTGGCACCTATTCGGCTCAACGTATCATTTTTTTTAAGCTATTGCATAGCTTCTATCGCGGGCCTTAAGCGTGGAGACCGAATCCAGAAATTCCGTAACGAAAATAACCTAACACCCTTGCAATAGCTTTACCGCGGCAGTCTCCGAGTGCCACACGTCTTTTTTTTTATTTATTTACCACATAAAAAAAATACAATAGAAACTTAAATAATTATAGCGGGAACCCATTTCGTCTCCGAAAATCGATTGTCCGTAAATCACAATCAATAACAAGTGTCTCCGAAACATAGGAATCCATAATATTATGGTCCCATAACTATAGTTTGTAATAAGGTATTGTTCATCCTTATGCTCCTAATCCATAAATTTATGTTATCTAATATTATAATCCCTAACTTTAATCGTTATAAACATATGTGTCATAATAATAAAGAATCATAATACTTCCACTTCCGATTAATAATGTTTTCGAACGTTTATAACTTATGTAAAACAGAAACAACTTCGGTTGTATTCACCCAGATCGAAATCAGTTGGTTAGGTTAGGTTTGAACAGTGACCACTAACGTGCGAGGCGAGCGAGCGTAGCAAGCGTGCCGCGGTAGCGGCCGCCGAAGCGCCAATTAAATGTGGGATAAAAGTAATCAGCCACCCAGATCGAAATCAGTTGGTTAGGTTAGGTTTAAACAGTGACCACTAACGCGCGAGGCGAGCGAGCGTAGCGAGCGTGCCGCGGTAGCGGCCGCCGAAGCGCCAATAAAATGTGAAATAAAAGTAATCAGCCACCCAGATCGAAATCAGTTGGTTAGGTTAGGTTTGAACAGTGACCACTAACGCGCGAGGCGAGCGAGCGTAGCGAGCGTGCCGCGGTAGCGGCCGCCGAAGCGCCAATAAAATGTGAAATAAAAGTAATCAGCCACCCAAATCGAAATTAGTTGGTTAGGTTAGGTTTGAACAGTGACCACTAACGCGCGAGGCGAGCGAGCGTAGCGAGCGTGCCGCGGTAGCGGCCGCCGAAGCGCCAATAAAATTTGGAATAAAAGTAATCAGCCACCCAAATCGAAATCAGTTACATTCCCTATGCTGCCTTGTGCTTGAGACACAATGCTCTTATGTAAAAATTATTCTCATAAACTATTATGAAAATAAAGTTATGAGTTAGTTACATTATGGATTATATTATTTATTGAGAATGATTTTATGTATTTTAAACATTAGGGATGTTGATATTAGCCGTAACTATATTAGGGATCCTTATATTATAGATCCTGATTATACGGGCAATCGATGATTATGAAAACCCAATTTATAGATTTTTATTTTAGGGGTATAAAATTTCGGAGACAAAATATAGACCCAATTATAGCATCAAAAAAACCACTAAGGTTTGTAATCTGCATTGCTATTCAACGCGGTAATGCTACGAGTCTGTAGCACGCTTCTGTGGCTTGAATCAGTTGAGCTACCTATAGATCATTTACACCCTTAAGTGGCTCAACTGTTTCCAAATATATTTTGTAAAGTTATGTTAAATGGAGCAGTTGTTTCTGTAAGTAAATGTGAAATTGTAACCAAATCTTATAGAAATTCAATAGTTATCAATGCTGACAGTACATTCATCTATTGTCTGGGAATTCAAAGAGATCAAAAAGAAATTAAGGTTATGTTCTTACATTTTTTCATTCGACTTTTATAAAGGCACTATTATGTTTTATTTCTTACCTTATAGGTTTTATATTCGTAAAGAGAGAAGAATAATTGTAAACTAGGTACGCCCCGCGTATATTCGTGATCAACGTTTATTTATAAAAGTTTTGACGGAGTCTTAGTAATAGGATCCCGTTTTAACCCTTTGGGTACGGAACCCAAAAGGTGCTACTAAAATAATTCATTAGAAGAAACAATTTAGATACAGATACAATAGACAGACCATACATTGGGTTAATTGGTAAAATACTACTCCGTTATCTTAAAATTGCATGCATTGTTTTTGAACTGACTCTCCTGACTCCCCATTCACGACATTTCAATTATTTTCTCTTTTACTTACCACTAATTTAGGTAACTACTCTGACAAGTGAGCTCACTCTTCTACGAACATTTTCTACGAACTCTTCAACTATTTGCGGTCACTCAAAGTTAAAAGCACAACCTTATTTTTGCTACTAGGTCAAATTGTTTGAAACGCATAAAACACAAATTAAACCACAACGCAATCCCACTAATATTATAAAGGTGAAAGTTTGTGTGTGTGTAAGTGTGTAAGTGTGTAAGTGTGTAAGTGTGTTTGTTACTCTTTCACGCTCAAACGGATGAACGGATTTGAATGAAATTTTGTATCAGGATTGCTTATACCCTGGAATAACTAATAGGCTACTTGAAATTCCTGAAAAGTGCAGTGTTCCCGTGGGATTATAAAACAAAATGTTCATTAAAATAGTTTCGGTAGTTTGGCCGTGCAAAAGGCAGCTGTCAGACAAAATAACTTCATAGATGGCAGCACAGGCAAAAATATAACTCCTTCACGCTCGCACGGCTGGACGGATTTGAATGAAATTTGGTAGCAGGATTGCTTATACCCTGGATTAAAATATACGCTACTTAAAATTCCTGAAAAGTGCATTGATTCCGTGGGATTATTAATCAAATTCATTAAAATAGTATACCTACACAAAATAGTATGGCCGTGAAAAAGTAACAAAATAATTTCAATAGATGGCAGCACAGGCAAATTTATTATTCCTTCACGCTCAAACGGCTAGATGAATTTGAATTAAATTTGGTAGCAGGAATGTTTATACCCTGGATTAAAATGTACGCTACTTAAAATTAATTAAAAGTGCATTGATTCCGTGGGATTATTAAACAAATACAAAATAGTTTGGCCGTGAGAAACTAACAAAATAATTTCAATAGATGGCAGCACAGGTAAAGTAATTATTTATTCACGCTCAAACGGCTGGATGAATTTGAATTAAATTTGGTAGCAGTACCCTGGATTAACAAATAGGCTACCTTAAATTGCTGAAAAAAGGAATGGTTCCGTGGGATTATAAACCAAATTATTCATCAAAATAGTTTGGCCGTGAAACGTAACTGTTAGTCAAAATAATGTTAATAGATGGCAGCACAGGCAATGTTATAACTCCTTCACGCTCAAACGACTGGACGGATTTGAATGAAATTTGGTACCAGGTCAGTTGATATCCTGGATAAAAACATGTCATAAGCTACTTTAAATCCCTTAAAAGCGTATTGTGCCCGTGAGATTATCAAAATACCTAAATTATGCTTCTTCAAGCTCAAACGGCTTAACGAATTTCAAATATTGTTTTTTTTGTCCCGATAATCTCACGGAATTGGGACTTATGTACGCAGATAAATCCCCGGTAAAAAGAACTCAACATAAACCATTAGGACAAAGTTTATATTTGTGTCTTCAATTAAAATTCGGTACAGCACCTCATCATCGCTATTTTATTACATTTCCCACAGTTTCGGCTCGCTTCGAGTCTAAAAGCCTCGCTGCACTCGCTTTGCTCGCATGTAGCTTTTTCAATCTTTTACAAGCAAATTGAACTGTGTCAGACCTTATAATAGGAACCGACCAGCGCCTTTTCTTTGAGCACCATGAGCAAACATAAGTATCAGTCATGACGAATTTATCTTAAAAATTTCAAGTCTAAGAAACTCGATGCGCTTGCTTAGTTCGAAGCTCGCTACGCTCGCACGGTAGCTTCTTGAATATTTTGCTAGCAAATTGAACTATGTCAGGCCATAGACTAAGAACAGACCAGCAGAGTCAGCCTTTTCTATGAGCACTATAAGCAAAATCAAGTGTCACACGACGCATTTTTCTTAAAAATTTCGGCTCGAGTTTAAAAGGCTCGCAACGCTCGCTTAGTTTGAAGCTTGCTACGCTCGCTTAGTTCGAAGCTCGCTTCGCTCGCACGGTAGTTTCTTGAATATTTTGCTCACAAATTGATCTATGTCAAACCATAAAATAGGGACTGACTAACAGTCAGCCTTTTCTATGAGCACTATAAGCAAAATCAAGTAACACATGACGCATTTTACTTAAAAATTTTGGCTCGCTTCGCTCGCATGATAGCTTCTTGAATATTTTGCAAGCTAAATAAACTATGTCAGACCATAGAATAGGAACCGACCAACAGTCAGCCTTTTTTATGAGCTCCATAAGCAAAATCAAGTGTCACGTCACGAGTATTTGTTTTTAAAAATTTCGGCTCGCTTCGCGAGTTTAAGACGCTCACTGAGCTCGCTTCGCTCGCACGGTAGCTTCTTGAATATTTGCTGGCAAATTGATCTATGTCAGACAATAGAATAGGGACCGACCAACAGTCAGCCTTTTCTGTAAGCACTATAAGCTACATCAAGTGTCACATAACGAATTTGTCTTAAAAATTTCGGCTCGCTGCGCTCGCTTGGGTCGAAGCTCGCTTCGCTCGCATGGTAGCTTCTTGAATATTTTGCGAGCAAAATAAACTGTGTTAGACCATAGAATAGTAACCGACCAGCAGTCATCCTGTTCTATGAGCACCAAAATCAAGTGACACAATGACGCATTGGGTCTTAACCAAGGAGCAAAATTAAAAATTTTATGAAATAATTTTCATATACTTACGTAAGAAAATAGTAATTTTCTGCACTCTCAAGGTGCATTTTTATTCATATCTCTCTCGACGATCCTCATCAGATCAAAAAAATAATCATCAAATCGGTTCACCCAGTCGACGTAGGTATTTAGAACCTCCTACTTTTTAAAAGTCGTTAAAAAAATCTATTAACTTATTCACCGCGGGTAACACCGCGGGGTACAGCTAGTAACATTATAATGGAATAAAAAATACATATTTTAATGAAATCCGCGGCATTATAAGATTCATAAATTCATGAATGAGACGTGCAGCGCCATCAAATATTCAGTGAGCTTCGTAATCAGAATATAGAAAAATGTTTTCTCATCACCATGTGGTTTTAGCCTTGTTTTTATGAACATGTTTTGGGTTTGAAAGAAACGGCTACCTTATAATGACGAGCGTTATATTGTTTCGTGTAATATTTGGTCAGCCATCCAAGTTTTGATCGTTCTGAACGTTGCATAACTTTAACGATCAATCAAGAACGTAGCGAGCTTATGAGCCAGTCATGCAAGACTCTTTCAGTAGTAGGTAGGTAGGGTATATAATATACATTTGATTTCATTACATTGAATATAACAATAATAATGACGATATAACTGGTCATTACGTCTGATTGTATAGTTATGGTGTCGTATATCATTTATTATAGCTGTATGTTTCTATTATCCTGGATTAACTGCCACTAAATAGTTGATCGATGCAGATTTACATAAGGCGATTATTATTGTAGGTAAGTACCTACTTAAATAAAGTTCCATGGAACCTATAGGTATGTAGGTACCTTATAGGTACTATTTTTTCTGTGCCTATAGATACCTACCTAGATTCGTCGAATTCAGAAATGTAGGTAGGTACCTAATATATGTGAAAACGGAGATTAAAAATATATAAACTGTTTGCGTCCATGGAAAATTTATAACTAACGCTAAACGTTTGTTAGTTCTTTAGTTACCTACTGCCGCCGCCATCGTTGTTGTTGTGTCACATATCACCAAAAACTTCCCAAAAATGAGAGTCCAATGTATAGTGCCTTGGCATAAAAAAGGCATCGGCCAGCACCGGTGCCGACACAACCAATATTTTAATAATTATTCCGTATTTTCCGGCGCGCGCGCGGTATCCGAGATTCCGAGCCAAGAGACTCGCCATCTTCCTTTTTATGAAAATCTGAGCGTCGTGATTGGTCGCAAAATACATATACCCAAATATCTCCAAATTCAAATTATTTAACTTGTAGGTATGGCGTCAAACTAGCGCCGCCACTTGTTTTATTTTATTATTAAGTTGAACAAAATACCTACAGTTTGTGATACATAATCATAAGCTTTTTTTGATACCTCTGTAACAGTTTTATTTTGTATAGTTTATGAAGGGTAGCGAAAACAGAGTTTGGTGGCCACCAAGTACAACCTCGCTACTCTTCTTGGAGCACAGGCTATTTATAATGTTGATCACGCGAACGAAGTCGCACACGGAAGCTAGTGATAAGTAATGTGGACCAAATATTTGGTCTAGCTAGTATAACCTAAAGCTAGTACAAGTAGTACACAATGTGGTCTATTGTCTAGATATAAGTAGGTACACATATTTATTCCATTATCATGCTTGCGTAAATTATTTGAGTAGGTACTTACTTACCTAATTAATTTAATAGTAGATACAAGACTTATTTGAATCAACACATTTGCAATATTTTAGCCAATCCAATTGGAAAGGTTATTATAATAACCTTTCCAATTGGATTGGCTAAAGCCCAGCAAAGTAGGTACCTATAGGTACCTACTTTGCTGGGCTTTAATGAGTTCAATTATAGAAATAGAATAGAATAGAATAGAAAATACTTTATTGCACACCATATAAGAAAAATTAACAATGCAGTAAACTACAACAACTTAATTATGATAGGTATACAATCGGCGGTCTTATCGCTTAAAAGCGATCTCTACCAGACAACCTGTGGATGGATAATGGACAGTAAAAATAATAATATGGGGCATAGTTTTAACTTACTAATAATAAGTATAAATTAATAACATAATATAAATTATTGAATTTAAATACTTATATAACACTAATAAACCAAAACAAATTTATAAGTAATATTCATACACATGGAGGAGTAGACTGGAGGGTAGTTGCCGAGGATCGTGAGGTGTGGAAAGAGTGGGGGGAGGCCTTTGCCCAGCAGTGGGATCATCACGGCTCATAATAATACTTGTTGCGACATGTGCAACTATTTTGGGGGGGCCCAGTTGTGAGTTGGCGAGTCTCCGCCCGCCATTTTATACATGTTTGTTAACATTGTGTCGGCGGGTGCCATAGTCCCCATAGTTCCCCGGTAACCAGTCCACTACCATCCCACCCCCATAGCCCAGTAGTAATTTCCCACATTTTTAATAGTCCTGCACAGACCGAGGACTGCCTTTGGATGCATTTCTTGTGTTATTCAGGGTAGTCACCGGTATGTGTCTCCATCACAAAAACATCAAAACTGTCAAAAGGGCCTCTGTGTGTTGGCTTTGGCCCCATGCATGCCTACCAAAGGTCCGGGACTCCATAGTCCCGTGATGGTAAACCTTGACATACATAATAATAATAATAATTCATACACATAAATACCTTTAATTTAAAATTGTAAAAGCTATCTTTAGGTTTTAAGACATAATTAATTTTTATTCTAGATCATAATCATAAACTTGAGTCTAAAGTAAGACCTAAGCTAGGCTTTTATTCTAATGTTTTGTAATGGAGGTAACTTAACTATATCCAGCGTAAGTTCCTAAATAATGTAGGTAAAAAGTACGATTTATTTGCAACAAACTCTCACACAGCGCCATCTCTTTAAATCAGATGGAACTATAGAAACAACCATGTGCCTTCAAAATGAAACTGGCTTTGCTAACGTGGGGTAACAAGAATTTTGGTCAAGATGGCAGCATAAACAAAATATAGCATGATATAAATCTAGATCCTAGATTCCTAGGTATGTTTAAGTTTCACAAACGGAACATTCAGTTTTTTTTTATTCCTCTGTTTAACGTAATAATAAAATAGGCGGCGGCGCTAGTTTAACGCTTACATTACAACCTTAAAGCTTTATAACTACCATTTAAAAAACGATATACCTAAGTACATACCTAATTAATTCTGTTATTTGGCCATAACAAAATCTATGAGCTGTAACAAAGCCTATTTTTAATATAAAGTAGGTTTAGTACCTACATACCTAAGTCATTATTTTTTATGCAAAAGCTCTAGTTCGTTGACCTAATATCTCACGTAGTATACGACTTTTTTTTAATTGTTTGTCGATACTTGGCTAATATGGGAATAATGGGAGATAAAAACTAACGGCTTATATTGGTATCCGATACAACGTTCTACGGAAGTTAATTGAATTTTACATAACTACTGGGTGCACCAACATTACTCTAGAAAAATGAAATAAAACTTTAAAGTAGGTAGGGGAGAGGGGGGCACCTTCGAACAGAGGCAGTTTTGAATTAGTGGTTTTATGAATGCATCCTTTATCTTTCTTAACCTCCGAAATCTTAGAAATACTCCTAACACCGAACTTCACATCTGTCAGTTACCAACTAACGTCAAAGACAGTGTGATTTTGAAAATAATTCAACGGTTGGTTTACATGGTCAGTGATAAAGAATATTTTTAAAAATTGTAAGCAAATTAGTGACAACGTAGGTATATTTTTCAATGTGTTATTATTTAATAGTGTTGTATATATTATAGACCGTGTATATCAAATGAAAATTAATTTGATCTCAAGCAAGTTTTTTATCTAGAGATGATTATTTATGAAATATGGTATTGGGGCAGATTTGAAATAAAATACTGGGGCACTTTTGAATAAAATGTTTTGAAAGCCATTGAGGCTATTTTATTTTTTATTTTATAGTTAAAGCATTTAAAGTACGTTTCTAAAACTGTTTTGTTATATTTTTATAGATTTGGTATCATAAAGATTATTTTATATGATTGTTTTGCAATATTCATTTTGCTCTATGTTATAACGAATAAAAATAAATAAATTTGATCTTGTTCAAGACTGCCCCAGACTGTTTCGAGTTTTATTAATTTTTGTAACTAATTATTAGTGTAGGAATAAGAGTGCAATGCGTGATGATAACGTATAATGCAATTAACTTAAATATAGTGTTAATGATATTTCAAGTTACTTGGATTTTATTTTATCCTCGGTTTTCAAAACTGCCCCTAGGGGTTTCAAATGTGCCCCGCGGAAGGGGCACATTTGAACAAAAAAGTATTTTTTTTAAATGGAAATTGTTGGATTTCTATGGGTCAAAATAAGTAAATATAATTTTTATTATTAAGTAAAAACCCCATACTTATCTATAAAATACAATACATCTTGATTTATATCGCCATAAGAGAGATATAATTTAAAACCTAAAAAGTGTTCGAAGGTGCCCCCCTCTCCCCTACCTACTTATTTCGAGTTTGGTTCTGTGAAAAATGTTAGGAATCCTACTGGATATAAGAAAAAAGCTTTTATATAAGTACCTACAGGTAGGTCCTACCTCTACTACGGAACTTGATAGGTACTTACCTACCTATCACATCGCATAAGTTTAAATGTTTAGGCATTGTGTCGCTTTAGCCTAGGTAGGTACTTAAACTTATTTCATGAAGTATTTAAAATGGAAAAGTTTCAAACATTTCATTCTTGAAAGCTATCAAATCAATAAACACAGGTTTTCAGGTACAGTGTGCTGGTAATGGGTAATGATGACTAATGTAATTACCTAATGATAATAATTATTATTAACAATTTATAACAACCATTCTTATAAATAATAGGTATCTACGCTACCGAAACCTTGTAGTGTTTTTTCAAAAAATGATTCGGTAACAGTAAAAAGTGAAATTAACAAAAAGATACCTACCTCCTACCTACTATCCAAATACCAACTTATTATGAGAACTCTGAGGTTTTATACGTTAGTTTGACTATACCTTCTGACAATTTGATTTTTAATGTTATGTTGAAATATTGCAGTGTCATTCACTTGCTTTATTCTAGGGATACCTGCTAAAAATCGGTAATTTAAAAAAAGCTTTTGAAAAACTCCCTATTGTAGGTACCTACACATTTAACATTTACCTATTTCCATTTTTTTTTTTTTTTTTTAAGTAAGTAAGTACTTAGATAAGTACTCATTTATTTCTTGTAAATCTCAGTTTTTGTGAAGGTTTCTATTCTAAGTTATTATATCGAAGTCTTATCTGAAAGAAAGAAAGAAAAATCGTTTATTTTGGTAGGACCTCAAGGATCACTTCAGTTTCGTCTTACATGATAGGTACTTAGGTGATTCTAATCTAATGCCTGTATCTTATTTTATAAATCTTCAAAATGACAATAATCGTAGCTATTTCTTCGCAAAACAAATTTTTTTTCAATGAGGAATCTTTGTGTGGGCTTGTTAAATAAGCGAATTTCAATCAAATAAATCTTCAAAATGACAATAATTGTAGCTATTTCTTCGCAAAAAACATATTTTTTCAATGAGGAATCTTTGTGTGGGCTTGTTTAATACACGAATTTCTTATTAACTTTCACGCATCAACCTAAAATAAACAAACACATTTTGCAACAATCGAAGAGTGAAAGCCTGACGCAACAGCCTACCACAGAGTATATAGTAGGTACTGTCCACCTCATCACAGAATTCCTATCATTTCATATCTTTGAAGTCATCGCAGAATAACCAGTAGTTAGTATGCACTACCTCCTCCAGTCATCCACAGATATCGAGAAGTTAGTATCGGGTACCTGATCTCTGTACTGAGATGAAGCACAGTGTGTCGGATAACGGACCTTGCTACACGATATGGTAAGAAGAACTTTTGTCACTTGATACTAAGTCAGTTTTTTTTTTTGTACCTATTCAAATCAGTTGCATCGGTAAGTTATTAGAACCGACTTCAATTTGAAATGCTTTCTCAATTTAGCTGCTTCTTTTTGGGATGGACTGTTCCCGTAATATTACTTATTACTTATTACTGTTTTAAACGTAGGTATCATTATTTATTTTAATTTAAGTCGGTAATCTTTGATACTACATTTTGGGTTAATTGAATTATTAAAAATATAGGTACCTACTTACCTACTTATTCCTAATTCTTAGTTTTATAAATAGAATAGAAGCACACTAATTATTAAAGATGAAAGTTTGTGTGTGTGTAAGTGTATTTGTTACTCTTTCACGTAGGTACTTACTTTTGATCCCGGTAGGTATTCCCTCGGGAACTATTCACTGCGGGTAACACCGCGGGGCGCAGCTAGTATAGATATGAGTAGTGCCTTAGTGAAAAGACCCGGAACAAACATCTGCTGGCCATGCGTAGGTATAGTAGGTATTATTTTCTCTGTGGCCATGCAGACGTTTTGTGTGTGCCGTATTGTGCAACAGACTATGTAGAGTCATAGAACTCATAATGTCATGTTGCATCTACATCTAAGTATACTTATATATATCTTCTTTCTATCTATAATAAATAAAGAGGAAAAGTTAGTTTGTTAGTTTAATGTTTGGGGTTATCTCCAAAACTACTCATCCAATTTCAAAAATTATTTCGCCGATGTGTAGCATGGACTTTCCGAATGAACATAGGCTACATTTTATCAAAGTAGGTACCACGCGAGCGAAGCCGCGGGCGAGTAAGCTAGTAAGATATAACTCAGTATGCCTATATATAATACTAGCTAACTTGCCCGTGGCTTCGCTCACGTGGTAGTGGTACCTACCTTGATAAAATATAGCCTATGTTCATTCGGAAAGTCTAAGCTACAAATTGGTGAAAGAATTTTTGAAATCGGATGAGTAGTTTCGAAGATCACCCCAAACATACAAACAAACAAACCTCTTTACCTCTTTATAATATTAGTATAGATAACTCAGTATGGCGCTTCAGTAATTTTACCTTTCCAGTGACGAAATATAATACCTAAGTTCTGTAAATCTCAAAATGTATTTTCCTAATTTTCAGGGTGCCAACCAGAGTGACTCCTCCAACTCCAACAAGGCTGATCTGGTCAGCAGGATCAAGGCGAGATTGGAGGCTGCTGATCCTAATGAAGCCAAGAAGTTAGGAGGGGTCTTCCTATTTAACATCATCAGGGGAACCGCTGTGTACTCCTGGAGTAAGTAGAATTATTTGAACGAAGAAGCAGCAGAATGGCCAATAGGAGTCTACATATTGGATCAGTTGAGCTACCTATAGATCGTTTGTAACGATCCTTAGGTTGCTTATAACTGGTTCTAATTGTATTTTGTACAGTTATGTAAATATGTAGTTGTTTAATTTTTGTAAATAAAACGTACCTATACTAAAAGGTAAATTACTTACATAGCGAGTTTATCGACAAAAATATATTTTTTATTTTGCTTCAGCCATGGATCTAAACACAGTGAAGGTATACGAAGGTGAACCTTCCGAGGATCCAGATGTAACCTTCACCCTCAACGAGCACTACTTCAAGCAGCTGGTCTGCGGACGAGAGGACGCCAGGGTCATCATGCAGGCCGGCCGCTGTTCCGTCACGGGAGACATCATGCGCGCTATGAAACTCGAACCTTATATCAAGCTGGGTTAGGTTCATTTAGAAACCACTACCACTTCTCATCAAAGATCGAATGTGGGATAGTTTCCATAAGTTAAACTTGAATCTTATCAAGCTGGGTTCTGGTTTTGGAATATATGGAATACTAGCAATGCCTCGCGGTTTCACCTGCGTAGTTCCCGTTCCGTGGGATAATAAGTAGCCTATGTTACTCAGTGATAATGTAGCTTTCTAATGGGGAAATAATTTTTGAAATCGGTTCAGAACTTTTTGGGTTTATTAGTTATATACCTACAAAAATACAAATCTTTCTTCTTTATAATATTACCTAGTATAGATTAATGTGAGATGGCTAGGCAACAACAGAAATATGCTTTTGGTATTGCATTTTAAGTAACTTGAAACTCAAACCTTGTATCGCTATATTATACGCTTTTTAATTTGTATTTTATTAATTCTCATAGTTATATTATAAATTTAAGTAGAGCAAGGTAATGTAGATTCTGCATTTTAATTATCATTAAAATAGGTTTAGGTATTTGTCTAAGACCAATTTTGTTTTATTTTAAGTGTCTATACTATAATACAGTTACCTAAGTATATTGACTCATAACCTACTTATCAATCACTTCCTCTTTGATTCACGTCAATCAAAGCTATAACGGATACAGTTATAATAATTAATCTAGCTCATGAGATCAGTTTAAATGTAGACCGGCAGATTATATCTCATCTAATATTTACATCTTTTGAATTTCGAAACCACAGATTAAATAATACTATACTCAGGCCTTTTTACATCTTTACTAGATGATTTATACAGAGTCAGGAGGCAAGCTTTGCCTACACTGACACCGGGACACTGTAGTGCCTGGGACGTTGTTAAGATGGAATAGGCTTGCCCGCAGCACCTAAACTCACGACCTTCGGATCGAAAGTCGAAGTACTTATCCACTTGGCCAACACGGCTTTAAACTACATAATTTCCATTGATTGTGTATTATTTGTGAACAACTGGACCGTTATGACTTTTGTGGCGCAGTGGGTGAAAGCTCGTCTTAGACGCAGGAGGTTACGGGTTCGATTCCCGCCGCGTTACAAATGTGTTTATGATCCGAAAATATCTGTCTCGAGTCTGGGCGTTTTATTGTATTTCCAAAACTATACAGGTACCTACTAACCAATCGTTGTTTATTAGTCATCTAGTTACCTTAGGTATTACAAGCATTCAGCTGCTTAGCTGGGGACAAAGATGACGCTACTGTGTGAATGCCCAGGGATGTCTTCTATTTATAAAATATTTTATAATTATCTTGCTAATAAATAAAATGAAGTCAAATAAAAAAAAAATGAATTATGATCACGACTGTATCCCAGGGAGCGGTAGACATTTCTTTCAGATCTTTTTAGGCAATTTTTTGATCCTTTTGAAAATGTCTAAGGGGGTAGTCAGAGGTATGTGTAGGTATATTTGGTACATGCCCACATCTTGCAGAAGTTAACTTTTCCATACGTGACAGGTTGCAAGCCCATCGACGCTATTAGAGAGCTAACTGGTTTCCTCACGATGTTTCCCTTTACCGTTAAAAGCTCGTGTTAAAGCGCATATAAATTTTTCGATGCGAAAAGTTAATTGATGCATTGCCGGATTCGAACCCACGACCTTCGGATCGAAAGTCAAAGTACTAATCCGCTTGACCAACACGGCTTTTTAATATAGGTAAGTATCTTGCTAATATTGACCCCTAAAGCCTATACGTAAAGGCATGATCCAATCCATACCGGTTTGCGAACGGGACCGCGGTTCAACGGCTCCGGTCGTCCACCTCCAGACCCTGACATTACAAAATAAAAATAAAAGGCCTGTCCTAGTTATTAGCTCTAGTTTTTGTACCTACCTAATATAATTACCTAGCTCTTGTTTTTGTGAAAAAATGGTGAACGTCGTTGTAACGATGCTGTTTCTATAATACTTAATCAATATCGTAAAGAAACATGTTTAGCGCGTCCAAACAAACAAAGCTTGTAGGTACTTTACCTATTAGTAGATTATACCTACATTAAATTTAATTTTGAACGTACCCTAAATAAGGATCAGAGTTATGCCTTTGCAAATGCACCACAAGATTATTATGATTATCAAATATAAAAAGGCGACTTTATAATGTAGTTTAATTGCCATTTATGTAGGTACTATGTTCCTGTGGCTAGAATGGATTTTGTGCAATCCCATTTTATGTTTTTTAATTTGAATCAGACAAAGGAATTGCTTAAAGACCTTATCCTCACTGTCCTCATGGATTTTTAGTTCCCATGACCAAGATCCATGTACCTATTTAGCTATGTTATTTTCCCAGATCAAAGTCAAAGCATAAAAATTTAAAATAATATGTTTCCAATAAGTGTGTGACCAATAAGGTCCATCCGGCCCTAGGTAATAGGTTTAGAATGGCTCCTAGATTCATTAAAAACCTAAGGACAACTGCCATTGCCCTTCATCTAGATGCACTTGAAGTAGGTAGGTACTGACGTGTGAAAAACATACAAACTAATTGTAAAACAATAAGTTTTGATGTTGCTTTTCTTTGTTCAATTGATATCGCGTTTGTCGCAGGGATGATTTAGAGCTATACTTAACCAAAAATAATGTTCCATAACGAATGCCTTCAGAAGGCCGTATTTTCAGTCACTAACCTACGATTTCAGTTTATCTAATAAAGTACTTAGGTACATCACAATTTACAGAAAATTTGTATAACTAGGTATTAGCAAAGACGATTAATATCTAATCGTCATTGGTATAAGTTACACGGGAAGTCTGTTATACTTGAAGATGAAGTCAGACTGTTATTTTTTAGGTTCACCTGTAAGATATTCAAATCATTCTATATAAACCCAGTAATCTAAACCAATAATGAATTAAGTACTGGCGGAACTAAACAGTGTTTGAACCAGAAAAACAGGCAAAAACGAAGTGTGCACTTTAGCACGTGAGTGTACCGGTATATCCAGCTTAGCCATAAGAGGGTTCTAATAAACATATCATTTAGTTGTTGACCGGCGACTGCAGCACATCTTAGCAAAGTTGTGATTTGCATTTTTCAAAATGGATAAAACTATTTTGGTTTTTGTTCTTTCTGCTTGCATTGCTGTTTCTAGTGGTGAGTTTGGAATACCTTTATTATTATTTTAAATAATTTTATCCTGATAAATTCTGATTAGATGGGCAGATAAGCCTGATACATGTGGTGTGGGAAGAATAAGAGTGATCTTTGTCCAATAATATCTACTAGTAAAACTCTTATTAGATAAAAAATAGGATCTTGTATTAGTCGAATGCAAGAAAAACATGCAGCTCTACCTACTCTACATCCAGCAGCAGAAGATCTAGATACACTTCAGTGTTTTAATCTATAGTAGAAACCTACTTACCTAACTCCCAATGTTTTAAGAGTAAAAATAGTCAGCCTTTGTCTGTTATATCCTAATGATGACCAAAATTTTAGTCCGCCCAAAGTCGTCAGTCATGGCTAGCAATTTATTAGGATACCTTTTTGTAATGATAGTTATTTTATAACAGAGTAAGTATACAATATTATCAGTGAGATAAGTAACTAACCCATAATAAATAAAAATATTTTAATTTTGTATTATTTTATAAAAATATAGATTGTAGATGTTAGCATAGACCAAATAAATCAAGAATCTCTGATGTTAGTGAAAGCGACTGTACACTGTAATTAAATAAAATGTAGGTAGGTACTGACCTAACATTTTAAAGTTAAAATAAATTTCATAAGACTTGCAACAGTTGCAGCAAGTTGCAATTAAGAAATGAAATTTCAATTTTTTTTATAATTTTTTTTTAAATAAAAGTTTTGTAGAAATTACCAGGCGAAGTTATGTAGGTACCTAGGTTACTATATAAGTACCTACCTTGTTGTGATCAAATCTAAAAACTCAGAACCACTGAACCACCTAATAGAACATAATTTTAACAGGATGAATGTAGAAAGCGCTATACATTCTTAGCAAAGACGATTAATATCTAGAAGACAGACAAAGGCCATACACAAAATCGTAACCCGATCCCGCAGTACCAGATAGCCTGAAAACTTTAAAACATCAATTTTATCCAAGAAATTTCAATACTTAGTAGTAGGTAGCAACAATATTCAATATTTAAACATTTTTAACTAGAAAGTAATTGAAATTTCTTGGATAAAATTGATGTTTTAGAGTTTTCAGGCTATTTTTTAGGGTTACGATTTTGTGTATGGCCTTTGTCTGTCTTCTAGATATTAATCGTCTTTGTTCTTAGTGACAAACTTTCTACGTTGTCTATATTTGTCCATAAGTGATAAATGGCAAGCTCACTTGAAAGCTTGTGAGAAAGCACGTGATAAAACCAGCGGGTTTAACTATGCTATGCGCAACAAGACAAGCCTTCTCGTCGCCGACAAAATGTTCTCTTTTGCTCTAGCATGGCAGTTTGTCATTAACGAGATAATTATTTTGTTTGTCGTCTTGACACGTTTCATTATGTTAGGCCTCAGGCCTTTACCTACACCAAATAAACAGAGTCAGGAGGCAAGCTTTGCCTACACTTAAGTGTGTGCCATAACGCCGAGGAATGAGCGGGAGAGCGAATAATGTTTTTACTCGTGAGTGAGAAGCGCAGAACGATAGACACGCAACATAATTTATAGCGAAAAAACAGTTTTTATTTAATTACAAGTTAATTAAACAAGTAATCGAAAAATTAAAAAACCAGAACTAAATGAATACTTCTAGGCTATTTGTCAAAACATAAAACCAACAAAAATACCGTTCTGTTCCTGAGATAAATAGCAAACTGTGTGAAAAACATGTATTTTTCAAAAAAATATATGATCGAGAAAACTTTTACCAATCGTGTTTCTAAAAAACCACAACGCAAGATAAAAGTTCAAAGTTTAATTTCTCCAAACATTATAAGGTGGTATCTTTCACGGATTTTGAGATCTAATACGATTCAAACCACATATTTGCTACCTACGGCCTCTTAACGGGACACTGTAGTGCCTGGGACATTGTTGAGATGGAATAGGCTTGCCTAGCACCTAAATCATCCTCTCTGTGCTAGGGTAGTAGGTAATGTTTTTTATTCTGTGCACCTATACTTTCCCACCACCAGGGATATTTTTGTGAGCTTCTACCTAAGTATTTCCAATGATGATAACATGTGCTTGAATCAATAGGTATTGATGTGTCGAACTATGAGATAAGCAGAAACAAGCTCGGCGGTGAGTGATGGATCAGTCTCGCTCGCCTCATTCATCTCATTTCACTGAACGCTGTCAGATCACAATACCTACATCAAAGAGCATTGTAACAATACATTTTCATTTGCTTTCATTAATAAGTATCGTACCTAGTACCTTCTTATGAAGGAAGGCATTTATAATACCTACCTACCCTACCACAGATAAAAGAATACTAGGTACCTTCTACCTAGGACCCTACCTACCTTCGCTAATATCTAGGTAGGTAGTCATTAAAAGTTGAATTAATTATTTATGATTGTAAGTAGGTAGGTAGGTATACCTACTAGTTACTTAGATAGGTAACTACCTACATACTTAACAAAGACGATTAATATCTAGAAGACAGACAAAGGCCATACACAAAATCGTAACCCGTACCAGATAGCCTGGAAACTTTAAAACATCAATTTTATCCAACAAATTTCAATTAAGTAGGTAGGTACATTCTAGTTAAAATTACTTACCTAACATTTTTTTTTACTTATTGAATATTGTTGCTAAGTACCTACTACTTACCTACTAAGTAGGTATTGAAATTTTTTGGATAAAATTGATGTTTTAAAGTTTCCAGGCTATCTGGTACTGCGGGATCAGGGTTACGATTTTGTGTATGGCCTTTGTCTGTCTTCTAGATATTAATCGTCTTTGATACTTACAAAGTTCATAATTTTAATCGAAGGTAAGAGTAGTAGGTTAATAAACATGTACCTACCTACCTAAATATAATTAAGTAGGTAGATACCTACTTTGTGAAACTAAATAGGTAGGTAGTACCTACCTATTTAGTTTCACAAAGTATCTACTTAATTATATTTAGGAGGTAGGTACCTACTTACCTAAGTTCTCAGAGTTTGATATCAAAAATCTGTCGCTGACTGTACAAACAAAGATGTGCTTTGCATATCCGTTCAAAATAAACATTGATCTCGTAAACGTAGCACATAAAACAGTTAATTACCTACGCAAGTCGTAAAATAAATAGGTTCTCATTTAAAAGAAATTGGACTTCAGCATCTACATAATTGTTACAAATCCTATAAAAAGCCTTAATTACCTACTGCCGCGGAAGCATTGACCCAAGGTCACAGTTAATGTTCGCCGAATATACCTTTAAGGAGTCTAAGGTATTGTCCTAACAGAACGCGACCTAAGCGATCATCGCAAGTTCGCGCGATTTTCAATCCCCGCAAGTTCGCGCGATTTTCAATCCTCGCAAGTTTGCGCGATTTTCAATCGTACGAAGCCGCGAGCAAACATTCTGTTATTAAATAACGCAATATTTAGTTTAATTAAAGAACTCACTAACCATGAAAAAAACGAAGAATAAGATTAAGTACCTATCTAGCTAGTTACTAATGCGTGCAGCACACTTTCATTCCTAAAACAGTACCTACCTACCTAACTAAAAATAATTACTTAAGTAAGTACTAAGTATAATAATTTTGTTAAAAAAAAACTTCACTAAGTAAATAAATAAAATAGTGTTCTTGGACACTAATAAAACTCGTAAAGTGTGGTTGCAGCCTTAGGTCCTAATTACCCTAAAGTTTAACCGAGATAATTAGCTTAGACATAACAATATTTAACTTAACGACTCAGATTTCGATCTTTTTCTCATTTTAAGAACGCATCACAAGTTTCGTGGCTATAATTAACGACTAGATACCTAGGTACCTACCTACATAAAGGTGATAAAGGTAGGTTAAACTCGTAACGTTACATAAAATCTTTTGTTAAATAAACTTTAGCTAGATTGTTTTAGAAACCAATTGGTTCCCCTAAGTAGGTACAGGGTAAAAGAGGTAGAAATAAAGCATTATTAAGTAGCTGGATTCAAACTTTTCGAAAAGCGTCCAAAATTTAGGAAAAATGCATGAATAATTTGAGAAGATGCAATGAAATGCGACCTTAGCCACGGTACTCCGAATTACTATCGATCGATGTAAGTAAAAGCATTCTTTTATCTGTGGTAAAAGCAAAACGATAATTATACGTCCTTGGTAGAAGTACTAAGTAGGTATACATGCTCTTTGGGTAGAAGGATGCGTTAGCATCCTAGTAGTCTGTGGTAGAAGGTAAAGAAAGCGTTATTAAGCCATGCTTTGTGAGAGCTAATATGTAAAAATATAGATTAATCCAACTGCTAAAAGAAATCATCGCATTTCATATCTGACCCTCATTTTGCCACAATCGACTCTAAACCAAAGCGGTTACACCATGCTTTACATCAATCTAACCACCATGCCATCATCTCATCACTAAACTTCACCTACCTACAGGTTTCGGAATAAGGGATGTCCTGAACTATATCATAGGTGGGGGCAATGGATACTACGGCGGGAACTATCCAGGAGGATACTACCCAAGTGGGCCGGGCGGAAACTACCCGGGAGGGAACTACCCAGGAGGGAACTACCCGAGTGGGCCGGGGTATTACCCGGGCGGGGGTCACCACGGACCCCCTGGACCCCCCGGGGCCCATGCTGGCTGCCCGCTGTGTGACTCGTCGGTGTACAGCTACTGTTCGCATAAGGAGTCTCATGACGCGTGCTGCTGCAGTGGTGGATCATGTAAGTAACTCTCCTGGCTATGTTCCACTGAGATTATTTTGTCAATAGTGATGTGCGTCCGGTGCGAGTGTCACTTTCATGAAAACACTTCAAAATAATAATATGCTCAGGATTTAGTGAATGTTCTAAAACTTTTGTGAATTAAAATTTTTTTTTTATTTGAAAGAGTAGGTACCTAGGTACCCTAGGTACTTAGGTACAATCCCAAGGTGGTCTCATAAAAAAAAATTGAGGATCTAATAAGAATCTTCGGATGATGAACTCCACCTCGAGAGTGCTCTCTCCATACGAAATTGAAGTCAGTTTATTATTTTTTTTAATTTTGCCACTTGTAACTTTTAAAAAGCCTAGGTATATAATAAGCCTAATAAGCCAGAATGCCAGGTTCGTGTTTTTTGTGTATTTTGCAAGTTAGAGTGATGAAGTTTGATTTGAATCTTTTGAAGATGTCTAAGGGGGCAGCCAGAGGCACGTCCATCCAATACATATTTGTTACGAACTAGCGGAACTAGAATTATGATAAACTAGCTGCGCCCCGCGGTTGAACCGTTGAATAGTTCCCGTTCCCGTGGGGATACCGGGATTAAAAGTAGCCTATTTTTTAATCCAGGGTATAAGCAATTTTGGTACCAAATTTCATTAAAATCCGTCCAGCCATTTGAGCTTGAAAGAGTTTCAAACTTACACACAAACTTTCACCTTTATAATATTAGTGCGAGTGTGATGACTATGGGTTAATACTTGCATATATTCCAGATGGTTACGGATGCCGCAAATCTGACTGCAGCTTCCTCTACGCCAACACCTGCCAGGAGTTTAACCTCATCTCCAGCTGCTGCTGCGTGGACGTCAAGAGTGCGGCTGCCAAGCAGGTCATAGCCGCGCCTATAGCTTAGACCACATCACAACACTTCAACTGACTTCAACCATTGCTGGACACAGGATTATCTTCGTTCATCGGAGGCTTAACTCACACCAAAAGAGCATCGAAGAGCGATAATAAGTATTATTGCAATAAAAATAAAGTTGAAATTCGTATGACACTGAAACTGCACTTCGCTTCGCTGCTCTTCGATGCTCTTTTGGTGTGAGTTGAGCCTCACTAGTACCTAATGATGGAGGCCTAATTCCCGCTTGTTCCTTGTCGTGCCACCAGGCAAATTATGATGCGGGCGGGCTCTAGGAAGATTGATGGACAATCTTCCTAGGACGGACACCACACATTGGCTTGAAATGGCCAATGGCAATGCTCCGTTTGTGTTCAATAACCGTCCAAGATCGGTCCTCACATTCGACTGTTGGAACCAACACGTTCCAACCCTCCAATGTGTGGTGCCCGCATGAGGATTGTATTAGTACTTAAATCTTTTTAACTTAACACTTTGACTGCGGCGAAAGCTTATACGAACCGCACTTGAAATGTTGAGAGGGAGGACTATCGATTTTATTAATCATATTTTTCAATCAAAATAAGAAAACCGTGCTTGGCTGGCATTAATGTAATCATAATCAATTACCTACACAATAATTGTGCTACACATACTTAGTTTTAGCTTACTTATCTATAACATTTAGTGTTTTGATACTTTAAATTTATTGTATAAATTTTGATCGCAGTGTTGTAAGCTACAACTTTACAAATGTATGCATGAGATGTTATCAAAAATCCTGAATTATTGTATTTTATTGTTTTTGTTGCTTTTTCCAAAACACTAAACACGACATAAAAACAATCAAGGTTGAAACTCCAAGGTTTGAAAATTATAAATCTGCCGTGTCTTGGCGAGCGTTTGATGCGAGTTTGATACTAGTTTGATTCTCGTGATTGGGCAATAATTTTATTTATTATTTTGTTGGCGGGACGATCTCGCCACCTTTAATGAAGGATGGTGGGACGCAGCTAAAGATCGAGATGATTGGAAGAGTTTGGGGGAGACCTTTGCCAAGCAGTGGGACAGAATAGGTTAAAAAAAAAAAATTTGGACGACAGCTGGATGACAGATAAATAAAACAAGTAACTTGGCTTAAAGGTACACATTTGCACCACAATACTTATATTTTACACCATGCACACTCGCTACTCATACAAAACTGAGCCGACAATTTGGACATCTATTGAAACTATTAATTCCTATTGTTAAGAGTCAAAATCTCTTGATTACTTAGTTTATCGGGGTTCAGTGGCAATTTTCTATGAAAATATACTCATCCACTGAAATTATGTTATTTTACTGGCAGTAATTATCACCGATTACCCGACATTTATTTAGACAGAACTTGAATGAGCATTGGGGCAATACCATGTAAATGATACGTATTTAGACTCGTACAAAATTGCCACTGAAATGTATACCGTAATAATAAACTATAGGGTTCTTAATAACATACTATCCCGTGCCGTAGGGACGTTTAGGCGGTAGTATCATACAGACATACAAATGACACTTATATCGTAATGTAAACATTGTCATACACATCTGAGCTCATTTTCGTCGAAAACTATAATCAACTAGATTACATTCTGTTGAGAAATACTGTTTAGCTGGCAAATCACAATTTATTTACCGGACTGGGATATTTTTCGTATCATACGTACCTATACTATTTTTAGAGGTCATTCTTCATGGCCGATCTATTTCGCTTAACTGATTTGGCTACGAGGACAATCCTCCGAACTTGTATCAAGAATTACATCCACCCAAATCGAGTGTCAGTTAGGTTATGTTTGAACAGTGACCACTAACGCAGCGGCCGCCGAAGCGCCAGAAATGCTTATGTTAAGCAATTTTGTTAGAGTTCGGCCATGAGGATACCCCTTTTTAAGGAAAAACGTTTTGAACATGTCCTTTAGATAGATATTTGAAACGGTCGAGGACATAGATAAACATAGTAACAATCACGATTCGGTTATTATATAAACAAGCACCGGAGTACGGCGCAAAGGTGAAGCACCGGAGTACGGCGCAAAGGTGACGAGTTCAATTCTTTCGTCGGAAAAACATTCGTTGTACTCGTTGTTTCTGCTGATACCTACAAATCATCCTAGTTATCATAATGTATAACTAACATACAAATGTACAAACGATATAAACAATAAATCATTGTGTCAATTGACAATTCAATGTGTCATAAAATGAGCTCAGACATCACCTACATAAGAATACAATTAGCATAGCGACCTCTGAATGCAGACGTATAAAATTCGTAACGACAAACCAGCCTACCGAAATTAAACCTGTGTTTCTTACAGAAAAACCATTCGGTCATTCATAGCTTTAGAATACACAGATTTAGTTAGAGTTTGTTGGCTATTAACTAGACTTATAAGAATCCGATCGTAGGAAAACAAACGTTTCTACTAAACAAGTGTTTGAGAGAAACAAAAATATAAACTAAAATGAAATATACAATGTTAGTCAGTTTTAAGTAAAAGAAAGCTGCCAGCAGCATATACAAAGTTTCACGAATTTGGGTAACTCTAAAATCAATAAATCCTAACCACAGATAGTTTTATAAATCGCCAATTTTCACAAATAAGAACTATTTTCGTTCTATTGATAAACCATGAAAATTTTCGATTATAAAACCAGATTGACGGAAGATAATTCTATTTTTTTCAAAATACCAATGTAGTATCAAAATTATCTTAAAAAGCAAGATCTTATTTTATCTAGAAACATCCAAAGGCGCATTAACAAAACGTAGAAAAAGCAACTATTTTAGTGAAGATTTCGAGTTACTGGTATAAGATATAGGTTTGCAAAAATTAACTATAAACAAATTTTTAAACGACAGATACGATGTAGAACTTCTTGACGAGGTTTTAATTTCTTTAGAAATGGCAGTCACTGATAATAATTATAAAAATCGATAGCTACTTTTTTACCGGTGGGTAGGCAGACCACAACTATTTTAGTGAAAACAATTGCATAGAGTTTTAACTTCAAGATTACTCTAATTTAATTGAATAAATGCGTCTTATCATAATCATTCGAATAATAGTGATCTTCACAACAGTTTTTGTATTTCAGCCATTGAGATGAATTATAGAGCCACAATCAGACAAATAAAATGTAAACGCCAAAACTCGGCGCACGCTACGTAGTGCGCAGAGTTTTACTTTTTTGCGTACAAGCGACATTGAACATTAAAACAAACGTCATAACGTCTACATTCAAATGTCAAATGTCATTGTAGAACATTGAATTTGCACACACATTTTTTGAGTGTTGGCAGCTATTAGATTGTGACTCTTTGATACATCTCAATGATTTCAGCCATCGATTATAATAACCAAAAACGCCATTTCCAAAATCATCAATCGATCGCAAAGTCAATACACATAATTCGTTTCAATTGCTTTAAATAAAACCTGTCATTAAAATGTTCAGAGCGACGTAAATACTGAGTAAATACGTTAAAAGTGGGGTCAATTTAGTCAGGCTGGCAGGTCTGGATGTTGTATCAACGCATCCGATAATGGTTCTTCTCCTTGACCTGGCAGAGTTCTCCCTTGAAGTCGATCTCTATCTCGAAGTCGAGGTCGCGGTTGTTGCGCGCGTTCTGACGCATCGAGAACGTCCCGGTTATCTCTTCGAATTTCTTTACCTGGTTCAATTAAAACATTTTACATGACATAAATTACAGTAGGTGATTATAAGTATAATATGAAATAAATAGGTACATTTAATTATTATTAAAACTAAAAACAGATAGAAATAGGTAGACATACCTATTTCTATCTGTATGGATTAGAGATCTGTATGATTTTCTCTAAAATGGTTAAAGATTAATAATATAATATAATCTATACTTCTATACTAATATTGTAAAGAGGTAAAGTTGATTTGTTTGTATGTTTGTGGTAATCTCCGAAACTGCTTGTCCGATTTAAAAAAATCTTTCAGCAATGTGTAGAATGGCTATGTTTCATTTGTACACCCGTGCGAAGCCGGGACAAGCTGCTAGTAATATATAATATGGTAGGGTCTTATTATTTTGGAAAACTTGATACTATCATAGCACGGTCATTGTATAGCATCAGCTCAATCTTACCCACTGCTGGATTTAGAGCTCGAGAGAGATTGCTACGGTTTTGATAGTTCCGCGCAAGGTCATTTTACTGTAAATTGTGAGGTTTCAAGCGTCTTATTATGATGTTGAAATATACTATCGGGACCTAATCAATCGCGTATTAAAATCATTTTATACCCCTATGTTTGAAAGTGGCGACAGTTTAAAATGTATTGTGATGTACTCACAGTCATGTAGTCGTCGAAGTAGAAGACGGTTTGCTTCCAGTGCGTGTAGGGAGCCTCGGGCGCGGTGCTGAAGCCGAGTCGTTTGTGCGACTTCGTGAACTCCACGTTGAAGAACGTCACCAGCGCCTGGATGAAGTCGTTGCGACGCACCTGACGAAGGAACACAATCATCATCTAATGCCCGGTTCCTATATCGAACGTACGGATGACCGTAGGTCGGTCGTCATAGCAACGTTGTTTACTGTCAAAAAGTGTCATACATTTTGTGTTGTGTAGACAACGTTGCTATTACGGATGACCGTAGGTCGGTCGTCATAGCAATTGCTGGATATAGGAACCAGGGGTAAGTGAAACACCTTCGTTAGTTCGTATGAGCAAGTGGCCAACTCTGGTGACGGAGTTTTCAGGCTGCCTAAAGGTGTAATGGCTAAACGACTATAAAAGCCGGGACCGACAATTCAACGTGCACGAAGCACGGAAGCGCTCAGCTGATAATGCCACTTGCGTGCGGTCATCCAAGTAGTGACCGCTCAGAACGTTGCTTAACTTCGACGATCTATCAAGAACGTCTTGGCAAGCTTCGCCACGAGCGCTTTGGTGTAGTGAAACATTTGCTGTTGTGCCATACAACGGCACTAGGGCAGACCTCAACGCAGCCACAGATAACGCTATTAAGAGGAACTCGTTTTACATAAAAAAAGTAAAAAAAGCAATGAAGCAATAGTGGCAATTCGGAGTATCGCAAAAGTAAAACTTTACTAACCAAAAAGGTTGCCGTCCCTTTCATAGCGATGGGAATAAAAAGGATGGCATTCATTTTAGTTAGTTTAGTTTAGCTTTTGCGACACTCCGAATGGCCACTATTGAAGAGTTAGAATAAAGACATACCTGCAGGTGGAATTTAGATTCAAAGTTGAGATCTTCCTTTTTGACTGTATACAAGTCAACCTCCGACAGTAAACAGGAGTTGGTAACTACCTGGAAATGCAGAAATAGCACATTATTATTTTAACGACGGGTTCGAATCCGGCCGTGCATCAATGAACTTTTCGCATCTAAAAATGTATATGCGCTTTGACACGAGCTTATAACGGTGAAGGAAAACATCGTGAGGAAACCAGTTAGCTCTCTAATAGCGTCGATGGGCTTGCAACCTGTCACGTATGGAAAGTTAACTTCTGCAAAAAGTGGGCATGTACCAAATTGTATTTGGACATACCTCTGACTACCCACTTAGACATCTTCAAAAGGATCACAAAATTGCCTAATAATCTGAAAGAAATGTCTACCGCTCCCGGGATACAGTCGTCATGATATTTCATTTTTTTTTTCATTTCCCACAAGAACGGGAACGTTTCACCGCACCGCGGGTAAAACAACTGGGTGCAGCTAGTATAATCATCTATCTAGCAAGTATTGTCCCTGTTGCTCACCTGCTTAGCGTCCACCACGTCCACGAGTGGCTCGGAGATGGCCACCTTCCTGATGGAGGACATGTCGAAGCCGTACACATCATCCCACCAGTTGATCTTCTCGTCCTTGTACTGTCGGTCTTCAATGCCGCAGATGAACAGAGTGCATCTGGAATTATATTCAAAGTGTTCAAATTTCAAATTTCAAAGCCTTTATTGCTGTTTCTTAAAAATATAACATTACTTAATCTAAAGATTCACACACCAGTTCCGTTTTTAATCAGCGTGTCCTGTAGACACGTAGGCCTCCTCCAACCGTTCATTCAAAGTGTTAATTTTCACTAAATATGGCCAGTTGGATATAAATAAATAACTTCATATGAACTGGCCATATACTGGATAAGAGGATAGCTTATAGTGTCCTGTTAAGTGTCGGCGAAAGATTACCTCCTGATCTATACTTATACTTATACTTACATACTAAATATACTTATATATACTTGTACTTACTAATATTATAAAGAGGTAAAGTTGGTTTGTTTGTATGTTTGGGGTAAACTACTATCCAATATCAAAATTCTATTTGTAGAATGAATTTTCCAAATGAACATAGGCTAATTTTATCAAGGTAGGTACCAAGCGAGCGAAGCCGCGGGCAAGTAAGCTAGTACTGTATAAATAAATCATCTAGCAAATATGTAAAGGCTTTAGTACCTGTCCGGAAACAGCATACCATCCTCGGCCAACCACTTGTCTCGGGCATAGAGGACAGTGTCCAACATACTCTCGTAGAACAGGCAGTAGCCCATCCACTCTGATATGATGATGTCCACCTTCTCCACTGGCAGTTCTACTTCTTCTACCTAATTGAGAAAAACATAATTTTAAAACTCAGTTAACGATTAAAATGAGTTAATAATCCAAAATGAAAATAAATGCTAAAGCCGTATACAGAAAGAAAGCTGGAAACTCATAAGCGCTTACCGGCGCTTGACAACGCTGGTCCGTTCTACACAAAGGAAGCAAGTTGAAGCAGTTGTTTATTAATTTCAATGGCAGCGCCCAGCGCTAACCAGCGCGTTCATATATTTTACTGCGCGGGTTACCAGCGCTGTAAAGCGCTGTCAAGCGCCGGTAAGCGCTTATAAGTTTCCAGCTTTCTTTCTGTATACGGACTAAGCCATTAAGGATACTTCCTGGCAACTTGAAACAGTCACAATATTCACTGACTTTCAATTTATATCAGTAAAATTTCTATCAGTAAACTCTAGGTAGCTCTGAGGTGGCTATTGAAGGGTACACAAAAATAACATACAGAGAAACATAGAACCTCCTCTTTGAAGTCGGTTTAAAAGAACGTACCTTCCCCTTGATGATCTCGATGACGTCATTAAGGCGGTTGGCCTCGACGATCTTACGAGCGTAGTCCACGATGTTGGAGCACTCGATAGCGATCACCTTAGCAGCGCCGGCCTTCGCGGCGAACATCGACAGGATGCCAGTGCCGCAGCCAATGTCCAGCACAGTCTGAATTATGTTTAAGTCAATAAGGCTGGGATGTATGTATGGGGACTCCCTTTTCCGCATTTAGACTCAAAGGTGGTCCTTTATGCGTGGGGATGACCTGGCTCACTAGTTGTGAAGCCAGCCTAGCTCCTCCCAGAAGCACAGAAGTTTCCTGGGGTCTTCACAGGCTTCGAGGAGCGACCTCGGATTGTTGAGGATTTGTTGTCGTTGAGCTGCTACGCCCATGCATGCCAGGACTACGTGGGAATAAGGCTGGGAATAGACGTCCGATTTTTTCGGATCGATTTGATCAGACAAAGTGTATGGCACGAGCGTCTTCAGACAGTCTTATCAGACAATCAGGTTGGGTAGTCGGTTGAAAGAAATTGGACGTCTATTTCCAGCCTAAATCGAGGAGTACTGTAGTTAAAGAAAGAGGCATTATTTATGCAAGTCAGAAATATAGCCTCAAAATATTAAGTATCTCAAATTCAGTCGACTGAAATCTAGAAAGCAATTAGAATCTGAGTTGTCATCAATAGTTGTGCAAACCAAGATGACTAGGATTTAAAAGCTCCATTTTACTCCCAATGTTGTTAATAATGAGAAAACCCACAGCTTAATGCACATGCATTGACTAGTCTTTCCTGTTAATAAGGCTGATTAAGCTATAGAGAGAATAGTTAAAGTACTTGTTAAGTCCACTCTATCTCACTCAATGTCCCAGGTACTACAGTATCTTGTTGTATTCATTCTCACGTTTTAAATCATACCTAGAGCTTATGTCTAAGAAGTAGTTAAGAACAACAGTTTCTCTGTAAACAAAAGTACAGGGTCCCTACTCTAGAAATTTCATGCCAATGTTCGTAGTTCAGCTTATGTTAGTAGATACAGAAATTTCGTTTTCCGGTATTAGAGTAGACAGTCTATGACTCTATGACTTTCTAGTAGAATTGACTCTTACCTTCCCCTTGAACAAATGCTTATTATGATACATAGCATTCCTGTAAGTCAGGGTCCGAACTTCATCCTTCAGCATCTCCTCGTGGATGCCGAAGTGGGCGTAAGAGTCGAAGTAGTAGTCGCGTGACGTCATCTCCTCGGCAGTGACATTCTTGTCCGGCCCTGGCGAATTACTTGAGGTTGAGGTGTCTGTTTTTGTTTGGGAAGAATGAAGATGTTTTTATATTGGAAATTTATAATGGGACAAGCTTCTGTTTCTTTGTTTGTAGTTTTGGTGTTGAGTTGAGGTACCATGTTTTTGGTAGTTCCAGATAATCAAATTGTGGTGACTGTTAACATATTGAAATCATACAAGCAGGACAGAAAAGGCGGCCGGCCGATTTGACATTAGTCCTACAAACCAAAAAAACTTGTATAATTTTCAAATAAATAATCTTTTAGCTGTGCCTAAGAGTGGAATGTAATTCTGTGTGCCTTATTTTTCTTCCGTGAGTGACACCTATAAAAAGCACAAGACTGCATAATTCTCTATATTTAGCTATGTAAGTTCAACATGATAGTCAGAACGGAACTGAGAGTAAGTGGGACCATTGGACTTAGTTTATTAGAATCATGTGCTGCAGAAGTCACATATCTTCCCCTTTTGAAACTATGATTGGTTGCATACAATTTTGATAGCCAAAACTTATGTCCGATAAGAATAGCAAGGTAGATACAGCTGTTAAATGCGTTTAACTCCCAATAAAGTCAAATTAAGACAACAGCTATTTTTTTTTTGCATGCTTATTCTGGGTTATAATAGATAGGTACCTACCTACATAATCTAATGATCTAAGTATGGAAGTCAGTATACACAGAATGCAAAATTGCATAAACTTACAGAGCAATAAATGCATCAAAATGGTAAGAAAACTGAAAGTCACTCATTGTAGTACCAGCAAGGCAAATGGCGTTATGTACTTGTATGTAGGTGATATAGGCTTCTCAATGTGCTTTGAAACTAAATTTGTTTTACAAATAATTCGTTAAAACTATTAGCTAACTATGCTATTCAGCACATCTAGAGTTTAATTTTCAAACAATCACACCAGTCAAACACATTCTTGCAATTAAAGAAACATCAAACACGTTTCTCTCAAACAAGCGACCGGCATTTTATCTGAATGTACATCATCAACTTACCATTTTCTACAACGGGCGTCGACGCAGCCGAAGTTCCTTCTTGTGCAACATCCATGCTTTCCATTTCAATAGTAAATTACCGAACAAAAAGAAATAGTTTTTGGTATAACCTGAAACCCAGGAACGCCGAATCGATCTGTCAGGTTTTCTACGCAACTAACAAATTTCGGTAGAAAACACTGGTTTCCTTACTCACAAACTATTCCTAAGCACTAAACTAATGAATTACAAATCTAAATATCACAAAATTGTATGTTTTCGGATAAAATGCTCGAAATTTGTCCTCCAAGCACAACGAGCCTTTTTCAGAAAATTTTAAAGAACAAAACAGGGCTGCCAGCAAACGAATACGATTTTGACAAATAAATTAGATGGTAATATTTTATTCTGAAAGATGACTAAACATAAAAAATGAGCATCTGGGCATTATTTTATTAATATATATTCAGTGGCTGTAAAATGTTAATTCAACACACGTTGTAGTAATAAATGTAAAAAAATAATAGGGTAAATAAAAGCAAAGAAAAACTTTTCTTACATGGCAACTTTTACATAGTTAGTGTTGTAATGTAAGAAACGATATTCAATCGATCGATTCTATGATTTCCCAACTCGATTGATTGATAGTAATAACTAATTATTGGGGTTTTCTACCCATTTTATCGTTTTACATTTGCTTAGATTATTGTAAAATTTACAACAGAATAAATAATATAACAAGGTATTTTTCCTGTTTGTAGTAACAATAAAAAATACCTACTTGGATCTTCGCGTCGCGCGAGTCGCGTCGATGATTGGGATGGCCGATGGCCGTTCAATAATCTTATTTCAAAAAGAGATGCGTATCAAATTAACGCTTTCAGTGCTCATGCGGATGTTGCTCCGAAAGTTCCAAATTAATTTGAAACTTTGTCATAACAAGGACCGATGACAATAGATACAGTAAATCAATGGGTATAATAATTAAAAAAGCTGTTAATTATAAATATAATACAGCATCTTTTAAAAAAAATTAATTTTGTGGAATAATTTTTAATTTTTTTTACTTAATAAATAAATATAATTATACTCGGTCATTCCACTTAATTATTAATCTAGTCTTATACAACTTTTATAAAGATCCAGTGTTTTTTCTGTTTCCTAAATCTAGTATTGCAATACTGGCACTACTAAGTACCTACCTACCTAACTAAAAATGTAGGTAGGTAGGTACCTACTTTATAATCACGACTGGGCAGGATTAAATGAAACTTAGGACAGACAACAGAATAGTGGTTATTAGCCTAAAACACCAATAAAGCTGCCAGCAGAAACTAGTTAAAATAATATACTCTGGTATATTAGTACCTAAGTACCTACCTACACAAGAACACGGGGATTCAAGAATTTATAATAAAAAGTAAAATTCGAAGTGGTAGTTAGTTTGGTAGGTACATTAGAGACACAACGCGAGTGTGTTTATGCAGTCACTCATAACTGGTCGGCTGGTCCTCTCCTCACCTCACCTCAGTTTACGATTCAAAAGCGACGTTGAAGCACGTTCTTATTGAGCACAAGTTGGCGGGAATTAGTGTTGGAAGAGATCGATCGTGCGTGTATCGCCTGTATGTTAGGTTTCAAGTGAAGACATACAAGTAAGTAAACTTAAACACGATGTTTTGCACGTTATTTGAACCCAGGACATAGATGTACTTAGGTATAATATTTTATATAGGTACTTAATATTATCCTTCTATTAATATTATCCCTAAGGATAATATTTATAAAATATTATAGGTACCTACTAATGTTCGTTAAATAAAACTCTTATTATATTATTTCAGTCTATATTTATTTAATTACCGAGTTTGTAGGTACCTATTGTTGATGTAAGAAACTATTAGGTATGCTCCCTTCACATTTTCTGTGTAGTTGAAACACTTGTATAAATCGAAAGGAGGTCAATAACATGATTTACTAGTGTAGGTAGGTAGGGTAATTATAATTTCTTACAAAGTAAGTGCTTTTATATTAAAAACAAATGATTAAGATATAAAAAAAATTAAGCAAGTTAATTAATTAGGAGGTATTGGTGTCAATTCAGATGTCACCAAATCTAAACTAATTTGACACCACTAAAAATGTTGCCGTCCCTTTCATAACGTTTGAAATAAAAAGGATGGTATCAATTTTAGTGCTGTTATATAAGTTTTTGCGACATCTGAATTGATATTGATTATGATACTGACACGGAGTAGGTATGTAGTAGTAGTATAATTATGTAGGCACCTAGTATAATTATGTAGGCAAATTATGATACCCTACAGACACGGAAAGTATCGTAGGTACCTACCTACTACCTAGGGTCTACGATCAGTAAAATTGTTTAAGGGAAGAAAACTTTGTGTTAATAAACAGAATCCCTAGCGACAAAAACAATAATGGCATTACTAAGTTTCATCCAAATGCGTTTTAAAAAAATAAGACAGTGCCCACGAAAAATCCCTACAAACTAACAGACAATAGCCAAACTTGATGAAAAGACGCTATAGCTAGGTACTACTGCTACATTACCCAAAAACCCACCTTTAGAAAAATCAACAAACAACTTATTTATGAGGAGATAGCTTTTGCGACATTCCGAATTGCCACTAATAGTGGCAATTCTAAAACTAAACTAAGTAACTAAAATTAATGCCATCCTTATTATTCCAATCGCTATGAAAGGGACGGCAACATTTTTGGTTAGTTAAGTTTAGCTTTTGCGATAGGTACTCCGAATTGCCACTAATGTCCTTAATGTAAGAGAGCCAATATTAACTTAAAAATTTACATGTTAACTTAAAAATTTACATGTTAACTTAAAAATTTACATGTTAACTTAAAAATTTACATGTTAACTTAAATAAAACACATCTGATCCAATTCGGGACTCACGGTAGCAAAAGTAATCATTTAAGTATCTCACATGGAAGCACAAAAATCGATGAAGTTAAAAGTACTTCATTTTTAGGAATTGTTTTAGATAAAAACTTAAATTGGAAAGGCCATATTGAAAAGGTCTGTTCTAAAATAAATAGATTTGTCTATGCGTTACATAGGCTTAAAAAAACATCGACGCAAAATACTGTATTACAAGCTTATCATGGTCATGTAGCTTCTGTACTGTGCTATGGCCTTTTACTCTGGGGAAATTCCACAGATGTCCAAAGAGCATTTATAGCACAAAAGAAATGCATTAGAGCTATTGGTGGAATCGCACCCTGGGTATCATGCAGACCGCTTTTTAAAAAATTTAAAATACTTACTCTGACCTGCATGTATATTCTTGAGTCAGCCGTATTTGTGAAGGAGCACTCTCATCTATTTCTTAGGGCTAGTGAAGCATATCTTAGGAATACTAGAAATCCCGACAGAATTGTTTTACCTAAAATACCTAGAACGTCCATGTACTTAAACAGCAGTTATGCAATGTGTGGAAAAATTTATAATGCCGTGCCCAGCTCAATTAAGGTACTCCCGCTCAACAAATTTAGGCTTATGTTAAAATTATGGCTGCAGGAGAAATGTTTTTATAATTTAAATGAATTTTTTGACGAGTAATTTTATCACTTTTTAATTATATAAACTCTAATTATTGTATACCAACACAAATGGTAACATAGTGGAACACCAACTTAAATAATGTATTTCATCTTAATCTGTACCTATGTTTTACAATAAATGACAATTCTATTCTATTCTATTCTAATAATAAACCCTCTAGATGGAAATAAAACGTGCCTGATCTAGATGATCACTAATTAGCTAATTAAATTTCAACACTAATACAGAAGTCACGTTAAATTGAAATAGATTTCGTTATCAGTAGGTAGGTAGGTACTTTAGCGATAATAGCACCCATCATATCACAAGCCCTGATAGCTTGGTCAGTGGGAACATAGTATTTGCTTAGTTGTGGCCGCGGAACCACGTTTCTATTGTGATTATACCGTTTTCGTGACAAATCGTGACTGACTGGGTCTCTTATCCGCAAATAAAACCTTGATAGTTTACAATAGGTGGTACACACTAAAGCTAACATCAAAAGCAAGCAAGGTAAGTCAATTGTTAAACATCTTCTTTGGGATCTCCCACCCACTTGAGATAAATATTTAATAATGTACCTATCCTGTTTATCGTAAAGAAAGTTTAGATTTTTTTATTAAATATTAGGTAATTATATTTTAATTTAATAAATTAGATGCCATAGAAAAAAGTGATATTATAGTTTAATAAGGATACACAATAAACATTATTAAATTTTAATGCCTTTTCTGATGCCTTTGCTTTTTTAATATAGTGAAGTTGAACAAAACTTTGTATTCATCGTGGTTAGGATTTCGATGAAAAATGTAGATAAAAACGTCCTATCCTATTACTTACCACAAAGTGGGTATCCTATAGATACCTACATTACCTACCTTTTAAAATCAGGAGTCAAAAATAATTTCAATAGCTTTAAAAATGACTATCCAACAAAGGAGGTAGGTAAAGCAATAATAGTTTAACGTTTTTGTAAAAGAAAACAAGCTTTGTAACAGCGAAATCATATGAGAAAGCAAAAAAAACTGATGATAGCCTTTAGAAATAATTACGCACGCGTAGGTAGACGACTCCAGTTAATTAAAATTTTTGTTCATTATCTAATCATACCACTTTACTTAGTAACAGACAAAACAAATTATCTGAGAGAGCCTAATTAATCTGTTTTTATCATTTCGCTCTATTTTTGTGGCGTTATAAAAATAATCTTTTATGTCTGTCTGTCTCTCTATTGTTCCAACGCAAATAAGTAGGTACTTAGTGCATTTACCTACCTATACCTACATAAGTAAACGAAATACATGGTATATATCGTTCCTTTGTAACGTATCTTCACATTCGTTTTTATCTTTCTAAAAGGAAACATGATTGATATTCATTTTCCGAGAATCTCAGCTCCGCACATGAAACGAGTTTTAAACTTTTAAGTAATTTCAAATAAAAAAACTGCTACATGCACACAAAATTGCATTCGCAGAAATCTTTTTATTTAATTTTGCTCGCTGGCGCATTGTGAATGTGAGGTGTCATTTTCAAAAATACTCAGCCATAAATAAAATATGCATTGTGCAGTGTGCACATTATTTATGTTTTGTAATGGTTGTATGGCTTGAATAAAAAAGCAATATTTTTTATCAGACAAAAACGTACCTAAACAAAGAGCATGTTGTGAACATGTTGTTAGGTATTACGTAGGTACCTACAGGTTGGGACAAAACATCACACATTACAATCCGAACGCCTAAAGCAGGATGTGCTGGGTGCAATGTACCGCTACTGATGATTATAATAATAACACTTTTTAGTAATGCTAACACCTCTTTAGTTTCCGCTAGTTTGTTTGCTAGTTCAATACAAAAGCTGCACGTGCATCGACCGGGATGCAGTTTATTCCCATTTGTGACTTTCACGTTTTATTTTAGGAACAGTATTTTGGTGCATTTGCGATGCACAACTTGCGTTATCCTTGACCGAGAATTGTAAATGCTATGAGTTCAACTCTCCCATTTTACGATTTAATTTTAGGTAGGTAGGTACTACCCATTGCATTAACTAACACGTTTATCTTCCCTAATACCAAATTTAGGCAGTTAGGTACGATGTGATTCCTATAGCATTTACATTCAAATTATTATACCTACCTATTCCAAAAGTTTTGTCAGTAGCCTAGCTAACGGTTAAAAATAATAATGTGTGATCGGCTTTTGTATAACTACTGAAGAACTGGTAAGTAGGTTTGAATAATAAGCGAACAATTGGAAATTTCTACAATGGAATTCCTTTTTTAGTCCAATTTTGTGTTTGTACCAATAAAGGAAATTATTTATATCTCTAGCTTAATAAACAATTTTATCAATCAGTTTCTTTCAATATTGTGTAGGTACCTACTCCTATGTTATCGCAAAATATTCGACACAGTTACCTTTACGTACGTAAACAGATTTTGTAAGAAGGTACCTAATGTTAAGATTATGAATGAATGCACATTTCATTTTACATAAATAAAAGATGATCATTCAGATGCTTAATCTATAAATATTTATATTAGAAAAGTTGCTATTCTTTTAATGACATGCTTTATGCCTAACGTTTTAATATCCCCGATGACGACGACGACTGTTCTGTTTATAGATATTTAAAATCTTTGGATAGAACATAATAATATTGTATTGTTTATACCAAGTGGCAAAATTAAAAAAAAAATAACTTCCATTTTGTAAGGAGTGCAATTTTCGAGGTGCATTTCTAATCATAACAAAAAATAAAAAAATCTTTGTGGGACGACATTGAGAGTAAGAGCCCTTTACAAAAAACACTCTTAGAAATCGGTTTACAATAATTGACGAAAGAAGTCAGCTTACCTACAGTGGAACATAGGTAGGACCTCATCATTTTTTTAAGTCGGTTGAAAATGGGAAATGAAGCTCATAAATAAGGTGATAACATATGAAGCAATAAAATACCTACTTAAGAGGCCGTAGGTAGCAAATATGTGGTTTGAATCGTATTAGATCTCAAAATCCGTGAAAGATACCACCTTATAATGTTTGGAGAAATTAAACTTTGAACTTTTATCTTGCGTTGTGGTTTTTTAGAAACACGATTGGTAAAAGTTTTCTCGATCATATATTTTTTTGAAAAATACATGTTTTTCACACAGTTTGCTATTTATCTCAGGAACAGAACGCTATTTTTGTTGGTTTTATGTTTTGACAAATAGCCTAGAAGTATTCATTTAGTTCTGGTTTTTTAATTTTTCGATTGCTTGTTTAATTAACTTGTAATTAAATAAAAACTGTTTTTTCGCTATAAATTATGTTGCGTGTCTATCGTTCTGCGCTTCTCACTCACGAGTAAAAACATTATTCGCTCTCCCGCTCATTCCTCGGCGCTATGGCACACACTTAAGTGTGTGCCATAGCGCCGAGGAAGCTCATTCCTCGGCGCTATGGCACACACTTAAGTGTGTAATTATGTATGTTTATTTACAAAAAAAGTATCTTAATAGTATATCAGTCATCTGGTTACCATAACACATGCATCTTCGTTTGTTCGTTCGTTATGAACAAGTGGCCAACGCTGTGTATATATATATATATATAACCATCTGTACGTGTACTTAAATTCTACTCAGAGCAAACTGAAGTGGTCCTAAAAATCCACTAAGAAGTTTTTATTGCTCGCAAGGTTATACAAGCGAGCGTAATCGATCTAATTTATAACCTAGACTCTCTTACCAGGAGACAGCATTCGATGTCTTAAAAATACTTGAGCACTAGAAAATGAGTAAACAAAATGGCTTTAAATAATAACAATCTAAAAGTGTGTTATTATTATTAAACATATCTCATTATTTAAAGTTCGGAATGATCTAGAATGAAATCTACCTAAAATAACTAGTACAGGATTTTGATTACCTACATGTTGCACAATTACAAAAATATTAAACCGATTTCCGTTTCGCCACGGAGGTCGTTTTAATATATATTTATATTTCGTCGCTTCATTCTTCAATTATAAAACAAGGTACCTTACTTTCAAGCAAATAGAGCAATATGTCCCGCTAATATAGTAAAGGGGTTACATACATACCTACCACAAATACTATCAGATCTGACGTTTTTAGTCGTATAATATTTACCTACAAGCGACCACTTAAGTGTGTGCCATAGCGCCGAGGAATGAGCGGGAGAGCGAATAATGTTTTTACTCGTGAGTGAGAAGCGCAGAACGATAGACACGCAACATAATTTATAGCGAAAAAACAGTTTTTATTTAATTACAAGTTAATTAAACAAGCAATCGAAAAATTAAAAAACCAGAACTAAATAAATACTTCTAGGCTATTTGTCAAAACATAAAACCAACAAAAATAGCGTTCTGTTCCTGAGATAAATAGCAAACTGTGTGAAAAACATGTATTTTTCAAAAAAATATATGATCGAGAAAACTTTTACCAATCGTGTTTCTAAAAAACCAAGATAGAAGATAAAAGTTCAAAGTATCATTTCCCTAAATATGAAGGACGTAGCTTTCACATATACTGAGATAAATAAGGATTTCGACGACTAATTTGCATATGGCGCCCTCTTAAGTAGTAGGTATAGCTATACTCACCGATTAGTTAGAGACTGGATTTTAATTGAATGGAATGAGTGTGATAATAAAATCTCAGTGATAATTTGTTAATTATCAACTGACATTGTATTTATTTTATACAAAAAAGAGATAAAGTTTTTGCTATGTCTTTAATGGCAATCTCTGGAACTATTGACCTGTTTGCCTGTTTCTGATAAGTAAATAGAATGGTTTTTATAACTTAACATTTTAGTAATATTTTAATAAGCGATCGAGTGAGCGAAGCGAACGAAGATCTTAGTGGTAACTTGGGCGATTTTGCGTTGTATTGTATGTTTGTATGTCTCATAACTGACGAACCGATACCTAATCCAATCTTCATGATACTTGGTAAATATATAGGTAGTGATACGGAATTTCCCGGCTCACCTAATGAGCATGATCGATCAAGGGGTTGTAAAGATATGGGGATAACAAGGGGGTGGGGTGAAAAAAAATAAAAGTTATGCAAATACTTTGAGTGGTGGCTGGTGCTGAGATGAGAATGAATAGGTACCTAGTCACCAACTATTGTACTAATAGGTACCTACTTACCAATAACAATCATAATTTAACATTCACGCATCTAATACCTACCTATCTAATTTGATTCAGTTGAAATCTGATACCTACCTACTATGGTGCGCGTTGTAAAACATGATTTTACAATTAACATCTCTAAAGACAAGGACTGTAAAATGTCAATGAGTAAATGAAAAAAAAGATACTTAAGTAGGTAGGTACTACTTATTTCACTTTGGTGTTTAAAGTTGATACAATATGTACCTACCTACCTAGTTACCTACCTACCTAGTAGCTCTACACTACACAATGTACCTATCTATGCCACATACCTACATAGCCTACTGCCACATACTGTCACTCTGTATTATGTGCTGTCAGATATATAGTAGGTAGGTACTTAAATGTACCTAGGTATGAGTAGGTTATAATATTATTAACTAATAACCACATTGTAATAACATTAAATAACTACATGCGGTAGGGAACAAACAATAGATGATTTTTTTTATGAACCCATTTCGTCCCACTGCTGGGCAAAGGTCTCCCCCAAACTCTTCAAACCTAGGCTTCCAATTGAGCTTCCAAAAATAATTAATATTGATAGCTAAATAGACGCTAAATTTCCTTATTTTGATTTAATATCAATAAGTAACAATATACCTACCTAAATTATTGTTGTTTTGACTTAAAGTTAGGTCAAACATTGGACTTGATAGTGGCCGGTGTAAAATGTTTGTATCAAATTACCATGAACTCAGCAATATTGTGATAATACTAAACAATTTTTTATTATTCATCAACAGATGACTAGGAATATAATCAGTCTATAGGTAGGTACTCACTCATCTACTACTTTTATACTATATCATACTTATTTAAGCTCTAGGTTATACCTACAATAGTTTTAATTAATTAAGTAAGTATGTATAATGTTAACTTAAATTTTAGAGAAAAGAAAATACCTAATTGTATTGTAGGTGACCTTAGGTGGCAATTCGGAGTGTCGCAAAAGCTAAACTAAATTAACTAAAATTAATGCCATCCTTTTTATTCCCATTGCTATGAAAGGGACAGCAACATTTTTAGTTAGTTAAGTTTACCTTTGTTTACTCCGAATTGCCACTTTATGTGGCAATTCGGAGTAGTATCGCATTAGGTAGGTATATGCTCTTTGCGCATTATTTCAACGCGATTCATATTATTATTGTCCCTATTCCATTTTTCAATATCTAACGCTATGAAGATTATCAGAATAGATGAAATGAACTTAGATAAGAAACCGATATCAGCTTCCAATTGTTGATAGAATAGGCTTTTATTGAATAAGCACTTGAACTACTTAGGTAAAATTACCTTGTTGGTTACTTTAGGTTACCTACTCTTGACGACTGATTTTGCAGAATCTGTTATTCCCTTTGCTGAGAATTTACGCTATCGCTACCTTGCCAAATTTTTTACTATTGTTTCTCTTGAATGAAGGCGTTGAGATCATTCTTTAAACGATTTTAAAAGGCTTTAAGTTCTAAAGAAGAATGTATAATATAAAATACATAGTTACTGTAGGTAGATTAATTTATAGTCAAAAGATTGAATCAAGTACCTACCTAGTCTACCTACTTAGGTATTATAATTACACTCCACACGATAAATCACTTATTGCATTGTATAGTATAGATAGACTATTATACCATTGTAAGTAGGTTCCTACCTAGCTCAATTTTATTTGCATTGGTCCGAGATACCCAACTGAAAATAATTGGTCTTGATAGGTCAATAAAATTACGCTCCCGATTTGACAGGAAGGTCAAAATGTGTTCCCATGGTATTATCCTTTATATGAACTACTCATGTGACGTTGAAGTTCATTCACCGTTAACTCGATTGACCCTACCTACCGCACCGGTAGTCTTTAATAATGGTGGAAGGAATGTCAACATCTCCGTTTCTTTGCCTTTGCTAGGTAGAGGTTTAATTTAAATAATCATATTTCAAAGCTTACTAAATGTTCATCAGGCAATTCAGGCATTAGAATCACCTAGCATGTAAGACGCTGACGAAATTGAAGTGATTCCTTGAGTTCCTGCCAAAATAAATGATTTTTCTTTCATTCTTTCTTTTATCTCAAATATTATACTTGAAAAAATAGTTTACCTGCCTGTTAAAACAATTATAAAATTCTCTAAGTTTTCTGAGCTACCTACATCAACCAATACAATAGCAGCTGTCCAGTGACCTTACTCAACAACAGAGGCACACGTAAGACACGTATTACACTTACGATTCAGACAGCGCAGTGTGCCTTTAAGATGTTTTGTTTTTTCACTGTTAGGTAATCGCATCTTAACTATCTTTTGTTACAGGTTTCCAAAATGCCTGCAAAAGTTGCAGATTTTAACGAAAAGCACGAAGCCGAAAATGGCGTTATACCAAGTGCTAATGGAAGCACCGTGAAGCTCAAAAGAGAGCTGGGATTATTTTCAGCTGTTAATTTAATCCTAGGTGTTATGATTGGCTCTGGAATATTTGTGTCGCCTGCCGCGGCGCTAAAGCACTCTGGGTCAGTCGGCTTGTGTTTAATAATATGGACTTTATCGGGAGTAATTTCCTTATTAGGTGGGTGTAGGTAAGATTTTTATATAAAATTATGATGATAATAGTTACCTAGGTAGGTAGGTATATATCTTACAATACTAACCTACTAACCTAATGTTTGTCTTGCCGTTGGTAATAAGTGAATTTATAATTATAAACGGTTAGTTGGTAGCTGTACTTAATTTAATTTAGTATCAGAAAATTAAATTTTTTATCATTTTCAGGAGCTCTATCTTTTGCTGAACTGGGCACAGTAGTTGGTAAATCAGGAGCAGAATATTCCTATTTCGAAGAAGCTTTCGGTAAAACTCACAGATATTGGGGACCGCTACCTTCGTTCATTTGCGCCTGGATATACGTGGTGATACTACGACCTGCTGAAGTGGCTATCGTAGTTATGACTTTTGCTCAGTATGCAATACAACCTTTCACCTCAGATTTAGATCCAGATTACAAAGCTACAGCGATTAAACTAGCTTCTCTATCTGCCCTATGTAAGTTGTAATATTTGTAATAATGTTATTGTAATGTACGTACATTATAACGTAAATCATGATTCCCCCTGAAACTTTTATCGATGACAATAATCGTTAAATCGTATGATTAGTCGAACACAACAATCGTTAAATCCTCGACTAAAGTTTAGACGGCCGCACATCACTTCATCTGTCATTCATTTCAGATGTCAAACTTGACTGTTAGTGACGGGCTGACAGCTCGCTCGCTCAGTCGTTAGTCGTTACAAAAATTCAAAAAAGATAAAAGCCGTTTGTTTTGTTTATTTTTGTGAATGATGTTTTTCCTACGATAATTATTTTATTGCACTATTATTATTTTAAATTTTCACATTTAGCTTTTTACTATCGTTTAATTAGTGTTGTTGTAAAAAGTGAATAGGTGTTTTCTATCAATAAAAATTCAAGAACTCTCGGAGTGAGTATTATTGATCAAAATTGTTTTGTTTTTACTGTTTGTTGAGTTATTACAAATAGTTTATTCCCGTTTTAGAATGTCTTCCGATCGTGACAGCGAAACTCAGGAGTCTCTCAAGCGAGATATAAAGGCCATTCAAGCGACTTGTGTGAACACTTGCCAAATTATCGAAAATGCTCCGCCAGATGCCCCTACCGCGGCCTCTGACGAAATAACAATCAGAATAAACAATTACATAGAGGGGCTTCGTACTGAGGTACAGAATTCAAATACACCCTTTTCTACTGATGAAAACCTTCTAACAAGCCAGTTTTTAACTGAAATGAAAAAAAAGAATGAAGAAATTGAGGAGATGGTGGCATTCACTAAGGGAAACATACATGACATGAATTTAGAAATAAACAGGTTAGTAAAAAATTACAACTTTTATAATTATAGTACGTACCTATCACTAGCTGCACCCTGGGAGGAGCTAGGCTGGCTTTACAACTAGTGAGCCAGGTCATCCCCACGCTAAAAGGACCACCTTTGAGTCTTTATGCTGAAAAGGGAGTCCCCCATCCATCCATCCACTAGCTGCACCCCGCGGTGTTATCCACAGTGAATAGTTTGCATTCCCATGGGAATACCGGGATCAAAAGTGGCCTATTTTTTATTTCCAGAGTATAAGCAATTCTGTTACCAAATTTCATTCCAATCTGTCCAGCTGTTTGAACATGAAAGAGTAACAAACACACTTACACACATACAAACTTTTACCTTTATAATATTAGTAGGATAAAATTAAGGTGTTTTCCTTTTTCTATATAATCATAAACCTATTATGTGAAAAGATGTACAATGTAAATACCTATAAGCTACAAACTTATCTCATTACAGAATACAATCACTAATTGATATAGCGAAAGAAGCAAAACTAAAACCAAAGGCAACAAAAGTGGAAGTGCAACCAGAACATTTGCAAAAAGCCAAGGAGAGATTTCAGCTGATGAAGAACACTCTCCGAGGACTCATTGAGTCACAATTCCCTGATTGCCATGAAGCTATTGTTGATCTTTTGGGTGTAAGTAAATGTTTATTCTTTTAATCTACAGCTAATTCAATCGTAAACATTTGTAATCTAGGTCAGGGTGTAAGAGTTTATGGTGATTAGCATGCAGGTACTTTTTTTTCTTCTGCTTCATTCGTAAGTGATTATTGACAAATTACAAGATTGAGATAATGCGTTTGATTTTCTATGAATGAATAACTGAAATCATTTTAGGAACTGTTTGAAATTCAAAGGAAATCTTTCTTTAATTTTTGAAATTACAATGTTGGCAATTCTGGATGTCGTTAAAACTTAACTTTCTCTGTCTTGATGTTTTCTAGAAATCTTTATTGTAGACAGAGATTTTGAACTTGATCATAGATCAGTTCCTATCAATAAAAATACAGTTTACATCATGATTTTTAAATTTTTAACCGACTTAAAAAAAAGGATAAAAAAAGGTTCTCAATTTGTCTGTATTTTTTCTTATAACCTCAGAACTTTGGACTGGTTGTACCGATTTTCATTTTTTTTTAAAGCTTGTAATTAAATATGAAATTAAATTAAATATGCCACTTCTAATTAAATATGACCATTTTTACTTTCAGAATCTTATGTCAGCCAAACTGACTGATAACCCGAATGGATACATACCAATCAGTGCCGAGAACTACAGGCTAATTGAGTTGCTGAAGGATGTAAATATAGTTACTCCGAACCCTTATAACAATATGGAAGTGAAACTCACTTACTACTAGTCTTAAATTTTAAGAAGTTATTGTTATTAGTAATATTAATTGTAATAAATAGTAAACATAATATTTGAAGTTGTTTTATTTAATGCAAGGTTTTAAATAGAAGTTTGAATTGAACAAGTTATAGTCTAGTGAAAATCATACAATTTTAACTCTTTTATTGTGGAACATGAGTATAGGTAGGTATTGTTTCACAATGCAAATGCAAGAATAGTTCAAGCTGTAATATTGTAATATTCCTGCCATCATTTATATTGGATTATTAATTTTAATTGCAATTTCTTTGCAGTGTTTTTTAACATTACCTACACATTTCTTAGTATTTTTACGTAAGATGTAAATTTTTGTGTGAACGTAATTCTTCTGTTCCAGTTATAATGACTTACATCAACATAACAAGTGTGAAGCTATTTGTGAAAGTGCAAAACATATTCGGGGTGTTCAAAGTTTTTGCCTGCCTCATCGTCATTGGAGGCGGTATCTATGAAATTGCTAAAGGTAAGGTACCTACCTATATTTCTATACTTAGTAAGTACCTAATACTGTAATACTGCGCAGTTTCTCAATGGTTGTTATTATGTTAAATTATTGAATAAATTATCACATGTGTAGATGTACACTGAGACGGTTTGAAAATGTTCGTCACCTTAAAGTCGGTTTTCGCTTGCACCAGTTTGCCAAAAGATTGCAAGAATCAATTTTTATTGTAGGTACCAACATATTACCAGTGACGTTCCTTTTTCATGTTTCAAAAGGGATTATGTGCTCGTGCTCGTTGAACGAATCAAGTTGAAAACCGACGAATATTTTCAAACCGTCACTGTACAGAAGTACCTATAATAAAAACATAATCGAGCTTAGGTATCCATGAATAACTGTCAGGTCTAGAGGTAGTCAGTACCTACCTATACCACGTGAAAAAATAAAACCCGTTGCCGATTTGTCAATTTGAATAGGTAGTTAAAGAATGTTATTTTCTTGAAAAGAGATAGCAAAAGATTTAATAAGTTTACTAGTCCATTACGGGGCATTTTAAAACTGTGTTACCTATTAACTAGTTGTTAGTTTATAGGCCACTTTAATCAACGTTCTCGTAGGTATTGAGGGAATAGCTATGTCATTAGTTAATTAGCTTCGGCCACGCCAATTTTCACCGACGATTACTCACCAAATTAAACAACAGAACTGGGTTTACCATCTAAGGTAACAAGGTACATACCTACTATGAGTGGACTAGCTATGCTAAATTTAGTTGAGCCTGAAACAATAATAATACTATTCGTAGTACGGAAAAGCTTATGGTATTGCTTATTAGCCAATATTTGATGAAACTACCAGGCGGTTAGAAACTAAATTGGACGTCCTTTCTACGTATTTCTATTCGACTTCTGAATGTATTGTGTACTTTCAATTAGGTACTGCTACCTACGGAACCCATCAGGTAGTGGAGTGTTGCCTCAAATACTTCTACTTTTTACATGCCGGCCCCTCATAATGTTGAATAAATAAAAGATACTTACCTACCTACATTGTAGGTAGGTAGGTATATAATATAAGTAGGAACCTAAGTACTTACTTACTAAATAAAACTACCATGAAGAAAATGAATAAAAAATAGCATATTGCTTTGCAAAAGCTTTCTTGTATCTACATTCTTAAAACATGGCTGTAGGTACCTACTAGGTAGGTACTTACATCTTAAATAGGTACCCCGATAGATATAAATAATCATCCCTAAGTTTGAAGTTAAAAACCTTTAACTGGTAAGTAATACCTCTAGCTTGTTCCTAGGAACGTGCCAAGAAAAGAAGACACGCTCTGGCGACAAAATGATGTAAGGTAGGTACTTATCGTGTTTTTATGAACTGCCGTCAAGAGAAATAAAAATAAAAACTCCAGCTCCTGAGTTAGCCACTATCTCGTAAAGAATGAATATTTTTTTCAGGAAACACCGCCCATCTGAACAAGGGTTTCGAAGGCAGCACGACTAGCCCGGGCAGTATAGCCTTAGCTCTATACTCCGGCCTTTGGGCCTATGACGGCTGGAACAGCGTCACGGTCGTCACTGAGGAGATTATCAACCCTTCTGTGTGAGTGTACCTACCACTTACCACCTTTAGGCGGCCTAAAAACTCCGTCACCAGAGTTGGCCACTTGCTTATACCAAGGAAATACTCATACGAACGAATGAACTAACTTTGAGGTATAGACACTAGAATTCTCCTAGGTACCCTGTACAAAGTGGCTACTTTTATATAGTTAGGTATTCTAGCTTATAATAACCTATGTCTAATCAAAGTTTCAGCCAAATACCTACCTACCTTCTGTAATTTTGTGAAGGTGGACCCTAGGTACCAGGGCTGGATCTAGGGGTAGGGGGGACAAACTGGGGCACTTGCGCCCCGTACGGCAGGTCCTAGGGGGCGTCAAAATCATCATAATTCATCGATTAAGATTCGATTGCGCCTTGTAGCGAAATTCTTTGCTGAGCCCGTTGTTACTTTCTTAAAGCAGCATATATCTCTCAGCATATCAATCGCTGTCCCCCTCATCACAGCGCTTCTCTTTAAACTCGTTGTTTCTTACAGCAACGTCCCACTCAGCATATCATTCACTGTCCCCCTCATCACAGCGCTTCTCTTTAATATCGTTGTTACTTACAGCAACGTACCACTCAGCATATCAATCGCTGTCCCCCTCATCACAGCGCTTCTCTTTAATATCGTTGTTACTTACAGCAACGTACCACTCAGCATATCAATCGCTGTCCCCCTCATCACAGCGCTTCTCTTTAAACTCGTTGTTTCTTACAGCAACGTATCTCTCAGCATATCAATCGCTGTCCCCCTCATCACAGCGCTTCTCTTTAATATCGTTGTTACTTACAGCAACGTACCACTCAGCATATCAATCGCTGTCCCCCTCATCACAGCGCTTCTCTTTAAATTCGTTGTTTCTTACAGCAACGTCCCACTCAGCATATCAATCGCTGTCCCCCTCATCACAGCGCTTCTCTTAAAACTCGTTGTTTCTTACAGCAACGTACCACTCAGCATATCAATCGCTATGTACCTCATTACAGGGCTTCTCGTTAAACAGCATATCAATCGCTATGTCCCCACAACGCTTCTCTTTTTAAAACTCGTTGTTTCTTACAGCAACGTCCCACTCAGCATATCAATCGCTGTCCCCCTCATCACAGCGCTGTACGTGTGCATGAACGTAGCGTACATGACAGTGCTGAGCTACGGCGAGATGGTGACGGTGCCGGCGGTGGCCGTGGCGTTCGGCAGCCGCGTGCTCGGCCCCGCCAGCTTCCTCATCCCCCTGGGGGTTGCCATCGCCACCTTCGGATGTGCTATGAGCGTGCAGTTTGGAGTTACCAGGTGAGAATTAAGCGTGCTTTAGTTCAGACAGAGACCAACAATTGGTAAAGACTAGCAATCTCTAAAGCTTTTAAGCAGAATCGTTTTTCGATTATCTTAAATCACGAGGTCGCTGCGTGGAGCAAACGAGAATTTATAACGTACTAGCTGCGCCCCGCGGTGCTATCCGCGGTAGGTCCCGTTCCATGATCAAAAGTAGCCTATGCGTTATTCCCGGTCATAAACTATGTATATTCCAAGTTTCAGCCAAATCCGTTCAGTAGTTTTCGCGTGAAAGAGTAACAAACATCCATCCATCCATATTACAAACTTTATAATATTAGTAGCTTACCTAAGTATACAGGGTGTTACCAGACCACTACCGAAAACTTTAGGGGGTGAAAGTACCCATCAATATGAACAACTTTTTCTAAGAAACCAACACTGTGAACGCGATAAAAAAACAGCAGTTCCATACATAAGTTCAATACCTACTTGGCTAAAGTGTATGAAACAGCTGTTTTTTTTTTCGCGTTCACAGTGTTGGTTTTTTAGAAAAAGTTGTTCATATTGATGGGTACTTTCATCCCCTTAAGTTTTCGGTAGTGGTCTGGTAACACCCTGTATAGGTCGCGCCACGTAAAAAGAGCGCTGGCTGTCAAACTGCGCAGTGGTCGATGATTGGTGGAGAGGTAACGCGGCGCATTTCATACCATTGATTTAGCGAGTGCTAATTGGTTCGTCAGAGAGTGAACACATGCGCAAACGTACCCCCACTACTTCCCCTCAGCGCTCTTTTTACGTGGCGAGAACTATACCAACTTATTACAATGAAATGCAGCCGCTTCGCTGCCGTCACGGTGTGATTTGAGTCTTACTACTTGCTAGTCTCTGGTAGTTACAATGCCAACTTGAATGAAAGAATATGAATGATGGGGCATGTAATATTGTTTTGTATTTGTTACAGGGTGTGTTACACAGCAGCGCGAGGCGGTCACATGTTAGAGATGTTTTCTTACGTCAATGTAAAAAGACTCACTCCGGCACCGGCTGTGGCATTCCAAGTGAGTTAAGAAGATCGTCGAAGTTAAGCAACGTTCTGAGCGGTCACAACTTGGATTGGTGACTGCAAGTGGCACTATCAGCTGAGGCCTGAGCGCTTCCGTGCTTCGGAGGGCACGTTGAATTGTCGGTCCCGGCTTTTAAAGTCGTTAAGACGGAGGCCTTTAGGCGGCCTAAAAACTCCGTCACCAGAGTTTGCCACTTGCTCATACCTACGAACGAACGAACGAAATAACGAATTTTAATCATTGCTTTATTTCTTTTCAGTGTCTCCTGACATCCATATTCATATCAGTCGGCAACATCGAAACCCTCATCGATTTCGCGAGTTGGTTCCTTTGGTTCTTCTATGGATTAGCAATGGTCGCTCTACTGGTCCTCCGCAAGACTCAAGCCGATAAACCACGTCCGTACAGAGTGCCAACCCCCGTCCCGTGCTTTGTACTACTAGTGGCGATCTTCTTATCGATACTACCGATTGTACACGATCCATCGGTTAAGTATCTTATCGCTATAGGGTTTATAGTGATGGGCGTCGCTGTTTATACGGTGTTCGTGTATTATAAAAAGACGCCTACTGCGTTATTAGGTGAGTTGAATGTTTCAGTAGGTTTCTTATTTAAGGTGTTTTTAAAAATTCCTTCGTTCAACGTAATAATAAAATAAAATAGGCGGTGGCGCTACATACAGGCACCTTAAATCGCTCTGGCAGTTACTTAATTATTGATTAAAGTCATATGAATTTCGTACATTTAGAGGTACGTTCTGCATAGTCTTAAAATGGTGAGTGGCATGAATGAATGAACTCTTTCGTGCATCATTAAGGCACTTGAAATCGTTACCTCATTTGGTGAGTGATTTACAATATAATGTCCAAAGTGACAAAAAATTGTTTATTTGTTTGATTGAGGATATTAGATACCTAATGTAAATTGATTCAGAGTAGAGAATGATAGAGTGGAAGAAAAAACATGTTGTGCCGACCCCACCTAGCGTGGATAAGGGCAAGAAAATGATAATGAATATAGTTTCCAAAACAAGTTCAAACCAACAACCATACAAGTCTCACCATCTTTCTATAAGTCTGGTAATTTTAACTCTGTCTCGCTCTTTAGCTTTGATTTGCGTATTTCGTATCCTTGTCCCGTAGTCCACCAGAGGACAAAAACTTGTTTGCCAATGTCGCATAATAAAGTGCGAATGCTATATTGGAGGTTAGAAAGAACAAAGCACAGAATCAGGATATGTACTGTATTCATTCTTTTCTTACAGTGTATTTTTGTTTATTTTCAGAAAAAGTCACATTCCTGACGCAAATATTGTTCCAGAGCGTTCCGCCAAGCCATCAAGACTGATTTTCATTTTATAAACACCCACAGAAAAGGTGGTGTTATAAAATTGTAGAGTGTATTTGTGTGTCTGTCTCAGACCTACCTAAATAATGTAAGGACAAAAATAAATGATCAATAAAATATGTTTACTGACGATGTGCCATCACTGACCTTCGTGTTTAATTAAATTCATTATAATGTTCCTACCTACCTACTCTACTATATAGGTACCTACTTACTTACTAAATAAATGTGTGTGTAAGTAAATAAATAATGTAAATAATATTTTAGATGCGAAAGTTTGTGAGTACCTACCTACGGATGTGAGTAGGTACCTAGCTACGGATGTTGTACGCTTCGTCCACGTGTAGGTGTAGGTATTCATGTTTGTTATTCTTTCACGCGAAAACTACTAAACGGATTTGGCTGAAACATGGAATAATAGGTAGGTACATGACCTGGAATAACATACAATAGGCTACTTTTTATCCAAGTAGGTACTATGGGGGCGAAGCCACAGTCAAGTAAGCTAGGTATTTAATTAGTAGGTAGTTCTGGATGGTAACACCGTGCGCGACAATCCCGGCTATAATAACGTAGTGATTTTATTCTCTTTGGCTCTAGTCACATTTTCTACATGAAAGGGTTTTTTCAATCAAGAGCAATAGAAAATATAGGTATTCAAATCTTTGAAACAATTTGATTTGAAAGAAAATATTTTATAAAGGTAGCAACTCTCTAAACTATTTTTGTAGAATGGTAATTCCCAAAATGTATTACAATAGTGTTGGCTATGGCCAAAGAGCATGGCTATGGCTAGTAAGTAATTTGATAAGTACCTACGATGATTGCCTTCAAGCATTTACTTTAATATCAATGGGAACATTAGAATTACCTCTTTGTTGAAAGATGCTTTCAGAATGAATATTGATATACGGCCGGCCCGGCTTGCACACAACACAAAAATGAATCACTCAGGATTACCTAATTACCTACATTTTTGTGTTGTGTAATTATTTATTATCGACAGCCAAAGCTGTCAAAGACAGACAGAGTACCTAACTCTGTATAATTATTAGAAATTTCGTTGTGCGAGCCACCCTAAAAACGGAAGACTGTCTTCCCGCAAACACGGTTGGTGCAATCCGGTGAATCCGGTGGAAAACTGGAAACATTTTGGGCGTAAAAAGTAAAGCTAATTTCGTAATTTCATGTTAAATACCTACGCGCTTAGATACCTACAATGACAATAGGTATAATATTTATATTGCCTCCTTTTGCTAGTATAGTAGGTAATCTATCACTATCAGTGATCACTCGATCGAACGATTATCGACTTAACTTTAATTTAAATCAGCACATCACTATGACTGAAAAAAACTGACTGAGTGAGGGAGGGAGGCAAGAATTCGCGAGTCCGGCGAATTTGTGTTGTGTTGTTTGATTTGAAAAGACAAAACTCAAGTGAAAATTGTAGTGATTTGTGAAAAATAATCATGGCTTTTCACTACGTAGTTACGGCGCAAAAGCCTACAGCCGTAACAGCATGTGTTACAGGTAAAAATACTATTTATTACAGTGTTTTCATAATATTGAGGTTAACTCTAAACAACTAAGTTTTTATTTTGGTCTTTTTGTTCACTAATTTGTAACTTACTTACATAAATAAGTTGTTTTGCTAGAAGGGCTTTTAGCTTTATGAAATGTGGCCAAAGTGTGGATTAGAGAGCAAATCAATTTATCCTAAAATAAAGTGGCATTTACAACATGACATGCTTGCGAAACAATCTATTTTCATGATCAGTGTAATGTATCTTTACGCTGAATCTTCACTGCGATAGAATCAGGCCTATTCCTACTGAAATTCATGGTTACAATGTTAGTTTATAAAGTATAAGTCTAGAAATTCTTACAGGATTGGTTGAAAGTGTGCCCTTGTAATTTGCTCACAAGAATTTACTTATTTTTTTAGGAAATTTTACGTCGCCTACGGATCTGAACCTTCTTGTAGCGAAGGTAAATCGCCTGGAAATGTACCTGGTGACACCAGAGGGGCTGCGGCCCATGAAGGAAGTAGGATTGTACGGCAAAGTGGCTAAGATGAAGCTATTCAGGCCTCCAGTGAGTAATTGACAGAAATTCTATAGTATTGTAGATACATTACATTTATTTCTTGATATATACAGAAACTAAGCAAAGGCTTAAGAAGGTAAAATAAAAAATCAAATATGTACTTTTCTAAATTGTTGTTTTGTAAAGATTTTTCTAGGGCTAGGGATTTTCCTAGGGCATCTTCAAGAGCAAGGCCAGAATTAGGGAGCAGACTTCAAGGGTAATAGAATAAAATTGTTTGATACATATTTTATTGACTGCTACAAACCATGCCTCCTTCAAAGAAAACTTCTAGATCTTTTAGACCTCTAGACGAATTTAGAAGAAAAAAAATCTAAGTTAGGTAAGTACAATAATTTACAATAGATTCAAATAACATTGCTATTTCAGTATGAAAAGAAAGATCTAGTATTTATCCTCACCGCTCGATACAATGCTATGATATTGGAATGGAGAACCAATCCCAACGGAGATTTAGAAGTGGTCACCAGAGCTCACGGCAATGTATCAGATCGCATCGGCAAGCCGTCGGAGAATGGGATCCTTGCTGTGATTGACCCTCAAGCTAGAGTCATCGGCCTCAGGCTGTATGATGGACTGTTTAAGATTATACCACTGGATAAAGACTCCACTGAACTGAAGGCTTCAAGTTTGCGGTAAGTACGGGCCAAGTACTAGCATATTGTCTAATCGCGTCGTACACACTTGGAATCGTTTACCAGACTCAGTGATTAGTGCCCCCTCAGTGAACTCTTTTAAAAATAGGCTGGACAAATATTTAAAGCGCACTGACTAATAAGATATACAGGCATCAGCTCTAAGAGCTGCCTGTATATTATAAATAATAATAAGTTAATCCTACAGACTACTAATATTATAAACCCGAAAGTTTGTAAGTATGGATGGATGTTTGTTTGTTACTCTTTCATGCGAAAACTACTGAACGGAACCCTGCAGGTAACACCGCAGAGCGCAGCTAGTAAGTACATATGATATTCTAGATCCCTTAAAAATTACTAAGGAGTGAGGCACATCCAATTTGAGTAGATAGTCCATTCAAATTGAATGTGCTGACTATCTCCATATATATTTTTATGGGATCTTGAATATCTAAGCGTATGATTTCTTGTGTATGCAATTCTGAGCAAGATCTATTTTCAAAGATTTAATGAAATCATAGATAGATAAAACTTTTCTAGAGGTGAAGGCAGAGATGACCTTAGGTACAATTGTCATGAATTTAGCAATACACAAGATAAAGTAAAAATATAAAAAGAGGTTTGACAAAGGTTCTGAATATCAACTAAATGCTACTATTTTTACAGATTGGAAGAACTTAATGTCTATGATGTAGAGTTTCTACACGGTTGTGCAAATCCTACTCTAATTTTAATTCACCAAGATCTCAATGGAAGGCATATTAAAGTGAGTTATCTAATTTTAAGTTTTGACAATTCAAATAGAACTAAAAACCAGGTTATTTTATTTTTGATCATTTTGTTTTAGACACACGAAATACATCTTCGCGATAAAGAGTTTATCAAAATACCATGGAAACAAGACAATGTGGAGACCGAGGCTTCCATACTCATACCAGTGCCCAGCCCCCTTGGTAAGATACTAGCTTATACTGTACTAGCTGATGCCCGCGACTTCGTCTGCATAGGGTTAGTACCTACTTTGTGTAGCAGCTTATACTGTTTTACCTGACTTCGCCAAAAGGAGGGTAATAATTAAAATAATTGCAAAAAAGAGACTTAATTTGGATTTTTTTTTTCTTGAGGTTTATTGTACAAGCCTATTTTGGCGCTTCAGTAATTTAGCAGCTTTTTTCATATAAAATAATCTTATCTGTTTGTCCCAGGTGGAGCTATTGTGATAGGTCAAGAATCGATTGTATATCACGATGGACAAAGCTACGTCGCGGTTGCCCCACCACAGATCAAGGTAAACCCTGTCAAACTGAGTTTAATTGTTGCCCAACTAATGCAAAATGCGAATGTATAGGTCCCGTCAAAGACCCCTGGCTGTCAAGCTGCGCAGTAGCCGATTTATGGCTCTAATTGGTGGTATGAAGTGGAGAGGTAACGCGGCGCACTTCATACCATTGATTCGACGCGTGCTATTGGTTCATCAGTCGAAAATAACATCGCACACAAAAGTTTTTTGATTGCTAAATGGTTTTACATAGAAAAAATATTTATGACGTAGGTATATTGTTTTATGAAGAACCGATTTTTATGAACATTTGTACAAAATATAGACACGACCTTGATAGAGGACATAGGCTAGATTTTGTGCCCACGCGTGGGAAGCAGCGGGCAGCAAGTAAATAATATACGGGAACTATCACACTATATTATAAAGGTGAAAGTTTGTGTGTATGTAAGTGTGTTGTAACTCTTTCACGCTCAAACGGCTTTACGGATTTGAATGAAATTTGGTACCAGAATTGCTTATACCCTGGATTAAAGAATAGGCTACTTTTGATCCCGATATTCCCTCGGAAACTATCCACCGGGTTCTGGTTTAAAATCAAAATAAAATGATATTTCAGATGACCCCTATCAGTTGTTATTGCCGTGTAGACGGTAAGGGTCTCCGCTACCTCCTGGGAGACATCGCGGGGCGGCTGTTCATGCTGCTGCTGGAACTGCAGGAGAAGATGGATGGCACACAGGCTGTTAAGGACCTGAAGGTGGAGTTACTTGGTGAGTAGCAGAGACTAAAGAAAGAAAGAAGAAAGAAAGAAAAGACATTTATTCGCCCCAAGAACACGTAAGAAGGTATACCTATAAATGTAACAAAGAATACAAAAAAAAAATTATAGGTAAGGTACACAGACAAGAATAATAATAAAGAAAAAGAAAATAGCAGAGACTAAAGACAGAAAGAAGAAAGAAAGAAGACATTTATTTGCCCGAAGAACACGTAAGAAGGTATACCTATAAATTCAACGTCATAAGAGTGCAGTATAATAATGCATACCGGACTCTTATGAGACTACCGAGATACTGCAGTGCGTCGAGCATGTTCGCTGAGGCGGGGGTGCCAGACTTTTTTGCAATCATAAGAACTCGAATAGCGGCCTTTTGGGACCGTCTAGGACGCTCCAGCAATGCCATCCTGAGGGCTGTTTTTGGCTATCTACCCAATCCGATCTTCAAGCATTGGATTTCTGTTCACTTGGACAGGAACAAGAAATAACATTTAGGACGTAATTACGACGTAGTATGGTATTACTTTACCACCACTTGTATTGTGCAATTTGTAGGTAGTATATAATTTTTTGTAATTTTTTTTTGTTGTCTGATAAGGGCCCAATGTATTAGTATGTACATTTCATTGCCTGAAATAAACAAATTTTATTTTATTATTATTATTTAACAAAGAATACAAAAAAACAAAATTATGAGTAGGTAAAGACAAGAATAATAATAAATGTGTTACGTGGGGTCAAATTAGGTCCCTGTCTCAGCATAATGCTAGACTAGAAAGTAATAGACAGTTAATCTCCATTCAAATCTGCGTGAACTTGAAATTCTTGTTAAATCTAAATGGCGTTACTTTTTTAAGTTACCTACAACAACAAAAGTTGTTATTTCTAGCTTATATAGCGTTCTCTGCCACACAAGGTCGGCTTGCGTAGCTGTAAATGAAGCGCTCGTGGCGAAGCTCGCTAAGACGTTCTTGATAGATCGTCCAAGTTAAGCAACGTTCTGAGCTGTCACTACTTGGATGGGTGACCGCAAATGGCATTATCAGCTGAGCGCTTCCGTGCAGAGGGCACGTTAAATTGTCGGTCCCGGCTTTTAATGTCGTTAAGCCATGACGGAGGCCTTTAGGCGGCTTGAAAAACTCCGTCACCAGAGTTGGCCATTTGCTCATACGAACGACCGATTTTTATTTCTGGATGTTTTTCTATCTATAATATGTAAAAAAAATAGTAGTATATCAGTCATCCTGGTTACCATAACACAAGCGTTTAGGTGCTTAGCTTGGGACTAGATGACGCCGTGTGAAATGTCCAAGGATATTTATTTTATAGTTTTTACAATATACTGTTTCTTCCAGGTGAAATCCCAATCCCAGAATGCATGACATACCTGGACAATGGCGTCGTGTTCATTGGGTCGCGTCTCGGCGACTCGGCGTTAGTACGACTGTCTGCTTCAAGAGAGGAAGCGAGTCAGTATGTGCAGCCTATGGAGACCTTCACAAGCCTCGCGCCTATCGTGGACATGTGTGTTGTCGACTTGGAGAGACAGGGACAGAACCAGCTTATCACTTGCTCAGGTAGATTGTTGTCTCTCTTCTTCCTGCCCTTATCCCACTATGTGGGGTCGGCACGACATGTATTCTTCTTCCATTTTCCTCTATCAGACGTCAACTCAGCACTCACTCCTTTCTACTCATGTCATCCCTCACACAGTCCATCCATCTTTTCTTTGGCCTACCTCTACACCTATATCCATCCACATTCATATCTAACACTCCTATTAACGTGAACGTGAGGTAGATTATAGTCTATTGTACGAAATACCCCGTAGTTTTGCTGTTTTTTTTGTATTATATTTTACTCTTGAAAAGTCAAATAAGAAGTCAAGAGTGGTAAGTCAGTAAGGGTACTCAGTCACCCTAAAAACTCACCCTGTATGTCCCCCTGGCCAGCCATGAAGCCAGCTTTAAATATGTATAATTATGTACCAAATATGTATTTAGACCAGGGACTGAAACCGGTATTTTATATACAGGTATTTTTAAGGTACCACCTTTTTTAGAACCAATAAACCGGTAACCAATAAACATTACGTGCTGCGGAACGGCAACGTAGCATTGTGATGCCTCGCCGCCCCGTGTAAAACCCCGTGTCCATGTATTTATAAATATGAATTGTGATTGCGAAAGTTTAAAACGAATGCTCCTATATTGTTCCAGGTGCATTCAAGATGGGTTCTCTGCGTATAATCCGCAACGGTATCGGCATCCAGGAGCAGGCGTCCATCGACCTGCCCGGCATCAAGGGCATGTGGCCGCTCACGCTGGCGCACAACGACCAGAAACATGATACTTTAGTGCTGGCATTCGTTGGACAGACTCGGTGAGTTACTACTTTTTGTGTTCGAAGCGCTCGTGGCGAAGCTTGCTAAGACGTTCTTGATGGATCGTCGAAGTTAAGCAACGTTCTGAGCGGTATCTACTTGAATGGGTGACAAGTGGCATCATCAGCTGAGCGCTTCCGTGCTTCGGACGATAATTGTCGGTCCCGGCTTTAAAGTCGTTAAGCCATGACGGAGGCCTTTGGGCGGCCTAAAAACTCCGCCAAAAGAGTTGACAATACGAACGAACTAACGTAAGAAGGTACAGTCCATTAGAAATGTTGGTTTGTTTGCTTGTTTTCCTATTTGTACCTACCTACCTATATTACCTGTCATGTTCCATCTCTGATATTGTTTTTTCTGTTGTGTGTGTGTGTGCTAAATAAATGTTTATCTTATCTTATCTTACTTGTGGCCAGAGCTTACCCACCGTACACCAGAGACCACCTGGGTGAACCGTGAGAAGGTTTTTTTAACAAAGGTTCACCTGTACATCTGAGTGGTTTGTGACCTAAACATAAGCGGTACAGTCTATTCAATTTAATATATATATAAAAAAAGACGTGTGGCACTCGGAGACTGCCGCGGTAAAGCTATTGCATGGGGGGTGTTAGGTTATTTTCGTTACTGAATTTCTGGATTCGGTCTCCACGCTCAAGGCCCGCGATGGAAGCTATGCAATAGCTTAAAAATGAAATTATCCTACTTTGTCCACAGAGTGTTAACATTGAACGGCGAAGAAGTAGAAGAAACAGAGATCCAAGGGTTTGTCTCAGATAGGCAGACGTTCTTCACTGGGAATGTATGCCACGATCAACTAGTGCAGGTTAGTGATACACTTTGGTCATGAAAAAAATTTATGAATTATTCATTTGCAGTCTTAGATAAAGTAAGAAATAGAGCGCTGTATATTCTTGTCTCAGTCACACAAAAACAAAGAAGAATATATACAACATTCTTGTGAGTAAAAGAGACAAAGCGTTATATCTTTTGTTTGTCCCTCATCGCGTGCCGTTTTTTGTATGGCCGGAAACTTGATGCTCCGAATTTTGTACTACGAAACTATGGATTCGCTGTATTTTTTGTCCCTCTCGCTCGCTGTTCGTCCAGGTACTATACTAGGTCATTGTTTGCAGTAAAGAAGTCGGATTTTTTTGCTTGTGTTATAATACGTAATGTTGTATAGATCCGTGTTGGCCAAGTGCATAAGTATTTCGATTTTCGATCCGAAGGTTGTGAGTTCGAATCCGGCCGTGCATCAATGGACTTTTCGCGTCGAAAAATGTATATGCACTTTAACACGAGCTTTAAACGGTGTAGGAAAACATCGTGAGGAAACCCGCGGCTAGTCAGCTCCACTCGTATTGACCATTGTCTTTCCTGTGGATATGGCCGGCTAAGCTGAGAGGATAGTTTAGGGCAAGCGTATTACATCTCAACAATGTCCCTGCCACTACAGTGTCCCATTAAGTGTAGTACTAGTGTATTATATAATCTGTGGTTGAGCCTAAATTTAAATTTGTTCTGTAGATAACAGACGAGGGCATCCGTCTGATAGTCCGGTCCGGGTCGGGCTGGGCGCTGGCGGACGAGTGGCTGGTGTCGGGCGGGCGCAGCCTCTCCGTGGTGGCGTGCGGGGAGTCCCGCGCGGTCTGCGCCGCGGGACCGCGCCTGCATCTCGTCGCTATACAGGACGGGAAGCTGCATCAACTCAAGTGAGGACACTATGTAGAGTAGACTCATCGAGGTAGTATTAAAGAGTCACAATCTAATAGCTGACAAAACTCAAAAAATGTGCGTGCAAATTCAGTGTTCTAAAATGACATTTGACATTTGAATGTAGACGTTATGTCGTTTGTTTTAATGTTTAATGTCGCTTGTACGCAAAAAAGAAAAACTCTGCGCACTACGTAGCGTGCGCCGAGTTTTGGCGTTAACATTTTATTTGTCTGATTGTGGCTCTACAATACTACCTCGATGAGTAGACTGTATTATATTTTAGAGCTGGGGGGTTAACACCAGTTTACCGTAGTAATGGATACTGTCGTCGTTAACGAGTCAAGTATCACAAATGTATGAAAATCCAGTGCAGCGCCGCCCCCGGTAACTAGCATGAACTAAAAATTCCATACATTTAGAATACTTGACACGTGAGCGAGGATAGTTAACTACACCACTCGAAAACTGATGATAGGGCCCCTGGCTGGGTTTTAGTGCAGATTGGTGGAATGGAAAACGCTGGTTTATTGAGAACACAACAGTTTATTATAGCACAATGGCACATCACCTTTTGTCACAAGAGTTACTTTTGATATATTGACAGTTCGAACAAAAAGTACCTAGAATCCTCTTAAACTATGCTGTCTATGGTAAAGTAGGCATAGATAATAAGATTTGTTTACAGATAATAAAAAAAACTAAAAACTGTAAGTTGGTCTTCCAATAACTATACTTTTATGGGTTGTTTGCCCGAAGGGTGAAAACTGGACTTTTAGATGGTTTATTTTGCATTTCTAGGAACTCGTAGAAGCATCACCTAGCGTGAGGAACATTTTGGCGAAGATGAGATAAATATGCAGTTCGAAATATAAGATGAAAAACCTTTAACAAGATACAAACTATGCATAACAATGAGACTTACTATAATCAAAATTCGAAAAACTAGAAATTACTAGTTTCTAGATTTAACTGCATATTGACTCAGTTTCGACAAAATGTCTATTGCGCTGTTCGATGCTACGGTATGGGATTTGTTAGGCCGTGACGTCATAATTTTTATTGGTGTTCAATGTCACGTGACGCCTGGGTAAAATTTGACGTATTTATTTTACGAAAATATTAATTAATCCTAAATATTAAAGTGTTTTGAGTTGTTTAATCTAATAAATATTTGATAAACCGTTATGGGAACCCCTAATACATTATGAAAACCATTCAGAGCCCTTAAAGCAGTACAAAAACCCGTAGGAAGCCCTAAATCAGTATGAAAACCCTTTAGGAGCCCTAAACCATTATGAAAAGAAAAAATGATTACTTGGACCTCTCCCAACTGTGGCAACTACCCTATTGTGTTGCAGTACCGTGTGCATGGAGGAAGAGGTGGCGTGCCTGGACCTGGGTCCGGGCGGGGAGTCAGCGCTGCTGGGCGTGGGGCTGTGGACCGACATCTCCGTGCGAGTGCTGCGGCTGCCGGACCTGCAGCCGCTACACACGGAGCGACTGTCTGGCGGTATATATATTTATTTTATTATAACTTAACCCTAACGTAAGAAAAAGAGCGCTGTATATTCCTTTCTCAGTCACGCAAGCTTTCAGCGATAAGGCCGCCCCTTGTACAATATTTATTTTTAAGTTGTATTTTATGTTTTTTTCTGTGTACAATAAAGTGTTAATTCATTCATTCATTCATTCATTCATTCATTCATTCATTCATTCAAAAATAAACAAGAATTGTACAACATTCTTGTGAGTAAAAGAAACGAAGCATTATTTTTTTGTTTGTTTGTGTAAATCGATGGATCTCGTGTCTGAAATAAAGAATGATTATTATTATTATTAGATCTTTGTCCCTCATTGCGTGTCTTTTTTTTGTATGGCTAGAAACTTGATGCTCCGAATTTTGTACTAAGAAACTATGGATTCACTGCATTTTTTGTCCCTCTCGGCGGCATTTAAAGTTAAACTACACTTAGGTATTTCATTATAAATGAAAAATCTTACTAAAAGTGTACAGCTTCCCCTAGAATACCTGTAGATGGCGCTAATCGGTGCTTTAACCGAAGTATCATCTTACTGATAGTTTCATCTTCGGCGTCATAAGGCATCGTGGCCGAGTAGTTATGGCAGCTCGGCTAAAGCGGTCGCTTGTATCATCGTCGGAGTCTATATTTCGATTTCAATTTCAATAATTTCAATTTCAATTTCAATTTTCAATTTCAATTATTTATTTACCATAAAGTTACATTGCATAACATTGGCATATAACTTTATGTAAGACTAGCTAACTTGCCCGTGGCTTCGCTCACGTGGTACCTACCTTAATAAAATATAGCCTATGTTCATTCGGAAAGTATACGCTACACATCGGTGAACTAAAATTTGAAATCGGATGAGTAGTTTCGGAGATTACCCTAAACAATCAAACCAACTTTACCATTTCATAATATTAGTATAGACATTTAATTTATATTGATCATGATCTATGTATGTTACAGAGATGATACCCCGTTCGCTTCTAATCTGCGTGTTGGAAGGTGTTTGTTACCTACTGTGCGCTCTGGGGGACGGTTCTATGTTCTACTTCACAGTGGACCCGGCGACCGGCGTCTTGTCCAACAAGAAGAAGGTCACGCTCGGGACACAACCTACAGTGCTGAGGAGCTTTAGGTACACACACATACGTCAAATTTATTAATTTATTATTTTATTTAAGGATTCCCAACATAGAATTACACTGTACATGCAATTGATAGCCAAATAATAGAAATCAAAAACTAGCGCTCCCATAATTAAAGGGTATCACAACATGCATTAAAAAAAACCATCTCAATTCTAATTAGATGATTAATAATAATAATATAGCCTTTTATTCAGATCAACTTAGGTACACACATAAACATAGTTCATTGTATTAAATGTATTAGAGGTTGTAAAAAAAACTATTCTAATATTTTCACAAGTAGATGATTAGGTAATTATAATATTAAAAATTAAATTAAAATTAAAAATTAATTCGAATCTGGCCTCACAGTAGTAATTATTGTTATTTCTTTCCTACTGTGATGTCAGACTCGAAATGCTAACATTTAAATATTTTAAGGAAAACACAAAGTAATGTAATAAAAATACAGTTGAAAATTAAAAATTAAAAAATTATGAAGCAGTGGAGATAAAACGATGAGAACTCCGTGGGAATACCGGGATTAAAAGTAGCCTATTTTTAATCCAGGTTATAAGCAACTCTGGTACCGATTTTCATTTAAATCCGTCCAGCCGTTTGAGCGTGAAAGAGTAACAAACACACTTACATACTTATACGCTTACACACACACAAACTTTCACCTTTATAATATTAGTAGAATAGGACAATAGTGGCAATTCTGAGTGTCGCAAAAGCTAAACTAAGCCAACTAAAATTTTTGCTGTCCCTTTCATAGCGATGGAAATAAAAAGGACAGCAACAATTTTAGTTAGCTTAGTTTAGCTTTTGCGACACTCAGAATTGCCCCCAATATCTACCATGTTGTAACAGAACAATTATTTTATTTCAGATCCCTGTCTACGACGAATATATTCGCATGCTCCGACCGGCCGACTGTGATATTCTCCTCCAATCACAAGCTGGTGTTCTCCAACGTGAATTTAAAGGAGGTCACGCATATGTGCTCGCTCAATGCCGCTGCCTACCCCGACAGGTCAGTACCTACAGACACAAAATGAAATGAAATATAAAAAAAATTAAATATAATCACGACTGTATCCCGGGAGCGGTAGACATGTCTTTCAGATCTTTAGGCAATTTTTAGATCCTGTTCTTATTCAAATGTAATCTTATCTAGTAAGAACCTTCTAATCTAATTCTATATGATCTGTAATCTAATATGATCCTGTGTAAGTGGGTCATCTGGAAGGGGAAGACCTAGGCGAACATATTTGGACCAAATTGGTGACATTGTGGAGAAAGGCCAGGTCCGAAGTACCCTAAACCGGAGAGCGTGTATGAAGAATGTAATGAGAGTGAATGAGGCGAAAGAAGTGTGTCAGGATCGTAGCAAGTGGAGATCCGTGGTCTCTGCCTACCCCCATGGGAAAGAGGCATGATTTTATGTATGTATGTATGTTATTATTGATTATTTTGATACAGTTTAGCGCTAGCGACGGACAGCACTGTGACTATCGGAACTATAGATGAGATACAGAAGCTGCATATCAGGACGGTTCCACTTGGAGAAACTCCTCGCAGAATCGCTTATCAGGAAGCCTCACAGGTATAATCATCATTTACACGCTTTTATAAAAAATCTAGGCCCACTTCACCAGGTTCTTGCCTGATTCTTTCCCTGGTGTAGGGAGTCGCGATGGAACAGGCATTAGAATCACCTAGCTTGTAAGACGAAACTGAAGTGATCCTTGAGGTCCTACCAGAATAAATAATTTTTCTTTCTTTACAATAGCATGTTTAGACTTATCTCTGATTGTGAAGGTTCAATGACTGAAGTGTTGTACATTTGATCGATCCGATTAACCTATCTATATATGTATATATACTAATATTGTCACGAACAATATATAGAGTTTCTCATGCGATAATAAGTATCATAGTAATGAAAATAAAGTTGAAATTCATATGACACTGAACCACCGCGCTCCGCTTCGCTGCCTTTCGCCGCTCTTTTGGTGTGAGTTGAGCCTAAGTGATATGTCCTCAGTCGTTCGGTGTGATCACAATGCGCGTGGAGCGCGTGGAGGGCGCGAGCACGCGCGGCTCGGCCTCCACGGCGGCCGCGGCCTCCAGCGGGGCGCCGCCCCAGCAGCCCAAGCACGCGCCCAACGCCGCGGACCTCGAGATACACAACCTGCTGCTGCTAGACCATCACACCTTCGAAGGTACAACACATCACACCAACATACATACATATATCACACTATCACACTTCACACTATCACACTATATATTATAAAGGTGAAAATTTGTGTGTGTGTAAGTATGTAAGTGTGTTTGTTACTCTTTCACGCTCAAGCAGCTGGATGAATTTGAATGAAATTTGGTACCAGGATTGCTTATACCCTGGATTCAAGAATAGGCTACTGTTGATCTCGGTATTCTCACGGGAACTATTCACCGCGGGTAACACCGTGGGGCACAGCTAGTACATACATAAAATCATGTCTCTTTCCCATGGGGGTAGGCAGAGACCACGGATCTCCAGTTGCTACGATCCTGACACACTTCTTTCGCCTCATTCACTCTCATTACATTCTTCATACACGCTCTCCGGTTTAGGGTACTTCGGACCTGGCCTTTCTCCAAAATGTCACCAATTTTGTCCAAATATTTGCGCCTGGGTCTTCACAGCAACATATTGCAGTGCAGCATATAAAATAAATACACTTATACCCTGGATTAAAGAATAGGCCTCTTTTGATCCCGGTAATCCCACGTGTACGCAAACTATTCACCGCAGGGCGCAGCTAGGTAACTATAAAAATAGTCGGTTTACATAATGACAAGGTTTCAATTCATCCGGTGAATATATCCATAAGCAATTCTGGTACCAAATTTCATTCAAATCCGTCCAGCAGTTGAGCGTGAAGGACTAACAAACACACTTACACACTCACAAACTTTCACCTTTATAATATTAGTGTGATTGCATTGAGTTACTATACTAAAGAGTCACAATCTAATAGCTGACAACACTCAAAAAATGTCCGAGCAAATTCAATTTTCTACAATGACATTTTACATTTGAATGTAGACGTTATGTCATTTGTCATTTCAATGTCGCTTGTACGCAAAAAAGTAAAACTGCGCACTAGTAGCGTGCGCCGAGTTTTGGCGTGGACATTTTATTTGTCTGATTGGCTCTATAGATTGTACCTCAATGTGTGATTGTCATTATTTAAACCATCATTATTTACAAGTATTTATTTACAGTATTACACGCTCACCAGCTAATGGCCAATGAGTTTGCGATGTCCCTCGTCTCGTGCAAGCTGGGCGACGATCCTAACTACTACTACGCCGTCGGCACCGCCATACTCAATCCGGAGGAATCGGAGCCTAAACAGGTATATTTTCATATAACTGATGATAAAAAATAAGAATAAAAATGTATATGCGCTTCAACACGAGCTTATAACAGCGAAGGAAAACGTGAGGCAACCAGTTAGCTCTCTAATAGCGTCGATGGGCTTGCAACCTGTCATGTATGGAAAGTAACTTCTGAAAAAGTGGGCATGTACCAAATATGTAATTATTTGGACATACCTCTGACTACCCCCTTAGACATCTTCGAAAAGATCTAAAAATTGCCTAAAGATCTGAAAGAAATGTCTACCGCTCCCGGGATACAGTCGTGGTCATATTTTCATTTTTTTTAAATAAGAGCCAAATGAAATAAATAAATATCCTTGGACATTTTAAACGGCGTCATCTAGTCCCAAGCTAAGCAACTTACTGCTTGTGTTATGGTGACAAGATGACTGATATAATACTTAGATACTTTTTTTTGTAAATACATACATATTATACATAGAAAACCCCCAGATACTAAACAAATATTTGCATATCATACAGTCCCGTATGTCCCAAGTCCCGCAGCAGGAGTCGAACCCGCAACCTCTGCGTCTCAGGCGGGCTTTCACCCACTGCGCCACAGAGGTCGACATCTTGGTAGGACCCCAGCTAGGTTTGCTGTAAGAATCCCGAAATTCGCCCCGAACGCCAAGACTCCATACAAACTTACCCAAAGCCCTTCAATATATACAAGTAAAAAAAGGTAAATAGCGATAAATACCCGTAAATGTATGTTTAATTAAATATTTACAGGGTCGGATACTGCTGTTCCATTGGTCGGACGGCAAGCTGACCCAGACAGCCGAGAAGGAGATCAAAGGCGCCTGCTACGCCCTCGTCGAGTTCAACGGGAAACTTCTCGCATCTATAAATAGTACTGTGAGTAAGGTTTACTTTATTAGTAAAAACTTTTCAGTAGGCCTAACATGTGCAACGCGTCGAGACGACAAATTCAATATCTCGATAATGTCATACTGCTCTAACGTACTATGTTAGAGAAGGAGAGAATATTTTGTCGACGACGAGATGATTTCTCGTGTTGCACATGCTAGGCCCGCAGATCGAAATTTGTAATAATATTTTTGAGCAGTAATAAGATTATCTTTACTAATCTACGAGTATATCTATACTCTATACTAATATTATAAAGAGGTAATGTTGGTTTGTTTGTTTGTATGTTTGGGGTAATCTCCGAAACTACTCATCTGATTTCAAAAATTCTTTTACAAATTTGTAGCTTAGACTTTCCGAATGAACATAGGCTATATTTTATCGAGGTAGGTACCACGTGAGCGAAGCCACGGGCAAGTTAGCTAGTGGTATATAAATGAATATGAATATAATATGTATCAGGTGCGACTATTCGAATGGACCTCAGAGAAGGAGCTCCGCTTGGAATGCAGTCACTTCAACAACATCGTAGCCCTGTACCTCAAGGTGAAGGGAGATTTCATCCTCGTTGGGGATCTCATGCGGTCCATGTCACTGCTGCAGTATAAACAGGTATCATCTTACTATCTCTATCCCACTTATTGGCAATATGTATATTTTCTCTCTGTTTAACTTACTTTTAGGCTACTAACGCCCGAATACTGAAACGCTGCTTAAATAATATTAATAAGAAGTTTTATCTTGTCAGATTTGTGCAAACATTAGAAACTGAAATAGATATTTTATAGTGTCATTTTTATGCTTCGGAGGGCACGTTAAATTGTCGGTCCCGGCTTTTGAAGTCGTTAAGCCATGACGGAAGCGAAGGCGGCCTAAAAACTCCGTCACCAGTGTACGGTTCACGTACAAAACGCGACCTAGATCAAGGTAGTTAAGCAATAGCCGCGACCGTGAACGGATGAGTATTCTATCATCCACTTGTACTTTTTAACTTCAATATACTCTTATTACGGATTTCGGTGTTTAACTCACAAACTAATAAACTTTAGCTCTTGGCTCGTACAACCAGAGTTGGCCACTTGCTCATACGAACGAACAAACGAACCATGAAATATAATCTAATACAGATGGAAAAGGGAAACTTCTCCATTGTTTTACAATGTACTATCACCAAAAGCGTCGCTTTACCAATTTTGAAACAGTTTAGCTTGCAAGATGTTAGCTAGCTGATCCTGCCCTTTTTATTTTGACCAATCGGAGTCATAAACATCTAAAAGCAATAATTGTTTGATGACTTTTACCATTGTTAAAAACTTACTGTTATTATTTGTTCTTCAAACTTTATAACAAAGCACCGAAATACTTTGTTGCTATTGGTGTTCGAATGTTGTAAAGCGGTGTAAACTGCTAGTTGCGTCACAGAAAAATCACCCTTAAGGTGGTGAAGCGGTGCTTTGGGTGATAGTACAGACTCGACGCTTTCTTTTGTATATTTTGCTGTAATAACCATGTAATATATCTAACACAGATGGAAGGCAGCTTCGAAGAGATAGCCCGGGACTACAGCCCTAACTGGATGACTGCCGTTGAAATACTGGATGATGATACGTTCCTCGGCGCTGAAAATAGCTTCAACCTATACGTCTGCCAGAAAGACAGGTTGGTCATTATGTCATTCACATGATAGATAGATAGATAGATTTATTTATTGACACACTTACAGCACAGATAGGTAAGTGCAAATAAATGATTGATTGATTGTGTACCGCCATTGAGATGTATTAAAGAGTCACAATCTAATAGCTGACAACACTCAGAAAATGTGCGAGCAAATTCAATCAATGACATTTGACATTTGAATGTAGACGTTAATTATGTCGTTTGTTTTAATGTTCAATGTCGCTTGTACGCAAAAAAGTAAAACTCTGCGCACTACGTAGCGTGCGCCGAGTTTTGGCGCGGACATTTTATTTCTCTGATTAATAATAAAAATAAAATAAATATCCTTGGACATTCCACACGGCGTCATCTAGTCCCAAGCTAAGCAATTTAATGCTTGTGTTATGGTTACCATATGACTGATAAACTACATAGATACATTTTTTTTTGTAAATACATACATATTATAGATAGAAAAACATCCAGACCCGGAACAAATATCTGCAGAACATACAAACATTTGTCCCGCGGCGGGATTCGAACCCGCAACCTCCGCGTCTCAGGCGGGCCTTCGCCCGCTGGGCCACAGAGGTCGTCTGATTGTGGCTCTATAGATTGTACCTCAATGTGTACCGCACATGAATACAGTCGTGATAGAGTATTATATTTCATTATAAATGAAAAATCTTACTAAAAGTTAAAGGCTCCGGCAGGATTCGAACCTGCGTAGATACAAGCGATCGCTCTTAAGCCGAGCTTGCCTGACCAACTAGGCTACGGACCCTCTAAGCCGAGGCCCGAAACTATTAGTAAGATGATTTTTATCGGTTAAAGCACCGATTAAACTAAGTGTGGTTTAACACTGTAAAATAATAAATAAACTATAGAGTATTATATTGTTTGTACAGCGCGGCGACGACGGACGAGGAGCGGCAACAGATGGGATACATGGGGCAAGTCCACCTCGGCGACCTCTGCAACGTGATGCGACGCGGCGCGCTCTGCGCCCAGCACGCGGACACGCACGCGCCCACCACTAGGCCGGTGCTGCTGGCTACCGTCAGCGGAGCCATCTGTACGTATAATAATAATAATAATGTTTTATTGCATTTCCAAAAGATACATAGTCTTTAACATTGATAAAATCGCCTTTTAAGTAAAAAAAATACTTGTCATAGGCGATTTCGCTCTTGCTTAGGTATATTTTACATGTTTTTATGAGATGATACAATTTAAAACATTCAAGATTAAATAAGGTAATACCTTTAGGTATATACCTCATATATGTATATGTATCACGCTAATATTATAGTTTCAGCTCTCGGCGTATAGGTTCCGTTGCTTAGGGGTCAGGCCGCTCGGCTTAAGAGCGATCGCTTGTGTATTTATATAAAACAAAGTCGCATTTATAACACAGCACATTTTTACAGCGTCATCTAGTCCCAAGCTAAGCCTTACCTTCTCAATCGTCAGGTCTAGTGGTCCAGCTATCTCAAGAGCTCTACGAGTTCCTCAACCAGCTTGAGGAGCGTCTCAACCACACCATAAAGTCTGTGGGCAAGATCCCGCACCACTTCTGGCGCTCCTTCAACACGGATCTGAAGACGGAGCCGGCCGAGGGCTTTATAGACGGCGATCTCATCGAAAGCTTCCTCGACCTCAGCCGGGAAATGCAGGAGGAGACTTGTAACCATCTAAAGGTATACATTTCTTTTATTTCATAATACAGCAACTGATTTATGACGTCATAATTCCTTCAGTCAGTTAGTTAGTTCGTGTGAGCAAGTGGCCAACTCCGGTGACGGAGTTTTTAGGCTGTCATGGTTTTACGACTTTTAAAGCGAATAATTAACGTGCCCTCCGAAGCACGGAAGCGCTCAGATATTATTGCCACTTGCGGTCACCCATCCAAGTAGTGACCGCTTAGTTAGGCTTAACTTTGACGATCTCTCAAGAACGTCTCTGCAAGCTTCGCCACGAGCGCTTCAGTTACAGAGACGCAAGCCGAAAGTGTGTCAAAGAACGCGTCAGTATAAGCTAGAAATAACAACTTTTGTTGTTGGAAGTTCAAAAAGTAACAAGTTTGGCCAAGATTTACTGGATTTATCAATATCTGATCCAAGGATAAGACAGCAAAAATAGCAAACCAATGGAATCACTCTATAGAGGTGAATGTTTTTATGTATGTTTGTTACATTATGCTACTTTTGATCCCGGTATTCCCACGGGAACAGGAACTATTCACCGCGGGGTGTAGCAGTAGTAAATACATAATGCCGGAGTCAAATTTCGACGATTTGTCGGTCGCCTGACCCAGAACCGTCGTGCTGACTCTGCAATTGCGTCTCACGTCGCCGGACAAACGTGTGCTTAGTTAATAAAATATTAAATGTATGTTAGTCTGTAAGGTACTTATTATATGGGCCTTAGATTAAGTATTTAACATCTTATCTTAAGTTGCCTGAAATAAAGATTATATTATTTTTATTATTATAATAACCATATTTGTTCCAGATCGACGACGGCGGCGGTATGACGCGGGACGCGACCGTCGATGACATTATTAAAATCGTAGAAGATCTCACGAGGATACACTGAATAAGTACTTATAGCTGCTATTGTTATTTTATCGGTTAATTAAATAAATACTATTTAGGAAGTCTTTATTTGTTTTTTTAACAGATTATTTTGCATACAAGACAAAAATGTAGAACTTGTTAGTTGTTTATAACCTAAGTACTTCAAGAAATTGAGGGTAACAATTTTTTGTGTGAATTATGTAATAAAACGAATTGGTTGTTGTATAAATTCTATGATTTAATCACAGAAAGGCATAACAATCACAGTTTAATATTAATAACCGTAAGAGACGCAAAATCAAGCATAAGTTGTGGTATACCCAAATCCATTCAGGGGGGTTAACACCAGTTTACCATGGTAGTATTGGATACTGTCCTCGATACCAAGTATTGCAAATGTATGAAATTATTAGTTCATGCAGTTTACCGGGAGCGGCGCTGCACTGTATTCTCATCCTTTGTAATACTTGACTTGTTATCGAGAATAGTATTCAATACTACTGTAAGCCCCCTGGTTATACATTCAGGAACCTACTTACATATAGGTCGCGTCACGTTAAAAGGACTCTTGAGGGGAAAAGCTGCGCAGGTAGTCGATTTTTAGGTCCGATTGGTGGAGTAAAGCGGCACACTTCATACCATTGATTTAGCGAGTGCTATTGGTCAGCGAGTGTACGCATGCGCAAACATACCCCCGCCACTTCCCATCAGAGTTCTTTTTACGTGACACGATTTGTACTTGGAACCTACAAGTCAATTCAGAATTGAAGTTTCATCTATGAATGTGGGCTGATCGAAAAATTAATAGATATTGCTATTTTTTAATTTTTGTTATTGGCGCTATGACGTAAAATCAAGTCAGTTTTACCAACTATTTTTAGCAGATGTTTGAAACTTCAAATCTTAATTTCTCTGTAGGTATGTAACACAAAGTAAATTATATATTTCCTTAATTTTACAGGTTTTCCTTCACAAGTGACTATTTCAAACACGTATTATTTAACATCAAATAAAAAATTAAATTAAGACATTGAAATTGCAAACTTCAAAATTAAAATTAATAAATTAATTTAAATAATGAAGTACCTACCTGCATTACAAACTCTAAGTTGAAATAAACATGAATTCGTTTGTATAATCATGAAGAATTTGTGACATAATATGACTTGGTTTTTAACAATAAAATCAATGAAACACACTGATTTTATAAAAGAGAAAGTTTGTGTGTATGTTTGTTACTCCATCACGTTCTCAAGTCTGGACAGATTTGAATAAAAGATACCAGGATAGCTTATATTCTGAATTAACCATAGATGAAAATGTACTGATTAACACAAAGGCAACTCTTGATCCCGGTATTCCCACGGAAACGGGAGGTAATAATGTATCAACTTATTCACCGCGGGGCGCATCATTCCGCCACAGGAACGCACACTCTAGTAAAGTATAAAACAAAATACAGTTATCCAAGCCTGCAAAAGTAAAAATAAAATACAACCAAAAAATACCCAACCCAACAGAATATTATTTTCTAATAGGAATGAATCTAAAATCTAATACTACTAAATTACATGAACTATGATAACAGTAAACTAATTAATAAATGTAGATATGTTTATGCAAATTATTATCACTCAGCTATTGGATAAGATAAACTGCACAATAACATAATGTAATTTTTAATTACTTATTGCGTCCTGGTACATCGTGTTTATATTACAGTCGGACTTTTAAGTAAACAACATTGTCTAACAGTAAAATATAACACTTTTACTACTTAACTGTAATTTCTGTACATTTTAAAAGGTTTTGTCTCGTTAAATTTAGAATGTTATCAACAGCGACGAAGCATAGGTACCTAATTTCCATATCAATTAATCCAAGTTGACAACAGCAACTTTTACGATAGTTTTCATTAAGCGCTCACGAAATGATCATGAACCTATGGTCTTATCAAACTACCAAACAGGTACTAGATAGATAGCAGAAATAAGTACGTACTTTTACATCAGTATCTGTTTAATGCCAATTCGTGCTCTTTGCAATCGGCGCAAGTTCTTTCAAATGACCTGTGGTATAATAATGTTTTAAAATAATTATTTTGAGGCAAAAATCCAATTACATAAGCCATTTTGTACCAGTAAATTTAAATAAATTTGCGTTGGAACAGGCATTAGAATCACCTAGCATGTAAAACGAAACTTAAGTGATTCTTGAGGTCCTACAAGAATAAATGATTTTTTCTTTCTTACAAATAATGATGTCAAATCAAAGTAAAACAATGACAGGATAGTTATACCTATATTAAATTTTGCGTGCAGATTTATAGCTTATCATAGTTTACTAGGTACTCATTTATTTCAAAATGTTCAAAATTGACTGAAGGACTACGAAGAATAAGGCAAACTAATATTATAGTAAAACCACAGAATACAGAGGGTAAAAACAACCAATGCAATATGCGAACACAATATGCCTATTATTAAATAAATAAATAGGGATTTAATACTCATCAATTATGTACTAATTATTTTGTACACAAGTTAAAATAAATTCATAGAAATAATAGGAAATGTTTCAGTTTAAATGTAAGTAAGTTTAAATGTAACATTTTACGGCGGAACCCTCTCGCCTATTGTAAAAATACCGGCCTCTACTCTTGAAAATGTTACGACGAATAATTGTGCCAATTTTTGTGATTCAGCTTTTATTGGTAAAATGTTCTTATCACAGTCACGCACAGTTGCCATTGAATCATGATAACAGCGTCGATTGTCAATTTGTAGAGTAAAGGCCTTGAATAATTACCGCCTACCGAACTATATTGATCAGAAAATACCGCAAGTTGCATTATAAATTACAGCTGGGATATTAGAATAATAATGACACATAAGCAGGGTTGAACTCAGGATACAGTATACAAAATTGTAGTCCTGCGTATTTATAGCTATAGTAGTCTAACCTATACGTCACTGCAAATAAGGTTCATATTAGTTTGACAGACGGCGCAATATCAAGGTCGCGTGTGGGTATTATTTCTTTGGTAGTTAAAAAGTTTTGATGTTAGACAATCTTAGTTTAATTTAGAAGAAAAAAATTGCATGTGACTCTTTTAAGTCTTATTATTGTAATACCGGCCGTTTTAAGTCTTATTATAGTAATTTATAATGCAAAAAGCTTCTGCCAACCTACTTTCTAAACTGGTCGGCCTTATGGCGCAGGAACCACATGAGCGCAAATAGACAGCTGGGCGGACTGGCCAGTGGACCGGGAGATTCCAGCATCTTCTCTATCTCCGGTATTGACATCTCGATCACGTCTATGATCTCATCATCCACCCCGCCACCTAGAAGATTACTTTGTTATTAACCTGTAACTTAAGAGTCAAACTAACAGACTGCATAGCAATATAATAATAGAGCAGAGGTTGCGGGTTCGATCCCCGCTGCGGGACAAATGTTTGCGTGATCTGCAAATCTTTGTTCTGGGTGTTTTCTATGTATAATATGTATGTACTAGCAGACCCGCGCGGCTTCGCTCGCGTGTTGTATACCTACCTTAAACACTGGTCGTACTGACTGGCTATTTTGAGAAAAGTGAATCTTGATAAATGGAGGTGTACCTACATAGAAGGGATTTCTAGAAATTAAACCAAAATAGAGTGAATGAATGGAGTAAAATCGAATTTATATCACAACACAACACAACAAAAATGTCTCGTAACATTTATTTTCAAAACTACCTCTCAAATGTGAAGGGATCATAGGTTGTATTAACTTGTATTTAAAGTGGCTACCTAGTGGTTGATTTTGCTTACGGTGCTCATAGAAATGGCTGACTGTTTGTCGGTTCATATTCTATGGTCTGGCACAGTTCAATCTGCTTGCAAAATATTCTAGAAGCTATGGTGCGAGCGCAGCCAGCTAAACTTTTTTACTGTCACTTGATTTTGCTTACGATTTTCATAAAGAAGCTGACTGTTGGTCGGTTCCTATTATGGTCTGACACAGTTCAATTTGCTTGCATAATATCCAAAAAGCTATGGTGCGAGCGAAGCGAGCTTCGAACCAAGAACTTCTTTGACTCGGAAGCGAGCCGAATTTTTTTAAGACAAATGCGTCATGTGAAACTTGGTTTTGCTTGTAGTAGTATGGTTATTATAGAAAAGGCTGGCAGTTGGTCGGTTCTTAGTCAATCGTCTGATACAGATAAATTTGCTTGCAAAATATTGAAGAAGCTACCGGGCGAGTGAAGCGAGCTTCAAAGTTTGCGAGGGTAGCGAGCCGATATTTTTTTAGACAAATGCGTCATTGACTCTAAATTTTGCTTATAGCTAAGGCTGACTGTTGTTCGGTTCATACTCTATTGTCTGACACAGATAAATTCGCTTGCAAAATATTGAAGAAGCTACCGGGCGAGCGAAGCGAGCTTCAAAGTTTGCGAGCGTAGCGAGCAGAGTTTTTTTTAGACAAATGCGTCATTGACTCTTAATTTTGCTTATAGATAAGGCTGACTGTTGTTCGGTTCATACTCTATTGTCTGACACAGATAAATTTGCTTGCAAAATATTGAAGAAGCTACCGGGCGAGCGAAGCGAGCTCCAAAGTTTGCGAGCGTAGCGAGCCGAATTTTTTTAGACAAATGCGTCATTGACCTTAATTTTGCTTAGAGATAAGGCTGACTGTTGTTCGGTTCATACTCTATTGTCTGACACAGATAAATTCGCTTGCAAAATATTGAAGAAGCTACCGGGCGAGCGAAGCGAGCTTCAAAGTTTGCGAGCGTAGCGAGCAGAGTTTTTTTTAGACAAATGCGTCATTGACTCTTAATTTTGCTTATAGATAAGGCTGACTGTTGTTCGGTTCATACTCTATTGTCTGACACAGATAAATTTGCTTGCAAAATATTGAAGAAGCTACCGGGCGAGCGAAGCGAGCTCCAAAGTTTGCGAGCGTAGCGAGCCGAATTTTTTTAGACAAATGCGTCATTGTCTCTAAATTTTGCTTATAGCTAAGGCTGACTGTTGTTCGGTTCATACCTACTCTATCGTCTGACACAGATAAATTTGCTTGCAAAATATTGAAGAAGCTACCGGGCGAGCGAAGCGAGCTTCAAAGTTTGCGAGCGTAGCGAGCCGAATTTTTTTAGACAAATGCGTCATTGACTCTAAATTTTGCTTATAGCTAAGGCTGACTGTTGTTCGGTTCATACTCTATCGTCTGACACAGATAAATTTGCTTGCAAAATATTGAAGAAGCTACCGGGCTAGCGAAGCGAGCTTTAAAGTTTGCGAGCGTAGCGAGCCGAATTTGTTTTAGACAAATGCGTCATTGACCTTAATTTTGCTTAGAGATAAGGCTGACTGTTGTTCGGTTCATACTCTATTGTCTGACACAGATAAATTCGCTTGCAAAATATTGAAGAAGCTACCGGGTGAGCGTAGCGAGCTTCAAAGTTTGCGAGCGTAGCGAGCAGAGTTTTTTTTAAACAAATGCGTCACTGACGCTGGATTTTGCTTATTCTAGAAACCGCCGCGTTTCACTCTTTAAAGGTTTTTATTTTGTATGTATTTTAAGCGTTACAACTGATTTTGTTGTACAAATCGCTCCACCTTTTAATATATTTCACTTCAAACTTTGTCACCGAATTTAACTTTATAAAGGTTTTAAAGTAAAACCCTTAAACAATTGCCCAATTATTTTGTAGTTATAGTATCCATACCGAATTTCCAGTCAATCTCACCTCGCTTTAATACATTCCACTTCAAACTTTTAACATCGGATTTCACCCTTTTTAAGGGTTTTTTGTAAAAAATAAATAAAAAACAAAATAACGCGTATATTTATTTTGTGTTTTAGGTATAGCAACAGAATTTCAAGCAAATCGCTAAGCCCGCTTAAAATTTCCCATACAAACTTTGACACCACTTTTTACCCCTTTTTAGGGTATTTTTTGAAAATTCCTGAAACACGTGTCCAACCATTTTGTAGTTTTAGTTACCAAACCGATTTTCAAGCCAATCGCGCCTCCCTTCAATACGTTTCACTACAAACTTTGACACTGCATTTCACCCTTTCAAAGGGTTTTTTTCGAAAAACCCTAAAACACGTATATATTTATTTTGCATTGTTAGTGTTGTAACCGAGTTTCAAGCAAATCGAACTACCCATTAAAAAGTTCCCATACAAACTTTGACGCCCCATTTTACCTCTTTTAAGGCGTTTTTTTTTTAATTCCTGAAAAACATGTAAATTTATTTATCATTTACAATATTTATACTGAGTTTGAATAAAATCGCTTCACGCATTAAAAAGTTGCATACAACGGTTTTCATCCCTTTTCAACCCTTTAGGGGTGGAATTTCGAAAAATCCCTTCTTAGTGCTCACTTTTGTTTTAAAAGGAAGCTACCTTCCAAATTTCAGCTTCATAACTTCAGCGGTTTGGTCTGTGCGTTGATTGCAGAAAAATGCTTATTGTTTTATATATATTGATTTACAAAAAAAAATGTATCTAAGTATGTAGTTTATCAGTCATCTGGTTACCATAACACAAGCATTAAATTGCTTAGCTTGGGACTAGATGACGCCGTGTGGAATGTCCAAAGATATTTATTTATTATACTATTGTGGTCAAGATACAAGGTAAAGATATTTATTTCTAAGATGCCAATCGCAGATGTCTTGTATGTAAGCCGCATTTTGACTGCAATACCTACTTAAGTTTTGAAAAGTTTGTGATGTGTATTGTGTTTATTTAATAACTTTCGAAAATAAAATTAAAGAATGGACAGACCAAAATAAATATGTCATCATCATCAGCCTTTCTCATCCCACTGCTAGGCATGGGCCTCTTAATTTTCTTGGCGGGGATTTATGTACCTAATAACTAAATATCTTTAAACATTCCACACATCATCATCTACTTAGTCCTTTTTTATTAAGCCTTTTCTTCGAACTTTTCGGAGTTTTGTCTAGTATTCTATTATGCTTCTCTTGCTTATTTGTTGAAAGTCTATCTAATCTAGTCCCTAGCTAAGCAATTTAATAGCCAACATCGTTTACCTTCTTCAGTTTTCATATCATCAGTCACTTCACAGTAGTAAAATGTTTGTAAGGAACCCTGCACACCTACTCCCGATCTGCAATTATAACAAATATGGAATTATTTCATGATCTTTGAACATTTTCATGAAAAATAGGAAATAAAATTGTATATACTTATGACATACCTTTAAATGCACAAATGGTTTTTATTTGAAATCCATTTGCATATATAAAATAAAACTACAATGAGACAAAATTAACAAAATTGACAAAAAATATTTAAAAATACAATTATTTTTTTATTTTAGCTTAGTGATTTTTATACTACTTACCTGTAAGACATTATTCTCTGTAAACTCTTCAGAGGCACATTGTACCCGCATTCCTCAAGCACTTCTTCTTGAGCAATAACATCAATGTTTTTGTCTTTATCAATGATACCCGCACACATCTCCAGAGCAATGCCAAGAGATGCCGGGTACTTCTGTGTATCAATAGGCTTTCCACGGTCTTCTGGGCTAATGCAGTTGTAGTAGATTGCTGTTTGAAGTAAATAAGTAGTAAGAATACCTACTTAACTAATCTAAAAGTCAAACCATTAGTTTAATTTCTCCAAAAATTAAAGTAAGTACATAATGATAAAAAATATAGTTCAGTAGGTATTTATAAAAAAAATTATAGGTAAGTATTTTAATTAGAGAATGTAGAGGTACATTGTAAGAAAAAAAATATTTATCTACTCACCAGGACGGAACTGTTTAACAAAAATCATCTTCTTTCTGGTAACATTGAAGACCACAATCGCAACGCTGTCGTGAACCTCCAGGAGGTCCCAGGTCTTCTGCTTCCCGTTCTGAGTGTAGTTGAAACGGAACGGCTTCACGTAAGGAGAGTCAGGAAGAGGGCTGATAAACACGTCTGTAAGGTCTTCCATGGTCTGATACTGGTCTGATGTACGTATAAATACGAAAAGGCTGAAATTTTTTACAATTTCTCTGTTTAGTCACTGTCACAGACTACTATGCTCAAAGAGCATGTAATAGTAACTATGCTCTTTGACTAGGTACTAGCAAAGATAGTCTAGTAACCAAATATAGGCTTGGGCAAAAAATATCGATATAATTATATCAAAATATCGATATTTTTTCAGAAAAACATTGATATTATATCAGCGATATTTTTTCCAGCGATATATCAATTTATTTTCAGATATCAAAATCGATATATTTTTAAAGCTCTGCTGTGCTGTCTGCTCATGCCACAGAGTACTATTGTATAACGCTCATGCGTCACATTTTCTTTGCTTCAAACACAAACAAAAATTACTTGTTGTGTAATTAATTGTTTTTTTTATGTCAAGCAATGAAAAACCAGTTTTTTTTTCAATAATAAAACTGATGTCAAAACAGCCAGATGTGTATTTGCTTTAAAATTTCGATTTTTTATAAATAATTGCAAAATGGGAAAAAAATATCGATATATCGAAATATCGATATTTCTTGGGTGATATTATATCGATACATTTGAAAAATATCGATATTTTTTTTCCATTTGCCCATCCCTAACCAAATACTAGGATGCTGGCGCACAGACTAGGATGCTAAGCTGGCCACTGTCGCTAATTTTGACAAAAAAAAGTAAAGTTGTTAGCAAAGCAAGTCAGTGCATGCATGTCCTGTCATGTCAAATCATTTGTAGTGACTGTTCGTAGTACACTGAGATAACATGACATTGACTTGACTGACATAACACGAAAAAAAAGGAAAAATGACAGATTGTGAGATAATTATTTTTCTTCATTCATCCTTTCTTTCTTGTTTTTTCAGACTGAACTTTGCGTGTTTGATTATTGATTGCTTTCTTTGCTTTTTATTTACCGACTGGTTTAGTACTGAAAGACCGCGATATGTTTCAGTAAATAAATGTACAAGCTAAATCATGGCTAAACCGGACAAACCAAAGTCAGGGTTTGTGATCAAACTATCCAACGAAACTGCACAAAAATTAGCTGAAGAGGATGAACTCTCCAAGGCTAAAGCTGAGACTCCTATCGCTCTCAATGAAAGTAAATCTGAGGATGAAATAAAAAATGTGACAGAACAGAAGCCAGATGGCAAACAAAATACCAGTTTAGAGGTTACATCCACAGACATCAAAGAAAGTGTAAAAACGGACGATGCAACTTCCACTCAGGAGAAAGACGAAAGCAAAGTTACTGAAAAAGATAATTCTGATGGCAGTAGTCCGGAGTGGGGTGATTACGCACCCTATATCACATATGAAGGCGAAGAAGCCATCTACACAGACCCTTCAACAAAGCAAAGGTATACATGGAACCTAGAAACAAGCTCCTGGACCACCAAAAACGAAGACACCAGTAGAGTGTACAGCTACGAAGATGACACCCATGTTTACACTGAAGCAGATGGTTCTAAAAGCTTCTGGGATGACGAAAAGAAAGCTTGGCTCCCAAAAGTAGATGATGACTTTCTGGCCTTTTACCAAATGTCATACGGTTTTGTAGAAAACAAGGAAGAAAAGGAAGAGAAGCCTAAAGAAGTACAAAAGAAGTCAGATAATCTTCCAACCCTCAAAAGGAAAGTGGAACCAACATGGTTTGAGCCGTCTGAAGAAAAAAACACCAAAGTCTATGTATCAAACTTACCATTAGACATAAATGAAGAGGACTTTGTTAATTTTATGCAGAAATGTGGTCTTGTTGAGCGAGATCCTAGCAACCAGAAAATGAAAGTAAAGCTTTATATGGACAAGGACCAAAACTGTTTCAAAGGAGATGCTTTATGTACTTACATCAAAATAGAGTCAGTAGATTTAGCATTGAAAATACTAGACGGTTGCGACTTCAAAGGCAATAAAGTAAAGGTCGAGAGAGCACATTTCCAGCTAAAAGGTGAGTACAATCCAGCTCTCAAACCTAAGAAAAAAAGAAAAAAGGAATTAGAGAAATTGAAGAAAATGCAGCAGAAACTGTTTGATTGGCGGCCAGAGAAGTTCATTGGCGAGAGATCAAAACATGAAAGGATTGTCATTGTCAAAAACCTATTCCATCCGTCCGACTTTGACAATGAGGTTCAGCTCATTCTAGACTACCAACAGGATCTAAGAGAGGAAAGTGGGAAGTGCGGAGAGGTGAGAAAAGTGGTGATCTACGACCGGCATCCTGAGGGAGTTGCTCAGATCACAATGAAAGAGCCTGAGCAAGCTGATGCTGTAGTAGCCCTCATCAACGGAAGATGGTTTGGGAAAAAGCAGATAACTGCTGAAATCTGGGACGGCAGGACTAAGTACAGGATTGCGGAAACTGATGCTGATCTCAACAAGAGAGTTGACAAATGGGGTAAGTTTCTGGAAGGGAAGGAGGAGGATGAAAAAAAAGAGGACACTAAAGCAGATACAAAGGAATCCCCAAATGAACTTGTGTCAACGGTCAAGACTGTTGAGACAATGGACACTGGCACGGTATCCAATGAAGTCAATACCTCAGTAACGTTTCTGGAAGGGAATGAGGAGGATGAAAAAAAAGAGGAAACCAAAGGGGAGACAAAGGAATCCCCGAAGGAACTTGAGTCAACGGTCAAGACTGTTGAGACAATGGACACTGGCACGGTAGCCAATGAAGTCAATACCTCAGTAACTACAGAAGATGAAGTGGCTGTTGATTCAACAGGCTTAACAATCACAGAAACAGCTGCCAATTGTGATAAACCTTAATTTTAATAAGAAAACCGTTTGTATTTTATGTTTTAATTAAATCAAGAGAGTTTACCTCTATTCAAATGTTTCATTTTCTAATGTAAATTTTCCAATTTTGCTATTTCAGTCATGGATGTTTTTATTATATTTATATCCATGATTTCAGTATTTTAAGTATTAACACAAGTTTTGAGCACATTCAGTGTGCTCATAACTTGAAATAACAAAATCATTATTTTGTTCTACGAAATGCTAAAAGGTGTTGTGTAGGGTCAGGTGTCCAACGTTGAAACACCCAAAATTCAAAGTCTCATAGATCTTTCGTTTCTACCGATATGAATCTAGTTTTTTACAGGTATACAGGTTATTTATTTGAGTATTGGATGTCATTTATAGTTTTTTCAATTTATGTATACACAGGCCATAAAAAAATAAAAACTAAAAAATTAGAAATGTTTCACTGTGTACACGACCGTGTACACAATGAAACACCATAAATTAAACAATGAAACGTATTAATTTGTACCGGATGTTTCCATCATTGTTAAATTAATGTCAAAAATTTATTGTATTTAATAAAAAAAGGTTTTATTCAAAGTTAATACGCTATCAGACTTTCCAAATTACATAAAATAGGTAAATGACCAAAAAAATTAGTTATGTGCAAAAAAAAATTCTTTACATTTATGTATTTATTATGTATAAAAATATAATAACTAATGATTTTCATTATAATGAAAATCATTAGTTATTATATTTTTTTTTATAAGAATTCTAAAAATAATACTTCATTACAACAAAATAACAACATAAGAATAGTATGGTATCCATAAGGTACTAGTTAATTAGACTCTAATAGTAACCTAGTAGGTTACTATATAAAATACTGTTTCACTGTGTCCACTGTGCATTTGTTTCATTGTTGACTACCAAGGGTATCTTTAGTAATCTTATTTTATTTTTACTACATTGCATCATTTTACTAAAATGTTATAGTCCACGTTAATCTATGAAATATGTCCGATGTTAGGTAATCCTGAGAAATATGAGATATGCTAGCATAACTAAATGTAAAATCTTGAAAGAAAGCAGAAAATTCGTACTTTTTTGTAAAAAAATTGAAAAAAGCTCCGCAAAAAATCTTCTTTCGCGCGCCATCGACGCAAACTGGGATATAGCATGAGGTTCGAGGGGGGCTCCTTATGCGATAAACTGCAAGATCTGGTAACGTCACATTTCAGGAATTTCGCAAAGTTTCACTGTGTACCACTGTTTCAACGTTGGACACCTGACCCTACTTAAATTTTCATGTTCCATTTATTTTTGGAAGGTGAAATATTCCAGAGTTCCAGACAGCTCAGCGGGAGGCGCTACCGGAAACTTAAAAATTTTGGTTATTATTATAGTTTAGTGTTGACACCTTCGATCAAATAATATACTCGTGGTACGGTCATTTTTACTCGGTAGCGCTGGTTTGTATTAAATCATTTTTACTCAAACAATATGTAGCTTAGCTTTCCCAAGGTCTCGTCTTTGTCTCTATTTAGGTACACCAAATTTTATCTAAATCGGTTCAGTGGTAGGTGTACCTACCTACCTAATGTCAAAGAGAAGAGTACTAAGTAAGCGCGATAGACAGACAGTTACTTTCGCATTTAGGTACATTATATGTGTAGAGATAAGTCTTTGTTTCCTACAAAAGTGATTTTTAGAAGATAGCCATATAATCGGAGCAATAGCATCCTAGAAGCCAAGTAGCAAAGAGCAAAGCAAAGAGCATGTAATAGTACCAAGTAGTCTGTCAAGCAAAGAGCATGCCTAGAAGTCTGTGATCATGCGTTAGCATCCTAGTAGTCAGTGTGTGATCCTAGCCGAGCAAAATTTTTTCCGATTAAAAAAAAAATGTCTTCCATAGATAACGCACGAGTGTCTAGCGAGCGAGCCGTCATCCATCCGTCATGTTGTCATGTTGTCTTGCTTGTCTGACACCTGACTTTTTGGTTGTATCCAGAATTTTTAACTAATTTGTCGATTTTTTATTGAAAACTTGCATTTTAAAGCGTATTGGACGATGAATTGATAAATTAAGTTCACATCTGTGCTATTGGGTCCAGTGAAATCAGTGTGAACCATATCCAAATCAGTGCGGAAGTTCGTGTGTACCGTCACGTCTAATCGGGGCTTCTCTGGCGGCGGTCTCCATGAATACTAACAGGATAATATGCTAGCATGGCCGTTCAGTCCGACTCCGGAGGGAAGGACGAGGTGAAGACTCAGTTCGCGACGCGGGAAGGGACCTATCGATTGATGACTTTGTCCGAGTATTCTCGTCCTAATCGAGTGGGGTACACCGGGGGGCCGGGCTCGGCGCAGGTGCGGGTGTCGCTGGTGACGCTGCCACCGGTCCTCGCGGAGCCCGGCGCTGAGAGTCCAGCGTCGCAGCCCGAGGACCGGATATGCTTCAACCATGGCAAGGAGCTCTTTGTTTATGTTTACAGAGGCATCAAAAAGGTAATCTTCCCATAAAAAATCACTGAGGTGTACTAAAATAGATGAAACACAATGTGTATATCTTCAGTATTGCGAGATACAAGGAAGTTGTTTTCAAACATACATTTATCAAGTAGATCAAATCAATATTATTACTGTTATAATTGTTAAATAGGTTATTTAATAGTGCAGGTCACAGTTTATCTTGTTTTGTGCAATATGCAGGACTATCATTGTACTATGTTATGTAGAAGGAAAACACAGTATCTAAGAAACATCCTAATAAACTATCTAATACCCTTGAGGATAACAGTTGTGATATGATAGTGGTTTTATTCTTGTTCATCTAGCCAGGATAAAGTGACTTACCTATTTTTATCTGCCCTGGTTTCTAGTTTTCTCATTGTCTTCACACTTGGTTAGACCCTTACACCACCTGCCATTTGTAAATAAGTGGTGTAAGATGTTCTGTTCAGTGCCACCTAAGTGTCACAATACAGTCTTCAAAATTGACTTCCTACCAATTTCTGTATTGCGGGCTTGGTCTAGCATGGATATACCAAGCTTGGCATGGTTCTCTGGAATAAAATTTTGGGTCTGCCCTCATCTGATGGAAGATGCATTAAATTATTGATTTCTACCTGTCCATTCTGGCGTGATGCGACTGACGATACGCGGCGCATTTTCCTTCAGATGTGGGCCAACCCTTAGTATTTTTTTATTAACTGCTGTATGTAATAAATAAAATAATATTACATGCAAAATATTTTATTGGGGGAGACCTATGCCCAGCAGTGGGACAGTGTAGGTTGAAGAAAAAAAAAAACTAAAACATGCTAATATATTATGTCAATAAAATCATCCAAAATATATTATGCTGTATTACATATTATATTATCCTTAATTTATCCCACAGGCCGCAGATCTCACTAAGCCAGTAGACAAGAAGATGTACAAAGGCACCAATCCGACGTGCCACGACTTCAACTCAGTCACAATGACAGCAGACAGCGTCTCATTAGTTATAGGATTTTCTACCGGCCAAATACAACTTATAGACCCTATTAAGAAGGAATTAAGTAAATTATACAATGAAGAGGTGAGTTTTTTACTGTTCTGACACTGTCTTAGTGGAATGTACCAAGTTACACATTCAGGTTAAGTTATACATATCATCCCAAAGTTTGAATTGGTATGATCCTGGCATTGCATGTATAAATTTTTGTTTCAGCAGGAAAAAGTGAGAAAACATTGAGAGGAAACCTGCAAAACATAATCAGCTTCATATGTATTAACTATTAGCTTACTCAGCCGCGGCTTCGCTCGCGCGGTACCTACCTGGATAAAAAGTAGCCTATGTTATTCAAGGTCATAAACTATGCATATTGCAAGTTTCAGTCGAATCCATCCAGTAATTTTTGAATGAAGGAGTAACAAGCTTCCATGCAAACTTTCGCGTTTATAATGTTAATGGTTTAGATGTCCAACAAGCTACTCTTTGTCTATGTTATGCCAAGTGATGTAATTTCGTTAGTTTATAGGCTAATAAACTAGGATACATGCAAGGTCTTCAGGCAATCCATTTTTCACATTCAAATGCTAGCTTCGATTTGTAGGCCTTTCTAAAGCACTACATAATATTTTATTATTATTGGTTATCAACTGCAGTTTCCTCTTCCAATGTTTATCAATAGCTGTTATCAATTTTGCATAAGTGTACTTCAGTTTTTCATTGAATACATAATGTCTAGGTCATATGCATTATCTCAATTTGTATAATTTTCAAATAATTTGGCAAGCTATTATAGTTTAGATTATCATCTTCATTAAATTCATAAGTCTGTCTTTTAACCACTTTAACTTTTAATCTCGATTATCATTACTTATAACATAATTATAATGCTGAGGGGTAGCCTTATTTTCTTGTCACTCAATTGTCAATATTTCTCATTTCTGTTACCCATGTTTATGTTGATAGATATTATATATTTTTTTCTATTCTATTCTATTCTTATAAACCTAGACTAGAAGCCTTCTTCATATCAATTAATCGAAATAATCATTATTATTTACAGAGGCTGATCGACAAAACGCGAGTGACGTGCATCCGATGGGTGCCGGGCTCCAGCAACCTGTTCGTGACGTCACACGCGTCCGGCCAGCTCTACGTATACAACGAGGAGCTGACGTGCAGCTCCGCGGCGCCACACTACCAACTCTTCAAGCAAGGCGACGGCTACTCCGTCCACACTTGCCGCACCAAGTCCACCCGCAACCCCCTCTACCGGTGGCTCGTCGGTACCGAGCCCAGCTGCATCAACGAGTTCGCATTCTCCCCCTGCGGCTCAAACATCGCCACCGTCTCGCAGGACGGATTCCTCAGGGTGTTTCACTACAACACCATGGAGCTCATCGGTAAAGCGAGATCGTACTTCGGAGGATTTCTGTGCGTCTGCTGGTCGCCCGATGGAAAGTACGTCGTCGTCGGCGGTGAGGATGATCTGGTGACGGTGTGGTCGTTCGGCGAGCGGAGAGTGGCGGCGCGGTGCCAGGGACACAAGTCCTGGGTGTCCGTCGTCGCGTTCGACCCGTACGTGGTCGACTTCGGTGACCCTAACTCGGAAGACGGTGACGAGAAACGGAAGGGGGAGAACGTGCAATGCTACAGACTCGGCAGCGTCTCCCAAGATACTCAGCTATGTCTGTGGGATCTGACGGAGGATGTGCTGAAGCCCCCGGTGCGAGCGAGAGCGTCCGCCCATCTCTCTCCGAACGGGCTGACCTTCCCGAACGGCGTGCCGGGGGGCAAACCTCCCGCTAAAGCCGCCAAGACCAACAAGATCGGACACAAACACGCGGAACTGAGCGGCGCGGCGTCCGGTGAACCTTCCGGCACCAAAGCCAAGACTCTGAACATCAGCGTCGGCGGCAAGGAGAAGAAGGAGGACACGACCGGATCTCTGGGCGTGAACTCCTTGACGCAGCGCTTAGCGGGCTTCTCGTTCGGGGAGAGGAGATCCGACCATCGACGGAACTTCAGTCTGACCAAGCCGGTCGAGACGAAAGGCTCGGCGACGAACTCCGTCGCGTTGCGGAAGCCGGGGGTCGCGGGGGCGGGGGAGAACTGCGACGCGTTGAGGCTGATGGGAACGTCGTCGTGTCCCAGGTTCGACGAGTGTCCGGTGCTGGAGCCGCTGGTGTGTAAGAGGATCGCGCACGAGAGACTGACGGCGCTTCAGTTCCGCGCGGATTATTTCGTGACGGCCTGCGCCGACGGGTGCGTGCACACGTGGGCGCGGCCGCGGGGCGAGGCGCGCGTGGCTCGCCGTCCGCCGCCGGAGTCCATCCACCGCGTCGACTAGTGCTCGATACACCTGCGGTATGACGCACGCTCGCGGGTGTTATCCATTGTGCCCTGACTTGTACTTCGATAGTTCTGTGACTCGGGAGAGTTCGGTGTGACTCGGGAGAGTTCGGTGTGACTCGGGAGAGTTCGGTGTGACTCGGGAGAGTTCGGTGTGAGTTGTGACTCGGGAATGTTCGGTGTGACTTGGGAGTTTGGTGTGACTCAGAAGCGTTCGATGTGAATGCTCGAGCTTGATGTAAGTTGTAAGTGCGCTCTAGAGTCTGAGGCGGAGGTAACTTAACGAGTTAGTTCTGACTCTAGTCCTGGTAGTTAGAAGTTTGTAAAAACCTTTTGAAGTATTTGAGTGAAGTTGACTGGGAAAGATTAAGATAAGTAACTTCGTTTTTCATTACATTTCTGAGAGTTTATTGTATTTTGTGAAGTTAATTTTCGCTTTCGTGGCTTTTGGTATTTTAAAACAAAGCGAAATATGTAAGAGTTAGTTTTAACCGAGCTTAAAGTACTATTAACTATTTAAATTGGAGTGATTACATAATAAAGTACAAGTCCAATACGTAAATGAATGTCTCGCCTTAATCCGATCAGTTCAAACAAATATTTGTCAACTGTACTATTTTGTTAAAGACCAACAAAAAAGTGTTGGTTAACTTCGCAAATTAGTGGACTCTCAGCCTTGTGATGAGATGTGCGTTTTGTGCAATAGTGAAGGTGTATTTTGCGGTATTTTTTACCTTTAAAAACGAACGAGATTTGTAATTGTAAGTTTAAAATAACATGAGCGGTGTTATCCCGTGTATTCGCTGGAGCTTTACAATTGTTTAAAATTTTAATCGAAACAGTGAAACATATTTTTTTGCAAGTGTGTCAAAATAGTGATAAGCAACTTTCTGTCCTGTCTTCTATTGGCATAAAAAGATAGAAGATTTTTACATCTGAGTTTTTCAATGTATTGTAGATGTATCCCAAAATCTGTAGTAGCAATCTCATTGAATGATAGTGAGTAAAGCTCCAGTGGACGAAGTTCCGATAAGCATTTCTAGTGTTAAACTATTTACGAACGCCCTTTTCTAATAAGCTGTGAATTCAATTACAAGGAAATAGACAAATATATACCTACCTTTATAGCAACAAAAATCACTACGCATTCAATGTTGCAAATATTCCTGTACACTTTATTGTCACCATCTTCACTTTTTATTTATAGGATCTGACTTCGGTCCCGCGTTTATAAAACAATCTCGCTTCACCTATTATGTGTACGTAAGGGGATTTTTTTAAATATATTTTGTGTGTTTGAAGTGATAGTTTATTGGAACTGGGCATGAGATAGCAATAGTTTCGAGATTCATTCTAAGTATGTATAATAGACATTGGTACATTCTAGTTTAGGGCTGGTCTTGGCTCACTTGTAAATATAGATGTAGGTAGCGATCTAATCGCTTTGAGTAAATGCGAAGGCATCCTTGCGCTTTTTTTTAACTATTTATTTGTTTGAGATGAATGTCTCAAAGACTTTCAGAACTTAAAAGATCTTTGGTAGCTTCAAGTGAACTCACATCTACTTGCCAACTAGTTAAACAAAATAAGAGTAAACTACTGAGATTTTTAATAAACGAATACTGACTAGCTCTTTAAAATAAATTAGGTCTTGAACTAGTAAACAAGTTACAGTAATATTTCACAGGATTGAACTAGTAGAAATAATAGTTTACACGATTTCCTTCAGTTGAACTACCAAGAGCTACCGAGTAGTATGTGCAACTTGGTAGTTATTTAGCTCTAGTTTAGGGTACTAGTGAATTTATTATTTATGTATAAATAATAAATTATCGATCAATATTATTATCGGTTCTATGTTTTATAGCGTAAATTAATCAATTTAATATTGAGCTTTTTCACGCTCGCTGTATATAACATTATATCGTTACTATAACTGTTACTGGAACCGGTTACAGGTGCGTTGTGGCGAAAAGACTTAAGATTTACAATGCAATACATATTACATGTAAAATAATAGTTATGTATAGTGAATAACAAGAACCACGGTATTTCCTACAATCGCCTAAATTATTTGTTATTATTAATCGTTTATAGTCATTATTATTTATGTGTATAGCGTATAACGTTTATTTAAATGCAAAATTGTTGGAAGTTGAGTGTTTGTACCGGTTTGGCCTGTATTAAGTCGGTTTTTAGCATGAAAAAGACATTATAAAGTTTTGTCTTTAGGCTGCGCTTGTTTATCTACACATTACCTAAAAAATATTCACCATCTCATTATATAAATTTCTAAAACTTTTTACATTTTTCAAACAGTCACCGTAAGCGGAAACTGATGTTGATTCATATTGTTATTGGTACATTTTGTAATGTGTAGAGAGAAAAAAAGACATTGAAAACGCGGCCTATAGATTATATTAACCTTCTTTTGACATAATAAATACCTAGGTAATTTAATTATTCTTATCTTTCTGGATATATCAACTATTAGATCACGAAACTAGTAATTTCCTAATTTCCAGTAGAAAAAAGTAGGTTTACTAATCTATTCCACCCAAAAGTATAACTTTTCGTCACCTTAATCAGTGTCTTCACGCAGAAAGTAAAAAAATCATCTTCACTAATACTAATGTACACGCAGTTTTGGTGACATGGGTTGTAAACCTACTTCTGCTGCTCATTTTTCGCTCATGGTTGTCGTTTTGATAATGAGACCTCCATTTGTAATTAAATTAATGTTGCATGTTACGATCACGTCCTTATTATGTGTAAGATGTAACTTTATAATGTGTAAATTATTTCTTTTTTCGTGGCCTTATAAATGTTATGAATTTTCAATTTCTTGTGGCTGTATTTGTATCATTTTTATTAACTTAAATACTATTTGTGAATGAAATTATCATGTTTTTACAATGCTGTATTTGCGCTCGAAGCATTGTATAATAACAATTTATTCGAGTGGCTACCCGAGGGAGCTTGTGTTGTTGGGTTCATTAAAGTTTCAGATATACCTAAGTTGAATTACCATCTTAGCATTACACATTGTACCTACACTTTTGAAACTAAACTATAACGATAGATTTGCAATCTGTGACATAAATTAACTGCTTGTTCAAAACTACAAAACCCACTGCCGTAAAAAAATTTTCTTGATGCTAGATTGGTTTTTATTTAAGACCTTAGTAACCCAAGTTAATTTGTCACTGAAAAGCTTGATCATATCAAAAATGCTATTGTAAAAAAAAATTACTATACAGTACGGCAGCTATATTGACATTAAATGATGTTATCAAACTGTAATAGGTTGTGCCCATAGATGTAATTATATCATTAACATTGTATTAGAGCACAGAGTAGGCTCGCAAGATACCGATTACGAATAATTTATTAACCTATTTAAATACAGTAAAAAGTATTACAAAGTACATACTATGTTTCTATTTGATGCCTGATCAAGAGGCTCAATTGTGTCTGAACACTCAGAAAATGGTCAAAAAATATATTAGAAAACACAAATATGCTTATATTGTAATAAAAGCTTTAACAGCCCTGCTTTTAATTATTTCCTTGCAGCCTGAAAATTTCAGCTCTGAAGTGTATTTTAAAGTGTTAAGCTTATTATGCCACATTAGTTGTACATATTTGTATAGCTATTTCTGTTACAAAGACACGTTTGACCATTTTCTGTGTACGATTTTAGAACTATTTTAAATTGACTGCAAGGCTTTACGACACTGAGCAATGTAATTTTAATAAGTTATTGAAGTTTGTTAATTAGTGAGACACTACAAGCCTATCAAGTTATATGAATAGAGAATTCTCTTGATAAATGTTGTGTTTTATTTCATTTTCAAGGATAGTTTTCAACATGAAATACTAGTGGCAATTCGGAGTATCGCAAAAGCTAAACTTAACTAACTAAAAATGTTGCCGTCCCCTTCATAGCGATGGAAATAAAAAGGATGGCATTAATTTTAGTTAGTTTAGTTTAGCTTTTGCGACACTCCGAATTGCCACGAATACCTACTTATATGCAAAATGTGGGTATTTTTCAAACGTGTAAGCGCTAGGCCCTAGGCATCTTCAAAGAATCATAAATGCGTGTAGATCTGAGATGTCTACCACACCTAAACATATAGAATGAGTTTATGTACCTTCAAATTTACATAAAAAATTAACAACGCGATTACTTTTTATATTCCTAACTTTTTAAAATGTTATTGTTTCGTTTTTATTTCCAAGCAGACATGGACGCAAACACCTTTAAATTTACATAAAAAATTAACAACGCGATTTACTTTTTATATTCCTAACTTTTAAAAATGTTATTGTTTCGTTTTTATTTCCAAGCAGACATGGACGCAAACGCTCTTGAAATAACCACTATAAAAAAAAACACTTCTGTATCTACATGGTATATTTTGTCCTAAAAGCCGGGATCCCACGCCGTACGATCAGCCGCGTCCGCCATCTTGTAGCAAACTATCGTATCACCTGGCTTCACCTGTAATTTGTAAAAAAATCTTTTTATGCCGGGTTCCTATATCCAACTAACGGATGTCCGTAGGACGGTCGTCATAGCAACGTTGTTATCTGTCAAAAAGTCTCATACATTTTGTGTTGAATAAACAACGTTGCTATGACGACCGACCTACGGACATCCGTTAGTTGGCTATGGGAACCGGGGGTTAATCAATCGATCTCTGTGGCGCAGTGGTAAAGGCCCGCATGAGACGCAGAGGTTGCGGGTTCAATCCGCTACGGGACATAATGTGAGTATGTTCTGCAAATATTTGTTGTGTCTGGGTGTTTTTCTATCTATAATAATGTATCTTATTCATCATTTAGAAAAATGTATTGTATATAACATCATCTGGTTACCATAACACAAGCATTAACGGCCGGTTTCAATATTAAACTTACGAATGATCGTAGATTGATCGCCATAGCAACTTTGTTTAGACAACAACAAAATGTAGGACACTTTTTGACAGATAACAATATTACTATGGCGACAGATCCACGGTTATTAGTAAGTTGAATATTGCAACCCGGCATAAGTTGCTTAGCTTGGGACTAGATGACCTTGTGTGGAATGTCCAAAGATTATTATAAAACTTAAGAGCTCAGCTCTTGTCGGTGTAATGATGCAATTTCCTCCATATGCTTCTTTCCAATGCGATCTCTTTTACTTCTCGATACGATATGACAGCGACCTTCTCTTTTGTCCAAAGATAATAATGATTATTATTATATGTGCCTACCTCAACTGTGGGATCGTCGAAACGCAAGCCGCATTCCATATCGCGTTTGATGGTGGCCACTTCCTCTTTCAAATGTTTCATCGACGCCAGTTTACCTGAACGCAATACACTTTTAATTTAAATGAAATTTAGTAAAAATAAAATATGTAAGTATGTATTTGGACATACCTCTGACTACCCCCTTAGACATCTTCGAAAAGATCTAAAAATTGCCTAATGATCTGAAAGAAACGTCTACCGCTCCCGGGATACAGTCGTGATCATATTTCATTTTTTTCATTTCATTTCAAATTTAGTTACTTTAATACTTTTCTGTAAGATCACAATTCATATTTTTGCATTTTTAATGTTCCATCGTAATTCGTATCTGCTGTGTTACAATAGCCGTGCTGGCGGAAATAAAAACCCTAAAAAGTAAGTCAAATTAGGTGTGCAAATGTAAGTGAACAATCACAGTAACACACTAATATTATAAAGGTGAAAGTTTGTTAAGTGTCAAGTCAAAGTGCGTAAGTATGCAGGTAAGTGTGTTTGTTACTCTATCACGCTCAAACGGCTGGACGGATTTGAATGGAATTTAGTATCAATATTGCTTATACCCTGGATATAAAATAGGCTACTTTTGATCCCGGTATTCCCACGGGAACGGGAACTAGTCACCGCGCAGCTAGTGATATAAATCTTTATGATTATTACCTACGTTGCGTAAGGGTTGAAAGGTGTTAAGGAATGTCCAATTTATTCAATTTTATGGAAAGGAAACTCCTAGCGACACCTATCATACATTTTAATAACTAATTTTAGAATCACGTTTCGAAATATTGGAATAGCAGTCCTTTTCTATCGTCCTTGGGTGTCGTTTTTACCCTTTAGGTACGGAATCCTAAAAAGTAAGTCTTAGTGTGCAAATGTAAGTGAACAATTAATATATCATCAACATCTAGACCTAGGTATACCTAAGTTATAGGTACCTACTTACCTACCTACCTCTGTTTCTTTGTGCTTTGTGTCTTTCTTTGTATGTACCTACCTATTTAAATGTATGTCTGTGCTTTTTGTTGCCAAATAAATGTTATTCTATTCTATTCTAGATAGATAGATAAACATTTATTCTATATTAGCTAACTTGCCCGTGGCTTCGCTCACGTGGTACCTACCTTGATAAGATATAGCCTATGTTCATTCGGAAAGTCTAAGCTACAAATAGGTGAAAGAATTTATGAAATAGGATAATTAATTTCGGAGATTACCCCAAACATACAAACAAACAAACCAACTTTACCTCTTTATAATATTAGTATAGATAAAGTGTTCTCGCAGTGTACCTTCATAGACGACCTCTTGTCCCCTCACAAGTCGGTAGAGCGCGCTCCTCGCGAGCGCTCCCTTCAAGCAGCGGCAGCCGGCCACCGGGACCTTCTTCTTGCCCTCCGTTACAAAGAACTGCTGGAGCACGTTCGCTTCTCCTGTCACAAGAGAAAGTTAACATCGACAGTTCAATCAAGAGTGGTGTTAATACTTAATACATTTCAATCATAAGGCTGCAATTCCATTGACGCGGAGCGGTGCTTAGCGGTGCATGAATTGACCAATCACTACGCTCGAAATCTCGCGATTTCGATTTGATTGGTCAATTCATGCACCGCTAAGCACCACTCCGCGTCAATGGAAACGCAGCCTAAGAACCAAGAGTGAAGTGTTAACATCGCCAATTCAATACACAACAACCTACAGTTGGCAGCTTTCGCACGGGCGTAGCCAGAATTTTTCTGAGGTAAAAAATATATAAAAACAAGCTTACTCGCCCATTGCTTCGCTCGCGTGGTACCAATAAAGCACAAATCGGTGAAAGAATTTTTTAAATTGGATGAGTAGTTTCGGAGATTACCTCAAATATACAAACAGGCCAACTTCAACCTCTTTACTTATAATATTACTAGCTTACTCCATTCCTACCTTGATAAAATATAGCCTATTTCGGAAAGTCCATGCTACATCGGTGAAAGAATTTTTGAAATCGAATGTTGAGTTTCGGAGATTTAAAACAAGCAAGCCTTTTATTTGCGCGATTGGTACAAGACCTTAAAAGTGTGATGGACATACCTACAACCTCCTCTTCCTGTCTCTTCGGTATCCTCGCGCTGATCTCTTCCTTCACATCATCAACAAGTCGGTATATAACATTGTGTGGTCTCACAGACACCGACTTGCGCTTAGCGTCCGCGGCCAGTGAAGACGGGACTTCCACGTTGAACGCGTAGATGACTGCTTTAAACGCTTCTGCTATCTGAAATTATCGGTTCACTAGCTTACTTGCCGGCTTTGCCCCCGTAAGTAAGTAAGTTCGTATGAGCAAGTGGCCAACTCTGGTGACGGAGTTTTTAGGCCGCCTTAAGGCCTCCGTCATGGCTTAACGACTTTTTAAAAGCCGGGACCAACAATTTAACGTTCCCTCCGAAGCACGGAAGCGCTCAGCTGGTAATGCCACTTGCGGTCACCCATCCAAGTAGTAACCGCTCAGAACGTTGCTTAACTTCGACGATCTATCAAGAACGTCTTAGCAAGCTTCGCCACGAGCGACTGCCCCCGTGGTACTTGTATAAAAAGTAGCATATATGTTATTGCAGGTCATAAACTATATCGAATTTTGTCGCTGACCGTACAATGTAAAAGAAATAGAGACAGTTTTACCAAGGACGATTGGTTTTACCTCCAAATCATTAGGCGTGACGGGTCCAACTCCAAAATGTACCAGATCCAACCGCACTGTGTCGTGTTCGTCATAGGTCTCCAAGATGTCCAGTATAGCCTCCACAGAACCGTCCACATCACCTAGAAAATAATAATCACACTCGCAAAAGCTAAACTAAGCTAACTAAAATTGTTGCCGTCCCTTTCATAGCGATGGGAATAAAAAGGATGGCAATGGTTTTAATTAGGTTAGTTTAGCTTTTGCGACACTCCGAATTGCCCCCAATATCACACTAATCCCACTAATATTATAAAGGTGAAAGTTTGTGTGTGTGTAAGTATGTAAGTATGTAAGTGTGTAAGTGTGTAAGTATGTAAGTGTGTTTGTTACTCTTTCACGCTCAAACGGCTGAACGGATTTGAATGAAATTTGGTACCAGAATTGCTTATACCCTGGAATAACAAATAGGCTACTTTAAATTCCTGAAAAGTGCAGTGTTCCCGTGGGATTATTAACCAAATTATTCATCAAAATAGTTTCGGTAGTTTGGCAGTGCAAAAGGTAGCTGTCAGACAAAATAACTTCATAGATGGCAGCACAGGCAAAAATTTAACTCCTTCACGCTCGAACGGGTGGACGGATTTGAATGAAATTTGGTAGCAGGATTGCTTATACCCTGGATTAAAATATGCGCGACTTAAAATTCCTAAACAGTGCATTGATTCCGTGGGATTATTAATCAAATTCATTAAAATAGTTTATACTAAATAGTTTGGCCATGAAAAAGTTACAAAATAATTTCAATAGATGGCAGCACAGGCAAAGTTATTATTCCGTCACGCTAAAACGGCTGGATGAATTTGAATTAAATTTGATAGCAGGATTGTTTATTTCCTGGATTAACAAATAGGCTACCTTAAATTCCCAAAAAAGGAATGGTTCCGTGGGATTGTAAACCAAATTATTCATCAAAATAGTTTGGCCGTGAAAATGTAACTGTTAGTCAAAATAATGTTAATAGATGGCAGCACAAGCAAAGCTATAACTATATGAATGAAATTTGGTAGCAGGATTGCTTATACACAGAATTAAAAAATACGCTACTTAAAATTCCTGAAAAGTGCATTGACTCCGTGGGATTATTAATCAAATTCATTAAAATAGTTTATACAAAATAGTTTGGCCGTGAAAAAGTAACTGAAAAAGTAACAAAATAATTTCAATAGATGGCAGCACAGGCAAAGTTATTATTTCTTCACGCTCTAACGGCTGGAATTTGAATTAAATTTAGTAGCAGGATTGTTTATTCCCTGGATTAACAAATAAAAAAGGAATGGTTCCGTGGGATTATAAACCAAATTATTCATCAAAATAGTTTGGCCGTGAAAACGTAACTTTTAGTCAAAATAATGTTAATAGATGGCAGCACAAGCAAAGTTATTACTCCTTCACGCTCAAACGGCTAGACGGATTTGAATGAAATTTAGTACCAGGACAGTAACAGTTGATATCCTGGATTAACACATGTCATAGGCTACTTTAAATCCCATAAAAGCGTATTGTTCCCGTGAGATTATCAAAATACTTAAATTATGCTTCTTCAAACTCAAACTTAACGAATTTCAAATACTTATTGTTTTTTTTTGTCCCCATAATCTCACGGAATTGGGACTTAAGTATGTACGTAGATAAATCTTCGATAAAAATATTTCTGGCTCAACATAAACCATTAGGACAAAGTTTATATTTGTGTCTTCAATTAAAATTCGGTCTTCAAAGCACCTCGTCATCGCTATTTTATTATATTTCCCACAGTTTCGGCTCGCTTCGTGTCTAAAATCCTCGCTACGCTCGCTTTGCTCGCATGTAGCTTTTTTAATCTTTTGCAAGCAAATTGAATTATGTCAGGTCATAGAATAGGAACAGACGATCAGTCAGCCTTTTCTATGAGTACTATAAGCAAAATCAAGTGTCACAAGACGCATTTTTCTTTAAAAATTCGGCTCGCTTCGCGAGTTTAAAAGGCTCGCTACGCTCGCTAAGTTCGAAGCTTACTATGCTCGCTTGGTTCAAAGCTCGTTTCGATCGCACGGTAGCTTCTTGAATATTTTGCTAGCAAATTGAACTATGTCAGACCATAGAATAGGAACCGACCAACAGTCAGCCTTTTCTATAAGCCCCATAAGCAAAATCAAGTGTCACGTCAGGACGCATTTGTTTTTAAAAAATTTCGGCTCGCTTCGCTCGCACGGTAGCTTCTTGAATATTTTGCTGGAAAATTGATCTATGTCAGACTATAGAATAGGGACCGACCAACAGTCAGCCTTTTCTATGAGCACCTTAAGCAGAATCAAGTGTCACATGACGAATTTCTCTTAAAAATTTCGGCTCGCTGCGCTCGCTTGGTTCGAAGCTCGCTTCGCTCGCATGGTAGCTTCTAACTGTGTAAGACCATGGAATAGTAACCCACCAGCAGTCATCCTTTTCTATGAGCACCAAAATCAAGTAACACAATGACGCATTGGTCTTAAACAAGGAGCAAAATAAAAAAAATTATGAAAACTTTTTCAATTACTTACGTAAGAAGAGAGTAATTTTTTCACTCTCGAGGTGCATTTTTATTCATATCTCTGACGATTCTCAACAGATCATAAAAATAATCATCAAAAACGGTTCACCCAGTCGACGAATTGAAAACCTCCTCCTTTTTTGAAGTCGTTAAAAAATTTATTAACTTAGGTATTCACCGCGGGTAACACCGCGGGGCACAGCTAGTACTTATTATAAAGGTGAAAGTTTGTGTGTGTAAGTATGTAAGTGTATTTGTTACTCTTTCACGCTCAAACGGCTGGACGGATTTGAATGACATTGGGTAACATTTGCTTATACCCTGGATTAAAAAATAGGCTACTTTTGATGCATTAAAATAATGACGACTAGACTAGATGACGCTGTGTGGAATGTCCAAGGATTTATTTATTTAACTCTTGACTATTTATGCGTACTGCCGCAGATTGAAACAAACTGCCAACGTCTCTGTTTTCATTTTCATAGACCCGCATACTTTTAAGAAGAAAGTTAATAGCCATTTTCGGGGCAAGCTCGCTTCATCATCGACTTCATCCTCGCATCGGCAAGCCTCGAAGTCAAAAGCTAACCCATTTTCAATAAAATGAAATAATAATAAATACATTTTTTTAGCGTTGAATGCAGTTAGTTTGAGCGTTGTCTGCGTTGAGATTCAAATGCGTATTTTCTTGTATACTCTCTCGGTTCACATTAAAATTGTATTTCCGATTGTCATTACTCGTGTTTATTATTCGTGCTACGCTTGAAATTGTCGATCACGTCACGACGGAGGTCTCCGTCACCAGATTAAGGCTCAACTCACACCAAAAGAGCGGCGAAGGGCAGCGAAGCGGAGCGCAGTTTCAGTGTCATATGAATTTGAACTTTATTTTCATTACTATAATACTTATTATCGCATAAGAAACTCGACCGAGTCGCGCGGATGCCCGCGGCGCCGCGGGAATTCCGGCGAATTCGAATACGCGCGCCTTCTCATGCGATAAGTATTATAGTAATGAAAATAAAGTTCAAATTCATATGACACTGAAACCGCGCTCCGCTTCGCTGCCCTTCGCCGCTCTTTTAGTGTGAAATACTTATTATCGCATGAGAAACTCGACAGAGTCGCGCGGATGCCCGCGGCGCCGCGGGAATTCCGGCGAATTCGGCTCTTTTGGTGTGAGTTGAGTCTATGAGTGTAAGAACATACCTTTAACGACTACATTAAGTGTGGGATGCGTATCTTCTTGTATCATCTTCTCCCTCGGTCCAACCCTCCTCATCTTGAACCGGCCCAGGGCCCGCTTCTTGGCCAACGTCGCCTTGTACTGCTGCCTGTGCTCCGCCTCCTTAGCTGCGATCACTTCGGAGTCTGAAGCCTGTTTCTCCTTCATTCGAAGGTTGCTGCGATATTTCATCACCTCTGCCGCGCGTTTCTGTGAATGGATGTTTTTATAATGTCTAAGTGGAATTATGCACCTTAGATAAACCTTAATAGGTTTTTAAGGTGTTTATTACTAAGTTTGTGATTTATCTTAAATTTTTGTTAAATTAAAATATAAAAAAAATAACCGAGTTAAAAAAGGAGGTGGTTCTTTACTTCCGATTAATAGTGGATATTCGATTGCCAATAGTGGATTTGCTTGCCAATACTAAGCCATGATGGAGGCCTTAAGGCGGCCTAAAAACTACGTCACCAGAGTTGGCCACTTGCTCATACGAACTTACTTACTATGTAGCGTGCGCAGAGTTTTGGCGTTTACATTTTATTTGTCTGATTGTGGCTCTATAATACATCTCAATGGTTGGAAGTGGTGAATGGCTGAAGATTTACATTGTTCATAATGATTTATGTTATGTTCATATGTATAATATGTATATATTTACAAAAAAAAATGTATCTATGTAGTATATCAGTCATCTGGTTACCATAACACAAGCATTAAATTGCTTAGCTTGGGACTAGATGACGCTGTGTGGAATGTCCAGGGATATTTATTTATTTATTATTTATCAATTAAGCTAGGCTAGAGAATGTATTTTTCTCGTTTCTCTTATGACAATGAAAAGAGATAGCAACAGATAGGTATATCAGCCATCTGAGCTATAACTAAGCTTTGAAGTTTATTATGTATTGTTATACAAAATGGGTTAGACCGTCTACTTTTGTCATATGCCGGCACCAGACATTGGCTTCAACTTGGTTCCAACATTAGAATGGCCAATGGCAATGCTCCGTTTGTGTCGAATAACCGTAAACGGAGCATTGCCATTGGCCATTCTAATGTTGGAACCAAGTTGAAGCCCATCTGTGGTGCCGGCAATAGCCGTAACTATAAGTTTTTTGCTACTTTTTTCAAGGATTCCTCTCAGTGTCTGAATGTAGAGCTCCAAGAAGCTGCAAGTTCTCACCTCCGAGCTGACTTCCAAGACCTGGTCTCCAGCGGAAGGCAGCTCCCTCCAGCCCAGCACCAGGACGGGAGTTGACGGGGGAGCTTCCAGGACCACTGAACCATCCGCCGAGTTCAATACGCGGACCTGGACAAACAATTATTATAGCGGGTTCGATCTCCGCCGCGGGACAAATGTTTGAACAAACATTGTTTAAACAACATACAACATACATTGTATTGTCCTGATCGAACTTGCAATAATATGAACTACAAATATTTGCCTCGAGTCTGGGTGTTTACTATGTATAATAATATTAATAATAAATATCCTTGGACATTCCACACAGCGTCATCTAGTGCCAAGCTAAGCGATTGTTATGGTAACCAGATGACTGATATACTTCATAGATACTAACATTTTTTTTGTAAATACATACATATTATACACCCAGACTCGAGAGAAATACTTGTAGATCATGCAAACATTTGTCCCGTAGCGGGGATCGAACCCGCTACCTCCGCGTCTCAGGCGGGCCTTCACCCACAGAGTCAAAATGTATAATCATAATGTATGTTGTTGTTGCTAACATAACTGCCCCACAGTTTCTAGTTCTAAAATAATGCATTATGTGAGTACATTTTATCGCTACAACTAAATACAACTTTCCGAGCGACGACATATACATTTAACAATTATTGTAATATCTCTCACAACATTTCTTTGTCAATAAGTTAGAACCGACACCTTATTTTTGGATTATTTGTAACTGCATTTATTTATTTATTTTTAATTCATTTTATTTTCCTGTATTTATACTTATTTAACTGTATGTATTTGTTTGTGAGAGAAAATAAATAAATGATTGATTGATTGATCTGTTTCTCAAGTAAGTGACTTTTGTGTCTTTTTTGGGAAATAAACATTCTTTAAACCTACAGTGGGACAATCATTAATTTAACTGAAAGTACCGCAATATGTTACCTTTGCCCAGCCGGTGCCGGCCACAATGATGGAGCCTCTTCGTAACGTGCCCCGTTGTACCAAAACTGTTGCCTGCTTTCTGCCAAAACATCAAAACATAAATACATTTCGGCCCGCGGGCTGAGTGAAGAGTGGGCTGAGTTGACCGTCTGTTCCACCTAGTTACATTGTAGTTACATTGATGTAACCAGCCGGACATTTTTATTCCAAGTAGTTACATTATTTAAAAATGTAACTTTAACGTAACTAATGAGACTTTTTTGTTCCACCTAGTTACACCATAGATAGGTACCATCGTAGGTTCAAAAGACACTATTAAGTATTACTAAGCCATGACGGAGGCCTTCAGGCGGCCTAAAAACTCCGTCACCAGAGTTGGCCACTTGCTCATACGAACGAACGAACCACTATTTCAGTTATACTTGCAATGACAGTGTTTCTACTAGCTTATCTATCTAAATACTACACTTACCCCGTTTTAGGGTCCAACTGGGCCTCGATAACCGTGCCCTCCACATAGCCCCCGGGATCCGCTTTGAGTTCCATAAGCTGTGCTTGTAATGTCAGTGCTTCTTCTAAAGTATATATCTTAAGTACTACACTTACCCCGTTTTAGGGTCCAACTGGGCCTCGATAACCGTGCCTTCCACATAGCCCCCGGGATCCGCTTTGAGTTCCATAAGCTGTGCTTGTAATGTCAGTGCTTCTTCTAAAGTATATATCTTAAGTACTACACTTACCCCGTTTTAGGGTCCAACTGGGCCTCGATAACCGTGCCTTCCACATAGCCCCCGGGATCCGCTTTGAGTTCCATAAGCTGTGCTTGTAATGTCAGTGCTTCTTCTAAAGTATATATCTTAAGTACTACACTTACCCCGTTTTAGGGTCCAACTGGGCCTCGATAACCGTGCCTTCCACATAGCCCCCGGGATCCGCTTTGAGTTCCATAAGCTGTGCTTGTAATGTCAGTGCTTCTTCTAAAGTATATATCTTAAGTACTACACTTACCCCGTTTTAGGGTCCAACTGGGCCTCGATAACCGTGCCTTCCACATAGCCCCCGGGATCCGCTTTGAGTTCCATAAGCTGTGCTTGTAATGTCAGTGCTTCTTCTAAAGTATATATCTTAAGTACTACACTTACCCCGTTTTAGGGTCCAACTGGGCCTCGATAACCGTGCCCTCCACATAGCCCCCGGGGTCCGCTTTGAGTTCCATAAGCTGTGCTTGTAATGTCAGTGCTTCTACTAAAGTATCCAGGTTGGTCCTCTTAAGTGCAGACACGGGGATCGCTTGTACGTCACCACCGAGAGCCTCGCAGACAACGCCGTGTTGAGAGAGCGAACGTAGAGTGCGGTCCTAGGGAAACTCAGGCCTTTTTACATCTTTACTAGATGATTTATACAGAGTCAGGAGGCAATCTTTGCCTACACTTAACGGGACACTGTAGTGCCTGGGACGTTGTTGAGATGGAATAGGTTTGCCCAGCACCAAAACCATCCTCTCAGCTTAGCGGGCTATATCCACAGGAAAGACAATGGTCAATACGTATGGGTCTGACTAGCCGCGGGTTTCCTCACGATGTTTTCCTATACCGTTTAAAGCTCGTGTTAAAGTGCATATACATTTTTCGACACGAAAAATCCATTGATGCACGGCCGGATTCGAACTCACCATTCGACCTCATTCGACCTTCGGATCGAAAGTCGAAGTACTTATCCATTTGGAGATACAAACATAAATAAGAAATGGAGGCATACCTACAATGTTCACACCTGGCTTGTCCATTTTGTTGATCGCCACGAGGATGGGAACTGCAGACAAAAAAATATGTACATGTACCTAAATATTGTAAATCTTTAAATCCCTAATAGGTTTAAGTGTCATCATCCTATCCTACTAACCCTACTAATATTATAAAGGTGAAAGTTTGTGTGTGTGCAAGTGTGTTTGTTACTCTTTCACGCTCAAACGGCTGGACGGATTTGAATGAAATTTGGTACCAGAATTGACGTAAGGGAACTATTCACCGGGTAACACCGCGAGGCGCAGCTAGTAATACATAAATAAAGAATAAGTATATTTTTTGAACAGTACATAGGTATCGTTTATTGTTTCGAATTTGACACTTCCTTTCACACACAATGCCGACACCACACATTGGCTTCAACTTGGTTCCAACATTAGAATGGCCAATGGCAATGCTGTTTACGGTTATTCGACACAAACGGCATTGCCATTGGCCATTCTAATGTTGGAACCAAGTTGAAGCCAATGTGTGGTGCCTATACATTTCATCCTTCCCTCTCTTCTCCCTCTACCGTATCTTTTCACCTTCTTTTACTGCAGTTCTCATATACCACTCACCATTAGCCTCTCTGGCCATCCGTATGCTCTCCTTGGTCTGGTCCATGACTCCGTCATCAGCAGCCACCACCAGCACCACTATATCCGTGGCGAAGGCCCCCCGCGCCCGCATGGCCCCGAACGCGGCGTGTCCGGGCGTGTCTAGGAACGTCACCTTCTCTCCTGATGCTAGCTTCACTAGAAACAACAAAATGTTGGTCTAGAGTCTAGATAAAAACATAGTTTAGTTTTTGCTTCAAAGTCTGATATTGTGTGGTATTTTTTATTGTCTGATATTGAGTGTTAAAACTTATGACTTTTATTTATACACGAAATAGCAAACAGTTAGGTTTAAAGAACTTTATTCTCATAAAAACACAATGGTTCACTTATAATGAGATACAAGGAAATTTATCTAAATAAGTTTTACCAACCTCTGGTTAATCACATGAAACATAACTTAATTTTCATAGAATAGAATAGAATGCATTTATTATCATAGGTGTAACACATTAACAAAATGAATTAATACTTAAGTAATTATAAATTATTAAGTGAACAAACTATGACTCGTCAAACAAAACAATGCAGAAGTTTCCGTTATTTTTTTTTATGCTAATATATCGTACTAAGCATTTCATGAAGCATGGTGAAATAATTTTTTGAATATCTTGAAAAATGACAAAGCCATTCAACTTTTACGGCGGCTTAAAAATAATTCAATCAAGGATCAGATTTCATAAATACATAGATAGAAAGATCTAATCATGTACTTGTTAATGTATCATTGGCAACACAATGTTTTTTCTTTCCACATACCTTCAAAAGCACCGATATGCTGTGTGATCCCTCCGAACTCAGTATCGACCACAGCGGAGTCCCGCAGTGAGTCCAGTAAGGTCGTCTTCCCGTGGTCCACATGTCCCATCACGCAGACTACAGGCGGCCGCGGCCGGAGCGCCTCGGGCGCCGCCGACGAGGCGGGGACTGCGTCTTTGTTCTAAACAAGTATGTTTCTATGACCAATAAGGCCAACTCGCCTTTAAAAAAAAGCTAGGCCCACACCACCAGGTTCTTGCCTGATTCTTTCCCAGTAGGCCTAACATGTGCAACGCGTCGATACGACAAATGAAATAACTCGATTATGTCGAACTGACGAGAAAACTGGAGAATATTTTGTCGACGACGAGAAAATTTCTCGTGTTGCACATGTTTTGACGACCTCAGTGGCGCAGTGGGCGAAAGCCCGCCTGAGACGCAGAGGTTGCGGGATCGATCCCCGCTGCGGGACAAATGTTTGCATGATCTGGAAATATTTGTTTCGTGTCTGGTTGTTTTCTATATATAATTATGTATGTATGGAGTTTCAAGACCACCTAAAGGCCTCAATCATGGCTTAACCCAAGTTGCTGTAGACATATTCTTTCAGATCTTTAGGTATTTTTAGATCCTTTGAAGATGTATAGGGTAGTCAAAGGTATGGCCAAATATTATGTATTTGATACATACCCACATTTTGCAGAACATTCCATAGTGACAGGTTGCAAGTCCATCAGTGCTACTATGGTGCTACTATACAGCTAACTGGTTTCCTCACTATGTTTTTCTTTTGTTATACATACCTATGTAGAGTTGAGTTTTATTGTGCCACTTTATTGAGCTTAGGTTTTAGTTAAAAGTCTGTTGGATGCTATTAATGCATTATTCAAATTCAAACCTCCTCTTCTTCAACCTCCTGGTCGGGCCGCGGCACCAACTTGAATCTGTATCCAGTTATCTTTACCACATCTCTAATGATTTGAGGGTTGTGTATCACAGTGGTCTCTTTGTATTCTACTTCGGAAGCCTTGTCGGCGAATTCTAGGGCTTTAAAAACATGATCTGAAAATATTTAATAAATTACCTTTATTTTTTCCAACAATAATTTGACAAATTGTCATCAGTTAGATATAAATGTTTATTTATGTTTCTACAGGTAGGTATTCTGAGGCCTTGCCAACTCCACTGTTTGCGCCACTTTGTTGCTTAATAGTAAGAGTGGCTTTTTAACTAAAGTAAAGTAAGTTCGTATGAGCAAGTGGCCAACTCTGGTGACGGAGTTTTTAGACCGTTTCAGTTTTTACTTTTTAACTGACTTCAAAAAAGAAGGAGGTATGTTCCAATGTATGTATTTATTTATGATTACCAATTATTCCGTCAATAGTGGACAGATTATGAGTTTAAAAGAGCGTACGAATTTTCACACAGAATTATGCACCTAAGAAATCATGGTTAAGTGCTGAAGTGGTCCAATAAAAAAAAATTAAGGATCTGATGAGGGTCGTCGGAGTTATGAACAGAAATGCACTTCGAGAATGCAGGCAATTTCCCACTTATGTAATTATTAAGGGATTATTATTTAAGGGAGGCCTTTGCCCAGCAGTGGGACACTGAGGGCTGCTAATAATAATAATAATGTAATTATAGTCGGTTTTATAATTTGATTCAATGATGATGATAAACAACATACCCACATCTTTCCTAAGAACATCAGCCACATCTCGCACTGTCATGTTCCTCCATATCCCCACTACTTCCGACCCCGCTTTAGGTGAGTATCTGATTGAGGGTCTGCCTCTATTATCTGCAACCTTCATTAATAAAAATTATTATAATTACTATAATTCATATAATTAGATAGATAAATATAAAATTTATTTGGAGAACACAGAGCACAGACGAACATTACAATTTAAAAACAGGAAGGGAGGGAGACAGACAGTAGATTCCAAATTGTAGGTAAGTAGGTACAGCTAAATTAGAAATTGTCCCCGTTCAACATTGAGTAGCCATAAGCGTCTGGCGTAGGTGTGGACCAAATAGGATCGGTCTCAGCATAAAAATTCGCTTACTTTTTTTTTATTAATAAAAATGTATAAAAATTTAGATGGTTACTGTATTTATTTTTATCATCAGGAAAGACTGTAGGTAGACCATAGCTTAATGATACCTTTTCTTCTTCTGATCTTCTTTTCTTATAATCTACCGCTGATATAGACAAATGCCTTGCTCTATGAAATATGTCCAAAGGCAATGCTTTTCCAGAAGCTTGTAAAATTTCTGTTCTTGCTGATTTAAGGGCAAGCCTGTAATAAGTATAAGTTTTATTAGAAAGCTTAACAGAAACTATTATTAATGCAACTATTGTAGTGGTATCAGTGGTATTCTATTGTTGTAGTGTGTATATTATGTTCTATAGTTGCTTGTTTGAAGAAACCTGATCATGATGTTACTACTTCTGAATGTCATAGTGTTTGTTTTACCTGGGAAAATCGCAGATTTGACTGAAGCTGGTAATCTTTATGAGTTACATAAAAACAGCTACAAAACAGAATTATTTGTTTATGATACTCACCACCTAAACATTAGACTCCTGTACATACTGATTGATAATAGCCAAGCCAATCAAGTCATATAACAGAAGACAACAGTTTTAGTTCGGCATATTTATCAAATACTCAAGAACAATATAGGTTATGTTACATTTCTAGCGATTCTAAACACTGAAACAAAAACGTGTATTTATAAAAGTTAACAGCATAGTCGCTGTTCTAAAATGAAGATAACAGACAGAATAAAATTTGAGGATTTGATTCTTTTTTCGTCTTTTTCCTTTGGATTCGATTCGAAAAACAACATAACCTCAAAACTCAAAAAGTGATTGACATGACATGACATTTAGAAAGTTTTGACTTCTAATGACTTTTGATATTCGCTTGACACGACAGCGACAGTGATACTGTTTTTTTTTTACTGGGTATTGTACGTATTGTACGTTTTTTAGCTTTATCTTAGATTTTGATAGACATTCATTCATTTGTTAAGTATTGTATTCCTATGTATTTTTTATAATCCTATGTAATCAAAAGATTTTATTTACTACATGGATGTATACATTTACTAATAAATTCTTAGATCCATAGACAACCAAACCATCTCCCTCTGAGGCTCTGATTAAAGTCAAATCATAGACAAATACTATTTATGTCCGCCATTCATTCTTTTTGAGTTGCTTTTTCGTTTTATTCCAAGACCACGATTTGTCATCGAGATCTACGCAACACCATCGCGTAATTAATTAACCTCCGAAGGGGCTTCCCAAGTAGTGTAAACCCAGTACCCAAGCTCCACCGACACCTGTTCATCATAACCGCCGTCTGACGTGATCATACCTGTGAGATCGTATCTTCCTGTGATGCTCTCCTTTTACGTTATCGGTTGCGACGTGCGTTCGAGTGCCTGATGGTGTGGAAACTATGTGCGAATAACGACAACAAATCCTAGGACTCAGCATGGGGGCGTTTTTGAATAAGCCCGAGACGAAGAAGTACAACGAGAACGGGGAAGGAAACGGTCTTCGCTATGGCGTGGCGTCAATGCAGGGCTGGCGCGTGGAGATGGAGGATGCTCACCGCGCGCAGCTGACTCTAAACGGGACTCTGTCCGACTGGTCGTACTTCGCCGTGTTCGACGGACACGCGGGGGCGCGTGTATCCGCGCACTGCGCGAAGAATCTCCTTGACTGCATTCTGCAGACGGAGGAGTTCCGGCGGGACGACATAGTGGAGGCCATTCGTGTCGGCTTCCTCGACCTGGACAAGAAGATGCGAGAGCTCCCGGAGCTCTGCAACGGGGAGGAGAAGTCAGGCTCAACCGCGGTCTGCGCGTTTGTCTCGCCCAAACAAATATACATAGCCAATTGCGGTGACTCGCGCGCGGTCCTCGCTCGGAACGGAATACCGATATTCGCGACCAAGGACCACAAGCCTGAACTGCCGACGGAAAAATCTCGTATCATCAACGCTGGAGGCTCTGTGATGATTCAACGTGTGAACGGGAGCTTAGCGGTCTCAAGGGCACTGGGGGATTATGAGTATAAGAAGGTTCTTGACCGTGGGCCTTGTGAGCAACTGGTTTCACCCGAGCCAGAGGTCTCTACCCATGAGAGATCGGAAGGAGAGGATGAGTTCCTGGTGCTGGCCTGCGATGGAGTCTGGGATGTGATGAGCAATGAAGCACTGTGTGCCTATGTGCACTCATTACTTCTGTTGACTGATGACCTTGTTGCTATCACTAACCAGGTCATTGACACTTGTTTGTATAAGGTGAGCACCTGTTTATTTATTTATTGTAAAATAATATGCATAAAATCATTATGGTAAATTGACCTTGCAGGACACAACACAAGACTTCAACTATATTCATATCAAACATCTAAGATATTTTTTTTATATACCTAATAGTATTTCATAATCTACTTACTTTCAGTTTATTTATCTACCTAACCTAACCTAACCTAACCTAACTGAACATCTATTAAACATAATTTGTTCAATAAATCATCCAAGTATTAAATCAGAATAAAATTGTAGTGGTCCTAAACATGTTGCATTAAGGTTGTTTAACAAAAAAATGTTATCCTTGTGCAACAATCATTTTTAAATAAAATTAATCAACACTAATAAATGAATTAAGTAAATTTCGCAGCAAAGGTGAAACACACATTGAAATTATATTTTATCAACATGACAAAAGTAAATTGCATCAACAGGTTTTTCCATGGCTAATAATGCTAATTATTGTATGTTTGTTTATGTTTGATCAAATTTAGCACCTACCTATATCACTTTAAATCAAAATAATGTAAGTCAGAGACTGAAATTGAATCTTGTGCTGTGAAGCTTTCCAGCCAATTATAAAATGTGCAGACAAAAGTGGCCATTGGTTCCTACAATGGAACTAACTGACCTAATTTTATCACAATAATGTGCTAGATTTGTGTCATTTATGGAAAAAATAGGCCACTTTATCACTTCTTTATTGTTTTCAAATACCATGGCTTGCCTTCAGTACCCATTGTGTATATATTGGTAGTTCTCTGAAAGTTTTACCTACTAATTAATGCAGTAAAATCGCGAATAATAACAACATAGTGTATTTCAAGGTCATGCTAAATTTTAAAGCTAGAATAATCAAAATTACTCTTGAATAATTGCTGCATTTCATGCATAGTAGGTAGTTATATTTTAAAGTTGATTAAAATTCAGTAATAAAGCGTTTAAGGTATTATTAAATCAAATAAAAGCATTGTTTTTTTAATCTTTTGTAACTTTTAAGTTTAGCGTCAATGTAACAGTGTCAGTCCCATTCTATCTTCTTTTTACCTAACTAATCTTTCTCTACCTGACCAGCTCAAATTTTAGGCTTTTTACAAAATTACATTGAAAAATAGAGATCATGCTGTATCTCTAGCTAGATACTCTAGCAAATAGAATATTTAGAGTGGATTTTTACAGTACAAATTATTTTACAGGGTTCAAAGGACAACATGTCTATTGTCCTAGTGACGTTCCCAGCTGCACCAAAACCCAGTCCGGAGGCCCAGAAGGCCGACCGAGAGCTCGACGAGAACCTGCGACAGAGGCTTACAGGTTGTTACCACTCACTACTACATGCATGCTCACACAGACACAGGGACGGACAGACCGACAGTATTGCATATAACAGCCAGACTCAGACTTTGTCTACTGGTAGCTCGAGTGATGCTAAGGCATAGATTCTCATTCAGAGCTCTAAGTTCTGCCCAGTGCTGTATAGTACAGTCAAGGACGTTATCCTCGTCCTTGTGTACCATGGATGAGGATATCTTCCTTGATTGTAATTACAATAAGCCTAGGCAAGATTATGCAGAACAGTTCTGACCCTGGATTGTGTAACTTGTCTCGGATTGTATCCAAGTTGTATCAAAGAAAAAATCACAGTAAATCGCGAAAATAACTATCAGATTAAAGGCTGAATAAGTAAATTAGTAGTAACTTACTTAATTGTCGTATTTGACAGTTGTTTTCGCTATTTACTGTGATTTTTGCTTTAATACAACTTGGATACAATCCAAGACAAGTTACACAATAAGGGGGCAGTTCTCCTTGATTATAAGCGCATTATACGCGATGGCCTAGGTCATTATAATGAATGTCAACTCAATTCTGCATGTATTGATACAAAAAGTTAACTGAATGGGGTTTTGTGACAATTTTTTAACATGTTAGATGTTAGGTCATGATGACCAATGATGATGGTCATTATATCAGTTATATGCATTTAAACATAAAAACAGTGACACATCCAGTAATACAAAAGGAATTTTATAGTTTAAAATGCCAAATTCGAGTTTAGAATTAGAACCATGACCTAGGTCATTATAATAATTCGGGCATTTGCTAGTTCATTATAATAATTTGATATCTTGAATGAATGTGATATGATTTTCAAGTGCTAGTCACATTGTAAAAGACAAAGTATTTTGAATACTTGACAGTAGGTCAATTTATACGTAGGCATGTCTAGAAGACATTTTGTATCATTAAGAGCTTAGTATGTAATTGATGGATGATAAAAGAATATTTATTTACAAAATTTCAAATTTGAAACACTTTTTGAAATGCATTCTTGTATTAGCTGATTTCAAAAGTTAATTTTAAAATCAGTTAATGTGATAGGCACTTACTGTAGCTTTTTTACGAACTTAATCAAGATGTGTTCAGTCGAGTTTGGCGTTTTTATAAACGCTTTTTTTTTACTTGGCTGTAATATTCAACTGCAAAATTTAGACATGTGCCAAACATGATTTTGGATGTCTGACTACCCCCTTTAGGGAAAAGATTTTGTAAGCTTGTCTATTGCGCCTTAGGGATTAAATCGTGAAATGTAACTTTTGAAAATAAGAATTATACCTTTATTTAAGACAAAATCTCTTACCCCCATATTCTTAGTCGTAACCTTAACTCCACCTCCACTCGACTCAGCCTTGAAATCGTGATTTGGTATCTATAGACATCGAAATTCACTCCACTCATCCTTCACTTGAGAATTCCTCAAGGAAATCCTCGCTCGAGGTTTTGTCAAATAGCTGTCAACGTAAGGTAGGTCGCGAGCTACCTTGAGTTTTCCTTAGGACATAAGGTGTGAATAATTGAGTGTAAAAACGTAAATGTGCAAAGGAATTTACTCAATTTTTATACGACGACAACGCATCACGGGATATTGGGATGCAGAAAACCCATTGGAACTATTTGACAAGGTCGAATTTTCCAAATATCGGCTTATCAAGGATACCCTACCTGTACTGTTCGTGGCTAATTCGTTCGTATGTAGTGGCTATATGGCCCTAAACCTATTGTAATGTGACCTGACTTTTTAAAATAAACAATTTAATAGATTTTTTTGTCTTTTTCTATAATAATAATAATTTCTTGTACTCTGGCATCAATATTATTATTCAATAAATATAGCTGAGTTTGCAAGGATCAGGTAGGTACAGGGATGGTTTAATTAAAAAACTAAAATGACTTATGTTTATATTGAACACACCAGTATCCATTTATTTACAAAAACTAAACTAACTACTACATGATAGCTCTATTTCTGTTACTTTCCGCTTAGCTGGGTTGTACAAAAGTTCCTCAGCAACCTCTTTTTCTATTTTCCCTTTTTTTTTAGAATCTTCTGATGCAATCATCATGCATCCCCTTTCCCTTCTCTGAAGCTATGAAGCCTTTCTTCCTGTATTGTGTTTTAGTAGGAAAGAGCTCCATGTGTTTCTTGCCTGCTGTTTGTCAACGCCTTTGCTAATATAGCGTTGCAACCAAGCTCTTGTTGTTCAAAGGATCACCACAAGTCTTCATCCTTTGTAAACTTATATTTCAAGGTCCTAGCACGATAAACTATAAAATCTTTAATAAAGTTTTCTATGTTTACATTTTGTGTTTACGAAATTCGACTGATTTTGACGTTTTTAATCACCACAGATTACACATTTCCTTAGGCTTGAAGAAAGTTTGATCAAATTTACCTTTGACTGATCTGATTTCTCCTTACTCGAGGTAGATTGATTTGACTCTAAAATAACGTCTAAAAATACCAAACATAAGGTAGTTTCTGAGGCACTTTCGAGGGACCTCGAATGAGTTTGAGTGAAGGTCGAGTGGAGTTAAAGGTAAAGTTACAACTAAGAATATGGGTGTTAAACTCATGCATTTATCTTTGCAAAATTTTACAAATAATTTAATTTTTCAACACTTGTGTAAACGAAACTCAACCTACCTGATCAATAATTGTAACAAAACTGCGTATTATATCTAAAGAGTTTACTAACTTAGACTATTATAATTTACAGTCGGAACTAAATCGCGAAAATATTAGTAATTAATTTGGTTGAGATCATACCGCCACGTAGGTATTTATGTTGTGATCTTAAAGCTAATCTACAAATAATTATAAGTACAATGTTAATACTATTAACTTAGTAGCATAGGTAATCTTTCTTCATAAATGACTAATACTTCAGAAATGTATGATCTAACAATGATTCTATCAAGGACGATTCATCTTCCTTGATTCTACTACGTTTCTTTAACTTGACCAATTTATTTAACTTGGATAGATATTAGGATACGAATTTCAATAAATTATTTAAATTAAAATGAAAATGAAATGAAATGAAAATTCTTTATTGCACCTTAAAAAATAAACAGAATAAAATAAAATGTAGTAAACATGTACAATGGGCAACCTTATCGCTAAAAGCGATCTCTTCCAGACAACCTTTGGATGTATTAGTAATTCTATTTACTTACTAATTATGTACAGTATGAGTCAATTGTCAAAATTATAGCTGGTTCCATACGATTACAGAATCTCAGTAGTCAAAATTAATTCTTAAAATACTCTTGTCTTCAATCAAAATTTGTTTCGATAAGTACTGAACTATGTTGTACATAATTTTAACTACAATATTATGTACTTTATGGTCACAAGTTATCTATACGATCGTGTTTGGCATCGTAATGAGATATCATAGCAAACAATAGATCTTCTATAATTGATAGTTAATTCGCGGACCATCTAGGTCTTTTGAGATTGTGTATGGAATTGAAATGTTGATGTTTGAATTTTATAGTTATTGTACGGAATATGTATATATATAAAAACTTAAGAGCTCAGCTCTTGTCGGTGTAATGATGCAATTTCCTCCATATACATCTTTCCAATGCGATCTCTTTTACTTCTTGATACGAATTACAGAATATAACCTCTTTAAATTAAATGACCGGTCTATATTGCTGTTCACTTATACCTATTAACTCTTTCCCAAACTAGTTCGGTGTCGCTAAATAAACATGACTAAACATGGATCTCTACTCAACTACACTTTTATCTCAAAGGTTGTCCGTTCGATTACAATCTACATCTATTTCTACTTTACTAGTTTCATACAAATCTATTTAGATGTTTGTCAACCATTATCTTTAGCATTTGAAACATAATCCGGAAAAAACGAAGCACTAAGAATATTAATACGCAAAACATAAAACTAGGAAAATAATACAGTAACACTGAAAACGAGAGCTTACGTAGTAATTTGAACTAAATACAGTCAGTATACGTAACTTACTTGCACGTAAGACCTGTGTTACATATCCGTACGAAATAACTATAAACGAGTATACGTACTAATTATGTGTTGCGTTCTAACATAGATACAATAATGAATACTTACGTGATTTCTCCCATATGACAGAAAAACATATCCCTTTTGGAGCCATATTGTTGTCAGATGTCGCAAAAACTAAACTAACCTAATTTGACAGCACTAAAATTGATGCCATCCTTTTTATTTCGATGAAAAAAGGGACGGCAATTATTTTAGTTCTCGTCAAATTAGTTTAGTATTGGCGACATCTGAATTGACAGCAATGTTGAATTGAAACAGTTACTTTGTCTATTATTAATTGTGTCTATCTATTCCATTGTGTGGACATTAGTCGCACGTGTCTAGGTACCAGAACGAATACTAAAATCCATCATGTAGACATGTAGACATCCCACCCATCTCGTTACGAATATTAATAGCCCCACCTATGCAACACTTGGGGATCATTGGTCGTAAAATTCACTTTTTACTCTATTTTTAGCCGTGTAAGGTTTAACGTCGCTCACCAATTTCTACTCAGTAAATTTATACTACTAACAGTTTAATACTCCTTTGCCAAGTCTCTTTGATAAAGCTTTTTATATTAGGCATGGTGTTTCGCAATAGTTTATGTAGTTAGTTAGAACTTCGTGTGGATTTTACTGGGGTTACCTAGTTAGAAACTATTAAAATAAGTAAAAACTGTGTGTTGAATTTAGCCAAATGATATCAATACAATATAAAACATTTTTACTTGCCTTTAAATAATAAATTAGTTTCTATAGTACTAATGAAACGTAATTTTGTGTAGTACAAAATAGTATATTGAAATTCTGAATTTGATTAATTTTAATAATTATTAGACAATACTAGAGATAATTTTAATTAAATAATACGTTAAATACTTTCTAAGCACTTCTAATTAATGCACTAATTGAATGTGTCAAATCCTTGTTATTGTTAATTTATAAATCTTGTTATGTTTGATAGATTAAAAATATTGAATTTATTTATGTAAGTAAGAATAATATAGGTATGTATACTACGTTACGTAGTAGTAATTATATAATATTTATACCTTTAGTTGATGCTTGCTGCTATAAAAACCTTATTGAGAATAAGTAAATAATAGTGGCAATTCTGAGTGTCGCAAAAGCTAAACTAAGCTAACTAAAATTGTTGCCGTCCCTTTCATAGCGATGGGAATAAAAAGGATGGCAAAAATTTTCGTTAGTTTAGTTTAGCTTTTGCGACACTCCGAATTGCCCCCAATACGTACCTACCTGACGTGTGGTCTACTAGTCGCGCCAATGCAAAATCATAATGATGATAAAATATCGATTTGAATAACTATTTAAATTTTTATATTATAAAATATCGTATTTTTATACAAGTATTGTAAGTACTTAAATATACCTATTTATTATGAAATCGCAATCAAATTTACATTTTAAAACATTAAAATATTTACTTACTTAAGTATCTAAGTAATTGAATTATTGAATTGAAATTATATAATTACTAAATTTTTATTAAAAATATTTTCTACAATTATCTTACTCTTAATATCTTAATCACGGAAATGTTACCATGATTGCTCGAATTAAAGTATTTGTGAACTATACAGTGGTTTCATTGCTTTGGTCCTGATCCTGGATATATTATTTTGTATATTTAAACGTAAATTCCTGATGGGTTAAAGCAATGAACAAACTGCGTTCAACGGGGTTTTCACACGCAATGCGATGAACGAGTGACCAACCGAAGCCACACAAAGGAGGCTTGTAATCTTGTTGAGTTCATAAGGGGTATAACTTTTAATATGCAAGGACATACTTGGTAATGAATGAAATGATTCAATCAGAGACTATTAGTAATAATAAGAGAGTAATTGAATACGAAATCCAAAGATATAGTTGAATTGTAGAAATCTAAGCTGACCTTTGACAGGTCAAGGGCATTTGTCAATGTCAAAATGGCGGTAAGTCGCGTGAGCGGCACCTATCAGAAACCCTACGAATATTTGAAAGAAAATAAAATCTAGACGGATATTCTGCATAGTGTTATGAGGATAGCGTGCTCCGAAGAGACAGGTTTATGTGTCGGGTTAAAATTGGAACAAAATCAGACAGCTTTGCATGGTGATAGGTGTCTGAGAGCTTTACGTGAATACACTGTACCTATTAAATACTACTAGCTGCGCCTCGCGGTGTTACCCCCGGTGAATAGTTCCATTTCCCGGGATCAAAAGCTATTTTTTAATCCAGGGTAAAAAATTCTGGTATCAAATTTCATTCAAATCAGTCTAACTGTTTGAGCGTGAAAGAGTAACAAACACACAAACTTCCACCTTTATAATATTAGTGTGATGTAGTGGCAATTCGGAGTGTCGCAAAAGCTAAACTAAACTAACTAAAATTAATGCCATCCTTTTTATTCCAATCGCTATGAAAGGGACGGCAACATTTTTAGTTAGTTTAGTTTAGCGTTTGCGACACTCTGAATTGCCACTAGTGTGTAGTGTGATAATGACTAGTCTAAGATATAACTATGTATTTTCCAGCTTTGATCGAGGAAGGCGCCGGGGCGGAAGCCGAGGAACGCGAAGACTCTGAATGCCACTTCTCTCGCGTCCTGAAGCAGCTTGTCCAGGAGAATATACCCAACTTACCGCCAGGAGGCGGCCTCGCGGCCAAGTGAGTAATCACCATCACAGTCTACAGCATGCTATAGGTCGCGCCACGTAAAAAGAGCGCGGTCGGGGAAGTAGCGGGGGTATGTTTGCGCCTGTGTTCACTCGCTGACGAACCAATAGCACTCGCTAAATCAATGGTATGAAGTGCGCCGCAACACCTCTCCACCAATCATCGACAACGGAGCAGTTTGACAGCCAGCGCTCTTTTTACGTGGCGCGAACTGTACGGTGTTTGGCTTGGCATGACGGTTTGTGGAGCTCAGGAGTCACAGCAGATGGTTTGACAGTAAGTATTGTTTTCGTTGCTGTAAAGTATAGTTTTGCTTGATCATTTTGGTTTGTGAAGTAAAATAAGAAAGTAAGGGAGTCGCGTTGGAACAGGCATTAGAATCACCTAGCATGTAAAACGAAGCTTAAGTGATCCTTGAGGTCCTACAAGAATAAATGATTTTTCTTTCTTTCTTTAAAATAACTCACGATGATGCGAGAAAAGTGTATCTATAAATCTTTTTAGAAGTGATAAGGTGTATTTCGTCCAATAATCCACAGTATGGTTGCCAAGTGAGTATAAATTCTGATTTAGTTATATTTTTAACTGACTTCAAAAAAGGAGGTTTCTCAATTCGACCGTATATATTTTTTTATAAATACGCGGCTAACTTCAGCGTTTATGAACCGATTTTGATTTTTTTTTGTTGGACATGAGATATTCTAAGGATGAACCCACGGAAATTTCTGAGGGTAAGATAAGGATCTTCGAAGTTATGATCAGAAACGCACCTCGAGAGTGCAAGAAATTAATCTCTTCTCACGAAATTTAAGCCGGTTTCGTAAAATTTGTAATTTTGCCACTTGTGTTGATCAATTCATGAATTCATGACATAAGTCTACGAGGTCGTCATTGAAAATCCGTCAAAGATTATCCAGATTTTAAAGCGATGGACTTACCGATTTTCAAAGACCGGTTTCACAATTTATTTTTATTATTTTACAGTGTTAAACCACACTTAGGTATTGGACTTAGGTATTGTTTCACAATTTTCAAACTGTGGCAGCAGGCAACTGACCAGTGGCACAGCCACTACTCATACGTTCGTATGAGTAGTGGCTAACTGTGACGGAGTTTTAGATCGCCCGAAAGCCTCTATAAGCTATGACCGACATCTTGACGTGCTCTCCGAGGCACAGAAATGCGTTGCCTTACTTCAACGAGCTATCAAAGGAACGTCTGCAAGTTATATACGTAAAAAGAGCGCGGTCGGGGAAGTAGCGGGGGTATGTTTGCGCCTGTGTTCACTCGCTGACGAACCAATAGCACTCGCTAAATCAATAGTATGAAGTGCGCCGCGTTACCTCTCCACCAATCATCGACCACTGCGCAGTTTGACAGCCAGCGCTCTTTCTAACGAAACGGCGCGACCCATACGCCCCGAGCGTACCTACAAAACAAGTGAGTATCGACTGCATCGTGAGCACCGTAAGGCTACTAATCGCTTGAGCATGGTGTGGGGTTCCTAAATCTCAAAATCAACACAGTAAGTAATTAAAATTAAGATCTATGTCCGCTTAGTTCTGTCCCATGGCTATGAATCTCTGAAATAAAACCGATAAATGAAATGGTTCGTTTGGTATAGACGAGTGCCACCTCTGTCCCGGTTTGTGAAGCTACTCGATCAAGAAAACGTCGAAGGCCTGCCGCCCGGTGGCGGAATTGCTGCCAAGTAAGTACAATAATGTTAAGTAGACTCTACAATTGAGAGTTTTTTTAATGTAAATAAATTGTAATTAGCATTATAGCATGGTGAAAATTTTTTTTGGAATGTCTTGAAAAATGACAAAAACACGCTGAAATCACGGTTCCTTTGAATAATAATATTCCTTTGAGTTAGTGCCTCTTTCACGATCTTCAAGTAAGTTACGAGTAGGCTAGTCACCAAGTAAAGTGTCGAGTAATTGACATAATTGACATTTGGCGCATAGAACGAATGTCGTTACTCGTTAAGTAACTAATCAACACTTTACTTGAGGATGGTGAACAAGGCCCTAAGTCAAAGGAACCGTGAATTCAGCGTGTGACGTCACGAGTCACCTAACGGTCGAAATTAATATTCAATCAGACTAACGATCGCAGATCTATTGCCATAGCAACGCTGTTATCTGTTAAAAAGTGCCATACAAATAGTGTAACAAAGGTGCTATGGAGATAGATCTGCGATCTTTCGTCGGATTGAATGTTAATTTCGGCCGTTAGCCAGTCGTTGACAAATATTTTAAAATGAAAGTTTGAAATAATCAGATACAGATGAGAATTATGAACAAATTCGACACTGTCATGTGATTTGACCGTTGTTGTTAACTTTGGAGTTGATCTGCGTTCGAGGAACCGGCTGTTAGCTATCTTCTTAAAATTTAAATGCCTTAAAGATTTGAGGAAGGGGAAAATGATAAAGATTTGAGAGTCATTTAAATTCAAATTCTTATATACAAACTTAATAATGTAATGACGTCATGATCATGTTTCGTTGTCACTGTCCTCTGTGACTCACTCATCTAACTATCATAATAACTCCGTCACCAGAGTAGCCCACTTGCTCATACGAACTTAATCGAATAATCCAGGAAGGCTCAAATCCACGGAAACGGCAACAAAGCGGCTGCAGTTTCAGTGCCATATGATTTTAAACTTTACCTTCATTGCTATAATGCATAGTATTAGAGCGCTTTGAAAAGTACTCTTTGCGCCGCTTGCGGTCGCTTACGATTCAGGTTTCTCAAGCGATACTATGTATTATGATAATAAAGTTAAAGTATAAATTATATGACACTAGCTTACTTGCCCGTGGCTTCGCTCACGTGGTACCTACCTTGATAAAATATAGCCTATGTTCATTCGGAAAGTCTAAGCTACAAATTGGTAAAATAATTTTTGAAATCAGATGAGTAGTTTCGGAGATTACCCCAAACAAAACATTACCTCTTTATAATATTAGTATAGACTAAAAGTACTCGCCCTATCATCTCGGTGTGTCAAGTCTAATGGTAACCAATAGAAGCCCTATGACAATGTCATAGGCTATAATAACATGGCCGTTCTCTTTCCAGGCAAGGGCTGCTGGACAAAATATACAGGGAGTTCTATCCGGAGCACGCTGACAGCTCTGACACTTTCGACTGTCAGGCGGACATGGCGGACGCGTTTGGGAACTAAAAGGAGCTAGGCAGGGGCATACACTTTGTGAGTGATCAGTTTCATTGTAGTTCAAGTTACGCCTGGTAAGGGTGACTTGCCTGGCTTGCCTTTACCCTGACCTTAGATAACTTACAAGTATACCTTCTTGGTTATAGGTTCTTTTTTCCGATTTTTTTTTATGTAGGGTTGTCAGTAGAGAAAAATATTGGCAATATTATTGTCTATTTAAATGAGTAGAGATGAATGTTGATGACAGCCCTTATTACCAAAGATACAAATCAACCCGCGTTTATATTACAAAACAAAGTGTATGTTCGTGTCCGTTAGCTGAATACCAGATTAGTACAAGTCCGATGAAATTGTAGTTACATTATGCGTTTTGAATGTTGGCAACATCGTTTTGTGTTATACTTTTGTACATACAGACTTATACGGTAATGTAATCGTAATTTCGTTCGATTGGCGCTAACTGCACTCGATCTATGTTGATTGTCGTACGTTAGGAGCTTTGTAAAAAAATACTGCTAAAGTGTGACCTTGAAATAGTTTATAATAACGTGTTACATGCAGAGGAAGCGGCAACACTGAAATCTTTGAAAGTTAAGTGTTCTGTCTGTTTGTGAAGCTTCCTGTCGCGTAGACGTTTTATGTGTACCTTTTATTTCCTATTCATGGCGATGTTTTACAGGAAATATGTCAAAATTGAATTTGTAAATGTGGCACAAATTCTGTAGAATAAAACCAAGATTTTTTACATAATTCGAGATCACCGTGTATAGGGTAGTACACAAGTTTTATTATTCGGTCATCTTAACGTTTTATGTTTAGTAGTTTTCTCTTAAGTTATGTGTTAACATTGGCCATTCTTAAATGTCATAATATTAGATGTGTAATATAGATTCTACTAAATATAAAATATAATAAAATCTATCACCGCACCCATCTTTATTTGTGTCGTCGGAATTCTGTGGATCACAGCGGCCACTGTGGGATAATTGAATTTTTTCAGAATATTTTTTTTATTATTTTTTTAGGTCTGTATTCCACCAACGCATCATCAAGCGGTTATGTCTGGATATGATTGAGATATTATCACAATTTTAACCTACTTATCTAAAGAAAATTTAATGCTAATTGAATGTTAAAGTTGACAGTTGTTTAACCGCCTGTTTATATGTTGGGGAATTCTAGCCGAAAATAACGTATTGGTATATTAGTTTTCAATTTTTATTACCTACTTGGTTTCTTTTTGTACATATCTTTATATCTATTACAACAACATAGTCATTATCCAAAATGTCAAAATATATTATCATTAAATAATTTCATTTTCATGTATTTATCTTATTAAAACTATGATTATACGATAAATTGGAGTATGGAAAATGTGGGATTTATTAGTTTACGTTTTGTATTTTCCAAAATTTTTGCTTTTTCATAAATTCAATGTATTATAGATTTAATCATTGTTTTCTAAATTTATTTTTATTAGTTTCTTAATTTTGGTATGCTTTTGAATTGCTTCGTACTTAGAAAAATAACTAATAAAGTAATGGTACAATTATTTCTGACGTAGTTTATACTTGACCGTACAAAAGAAAGAGGACCTTTAATTCATTAAGTTGTAACCAAATTGCAATGGGGATAGCGTTCATATTTGTATGGCGTAGTGTAATATCATTATGTAAATAAGAGGACAGGAAAATCAAAATACTATGTACCTGTTCAACACAAATGTAGATAGATAACGCATGGTTTTGATACAAATTCGGCCTACGTTTGACCTAACATTTGAAAGAATTTTTCAGATTAACAAATTGATTTTGTCTATTTCAATTGATTGAGACCATTGTTACATTTTAAACGTTCGCGATCTCTATACAAACGGGACTTTGTCGCGTATTTACCTTATTTGATGACCTCTGTGGCGCAGTGGGCGAAGGCTCGCCTGAGACGCGGAGGTTGCGGGTCCGATTCCCGCCACGGGACTAAATTTTGTATGTTCTACAGATATTTGTTCCGGGTCTGGATGTTTTTCTATCTATAATATGTATGTATTTACAAAAAAAAGTGTATTTAAGTAGTATATCAGTCATCTGGTTACCATAACACAATCATTAATTTGTTTAGCTTGGGACTAGATGACGCTGTGTAAAATGTCCAAGGATATTTATTTATTGATAAGGTAATAGTGGTAGTATCGCAAAAGGTTGCCGTCCCTTTCATAGCGATTGGAATAAAAAGGATGGCATTAATTTTAGTTAGTTTAGTTAAGCTTTTGCGACACTCCGAATTGCCACTAATTACGCGATAAAGTCCAGTTTAGTTCGTTTAAAATTAAATATGAGATCAATGTTATTATTTTGATGCGGCAATATGCGAATACAGAAGGCAGTACAGAAAGTGAAAAAGAAACTGCCGATACGGTTAAGAAATTCGAAATAACTTCCATCTTGAAGCTAATTTGCACTGCGAATATTCTAGGGCTATTTCTTTCAAATACATCCAAGTTAATTTTCCCTTTGGTTTTTATTTTTTCATTTAACTGTCGGCAATTTTTTTACTTTCGGTTGTTTTATGCTATGTAGATTTAGTTTTCCTATTAATTAGACCAAATACGGCAGTGGGTTTAAATAAACATTATGATTCTAATCGATTTACGTCTGATTGTTTTTTATATTGCCTGAGTGCAATGTCTAAGTAACTGTCTCGTAATATCCTGTAGACGCTTGAACAATAAATACCTGTACCTTATGACAATGTTTATTTTTCAAAAGCTTTTTCCATTTTTTGCGCATAGCTAGAGTTCATTTATTTTCAACCGCTATATTTACCTACAATGGAATGGAGGAGTATGGTTTTAGGATGAGAGGTTTTGTACGCAAACGAATGTAGCTTTAAAAGTTAAGACCGATTAACGGCCAGTCTCAATAACCTATCTATCTTTGTTTTGTAGTGCTGGTCGATATGAAAACTAGTTGGCGCTGTGTAAAATGTCCCAAGGATATTTATTTATTTATAATATTTGACATTATTTATATACAAAAAATGACAAATATCTACCCACAGTAAGCAAAACCAAAACTAATGATAGGTTATTGAAACTGGCAGTTAGAAAAGTTTTGTGATTCAATCATTTGTAATGCAATCACTGAATGGATACAATTCATTGTTTTTTGTTGGAAACTCTGCTCATAAGTTATTTTTAGGTAAAGTGAACTACACTGTTCTAAAACGGTCCCGTTTGAGACAATCTTTTCGTATTGAAAAAAAAACGAATTGACTATATAAATATACGAGTATAATCTCAATCATAAAAGTTCAAAGAGTTGATGAAGTCATATTGTGCCATCTGCGCGTTATACACAGCTTTCTCCTGAGTATCATCAGATTCCTCCGGCTTTCGCCGTTTCACTTGCTTATCCTTCCATTCCTTGCTGATAGCAATTGCTTTCTGAAACCATTTATAGCCAATCTCAATAACCTATCTATCGTTGGTTTTGCTTACTGTTAGTAGCTATTTGATGTTTTTTGTATGGAAGATATGTCAAATATCTACCCGCAGTAAACAACCAGAGATAGATAGGTTATTGAGACTAGCTGTTAAAGAGTCAGGTAATCAGTTAATCGTCTGTGAGTAGGTAATCAGGAGGTCTACTCTACAAACCGAAAACGATGCATTGTACCAATAATCGCAGGTCAGCTTATGTTGGTGGATAATGAATTCGGAAGATTACCAACATAACCTGATCTGCGATGATTCTCACGATGCATCGTTGGCTTTTCAAGTAAGTTGAGTAAGAGGAGTGTCTACACTTAACTTAGAAATGGCTGCAAGATCTCGTTTCAATGAAATGTGAGGAATATAACACTAAAGCCTTGTTTAAATGTTAATTGATGTTGAACAATTGGGGATTTTAGTCAGCTTGAACTAAAGAAGAAGTGACCTAAGCTATCTACATAGCTGGGACAGTAAACTAGCTAACTTTAATATGGCAGCGCTTAAAATGTGATTTAATTCTTATAACAATTTCGTACCTCCTTCCTCTCTTTGAATATGTTCGCTCTGAACTCTTCAGCTTCCGATTTCTTTTGACGTAGCTCTTTCAAAGTTCTACTGTACCTGAAAAAAAAGGGATTATTTTAGAATACCTATTCATTCGTTTGTGATGCATGAAGTGGCCAACTCTAATGACGGAGTTTTTAGGCCGCCTAAAGGCCTCTGTCATGGCTTAACAACTTTTAAAAGCCGGGACCGACAATATAATTGTGCCCTATTAAATTTAACCTATTATAAGTAATGTACATCCGTTTTATGTAGGAAGTGGATTCGTAGTTGCTTACTTATGGTACAGAAGCTTATGCGCCAGATAATGTATCGGATTCTTCGACTTAGCCGTTCCGACGTCATGTAACGCATCAGGCAAAATACTTCCAAAGCTGTCCCACAGGTATTTCACTGTTTCGTGATCCAGTGTGCCTTTAATGTAAATTTCGACTTAATTAGCCTATAAAGTTGCCTATGGAATGGCTAATATTTTATAATAGTTCGAGTTCTACAATAATAATAAGGCGAAATAAAGTGTTCGAGTTCTACAATTGTAAAGCGAAATAAAGTATAGCTATGAGCTTATCGCGAAAAAAGTCCCGCGGAATTTTGTGGAACTAACGAAAAACTTGTCAATTTACCCTCAAACGCAGATACTAGCGCCACTCCAAAGGGGCTATTTCAAATAAGCTCCTCTTTAGTTGGCGACGAGGTTTTTTATTAAATAGAAACTTACCAGTTATATCTTTGGAATCAAAGTCCGGTAAAATAACCACATCATTTGGGTCTTTAATTGGTCTCCTACATTGCAAATCCTCAGTAAAAAGACCGGCCATTCTAGCATTAGCTTCGCCCTTTCTTCTGGTCAGCAAGTCATTTTCTTCTATATTGTAGAGACTGGTGCAAGGTGCGCACTGGTAGACTTTTTTACCATCTTGGAGTATATAGCGACCATGTTTGTCGAAGTAGTATAACTGATCGGGGACCTGGCGCAATGACACATTATAACAACCATTTACAACAAACTATGTACCTAGTATTAAAACTTAGTGCTCGTCCACACCGGACTAAACGTGCTCCAACTCAGTTTATATTAAATATTAAGATTGGACCGCTGAAAAAAAATTAGCACACCACCAGGTTCTTGCCTGATTCTTTCCCTGGTGTAGGGAGTCGCGTTGGAACAGGCAGTAGAATCCCCAAGTTTTAGGGACGTGACATGTCAAAGATAAATTGTACTGAATAATACATTTTGAGTTTGAGTTTGACCGAAATTGAATGCTTGGTGACTAAGCCTACGAGTGCAGTGGCTACAGTCCACATGGAACGAGCGGCTGAAGCGCTTTAAAGTTTTACAGGTATTGCAACCGAACATTTGTCAGACGCTTGAAGTTGTCAAGCGTCCGCTCATAGCCACCGCGCTAGGCGACCGCCGCTGACTCTTTGGTGTGAACCCTACCGACGTTTTCATACGTTCGATATTTCGCGCCGCCTTAGCCACCGCGCAAGTCTCGCAGTGTGGTCGAGCACTTAGGTACAAGGTGCTATTTTACTAAAATATTAAGTTAGACCCTAATGATAAGTATTTTCACTTTAATTATATTACCTACCTACTGAAACCTAAATAACATTTCTATCACCTGTCTGAACTGTCCTTCACAGTTGATGTGGTAGATTCCTTGGCCGTAATCAAACACGTAGACTTGATGGTTGTACTCGTCCACGTAGTACGAGCCTAAGTTATCCGAGTACAGAATACGATCTGTGCCTGAAAATGGGACGAAGGCTCAACTCACACCAGAAGAGCATCGAAGAGCAGCGAAGCGGAGCGCAGTTTCAGTGTCATACGAATTTCAACTTTATTTCCATTACTATAATACAGCGAGATACACAGGCAATACACATAGAAGACAGAGCAATAACTGAAAACGAGAGTTTTTCAATATCTTATCACACGAATATTATAAAGGTAGAAGTTTGTGTGTGTAAGTAGGTAAGTATGCAAGTGTTTGTTACTCTTTCATTTCACGCTCAAACAGCTGGACGGATTTGAATGGAATTTGGTACCAGGATTGATTATACCCTGGAATAAAAAAATAGGCTACTTTTGATCCTGGTATTCCCACGGAAACGGGAAAGATTCATCGCGGGTAACACCGCGGGGCGCAGCTAGTTATCAATATATCAAAGAAAGACACTTGACGAGATGAAGATAAAAGATACCTAAGTAAAGCACGAATATAAGTATATGTAGTGTAGGTACCTTTACAAGCGAAGAATGTGATCATAGCCCTTGCTTCGTCAACCAGTTTCTGTTTCAGATAAGCATTCCGTTTCGTAAAGGTTTCGCCCATATTTTCCCAGCATTGGCGTTTTGAGCCAGGAAGCTCGGTTGTCCTGACAAAATGAAAACCGGATGGAATTGGGAACTTCTAGTCATGGAAGGAAAACCATAGCCAACCTATTACCTCTGCAACACTTATGCCGGCACCACACATGGGCTTCAACTTGGTTCCTTTCAACATTAGAATGGCCAATGGCAATGCTCCGTTTACGGTTATTCGACACAAACGGAGCATTGTCATTGGCCATTCTAATGTTGGAACCAAGTTGAAGCCAATTTGTGGTGCCCGCATTTTTAATAGTTAAAAGAAAGAAAGAAAAAATCATTTATTCTTGTAGGACCTCAAGGATCACTTAAGTTTCGTTTTACATGCTAGGTGATTCTAATGCCTTAAATAGCAACTGCTAAATAAGCACCTCATTGTATTGTAAATCTGCTCCTGCTTATCCATACATTCCTGTTCCTCCTTTATCTTGACAATTTTGTCTGCGATTTCATTGAACTCCTTTAGTCTCTCCTGCCAGTATGCGACCTCTTCCTCCAATCTGGCTAAAGGGAGATGGGTGTCGTAGCTCTCTATCTTGTTCTTGATTATTTGGAGGCCGCGGTTCACCTTCGAAGACGGCCTTGTTAAATCAGCGTCAAATGGGAGTAAGTACCTACCTACTTATTTAATTATGATTTAAAGGTGGCAGGTAAGTATTACCAAGGAAGATATAGGTAACGGACTGCTAATGTTCATACTAGGAACCGTGCGTGATTTAAAAATTGTTATAATCGCGCTCTATTTCCAGATCCAGATAGAACTCCTTCACGTTCAAACGGCTGGACGGATTTGAATGAAATTTGGTACCAGAATTGCTTATACCCTGGATTAATGAATAGGCTACTTTTTATCCCGGTATTCCCACGGGAACGGGAACTGTTCACCGCAGGGCGCAGCTAGTAAATTATAATAGGTAGGTAGGTACTTCCGCCACGTCGATGGATCGTTTTCTTTCGGCCCTGTCCACAGTAAGGCTTTCCTTATTCTTGTCGTAGAGTTGGTCCATCATATTGTCAAGCGTATTTTCGCATTCTTCTTGTGCTTTCTGCAAATTGTTGCTCAATCGGAGCAAAATCTCCTCGAGGCTCGTACGGGTTTTATTTAACTGAAAATTGCGATTATTATTGGTCTCTCACTTCACAGCTGAGATGGATTTGCAAATTACACGACTGGGATTCGAACCCACAACCTGCAAAAGTCGAAGTCTACCTACTGTACCCTATAATGTAGGGACCCAACAATATCATGATTGGTCAGATCAGAATAGAATACCTATACTTACCTACTTAGGTACTTCTTAGAGGTATTTATTTGAAAAAGATTTAGATAAATTTATGAAAAGGGCCTCTTCTATCCTACTTCTATAAAACCTTTGCAGTGTTTTTTGTGCACAACCGGTGCGTGACCTTGGTAGGTACCTACCTACTTACATTACGGAAGAATTCCTAGATTAGAATAAATTCTTCGTGTCGATTAACCGTCAGATGTAGGTAAGTACGTAGGTACTTACATCTGACGGTTAATCGACACGAAGAATTTATTCTAATCTAGGAATTCTTCCGTAATTCTACGATACCTACAGAATTTAATTAAGAGGGCGCCATATGCAAATTAGTCGTCGAAATCCTTATTTATCTCAGTATATGTGAAAGCTACGTCCTTCATATTTAGGGAAATGATACTTTGAACTTTTATCTTTTATCTTGGTTTTTTAGAAACACGATTGGTAAAAGTTTTCTCGATCATATATTTTTTTGAAAAATACATGTTTTTCACACAGTTTGCTATTTATCTCAGGAACAGAACGCTATTTTTGTTGGTTTTATGTTTTGACAAATAGCCTAGAAGTATTTATTTAGTTCTGGTTTTTTAATTTTTCGATTGCTTGTTTAATTAACTTGTAATTAAATAGAAACTGTTTTTTCGCTATAAATTATGTTGCGTGTCTATCGTTCTGCGCTTCTCACTCACGAGTAAAAACATTATTCGCTCTCCCGCTCATTCCTCGGCGTTATGGCACACACTTAAGTTAATCATAAATTAAGTTTGAACCCGGGAATTGATTTGGATAGTAGGTATGGAGATTTTGGTCTTACTTGATGATTCATCTGATAAGAAGGCTGAAACTTACACAGTTAGCTAGCATCAGTGCCAAGTAAGTGTTGGTAAAATCAAGCATTTCACTAGTCTTCTTCACCGCAATTTGAAAGTATTCCTTTACGAATTCGAGCATTTTATCCGGCTTTTGAATACTGTCTATCTTATCCCTTAGTTTGCATAGTTCTCTGTTATAATCATTGTATTGCTTTTCTAACTCTTCATAGTTTTGTTTCTCTGAGTTAGACGTTATTGGCAGAAAGTCTTTTGCGAATTCTATTTGATTAGACTCGTGAATAGAAATAGTTTGTTCTATCAACATCAACAGTTCGTCTTTAGTTATCACGTTGCTGAATTTATCTGCCTCTTTTATCGTATTGTCGACCGTCTGACTAAAGTAATTGATAAAGCTGCTAATGATTGATTTCACGTCTCCATAAAATGTGTGGTATGAACCATCTTTGAACTTTACTTGAGTAATTAGATACACGAACTCCTTTAGTTTTGGTATTATATCGCATAGCAGAATATGAACTTCGTCAAAGGATATTTTTCTCAACTGCTGTATAAAATCCTTGTATACATCCATGATTGTAAAATATTGATTCGAGTTTAGCCTCAGCTTGTCAGCTTACTTTCAATTTGAATTTGACCGCCACGGCGCCATGTTTAGTGACCGAATGACCTTAAATTTCATGAATGAATTAGGAACACAACGCAACTTCCGGTTGGCAGTTGTCATAAATTATAGTTTTTATTTGGGTTTACCAAGATATTTTGTCACATGACCACATCTCTTCTCTTGTAAATTACAATAGTTTTAAAATTACTGTTAAGATAAAAGTAATATAGTTATTATTTAACTACTAGGAGTCTAAACCTAGTTCCATGGTCTAGACATGTTATATTAAATGTTTTGGAGGCTTTGTGTTCATTCATGACCTTGATGTAGATTTAAGTTTGTTATTGGTGCTTAATTTCCAAAGTTGTAAACATCTACTTTCCTTCAATAGATTCGTGAAAATGAAGAAAATAATAATTTTTTGGTTGGTTATAACAGCTGCAGGTAACTGTGTTTTTCTAAATATTCAATTAATATTCGAGTTAATATACCTACCTACAATAAACAGTAATGTAGGTATAAGTACCTACCTAGGTAACTAGGTACCTACCTACAATCTGCTGGAGTTTTATACTTTGTTTTATACTACCTACATTGTAGCTCCGTCAGTTTTTAAACATCAAATGTTTTTTTAATATTTTTGAATACAACAACTTGTTTATTTTTATCTAAGTAAATAATAAATGACTATGGTTTGGTTAGGGATACTTATATCCCTGGCCACTGTGTTATTTTATAGGTATTTATACTTTGTAGCTCCAAAGTCAGAACTGATGTCTTTACAAGAGATTCCTGCTTTAGTAAAAAGAAGCACTCATTTAAGAAACGAACAAGAACTTCTAAGGAAATTAAATAAAATAATTGACGAAGGATACAATCGCATGCACATTGTAACCGACTTTGATAATACGTTAACCGCTGATGATGGAGTTGACGGAAAACCAGTTCTCAACAGTTTTGGTAAGCAAATTGAATCCTATCTTCTACTTTAAAATGTCTCAATTTCATTCATGTAAATATTTAACTAACGACATTCCAGTTGCGACGAGAATGGAAAAACCACTCGTACTGTAGAAAGTACAGAACGAGTAGGTAGGTACATTAATACTTAAAGTTAACAAGATATTATAACAGCTGGCTTAAGAGTTTCTTAGGTAAATAAAAGTCTGTCTAAATTTAAACATAGCTTCAAAATTTTGCAGGGAAGTTTATTTGTTGTATTTTATTGTATTTTACTGTTTTAGAGATGTTTCGGAAATGCCCATCTGTTCCGCAATCGTATAAAGATGAGGAATACAAACTTTATCTTAAATATGGACCAATTGAAAAAGATCCTCACATGAGTATTGAAGAAAAATCTCAACATATGCTTGAGTGGTACGGAGCAGCATACAATTTAATGAAGTTAGTATAAATTATGTTTTTTTAAAACTTGTACCAATTTAGAATGCTGTTCCATAATAATTATGATGTAGGTATCAGTAGTAGTAGGTACTCTATATCATATACCTACCTATCTTGCTTTATCTATTTCTTTCAGAGGCTTGAAATTTCCGAGACAAGAACTTATGGACGTAGCTCGCAATATAACAAGTAGTTTCAGGTAAGTACCTATAGGTGCTTTTCCTTAGGATAAAAGATAAATAATTATAAAATACGAGTATATCGGTAGATCACGCTGTCGATGTAGAGAGAGGCAGAGTTTTTTGCCCGATTAGTCAACCAGAGACCTATTATAGGGATAATTGGAGAGAAAGAAGGTAGTCAGAGACAAGACCTAAATAATAATAATATCTTCATCGACTTTTTCGTTTCGGATCACTTTTGATGCGCATAAATGTGGGAAACGAAAAATCTACTGAAGCACAGCTCTTAAGTCCACGAGACTTTCTGAACTAAGGTTTTTTTATCTGTTCCAGGGATAAAGTTCATGATCTTATATCGTGGATCAATTCTAAAGAGATACCTATGATAGTTTTATCGTCAGGGCTCGGAGAGGCTGTAGTAGATGCACTAGAAGCAGCTAAGTTGACTTCACCAAAACTTAAAGTAAGTTGAGACTTGAGATGTAGGTACCTACTCATTATTTAATTTTATGCATAATAAGTTATAATTGCAGAGTAAAGAGATTTAAATAAAATTAAGGAGTTAAGTTTCATTAATCATGGCTGTAATACCTACTAAAATACTTTGATGTTTATTGATATAGGTTATGTAGGTACTATTTTACTAGGTAGGTACCTACTTGTTATTTTTTATATTGTTTACAGGTTATATCTAATTTCTTGGAAATAGACTCTGAAAATGTCATCATTGGCATGAAAGGAAGTCCCATTCATAGCTTCAACAAAAACGAAGCTAGTACCAGGGAAACCGATTACTATGAAAAAATCAAAGAAAGAAGCAATGTTATTTTGATGGGTGATTCTTTAGGAGATGCCAATATGGTGAATGACTTGGACGATTGTGATGCCGTAGTTAAAATAGGATTTCTCAGTAAAAAAAGGCTGAACCATTTAACTGAGTATCTAAATAATTTTGATATTGTATTAGAAAATGACCAAACTATGGATGTCATTCTTGATATAGTAAATATTTTTCAATAAATATGTACCTAGTAGTTTTGTTATATTTTCTAGAACATTTGTCGCAAGAAAGCATTGTATTGAAAGATTGTGTGATATTATTAATTCAGCAGAATAATATTAAAATAGAACTACAACTGTAGCCATTCTGTTGTTATCTGACTGATTGGCTTGTTTGTCTTGTAAAAAGTAATACCCCCAGGCTTTATGGCGGGAATTTTAAAAGTATGGTTTTCTTTTTGTTTTATTTTCCAAAGCGAATGTTAAAGTTAAATAATATTACTAGTGGCTAAATGCACAAGCAGTGTAAAGCTAAAATAAACAGAAAAAAAGTAACACTTAAAAGATTACGTAGAACAAAGACTTGTACTTTATGTACAAGGTCTTTGCGTACGAATCAATTGGGTTAATAAGAACGGTTTCCGGTGTAACAATTTCGTTCAGTATAATGTACCTATTCTGTGATCTATTGAATTGGGAAACAAATATAATTCCCAATAGGACAGGATGTCAACAATGTCATTGTCAAATCACTCACGTGTCAAGTCATACCGCACCGCACGTCAGTCAGTGAAATGAAATCTGGAGAATTCCGTCAGTGCTGCAATTTATCAAAATTTTATCTAAAACACATGAAAATATGAATGATAACATGAGTTTAATGGATTTACCGTGCACATTGTTCTTGAAATAACTTCTGAGGACCGTGACCGCAACAAGGTTCCAACCCTAACGAAGGTTGAACCTGGAAAATATTCCAAAAAGTGGCTCCGACGCGGCGAAGTGGTAATTCAAGTCTAATACTTTATTTTTTATTATATTGTCCATTTCATTTGTACTAGAGCACGAATAAATAAGACATATAACTTCTAGTGAAAAATCTACACTAAATGTCTTTCATTTAAATGCACAAGGACTAAAATCTAAACTAGACCAATTAGAAATATATTGTAATGGAAAAAACATAGATATACTTTGTTTAAGTGAAACACATATGCGAGAAAATGAATCTGATATAATAACAATAGATGGGTTTAAAACGGCTACAAGTTACAATAGAACAAAAAAGAAAATGGGCGGTGTCTGTATTTATGTAAAACATAACATTGAATTTAAGAAAATAGAATGGATGCAACCCTTAGCTATTGAATCCCATTTTGAATGTTGTGGAATTAACCTTCCAGAAATAGACTTGACCATAGTATGTGTTTATAGAACACCAAATAGTAATTTTAGACTTTTTATGGCATCTTTAGAATCTCTTCTACATAAATTAACAGCCAGATCAAGAACCAATAAAAGAAATATTATACTGCTGGGCGATTTTAACATAAATTTACTCAAGGTCACTAATAGAAGTAAACAGTTTGTACAATTATTGAAAATGTTTAATCTAAAACCAACAATACATGAGGCAACTAGAATTACTAAAAATTTTAAATCTTGTATTGATAATATTGCAACAAATTTCAGGAGATTTAAAGCTGAAGTACTAAATTTAGGAATATCTGATCATACAGCACAAATAATTAGAGTAGAAACTAGCTTGAGTTATCATGAAAAATTTTGGTATCTAGAAAAAAGAAATGTTGATATTCACATCGAGATATTTATAAAATACTTATCTCAATTAAGTTTTAACGAAATTTATAATTTTTCTGATCCTAACTTGGCATATAAAGAGTTCATTGATCTATTTAGTCTTGTATTTAACTTGTGCATTCCTATGGAGCGCAAAAAAGTAACACATAAAAGAAAAATAAACTGGAAAACGAAAGGAATACAAATTTCAAGTAAAACTAAAAGAAAATTATTCGTAAATAGTTTTAAAAATCAAGAATGTTCCAATAAATATGTAAAATATTGCAAAATAATGAAAAGTGTAATTCGCAAATCAAAAAGGATAGTTAATATAAAATACATTAAAAATAGTACTAATAAAAATAAAGCTACATGGGGAATTATTAAACAACATACCACGCCATTAAATAATATCCAGACAACTATTGCAAATATAGAAGTCAATAATAAAAAAGAAACAAATCCTCATGTCATAGCAAAACTGTTCAATGAATATTTCATAAACTTAAATAACCCTAGCGTAAACTCTAACCAATTTAATTATCATACACCTCAAATTAACTGTAAAAGCATTTTTATGAATCCTGTTGACTCAAAAGAAATCAAAAACATAATAAAAAGTTTAAAAAACAAAAAAAGTGCAGGATATGACAACATTCCTATACAAGTAATAAAACGTGGAACAGAATTTGTAGTTGAACCTCTAGTATATATAATTAATTTGTGCTTAGAAAATGGTTGTTTTCCTGACCTATTAAAACGAGCCTTAATAAAACCATTGCATAAAAAAGGTACAAAAAGTGATATGGGAAACTACAGGCCGATAGCAATTCTACCCAGCTTTTCTAAAATATTTGAGAAGGTTATATACAGCAGGTTAGAATCCTTTATTATTTCTAGTAAATTACTTAGTCCTTATCAGTTTGGCTTTCAAAAACAAAAAAATACAACTTTAGCTATTTTCAAAATGTTAAAATCAGTCCTAGAAGATGTAAACAATAAATCATATGGCATGGCACTTTTCATAGATATGTCGAAAGCTTTTGACTGTGTTGTTCACCAAATTCTATTGAATAAGCTAGAAAGCTTTGGCATTAGAGGAACTGCTCTTTCATTAATCACTTCCTACCTACAAAATAGAAGCCAGTCAACAATAATAGATAAATTCAATAAAAATAACAAAACAGTAGAAATAATACAATCTCAATTTGAACTTGTTTCACTTGGAGTTCCACAGGGAAGCATACTTGGTCCTCTTCTATTTTTATTATATATCAACGATTTACCAAAAGTATCAAAACATTTATGCGTCATGTTTGCTGATGATGCAACAATATATATGCCACAACATAACTTATCTTTAGTTGAATATGAAGCTGAAATAAATAGCACCCTAAATTCCATTGTAAACTGGTTAGAGACAATAAATCTTAAAGTAAATATTAATAAAACAAATTTAATTCGATTTAGAAACTACAAAACACCTGAAATAAAGTTAAATATTGTAAACAGAAGTAATAAAGTAAATGAAATAAATGTAACAAATTTCTTAGGCTTAAAAATAGACTGTCACCTTAATTGGAAAGCTCATATTAATAATATGAATAATAAACTGTCAAAATATTGCTACGCACTATATATACTTAGCTCAACCTCATCTAAAGAAATTGCAAAACAAACCTACTATGGTTTTGTTTACCCTCATTTAAGTTACGGCGTTATATTTTGGGGTAATTCTGTAGATTTTCAATCAGCCTTTGTCATGCAAAAAAGATGCTTGCGAGCAATTTACAACATGAAAAGTACTGAAACATTACGTAATATATTTAAAGAAGAACATTTGTTAACTCTTACCTGTATTTACATATTAGAAATTTGTCTTTTTGTTAAAAATAACGTAAAATATTTTTTTGAAAAAAAGTCATCACGAGCTGATTCTTTACGATCTAAATATAAACATGATATTTGTATTCCCCAAATCAATAATGCCATGTATTCAAATGGTACCTTTATTTCAGCAGCACGTATTTACAATAAGCTACCATTTGATTTTAAAATTCTTGAAGGTAACAAATTTAAAAATCAACTTAGAAATTGGCTTGTAAACAGTGTATTTTACAATCTTGATGAGTATTTTAATAGGTGATACTAAGTGGCTACCTACATACTTTAGCCTAGGTTATTTTATCACTAGGTAACCAATTATCATAATGTTGCACATCCGAAATGGATAGCTGTATAAACTTGTACCTACGTATTATTTAAGACCTACCTTGTACAACAGTTTGGCAATAAAAGTTTTCTGATTCTGATTCTGAAAAAAGATGCGTAACTTGACTTGTATATGGTTAAAATTCGTTAAATAATACTCCTTACATGTGATTGGAATTTGTCTTTTAGCGACTAAGCATGAACGAACGATGTTTACCGCCGCCGCCGCACCTTTTGAGCTACGTGACGACAATCACAAAGGCTTTGTGCGGGTCAGCAGTCGGTCTTTGGTTTAGCAGATGAGCTTGTATCACTTCCGAAATTTATTTTTTTCTATCATTCTTGACCTAGTTAGATATTGATGTTTATGTAACCTAATACCTACTCATCCCACAGTAGGTATTTACATAAACATGTGTTGTGATTTTAGAATAATGGTGGTGTAGCCGGTTCATTGTTTACAAGCACAAGCGGGAGAAACTAAAAAAAATAGAATATAAAAAAGTAAAAATGGCAAGGTACTTTGAAAACACATCAACCTTCAACTACAGTTGGGACCAAGTTGCGTGCGGTTATTGGAAAAGATACCCTAATCCTCTGAGGTAAGCCATAATTTTGTTTATTTTGCCTTTGTCTTTAGTTGGTAAAAATGGTATAAAGTGGTCCTGTCCCTCAATGAGTTTCAACAGACTAGTATATTGATTACATACTTTTAACAGGACATTGAAATTATGCTGTTTTTGTTATAACTTTACCATTGAACTCTGAATTCAAACCAAGGTCATGCTTCACATAGTTTTTAATGAGTCAATTAAAATTCACTAAAGACTTGTTGTGACTTATCAGCATGCCATTTACATTGCACTATTAAGTACAGTGAAAAGTATGAAGAAATGTATTAGGTACATGGTTTGTTTTAGGTTATTGTTAACTTTAGTAAATGCTTAGTTTTGTTTTTTTTACCTTTGTACCTTATGTAAGTAAGTTACACCTTAACTATAGTTACACCAATAATTTTCAGTCAATTTTTAAGAAAAAATCATTAGTAATATTTGACATATTTTATTTTGCATACTATAGGTATACTGTAGACATTTTAGAACTAATATGATTTTGAAGGAGTCTTAAGATATTCAAGAGAATTAATTTGCTTGAAGAGTATTGAGAATCTGTACTTTTAAGCCTGTTTTTTTATTCTTGTAAAATATACAGGTTCATTAATCTTTGTACTTAGAGCTTAAATTTGTTTTACAGCACCCATGTCTTATCCGAGGACACTTGGAGCAGACAAGTAGGGAAGGATGGATGTCTTTATACAAAACGAATTCTTACAAAGACAAATAGAGTGCCGAAATGGGGAGAGAGGTGTGTATTCCTTTTTTCATTTGTGATAAGTAATAAAAGTGCTTTGCATTTTCACTGCCAACCTCGTGGTGTCGATAAGCAGTTCCATTTATTTGTAGGTACCATTATAATAAATACTAGTTTATACCATTTAAGCTTCTATGCATTTTATGGTCCTTCGTACTTTCGTTATAACAAATCATTGCGAAATTCATGGCCTTGAAGGGAGCAAAAATAAGTATTGAGTATCAAGATATCAAGGCCCCTTATTCCTTTGATAAGGCCTCCATCTATTAAGAATGCATAGTCATGGTTAAATTTGTCTTGTTCTTGGTCACCGAATTCAATGATCGTCAAATGAAGGAGCGACACCCTCTCACAATGTAGATTGTTCTTGTCAGATTGATAAAGAATTTACTAAAAACGTTTTAGCATTTTCTTAGCGCAGTGACGCTCATGCGAAAGTACTGAGTGACAGAAAAGGATGATAGGGAAAGTTTTTCATTACAATTTCTTACAAGATTTTTGTTTATTTACATTACACATTCAAATGTTTACCTTGATAATAAATTTTACGGCAGGTTAAAGCAAGGTGCATTAGTATCTATCAAGGTTACCAACCTCGTATTTGTAAACAAGATTACTTACATTTTAATAATGTAATATTATAGCTTTGTATGACGCATTGTGTTGTATTCAATTAGTTAAATTTTCTTGTATTTAAATGTAAATTGATGTTTTAAAAGCTCTATTCCGAGCTACAGTTAGATCAGCCCCCTGATTGTGTAACTTGTTTCACATTGTATCCAAGTTGTATCAAAGCAAAAATCACAGTAAATCGCAAAAACAACTGTCAAATATGACAGTAATTAAGTAGGTTACTTACAAATTTACTTAATCAGCGTTAAATCTGACAGTTATTTTCGCGATTCACTGTGATTTTTGCTTTGATACAACTTGGATACAATGTGAAACAAGTTACACAATCAGGGGGCAGATATGCTTAGCGTGACAAATTTTGACTAGCCGACCAAAAATTCTATCAATCGAGATATTTCGTTTCTCGCCTCGACAAAATGCACATGTTAGACCTGCCAAGAGCGTTTAACAGATATATAATTGAGAAATAAAAGATCAGTATATCAGACATGAAGGTTAATAAATTACATAATAGGGGCGATGTTTTTCCTTCCACTTAGTTCATTGATATCATTGTCCGCAGTGACACTCTCGTAAGAGGATTATATTGCGTTACGTAATAGATAGAGTTGGCCACTTGCTCATACGAACGAACGAACGATAGATAAATGACTGATAATACTAGGCAATTACTAGGCATGTTTTCGTGGGAGTTTCAACTTTAGATTGGTTTTTGATACGAAAAAAATATGATTAAGACAGGCATCACGAATGAGTAGTAAACATATCCATACTCTCAGATTATTCAATAGTTAAGATGTCTGACTAAGGGAAGTGTACGGGAGTTTCAGTAGGCTGTATGGCGCAACTAACCTGGTCTCGTCAATCTAGCAGGTCCAGGGTCGTGTCCGGCTTGCACTGAGAATTCACCGCACTTTCTAGGTCCATAGGTGAGGAATGATGCTGGGACTGTAGTTTGTGTCTTCTTATGGAACGATCACTAGAGGTCTTATATGATATTGAAGCGCGAGCGGCACTGTGCGAAAACACGAAGGATGCGCGCGCGGCTGTATCGGAAGGCGTCGAACAAGCAACTCTCAAAATGGCTTCCTTTCGCCGTTTCGAAAGACAATAGAGGCGTCACACCAAAACAGCCAATAGAAATATTGTGAACGGTTTTGATCTACCCTCAAAATTGTGTATGTCTTTAATACGCTACCTACATAAGAAAATAATGATAGAAATTCGAACGAAAATATATCATCTGTTCCGCTGGAACATGCCGCTCACCTTAAAAGAACGTGGTTGCTTTTAACATGAAAATTGTTTGTAATTATACTACACTAAAGAAAACTATAAACTAATAATGAGTATGTACGTACTGCTGATTAATGAAAAAGAAACGAAAAATTATTGCAAAGGAATGGGGCAGATTTTTACCACAGGTCTCTTAGTATAAGAGTTGCCCATTCGAAGGGTTACGGTACGTGTTATATTATCCGTACCTGGATGCAGAGCATGCACCCGTGCCAATCTCCACTGTAAAACCGGCAAATTATCATCGCGCACCACAACAATCATACCTTCACTAATAGGAGGGCCGCGATTATGAAACCATTTATGTGTTTGTTGGATTTCGTGTAAATATTCACGACTCCACCTCTTCCAGAAATGTTGAATGCATTGTTGCACCCACTGCCAACGATTAAGCCTATCAGTATTGAATTCTGTCAATGAAATGTCAGGTAGGGCCGTAAGAGGTCCACCAACCAAAAAATGCGCTGGAGTCAGCGGTTGTGGATCTGACGCATCTGAACTCAAGACGCATAAGGGACGTGAATTTAAGACTGCCTCGATTTGACAGAGTAAAGTGTGCATTTCGTCGTAAGTTTGAGTACGAGTTCCTATAACACGATGTAAATGATGTTTGAAACTTTTAACGCCTGCTTCTACTAAACCACAGAAATGTGACCCAGTAACAGGTTGAAAGTGAAATGTCAAGTTTTGTTTAAGTACCTGTTCATGTAATGTCCTTTGAACGGCGTCTGAATTTAAAAATGTATACAACTCACGAAGATGGTTGCTACATCCTACAAAGTTTTTTCCGTTATCGGAATAAATATCTGTACATAAACCTCTGCGAGACGTGAATCGTCGTAAAGCCGCGAGGAAAGATTCTGTCGTAAGATCAGAAACCAACTCTAAATGTATTGCCTTTACGCTCATACAAACAAATACCGCAACATATGATTTTATTATTTTAGCATTTCTAACTTTATTTGCACGAACATAGAACGGGCCGGCATAATCAACAGCTGTTTTAATGAAAGGACGCGCTGACTGTGCGCGTACGCTCGGCAACGGAGCCATCTGTGGCTGTGTGTGTGTGGGTCTCGCGCGAAAACACGGAACACACTTATGTATACGCTGTCTAACTATATCCCGCCCAGATAAAATCCAATATTTTTGTAACAATAAGTACTGTGTGGACTGAGGACCTGCGTGTAGGTGTGTAATGTGAGCATCATCGATTATTAACGTAGTTAAGTAATGTTTCTTCGGAAGTATCAATTGATGTTTTGATTCGAATGAAAGCAATGATTTATGCAAACGTCCACCCACACGCAACAAATTATCTTTATCTAGAAATGGTGATAAGCGTTTTAATTGATTTGTAGGCGATTTACTATTTGAAATATTTTTAATATCTTCTACGAAAGTAGACTGCTGAACTATACCTATAATCTTTTTTAAGTTAGAATTATACTCGAGCACCGTTATGTGCCGAGGAAAGGCAATCTGTGATTTTTTACACTTGTAATAAAATCGAAAAATGTAAGAAACGACACGAACAAGTTTTCCTAAAGAAGAAAATTTTGAAAGAAACTCAGGTTCTTCTTCTTTACCTACAGAAGAACGATGTGCAATAATGGGAAGATTACGTTTTTCTTCCATAGTATTTATATTTTGATTAAGAACCGGCCAAGTATTTGGCTCAGTTTGTAACCAACTAGGACCATGAAACCATAAGGAGTGTTCGATGAACACCGCGGGCAGCATTCCCCGGGAAGCCGAGTCAGCTGGGTTATCAAACGACGGTACATGTCGCCAACAACTGGCAGGCACCCGTGACAGTATGTCACTTGTGCGATTGGACACAAACGTCTTCCATTCATGTGGCGATGAGCGTAGCCATGCTAACACAATCGTGGAATCGGACCATGCGTAGACATGATCGAAATGAATTCGGTCGCCGTAGGCGAGCATAACTTTACTAATTAACTTGGCTAGTAATAGCGCTGCCATAAGTTCTAATCGGGGGATCGACAATCTTTTTAGAGGTGCAACCCTTGTTTTTGCCAAAACAAGGGAGACCCGAGTTTGACCATCACTACATTTACACCGGATATACACACACCCGGCATAAGCTCGTTCGGAGGCGTCAGCAAAACCGTGAAGTTCAATAGAAATTGAATTAGAAAATATGTGACGCGGAAAAACACACTGCGACAAGAGTGGAAGTTGTGTAATATTACCGGTGATAAAAATCCTATCGGATCGTAAATTCTTGCAATTTCTGACAGTATTGCCCGTTTTGTACAATTTAAATTAGAAGTTTTGACTTTAAAAGAAAAACTATCTGAAGTGGGGTTCCATTGAAGCCCGAGAACCTTTATCGAGGGATCTTTTTCTACATCAGCGAAAGATAAGGCTTCAGGCCGCTCACCATGAAAGTCCGAGGGCACTGCGGCGAGTATCGCCGGCGAGTTACTGTGCCACTTGCGCAACTCAAAGCCTGCGCTTGCACAAATACCGATCAGCTGTTTTTGTAGATTGAGTGCGTTCATCTCACTGTCTTCCCCGGAAACGACATCGTCAACAAAAACATCCCTCATCAAAACTGAGGACGCTAGTGGGAACTTCTCAGCTTCATCCCGTGCGAGTTGTTGTATAACACGTAACGCTGTGTGCGGAGATGAACTGATGCCGAAAACGACGACGCGCAACCTATAATCTTGAATAGGTAGGTCAGGAGATGGCCGCCAAACAATCCGCTGGTATTCCCAATCAGATTTTCGAACAGAAATATTGCGATACATATGTTTAATATCAGCTGTGAAAACAAACTTGTGAACCCGGAAATTAAGTAAAATATCTACTATGTCAGAGTGCAACTTCGGACCCGTGAGCAAAAGATCATTAACGATTTTCCGTTACTGGTTTTACAAGCAGCATCGAATACCACCCTCAACTTGGTGGTTTCACTTGATTCTTTGACCACGCAGTGGTGCGGAATATAATAGTGAGAATTATCGTCGTAAGACGGAGGATTACAGAGTTCCATTTGATGTAAATCGATGTACTCTTGTAGACAAGCGTGATAGTCCTTTTTAAGGGACGAATTACGTTCTAAGCGATATTCTAATTTACGAAAACGAGCGAGAGCAATGTCACGTGATTGACCTAGTATAGGTGCAGTTTTAAATGGAAGTGCTACGACGTATCGACCGTTTTCGTCGCGAGAATGTGTATTTTGAAAAATCGATTCACACTGACTCTCATCGGGGGTAAAAGATTTATCTTCAGGAACTGCCTCCAGCTCCCAAAAACGTTGGAGGTCGCTGTCCTCGAAAAAGGAGCTATGACACACCTGGAGTGGAGACGGAGTAGGACAAACATCGAAAAATACTTTTCCCATCAATAAGTAGCCGAAAACACTATTAATTGCTATTGGCGCATCAGGACGACCCTTAACAATATTTCCCAGCAAAATGTGAGAAAGAACATCAGCACCTAAAAGCATTTCAACTGGTTGAGCGTTACTCGCGTTGAAATAAGGGTCGGCTAAGTTTAAGTTTTGAATATGGGGCCACGCTTCGATAGGTAATGGAATTCTTGGAAATTGCGAAAACAATTTAGGTAAGATTAAAGCTTCGACCGCTATAGCTGGAACATTTAAACCACGAGGAGTGACAACACACGAAACTATTCCTTTTGGTTGTATCGGTTTTTCTTCCCCGATCCCAAACACTGGAATACCAACATACCTAGGATTCAAACCTAAACGCTTAGAACACGCTTCCGTCATAAAGCTCGCTTGGCTACCGGTGTCAATTAAACAACGAATTGAGTGATTCGTTGAACCAACGCATACATTGACGAGCGCAGTAGATAGCATGACTGTACACTTCCTAACCAACGGCGCAATGGACGACTCGCCACTCTCGCGCATCGCATGATTCACGTTAGTCGGTTGCAGTGACATGGTAGTGAGGCCGGGATCGACCGTAGCTTCCTCCGTAGGAGGGAAAGAGACGGGGCATGCTTGGTTTGAGTTATGTTTGATTTCAAAATGTAATAATGTGTGATGTCGTCTATTACACGTTTGACATGCATAATTCGACCTACAAGTTCTTAAATCGTGACCTACATTCAAGCAATTGTAACAAATATTTTTATTTTTAACAAAATTGTACCTATCTTGCGGAGACATATTCAAGAATCTCGAGCATTTTGATAAGATGTGTTGATCGTCACACAAAATGCATCGTTTGCCAATTTGAACATCGGTTGATTCCGTAACGGCGAATGTTTGTCGCGGAGTAAAACCGTTTGGTTTTGAAACACCAAAATGACCGTTAGCGGCGCCACCGGAGCCGCTGGCTCGGGACGGGTTCACGCTGGGTACGCGAGACCTACCCTCAACAATTTTTGAATCGCTGTTCGACATAATTTCAAACGTTGAAATTTCCTGTTCTAAGAAACTTATGAGTATATCTACGGTAGGTATATCAGAAGCTTTATTGAGCGATAACTCGAAACGCTTACGAACTGAATGCGGTATCTTACGCAGTAAGATATTTAACAAAATGAAACTCCATTCGTGCACTGGAAATCTCATCATTTCGAGTGCTTTAATATTTTCCATATAAACGTTAACTAGTTTACGTAAACTTACATTAGACTCGTTAGCACACTTTTCTATGTCAAGAATGCGATCTAAATGTTTAGAAGCAATGATTCTACGATTCTCATACCGATTTATAAGAATTTCTAAAGCGACAGTATAATTTTCATCTGTGATTGGAATGGATTTAATTAAGTTATGTGGCTCATTTTTTAGAGTTAACAACAGGTATCTAAACTTTTCCGCTGATGTGTAGGCATCATTGTTGTGGATAACGGCACGATATAAATCGTAGTATGAGGGCCAATCTGTAGATTCTCCACTGAAAGTTGGCAATGGCAACGTAGGCAATTTGTTAAGGCAATGATTTTGTGTGTAAGGCAACGATTGCGTAGTAATACGGCTCATGCGTCTACCTTCTTGATCGGCTTGTTTAAATTTATTAACATGTACTAATATCGCGTAATAACAATCATTAAAATCATTACGAATTTTTAACTGTTCTTCTTTGTTAAAGGTTTTAGATTTCATCAAAGCTTTTTCTATTTTAGCTTGAAGTTTGCCAAACTTTCTTTGTTGAGAAGTGAGATCAGTAGATCTTGATTTAAATTGTAAAATATCAGTAGTGGAAAAAAGCAACGTTCTTTTAAGATCCTCTAAGATAATATCTCGTTCGAAAATGTCTTGTTCAATAGCCGAATCGTCCGCCATTTTGTGTAACAAAGATGACTTACGATTGCAATGGAAAATTACTAAAATATGTACACGTAGTGCAGCAATAAAGACGACACAATCTGGAGGAATCAAAACGGGATAGGTACTATCCGGATCGAAGGATCAAAACTATGTACGGGAGTTTCAGTAGGCTGTATGGCGCAACTAACCTGGTCTCGTCAATCTAGCAGGTCCAGGGTCGTGTCCGGCTTGCACTGAGAATTCACCGCACTTTCTAGGTCCATAGGTGAGGAATGATGCTGGGACTGTAGTTTGTGTCTTCTTATGGAACGATCACTAGAGGTCTTATATGATATTGAAGCGCGAGCGGCACTGTGCGAAAACACGAAGGATGCGCGCGCGGCTGTATCGGAAGGCGTCGAACAAGCAACTCTCAAAATGGCTTCCTTTCGCCGTTTCGAAAGACAATAGAGGCGTCACACCAAAACAGCCAATAGAAATATTGTGAACGGTTTTGATCTACCCTCAAAATTGTGTATGTCTTTAATACGCTACCTACATAAGAAAATAATGATAGAAATTCGAACGAAAATATATCATCTGTTCCGCTGGAACAGGAAGTAAAAACCATATTCGGTTCATGTCTTGTCTACCCACATTATGAATAACATTCCATACGTGACAGGCAAGCCCGTTGACAATTATAATGCAATCGATATTTGTACAAATCATGGCATACAAAATACGTTTTGGAACATTTCTACGCAAATGAAGACTTGCAAAACGGTATCAAAACATTGTCAGGAAATCCGCAGTTTAAATCACTTTACACAAAACAGGAAAGAGTCAATGAACCATGTAAGTACTTCCTGTGAAAGGCCGAATTCATAAAATACGAGTATAGTGCAATAAGACTCGACACACACCGAGACGGCAGGGAAGCGGCGAGCAGTTATAGTGTCATTTAATTTTAAACTTTATTTTCGTAAATATAATACATAGTATCACTTGAGAAGGTTGAAACGCAAACGGCCACAAGTGCAAGTGGCGCCGAGAGCACTTTTCAAAGCGTTTACTTAATTAATTAGTGTTGAGTCATCCATCAGGCCACAGACAAGGGCGTTGCAGTCGCAACATACAGACAGGTCCAAAACTATTTAATTATTTTTTTGAGTCTTCGACACGAGAAGAAGAAGAAGAATAAATTAGTCTAGTTCTTCTTCAGATTGATGGTGCGATCACCATCTATCTGTGCGACGTCGTCTTCCGCCAATGGGGGTCCACTCGGTCGTTGTTTTGGCCCAAAAATCGTTCGGCATGCAGCAGACATCCCGGCCCAGTCCTATATGGTTGTTTTATATGATCAATACATTGTTTTCAGGTTTTTCAGCGCAAAATCAGTGAAGATCATCGAAGAGAGTGTACTGGATCCTAAGAACAAAACTCTAGTCACATATACCAGGAATCTGGGATACACAAAAGTTATGGTAAGATATTTATTGTTTTTTTTATGTTTAGAAATAGGTAAATGATAATAAAGAATTCATTCCACTAGGCTAACAGTCGGTTTCTCGAACGCAGGTCGTTTCAAAAATTAACTAATTAACGGTCAAATCACGTGACAGTGTCCAATTTGTTCCTAATTTGACACTTGTCACGTGATTTGACTATTGACTAGGTATTCATATTCATTTATTGCTTCAAGTTGGTACATCAGGTCTTAAAAATTAGGTTTGGCCGCAACAAGAGCCCCGTTGGGACACCACAATGTTTGAGGAAATAGTAGTACATAGACACTATACAATAACAATAATGTAATTACCTACCAATTACTTAGTTTTGTTATAATAAGGACAATTGGACAATTGATTAGGTAATTTTAGGGATGATGTCGGCTGTTAAAACAGCACCTGTTCTTGACTGGGATGTATTTTTTACTTTGGTTTTTGGCAAAACCGCGAGCGGATGGTGAACAACTGCTATTATGTATGTGAAATTATTGGATTCTAATCTAACATGGTCTTACTTCAGAGTGTAGTGGAGAAAGTGGAGTACATCCCAGGCGGTCCGGGGGTGACGCTAGCGAAGCGCTCCGCGTGGATCGACTCGCAAGTGTTCGGCTTCTCGCGCGCCATCAGAGCGTTTGGCGTCGACCGCTTCAAGAAGAACGCTTCGCAGATGGTAAGCTCATTACATTAATACACGGAAAAAACAGCAAGAAATATCCTGGTTTAGATTATTTATACATTGTGAGTAAGGTATAGTGTCGATCGATTATAAAAATTTTTGGAGAAAGGTCAGGTCCGAAGTACCTTAAACCGGAGATCGTGTATGAAGAATGTAATGAGAGTGAATGAGGCGAAAGAAGTGTGTCAGGATCGTAGCAAGTGGAGATCCGTGGTCTCTGCCTACCTCCATGGGAAAGAGGCGTGATTTTATGTATGTATGTATGTATGTATGTATGTATTTATAAAACCTCCCCAGGTGAACGGGTTCAACTACGTGCTGAGCGCGATGTTCCCCCGCCCCGCGGCCCCCGCGCCCTCCCCCGTCGCGCACACGCTCAAGGAGATGCGCGAGGCGGCCGCCGCCGTCTCCGACCGCGCCAAGAGAAACGTACTGTCCTCAGTTAACAGGACGTAACATACGCCTGACGATTAAATATAACACTTATTATACACCTATAGTGTGTGGACTGTTCTAACTCTTTCTACGCCAAGAGAAACATAGTGTCTTCTGTTAACAGGACGTAACATACAACCGGCGATTAAATATAACACTTATTATACACCTAATAGTGTATGGACTGTTCTAACTCTTTCTACAACTGTGCCACCGTCTCCGACTGCGCTAAGATAAACATAGTGACTTCTGTTAACAGGACGTAACATACGCCTGACGATTAAATATAACACTTATTATACATCTAATAGTGTATGGACTGTTCTAACTCTATCTACAGCTGTGCCGCGGTGTCCGACCGCGCCAAGAGAAACATAGTGTCGTGTTGTCTGTTAGCAGGACGTAACATACGCCTAATTAGACCAAGTGTGGACTGAGTGTGGACTGTCACTCTTCTATTCATGTTTTAAGCTGGAGTTCATTGTTTAATGTACGAAGACGAGCTAAACTCAATGACAGGCAGAACCGCCTGCTCTTAATATAACGTAACATACTCTTCATCATACCAAGGACGATGAAAGTGGAGTAGAAGTAGATGAAAGTACTACTTTCATCGTACTTGATGAACTATAAACTGTTCCTATCTCTCTTATCATCAGTTAAAATATGTTAGAACTACGAAAAGTAAGGCGTTAAGTATTTAAAAAAGAAGACATACAATACCAGATTCCTCTTATTTTTGTCTACAGTTATGCTCCTATTAATTTATAAAGACGACACTCAGCACCAAAATGTTAAACATATCTAGGTACTTAATCTTGCAAAAATATAGGTACTATTCATAAAAATTAACATTTATTTCTCCTTTAGATTCGAATCAATACTATCGCTGTGAACGGGTTGTCTTGGCCAATCATCCCGCTAATTGAGCATAATGTAAATATTTTATTTCTGTGCTAGTTAAATAATGAATTCCATCTCGTTTCATACGTCTTCCTATACTGCTAAATTCACTTAATATTTTTAGAGGAACATTTTCTGATTTTCAACAAGCGTTCTTTTGAGTGAGAGAACACTACTGTTATAATCATGTAAATATTATTTTGTTAATTACTCAGTATGTGCAATGGACGTACTGCCATCTCTTTCACTTTTAATTTTACTGATCACTGGCTTATGTTATAGTTCTATTTGCTTTTGTTGTGCATTCATACACATGTTCTTGGTGAGCGTTAGTCAAGGAGCAAAGAACAAAGCTATTAAATCTCAACCACACTAAAACATGATGTACCTATGTGAATGCACAAATAAACCTCTTTACTCATAATGGATTAGTAGTCTAACGCTAGCTTAGATGGCTGTATCTGTTGCTGTTGCTATCTATTTTCATTGACCTAGAAGTAATAGGAAAAAAATATTTGATTATGAGTAATGGGGTTATAGTGGCAATTCTGAATGTTACCAAAACTTAACTAACCTAATTTGACAGCACTAAAATTGATGACATCGTAATGAAAGGGACGGCAACATTTTTAGTGCTATCAAATTAGTTAAGTAAGTTTTGGCGAGATCCAGACTTGCCACTAATATCAATCTACATTTATTCAAAATAAGTTTTCTTTTGCACTGCCATAGCGTTCCACTGCAAAGCTACGCGTTACCTAAAACCACATTCCAACCGGTGCGGGCTGCTTGTGTGCTATTTACAATTTACGTTGGTCATGTGTTGAGTGAAAAACAAATCATTAAAAAATCTTGTCAAGTGCGAGTCAGACTCGCACACAGATAGTTCTTAAGGTGCCTGTATGGGTGAAACAGTTTGGTGGCCACCAAGTGCAACTTCGCTACTCCTCCTAAACTATACAAAACGAAACTATTACATAGGTATTAAAAAACTAGCTTATGATAGGACAAACTATACATTAAGTTTTGGCGGGGTGTCGCTAGTTTCACCCATACAATTACTCTCAGAGTAGGTAATTAATTACTGAACACTTTACAGATAAAATTGAACTTCACGGCAATCAAAATTCATTTTTAATTATCTAGATATTAATCGTCTTTGATAATTATGAAAGAACACTGTTCTATTGATAAATTTGTATTTTATATCACGCTCATGTTCGAGTTGAATGGGTAATATTTTAAATTGTTGGCAGCCTTAGTTTTTTTAAGCATTGTCATGCTTTACTGAAATGTTTCTTTGTATAGCACAAAGAAACATTTCAGTAAAATTGATGTTTATAAGAATGTTGAATGGAACTGTGTGACTAAATTATATGAACTCTTTATACTTGCACCTAATAACTATTAACTGTCGAATGCGCGTCGCACCTACAACTTATGTCGAGGTATTCAGGAAAATAAAACATTTCCTTGCTTTACGAAAAATTATTTATAAGATTCTATTATTAAATCCTTTAAAATTCAAAACTTATGAATTAATTTTCTCCAGATTTCAAGATACTTATGAAAAAAAAACCTTATTGTTACCTGCCTACTCTTCCTATTTATATAACTATTTAGTCGCAGTGCGACTGAGATAAATATCCAGAGGCTAGGTTAAGTTACGGTCAGTTTCAATCTTCTGTGGCAAGAAATAAGTAGGTATATTCGGTAGGTGCAGTAAGCAAAACCACAGAGATAGAATATTAAAATTGGCCGTAAGATGAATATGAACCAATTTGTCATTTTCATAAATTACACGCTAACTTACTGGAAGGTCTACTTTTGGAAATAACCATATCAAACTGTTGTCTTAAAAATAAAGCATCTGTTGAGCTGATTTTGCACTGATGAAGGCGTCGCAAGTCTGTGTGATCAATGCATCTCTCTTTCATTGGTTTAGCAATAGAAAGAGACAGATGATCAACGGTCTCATGGCTTGAGAAGCAAGGATGCCACCGCTTAGAGGCCAGCTCTTGTAGATAAATGAATATCATAACTGAAATTGCTAAGAGAATGTGCAAAAAAGTAATTTGTTGTGACTACGCATTTGTTTTCGTTTATGATATTCATTTGTCTATGGAGTTGGTTATAATTATTGCATTTTAGGTCTACTTAGTACCTAGATTAGCACCTAATATTCTAGTTTAATTATTTTAGAGTTGTTTGAAAGTTGGGTGTATAATTTCAGATTTATAAAACATCTAAATGGATGTCTGTTATTTATAAATGTTCGATGGAAATAGATATTTTATGTAATATGTAGATGGGAGACGTTTAGATAATGTGTTATGTAAATTAGTATTAGTTACCACATTCAATAAGTATCAATAAATTAATCCTACGAAAAATATTTGATTTTTTTTATCAAAAGCATACCTATTGACTAACATTTAATGCCTATTCTCTTACATTTAGGAGAATCCCATTCGTGTTTTAGGTATTTACAGATACAGAACTTATTCCAGGTAAAATAAGTACAAAATACCATTGTATTGTTTTGTCTTTGTCCATCCATAAGGCAAAGCTCACTCCTACATATCTTCTCTCCGTTTTGCCTTCATAATACCTGGTGTTAGGTTACTATTAATAGGAAAAACACAACCCGTTAGACCGTTATTATTATTGGACTCGTAAACTTATTTTAGTTAAAACAGATATTATTATCTGTTGCTATCTCTTTTCATTGCCATAAGAGTAACAAGAAAAAAAACATTCTACAGAACATTTTATCTATATTAAACTGACCAATCTTTATGAAAGTCCAATTTACTTTGCAATTTTATTTCATAACTACACTATTCACAAAAATACATAGACTACTTTATTCTTAGGGCTGCTCTTAACCTTGCACTTCTACTCCTAGGGTTCTGTTCCACTTCATCATCAGTAGGTACCTCTACATGTTTATTTATTGCTTTCCAAGAAGTATCCAAGAATTGGTTTATTGTATCTTGATCTTGTACTAACATGGGACTAAGGTACTTCAAAGGAACAGGATTAGCCACATCATTAATAGTGTTTCCTGCAATATGTCGCTTAATTATTGTGTCCTCTAGAGAATGAAAGCAGATTGTGACTAGTTTTCCATTGATTTTGAGATAGTATCGAGCCAATAACATGCCATAGTTCATTTCATTGAGCTCATTGTTCACAAAGATGCGTAATGCTTGGAATACTTTAGTAGCGTTTGATTGGGGTCGCTGTAACTTGTCTAACCTGACCTCATCTGGACAGCATGAGTTGACAACATCAACCAATTCATGTGTAGTGTCTATATTTTTGATCATGTACCGAGCCTGTATGATTGTTTGAGCAATTTTGGCTGCTTTCTTCTCCTCACCATATATTTTGAATATCTTGTAAAGTTCATTTTCATTTGCAGTAGCGAGGACTTCCCTAGCTGTGATTTGATCAGGGTCTCTTCCTGCATCCATTCTCATATCTAAGAGTCCATTCTTGCTGATCGAAAAGCCTCTATCTCCTGTGTCTAACTGCATGGAGGAGCACCCAAAATCAAAAAGGATTCCATCTACAGATGATTGGGCAATACCATTCTCTTTCAAAAGAGATGGAAGCTCACTAAACTTTCCGAGCAGTGGTGTAACCCTATTAGGGTACTCTTCAGCAAACTTCTTGGCTCTTTCATAAGCTGTAGGATCTCTATCTAAGGTGATCAGCCTGCAATCAGCAGATTCAAGAATCTTTCTTGAATGGCCGCCTGCTCCAAATGTCATATCTATATACAATTCATTGTTTTGAGGATTTAGATGTTTTAGAACTTCATTCAGCATAACAGGTGTGTGGTCTCTGTATCGCACATACTCTGTTGACAGCTTTCGACCTATAGAAGCCGGGGTGAAGCGACGGAAATGTCTTAAAATCATTTTGAATCTTTCTTGAATATCTTACTGAAGATACCTTTATTTTCTTCCTTTAAGTATTCAAGGACTTCGTTGGAAAGAATCAAGTTACACTCTTCGGTACCCAAGCCCGTAGAAGTGCTGCTGAGAGTCCGTTTATACTTGTTTTTGTAATGATTATCAGCCAATTTGTTGAGCGAGTTATAATGTCGCGTACAAAGCTCAGAATCCAAGTTTTGACGCTCTGATGACTCAAAAGCTGCCTTAACTTTATTTCTAATGAATCTTCCAAGATCTCTGTAACCAGAAACAACCATTGAATCCAGGATATCATTAAAATAGGCAATATTATTCACAGTATCTAAAAAACTCACCTTTCACCTTTAGTTGTATCTACGGGCCACTTTGCAATTAGCTTTGTGAATTTCTTATATTGAGAAGTCATTATCTACACTGTACTTTCATTCCAGTGCTTTATTTTTCTAAACAGATCAGAATAATCAATTCAATCAATTCACAACAAATAATTAGAGGTTAGAATATTGACATGCTTGACAGTGACGCTTGAGTGAGTTTGACATAACTGTTTCTCTGTCATCATTTGACGTAAGCAAAAACAGGCGTACTGACTATTACATGACTTTGACTTTTACTATTTTTATTTACAGAAACTAAACTACTACATATTTACATAACTGTACAAAATAAAATTAGAACCAGTTGAGCCACCTAAGGATCGTTACAAACGATCTATAGGTAGCTCAACTGATCCAAACCACTGCCAGACGGAAGCGTGCCCAAGACACTGGCAGCATTGCCGCTTTGACTTGACTTTACTAACTTGAATTATTTTGACATGGTAGTGGCTAAATGCGTGGCAAAAGCCGGCGAAGCCAAAATAAAGAAGAAGAAGAAGAGAAAGCGTATGTTCTGTTCTCAGTGTGGTTCTCAGCTAAAAAATAATTTGTTAAGTATTTAAATTAGACAACTATAGAAGCTGTAAAATATTACCTTGACTAATAATTAGGTAGGTACTTATGTACATGCCAGAAGATAAGATAACCATTAAAAACCACTAAACTCTTTAGCTCTCCAAGCCAAAATTGAGGGTTAGAGGTCCAATACATTCACATCCAAAGAGAATAAAATCACTACGTTTCTCTTCACATTGGATTCTGAGACGTTAGCCCTAAGCTTTAGTAAAATTGATAAAGGTGATGGTAGGTACCTACTACCTACTAGGTACCTACCTAAACGAAGGGATGCACAGTATCTTCTAAAATGCATTTAATTTAGATGTGTAGGTACATAAAAAGTACCTACCTACCTATACCATTTTTGTTTAGATAGAGAGATATTTTTTAAGTTTTTTGTTGTATTTGTTATTTTTTGTTTTGTTTGAGGTATATTTTATTTTATTTTGTTGCTTGTAAATAGTCTTTTCCTCTAAGTTGTATTTTTTGTCTTTTTTAATAGTACCTAACTGATCTCATGTTTTAGAATAACGCCTTAGGTTAAGTGCCTGTAATGTTATTTTAAGTGAAATAAATAATTGTCTAATTGTCTAATTGTCTAATTGACCTATTTCGCATACCTACTGATAGATACCTAATAAACCTACACACACATCTAACAGGTCGTTGATTCTGAATTTCTGAGTTTGGTTAGTCAAACTCAGAATCAACGACCCGATAAATGCATTTAGTTAGATAAAGCTTATAGCGTTGGTATTTCAAGCAGTCCATAATGATCTTCCAAATGTTCGGCATTACCTACCGAAGTAGGCACCCTACATTTAAGTGAGAATAAATACCTATTTATTTATTTTTATTTCTTTATTTCTAATAATTTTATTTCTATAGGATAGGTACCTACTTATTCCAAAAGAATTACCAAGGATATTTTTTGCGTGTTTTACCTATTTATTTATTTATTTAAAGGTATGGCTGAAAATTTAAATTCAAGAAGCTAGGTAGGATAGGAACCTACATAGGTAGGTACATAATTTTATTTAACTATGTGTAGGTATCTACTTAGCCAACTAGTGTACTGATGAAAACCTAGACTGTAAAACCGAAAACCACTAAGTACCTACCAGCCTACCTCCCTAGGTTAGGTACCTATTCTTAGGTACATACAAGTCCATCTCTAGTCTCTATAGGTAGGTAGGTAGATAGGTACCATCTACCCACACACACACTTCCATGTTCAATATCTTACTGCACTCCTTGCCAAGAGATTTTACTCGCGAAAATCAACATTTTTTTCAGCCGGTTGCCGTCTCGTACATAAATTGAAATACTACGCGTTCACATCACTTTGTGCAAGCACCATTGCGCGTTATCAGAGGCAGCTGGTTATAGTATGGAGATTAAACGCAGCAATGAACGTAGATTTAGGAAATAGTTTTTGATAGCAGAGATCGTTAGTGTAAGGTAACGCTGAACGTTACAAAGTGTGAGCCTTTTGTCTAGAAGAGAACTGTTTCAAAGATGCGATTTCACTGACCGCTCAAATTTATTATTCCTAATTCAATCAATATACCTACCTACGTTCCTAGATATTTTGTAGTTAGGTATAATTATGTTATTTTAAATGCCGTTACCAATTGGCAGCCCGTCGGGATGCGAGGTCGTGGTCGGCCAAGGAAGCGTTGGAGGGACGATCTCGACACCTTCGAGAGAGGTTGGTGGGAAATCTCGAAGGACAGAGATGGTTGGAGGGATATGGGGGAGACCTTTGCCCAGCAGTGGGACGATATAGGTTGAAGAAAAAAAAAATATGGAAAGGCGTCATAGAGTATCTACCACCTACTTAGTCTAGAATTCTAGATACTTTAAATTCAAGTCGTCTAGGTAACTTTAAAGCTTACTTTAAACTTTAAAGTACTTAAGTACTTACTTAGTTCTTTGAGTTATTTACCTACGTTCAGACTCCATCCAATCTATCTTAGATAGGTACCTATCTGTAATTTTTAGTATGAAAGTAATGTCAAATATCTTACTACAGTAGACTGTCATTATTACAGCTTGAGGGTAGTCGCAGATTCTACCATCTATTAACGGCCATAGCTCCAGTAGATACATCAGTCTTCCCGTGACCACGATGCGCACTGCACCGCACTCGAATCGCCGGGAAATATAAAATAACGTTAGTAGAAAATTAAAAAGGTAGGTGGGTATCTTCAAGGTATCTTGTTTGGAGCTTTGGATTGGACATAATCTAAAGTCGCGCGCTGTGTTACCGTCACTTAAACCGCGGCTTAACCGTAGGGCGGGCGGCGCGCGCATCCGTCGGCCATTTCCATCTGCAGTCGGCACCCGCGCGCCATACCAGCTCCATGCAACCAACATAACATTACATAATTACAAGCATTCTGCCGGACTATACCAGTGACCTGTGCCAGTCTAAATAAAAAAAAACACAAAGACATACCAGTGGGTGAAAAATTCTAGTGATATTTCTGTGCAAATCGGAATTATTCTGGTAAGTTTTACGTTTTAGTATTCAAATAATACCTTATTTTTCTATAAAGGTAGAGGTACTCTTTGTAAAACACAGGTTTTACTACAGAGAAAGATGTGCAATAGTAATTTTATACAATGAAGTGGAGTTTCATTGAATAACACGCTCGTAAAGTTGTGTCAGTACAAATATTTGAGTTAGATCGCAGACTGGAGGTTTCATTATCGATCCTGCAGGCTGGCTTGTTTTGTTTCACGCCGCTATAACACTTAAACAAATTGTGTCCGAATTGAACTCACGTTTTCACCAATTTAATCGTAGTTGCTCTGTACGATACGCAATATTTGAACCAGTACTTTAAGCTGTAACGTTGTTCACAGATAATTAGGTAGGTATTTGTTATCTTTTTTTTTTAATATTGCCTGTAACAATTGTTAATGGCTGCACCTGTTTAGAAGTTACACTTATAGACAACGTTGTAATAATGCACGCTTTCTAAATTACGCTACCAAAATGTAATTTTTAACAAAATGTACCTATTGTGAATCATAATGTACGGTAGGTATTTACCATTCGGCAAATTTCATGAAATCATTTGCATAGAGGCAAGCGTGTTTCATTCATGTAATACTCCTAACTTTATGAATGACATTCAGTATTTAAATTGCCTGTATTACGTCTCTATAAGAACTGACAACGAAAGTGTTGATGTTACAAAGTTGTTTAGAATCTCTTCTGAATAATAACGTAGATAAATTATAAAATCTTCCTATATAACTACCTAGTCCGCGTGGCAGACCACCACGGTGATGGCGGGACGAGTTAGATGTGCACCTTCCAGATTGGTCAACTGCGGCCAAGGACAGAAAAATCTGGAAAGATGGGAGGGAGGCCTTTGCCCTGCAGTGGGACAATATGGGCTAAAAATAAAAATAAAATATATAGGTACCTAGTTCGTAAGATTTTTCAGAAACGTACATATAACCTAGACCTAGACTACACTGTTGTGTGGGTAGACTTACCACATTGACTTCAATAGCGTGCATGACATGATAAAAAATGGCCTCGCAGTGGTAATGTATTCTACCGTTTTTCAATGATTTTTTTAAAAAGAGCAACCAAAAACTACTCGAAATTAAGGCTAAGGCTTAATTAGTTAATTTGTTAGAAGTACTTGATGACTAGACAGACACAGACAATAATGCTTCAATTTATTTAAAGACGGGTAAACGCATTTTGCATACCTATTTTAAGAATTTTCATGTTTATTTTTTTTCCCAAAATACTTTATTTACACTGATCTTTCTTGTCCCACAGGTAAAGGATACCATCTTATTTTCCACGAACAAAGTTCTAAGTTAATAGGTACCTAAATTGTGCAACTAATACTTATAAACATTTTTTTAAAGGTATTTAGGTAGGTACGTACATTAGAGAAATTAGTAGACAAATTATTTTATCTGTTTACTTAGGGAATTGGCTAAACACGATTTTTTTTAGTTACCTACACCTACTGCATTATTTCCACATTGAGGGTAGTATTTCATTCATGTTCTCAGGCAAGGTGATACGGTTGTTAACGCCCGTATTGTCGAGTTTGATGAAGGTTGTGGCCACCTAACTGATATTAGCGGCCTGCCTTTCTTAGCTTTGTATTAATAATATACCCTCATACCCATACGGCTGATTAACTTACATAATTCTCGACCTTTGTTTACCGCGATCACTGCATGCAACGTAACGTAAATTCAAAAGTCTTCAAATTATAGTAAATATTCCGATTTAATGTAATGAATCTTACAATGATTAAAATACTTCAAAATAAGAGTGACAGAACCAGGGACACAAAATGTGAGTAGAATCACAACGCCTGTCGTCTGTCTGATAAATAAAACTGCCTCATTATAATGTCATGTGTTATTATTTTGGGAAACGAACAGGTGTATTTACATACTTTCATTTAGAAAAAGAGATATAATTTGCAAGTAAATAAACGTTATTGCCACTTACGGTCAACCATCTAAATTGTGACTGCTCAAAACATCACTTGACTTCAACGACATTATCAAGACCGCCTGCAAGCTTGGCGTCGGCGTTTCGACGAATAAAAAACTACTGAGCAAAGTCTACGTTCAAATAACGTTTCAGTCTTTGTTCGTCTCTACTCGTCTCAATTGACGCAGTAATTCATTCAAGCTCGCTTGCGTGTATTCACTTTCCTCATCGAGGTAGTATCGAACATCTCAATTTGTTCTATTGTTGCCTGTGATGTGTTGCTACAAGATTGTTACTGCACACCTGCCAACATTGATGGAATGTCGACGTTTCTCGGGAGTTTTTTCCGGGTTTTTCGAGTTTTGCGAGCGTGATCCTTGTGCCTTCCCACTTTGACGCCAACCTTTATTTATCAACAGAACTTTCTCTCGTTTAAAGTAGTTTTATTTCATCATAATTTCAGCCCATTTCCACCCATTGCTGAGTATAGGCCTCCTCTTTATCACGCCACTCTTTCCGATCACTTGCGAGTCTCATCCACTGATTCCCGATCACGTTGACGATGTCGTTCGACCATCGGGAGGGTGGTCTGCCTCTTGGTCGTTGAGCGTCCCTGGGCCACCATTCAGTAATCGCTTTTGTCCATCTTCCACCAATTTTATTTACCTACTCATTATACTTATCTTGTTCGTTGCCTGAAGAGAAGAGTGTTCGGCTAAAACACTGAATGAAAATGAATTGAATGAATGTACGTAGATTTAATTAATGACAAAGGTAATATAAAAAGGAATTTGCAAATATGTATGGTAAGTATCATGATATTCAACTTATAATGGTCTTCCTGTCCTAACAAAATCTGGATAGACAGCGGCAATTGGTTTTCAAAACTCATGGAATACCTATTTATGTCCATGCTAAAAGTATTTACCAATAGTAATTGTGCCAGATTTATTTAGTAATTTGTATGGATGGGCTTTGACTCTTTTATAATCTTCAATGGATCTTGAATGTGTACGGAAGACGTTTTCGGTTTTTAGGCCGTACCTCCGTAAAGTTTTCTTCTGAGAACCAGAGCCTGAACTATTTTCACACTATTCTCAAATTGATTCGAAATTGAAAATGCACTTCTCGATTCATTTAACACAAATTAATCAAGGCAGTTTACAAATTCAATAGGCACTTTGTTCGTACTTTGGGTGCAAAGTTTCCGGTAGATTATGTAATAGGTTCGCAACTTGTGCTTACCCAAGTTTCACTCAAGTAACGCTCAAGATACGGCAAGTTATGTATTTGAGTCCTACACAAGATTGGTGCTTTTTGTGGTAGGTATATTAAGTTTCTAAAGTTTGTAAACCAGTACCTAGTACCAAAAACTTTATTTTGGTGTAATAAAAACACCGACTACGTTATGACCTAGGCATTATTATGTCAATCATAAAGTTTTATGTAGGTACTTGTAGGTATTTTATTTGAGCTAATTACAAACTGTGTGTCTTATGACTAATAAAAGACCTACGACCGCTCAGTCAAGTTTTAAGCCTAGTAATTCAACCTTTGTAAGGCCTACTGACTTCTTTTTTATTTTTTAACCTTCATCGCCAAGGTTGTATTGCATAGTTTAATAATAGATCCCATAGCTTACCAATCTGTTTTTATATTCAAATGCTTATCGATGTCAATTTCACAAAATTGCATTAGACTGCAAGCGGCCTTGCGCGTCCTTGCGTCGAGGCCGCCTCGAGGCCGCACTAACTACCGCGATGACATTGCGTTTAGTTTTACGAGATATTTCGTTTACAACGGGGATGTTTGTTACTTTACTGTTTTTATTAACGAAGGAAAACTTCGTGAGAAAATCTTAATAGTGGCGATGGGCTTGCAGCCTGTCACGTTACATCTGCTAACTGTGGGCATAAAGATACATAATGTATGGTAAATAATCATATACTACTCTATAAACGCGAATCAACAAACATCCACACATCCTTTCAACTTATAGATGTGTGGATGTTTGTTGCTCGTCCACGAAAAAACTACACAACGGATTTGGCCGAAATTTGGAATATGCATAGTTTATGAGCTTGAATAAAATAGGCGCGTGAAGCCGCGGGCTTAAGCTTGTGGTCAAAAAAAGATCTTGAAAGATTAACTGAACGCTTTATCTTAACAATGTTTTCCTACACTAAGCGTGATGTTTATACATTTTCCAAAACGAGTTTTGAACCTATCTTCGGATTGAAAGTACATCCCACTAATCTAATGGGATAGAGACAAGGGCCAAGATAAACAAGGATAAATATCTTTGTAAATCTTCGTACTCTGTCTATATCCCGCATGCATCGGACACTCGGGAATGCAATCTGAAGAACGTAATCCTAGTATTTTCTATGGAACAGTGTTGTTCATTTATATATTGTACAGTCTGCTGCAAAAGTCTACGGTAGTTTTGAATATTTCAAACATAATCATATTTCAATCATATTTTATTGGGTGGGCCCTATTTTGTTTTGAGTAGTTTATATGTTTTTATAGACTTTTCAATCTATGAGTACACAATGTTAACAATGCCCTTTTATTATACTTACAATAGACTTTCCAGCGGGTTCGAATCCTGCAGGAATCGGAAATTTTGGTAAGATTTTCATTTTTATCGGCATAACACTTGCACTGCAATTATGCGCGTGCATCAATTACGACATTTAGGTCGCCAGTACTTTAATTTTATGTACGACAACAACAAGGTAAAATAAAAAAATATATACTGTCCGCACATCGCTACGGATTCGTAGAGGGTATTAGGCCGTAGCGCTTATCGTAGCAGCTACGCCGTAGCAACGTAGCGGTTTTTTACGTGCCTGTGATATAGAAGAGTTTATTTCATGTTTTGAAGTGTATATATTATACGCATCTATAAATACATGTATACCAAATACTTTTTATAATTAAAATGTAATGAAATTTGATTACTACTGTGGTTTCAAGGTTCCGCTAACATTTTCTTAGATCTTCAGATTTCGACAAAAATTGTGTTAGTCCAAATAGCAGTAGTTAAGTGCCTTACAGTCCTTCAACACGAAGTTCCGAAGTCATTGTGTTTAAGAGTTCTGAAAGAATTCGAATGTAGTTGCTGTTAAGTGGTAACATAAGGAAAACGACGAAACATCTTACAAAGATGTCCCATTATTTAGATATGAGAAGAAATATCTTAGCTTTGATCGTGAAGAACTGTCCCTCAATATTACATTATCTACTAGTTTTTGCTGTAGAAACAGAAAAAATGTAAAGGAATTGGCATTAATTATGTCGATGACGTTATGTCACGTGATCACAATTCAGTCAGGCTGAAATACGTAACGCATAAATTGCTATGAAACGCGTTTACGTTTTTTGAGATTATTTATCTCAAAACATTACATCAGCCTATAAACTGCTTGATTTAATTTATGATTTTTCCAACCACGGATCTTACAGTAGTGACAATTCGGAGTGTCGCAAAAGCTAAACCAAACTAACGAAAATTAATGCCATCCTTTTTATTCCCATGGCTATGAAAGGGACGGCAACATTTTTGGTTAGTTAAGTTTAGCTTTTACGATACTCCAATTTGCCACTAATGTCTAACTACTGTACTAGATACTAATTCATAATTTGATTTAAGACTTGAGGCCTTAAGGCGGCCTAAAAACTCCGTCACCAGAGTTGGCCAACTTGCTCATACGAACTTACTTACTTATTGAAGACTATATAAATTATATCTTCCAATACAATGATGTGATGACATTTGCCCATTTAGACCAATAGAACTAACATAGTCATACCTTGTACAGCAATAGCTTTCGCCATTAATTTCCTCGCATTTGGAACCAGAACGTTAAAAGTCATCTCAGAATTTCTCGACTTCAAGAGTGTTTTTTCACAAAGAAAACAAACAGGGGACATTGTACGTGACTAATTAGTTTCGGCGCGAATTTTATTCATAATTTCCAGCGTTTCTGAATTGTCTCACTCACGGCAATTGTGAAGAGAGCTTTGTTGAGTTGACTTAAGATTAAATTTGGCATGAATGCACAATTCATATAAATTATATTCAGATTGAAAATAGGGCTGACGAGAATTGGGTGGCATCAGTAGTCTTAGGCTAGTATTCCGAGTTCATACTCAAGAGTGAATATTCTCTCGAGAGAGGTGATTCATTTACTCAGTTTCCATAGAGAACTGTCAAAAAATCGATACCTACTTGAGCGAAGACTAAAACCTAAGTGCGGACTCTAAATACGAGCCGCTACTAAAAGCTACTTAAAGTCCGCAGAGCTACTACTACTAAGTTCATTTCAGTTCCAGAATTTTCTAAACTGAATATCGAACTTAAGTTTGAGAGAATTGGTATACCTATCTAATGTGCTATGTGATCGGCAACCTCAAACCTCAAACAATTTCTACTTAAGTAACAACAGCGTCCTGTTGAGTGTAGACACTATTTGTACCTACTCTTGTTTCCTGGCGTTTTATTAATCAATAAAGACTTATGTTTTCCCTGGAAATGGTTAGTTTCTATCGGAATATCGGGTAAAAACCACAAAATGAACGAATGAATGAATGATAAGAGTGATTCAGTGGATTTTTTTATTGTATGATAGTAATTTGTCTGCGGTTTCAAGAGGCTGGACAGATAAGGGGCTGAAATAAGAGGTCCATTATAGAGGTTTATTATTGTACTTTTCAGAAAAAAGCTTTACTGTTTTAATAGAAAAAGTACCTATTTTTTGTTACTCTCAAAGATTTTCTACCCTCTATGTTTCGTTATAATATTTTTGTTAAGAATTAGGTAGGTAGGTACTCACTAATTATTATTTGGGTTTCGTATTTTTATGAACATTCAATTACCTACTGATTAAATTATCTCAATTTCACTTTTATTTTCGACTTGAATTTATTATTTTTAATAAATCAATGAAAATGTGTCACAACTTATTTTTATCAACTAAAATAATATACCTATACAATTTTGAAAGTTTTTCGAAACCCAAATAGTCCTTAGCTACCAAGTGTTCATAAAAAGCTTATAAAAGCATTTTCAATTTCATATAGTAAAATACTGTAGCGCGTATAATAGCAATGTAGAGCGTAACTTCTTGCCCACTATATACCTATAGGTACGTAATTGACGCGCCGTAAATCAAGCGATGAACGATGGTTTACCCCAAAACTGGGCTATTTTTTACTTTATCTATACGAATCCCACGCACTGTTATAATCTCGTAAGTCGTTGGGATCACTGGAGGAATGTTGTTCAGGGTTGCTATCTCACGATTTGGCTGCTGAAAATAAATATATTGGTCATACAAAGTTCAGGTTTTGTTGCATTTAAAAATAGCTTTTTGGAGTTGTATAATTAGTTGTAGGTACATATACGAAAAATGTAAAGTAACGTAAAGTAAAGTAATATTTATTGCTTGAAATGTGTACAAAGATAGATTCCGTTCTGCACTTAATTGAGAAACAATGTATTCTGCCATGTAATGGCGTGCAATTTTTAGTTATGAGATACCTAATCTGATTATTAGAAGTTACTTGTTGTGTGTCCTCTATTAGAAGTGGTTTACCATTTCTGTTAATTGATTTTCTGTCAAAACTTGATGAAAATGTGAAAGGGTTCTATTTAATACGATCTATAAACTCGAATGGTAAATTATAATATTTAATTTGAAATAGACAAGAATACCAGACAATACATTTGAATAACAAACGAAGTAAAGTAATATTAACTTGTAATAAAATGTTGTCATAAGAATGTTATCTGCGATCGACTGTGACAGCCCTGGGCACGACATTTTAATTCACGATAAGTCCACTGTTTTCCGGGATTGGTTTAGAACTATTTCTGTTAATTATGTTTTAGTTTTGTTAATGTATTTTAGGAAAAATGCACATGTTTTGAAAAAAAAGATACAATAGAGAGTAATGGCCTGTGACATAGTTTTATTAAAAAAACATCTTAAAATTATGGTGTGACGCGCGAGATGCGATGTGTGGATATAGGTAGGTAATATGTTTGTTGCTCTTGCATGCGACTACTGAACGGATTTGGATAAAACTTGGAATAAACATACTTACATAGTTTATGATCTGGAATACCACATAGGCAATTTTTTATCCAGGTACAATAAAATACAAAGAAAAATCTGTATTCTGTCACTTACATCCATAAGACACGTACACACTGGGGCGAAACCGCTGATAATAAGTAGTAAATAGTGGCAATTTGGAGTGTCGCAAAAGCTAAACTTAACTAACCAAAATGAATGCCATCCTTTTTATTCCCATCGCTATGAAAGGGATGGCAACATTTTTAGTTGGTTAATATTGGTTGGATACTCCGAATTGCCACTAGTAGCTATTAACTTACATGCTATAGATAAAATTAAGCACTCGTGCACAAAAAAAAATGTTGGATAGATAAAAAACTACTTCTTTGTTATTTTACCAATGTAAATGGTAAATTGTAAAAAGTCTACAAGACCTTAGAGATACAACCATACTGGTTAGTTTTGTCTTTCGTCTATTAGCATTTTTAGTGAAATGAGCGTTCAGTTTAAATTGAACTGTCACCATCTGTCAAAGTGCTAAGTCCCATTTGACCCCGTTCCAAGAAATACCTGTTCTAAACGGACACATACGCACAACATGGGAACACTAAGTACCTTCAGCATTGGTTTGTATCCTTCAAAATGTTATTCATAGTCAACCTTTTTAGTCCTCTCTCTTCTCTCTCTCTCAGTGCCTGTCCATTAGTAATGGTTGGACATTATAATAGCACACGGGAAATTACTCACGTAAAATTATCGTCAATCTTAATTTCCCGTGTGCTATTATAATGTCTAATACAACTCACGATAGTTTTGAAAGTGAAATAATGGTGGGCTTTAAACATTAATGGTTTTATAATATGTATTTAGTCCAAGACAATGGTCTCCCTCCTTATTTGACATTTGAAATGACACTTCAGAAATGCACAAAATAATAGAGTAGCCAAAATTGGATTGTGAGAAAATGAAATACGTAAGAGTAAGAAAGAGATGAGGGCAGAGCCGGCTTTTCTTGCATTAAATAATGTATGTAAAAAAATTACAAAAACTGTTAACAGCGAAGGAAAACATGGGGAGTAAACCCACAGCTTAGACGGTCCTACACGTGTCATATTGACCATGTATGACTGGTTAAGCTGAGACAGTGCTGTCAGTCCAACAATGTCCTAGGGACTACAGCGTCAGAGTTATACTGTTTAAGTAAAGATGTTAAGTTTAAAATTTGTGGAATAAATTCTCTTACATCTTAGGGCGGCGACTGTACAATGCTGTACGTGCTTATTGATATCAACTACATGCTTCCATCAGTTAGATAAACCAACAAAGTTATTAACTAGTGCTAAGTGCACAGGTAGTAAATCACGAGTACCATCTCAGGCGATTCGTATGCACACACGCTCCTCTATATTACAAGATATTGCGACGGTATGACCTGTTACATGCCTGAGTTACGTAATCTGTTGTAAATACCACTTGTTATGTGACGTCCCGATGTTCACATTGCTTATTATGTTGAAATATTGTTGTGGTTCTGAAACTACTTCCCTCTACTCTACAAACCGAAAACGATGCATCGTGCCAATATTCGCAGGTCAGCTTATGTTTGTGGAAAATGAATTCGGAAGCTTTACCAACTATAGCTGACCTGAAATTATTGACACGATGTATCGTTTTTGGCCACTTGCTCATACCAAAGACGATTAATATCTAGAAGACAGACAAAGGCCATACACAAAATCGTAACCCTAAAAAATAGCCTGAAAACTCTAAAACATCAATTTTATCCAAGAAATTTCAATTACTTTCTAGTTAAAAATGTTTAAATATTGAATATTGTTGCTACCTACTACTAAGTATTGAAATTTCTTGGATAAAATTGATGTTTTAAAGTTTTCAGGCTATCTGGTACTGCGGGATCGGGTTACGATTTTGTGTATGGCCTTTGTCTGTCTTCTAGATATTAATCGTCTTTGCTCATACGAACGAACGAATGAAACGTTTTTGGCGTATAGAGTAGAAAGACTGTTTATATTTCTTAAAATTCACGATGATTATTCAATTCTAGAAATACGAAGATTATCCGTAATATAGTTAGTCGTAAAATTAACGACCATCTTCTATTGGCTATGTTAAGTTACATACTGTGGTGTCATTTGTTGACTCTATCTACGCCCTCTGCAATATTGGAAGATTAACGAAAATTAAATGATGTAAAGAATCATCCAAATGTAGTTTCCACCAACAAAAGCTGACCTGCGGTTATTAGGAAGATATTATCGTTTTCGGGTTTGTAGAGTAGAGGGGCTGTAGGTCTACTCTACAAACCGAAAACGATGCATCGTGCGAATACTCACAGGTCAGCTTATGTTGGTGCAAACTGAATTCGCAAGATAAACCAACACAAGCTGACCTGCGATGGTTGTCACGATGCATCGTTTTTGGCTTACAGAGTAGAGGGGCTGAGGCGGTACGAAGTTAGTTGGGTTACTTAGGATATTTTGTACCTTACCTTCAACGCAAGACGAAAAACGAAAGTTTTCGTTTCCTCTTTGTTTTATTTTTTACTTTGTATTTTTAAATATATAGTAGCAATAATTCAAGTATCAATATAGAAAATTAATGAGTATCGACTACAAGGGTTCAATAAACCTAACAAAGTATTTGTAATTCTGGGGTAAGAAGAAACCCTCCAATGCTAGTCATGCATTAACTTATAATAACAATCTTTGAATTTCAACCTTATGCAAAATAGGTAAGGATCAAAGTTCGCTGAGCATTTATGTTACCATGTAAAGAACTGGCTGAATATAAAATGTACTTGGCCAGTATGAAGACTCTGGTCTGTGGATAAACTTCGAACAAATTCAAAATGTTTGAATTTAGAATTTTTAAAATGAGTAATGATATATGTATTTAAGTATGATACGGGTTAAAATTATCAAAAGCTTGCACATTTTCATAAATATTCATTTTTGTTTATTGCGATAGATCAACTAAGCTAGAAAACTTTATTAAACTTGAAATGGTTTGTAAGTGCATAAAAAATCACATCTATTCCCACATGTTAAAATCCTGATACACATCATCAATCAAAGTTATTTCAACAAGAATTTTCAGTACCTACCTACATTTATTTTGATAGTCATAATTATGTGTTTCTACTGTGTTTAACAATCTTGTCATGACTCAAGACGGAGGCCTTTAGGCGGCCTAAATACTTCGATACCAGAACTGTCCAGCTTAGCGCTTAGGTACCTACTTATTTATGGTGCTTAATGTAAACCTCTTAGTAATTTTTACAAGTTTTTCATTCAAACTAAAGTCTTCTGTACAAAGTTTATTTTCCTTTGTAAGTCGTAAGTGGTCGGCTGCTTCAGACCCATTTGTATCGACTTCCTCAGCTGATGGCTCTTTGAGTCCATTCTTTCTGCTGTCGTAATGTGTTCGGGATTCCATTGTGTTCAATCGAACGTTTCTGTACTTATGGCACCAGTTTATAGCAATATTATATAGGTACCTGAAGTTTGTGTGGATGGATGGATGTTTCACGCCTTCGCACATGGTATTTACCCGGATAAAAAGCTATGTACTTATATTCCAAGTTTCAGCCAAATCCGTTCAGTAGTTTTTGCCTAAAAGAGTAACAAACATCCACACTAACTCTCACGTTTATAATAGTGGTGGATAGTGTAAGTAGCTGTATGTTTCGTTATAATAGCACACGGGAAATTACACAAAATTAGTATAAGACGCGACCGCGAGGAGTGACCACACTCATACCCAGATAAAGATTCTCAGGAAGAATCGAAACATTGTCGGTATCTAAATAGACGGTAATTTCCCGTGTGCTATTATAATGTCTAATACAACTCACGATAGTTTTGTATGTTTCGTGTTTGCAAAACGAAATTCTGCTAAAAGTTCACTTTCTCAATTCTGTACACGATTTGTGCACAGCCATAATTTGACTACAGTTTTGTAATTAAAAACGTGCCCGAACTCTAATTTTTGTTGCTGAAGTTGCATTCCCGTACACCGCAGCACTCGTATTATGGTTGTATGACTCACAGATAAGGTAGAGATACTACGTATGTATGACTCAAATAGCGCCGCCACCTATTTTTAACAGACTTCAAAAAAGGAAGAGGTTTTATAAAATAGAGGTTCTAAATAAATGTTTTTTTTTAACATTAATTGTCAATGTCAAGAATGCTGTTCGCAGAATTTTTTTCCCTAATTTCCATAAGGTGGAAAGTAGGTATTATCACTAAGATGTTGTACTATTTGAAGTCACTTCTACATTTTCTCGAGAGCAATTTTCCAAAATACTTGAGTAATTCCAGTGATTTACAATATCTAGTACAGCTAAAGTGGTGAACATTATCGTAAGGTTGAATGATGACTTGTGCTAAGAGATGAGTTTACTTTGCTACCTTTTATTTCGTCAATTTGTCTGCTAACGAGCCCGCGGCGTTCTTTTCGCATGGACTCTTCTTTTTGGGAAGCTTGTGTTCGGACGTCCCATGTCGATATATATTTTATTTACCTACAGGTCTTTTTACGAAACTATAAAATTTGACGCAAGTCTTCTTACCAAATTAGGTTAGTTTAGCTTTATACTGTTTAAGTATTAGATAAAACTACAGTTCACAACGAAGCGCTCGTGGCGAAGCTTGCTAAGACGTTCTTGATAGATCGTCGAAGTTAAGCAACGTTCTGAGCGGTCACTACTTGGATGGGTGACCGCAAGTGACATTTTCATCTGAGCGCTTCCGTGCTTCGGAGGGCACGTTAAATTGTCGGTCCCGGCTTTTAAAGTCGTTAAGCCATGACGGAGGCCTTTAGGCGGCCTAAAAACTCCGTCACCAGAGTTGGCCACTTGCTCATACGAACGAACGAACGAACAACAGGAATTACTTGTAGATATAAAATACTATTTTATCTAAAGATCTTCAACCAACTGATTCTTTGTTATAAGTGTTAGTAATTTTACTAACTTCTTGTTAGTAAAATACATCTAGGTACAAATAAAACATGCACACATCTCGTTAAAGAAACGTTATGAATCTCGTGGAATGTAGGTACCTATGTACCTATAGAAACGTCATGAACCAAGTTTACAGAAAACTACGTTGTAAAATCATCTATATTTTGTAAAGGTCTAAGTTGCGTATCTTCTGGCCATTACCGTGCCATTATGTGTTCTTCCAGCAAACCTACGAAGTTTAGCTATCTTAGACATTGGACTCTCTCATTTCCGAATCAGCGCTCAACTATCTCACGTTGAATCGTTCAGAACCTTGGAATGCATATTTAACGACGCAGACACTTTATTCTTTAGCCATTTTGCTCTAAACTTAGAATTAGTTTTTCATTGCTTTTAAAGTTAGTTTAGTTTTTGTTTTGCTGCAGTGGCTAGCCTGGGTAACCCTAGGAAAATGATGCTTATAAATAGTGTCATTATTATCTGAACTTTTAAAAGACATGTTTTCAATATAATAACAATACCTAACGCTTAAGACCAAAGTGATTTTAAGTGTGATTCTACCGATTAGCACATGAAGAATCAAGCAGCAAAGTCTTAAGACTAGTTTTTACATAAATGAATTCCTTTTTAATGGGTAGTTTTGAAAGGTAATTCGAATCTTGTGCCAATCAAAGATTTTGTTCATGGATCACTTTAGATTTTACTATAACCAGCATCTATCGGAAAAATCTGCTTCTCTCAGACTGTCTGTAAAATTTTCTGAAAAACTCCGTCACCAGAGACTTACAGACTTTTCTATAGATTCAACGATAATTCATTAACATAATCCAATAGATAATAACTAAATCCACTAAATAAATATTTCCATTAGAAATAAAGCCCCGTGCCACGATATATGAAAATCTATCTCTGTGTGAATTAATCATCCGTGGGGCTATTACTTTCAGTTCGTTGGTCCGATATCGGCAGCGAGGAGGAGTTAGCTGGTTCACTCCAACATAACCTTTAGATCGTTTGTAAGTGCTGGCTCAACTGGTTCTGATTGTATTTTATACAGTTATGTAAATATGTGGTAGTTTAGTTTCTGTAAATAAATTGTAATTTAAACTCTTGTGACATGACAGTGTGTTGTGTTTTCATAAGGTAGAAAAAAACATCTCTTTGGACATTCACACAGCGTCATCTAGTCTCAAGCTAAGCAATAATACTAAACAAGGAATCCCTGGGATCATCAATCTGATTTTGATATGAACAACAGAGAGTAATATTTTTATGTGTCATGTCCACGTGGAGAAGGATAAGATGATGAGATGATGGATTGAGATAAACTTTTACCTGAGAACACAGTGATGAATCATGAAGAGTAGAAGTAGGGCTTTTGCCCTCCAGCAAGAAAATTGCTTAACCAATACAATCGTCACATTCTATCGTTTATTTTTTGAAGTGAACTAGCTAATCTACCTCCACTGTAAGGGTTAGCTATAATTCAGGCCCCTCCAGGTGCTTGTAATTGACAAGTTTCCACGGCTGATACATTTTACTGCTGTAATTGGCAGCGCTTTGTAAGATTCATGCTAGTTCGAAGATACTGTGCGAGTGAAAGAAACAACTGTATAGGAATAAAAGAGAAAGCGTATAGTGGCTTTAATATTGAAGATTTGAAGTGGATAATCCTTGATAGTTATTTTTTTTAAATAATTTAATCAAGTTATTAGAAAAAAAATCAATCTATTATGATTGATTGGATTGTATAGAGGTAAGGTGGAGTAATCATAATACAATTAAAAGCCTAGGCACAACACGTTTAACTTAAACTTATAATAAAAAGCTTATAGACTACTTAGCCTCAGACTCTCGTCCATCTTGCACAATCTTGTACTTCCTATCAAAGATGTTTTGAATTTCCAGTTTCTTCATTTATTTAAGAGTTACCGTTCACATTCAAAAGCGATATAAACAAGTATTCGCGAAGAAGAGCAGCCATCTGCAGGTAAAAGCCACTCGCAGCACAAAAGGCTGGAGGAAGGAAACTAGGCCGTGGGATGCTCCGCTTCTGGAGGCCGCACTTTGTTTTATAGGAAAGAGTTTTACGCATGATGACTTTATTTTTGTGCCGATATTGTAAAATATTATTTTGATAGTTGAAGTTTATAAAGTTGCATGCTTTAGGTATATGTGGCATTAACAGCTGAGCACTTCCGTGCTTCGGGAGGCATGTTAACCTCTGATTGCCTAAGATGATAACGATGCAAGATTATTTGATATACCTACTAATCAAAAATAGTATTCTAAGTCCTGGATTTAAAGTCGTTAAAAAGTGAAAAGAAAAAATTACATAAAATAATAGTCGCGACAGTATTCCCAGGATGCGGTAGATATTAATCAAATATATGTTGTCTTTTGAATATAGTAAAGTAGTAAAGATATAATGCTTAATTGACGTGTATTTGCCTGACTGTACTTTACCTTAATGCTCATAAAAGGTAGCCATTTTTGGTCATCGTTTACTGGAGTTTGGAATGCGGGTATGGATTAGGTACTGCTAAAAATTTGGTCACGAAATTCGCGGGGACAGACTACAGTTACCTCCTATTTTTTATTAACAAGCTCACATGATATAAAAAAAATTAATACTGCTTCATAATTAGATGGTGGCTAACTTATTCCGTTTTCAACAATGTCTTAGTTAGGCACTCCATCAATGTTGGCAAATGTTCCTACAGTACAAATTATCTAGAAAATTAAAGCCCAAAGTTAGGTACTAGAGCTTCATTACTTGAGCGGTTTCGTCGAAACTTTAAAGTATGCCTTTGCATACGTCTTGAAGATCACAGCCATTAAATCTACCGAACATTAGTGGGTAATCCAATAACGGCTTAAATCCTACGCCTCATCCAAAGCTTATCTACTTAGAGGTTGATTTCGGCCGGAAAGCGCCCAGTCACCCCGAACAGCTTCTTGGCAGCCGGCCCGAACCGGTTTTTACTGGTTCACGGAAGATTTTACCGGTTAGATTTTTAATGGTTGACGAAAGTTTTGATTTGTTGGAATTTCGTTTAAAATTGTGAGTTTGAGCGAAGTTTGGAAGTTAGTTCAGTCAGTGGATCTAAACTTATGTTGTCATATGGTTATCATGATAATGACAAAGTAAACTTTCTCAAGAAGTTAAGTATAAAATGTAGAGTAGACCTCCTGACCCCGAAATTTGTAACGAAACTTCGATTTCGTTAGTACCAAGTAGAGCCTCTGGCCTTCTATCTATCACGTCACTCAGTCCGCTCCCACGCTCTCCCAGCATTGATTATAGCGTATTTTCTTTACAAAATGTATTTCATACCCCGAAAATAAATATAAAACAAAGAATAGATGGTTCATACAGCTTACCGGATCAGCATTACGATTCAATGTGGCAATGCGGCGTCTTATTTACGCTTTCAATAGACAGTAATGTGAATCAATTGAGCTGTTTTCCAAAGAATCTTGTTGTTTTTCTTAACTTTCATGATCATAAATCATGTTGCAAAAGAAAATGAAATGAAATATTATCACTACTGTATTCCCAGGCACAGTAGACATATTTTTTTCCTGATCTTTGTGCACTTTTGGATATGAAGATGTCTAAGGGGATAGTTAGAGGTAGGTTCTTCCAAATACTGGATTGGTTGCCCAGTGCCCACATTTTGCAGAAGTTATGCAAAATGTGGGCACTGTGGTCACGTATTCCATACGTGACAGGTTGCAAGTCCATCAACGCTTTTAGAAAGCTAACTAGTTTCCTCACGCTGTTTTCCTTCACCGTTTAAAGCTCGTTTACTGCGCATTACAATTTTCAAAACAAAAAATCCGTTGATTCAAGGCCGGATTCGTACCCACGACTTTCGGAACGAAAATGTTCCCTCCGAAGCACGGAAGCGCTCAGTTGATAATGCCACTTGCGGTCACCCATCCAATTTGTGACGGCTCAGACGTTGCCTTAGCAAGCCGCCACGAACGCTTCACATAAATGGAGAGTACGAGCTTTCAAACGTTGACTTAATCTTGGCTCTGAAGAATTTTACAATTACGTTTACTGCAAACCAGATTACACGATAAGCCTTGCCTCGTATCGTATGTAGCTAATGTAATGAGTCTAAGGTTCAAATTCTACGGGTTCTTTTTTCAAATCACTTGAAAGGAATTCAAAAATAGTCAATTACATCCAATAAGATCCATTAGCAAAAAGGTCTGAAGGGATCAGTGGTTTTCCATTCTCATAAGTGTCCACTTGCGGAAGGGACACCCTATTACCCGATTTAGAGATAAAAGGAGTAACATGCCTTGTTAATTACGGTGCTGTGACACGTTTTAGGATGGAACAAGTAATGGAAGGAAATCGTATATTGACTGCTGTTGAAGTTACACCTGCCCCAGCCCTTGGACAATTATTCAATGATCAAAGCCTTAGCTATTTTACAAGCGCTTGGTATGGAACGAATGAACGATGAATTTTCTATGATAATTAATTCTTTGTTCTGAGACTTCTGACCACGTGACTTATCGTCATTGAATTGCAATTCTTATACATTTTCTTTTTCATTAAAAAAAATCTAATTAGTTTAGTTTAGATTTTGCAACATCTAAATTGACACCATTATCTGACCTGAATTAATTTGACTAATTTTTCTAATATTCTTAGAGTAATTATTCGTCGTGATAAGTAAATTAACAAAAAGTTGACTTACATAAGCAAACGCATTGTCCTGTTTCCAACAAACTTGAACACAAAACGGAAGTTACGAAAATACTAAACCTCCAATACTAACCATATTGTTTTATACTTATGTATGAATTCATAGAGTATTTCTATGTCAGTTAGTACCTACGTTTTAAAACAAAATAAACCTTGTTACAGGAACCCAAGACATGAAACGCAAACGCTGCTCCACCTGCGTCGCATGACGAACTGAACCATGCAAGTCGCGACCATGCGCTCCGTGATCCTCTGCCTCCTCTCCATCACTCTCCATCAGACCCTGGCCTTCGTGCTAGACAAACAAAACCCATACTCACAGTTCAGAAAATGGAACGCAGGGTTAAACGGAACGATCGAACTTGAGTTCAAAACTGATCAGCAGAACGGACTATTGTTGTATACAGATGATGGAGGGACTTATGACTTTTTTGAACTGAAGCTGGTGAACGGACAGTTGAGATTGAGGTATAATTTGGGAGGAGGTGCTCAGATCATTGCTGTTGGCAGTAATCTGAATGATGGGCATTGGCATAAAGTTCAGGTTAGTTTTAAAAGTATCTATATATTAGTTACTAATTTTTCAATAATTAGTATAGTGACTAAAGAAAACTTATTATAAACCGTTATATTAGTATTATGAAATAGGTGCATGTAATTTTTTTTTCTACGTTCTTTGTCTAGCTGTAAGTTTTCCTATTACTTAAAAAAATATATATTTTCTCGTGACTCATGGTTTGCACAGCTGTGATGTGCACTCACTCACTTAACAAATTTAAAAGAACAAACAGTGCTATGACGTTGTAAGCCTATGCACATTAGGTTTTTTTTAACGGCGCGTTCGTATCGATACAAAGGCGATACGGACGCACAACAAACAGCAAGCTGTTTGAACCTATTTGTATCGTTTGTATTGCTACAAACACGCGTACAAGTGACTACGCGTTCAAAACGTGGAATGTAAAGTCTAACGAATAATACAGTATTTACCCGTAAAACAATATTTGTAATGGGTTTAGAAATTTCAGAGATGATCTCCTTCTAAACTTACGAACAAACTTTACGCTTAACATGTTACAAATGTATTATTCTATAAAACTTGGAAACATACACTGTGTGTGTGTATACCTAAGGCGCAAATTATACAGAAACGGCTAACTCAAACTAAAAATGTATTTATACAGTACGATCGTTAATAGACCACTTTGACACATCCTTAAAACTAGGAGATTCTACTGCCTGTTCCAACGCGACTCCCTACACCAGGCAAAGTGTCAGAAGAACCTGAGGCCCTAGCCATGGCCATGTTACATTTCGACAATCGCTTTCGATTAGAAACTAAAAAAAATGTATAGGAATTGACATTCGATGACGAAAACTCGAGCGATCAGAAATGTCAAATCAAAGGTGTAGCGATGATAGAAATCGAATCGCTTCATAGCGAATGCCGGTTGGCTAGGCCCTCTGGTGGTGTGGGCTTTTTTTTTAGCGGTCCAATCTTAATAATAAACAGTTGAAGCACGTTCAGTCCCGTCACGGCGTATGGCGAAGGCGCAGCGCAGACATCTTGCTTGCCGCTTCAAAACGTTTTAATACTTTACAAAATGAACTGACAGAAAACTCCCAGCGATTCCCAGGAATCTTTGCACATACCTCACTCTAAAACTTTACACATTCTTTGGAAGTTACCTACTTGGCTTCGTATCGGGTTCGAACATTCTTCATACAAGGCGCCCCTAAAGTTAATCTTTGTTATACTAAATCGGTTACTTGATCAACGCATCGGATAGGGACATAAGTTTTGACAAAAGACGCTTTGAGTGTTCAAGACAGCCTACTTTAGTGCTAGAAAGTGTTTAGGAAAATGAATGTGTTAAGCACTGTCACAAATTTTAGTTTACTCGAACTTGGGATCGAACCTCTGCGTCTCAGGCGGGCTTTCACCCACTGCGCCACAGAGGTCGTCATTACATGAATGTATATATATAATTCGAACCTTACAGCTCTTACAATTAAGTCTAAATCCCCAGGTTGCCCGGCGAGATGAGCACACCTCACTAACAGTGGACGGCGACACCCAGAGCAAGACCTCGCGTGGGAAGGAGTTTGTCTTCGGCAAGTTCAACGGCAACTCCGACGTCTTCGTCGGCGGGATACCACCTTCGTGAGTACTAGATTTTAGATTATGTATTATGCTGTAAGTCACTGTTACCTACAGTTTCTCTGTGTTAAATAAACTTATGCGGTCTTTAGGCTACATATAGTACAAAAGGCTTTAAGATAGTTTTTCTTAAACTTTCGCGATCACAATAATTCATATTTATAAATAGGGACACGGGGTTTTATCGCATACCATTTTTATTAGAAGCATACTCCAGTCTACCCGCGACAATGGCTATTGCAACATAGCCGAAACGTCGGGACGTAAAGAAATAAGGTAAATAACGCGATAAAACCCCGTGTACATGTGTTTATAAATAGGCTTTGAGATTTTCTGCTCTGCTAGTGACAGATTAATGGAAACCAGTATGAACTGAACGAGATCATCATACGGCGTAAGGTGAAGGCGCGGCGCAGGCATCTTGCCGCTTCGAAACTTTTCAATACAAAATGTATTGAATATTACTATGTACCTATTGAATTAGTAACTACGTTACAAAGTTCGTTTTTACTTATTTTATTGAGTGAACTCAATGCACATGGTAAAAAAACCTTTACTTTTTCCATTGAAATATGCCAAAATACTACTACTGAAAATATCTTCATGGTAATTTATTTGAGGAAGCATTCAATAACTTACCTTATATTAACCTGAAACAGACTCTTAGCTAATTACGACGTCTTAGGTACGAAACCCTCGGGATTGTCAGCTTTAGGGTTTAATAAGTTCCAAGTAATTAAATTGTTCTAGTTCCTTGGAGTAATCTGGAGACAGTATTTTGTTAGTTGTCGAGGCTTATTGTCTTGTAAGGGCTTTTCAGACGATCAAGTAAGATATTTACGTCAAAATTCGAGTTAGTTCGTTTGTTCGTTTGTAAGAGCAAGTGGCCAACTTTGGTGACGGAGTTTTTAGGCCGCCTAAAGGCCATGGCTTAACGATTTCGAATTTTTTTTGAAAATTCGAGTCTAAATGTTTTATAGGTTTTGTTAGGTGGAAAAGTAATTAAAATTGGGTTGAAATTATCTAGAATGTACCTAATACAGGTAAAAACATAAGGTAAGAAGAAAATAACAAGGATATTGTCATACCTCGACCTTTACACAACATTAGTACAATTTTCTCATTATTTTTTTATTATCAGCCTCAACAACATTGATTTTCTTTATGCAGTACCACTCTAGATAAATGTATTTGTGAAGAATAGAGAGTGGTCACGTTAAACATACTCTTCGCTTAAAGACTAAGCTTACTTTTACTTGAAGACTGAGACTGAAGCTTGATGGTATCTGTTTGATCGTCTGTAAAGCCCTTATTGTTGTATTAATTTCAGCCCTGTTTGCAAATCCAAGTTATGCAACATTACAATTGAAGTTTCGTTCTCTGTATTCTGTGACCGCGGGATCTAATATATATTGCGTCTCTTGGGTCGTCATTTACATAGAAAGTTTACACTGAGTAAAGCCTTGACCCGGTGGCTAAAGGATCGCATTCAAGATTGTTCCAAAGTGCGTCCAGACGTCGTAAATAGTTAAGATAACAGGACTCACCTGAACATAAGTAAAATGGAGGGATATGAAAAATGTAAGAATAGGAAATGGATAAGGAAGGCAAATGACCGGGAGGAAGTCTACACCAGCAGCAGTAATAACGTGGGTAATAACGAGCTGATGATGATGATATTGTTTTTTGTAAACTTGAATCAGATAGCCATTATAAAACATATGCAAACGGGTATTTATCACGAATTTTACCTTCAATATTCGCCCGACGTTTCGACCGGATTGCATCAGCCGTGGTCAGTCTTCCCGCGACCACGGCTGGTGCAATCCGGTCGTAACCTCGGACGAATATTAAAGGTAAAATTCGTGATAAATACTTACTACTTATTCACGTGTGCCAAACCTTATATTTATGTCGCAACGTTTTACAGTAAACAGTTAAAACTTAAATACGTTTTGAGCCAATAATTTACATATTTATTGAATTTATATCTATCCGCAAACAAGTCACAGTCTGGGTTGCTATCCAGGAAGCGCGTTGAGGATACGGGGCACGGTTGAGTTGTCCCGGGCGACTGTGCGACACTTAATGAGTGTCAATCAATAGATTTGGTGCCAATAGTTGTGTAGCTTAAGTATATCGTATTTTAATGTTAATGTTCTCGTTGTATGTTGAGGAATACTGAATTCAGTTTATTTTGCCGACATGAAAAGTCCACAAATCCCCTTCGAAGGGGATTTCTGGAATAAGCCGAGTTGAACAACGATATTCGACATTTTGTTGTGGTTTTAATGAAAAGTCACTCATGCGAATATCCGTTGAAATTATCATGTATCATAATATTAAACATTAGTATCCGCTGTATAAGCCCGCGGCTTAGCTCGCGCGGTACATAGACGGATAAAAAGTAGCCTATGTATTGTTCCATCATAGCCTATGTATATTCCAAGTATCAGCCTAATCCATTGAGTAGTTTTTGAGTGAAAGAGTTACAAACATCCACACATTCATACACACTTTCGCGTTTGTAATATTAGTGGGGTGGTGTAAAATGTTTTTACAAGAATAATCTAATAATAATATGCAAAACATTAAATTTGTTACTCGGAATACGTTATATATAGGTCGCTGAGAACAAGTTATTCCGAATCGACATAAGTTATTTTTAGAACAATTCTTAAAACACATGTAACGTAAAAACGGTTAAGTAAATTAATGGGTTTAAATTAGTGGTTGGTAATGTATTCAAGCTAACTCGGGTATTTTATTAACTAATTTTCAGTAAGTTCTCCAAACTTGCGCGTTAGGTTTGCCGCTTTAGACCTTCCATTTGGGCCGAGAGAAAACAAGTTTATTAAGTTGTGATGGTGTTTTGATTGCTTATTCGATTAAGTCTACTCTACTGGTCATTAAGTGATCAAATATAATGATTTTTAATTTTTTAAAAGCTGACCCGGCGCGCTTCCACCATAGTTTTTTTTACATGAACCATCTACGAACTATTAGTTAACATAAAAAAAAGAATTATCCAAATCGGTCCAGCCATTCTCCAGCTATTGAGTAACGTATTTGGCTGAAACTTGGAATATACATGTGGTTAAAGAACTTTATTTCTCAAAAGAAATTTACACTTCACTTAATGAGAATCACTAAAACTTAAGGTAGATAACAGTGAACGTACAGGCATCTATTATACTAGTAAGAATTAACATTAAAAAAATATATATGAATTTAAAATATTGAGTTAGGTAATTAGCGTATTACCAGTTAGTAGTTGCTTTGTTGACAAAAATAAAATAACAAGAGTATACACACATACATAGTTACATAGTTTATGATCTGAAATAACACATTAGATATAACACTTCTTATTCGGGCATGCGGTCGAGAAATCTAGTTTAAATATAAAAAGTAAATAGGACGTAGGATTTTTACAAGTTTTCTGTTAAATTAAGGCCGAATGGAGGTTCTTTTATCCACAGGCTTTTAACGGCAAATTTATAGATTAGGCGGTATAATGCAGCCCAGAGCCAGATTAACCTATTTAGGAAAAAAGCTCATTTTAATTCGATACGATCTTTTACAGTATCACAACAAGTAAACGTTACATTGACGTACATGAAACATTTTTAAAATTTTAAACCTTGAAGAAAAATTATTAGCCTTTCTTACTAAACTAAATTCTGTCTAGAAAATCCAAACAATTACAATTACATTATATTTCGGTTCAGGCTAACAAAAGCTAGATAGCAAAGCTCATTTATAATAATTATTTAACCCAAAATTCTTGTTATTCGTGAACTCAGGTGTCCGAAGAAATCGAATTCAGAAACCAAATCAAGTAAAACTGACGCTTAGAGGTTTTAAAGTCGCACCCAGGTAATCGTTGTCAATGCGGCTAACATGCTGTGTCGCGCTGTACCGACGATTTACATGCAAATTCCACTTTATCCAATTTAGGATAAAGTCTGAATTCCAATGCGGGTTTTTCGAAGGCTGTAGTTATTCTGTTAATTGGTGCGTCGGAAGCCATTAGCGGTTACCAAATATTGGATTTCAAACAGACGTTTAATTTCTGTTATAGCGTGCGGGTCGGCTTGCTTCTAGATAATTCTATTATTTTTAAAAGTGAAATCTTGTGGATTAGCTTTATCTATATTAAAACGTGATGGTTAAGAAATTATGTTATTTATTAGATTATTTATTAGATTTTGATAGGTTTTATTTATAATTATGATTTGCAATAGAAATAGTTTTGTAGTTTATATAATAGAATCAAAATCAACATGTATTTATTCAGTACGATCGTTTATAGACCACTTTGACATGTCACGTTCTTAAAACTAGATGATTCTATAATATAATATAATAAAAGTAGATTTTAAAATAACTATGAATTGCCTTCCGCGGGTTATTTTTTCGATTCTCACAAGGACAAATATTTGTGAACGGCCAAAATGCGGACAAAAAACGTGAGTTCTCTTAGCAACTCAAGTTTAGGCCACTTAAAACCACGTGCGTTTTACTAGCTCCATAATCCTAGGTCAAGCTCATTCATAGAATGATTCTATCCTTGACCGAAAAACCCGGCATTTTGTCACAATTGTTACGAAAAACATTTTTATTGATATCGGTTCGTTTGTACAGGCCGGCTTATAAGTCCGCTTGATATGTTTTGTCGCCAGATCTAACAAGGGTTGAATATTTTCCTGTTGGTTACTTAAGTGTCTCGTATGTTTTTGTTTCTATCGTCCAATTTGTTGTGTGTTGTTATAACATTATACATATTTATACTTGTTATGTTTTCTACGGGAATCAGTGGATGAGACTCGCAAGGGATCGGAGAGAGTGGCGTGATAAAGAGGAGGCCTATACTCAGCAGTGGGTGGAAATGGGCTGAAATGATGATGATGATGATGTTTTCTACCATTTATTTTACGGGAATCTCTGCTTTAACTGAGAAATTTTCCGCTGGTCAGCTTAGTAAAAAATCTTTAATGATATCATCGTTTTTTTTTTAAATTGTAAGACCACTTAAAGATAGCTCTATTCCGACTTTGAAACAAACGAAAACGGTTTAGTTTTAATAAAAAAATCGATGCAATTATAATTTAAAAAAAGAATACCGTATCTGAAAAATAATTTCATCATAATAATATTAAAGGCCAGTTGACAATGAAATAAAGTCAAAACCATAGTATAACAACTAGGTTAATTAACCTCGTTTCTAAATAAAACAATTCATTGCGATGAAAACAATAGTGCGAGACATACAGACATCATAATAATTAGTACATAGTAAACAAGTAACAAGCTAACCTACCCGAAATCAAAGAGCATAAAAATGAAAACAACAATTAAATATTTAGTTATTTATTTATCGAATTAAGTTTAGATGCCGGGCAAGCCTGTTCCATCTTAACAAATGTCCAAGGCACTATACAGTGTCCCGTTAAGTATAGGCAAAGCTTGCCTCCTGGCTCTGTATAAATCATCTAGTAAAATATGTAAAGGCCTGAGTATCGAACTACAACATTATATGATCACAACTGTATTACAAGGGATTGCTAGACATTATTTTCAGATCGTAAGGCACTTTTAGATTAAAAGCATAAAGCCACTGAAATAAGCCATTGTTCAAAGCTCATGAACAATAACTCAAATGAAACATTCTTCCATTATAACAATTATTACCGCAGCACAGAACTTAGGAAGCAATAATGTCTTCACGGTGCTACGGACTGTAGGAAATAATACTAGCGGATAGAAGCGGTACTCCAAGTATTAGATTATAATGTACATCAGTGAGTATGATTATAGGCGGAGATCATATTTTTAGGGATGTTTTGAATGCTAACCTGAATAAAGGATTTTTATATCGGCTATTTGGGAATTAAAGTGCACAATCTTATTTATTTGCCGCAGAAATTTACCCGTAAACAGTCGTTAGTCATATTATTACATAAGCACATCCATTGTTTGGTAATCGATACTGTAAAATTTAATTTACTATGCAATTCGGATCACCTTAACATGAGTTCTAAGCATCAATTGTGATGAATGTTAACTTCTGTAATATATCGGCAGGTGCTAAATACATTTGGACTCTGTGAAAAAACCTATGAACATTTTCAAAGAAGCTTTAATACCAAAATATGGATGTGATAACATCTACGCTCTGTATAAAATAACGATCATGTTTCTTTTTTTATAATCTATCTCAGCTTTAGTTGTGTGTAATGGGGCCCATTCCATTGAGATGAAACTCAATGGAATGGGCCCCATTGAGTTTCATCTCTATGCAAGTATTAAAACCATCTCACAGTGCTACGGTCTGTAGTTACGGTTAAGCTAAGTGGCTGCTACACTGCTACGCCGTAGCTAAGTGCTACGAAGCGCTACGTACCTTGATATCAAATTATCACAAGAGCGAATTATCTTCTGACTCTAGATCTGTGGTTAATTTTCTTCTTTACAAGATTATTTTTCTTCTGTTTTCCAAAATTATATAATACGTATAAACAAACACTTTATTATGACATTTCTCAATTAGTAGCAAAAACGAATGTATGTACTAAACAATTAATCAAATATTTTGAGAAACAAACTATAACGGAGGCGAAGGTAACAGGGGAAAGAGTGGTCTGACGTATATAAATCTAAGTATAAAATTGGTTCATTCGTACCCATATTAGTGATAAGTTGTTCTTTATAATAATATGCAACCATCCCATGCAAATCCATCGCCATTATTGGAGTCAAAACCACGACCTTTACATCGAAAGTCGAGGCACCATTCCAGTTCCGATTTCCATTTTCTTTTAGATCTTTGAATGTAAACAATTTTCGTAAACGTGAAGGTGTGTTATGAATTGTAACGAGAGTGTTTTCGTTCATATCGTTAACGTTATACATCTCTTTGATTGAACTTTGTTGTTCGACTCTAAGCTTTCCTTCGTTTTTGAATTTCCCTCGCATGTTCCTTTGAATCGTGTTTCTATTCTTCCTAGAAGCTGTATTTTATTTTTTTAATAAATTTTTCTAATATTATAAACGCGAAAACTTGCATGGATGTATCAGATGGATGTTTGTTACTCTTTCACGCAAAACCTGCTGAACGGATTTCGCTGCAACTTGGAATATACATAGTTTATGACCTGGAATAACACATTAAGCTTCTTTTTATAGGGGTTAGTAGAGCCTGCTTCGTTTTTTTCTAGTATAAATATTTTTAAAATGTTTGGAAGTTTCTGATACAGGTTTCTGGTCTACTAATTCTTATCCACCAGACATTTTTAAAACTTTTCTAATAAAATTCTCACTTTCAAAACTATTTTTTTAAACTATACAGTAAAACTAATTTAGGAGCAAAATCTGAAAGTAGGTTAGTTTTCAATATATTTTCTTGCATACTTTCGGAAGGACATCAGAGAGTCTCGGATACAAGGTCTTGTGTAAATCGAGTTAGTATTCCACACTCGATATCGTTGGGAACGTCTTGAGACACTTCCAATCTTGGGGCCCTGCTTCAGAATTAATAACAAAACTTTTCAATATTTTTCTCTTATATTGCAAAGAACTAAGGAAAACTTGCAAACAAGAATTGTATTAGGAATCTAAGCCCAAAACCTATGGCAATAAAGATTAATGTGGTCTGCCGCAAACTCTTTGAATGCCGCCGATGTCCATTCTTCACATGATCCAGGTTAATAAGTCCGTATGAGAAATTTTGAACAATAGTAAATATAAAAAAAATTATGGGTAATTTTAATTAGAAAGTAATTTAAATTTATTGGATACAATTGATGTTTTAAAGTTTCCAGGCTATCTGGTGCTGCCATCTACTTTAAACTCCCGTTTTGGGCACGGCCTTGCCAGTCTTCTATACAAATATTATAAAGAGGAAAGGTTTGATTTTTTGTTTGTTTGTTTGTTTGTATGAATTGAATAGGCTCCGAAACTACTTGGCAGATTTGAAAAATTCTTTTACTATTGGAAAGCTACATCATTTCTGAGTGACATAGGCTATATTTCATTTTCAAAAAAAATAGGCATCCTTACTAAAATTACGATAACGTAATCCAAGGTGTGAAAAAAATATCAAAAAACTACCTTACATCGCGTGCGCTTCGAAAACTATTGATGATAGAACAAAATGATATACTACATTTTTTTAGAACACACCATTATCTACAAAAAATCAGCGGCAGCATATCTCTAACTATTACAGTCATGTCACAATAAGCGTTTTTTTATTGAAAAAAAGAAATTAAAATACCACCGCTACAAAAAGCTCTTTATTTGTACCTTATCAAAATAAATGATGTATTATTTAAGACTGCTTCAATCAATATATATAAAACAATAAGCATTTTTCTGCAATCAACGCACAGACCAAACCGCTGAAGCTATGAAGCTGAAATTTGGAAGGTAGCTTCCTTTTAAAACAAAAGTGAGCACTAAGAAGGGATTTTTCGAAATTCCACCCCTAAAGGGTTGAAAAGGGATGAAAACCGTTGTATGCAACTTTTTAATGCGTGAAGCGATTTTCTTCAAACTTGGTTTAAATATGGTAAATGATAAATATTTATCATTTACCATATTTAAACCAAGTTTGAAGAAAATCGCTTCACGCATTAAAAAGTTGCATACAACGGTTTTCATCCCTTTTCAACCCTTTAGGGGTGGAATTTCGAAAAATCCCTTCTTAGTGCTCACTTTTGTTTTAAAAGGAAGCTACCTTCCAAATTTCAGCTTCATAGCTTCAGCGGTTTGGTCTGTGCGTTGATTGCAGAAAAATGCTTATTGTTTTATATATATTGATGATAAATAAATTTACATGTTAATCAGAAATTAAAAAAAAAAAGCCTGATAAGGGGTGAAATGGGGTGTCAAAGTTTGTATGAGAACTTTTTAATGGGTAGTTCGATTTGCTTGAAACTCGGTTACAACACTAACAATGCAAAATAAATATATACGTGTTTAAGGGTTTTTCGAAAAAAACCCTTTAAAAGGGTGAAATGCAATGTCAAAGTTTGTAGTGAAACGTATTGAAGGGAAGCGCGATTGGCTTGAAAATCGGTTTGGATACTAAAAATACAAAATGGTTGGACACGTGTTTCAGGAATTTTCAAAAAATACCCTAAAAAGGGGCAAAAAGTGGTGTCAAAGGTTGTATGGAAAATTTTAAACGGGCTTAGCGATTTGCTTGAAACTCTGTTGCTTAAAAAAACAAAATAAATAGACACGCGTTGAAGGGTTTTCCAAAAAACCCTTAAAAAGGGTGAAATCCGATGTTAAAAGTTTTAAGTGAAATGTATTAAAGCGAGGTGAGATTGACTGGAAATTCGGTATGGATACTACAAAATAAATGGGCAATTGTTTTAGGGTTTTTCGACAAAACCCTTATAAAGAGTGAAATTCGGTGACAAAGTCTGAAGTGAATTTAAACGTATTAAAAGGTGGAGCGATTTGTACGACAAAATCAGTTGTAACGCTTAAAATACAAAATAAAAAACCTTTAAAGAGTGAAACGCGGCGGTTTTTAAAGCAAACATTAAAGCTCGCTTCGCTCGCCCGGTAGCTTCTTAAATATTTTGCAAGCAAATTTATCTGTGTCAGACGATAGAGTATGAACCGAACAACAGGTCAGCCTTAGCTATAAGCAAAATTAAGAATCAATGACGCATTTGTGTAAAAAAAAATCGGCTCGCTACGCTCGCAAACTTTGAAGCTCGCTTCGCTCGCCCGGTAGCTTCTTCAATATTTTGCAAGCGAATTTATCTGTGTCAGACGATAGAGTATGAACCGAACAACAGTCAGCCTTATCTATGAGCAGAATAAGCAAAAATAAGAATCAATGACGCATTTGTGTAAAAAAAAATCGGCTCGCTACGCTCGCAAACTTTGAAGCTCGCTTCGCTAGCCCGGTGGCTTCTTCAATATTTTGCAAGCGAATTTATCTGTGTCAGACGATAGAGTATGAACCGAACAACAGTCAGCCTTAGTTAGCTATAAGCAAAATTAAATACAAATACAAATTGTTTATTTAACAATTTGTATTTGTATTTGTATTTAATAATTATGAATCAATGACGCATTTGTCAAAAAAATTCGGCTCGCTACGCTCGCAAACTTTGAAGCTCGCTTCGCTCGCCCGGTAGCTTCTTCAATATTTTGCAAGCGAATTTATCTGTGTCAGACAATAGAGTATGAACCGAACAACAGCCAGCCTTATCTATAAGCAAAATTAAGAGTCAATGACGCATTTGTCTAAAAAAAATTCGGCTCGCTACGCTCGCAAACTTTGAAGCTCGCTTCGCTCGCCCGGTAGCTTCTTCAATATTTTGCAAGCAAATTTATCTGTATCAGACGATTGATTAAGAACCGACCAACAGCCAGTCTTTTCTATGATAACCATACTACTACAAGCAAAACCAAGTTTCACATGACGCATTTGTCTTAAAAAAATTCGGCTCGCTTCTGAGTCAAAGAAGTTCTTGGTTCAAAGCTTTTGTTTTTTAAGTATTGCAACAGAGTTTCAAGCAAATCGCTAAGCCCGTTTAAAATTTCCTATATATTATGCAAGCAAATTGAACTGTGTCAGACCATAATAGGAACCGACCAACAGTCAGCTTCTTTATGAAAATCGTAAGCAAAATCAAGTGACAGTAAAAAAGTTTAGCTGACTGCGCTCGCACCATAGCTTCTAGAATATTTTGCAAGCAGATTGAACTGTGCCAGACCATAGAATATGAACCGACAAACAGTCAGCCTTTTCTATGAGCACCGTAAGCAAAATCAACGTAGGTAGCCACTTTAAATACAAGTTAATACAACCTTATGATCCCTTCACATTTGAGAGGTAGTTTTGAAAATAAATGTTACGAGACCTTTTTGTTGTGTTGTGTTGTGATATAAATTCGATTTTACTCCATTCATTCACTCTATTTTGGTTTAATTTCTAGAAATCCCTTCTATGTAGGTACACCTCCATTTATCAAGATTCACTTTTCTCAAAATAGCCAGTCAGTACGACCAGTGTTTAAGGTAGGTATACAACACGCGAGCGAAGCCGCGCGGGTCTGCTAGTTTTTTATAAATCGTCTTTGCTAATATCATATCATATACTATGTACTAATATTATAAAGGGACAAGTTTGTATGTGTGTAAGTATGTAAGTGTGTTTGTTACTTTACACGCGCAAACGGCTGGACGGATTTGAATGTAATTGGTGAAAATGGTACCAGGATCGCTTATATCCTGGATTAAAGAGTAGGCTTCTTTTGATCCTGGTATTCCCACAAGAACGAGAACTATTCACCGCGGGTAACACCGCGGGGCGCAGCTAGTTTGTTATAATATATTTTCTAACTTCGTCAATATAATTATTAAGACGAGCCTACTCTGCAATTAATTTTGTAATGATCACGTAGAAGGGCAAACAGGACGTCCTGGATTCTATTGCTCGCCGAGGTCACCGCCCAAGGCTGTACACATCTCTGACCCCGATTCACTATTTTATATAAGGATAGAAACAGTTTCATCTCGGTTGATAAAACAGTGTGAAAATGAAAAAAGGACTTCTAGCTAGCTTGTTTGGAACAAAAATAAAATGTTTCGATTAAGTGTCAAAGATGTTGAATCCAGGATAATGGAACTCAAGTGGAGTTGGACAGGACACATTGCAAGGTGAGGTGATGACAGGTGGACTACATGACTGAATGGTGACCGAGGATTGGTCAAATAAGTTTTGGGCATCGGTAGCGACGTGGGTCGACGACATAAACCAATGCGACTGGCACAAACTTAGGGAGGCCTAAGCCCAGCAGTAGGTAATGTGTGTATGTCAGACACTACTTCATCATCATCACCATCGATGATGATGAAGTAGTGTCTGACATATTTTCCGCCTCACTCAAGCTTTTTATCTCGATAATAATTTGCCTAGCGATACCAATTTGCTACTAATTACTGCTACTAATTAAAAATAAACAACTAATAACAAGGTACTTATATCGAGTTAGACACGTAGCGCTAAGTCTATTGGGAAATGAAAGGTAATACCGAGACCTTACCTTACTAAAGAAGTACTCCGATGCTCGATTTAATTCCAATCATAATTTCTCTAGCTAGTTTACTCGAATGAATTTGATCTTAAATGATGCGTGTTGCTGTGCCTTGTCTTTCAATCTAAAGGTTGTAAGTTCGAATTCCAATTAACAATGGACAAAATTTAGCATTAACACGATATAGTTTTTATTATATCTTGTTTTGTGACACTGAATTTTGTTTTGTTAGTGAAATATAAAACTTTATTGCACATCATATAAAAAGACAATAAATATTACAAAACACTAACATAAAATCTATCTATTGTATACAATCTGTGGTCTTTTATGTATTTTGATGGCAAAAATAAAATTGTATTCAAAAACACGGTAAAACTTATCACTTTCAATATTATCTTGCATCTGCAAAATCCATAGTAAACTTTCTATTAAAAATAAATAAAATAAAATAAAATAAAATTCTATTAAATTCGATTCGAGTGTCAAGAGTAAGCCCGTACTATCGTTTTGATGTAAAATAACATTTATTTGAGTCGGGAGATAATTTAACATAAAATGTTTACTTCTTTTTTATATTTTATCAATTTATTATTTTCTTAAAAGGTGAAGTGAAGCGTCCTCGAATTCCTTAGATAAAACTAGTCCTTCTACATAATTTATACACAGATACAATATGAAATGCTCCCAGACCTTTATATTTAGAGACTACAACTTGCTTTAATATATTTTGAATTTTTCGGATATTTCATTAAAATTGATCAGTAAAAAAGAATACTAATCGGTTTCTCTACATCTTCACGTTTTTTTAATGTTTGCTTTACAATTAAATTAAGGTTTTAAATAAAGTACTACTGTTGAACATTCCTACTCGACTAAGATATTTAAAAAATACATGAAGCTTTTGGTAAAAAAAATAGGACTACCCCCCCTAACTAAGTTACATTAACAATCTACATGCACTTTCGAATAGTAACGAAGAAAAAATATAGGAATTAAATCAGAGGAACAGCGATAATAGAAATAGAATCGATACAAAGCGTTTGCCACTTGGCTACAGGCCCCTGATACTCGTTGACCTGTATCTGTATCAGTAAATTCTACTCTCCTACAGATAGCGGACATTTAAATTTTACCCAAGCAAAATTACAGCTGCCATTTGCATAATCCTGCTACGAGCGTCAACAGCGTGGTCAAACAATTTGGCAATATAATTTTAGCTTGCACTTTTGTGCGGATACAAATTCAGTTAGACCAGTTTTATTCACACTCGAAAAAATACGAACCGACTCTGATTATAAACAAGTGGCAAAATTATAATTTTTATTAAACCAACTTCAACTTTTTTATGCGATTACATGGGAAGCATTAGCTTTCAAATAAAAAAAGAATCATCAAAATCGGTACACCCAGTCACACAACAAAAAAACAGACGAATTGAGTATTGAGACGTATTGAGGCTGTACAGTACATACTCTTCTCAATGTCATCTATTTAATTAACCCTTGTTTCGCAAAATAAATGATTTGATTTGATTTTGATTTGAGTACCTCCTCCTTTTTTTGAAGCCGGTAATAAAAATACCAGCCAGTGATGCTCAATCTTTTTTCTTGTTGTATAAATGTCTCAGTTTCATCGCTTTTGTTTTACACCGAGCTTGTAGAAATAATAAAAAAGCTATTTTTATATGAGCAGATCTAAATCACACTAATAATATAAAGGTGAATGTTTGTTACTCTTTCACGCTCAAACAGCTGGACGGATGTTAATGAAATTTGGTACCAGGATTACTTATACCCTGGATTAAAATAGGCTACTTTTGATCCCGGTATTCCCACGGGAACGCGAACTATTCACGGCGGGTAACACCGTGGGCCGTAGCTAGTAATGAAATAAACCAGTGACGTAACCTAACTCAAACTAGTGGTTGAGAAACACAATCCAAATAATTGTAGTTCTGCCATTTTGTCCACAGAATAATAAACTCGTCCGCATAATTGTCCACTCTCGTTTTAACTAGTTTAACGCCCGTGACTTGGACCGCGTCATGTTAATTGAAACTTCAAACATTCTAGTGATACTCGTGTTTGGTTAACATGTTATTTTCTAGATATTATATGTTTCACAATTCCACGAAAATAAAGCTTAATTTATAATTTAAGCACAAATTTTGCTTTTGGATAGTTCTTAGATGGAGGTAACAAATATTTTGTGAAATGGTACTATATCACACTATTT